>JAPVLV010000007.1:8760000-10010000 GCA_029168935.1 Oxyria digyna
AATGAAAATAGACAAATAATTAATATGTATCTCCTGAGAAAGACTAGGAGACAATGCATGGGGAGAGTAGAGGGTTGGTGCATGGCAAGCTCTTGGCTTCCTTAACAGACATTTTCTGCCACTTCTACATCCCTTGCCGCCACATTCATATTCTTCATGCATACAATTACAATACAATAAACAAATTTCATAATATTAATCCACCTATTATATACTCCTCATAAGACATCAAAGAAAAATCACGAGTCGAAATGGATCTGCTATTTTTAATACGCCTGAGCAGTCGAGGAATAAATAAGTAAGAAAATACAGTAGCCGTCGAATGTACGGCCCCCAGATTATAAGTAGAGGCGCCCGCAGTCTTTACACAGTCAACAAATTGACTCTCTATCAATTTGTTCAATTTTCGCAGCCATGCAGAATCTATAAATCCAAAATTAATTTACTTGTTCAATTCGATGTGCATCTCTACTTGCCTTGCCTGCTGCTGCATACGTATATAGTGTATGCATGCAGGGATTGTGGATTTCTGCAAATCAAATCCTGCAACCACTGCAAATATATATTGGTGATGTAACGGTATCGCGCTTCTTAGGGTTTTCTGTTAGGAACAATAAATGTATGATGTCAATCACGTACGGTCTTGTCTAACTTTTTTTTGGGTTTTTGGACTAGTGAGATTGCGGAAGTCGCTATACATATAGACTCGGATACACCTACGGGTGTCAAATCAGACGTCGGGTCGGGTTTTGGTCGGACAATTTCAGATTTCGGGTCGGACAATCTCGGGTTTCATACGAGGTTCGGATCGGGCGAAGTTTGGATCGGACAATATCATATTTTGGACATTTTTTCGGTCGGACAGTTTTTAGGTTTCGTAATTAGTTGGTCGGTCAAATTCGTCCCTGACATAAACTTTTTATTTTTCGGGTTTCGGTCGGGTCGAATTTTTTGACCGCCTAGATACACGTCTCCTAATATCAATATATTATATCTATGTAAAAATAACCTTTGAATAAAATGCTTACGAAAATGTAATGTCAATTGCTACAACAACGAGCTAAGGAACTACTCAAACTTATCAATACTAATGCTTATTGAGTTATTGATGCTAATACATGTATTAGTAATGTTGTTAGTTCATTGATTTCTTGATCTTGTCGAAGATGATAAGATCTTACAAATAGGCATGATGTTCCACAAGAATTGTGTTAAGGATTGACGATGGTTTTAGGGTGGCTAGAAGAGCAACCGATGTCTTCATTTTGGGTCATCGAAATTCTTTTAACATAGGGTTTGATTGTATACATCCGATCCCTCTCACCCTACTATAAGCAGGAGCGTTTAAGACATTGGGGTAATGTTGTTATTTGTTTTGTATGAGTCCTAATCTAGAGGGTTTTTCCTCAAAATGACCTGAACAGACATAATTGTCAGATTATGAACAATAACGCTCAAATTATAAAAGTTATACGCGAAAAAATCGTAGTTCGTTTTTTAAGGGTCATTTTCACCCGAACTTTCTCCCCGATCTAATATGTTAATTTTCCTGTGAGTTAGTGATAAAACCAAACATGGGCCCAATTAATTATCCGGAAGTAAGCCCGTGTTTAAAATGTACGGCGCATAGATCGAATAGCACGGCCCAGTCCAGGAGTAAATCTTAAGAAACATCCAACGGCCCAGATTTCGTCATCCGCTCGACGAAATCGGAAACAACCCAAATTGCCCTAGCTGCAAAACCCTAGCCTGTATGCGGCGTCATCTCCTATTATAAATCTCTCTTCCTCTCAGTCTTCGTCATGAATCTGTTTCAGTCATTGATGGATCCCTTCGTGTCTCTATTTTTCTAATCTTTGTTTTGTTTTGTATTGTATTGTATGTGGAACAAAATTGGTTTACACGATTTTCATCTCTATGTTTTCTAAACGCTTTTCTTCTTTGCCAAATTGTACTGTTCTTCAAGCCTTTGTCCCGGTGATGGTGTTAAATATACTTTGATGTGATCATTCACGAGGAAAACAATTTCAATCTGAGGGTTCAAAGGCATCTTCTTCTTTTGTTAAATCCTTTGTTATTATTCTATTTGATCAGTATATGGTCTACTTGAGAATTGGCGATAGATCTGAAACAATTTTTTGAGTTGGTTTGCCTATGATGGATTCGAATGTATGTACTACCAGATCAAAAAAGATGATGATAATCCCATTAATTGTCACTACCTCTGAGGCAAACCCCACTTCTAAAATATGCTTTCTTTTTTACCATCTGATGCTGATCAAACGTATTCAACGTGCCCAATTAACAGGTCTTGAATGGTTCTCAAGAATGACTCGTGTGATTGGTGTTGACTGTTGAATAATGAAGTTAATATTTGACTCATGGGGTGTTTAAATATTTTAGACCCTAATATTTGAGACTGAACTAAATCAATTTCATAACTAAGGACCTCTGGAAAGATGATTAGCGGAAGCAATGAGGTTTTTCAGAAGCAGAAAAGTACAATTAGAGTCAAAACAATTGTAGATCAAATTTGATTATAGGGCAAACGTGCTTGTGACTTTCAAACTCTATAATCCGCAGTCAAACCTAATCGTTTGAGAAATTAACTCACAGCTAATTTAAGAGAGAAATTATAAGAGAGAAAAAGTCTTCATAAAAAATTGCGCCACCTTAACATCGCCTCACTATTTTACAAATAAATAAATAATTAAATTTAATTATAAAAAACAACAATTTTTCTCAACTAAATTGAAAAAACCTCACTATTTTTTCCACTTTCCTATTTATTTTGGTCAATTTAAAAAAAAATTAAATTTTCAAAGGTTATGGACTTCCTTATGAAACTGAATGGTGATTATGAGTCAGTTAAGAGCCAGGTTTTATCTGTTGAACCACTGCCACCTATTAATAAAGTCTACCATATAGTGTTACAAGTAGAGAAACAGAAGCAAATCACTAGGACTGATAGTATGAATCAGGCTGCATTGCTTGCTAATCAGAACAGATATGGTGGTGGACAAGAAGGTTCTTGTGGATATTCTAGAAACAAAAGGGACAGGAAGAGCATAGGAGAGAAGCGTACTTGTGCTCACTGCAAAGAGGATGGACATTCTCAGGAGCAATGCTTTGAATTGATAGGATATCCTGATTGGTACAAAGGCAAAAGAGGCAAACGTGGTGGTAAACTGGCTGCTCAAGCTGAAAGTAACCTTGATATGTTTCAGGACACTCCTCTAGAGAGTCATATAGGTGTTGAGCAAGGCAGTCTTGATCACAGGATGGCTGAGGCTGTTAATAGCTTGACTACAGCTTGCCAGCAAGTTATGCAAGCTTTCAGGCCAGACACAAGAGCTATGACTGTCATCAAACCTGCTCCATCCACTGTTGATTACTCAGGTAACCCTAAATTGATATCTAAAGCTTTCTTAGGAATTTGTGAGGAGTGGATTGTGGATAGTGGAGCCACGGATCACATGACTGCACATCACAATCTTCTATCTGATTGTAGACACTTGCAAACTCCGATTAAGATATTGTTACCGGATGCGAATTCATGGCAGGTTCACACCATTGGCACCATATATTTGGACAATGGTTTGATCTTGGACGATGTGTTACTTGTACCTTCTTTCAAATATAATCTTCTCTCTGTCAGTAAGTTGAACAAAGCCAGAGGCATTTACACAATCTTTTATGAAAATCATTGTGTCCTACAGGCCCTCAACACTAAGGCTGATGTTGCTATTGGAAATCAAGTGGGAGGTTTATACAAGATGAGAGCAGGATCTAGGACAAGCAATAAGGCTTCCGGATTGGATTGTGAAGCTCCTGCATCTACTTCAGTATTTTTTATCCCACGTGTTGTGGATGATGATTTCATGATTTTTCATAAACGGATGGGTCATATTTCCCACTCCAAACAGATACATTTTCCTGGCTGTAAACCTCTTGTTAAGGATCCTTTACCTTGTGAAATTTGCTCTTTGTCAACATTCCATCGCCTACCTTTTCCCCCACAGTACTACCTCTACTTCACATTGCTTTGATCTGATGCATATTGATCTATGGGGGCCCTATAAAGCAGCGGCTCTGAATGGAGCAACTTACTTCCTGACAATTGTTGATGACTTCAGTAGGTCTACATGGACCTTCTTGGTTCATAACAAACAGACCATTTGTCAGTTATTGCAGGACTTCTTTGCCTACACAAAGCATCAGTTTGGCTGCATCCCTAAAGGTATACGCACTGATAATGGTACTGAAGTTATCAATGCTGAATGTCGACGTTTATTTGCTAGCCTTGGGATCATTCATCAGCGAAGTATGTCTTATACTCCTCAACAAAACGGTGTGGTGGAGCGTAAGCATCGACACCTTCTTGACACTGCCGGGTTCTCAAACTGCAATCTAATTTGCCCTCTAAGTTTTGGGGGGACTGCTTGCTTACGGCGACTTATTTGATCAATCGCATGCCTATCGCCAGGCTCCAATGGAAGACTCCCTGTGAAATCTTGTTTGGGGCTCCTCCAACTTATGAACACCTACGCATCTTGGGATGTTTGTGTTTTGCTGGTGTGCCTAAGGTGAATCGGGATAAGTTTGCTAACAGGGGTCGTAAGTGTCTTTTTATTGGTTATCCCCCGCACCAGAAGGGCTATAAACTCTATGACCTAATTTCTGGCCAAGTATTCCTCAGTCGGGATGTTGAATTCCATGAGCATGTTTTTCCCTTCCTTGAGCACACTGCTCCTCTAACCACCTCTCCTGAGCATTCGAGTATGTTTCCCCCTGTCTCCGACTCTCATTCGATGGATGATTCTTTTGATCCTCTTCCCTGGAATGACTTTGGGGCTTCTGTTCCCATTGCATCCTCGATTCCTACTGATCCTCCATCTGAACCTCTTGCCTCATCTTCTGTTGGTGATACTGGCTCCTCTTCCCAGGTTCCAGTTCAGGAGTTGCGTCGCTCTACACGCACTCGTACAGATCTTGTCTGGCACAGGTCATGGCCGCTGTTGAGCCGACGCGTTATACTGAGGCACAGAAAGACCCTAAATGGGTTGAGGCCATGGACAAGGAACTTGCTGCTCTTGAGGCTAATGATACCTGGCACCTCGCTCCGTTGCCTGCTGGCCAAAAGGCTATCCATTCCAAATGGGTCTACAAAATTAAGTTTTGTAGTGATGGTAGCATCGAGCGTTACAAAGCTCGTTTGGTGGTAAAAGGGTTCAACCAGAAGCTTGGCAAAAACTACAAGCATACCTTCTCGCCCGTCGCCAAGCTTCCCACTGTCCGGATTTTCCTTGCCATGGCTGCTTCCAAAACATGGCCAGTCTACCAACTCGATGTCAATAACGCGTTTTTACATGGCTACATCGAGGAGGATATCTATATGCTTCCACCTGAAGGGTATTGCAAGGCCAAACCCGAGGATGTTTGCAAACTGAGGCGTTCTCTCTATGGGTTAAAGCAAGCTGCGCGTCAATGGAATATTGAGCTTTGCCAATTCCTCTCTGAGCAAAGGTTTATTCAGTCGAAGAATGACTATTCCCTTTTCTTTCGGAGTATTGGGGAATCTTTCACTGTGTTATTGGTATATGTTGACGACATTCTGATCACAGGCACTGATCCCTCCTCTATTGATCAAATTAAGCGCGCCCTGCATTCCAAATTTACAATTAAGGACTTGGGTGAAGCTCGCTATTTTTTGGGTATGGAGTTGTTTCGATGCGAAACAACTCCTACTGTATTCAACAATGCCCTCCCTCTTATTGATCTCCAATCGATGCGAAATTCTAAATTTTTTAAAACCTTTTTTGATTAATTATATCCTAATTTAATAAAAAACACTAAACGTGGTGCTAAAAAATTAAGATAATTGCTAATTATAATCTCTATGATATATCCGTAGTCAAAACTCAATCGTGTGAATAAAGACAACTTGTTACTTGATGAAAACAATAAATTGATATCATTAATAAAAAAATTAGAAATTAACTCTTGACAACAAATTTAAGAGAAAACGTAGGTGTGATCTCTAAACTTATAATTATAATTCAAAACAAAACATTTCCAACGAAATATAAATTAAAACGGAAGGATGGTCTCAAAACAGTGAAGACCGTCGAGTTCCACTGCAAATCTCGGGCGCATCTTCATGCCCTCCTGCTTCTTCTTCTGCTTTCCTTCCTTGCCGGACGAATTCTCCACCGCAAAAGATATCTTGCCGATCTCTGTTTTAGACTTCTTCAAAATCGATCCATTGAGAATTGTGTTCAAGGATTGTGCGCACATACAGTCGAACATGCTGAAAAGCGTATTCATAATCGATTCAGGAATTCTTCAGAGAAATCAACGATGGAGTTAGATTGTGTGATGATCGATTTTGGAGCAGAAGAAGGTTTGTTGAATAACTAAGGATCAGGATGTCGAGGGTTTATACAAGGATGTCAAAGGATATAGATAAGGAAATTAATCTATCTATGCTTTCAACTACTGATAGAGGATTATTTATTGCTTTTTTTTTTGGAAAACAACTACGGAGTAGATATCATATACTGTAATTGAAAATTTTGAATATGGAAAATTATGTATGATTGAATCTTATCAACGTCAGTAACATAAAGATTTTTTTTCTTTTTCTTTATCAAACGATGTTAGATGTTGTTAAAGATATATCGGTAATAAATCTCCTTCCCTCGTTGCTCATGAAAAACTGCACTTGATCATGAATACACCTGTAAAAAATTGTTCTTGATCTGTAAATCTTGATTGATATACTAAGCATCACAACACGAACAATAAGCATAATCCATATCCTACAACTTCATTGAAATACTCATTATCTCCACAACTTCTAAACGACACAAATCAAGGCAGGCTCCTTAAAAAAACTGAGCCCCTTGATCCCTAACAGTAAAATTTGAATGCAATTTACATTCACCCTAAGCTTAATATCAAGAACAATCCAAACTATGTGTCAATTCTCAGCTAACTACCATACAATCATCCACTTTAGCTTCCAATATGCTCATCGGAGAGCTAGGATTTTGAATTGCTTCAATGAACAAATTCTCCATCTCCCCTGCAACTGAAATTGGAACCTGGGTTTCTTGTTTCCTATTCATAGAAATCTCCCCAACAGACGCCAAGTTTAACAGCTCCGATTCACTTAAACCCTTCGCCGGACCAGCAAGATCTGACGAGCCGTGCTTCGCCAATGCATCTTTGAACTTCTTGATCTGCAATTTCACAAACCAATTATTAAACAAGATTTATAAACCAAATATTCAAGATAACAATGATCTATCTTGTCAATTCTTACAGTTGATATAGTGCAACTAAAGCTGCAGAGATGCCCCTTTGACCCCTTATAAAATCTGAAAAAGGGCAAGACATGAACATGTAAGGCATTACACATGTTCTTGAGCTCTTCATGATTCACTTTCAGAAAAATTGCATCTGGGTTCGACTCAGCCAGTTGACATATCTGTTACACATAACCCAAATCAAAGAAATCAGCTTACTGAACTTTTTTTAAAAGATGTTCAGAAAAGACAGAAATTAACCTTGGGATGAAGAGATTTGCAAGCACCACAAGCAGGAGAGTAAAACCCAACAACAACAAGCCTATCACCAGCATTTTTCAAGGCCTCAACAAGCTCTATTGCAGACTGAATCTCAATCATATTGGGCATTAGGGTTTTCTCCCACCATCTCATAGCCTTACCCACACAATAAGACGTCTGTGCAGAGACTCTCAACGAATAATTCCGCCTAGAAGAAGACATGGATTTTTTATTTAGGGTAAATACAGGATTACCCAAGAACTGAGAAGCTGCCAATTTGGCCGAACCGGACTCCAATTGAAAGGCACCGGATTGTACTGAACACGCCATTGATGCCTAAAATCGAGGGGATTGAAGATATATAATGGATGAGGGAGTGAAGAAGACGGTTTTAAATAGCACACAGAGAAGGAAGTGGATAGAAGATGGCGAAGAAGGCGGGTGAGTGAGTGGGAATGACGAGGAAATGAGTCAGCTTAATGCGATCACGTTTATTGCAAATAGTACTGACAGAAAGAGAAAGAGAGAGAGAGAGATGATCAGAAGCGAGGAATCGGAAACGCCAAATCACATGGGAAGGTGTGAATTTGTTTGTTCTAGTGTATTCCTGGACCTGGAAAGGAAATTATCCATAGCTTGGATTTGGGTGGAAAAAGATTATCCATTTTTTTAGCAGTTGAGGGTTTTGGGCTCAACGGTTAAGCAGTGGCTCTAGCCTGGGCGGTGCAATTGTCAGTTTATCTCTTCTTCTTTTTTGTTATGAAAGGTTATCTCTTTCTAAAAAAAAACATATACGTGTACTATGTTATGGATAAACTCCATATATTACTAACGTCTCAGTCTCTCGGAGTTTAGAAATTTCAAAATTTTGAATTTTTTTAAAAAGTTTTTTTTATTATAGTTAGTTAATCACAAACAAACTCCATATAACGTCTCAAAGTTGTAAATATTTAAAAACTCTGCAAAATTAGTGTAGTGACCCGTGCCATACACCGGAAATTACATACTATTTGTATGAAAATTGTATATCCTTTTAATCGAGTTCGTCAAAAATTAAGATTAATTTTTTTCTTGTAAATACTATTTATAAAAATATATTTTATTTTAAGAAGGTTATGTACGTAGCTTGACTTAATTTTTATTATAAAAAATAGTCCTAATTTTATCGTAACAATATATATTAACCTTCAACATAATATTTATTTTCAATAAAATAGTTTGTATATTTGTTGTTGAAAGGAATGATAATTTTTCAAGATTTATTTGTTAATATAATTATTCAATCTATTAATAATTGAAATTAAAAATAAAAAGTAATAATTGTGTAACAAATTAAGCCTAAAATCACTCTAAGAGCTCTAAAAGGCTCAACTTTAATATATAAGGTAGATTGTTTTTTGATAATGAGTTTTTTTAGCATAGTGAGTTTTTTGAGCATGATGATAGTGAGTTAGTCACACACAAACTCCATATTAGTATCGTCTCAAAGTTAAAAAAAAAATCAAAATTTTGAAAATTCTTAAAAAATTGTTTTGTTGAAATCAAAGTTCAAACAACTTTAAAAGAAATGAAAATTCTTTAAAAATTCTTTAGATGATACGAGTAGTCAATTAGTCACACACAAAGTCCAAATTAGTTCAAAAAAATTCAAACATTTAAAATATCTTACAAAATTGTTTTGATGATAACATTTCAAAGTTCAAAAAGTTTCAAACATTTAAAAGATCTCACAAAATTGTTTGATGATAGTCAGTTATTCGCATACAAACTCCATATTAGAAACGTCTCAAAGTTCAAAAAAAAAATCAAAATTTAAATATTTTTACAAAATTGTTTAGATGATAGTCCGGTAGTCACACAAACTTCATATTAATAATGTCTCAAAGTTATAAAATATTTGAAAATTCTTAAAATTATGTTTTTGTTGAAACTAACTTTCTGTTGATCCTAGAACTTCTTTCATTTCAGAAATTGTTATCCCAAAGTTATCCATGTAACATTTATTCACTCTTTTTTACTTCTTCTCGGCTTCTTCTCCATGGTGATTATTTTACATCATTTACAATCAGGGTAATGCATGCAGTAGAAAGTTGTATGACAAGTAGATAATCAATTTGACACAGTTGCACGCATGGAAAGAGACAAAGGTTTGGAGCTTTAGGTGGAAATGTGTGCCAGTCAAACTCGATTGATCTTGTGACCCAACCTTTATTATTCATCACCTTTCTCTTGCCCATTGTTTTCATTTTTCCCGCTTAATTCAACCCATAGTTTATCTCCCATCTTACTCCCTCCGTTCCATTATTTGCTTTTTTATTCTCTTTTTTACACTATTTACAAATCAATGAAATTTTCGTAATTCCGAGCAATATATAAATCGAAACATAGTCATGTGTGGTCTTGTTTGATTCGTTTTATTGAGTACTTTAATAAAATTCAAAATTTATAATTTTTACTAATCTATAATTAGAGATATTGATAAAACAAAAAACACATCGTCATACGTGCCCGGGAGAAACAAGAAAGAAATACAGAGACAGAGGGAGTATTTTTTGGCCCTTACTATTCACCACTCACTCAAATTGCTATTTACCGCCCAATTTTTGTGCGTCACGCATGGATTAAAACCATACGTCGCGCACAAATTTTTTTTCAAAAAATCCATGCATGACGCATGGATTAAAACCGTACGTCACGTATGGATTTTTTTTTTTGCTTGTTTTTTCCATAATCTTGTAGATAATTTCAATACGATCGCGTGCATATAAAATTCGTCCAAAACGGACATCGTTTGCCCCTTCAAAAGGCCAAAATACAAATTTATGACACATAATTTCTTGTATCAACAAGTCCGTTAAAACTCAACATACCATTTTTCAATTTTTTTATAATATGGTAGATAACTTAGCAAAGATTTTATTTGGTGATGGTAATACTTAATTTCTTTGTCGAGATGTGTGTTCAGTGTTTAAAGATCGAAAAAAAAAGTGTTTTCTTCTTTAAGTAAGTTAGTTGATCGAGGAACCTCCGCCCAATAGAGCAACGCCCGAGAGACGAGTTCTCCAGTGTGGACCGAAAGGGTCTCGCGAAAATAGGGCTTTCGGAGACCTTCTTCCGTCTACCCTTCGCCTAGCGGCTAAGCTCGGAGACCAAAATTCGACTAAGCGCTTTGAGACGGCCTAAGAGAATGAGTGGCTTAACGCTCTAACGGCCGGGACAAAGCCATATCTTTCAATCTCGTATCTGACGGAAGTGCCTGAACTCCTTCTTTGGTTTGGAGAAAATCCACAACTACAATTTATAAGTACGAAGTAGTAGATTTGTTACACTTAATCATAATTACTCCATTGTTCTTTGTTTTTGGACTCTTTGAAGGGGCAAACGATGTCCGTTTTGGACGAATTTTATATGCACGCGATCGTATTGAAATTATCTACAAGATTATGGAAAAAAACAAGCAAAAAATAAAAAAAATCCATACGTGACGTATGGTTATAATCCATGCGTGACGCATAGTTTTAATCCATGCGTGACGCACAAAAACTGAGCGGTACATAGCAATTTGAGTGGGCGGTGAATAGAAACTATGTATTTTTTTTATCACGTTATTGGCATGATTCATTTTATTCAGTATGATATGGTCCTTCTGCATTCAATCAATGCAGTCTGTTCTTTTGAATTTTAGGATAACTTTCTTTTAAGAATTTCAAATTTTCAATGTAAGGCCCGTTTGCTTTTTCAACACTATTCACAAACCGAGATAATCTTCTCGTTTTCTTCCGATATATAGAAATAAATATAGGCATACGAGATATCGTTTGCTTCGTCTCAATGAGTACTTTGACAATATAAAAAAATTAAAATTTTTATCATCGTATATTTAAAGATATTAACGTTACAAAACGTGTCTCGACAAATGTGTCAAAAGCAAATGGGAAGATCAATAAGAGACGGAGGGAGTATTAACATATGATTGATTTTCTTATCACGTTATTGGCATGATTTATTTTATCTACAAAATTATTAACATATGAATGTATTAACATGTATTCCCAATCTGGCCCTATCTTTTTGCGTTGTGTATTGAAAGCCTCGTTCATTTGATCCAAAGAGAGGTTAAGCAGGGCCGTTGGAACTCGATTCGGGTATGTCGTAACCGTAATGCACCCCTTATCGCATAAACAGATGATATAGTATTAAGAGGTTTTTACCGAAAACCACCCGTATAAGTGTCTATATTGCTCTAAACCATCCCTTTATTTGGATATTACCGGAAACCACCCGTGTAACCACTTCCGTTAGCGATTAACCACCCGTCGTCAACTTCTCTCATGTTTGTACTCCACGCGTCTATAACGCGAGTGGGCATTGTTTAACATCTGTTTATATATCATAATTTACCTGAAATTGCAACCGTAAATCGAAAAGGGGCAAGAACCCTAATTTGCGAATTCTTCGATTTGGCGAAATCGAACTCAAATTGGGGAAATTGGAGGGTCATTCCATTGTTATTTGAAGGCTGAAGTCTCGATTCTTAAAGGAAGAAATGTATTTTGCGATTTTGCTTGAAACCGTGAAGAACCCTAATTTTCCAGATTCATTTAATCTCCCTTTTTCTTCTTCATTCGTAGGTTTTTAGTTTGATATTGTTCAAGAACGATGTCGAGTATGTCAAATTCAAGCTCTTCAAGCAAAAATTCGAAGATGCAACAGATACTTTGCAAGTGTGGTCTTGTGCTAAGGAATCGACTGCACACACCCATGTTAACTATGGAAGGAGATTCTGGGGTTGTCCTATGTACCAATCAAATGCAAAATGCAACTTTTCTATGTGGAGGGATGATGAATACAGTCACAATGTCATCCAAGTGATTACGAAATTGGTGAAAGAGAAAAAAAAATCTGGAAGTGGAAAATGTGAAGCTTCTTGAGTCCTTTAAAGCTGCTCAGATGGAGAAGGAAGGGTGCATAGCTGCTTCAGAAGCAATGATTAGGAAAGCTAAGGATCGTGATTATGGTTTGGTTATTGCACTTATAGTTTTTATGGTGTTTTTCATGTTTATCAATGTTGGAGTTGTTGTTATGTTATCAAAGTAGACAGTGGTTAATGTAAGCTTCTTGATTTGATGAATGAAATGAGTTCTATCATTTGAGATCAAGAGTTGTGATTTGAGATCATATGTGGCAAAATAGGAATATCAGTAAACTTGAAAGTGCAAAGATAAGGAAAGTGCATCATTAAAACACACCAGGAAACTGCAAAGATAAGGAAAGTGCAAAGATACACCAGTAAACTTGAAAAAAAAACATCAGCAAAACACACCAGGAAACTGATTGAAGCAAAGGACTTGAACAAAACACCAGCAGACTTGAATCAAGCCTTGAATAGCATAACCCTATAGGAAGCTTCAACAAATCCAAGATGATACACCTCAAATAGGCATGCATCATTAACTTTGATTCCATGAGCATCTACAAAAGCTCTCCACCCTTTTCCAAACTTGTATGAGTTCCCACTATATTTCAGAAGTACTGGCCATTCTTGGTTTCTGAAAACAAGTGTGATTTGCTCATTGATGAAACGTCTCAAATACTTGTTGCAATGTGGGGATGGTAGAAGCTGCAAGTAAGGAGGATATAAGTGACAATATTGAAGATTAACATATGTTGTTAAGAGTTAACTTACAATGCGACAATCGCCCTCGACAAATGATTTGTGCATTTCTACAATAAAGCTTCTCGGCTTGTCACATGGACACTTAGTAGCTCTTTCAAATGCAGAGAGTCTTGGTGTTTCAACTGTGGCAACACTGCCAGAGCTAACTTCAACAGATGCACTTGTGTTAGTGGTGGTGTAAGTGGTGGCGTAAGTGCTTGTGTTGTTACTGGTATCGGAGGTGGTGTAAATGGTAGAGCTAATCTCAATCATTTCATTATCCATTGTAAATTTTTTCTAGGCCGAGATGAGGGTTGTGAGAGGATGAATGTGGGAATGTAGGGAAGGAGAGGAGGTATATATATAGGTTGAGATTAAGGTGCAGAATTGTAAATGTTTTCTAGAATTTAAGCAGAGTAGGTGAGTTTGGAGTTACGAGATGGTCAAACTGCAACATGCACTGTGATTCATTGCATTTTGGGAAACAATAAATGGAAGAAAACAGTTGAATTTGACCAATAAAACCTGCATACACATTACAAAACCAAACATACACATAATCCAAACTTGTCCGACCTGCATAACAACCAAACTTGTCCAAACCTGTCTTAACAAACCTGTCTTAACACCCAAACTTGTTCACACACAATATTTTACAGACCATTACATTTGGACACATAATAAACTAAGCATAATCCAAACTGAAGACATATTGCTTAGTTTTTGGTTTTCTTCCTTGGTGATCTTCTCAAAACTTGCTCCAATACCTTTCTTGTTGCAGTGATCTTCCTCTTTGATTGCCTTTCTGGGATCATTACACTTGGATTAGATTGACTGCAAGCCCCTTGAGTCATATTCATGGTGGGCTGTGAAGAAAGTGCACAAAAAACTAGTATTAGAGTGTGGAATCATTAGACTTGGATTAAACTGAAGCAATATGATGAGGCATACCTGAGATGATGCTTGAGAAGGTATGAAATTACTTCCACCTGCAGAATGGTCTTGAGCCACATTGGGAACACTTTGTTGAACTTGAGACACCCCACTAGCACTTGAAAAAGTTGGAACCTGAAGACATAAAAAAAAGACAAGCTTAAGTGAATGGAAAAGATGAGGCATAACATGAGAAATAATGGTGACATTATACCTTCCTAGTGTACTTCCTTTTTTGAGACCCAATAGGAACAGTTCTATCACTCTTAGGTCTTCCACCAGTGTTATGCTCCTTGGGTGGCTGTGGACCTCTTCTAGCATTTTTACAACTTGTCTTGTAGTGTCCATTAAGTCCACAGTTTGAGCAGGTAACCTTTGATACAACCCTTATTCTCTTGGAGTTGCCACTCCTAGATGGTACTTCTCCAAGTTCTTTCCTTCTCAATTTCCTAGGCCTTCCAGACTGAACCACATACTTGGGAGGGCCTGGTGGAGTATGCACAGTCTTCTCCCACTGAGATTCTCCTGCCATTGGGTTGATGATCTCACTGTAAGCCAACAGGTATGCCTCTTTGGTGTAGTAGTGATACACATAATCTTCTACCTTAAGTCTTTCCTTGACTATGAAACACATGGCATATGGGCATGGTATTCCTGTTAGGTCCCACTTGTTGCATCCACAGCTCTTGTTCTTCATGTCAACCACAAAAGTCTTGCCAAAGTGATCAACCTCAAATGTATCTCCTCCACCCCACCATGACACACAGTTTCTTGTGCCTTCTTCCTTGGACAACTCTATTAGTTTATTTGCCTTTGGTGTGAACCTTCCTTCATACTTCACCATTCCTTGGCGCTTAGCAACAAACCTCTTCATTAACATTCTTCTAATCCACTCACACATTGAGAGTACTGGCTTCTCTCTAGCAGGCAGTAGCATTGAGTTGAAGCCCTCACACACATTGTTCAGTAACATGTCTGATTTTGTGTAGAAACTGAACCCATCTCTGGATCAAGTCTTTGGATTTGCCTTGATGAGGTAGTCATAAGCATCCATGTTGGCTTCCTTGACCTCTTCTATTGCAACCAAGAAATCTGCCTCAGTGAAAGCCCTTGCAGCTGCCCAGATGGCATCCTTGTATGTCTTTCCAACCCACATCTTCTTGAAGTTGTTGTACATATGCCTCACACAGACCCTTTTATCAGCCATAGGAGCTATCTCAGCCAAAGCCTCAATTAATCCCTACAAATACAATAACTTCACATTAGTATGTTAATAAAAACAGGGTAAATAATTACAAGACTCTAGTATAAGCCTAACCTTTTGTCTGTCAGACATGAAAGTAGGATTACATGCTCCTATTTCTCTGTAGAGAATATCAATGAACCAAGCCCATGTCTCTTTCCTCTCTTGTTCTACAACTGCAAATGCTATGGGATAAAGGTTGTCATTCCCATATTTTCCTACTGCAACAAATAATTGTCCAGTGTATGCACCTTTCAGATGGCAACCATCAAGTCCTACTATTGGCCTACACCCTTTCATAAACCCCTTTTTACAAGCATCAAAGCAGACATACAACCTTTGAAATAGAGGCTTCTCAGGATCCCCTAAATCAACCTTCACAAAGCTAAAAGATCCTGGATTCCACTTTTTAACAGTTACTGCATAATCCCAGATTCTTGCATATTGCTCCTTAGCATCACCTTGAGTCATTAGCATTGCCCTAAGCCTTCCTTTCCATGCTTGGTTGTAGGATATTTGCACATTGTGGTCTCTCTTCACCGCAGACATAAATGCAGTCAACTTCCAAGTTGGATCATCCCTATAGGGCTCCAGATATCTCTCTGCTAACCATGTTGATGTCAACTTTAAATTCTCATGCTGCCATCCACACTCATGATTACCCCTAAAAGACTTCAACTGAAATGTACCATCACTCCCCATCTTCCTTGCACAAGCTCTAAACTGACAATACAACTTCTTGCAAACACACTGTTTCCTAGAGTGACTCATACTACAATCACATTTCTTCTTACAATATGCAGATACCTTAGTCTTATCATTGTGCAAGTAGTAATAACCCCCACCATTTTCAATAGAGTATTGCCTTAATCCTTTCCTAAAGATATCATTTGAAGTAAAGATCATACCAGGTTTCAAGACTATCTTTTTATTGAAATCAACCAATTGATTGAACTCTGGATATCTCTTCTTGGTGCCCACTTTCCCATCAGATTCACTAAGACTCTTCAATTCATCAGAATCATCAACTAGCACCTCATCCTCATCCACAAACACAGATTCCTTGTCTCCTCCCAGATTCAAACAACCATCTCTTAACCCAGATCCAAACCTGACATCTACAACTTCTGGATCCACATTCTCCTTAAACAAATCATCATCTTCATCTTCACTTTCAGAGAACCATTCCTCACACTCTGAACTCTCACTCCCTAGAACATCACCTTCAGATCCAGAATCCTCAAACACTATTGGTGGATCATCATCTTCTGGATCCACCTCATTTTCACTATTTTCTGGAGATGAGTTTATGGGATATGATGATGGTGGTGGGCAGATTGATAGGGTTCGAAAACTATTTGAGGAAGGGTTAATAGTTATCCCAGATTCAGAGATGGGCTGAGATGTTGGGCTTTGGTTTTTAAGTGAAGTTGGACTCACCTCCCCATATCTTACAGCATACACATGCATCATGTTATCCTTACCAACCGAGTTCACACACTCCATAATGACCATGTCATTTTATATTAGTCTAAGCCCCTTATCAATATTCAACCCAGCTTTTAAAAACCAGATCTCCCTTATGTCATCTAACCCAACATCTTCTGCCAACATAGACTCAAGTACTACTTTGGACAACATATCTGGATCATAGTCCCTATAGTATTGCACTTTCCCTTTTTTGTACAATATTTTACCACTATCTCCACAATAAAACAACCCATCATACATCACTCTGATATGAATGTTCATATCTGCCAACAAGGAAGCAATAAAGCTTCAAAAATAAAATAAACCATTACCATGTGAAGGGATAAACTAAGCATATAATATTGTCCCCACCCACTTGCAATAAATTTTGTCCAAAAATTTATCCTTTACCAACTAAGTAGATTCCATCCACATATAGACAAGAATAATGTCAGTTTTGTGCATGCAGAATCTCGAGAGAGCATCCAATCCTTTTCCCCCAAATCAAGAAAAAACCCTAATTTTTTAATTCAATCGAAATTGTTAACAGCCGTTTCAATTCAAACCCTTATCAATCTTGTTCTACCATCTCGAAAGAGAATTTAAAACCATTTCCCCCAAATCTAGAAAACCCTAATTTCTTAATTGAAACCCTAATTTTTCAAATCAGAACCTTATCAATTCAAACCCTAATTTTCCAGTTCAGACATACCTGAAATCGGGGGGGATTAGCCCAGAAAGCCCTCTTTTTCCTTCGACCTTCGAATCGCCCTTCCTATCGCCTTTCGAATCGGCCTTTCAATCTTCGAATCGCCCTTCGAATCGCCTTCGTCACCGCCTTCTTCGTCGCCTTCTTCGCAATCGCTCCACCAATCGCCTTCGCAGTCGCCTTCCAATCTCGAACCCTAAAACTTCGCCGCCGCCGCCTACGGTTTCAATCCCTTCCCAGATGTGTTTCAATCCCTTCCCAGATGTCTCCCAAATCTGTCGAAGAAAATCGCCTAGGGTTCCCAGGTCCCCAGTTCGATTTCCCGTTTTTAATTTTCACCCACCAAATCATAAAAGTTAAAAAAAAATTGGGTAATTTTTTTAAATGTAGATTAAAAAAGGTAAATTAAATAAAAACATTATTTTATAATATAATGGCGCGTGATATCAAACTTAACGGACAAACATGACAGAAGTTGACGACGGGTGGTTAATCGCTAACGGAAGTGGTTACACGGGTGGTTTCCGATAATATCCAAATAAAGGGGTGGTTTAAAGCAATATAGACACTTATACGGGTGGTTTTCGGTAAAAACCTCTAGTATTAATGGAAGAAGCCTCGTGCCAACAAATGAGAGTGATGATCCTTTGCTTTGGGTCTCCAAGAGCCTTAGGGAACCACCTTCTTGCATTTACTCGATTATGCTTGATGACGTAAATGGGTTTGCCTTACCTCGTTCTTAATTAAGACCTATCAATATAGAGCACGAGAATGTCACATCTCTTTTCAACAAAACAAAACATGCACCCCTTCGTCCCTAAATGTTCTACTCATCTTTTTTTAGGTACATATGTCGATATACGTTTTGTATCGTTATTATAGTTACTCAAAGAAAACGATTTAACTATTAAAAATCCTTATGCTATTGTATTCCATCATTTTACTCTATGCTGTTTCAATTTTTTGAAATTTACTAGTTTCCGGGCCCCGTGCTTCGCACGGGCTACACAAATTTCTTTATATACATGAAAACAGAACGCATAAATGAGACAAAAAAAAGTAAAACCATAATCCTGATATACAAAGTGCTTATTTAAAACGAGGGGGAATAAGTATTAAGTAAAATAAAAAAGGATTTCTATACATAATAAACTCTCCACGGAAATAAAAGAAGTAGAAGAAAAAAAGAATATTGTAACTGAAATAGATTATTTCATAACTGCAATCGTTTTACCATCATTTTACCATTAATATGAAATAAATTATTTCAAAAATAATTTTGATATCGTTAATAAGCAATAAATTAATGGTAAAATCTCATTATGAATTGGACGGTATATCAAAATAACATTGTAATTGAGGGATTCCATGAGTTTATAATGTTTAGCATGAGTTTACAAAGTATCATCTTTCTATATATGCTCTTCCCAATTAGTTTCTTCTAAGAACTACTTAGTGAAAATTTTGGATCTTTACAAACTTTTGCATGCACCATTTTCAGTAGAGACCAAAAAATTTCCATCTTGGCTGCACAAATAAATTCCATTCAAATACGAGAGAAAAAAATTATTTGGCTTTTACAAAAGGGGAAATGAAGAATCATATAATTCAAGTGAACCAGAAATCCAAATATATGAAGAGATAAGCACACCACCAAATATATGAAGAGAGTTCGTCAAAGAATGGCAAGAAAGCAGCCTTGTATGCAAACCTAACAACTCAGAATCATGTACATTGTGAGAATTACTAAGATGAGCATTAACATGGCACAACCAGCCTGAAATGCACACAGACAAAAAAGATTCAACTTATAATCAGATTAAGGCACAACCAATATCAAAAGAAGAATAGCAGCAAGAGACAACCAACTCAAAATTGAAATGAAAGAAAAAGATCATGTTATATAAGAAATTAGTGAAATTCAATCCAAAAATACAAACCTTTAGGTTGAAAGAAATTTGAACACAAAAAGTATATTAAAATTGATATATAACCTTAATTCAGATGACTTAACCTTCAACCAGACAACCTACAATTACAACACAATGATTTATGTGCTTAAGAATTGCACTATTCTTAGCACTAACAACAAAGGTAAACATGGTAAGGAAAATGTGTTAAATCACATAGATTAGATCTTTGAACTCAAAACAGAATATTCCTATTAACCAAACAATTCATTGACAAACCTAATTAGATAATTACAAATATTGCAAGTGTAGAAAGATGGAGACCATGAATGTTTTGTGGGAAGATTCTCTCACCAAATTGATATCCAAGTCCTACAAAAGAGCTAATCCCGTCCCAACCTCAATATAAATCTCATGATTCTCATCTATATGATTTCGATAAAGAAGTTGATTAAGGACATTCAAATTGAATATTAAATAGTATAATTATATAAATTTATTGAAAAATAATCGAATTACCTGATACTCTACAAGATGTAGCAATTGCCTTCTCAATTCTGATGGTTCTTCTCCACAATCGCCCTTGCTAAAATTTCATGTATTTCTTCTGACAATTAGTTAATAATCAATGTCACAGTGTGTAATTAAACACTTAGTGGAAATCTCTGGTTCTTTGTAGCCTTAATTTCGTGGATAATGATTAAGAAATAAACTTGTAAGCACACACACAATGACACAAGTGAACAGCTTGACAAATAAATTTACCTTGCCACCAAGTTGTACAATCTTCTTATTCTCCAAATCCTTCTTCTCTTTTCATGTCAAACATGAGGAACCTACATAATTTCAGCTTAACAATCAGCAAGCATAAACAGGAACACGACTCTATTAAACTGAACTGAATTACATGTATATTTCACTTAAGAGCCACAACCGGTGACATAAAAGACTAACTAAGATAACTATCAGAAATATCTTCAGAAAACTTTAATTACAATATAAAGACCATAGTCAGATACATACTACTATAATATTTAGATTTATTCCAAGGTAGACTGATCAGTCATCAGTGTCTCTTTGTTTTTATGGCAGACTATACTAATCAACATCTATGATGAGTGTACGTTGTGATGTGCATGTAAATTCAACATTTTAATGAGATTTGTTACTATCCAGACTCAACCAAGCTCAGGGCGGTCATAATATGTAGAGAGATTTTATTTCACTACAATAAACAAGACAAACTTTACTCTACTGTAGTTTAGGATTTCTAACATTCAGGAGTGTGCTATACACAGAAGATTCTAAACCTAAACACAAACCTCGTGATCAGCTTCAGTAGGGGAATATCAACATTCTCTTGGGTTCAGAAGATTTTTTTTTTATAAGAATAACATGCATATTTTGAATGTGAGTTCAGTGTCATTTTTTAAAATGTAAAAGTACAACATTATTCATAAACCAGGAAAAGAGGCTCAAAGTATGGCCGAAATTTAAGCTACGAAAGCATCGGCTAAAATCTCATTTTATTTTATTTTTTTGAAAAATCACTTTTATTGATAAGGAAACCTGACAAAGATATCAACGCGTTTTAAACCGGAAAAAAATGGTTCATTTACTTTAAGCAGCGTTACATGCCGCCTAATTCAAAGTAGTGAGTTAACAATTAGGAGCTTCAAAAGTGTTTCTCTCGTTTTTGTAAACAAATTAGCCTTTCCACAAGTTTTTCTAGCAAATCCATGAGTTTGTTGGTCGACGGGATATGGTAATTGATCTCAAGCCTAACTCGTTTTTCTAAACAAATTATCATTTCCATTAGTTTTTTAGCAGTTCCATAGTTAATACAATATAAAAAACGTTATAACTTATTTTTTTAGTTTATATAAGTATTTACTTTTATTACTGTTGTAAGAAGACATTTAATTATTATAACCTAAAAACTACAGTAGTTTATAAATCATTTACCGAAATAAACTTAATTTCTCACTCCAATTTAATAAAGCTAAGCTGGTCTAAACTATGGAAAAAAAATCCTGATCAAATGCATGATTTTATTCATAAATGTGATGCATAGTGCATATAATAGTAAACAAAGGTGATCATGTTAAGACTGAACCAATCATAATTAGTCAGAGGTATCTTTATATACCATGTATAAGCAACTGTACAATTTTATCTTAAACCCCATTATGCACCAACAGAACAGAAGAAGTAAATGTTCAGAGGAGATGAAATTTAAACCAACACAAGCAACAATGCAGAAAATCAGTAAGCAGCAGAAACAACATCAGTTGTCATCTAGCATACAACGTTCTCGTCTCCAAATGTGTTCTCTCCACTGTAAGTAACATACAGGAAACCGTCTTCATCCTTCTTCTCTTCATATATAAATGACATGATGGCACATGCAAAATCATTATCAAATCAAATATATGCCAAAGAATAAACTTATAGAAATGATGAGTCGGAATTTGATGCTTTTGACAGTTGGTAGAATTCAGATTGCTTGCCTGTTGGGGGAAGGACATTATCGACAAATATAAAGATGGCCTTCTCAGCGCCAAGCTTGATCCTCTTCCGAATTACGTAAACAAACTGCCCGACTGTCAGATCAGCTGGAACTAGATATCTGAACAATATTTGAACACAACTACGGTTAGGCACATCTTTAGAGTTGTTTTTTATTCATTTTTACTACTAAGATTCTATTTTTTTCCTTTTCAGATTTCATTCTTAAATAAGCTAACCACATTATCTCATTACATGTTCTTATATAGAGGGAAAAAAAAACTCTGACTCAAAGAGATGATATTATATCCAGAGCTAGTGAGTACTCACTTTTTCTTGTCAATAGTGGGAATATCACTTCTCTCAGCCTTCTCAACAATGACCTGAAAAAGTTTCAAGGCTGATCATCAGAAACCACAAACACTTTTAAGGATTTTCATTAACGTCTTGGAAAGTGGTTATAACAGGACAATAAAATCTTTACTGTGAGAGAGCAATTGATACCATTAGCACTTATAGCACACAGAGAGTAGGCGATAGCCTTAGCTCAAAGAATGCATTGAATAAGTGGATTCCACTTGCAGCTTTATCATCCATATTGGCACCCTAGTGTCAATCACAAACGACAACTTTGCTTAAGTCACATAGAGTCAATCACAAACGACAACTTTGCTTAAGTCACATAATTCATTTCAGAAAAATGTCATTTCAGAAAAAGGTCTTAAAGGACGCCTCAAGCAAACTTTGACACTATCATAAACACATTTAAAAGTGATCAAATATCCTGCACAAGAGATCAATGGCAACCAAAAGTGAAACCAAACTCAATGCAGGAGAAACCAACACTATAATTTTTAGCATATGCAGTTCAACAAGCCTAGAAAACTGTGAAAAGAAACGAGCTTCTGACATGGAGTAGCCTTCACTCATTTTCCATCAACGGTTCGATCAAAAACTACCTCGCGTCTGATGTAGCATTCACTCATTATTTCATCTTTGACTCCATGTGTAGGCTTCTTTGACGTACATTCAGACTGTGAGGTAGGATTTGAGAGGGACAAAATTAAAGGTTTCTGCAAGACAAATATGCAGGGATATGCATCAGATTTTTGCTTCAAAGGTCATGTATGTAAGAAATCAAAAAATACACAAAAAAGATGGAATAAAAAGAAAGAACCTCATTGAAGGACGCCATAGCCTCAACAACCTCCTTTGTGAATGTCCTTCCTACTCCTGAGGTTCCTATCAACACCGTTGTCTTAATTGACTGAGAATTTTCAAAGAAATCAGTTAAAATTTTGTCAGTAGCTTCTAAAAAAAATGAGTTAAAATTTATGATTTCAATTCTTAGGAATGTTCTTACATTGACAACATCCAATAGATTTGTAACAGATTCATGATCGTGAGTGTAAGGCAATTTAAAGTGTTGGAGCATCCACTGGAAGAAATATGCAATTCTCTTTCTACAAGGCTTTGCAAGTTCTTCAATAACAGCAAGCAAATTTCCTCAAACTCACCAGTAGCAAAATGAACTCTCTTTGCCAAAGTAGATATTACACTGGCCCAATCTTTATCTCCACCAAGGTTTCCACATGACAATTAAAACTCCTATGCAACAAGTTTTGTGAGAATGTGTTGTCAACCTTCCAATTTGTAGCATCAGAGCAATTAAGAATCCCACCCAATATTGCTTTAACAGAGAAGGATAATGATCAAAGAAGGCTGACAAAGATGCTTTAACCTAATAAAATTTAGCTGCCTTGTTTTCACCTTTGCAACCAATGTCACCTTTGTCATGTTCAGAAGTTCCACTGATGCCAATTGTGCAAATTCCAGAAGTTCTTGTTCAGCTGACGGGTTTAAAATTCTCATTACTTCTCATCCATCAGACGAAGAAATAGATTTGAATTACCTCACGATCATTTGCACACATTTTAATGAAAGTTGAAGAGCGTCATTATTAGACAGAACTGTGCCTTATCAAAGACAACATCAGTAGAACAAAAGACAGACCTAGACCTTGACCTTGACCTAGACCTTGATCTTGAGACTGATCTTTCCACTAATTTTCTGGTGATAGTGGCATATAATTCAGGACTCGAGTAAAAACAATAAATGAGATCATACATATTAGCACTTTCATACCGTTTGTCCCTTCTTGGACTTCTTCTTGGACTTCTTCTTCGGCTTCTACTGCGACTCGGGCTTCTGCTCCTAATAGGGCTGCTCTCATATTTTTTCACCTTCGGTATATAGACAAATCCCATAAGACTAAATAATGGCTTCAATAAACAAAAAGGAATAACTGGAAGATAACAGACTAAATAACTCACTCTGATATCAAGCCAATTCTACTGACATTGAAGCAAAAACACGCATATAGATCAACACTAATACATGGAAATTACAAGAAAAAGCAACTGGTCTTTGACAAATGCAAGTTTCAATGGGTAAAAATTTCCGCAACAGGAATTCGTGCTCAACACATCAACTGCTAAAGAAAGCAACTCTAATTGGATTCAGTCCACATATAGAGCTTCCATTTTTCTATCTACCAAACTTCTCAATCCCATATCAAGTCAATTCCACTGAAATTGAAGCAAAAACGACTAATACAAAGAGAATTGAGATCGAACCGAACCACACCCCTAGGCGGTAGAAGAGGATGCTTCAGACTCTTCAAGGGCATCAAAAGCATCAAAAGCAGGCAATGAAGAAGCCGGACTCTCGGAATCTCGAGCTTCTGGCTCAATTTCGCGTTCGTCGGCCGGAGCCTGGGTGAGGGTTAGGGTTTCGGGAGGACCGAACAGTTGGTATAAAGCTGACAGTTGGAGCTCGGGGAGGGTGTTTCACCTACGAATGTGGCTCCGACGACATAGAAGAAGGGTGACAAGCGGAGAAGGGGTGACAAGCGGAGAAGGCAGATCGGGGATGACTGATGCGGCGAAGCGAGAAGGGAGAAGGGAGAAGAGGGAAAAGTCAGATTTGCCCTTTTCTAATTTTCAAGAAGCTAAAGAAGAGCAGTGACATTCTTCGTAATTTCTACGGAAATCCAAGCTACATTACCAAGGCAAAAACTTGATATGTAATCTCAGTCATCCATTGTCATTTTTAGCTTATGTGGCATATTTACAGCCATTGATAAAAGTATTTCTTGTTCAAATTTCATCCAAAAAAAAAATTAATCCTTAATTTAAGAAGATTGATACATATGAGATTTTCTAACAATTCATAATATCATAAATCATTGCTTATAAATTACATTATAAATAAACACTAAAATATCGTACGCTCATGGCGGGGACAACGCTAGTATTTGGTGATTTGAATTTTTGTCTTGTTTCAAAAGTATATGTTCATCAGCCTTACTTTATCCTATCCGTCATTGTAACACTACATTGACGATAGCAAACGGGCTTTACATATGTTTTTAGTGGATTTCAATCAGCCCATAAACGTTAGGCCGGGCGCTACTAGGCCGACCTTGTTGGCCCAATCACATTCAATGGTTCAATATTTGCGTAGAAAGAGTAGCACAAGATCAAAAACTAATTTCAGCTTATACCTCAAAGATACATGAGTTGAACAACAAAAGTTGCGTATACATAACTTTTACAAATGGTATGATCATATTTATACCAAAGGGCATTGTCAACGAGATGTATGATATATAAAATCATCGAAGAAGGGGAGCCTTGATCCATCCATTAGCAAAAGCAATCGCCAAGATGATAAATGGAGTCGACATACCGAATATGATAATGTAAGGAAGAGGAGTCATCATCGGATTCTCTCCTTCCCTCTCTCCCGCCGTTTGCCAATACCTGCATTATTGTTAATTGCTTCAGTAATTACTCCTCATTTGTGCTTAAGTTATAAACTAAGATATGAGAGAACTTACTGTTCAGGCTCCTCTTCTTTGGTGATGAACTTCTTCTTGTCACTTGCTTTCTTTGATTCAGCTTCACCTCCGCCTAACGCAACAATCAAACAACAATTTCATCAGATGACAAAGATTTGAATAAAGGGTTACATTTTGATTGAGTTCATTACCTAGCTTTGCATTGACTCTGAAACGGAATGCAGTACTTGTTGTTCTTGGGATATAAGAAGCTTCAGAATGCAGCAATTGAGTTGGAAGTGGCAATCTCGTCGAGAGGGAAGACGAGAGCGCCATTGTTGCTCTCTAAGAAAGATAGGAAATGAAGTGTTTTTGTGAGGAGGATGATTGTAGCTGTTTGGTTGTTGTGGATGGATAAGATATGGTGGTACGTGTAAGTTGAGTTGGTGTTATGTGGTAGGGATTTCGTATCTTCTATTCTCTTCTTTTTTATGGGCAAAAAAATCACAAACAAATATGTAAAAAAGAAATTGGCCCATACAGGTCTCGAACCTGTGACCTTCGCGTTATTAGCACGACGCTCTAACCAACTGAGCTAATAGGCCGTTTTGTTTATTCAATGATAAACCTAAACATATAATCTCAGACTAATTTTGTTCACAAAATGTCTTAATGTTTTTGCTGTTATTATTTCAAGGGATGTAAGAAGGTCGTGAATTTTTAACTACTAGTGACATTAACACAATGTACATATGAAATTATTTCTAAAGATATATATATATATATATATATATAATTGCCTCATAAAACTTGTTTTTGGTATGATACGTAAACATTTTTTGTGCTATCATTAAGTATATGAGATGGATATTTGTCCGGAACTAATAAATGTAAATTCGAAGTTAGATCATATTTGACATGATCCCTTAACTTAGTCGATATGTTCATCTACAACTTAATTTGAATGTTGAGTCTTTTTCCAATTATTCGATCTGTTATTTCAATAATTTTCTATGCAATCCCAATATAGTGTTTAGTATTATATCATGCATATGCCCATTTACCATTATAATGGAGTATAAAATATTTAGTAGGGGGAAACTATAGATGGACATAATGTCTGGGGCGAGCAGAGTGATTGTTGGTTGGTAGACATTGCTTTCAGCAAGATTAATTAGAGTAGATTAGAAATAAGAATTTATGAGTATAAATATAATGACTCTCGATCATGACAAGATGGCTAACTTAATCTGTGTATACCTGACAAAATTTGTGGTATCTTGAGAGAGACATATGCTTATGCATGAATGTAAAACAACCAAAAACATTAATCACTAGCTAACTATAGAGACACAATAAACAATATTTTTGTTAATATATTGCATTTTTAGCTACAAAATAATGCATATCCATTAGTTAAATAAGCTTTTTTTTTTAAATATAAGAGAGGGTATTCGGTGAAAATAATTTTTACGGTGCGAATCGTGAACATTACTATCTAATATGCTAACCAATATTACTAATTTTCGTAAAAGGTTCATAGTTAACCTTATATTTAAACTTTAACTGTTCATAATTAAAGTTCACATAATGTTCACATATAAGATAATAATGTTTACACTTAAAATGAGTTCGTATTTCACACTTTAAGATATTACGCTATCACTTTTAATTGCAGTTTTTAGGGTAAATCATGTACGCACTGGCGGAGCTGGGGGGCTTGGGAGTGCTGAAGCACCCCCTTCGCCTCTAGGAATTCCCGGGAGCACTGGCGATGAGGGCCGAAATCGGAGCGGAGCACCCCCTTCGCCGTCACCTTGAAGCCGTCCTCCATTGAAGCCGATACAAAAGCTTCGTTCGAACAGATTAAAGGTAGGAGACAGGTTTGATTTCAATTACGTTTGGAAAGTGGGCCATTTGCTACTCATTTAAGTGAGTGAGAATGGGTCATTCTGCCCATTTCTACTCATTTGATAAATTAAAGCCCAAATTCATTTATTTGAATAGGTTTACGTGGCTTTGTTAAGCCCGATACAGATTCTTGTTTTATGTACGTACGTATGCCTATAAACGTACGTTACGTATGTATACATACATGCTATTCCCTAAAGTATTATTTATTTAACCCAACCCGATTCATATTTTAAGCGGTATAATTTAGTGAGAAAGTTATATCGAATAAATTATTAATTATAATTTATTTTTGTGATTTGGGTATCGCAATTGGATCGAGGTTCTTGAAGATCGAGTTCGTTGACAAGACTCTCAACTTCGACTTCATTCGTTCGCCCGCCTCCAAGCCGGCAAGCAAGTTAACTTTGTAAGTTTTCAATTTTAATCAAATACATATAGAATTTAGGGTTTGTTAGATTTTTGTTTCTATATAGGGTTTGTTAGGTTTTTGTGTGGATCATTGATTTATTTGTTGAATTTAATTTGGATTTGTTATGTATATGGTTACTTGTTAATTTAGTTGTCTACTTATTAATATTTTCAGTATGAAGCCTCGCAAGATGGATTTACCCCGTTTAAAGTAATGTAATTTACTGATTTTATTATTATTATTGTTATCGAAATTTTTATAATTACTAATAATAAAAAATATATATATAATATACTATATTTTATTTCGAATTACGCGAGAAAAAAAAGTTCGGCACCTCCTTTCAAATATTCCTGGCTCCGCCACTGCATGTACGTGTATAGTACAAGGTGCAGAAACAAACAAGATATCAGGATTAATTAGGACAAATTCAAGGACAATCTAATTAATTCTTGTCAATCATAACGCAATCAATTCAAAGATGTAAATTAAGCTAAATTTTTAATTTTCGGACACATGATATCATGACTACTAGTAGATTGCTCTATCATCTCGCACCAACCAGATCGTGGTACTAAAAGCTTATTACATACTCGATTCTTAATATAAAACGATGTTCATTATATATAATACGGAATATATGTGTAATGTTTTTTCAAACTTAGGTTCTGATATATCACAGTAAAAGAATAATATTATTTTAAAAATAAAATCTATGGTTTTATTAAAAGGAAATAGAGGCTTAACTAGTTATGATAATATTCATCGTTACTATTTCAGAGTTTTTTTTCTTAGATATGTTGGAACTGATTTCTGGGCAAGGTTCCGGTGGGCTCCGGCCAACATTTGCGCCGGATGACGGTAGCGTTGATTTCGTCTACGCGAGCACTATTTCGTAGTGTACTCATATGTCAATATTTCGTAGTGTAAATTTTGTTTCACATCGAAAGTGTGAAGATCATACGAGGGTATATATACCCCATATTCACTACAAGGGATGTGTCCTTGAGTGAGAGGGGTCTCCAAGACCACACGCGCACAGTTAAGACCGGGGCGAGACGAGCTCGACCTAACGTCTTTTTAAGAAAGCGTTCACAGAGCATTCATTCACATCATGAGTCATCCTCCAGAGTCTTCTATTCATTGTATCCTGGATTCAAAACACCGATAACCGTCACACCGCATGACATTTTCAGAATTAAAGAAAGAGATTCGTTTCGACTCTGCATCAGTCCGTTCGTTCGAGTACACGAAAGGTTTAAGTCAAATATATACTTTCTTAATTCTGTATTTTCGGCTCATTCACATTCAAATTGATTACTTTGGAAATACAGTTCCTACAAGATATTACTACGTTGATCATTAAAGATTGACAATCGTAATCGATGTTATAGATATATCACATTCTAGTTTATTGGTTCATGTATTCGACAGCTAAAAAAACTCGTTTAATTGAGTATCATGATTTAATTCTGTTAGTTAAGCTATACATCTATGTTTGATGTTGCATTTTGCTTAATTGTGTACAAATCATCTGCATTATTAGTGTCTACATATATGTTTGTAATTATTATTAGTCGCCTAATGGACCCTGCCCTAATTAGGAATGAGGGGAACCTTTGGAATGAACCTTTCATTTTCATAACAAACACCACAAATGAATGAGGAAAAACACAAAATTAATTCATACTACGTAGTATGAAAAACGGTTAATATTAATCGGAAAAATATCATATAATAAAACTTTTTAAAACAATTTATCTTATATATTAAAGCTAAGCTTTTTCAAGCTCTAAGAGTGTTTTTAAGAGTAAGTTGTTAGATTTATTATTTATTAAACAAAATTAATTGTAAATTTCAAAAATATTTGTAATAAAAGTTAGATATATAGTGTAATTTGTATCTAATACAATTTTAAAATCATCTTTTTAATGATTGGAATCAAAGAATAATTTTTTTTCTTGAAAGCAGAAGTAAAGATTAATTATTCTTGAAATTTTATTCATATTATTAATATCAATCTGAAACTTTAGTATTTGAAAATTAAACATAGTTTATACAATTTCAACAATTGATTTGAATAAATAAATAAATTTTCAAAATAATCTCAATATTTTTCTACTATAAATTTTTTTACGTATAAAGTATAAACTATTTGATATCTTCATTTTAAATATAAAAATAATTTAATCTATAATAAAATATTACCTTATTTATGTTATAATAGAAAATTAATTTTAAAAAACATATTTATATATTAAACCCCGTGCTTGGCACGGGTATTACACTAGTAAATGACAATGATTATGAAAATCTGGATCAAGGAAGATTCAATAGTCAAGAAGATGACACATAACGCCACTTTGTAACCACTTGTCACCACTACCAGACCACTGTTGGACCGCCGCCGAACCTCGCCGGACCACCTTTGGGCCTCGTCGGAACAAAGTTGTCACAAAGATGTATAAAATTGTTCACAAATATTACAAAATTGTTAATTACTCAAAAGTTCATTAAAATTGGTTTAAAAGTTCATCAAGATGTTCATAATTGTTCATCAAGAAGTTTATAAATGTTCATTTGGATTTATTCAACTAAATGTTCATCAAATAACACTTAAATGTCATCAAGTTTTATTACACTTAAATATACATGTCATTTGGACAAACAGCGGGCCACCACCGAACCTCCGCCAAACCACCACTGACCCACCATCATGTCACCAACGGACCACCACTTATAGGAACACCACTTTAATATGATTTTCATTTCGAGTAAAAAATACTTGATTTTGATTAAAATATGCCTAAATGTTCATCATGTCATACTTAAATGTTGATCAAGTCATCTTTAAATGTTCACAAGGATGTAATAAAATAAACATTACTCAAAAGTTCATTACAATTGCCTTAAATGTTCATCAAGTTGTTCATAAACGTTCATTTGACATACTCAACTGAATGTTCATCAAATCATATTTAAATGTTCATCAAGTTTTACACTTACATGTTTATGTCATTTGGACAGACGACGGACCACCACCTCAAGATGTTCATTTGACATACTCAACTGAATGTTCATTGATATTGCTAAAACGTACCCGCAAGTGTACGGGGTCAGTTATAGTAGTCAAGTGTCGATCCCACAGAGACCAATGTAATACTAATTGAAACGCTACCAGTGAGTTAGGTCGAAAAGATATGGATAAGAACGAACCAAGCTAACTAGGAATAACAAATAAAACAAATAATTATATATAGATAAATGTGTCTAATGTTAAGGATCACCGCAACAATGCTTCAGTAAATATAATCACACTCTGCCTGAATCTAGTCCAATTAATTGAAGGTAAGTCATCTAAGGTAATCTACTAACTCCTTTCAGACGATAGTGAACGTGTTTGAACTAATTAACAATCGCTGTCGCGCAGAGCTAATCTCATTCAAACCCATTAACGCTCTTAGAGTCTAGGAATAAACTGAAATAACATTCGCTGTCGCGCTCCGCTAAATCAATCTAAACCTAGAACATCTATGATGACTTAGTATCCTCAAGAGTAATTAAGTCGCTTTCGCACAAATAACACTCAGGTTCAATTCCTAGGATTCCGGTAAAAGCTATCACCTTTCAGTCTCAAACTCTACCTGACTACCTATTAGCGTTTTCACCTTTCAGTCTCAAACCCTAACAGGATCCAATCCGCCTAAACAAGAATGGGCATAAAGCATCTAGGAACGAATCAAATACTATTTCAATTCAGGCAAACATATAGTTCTATTTACATACGCGTTGTTTGGATCACCATAACCTTAGAACTAGGAATTTAGCCAAGCATGATCGAAGATGCAAAACAGATTAAACTAGCCAACGATATATATGAATTATTCAATAAAAACAAGAGATAAAGAAAACTTAGTCTCAATGATGAAATAATCCAAACGAAAGCTAGAACAATAAACACCGTCTTCGAATCAAACGAGGGCTAGAAATTCCTCCTTGAAAATCCTTGTCTGCCGTCAAACTCCAACAAGAAGAACCCAACTCAAACAAAAACTAGAACTCCCCTCAAAAGTCTAACCCCCCAAAACCTCATAAAGTGTACGTAACCTCCTCCTCTCATTAATGCCATGTCATCCATGTTTTTAACCAAAAGTCCATGTCTACTTCTCCTCTTCAATCATGCAGCAGGCCCAATTCCCCATTCTTCATTGAACTCATCTTGCTCAGCAAAACAACACGGCCCGTTTACTCAATAAGATGGGTATATATCTTGGATCCAAAATTCAGCAGATCGATTCTCTTCCGTCTCGTATTATTTTGCCTAAAAATACCTGAAACACATAAAAATACGAGTGTAGGCTCCGAATACAAAATAATGCAAAATTACCTATAAAATATATCAAATATGTATGAGAATGACCTAATCTAATATGCAACTAGACACCTCAAATATGTATAAATTAGGTGTTATCATTCATCAAATTATATTTAAATGTTCATCAAGTTTTATTGCACTTAAATGTTTATGTCATTTGGACAAACGACGAACCATCACCGGACCACCACCGCATCACCATCAAGCCACCGCCGGACCATAACTTATGTGGAACACCACTTTAATATGATTTCGAGTAAAAAGCACTTGATTTTCATCAAAACATGCATAAATGTTCATCTTGTCATACATAAATGTTCATCAAGTCTTCCTTAAATGTTCACAATGATGTAATAAAATGTTCATTACTAAAAAGTTCATTACAATTGACTTAAATATTAATCAAATTGTTTAATGTTCATCAAAATGTTCATAGATGTTCATTTGAACATACTCAACTGAATGTTCATCACATTATACTTAAATGTTCACCAATTTGAATTAGACTTAAATTTTCATTTATTGTTGGACCACCGTCGCCGGAAGTCCGCCGGATCACCACACCTACCTCACTAATTTTATCTTGGACATTGGATGTTAAGGCAACAAATGGCTAAGATTCACTATTATTTATCTCTATATGAGAGTTTATTATGAGATTGACACCAATATAATATTATGATAATATTAATAGTACAAATATATGTTTTTCAAGACATCACAATAATATTAATATTATAAATATGTAATTTAATGCTAACATAATTCTTCTATGTATAATTTATGTAAAATTGTAAGGAAAACAAAATAAAAGATGTCACACTTATTGATTGTTCAGCGATCATTTGATACAATAAACATATGGTGTACGGATTCTTAAGGCTTGGTCTATATGCACACGTTTTTTGGGCTAAATGCACACTAATCTGTGCGGTAAGAGTTGCAGTACACTTCTGTGCGTTAAGGATTACCGCACCAAAGGACTCTGGGGCATTGTTGGAATGTTTTCTGAAACATATATGAATCTGGTGCGGTAAGAATTACCGCACAGATCTGTGCGTTAACAATTAACGCACCACGTTAATACGAGATTAACAAAAAAAAATCAGATTTTGATTAACTTAAACACCTGTGCGGTAACTCTTACCGCACAGGATATATAAATTAAAACCAGGAATTAAATAATGAATAAAACTGGTGCGGTAATTGTTACCGCACCGGTTTATTTTTAATAATTATTTGAAAATAATTAAATTAAATTTTTAAGAAATTAATAAATATAATCTGTGCGGTAACTCTTACCGCACAAGATTTTTTTGAAAAAATGACCGTTGGAATTTTATGCCCGTTGGTGCGTTAACTATTACCGCACCAACGGGCATAAAATTCCAACGGGCATTTTTTTGGTTGTATATAGAGGTTGAGCTCTCTTGTTGAAGTTTTGCAATGCACACCACAATGTCTTATAATTATGAGAGTAGTGAGGATGATGGTAACGACAATTGGATATCAGAGGTCGTGGAAGAAGAATACGAAGTCGATGAAGAAGAGGAAGTGGACGAAGAAGACGAAGAAGTCGATGAGGAAGTGGACGAAGAAGAAGTCGAAGGAGAGGAAGAAGGCGAAGCAAATGTATCAATTGCATTAGACGATTGGACTCCGTTACCGATTTTGGTTAGTATATTATGAATTTAAATTTTGTATTTAATTGCATGAGATTTAGGTTAATTAGTTAAAATTGCGTATCTAAGTAATGTAGTTTAATCAATATAGGAAGAAGACTTTAGACCACATTTTAGTACTGCGCAAATGTGGGATAGTAAGGAAGAGATGATGGAATGGACAAAATAGAGAGCAAGGGATTTAATGATAGTTTTGGTACATCGTACATCTAGCAAATATTGCGTTGATTTTGTATGCGATAGGTTTGGAAAACCTAGATCGGGTAGGCCGAAAGTGAATTTAAAAAATCCAGAATTGTCGGTTCCGAGGCTTCGTGACCGAAAATCGAATAAATGTGGTTGTACATTTGAGTTATATAGGGTTCGTATCAAAGAGGGGCCTTATAGTTATAAATGGATCGTGAATGTTGTAGAAGGTCGTCACAACCACACCCTTCCTACTAGTTTTCATGGGAATTCATTTGTGGGTAGAATGAGCAAAGAGGAGGAGAAAATAGCAAGGGAAACGGGGGATGATCGCAAGACGCCAAAAAACATACTTATTCAGCTTAGGAAAAGAGACCCGCAAAATGTGACATCCATGAAGCAGATTGCCAATTTTTTGCAGAAGATCAATTTTGAAGATCGTGGTGAATTGTCAGTTACTCAGTGGTCTCTAAATTTTTAGAAAGAGAACAAGTATTTTTGTCAACCTTTGAGGAACACGAGGACGGATGAGGTTGAAGTCCTTTTTTCGCTCACCCGGAGTCGATTCGTTTGTTCAGGAAGTTTCCTCACGTGATTATCATGGACGCTGCATACAAGACAAATAGGTATGATATGACTTTAGTGGAGATGGTTGGTTTCACTTGCACGCACAAGACGTTCAACATCGCATATGCATTCATGGCTCAGGAGACAGTAATGCATTACAAGTTTGTGATGATGTGCGTTCATGAGTTGTGTCGAAATTTGGGAGTGATGCCGAAGGCTATAATGACCGACTGTGAGAAGGCTTTGTTGAGAGCAATCAAACTTGTGTTCAAAGACACTGATGTGAAGCAACTATTGTGTTGGGTGCACATTAAGCACAACATCCAGTCACACGCAGAAAAAGTGATTAAAAATACTAAAAGGGCGGAGAACTTTGTTACGCAATTTTGGGGGATATTTTGCTCGAGCACTGAAGAAATCTACGAAGAGAGGTTGAGAAAGCAGAGAGATTCATGGAAGAAGGGCATTGTTGGTTACGTTGAAAAGTATTGGTTTACTCTGTACAAGAAGTTCATAGTTAGAGCGTGGACGGACTACACTCTTCACTTTCACACAAAGACTACAAACAGGTATCTTTGTTTGTTTAGTTGTTAATTTGGACCACCATATTATTTATGCTAATGATTAGAAATTGTGTTTATTTAGGGTCGAGGGGATGCATAAGGTGTTGAAACAAATTGTGGGTTCTAGTAGAGGAGGCTTCAACAGAGTGATCGTGAGGATCCACCATGCGGTCATAGTTCAGATGGACCTGATTAGGGCGACGATGAACCAAGCACTTACCACTCGGCAAATGGTCTTTGATGACCCAACCTTTCCTCCTGGCATTCGAATGTTGTTTTCAAGGCTATTTTACCGAGTGTCGGATAGGTGTTTTCTGTTGTTGTTGGAAATGTACGTACCAGCAAATATTGAAGGAGGAGTATTCAAATGTTTGTGATGATCATTGGGTTCGAGATTGTCTTGGGATGCCATGCGTACACGATCTTGCTAGGGCAATCATTTCAAAGACACCTCTTGTTCCGGATGATTTTCATGACTTCTGGAAGGAACTGAGATGGGAAGATGATGCAATAAATTTGTCCTTACCCGACGACAATCGTTCAATGTCTATTCCGGAGATCAGAATGCGTGAAATGTGGGCGAAATGGGAAAGTGGAGATTTGAGGGATGAAACTCTATTCCGATTAAGTGAGTTGTACATTGACTTGGAGCATCCGGAACAAAGTTCTTTGGTAGAATATTTCACATATTTCACATTATAGTTCAAATACATACCAAATCAAGAGGAGCCTCGCCCTCTGGAAGATCAGCAGGCTGTGGAAGATCAGCATGATCTGCAGCACGTCCACGTCCACGTCCTCGTCCTCTGCGTGGAGCGCGTCCACCTCGTGCTGGAGGATCAGCAGCGTCTGCATCAGCAACATCATCATCAGCCTGAGCTCCTCGGCCTCCTCGCTGTCTCTGTATAAATGGAGGAAGAGGACGGGGGCCAGCTGGAATCACAGGTGCGGGAGGATCAACAACTGTAAGCTCATAAATAACCCTGGCGATGTGCGTCTCATAACTCTTCAGCAACTCATTTGTAAAAGGACCTCCGGGCATCCAAGGTACAACAGGAGGTGGTACAGGATCTGCATCGGGAGGTGGTACATGAGGTGCAGCAGCCGGATGCGGTACATCATCAGTCGGAGGAGGTGGTACATCTGGCGTAGGAGACGAAGGACCTAAATCTGTAGGAGCTGGCGATGAAGGCCCCATACCAGCATGATCCTCTGAAATAATAGGAGGGTCGTCTCTCCTAAGCTGATCTGTCGGTATCTCGGGATGAGATACAATATAATCTGTACCTAAACCCTCACCGTCTGCCAGCATATCATCATCCAAATCAACAGCTGTATCATCGACGTCCATATCCTCCTCCTCACTCTCACTGTAACCCTCATCATCAGCAGACAGATCAACATCTAGACCACAATCCCTAACTGCCCCAGTATCTGTAAGTGCCCCAGTAACATCAGTGGGTGTCGAACTAGAAGCATTCAGCTGGTCTCGAGCAGTAGCAAAACTCTGACGTATGGACGCTGTAATCTTCGTCCTCCTAACACGCTCTGCAGCAACAGGTCCCCCCGGAACAAAACCACTAGAAGCCATCGTATCTCGCACCCCCTAATGTTGTTGTTATAGCGTAACGTTATTTTCATAGCGTTACAAAAATAACGTCAAATTCAAAAACGTCTTTTCCATGACGTCGTAACGTTACAAACAGTTGTTGTAACGTCAATCCTAATCAAAATCATCTCTAATTTCTAAACATTTTGTTCATAACGTTACGAAATTAACGTTATAATTCGCCTAATTTCAATACTTTATATACTAATAATTCATAATGTTACAAAATAAGAGAAGAACAATGTCATATTTCATAAAATAATTAATTCATTAATTTTACAATATAGAATGTCATATTTCATAACATTATGAAATTATTATATTTCATAACGTTATAAAATTTCATTAATTTCATAACGTTACGAATAAATTAATTAATTTCATAATGTTACCAAATAATATAATTTTATAACGTTACGCAATAAATTACTTAATTTCATAACGTTACCATATAAATTAATTTCATAATATTATAAAATAAATTAAATAAATTCATAACGTTACGAAATTTATTTAAAAATTTCATAACGTTATCAAATATTATTAAATTCATAACGTTATGAAATTAAATAACTAATTTCATAACGTTATAAATTTAATAAATAAATTGATAACGTTACGAAATTTATTTAAAAATTTCATAACGTTATCAAATATTATTAAATTCATAAAGTTATGAAATTTTTAATAAATTATTTAAAAGCATTAAAAACGTTAAAAAATATTTAATAAAAAATACATACTTGATGTAGATCTACGAGAGTCTCAAAAGCTTCCGATTGCGCCTCGGTTTGAGCCTCGATTTGTGTATTCAACCTTCTATTTGCTCGAGTAGAGGGTCGGGAACCGACGTTTTGGGTGGGTCGTTTTCGGTTTCTTCGCCTCGGGGCGGGTTGGGCTGCGGGAATCGGGGTGGGCTGAGGGCCGATCGGGTACCACCGTTGTTCTTCGTCGGAGCTCTCTCCAGGCACCACCGCTGAACGTCAATGGAACCTCCTCTTCCTCCTCTTCTTCCTCCTCCATAGCAACCCAGCAAGCCACCGTCGACGGCGCTTCCGCCATTGTTGGCTGCTCCACAGTGGGGGGACGACTCCGGCCGGAATTTTGGGCCCAGAACCGCCTTGGCCGGGGCAACTCGATTCCATGGTCAATTTTGCCTCTTGGTAGGGGTGAACGTCGGGAAAGTGAAGAAAGTGGGCGGCGGAAATTAGGGTTGGCGGCGACGGTTTTGGGGAAGAAGAGACGAAGAAGAAGGGTCGGGGGAGAGAAATCTGGGGTTTTCAATTTGTAAACCTGGTGCGGTAAAAGTTACCGCACCAATTTTATTTAAAAAAAACAATAAAATACGGTGCGGTAACTCTTACCGCACCAGTTTTATTTAAAAAAAAAATAATATATCTTGTGCGGTAATTGTTACCGCACAAGGTTTAAGTTAATCAAAATCTTACTTTTTTTTTTGTTAATCTCGTATTAATATGGTGCGTTAATTGTTAACGCACAGATCTGTGCGGTAATTGTTACCGCACCAGCGTTGTATAGGTTTCAGAAAAATTTCCAACAATGCCCCGGAACCAATTGGTGCGTAAACAGTTACCGCACAGATCTGTACTGCTAATGTTACCGCACAGAATAATGTGCATTTAGCTCAAAAAACGTGTGAATATACACCAAGTCATTCTTAATAGCAAGAAAACTAGAAAAGAAAGACATGTGTACTGCTATGCATAATTTTTTCCAATTTACAATACTAATTACATTATATATATAAAATGTAGGCTACCTCCCACAAGGATGATGCTGCAAAATATGAAGCATCTAGAGGGGAAAACGATGGTGGGGTCTTGTTTCTTTTTCCATCACAACAATTCATTAATCAAACGTTATCTTTATTGTTAACATTATCTTAATCACATATATAAGTAATTTTTAATCTTTTCAAATGGTTGAACATTGACATGAGTTACGGTTCTATTGTGTCTTTGTTAGTGACATATGGTTTAGTTTATTTCATTTGTATGTATCAATTTTGTACAACTTATGTGGATCATTGCAACATATAATATACACCAAAAGTAATCACGTGACGACGTTGCAAGAAGTATGCGAATTTGGTAGACCTAAATATTCTATTCGTTTTTTTAGATTTTTTTTGTATGGTTTAATTGTCGAAATTGCTTTACATTTCAGACCATAATATTATTATCAAAATATAAAGAGATAAATCATCTCTAAACAAACTGAATATTGGTTCAAAACTGAACTCTTTCTTCGATCTAACAATCTGAAATTGGTAAGAAATGTAGATCCAAAATGAGAATTAGTCAAAGTGGTAGACCAATTGGGCAATTTTCCGACCTTCCATTCCTGTTCTACATACATGTATGCTCAAACCGATTGAAATATACTTATGACGTTATCATTTCGAAAATTTATGACGTTATCATTTCGAACATTTATGATATTATCAACCGCAAATATTAGCAATCTGAATAAACCGAACTCACTACAAGAGCGAGGAATTAAAAACGTAGCTAGAGATGGGCATCCATCTAAACCAGCGGATTGTCCGGAATCGAAGCTTTGAAAATATGTTGACCTGAGATCTGAACGGGATAATCTAGACTGTATTTTTTGTTTTACTAAAATTAATTATAAAATTTTTATTTGTATATATATATAAAAATTGAAATATATTAATATAGAAAAATATAATTTTGTTAAAAAGATTTTTATAATCTATAAATAATATATATAATATATTGGTTTTTATATTATAAAAAATAATTAAATTTTATTTGTATATATACGTAACATCATTTTTTTAATCTAATGCTAAAATATAATCATGTATTACAAAAAGTTGGATGAGAGTCTAGCAACTAACTGAGCTTCAACACCCTTGTTCAAAGTAAAGTCTAGCTTCTTAAAAATAAATGACCTAATACTAACATTAGTTGGTTGCGTGACTCTGAGCTACACGTGTGACCATAGATAAAAATCGAGAGCATCACCCCCAATTACCCAAAAGTGGAGAATGCAAAAAACGATAAAACTGTAACCGTTCTCTGTGCACTTAGATTCATACTTCTTCTTCTTCTTCCTCACAAAAACGTTCGAAACAACATCTTCAAGGACAAAAGCATCAACACCAGAACCTATGAAAGGAGAAATAGATGTAACTTCCAAACACACATCATTTCCTTTTTGCCAACAATAAACAAGGAGATCTCTTGGATGAAGATCCTTCCCCTCTTCAGACAAAAACCCAAGGGCACCTCTTTTCGCATCACAACACCAACCTGATTATAGATATCACCCAAAACATTCTCAACCAAGTTAAGGTGAAATTTAAGGTCAATATCATTGTCATAATGCACAACATGATCCTCGAAACGATCCATGATTTTGAGAGAGCAACAAGGGCAAGTAAAATCAACAGGATACAAAAGAATTGGAAGATGATAACAAAGAACACACATGAACTGCATTGGGTGCATTGCAACCCCTCATTTGAAAGCTTTCGCAAGAAATCCAATGATTGCATTGAACGGTTGCTAATGAGGATAATCTTTTCACGAGCACTAGGGTTGTACTGACTCACCAACTCTCATCACGACAGAGATCAAGAGGATTGAAGTTACAAAAATCTCTAAAGCTTGCCAAGGCTAACTCACATGCATGACCCAAGTCAGAGACACTATAGTGGCAAAACAACATGTTTTGGAGACTTAGAGCCTGCAATCTCGAAGCAACACAAGTAGAAGCAGAAGCAGCGTGCGTTGTATAGACTCTAAAACCACCAAGGCAGAAGGGTAGGGTGGCACAACGCCATTGCGAATCGCCAAAACCAACAGCATCATCCACAACAATTTCTTGAAGAACCTTCCTCGAGGCATGATCAAAGGAGAGAATAGCGAAACCGAGCATCTGGGGAGGGCAAATCCGAAGAGAGAAGTACAAACAACCCCACCCACACAACTACACAGAAGGAAAAGCCTAGATATATTGGAGGTCATTAAACCCAACAACACGCATCAACCGCATGGTTTTAGAAACCCTATCCTCGATCAAGTGACTGTAAAAGGCTGCATCCAAACTGACCGGCCCACCAAGGAGCTTGACTCTATCCAAGGGACAAGCCATCTTCAGAGGAAAAAACACGGGATCCCTACTCCTCGGATCTGGGTTTAGCCAAAAGAGTTGTTTTCTCGACGTTTAAGTGCAACCTCATAGCCGACCTTTCCTTAATAATCAAATGCAAGCCTTCCGATCCGAAGCCAAAGCAGTGTCCCCAATAATGGTCCCATCATCCAGATACCAAGCCATAAAATCCAGGTTGCATTTTTCATTGACCAAATGAACTTGCAAGGTAAGCGCAAACAACAAAGGTCCTAAAGGGTCACCTTGTTGAACTCCTTGACAAGAAAAAGAAGGGTAGACTCGTCATAGTATAATCTTGTGGGGCGCATATAACAAAATTCAACCCATGGAGAGCGAAGGACATCGACATTGGACCTCGATAAGCATAGTACTCCGGTCTATCAAGGTGAAAGGATTACTAAAATCCACTAGAAGCATAGACATGTTACACGCCATCCCTTTGGCCTCGATCAACCTGTTAACAGAATGAAGGATGACCTCACTCCCATTAGGCACACCCACACCAAACTGAAAATCCCCAAGGTAAGTATCAACAACATTCCCAACCAAAACAACGACAACCTTGGAGGCAAGCCTCCTCCAAACCATACCAACCGCAATGGGACAGATCCCTCCCGACCCAGGTTTGAGCAAAGATGTGAGCGAAACACTAGCAATGAACTCATCAAAGGCAGAACTGTAATACCATCTTAGTTTTTATATCATAAATTTTATTTTGATAAACATAACGTGTATTTATAGTTTATTTTGATAAAAGACGCAAGTATGTTTTATTTTCGCAAGTCTTGAAATCCTATCGTCAGACGACGCGTAGTCGGTTTATGTACAACATCGGAGTTATTGTCGAGCTGGATCAGATTTTTTGTAACTATACATACATACATATACATATGTGTAATATTATGATTTAAAATTTATTTTCCCTAAAATACAAAGCAAATAAATAATTATTATGTTAAATAAATTATTTCTTACAAATACCTAGGTGCTAGATTTTTCCTAGCCTCTTTTCTTGACTTCTCTTACTTATCTTCCACGAACTCTCTTGTTCTCCATGTCCAGCCATCTCCTTCACTCATCCTCCATATTCTAGCTTAAATCTTCAATAAAAACATAAGTTTTTCAAGGGGTTCATATCAAAACCAAGTGGTAATCTCAACTAAGGTAAGAATTTCTCTCTTTGGCTCTCCCTTGTCATGGTCAAATCATCCTAGATCAAGGAAGTCATATTTGTATAAGAAAGCTCAAGGAAAGCTTAGTTTAAGTTTTTGGGGAAAAATTCAAGAAGTGTTCATGTGTATGTCAAGTCTGAATTTGTATGTCAATCATGAGTTATTAGAGGTGGTTTGATGACTTTAGAAGCATGGATGGATTGGATTTGAGGTTTGGAAGTTAAACTAGTGAAGTTAGGGATGAATTGTTCACTGCTGGAAATATCGTTCTCGTTCTGTAATTATGAAAAATAAAGGGACAGATTCAGTAAATAGAGGACTTTCATACGAGCGTCTGGAATTTTGCAGAATTCAATTTCGAGTTGTATAATGAAAGTTATGGCCAAAATCGCTTTGTATGCAGATTCGGGAATCTCGCCAAGTTGAGTTGAGTTAAGGTCACGTCTGAGGTGATAGCTCATAAGTTTCTTTACGTACGAGACTTGTCGAGGCAAGTTATTTGCGTTTACTTACGTGATTGGTATAAATTTAGGCTATTGGACTATGCATGAAACCGTAAATGCATTACATATGAATGATGTTTGTTTCTTGACCTTGTGTCTTGATATGCATTTGTACGTGAAGTGATATTGGTAAATTGGTATCCTTCCATGATAGAATTAGAATTATTTGTGTGTAGACGTCGTGGATATCGTTGTTTATGAAATACTTGTTTTATTGATTTCTATGAGAAGTGACAACACTTGTGGAAATGATTTTTGCGGGTAAGGATTGTTCCGACCCCCGCTTAGCATGTAAATGTTTTAAATCATTCCTTGATCGCTTCCCGGTGTCCGGGTGGATCATGGAAGGTGCTTTACTTGTGTCGTGGTAGGGGGGGGGGGGGGTTCGTCTAGCTAACGATACCGTGTCCCTCCGGCAGGTAAAGGTTTTTACCCATAGTTTTTGGGTTAGAAGGTATCTTCGTGGCCAAGACAGGCTTGGTCATGTTTTCAAAAGCGTTTTCGTGAAAGTTCCTTCTTTCGGTTTACTATGTGATGTTGTATGTATAGTCGCTTACATGCTTGTTTGCTTTGTAATGTACTTTGTGGTATCTGCTTATTCTAATCCCTGTATTTATGCTATTCTACGTAATTAATTCACCCATATACTTGCTAGTCTGGTTGGAGACTAACCCCCATTTCGGTGGGGGAACTGGTTGTGTTTTTGACATGACCAGGTACGCAGGTAGTACCAGAGCGTGGAGGTGAACGTGCGACGTGATGCGAAAGTTAGGATGGGTTTAATTTTTGCATGTTTATTTTTATGTGTGTTTTGCTATTTTGGCTCTTGGGATGTCTTTGGTGAGACTCTTGTTGGATGGTTGTGCTTGGTTGTACCAAGCTGGTTTTGACGGGTCGTTGTAGCATCTGTGAACGCCGACCCATGTAAATATGTCCTTCTCTTTGGAAGTGGTTGTTTGAACCAGGTTTTATCTTGTGACTGAATGTTGTTAGTTTATGTGCTACAAGTTGAATTTCATTTTTTAGAAAGCCTAAGGGAATTTCTGCCGGAAATTCCTGGCGCTGTGACCCCCCATTAAGAGTAATTTTTGGGGCGTTACAAGAACAACACTTACCCACAAGTAAAAGATTAACCACACCGGTAATAGAGGTGGCTAAATCATCAGCAACTGCGACAACATCCCTCCCAAGCGCATCAACAAGGTGTTGAGTCCGAAGAACATCACGTCCACAAGAAGTTCTATTAGGGAAACTTTAAATCTTGCTCAACACAACATCCTTGAAAACCGAAACAGTCTCAACACTCCCATCGATCAGAAGGAGGCTGGAAAGGGCGCAGAGCATGAGGGTGCTTCTCCTCTAAATCCTTCAAAGTCTCCTCACCCTTGGGAGCAACCCCATACGACGTCAAAATCCTAATTAACAACGGCCGTAAAGTGTCCACTAACTTTCCTCAAGCACTGTCTCTATTTAGCTCTGTTGGACCCGGTTCTCAGGTCGTGAGCCCAATAGGCTCGTGACGGCCCAAAGCATAGCGAAGGCCCAAATACCAATAAAAGACTCGGGAGAATAAAGCCCAGAAGCGAGCCCAATAAGCAAGGAGAGCGAGATCAGATACAGTGGGGCCCGCGACCTAGGTATAAAAGGTAACGGAAATGAGAGAGAAAGACATCTTTTTGGCATCTGAGACATTTACCCCTTGAGCAAGAGAGAAAACACAGGGGACGGAACTTCCTTCTTGGATTCGTCTTCTCCTTCCCCAATCCATCTCTGTTCATAGAGGATTGGATGATCGATACTTGGATTATGACTCTCGGTATCGAATTCGTGCTGTTGAAGTGAGAATTATCGCGTTTGGTTGAGATTCATTGTTTACAGTTCCATTGGTTTGGTTCGTGAGGTTTCATGGCTTGAAAGTGTGTTTTGATTGTTATTTCCTTCTCTTTGGTCATTATTTGGTGTTATTGAGCTCGTTACTCTTATTTGGTCGTGATCAGTACTGACTTGGGCGTCGGAGAGCCAAATCTGGGGGTTCAACCTTCCGGTTTGGTTGCGCAGGTACTTTGGAGCTCAAGAACACGAAGAACAGTGCAAGAAGGCGAGTTTTGATCCAAAAGAAGATGGAATTCATGTTGTTGTTCCAGCTGGCGTAAGGGAGGTCTCCAGCAATTGAAGATATTTAGCTGGCCCGACCTCGCGAGGTGTTGATCGAGAGGTCGCGAACATCTGGGCTCCAACAAGCTCTTCTAAGAGAAGCTTCTTTTTCTTAACCTCCGCATCCATCCCGAAAGAGTGAGAACAAAACACACCATGTTTAAAAACCTCTCTAACCAACGTTTCAGGTCCTCCGGATTCTCTCCAAACCAAGAGTTCCAAAATTCTTAGACCGGAAACCGGACCGAACCGGTTCCGAAAATCCGGATAAGACCCGGATCATGCTCATCCTACATAGCCGTGGGAATCTACTAGTCTCTAGACTAGTTGTTGATTAAGCTATGGCTATGCTAATTAATTAATTAAATTCTTAATACCTAGTTAGCTACATCAACAATCCTAACAATGACTTATCTCTGATTCAGCCAAATTATTGATCGAATTATATAATTTTAATCCATTGAATCAAAGTACATAAATGTATTATATGAATATGATGAGTCACTATTACTAACCAGCAAAGATGAAGCTAGTGAGCTACATAATTAATCAACGACTCTATGTAAATATGCATACCAGTACACAAGAGGAAATTAATTGACAAAATAAAGTTTGAAATTTCAACTTATATATCCATCACAAGTACTCTATGTATTGTTACAATCAAGTATTCTTTTTTATTTGGGTCCGCCTATCATATGCAATTTAGACCTAGCTTTCTAGAAATTAATTAGATAAGGAATGGATTAATACATAGTACTAGGCTACAAAATATTATCTAATCTTCTTCTGTTATTTTCACACTGACTCTAATGACAAATCATATTCCTTAACAATTTTTACTAATTTTCTCATGTTATATTCATTGAAGATAAAAGGTTAGATGGAGATTTCAGATGATACACAAGCGTATATTTTAAGTGATATATATATAGTGGGGTTTATAATATGAGTAAAGTTCGAATGGGAACATGACTTAAAAAACGAAGTGCGAACAGTTCGCGTTCACAAATAATCTAGATAAAAAACTTCGCATTTCGTTTTCTAAGGGTTGTTTTCATCCGAACTATTCTCTTATATTATAGGGGCGCATGAGCGCACATGTTATGATATATGCACACATATCTTTTTGACAATTTTCACAAACTATTTACAGTTTTCATCTAAATCATCGTTACGTTCCTCACAAGATTTTGTTTCCCGGGTTTAATATAGTTATTTGATAAGTTCCTTTCATTTGTAAAATATCACTTGAAGTGATACCTTTATGCTCAAACATCCCCAATTCTGATTTAAAACATAAATGGAGCTTCTTTTATTAGTCTCATTAAACATGAGATTTCACACTATACAATCCACAATTGCCAGCACAAGGCAGTTGTATATACAGCTGATCAGAGCTTGAGATACAAAGAGGCTTCTTCATATTGCTTTTTTCTACTACTTCCAAAAAATATAATCAAAAATAAATAAAAACAATAAATTTATTATAAATAACCATTAATATTTTATTTTTAGATGATCAAAGCATCCAAATGAAACAAACCCAACAGAAAGATAGCATATGGAAGCACCCTGGATCTCCCTTTTTGTCTTGTATATTTTGCTGATGTTTCCATGACCTGATTTGCTTGCTTGTTAATGCAATATTTTATTACAAGCTGCAACTAATTTTTTCAGTTCTATTTAATCAAAGAACCTAAAGTCAAATTTTTGTAATAACAAAATGCACATACTGGAATATGTCAGATGTTAGAAAAAAAAATTAAATACATAAAAATACAAAAAAGCTAGATTTATGAAAAAATTCATTACATTTTCTATAAAAAAAAAAAATCAAAACAATCTTAGCCCTTGGTTTCCTTGTATCCCACGTATCTTTCCCTCAGCCCACCCCCAAATCAGTATTTATGGAGCCTTTTCTGTGGGTTGTGGAATTTTTTTTCATACAACATTCATTTTATTTTCAGAACTCATTTAAGCTCAAATCTTGTTGTCTGTGAAACTCCTCTTTTTCTCCCAAAAATCAAAGAAGTCTATATATTCTGCACCTATTTATGATCTCAGAATTCAAGGGCTTCTTTTTCCATTGATCAATTCAACACCAATCAAGATCTGAAAATGGAGACCATCTCCTCTATGTTCTATGTGGAAGAAGAACAACAGATGGATTTACCAGCTGGGTTCAGATTCCATCCCACAGATGAAGAGCTCATCACATACTATCTGTCACCAAAAGTCATCAACAACAATTTCTCTGCTATAGCAATTGGAGAGGTGGATTTGAACAAGTGTGAGCCTTGGGACTTGCCAAGTAAGAAATCTTCAATCTTCAACCTTTTTTGCTGAATTATAATTCTTGAATGTTTATGAATATGGGTTTTGTGATTTACAGAGAGGGCTAAAATGGGGGAGAAGGAATGGTACTTCTTCTGTTTGAAAGACAGAAAGTATCCAACTGGGTTGAGGACAAACAGAGCAACTGAAGCTGGATATTGGAAAGCAACTGGCAAAGACAAAGAGATTTACAAGCACAAATCTCTTGTGGGTATGAAGAAAACTTTGGTGTTTTACCTCGGAAGAGCTCCGAAAGGCGAGAAATCGAATTGGGTCATGCATGAATACCGAATCGAAGGCAAAAACGCGCCTCAGAATCTCCTCGCTAAGGTAATTCTGCTAACACAACGTTGGTGAACCACGTAAATCTGTATTACTGATCTGATTTTCGACATGGAATTGCAGAACGAGTGGGTGATTTGCAGGGTTTTCGAGAAGAGTTTATCCGGAAAGCGAACTCCATATCTAGACTCCATTGAGCTTTGTCCATCAAATCTTCCACCATTAATGGACTCATCACCTTTCACTGAATCCAACTTGCCTCACGTGTCCTGCTTCTCCAACCCAATGAACCCTCCTCAAAGCTACAATTACTACCCAAGAAATCAAGATCCGAACCCGTTTTACCCTCTTCAGATCAACCAGGTTAGGCCTGATCCTCAATTCCCAACTGGGATGATGAAAACAGAGATGGAGATGGGGGTAACAGTTAGTCCTGAGATCGGAAGGGACCCTTTTGATGATTATAATGAGGGTCCATCTTGCTCTGGTGGACCTGTGGACATTGAATCATTTTTGGACTATTGAAAGCATCAACATCTGGACTTGGTAAAAGAATATGGACAAGAATTCAAGAAGAAGAATTGAAGAAGAAGAAGCATAGCTAAAGTTTGTGTGCAGGGTTTACTGAATCCAAATAGTATTAGGTTTGGGGAAAACAAAAACAAAGAAAAAACATAGTATTTTCAGCTATTTTTATGTAAGATAAGGGTAATATTAAGCATATATTATATTATATATTTATGGGTCCATTTGGCAAAGAATCCATGGGGCTAAGCTCAGCATTCTGTTATGTTGTTTTGGTAGGATTTGCATTGGGAAGAAAACTCTGTGTGGTATATTGCTCATGTGATTGCATCACCAAGAAGATAATCAGTTGTTGTTGTTGTTGTTCATTCTGATCGCTTCCTTTTCTTTCTTTCTTTCTTCGGTTGTGGATTATTCCTTTTTCTTCCTTTTTCAGTTCATAATTGTGGGGCCTATGTTCAGCAAGGAGTTGCCAAGTTTTTCATCATCTTTCCATTTCTAGCCTCATATAAAATTTGATGATTATAGACTTGATCATTGAATCAAGCAAATTAAATGTAAGTTGAATATTATGTAAGTTGTGCTTTCAAGATAAAAGTTGAACTTTTTGTTTGGTTAATTGTTCTTCTAAGCTTGTAGATTTGGTGCAGGAGTGTTTAAAGAGTTTAATATTCAAATGAGTTTACCATTTTATATGCAAGTATAGAACAAAAGATGATTAATGTTAAAGGTGTTATGAATTAAACAATATATTTGATTCATTTGTAGATAGAATTTCGCGTTGAGTTTTCTAAAATCAAATACAACAACAATCAACCCAGCGTTTTCCCGCCACTTGCTCAGAGGATGTGAACCGACAGGTCTAAGGTACACAATAGAAATATAAACGAAAATAGACAGAACGAATCTATAAGACGTAAAACAGTAGGACCTTGTTAATCATTCTATTTAAACCTCTCTAGCTCCACCACCTTGATATTTTCCCTCAAAGTGATCCGGTCCTTAGCTATATCGTTTATCAATTCTAAACATGGCATGTCTTTCTTTATCACCTCTCTCCAGCTCTTCTTAAGACGACATCGACTTCTTTGTAACACGCCAAAATTTATCACACCTACGGTCTGACGCGTCTGTTCGCCTCCTCTGAACATGCCCATATCAACGAAATTCGATATTATTAAGTAATTTAATTTTTAAAGTTGAGTAATATTTTAGACAATTTTTTCACACTAAATGGTGCATGTATTACACCATCATTAGATAAATAAGATAAAGTTTGGTGACAAGGCCATTTTTGAATTGATTGGCCATACATTCTTGGTTTTTATCTTTCTCCTCATTTTAATGCAATTTCTAGGGCGTTACTAATGGCTAATGATTTTTCAGCAATCTTTTTAGTGTCTAATATTATATTTTGTACGTGTCACGATAATAGCATGCCATCATTTTGATTGATGTATAATCATGCTTGTTATAGATGCTTTGTACTCCGTATAATACATTAATTCCTAAAGTTATATATATAGGTAAGTTCCATTTTTAATTTGTTCATAAAATTTAACAAGTTAGCTAGTCATGTAATTATGAAATATAATTTTTGCACTCTAACAATGAAATTATTCTCCATATATCAATTCCAAAATATTGTAGGATGCGGTTCGAGTGTGAACGATTTTTAGGGTGAGAACGTGAGAATGATTGATGTCATCAAAAATATATACATAAATGTATTCAAATGTTTATCAAAATTTTGATGCACATAAATGATTTCTTTCTGAATCTTATTCAGTTTTTCAATAAATGTTCCTTAAAAAATGAATGTTCTTCGATTTTTGGATATTTTTAAGTTTGACAACGTATGTTTACTAAATTAGTAGTCAATGTTCTCCAATTCAATACTAAATGTTCATCATCTCACGTTCGCATTTTAACAGTTATTCTCACTCGATATTTTCCCAATATTTTAAGGAGTCGGATCAGGTACGAATTTGTTTATCTTACAAACATACAAATACATACACAATCTTTTATATTGACATGCACATTCATTCACGTGCAAACGGAGACTTGTGCATGCATTTTTTCATACATATTTAAAGAAATGCACACATCTTTGAATGTGCAAATATTTATGTCTGTATGTGCATGTCAATGTCAAGAGATTTGCATTTAAATTTTTCAGTTATATATCCGTACAATAAAAATCATTTTCACATGAATTTTCTCATATTTTAATACATACAATAAATATAGTACTAAAAAATCTATTGGGATGAATTATTATCTTGAAAGCTAATTAAGAGGGTGGACTTAGTTGAGTTATTAAAGAATGTTATTTGCATTCAAGTCTCCTATCAAAATTTATAAAATAAAATAAAAATCATAATCGACTTGAATGTACATGTGGGGCCATGGGCATATCCGATGTATAGTTGTGACATGATTAACACCTAGGATACTTAAACATGAAACAAAACAACTCATCTTGAAAGGCCAAAAAGGATGTTGTTGTGTTGTTTTTAACTTTAGGATTAAGAGCTAGCTAGCTAAGGTGGTAATTTGCAGTGCACTCTACCAAGATATTAAATGGATTAATTTAAATCTTCTACTACTGGATATTATTACAAAAGTGTTTAAAAACAAAATAAAATCTCCTAATTCAAATGAAAATTTGCTTCACATGCAACTTGGTTGTGATGGAATCTCTATTCATTTCATGCATGATTCTCACTGTATATTCAATGTATGGGTAACTTGGTTTTCAATCTTCTATACCACAACTCGATGCAATGTTTTGCTCATCATATTAAATTATGTATCATTTGGAAGTATGTAACCTCTTAGTATTTACTCTCTTTCTAATATATAGTTGTTTGTATGACGAGACTCAGTTGATATGGACATGTTAAAAGGAAGCAATTTGAGGCCTCAATTCGTAGGTGCGAGTTGAGTCGGGTTAGTGTTTGGCCATCTACTCATCTTCATCAATAAGTATACCTAGGATGTTTTATTTTAACGATTAGGTTGTACGTTTTTTTTTTCATTTACATAGATTAAGTTCATTTATGTAAATTTTATCTGTAACATGTAACAAAAAAATATCTCGTATTTAAGTTTTCTGGACTTGATTTTAACGACAGAAAATCTTACGTCGAATTTTAGTCAATGTAGGATTTTATAAGCCCTTTCTGAAGTAAAATTATGTTTACCAGTGTTGATTGTTGTGGAATGTGGCATATTCACCACTCTTGTATCACTAAAGTGTATATTAGGATGGACAATTTTACATGATATATACTTAAATAGAAAATTAACCATATCATGATAAACCTATATGGTAGCTAGATTACCCAAAATGAATGTTGTAATTCAAATCAAAGTTGTAGATGTAAAATGGGGTGTCATATCAAGGCATGTGGTAATTTGTGATTGCATTCCCTTAACTTTGATTGGGACAATTGTGAGCCAAATGGAGTTATGTAATAGACCTAACAATGTAAAGAAGCTAAGAATAAGCAGATATGGACAACTAGGTCAAACTAGAATATCTATTGTGAAAGCTCCATCTACGGGGGTGTCATAAGTTAAAGTAATTAAGTGTTGAACTGACCGAAACCTAACATCCTCTATTGATCCATGCCATCTTTTTTTGAACAAGGCATAATGTTACAAACACTCTAGGCCTAAATCATCAACGCGAATCATCTTGAAGAACTCTTTCAGGGGAAAAAGTCTCGACGTTCTTGTCTGAGCGAACAACGGAAGGACACAAACTCTTGATGGGAAGAAATAGAGTTATATCTGTTAATTGTGGAGCGATAATCTTCAATGTCAAAGGACTTGGAGGTCAAAAAATCTACGGCTCTATTAATCTCCATGTATATGTGACTGAACCTGCAAGAATCAAAATGAGCCATGCCATCTTAGCTTTAAGAGGTCCTCTCTTAATTCGTTAATGAAAAAGCTAAGAATATACGGAAAATTATATAAGGGGCGAATTAAAATTGAGAAAAATGAAAGATAAAAGTATGTTAAGCCTATGCACAAAAAGACGCTTTATCATATTTTTTGAATGTTCAATACAAGTTGGTAAATATACAATTTTTTTTTATAATCTCATACGTAATTTTATACGAAGTTAATGTTATATTTATCAACTTAGTTGAAAATGTGTAGGTGACAAGAATCATAATATCATCTTTGTAAAACTTAATAATACTATAGCCCAGAGCCGTTCCGAGGATTTTGGAGGCCCTGTGTAAAAAAATTATTTTTTGATCAATTCGCTTTTATAAAATTTTCATATAAATATAGATGGTTGCATAACAAAATACTTTTTTTCTCTTATTAAATATAATGATAAAACTTATATTCAATTATGATATTGATTTTTTGATAAATTCTCTTTTACAAATTTCTCATATAAATATAAATATTTTTATAGATGGTTGCATAACAAAATTCTATTTTTCTCTTATTAAATATAATGATAGAACTCTTTTTTTAAATATAATATTAATTTTTTACAAAGGTTTTATAATTTGTAATTTTAAACTTGTAAATCTCAATATAAATTGCGTTATAAAAGTTTGGGAAAAAATAAAATGGAGTTGTTGGTATTCGAACACAAGACACGGTGAGCATCTTACCACTAGAGCAACATAATTAGCTTTTTTGTTTATTTCCATACTTTAATTTTAATATATAGAAGTTTTCGAAATTTGAGGCCTTTAAAATTTGAAGGCCCTGTTCCGTTGGGCCTAATGGAACACCCTCTGGGCCGGCCCTGTATAGGGCAGAGGAATAATCATATCATATAAGAAATATTACATGATCCTCTATCTAAGAAGGAAAATAAGTGAATGGAAGAGTACCACGAACGAAAGAACAAATTTAGATGACACATTGACACCACACGGACAGACACTAATTTTTATGATAAGGTACTGGGTTAAATAATACAATTGATCATAATAAGATTTACGGGTTGCAGGCGGGCAGCACCCTTTTTGCGCCCGGCAGCACCCCCTCGTTCGGAACCCCATTCCGAACGAGGGGAAAAATTATTATTTTTTTAAAATTTCGTTTTCCGTTCCGAACGAGAAACGGTTCATTTAAATAATTTGTATTAAATAAATGCCAAACCGGTTCGCAATATCCTCGTTCGGAACCCCATTCCGAACGGGGAATATTTTTTTTTTTTATTATGACGTCACACCTCGTTCGGAATGGGGTTCCGAACGAGGGTTAAATTTTTTTTTTAATATGACGTCAGCACCTCGTTCGGAACCCCATTCCGAACGAGGTGTGACGTCATTTTTTTTTTTATGACGTCATATCTCGTTCGGAATGGGGTTCCGAACGAGATGCTGACGTCATATTAAAAAAAAAAATTAACCCTCGTTCGGAACCCCATTCCGAACGAGATTCGGCAAAATTTTTTGAAAATGCGAACGGCTATATTTTGACGGAGTCTATAAAATCGGAGTTGTATGACCAAATTATCAAACCCAATCGGAAGAAACACAAAAAATGACGTCTGAAAGCGATTCAACTAATTCTTCAAGGGCAGGTAGTTGGAAAGAAGGACGGGAGTGTTCTTCTAGTGAGACGTCGGTGGAGGAGGAGGTTGATTTGTCTGCGCCGGTAGATGATACATATTTCCAAGTAAGTATTTGTAAACCTTTTTTTTATAGCGTTTCATTATAATTTATTTTATTGGTATAGTAGTATTGAAATTTGAGTAATTTTAAATAGGGATACTGTAGTGATGAGGAATATTTAAAAATCGACTATAGTGCCCATTTTACGACTAGTGAGAGATTTCCTACTATGGATCTTCTGAGAGAGTGGGTTAGAAAGGTCGGTTATGAGTTTTGTATGGTTATCACCACGAAATCATCAATGGCCAACAAGAGGATATTTCTGCACTGTGAGCAATCCGGTAGTTATAGAAAACATGGAAAGAACATTAATCTTGAAGGAGATGTAGCAGAACCATCGTCGCAGCGTAGCAACCTTAGTAGGTTAAGGAAGTACAATTGTCCTTTTATGTTAAGAGGATATTATCGACGAGCAACTCTTGTTGAGCCGCCTGGGTGGATACTAAAAGTTGAGAAGGCATGTCACAACCACTGTCTTTCCAGCAGCTTGATTGGCCATGCATTTGCTTCGAGGATGACGGGAGAGCAGAGACGAAAAATAATGATTGCATCAGCGGCCGGGGCAATGCCGAAGGTTATTTATACACAGCTGCTTCAGGAAAATCCGACTTCCACAATATCAAGAAGGCAAGTGTACACTGTGAGGGAAAAGGAGAGGAAGAAAGCATTGGCAAATCTAACCGTGACCCAGTGGTCATTAGATTTCCTCCATCATAGAGGTTATCGTAAAGACATTTACCACGAGACGAATCCGGAGACGGGGGAGAAAAAGTTGGCAGCGTTTTTCATATCTCATCCGGATTGTCAACATTTGTTGAGAATGTTCCCTCGGGTGGTGATCATGGACGCGACGTACAAGACTAATAGGTACACTAAAATTCATTATTATGAATTCAAATACCGTTATAGAATTATAATTATTAATATACCCTCGTTGATAGGTATGGTTGGCCGTTACTTCAGTTTGTTGGATTCAATTGCACCAACTATACATATTGTATTGCGCTAGCGTTCATCTGTTGTGAGACAGCCCCATACTATGCATTTAGTTCTTCAATAACGACCCTTGCACGACCTGTGTATGGTGGATCGATCCAATGTTTGTATTTGCACCCTTTCTCTTCCTCTTCTTCAGTAAGAGCATCCCAACATGCATCCGGACATCCCCAAAATCTTCTCCCATAGTTGACCTTGTCCCACTCTATTTGTTCGGTACACATATGCACCGTGGGCTTTTTCTGACACCAACACAATTTCGGACCAGGATCAGTTGTGTTGTCGTCTTATTACAACAAAGGACATCAATAAAGAAATTTGCAACAAAGAAGTTTTCGAAAATTGCTAAGTTGTGTTTAAGGCTTATATATTGATGGTGAAGATATCATGTTGGTAGAACACTTGAAAACCACATCAAAAGACATACTAAATTGCAACAAAGAAGTATTTCGACCTGAGAAGCAAAACATTGAAGTGAAATTGGAATTGGGAACCAACAAGGAAGATGACTGCGCGTTAGGCAAACAGTGCAAAGTTATTTTTACCTCTTTTTTTTGATGCTCTTTCAATTGAAAATCAGTTTTTGGATACTAGTACTGTATTAAATTTGAGACTGACCATGCATGCAATCAATTCAAATGGCAGACAAACCAGTGCAAAATCATTTCCTATATCTGTATTTGGAGGAAATACTAAATTAAATTGATTGAAACGTAAGGAAACCAAATAATATTCATTATAACTTAAGGAAACCAAATAATATTCATTATAACTTAAACAACAAATACAACGATTCAAATCCCCCAATAAGGTTCCGACCCGTGACCCACATTATCTTCCCATTCATTACGCCCTGCTTCTTGTTCCGGATGGCCTTGTCCCGCACCCATCCTTGCCCGCTCCCATATAGAAGGTGTGGCTCTCTCTTCTGCACTCCTGGACGACTCTGCTTGTGACATCCGTTGAGTTTGAGTGACCTCCTCAGCTGTAGGCGGATCGTCGATACTGAGCATCCGAATGTAGGCACCCAAATTCTCCATGGATAATATCCCCTGTTGGTGATGTGTCCGCATAATAGCGAGTGTCGTCGATACACGCTGCAATACCAACAAATAATTAGGAGATGGGTCATATAGAAAACACAATACCAACAAATAAAATAATATAAGAATTACCCGGTTGAAATCGAGGGTAAGGATCGGGTTCGGGTTACGTGGCGGTCGAGGTCTTGCCGGGGCGTTTGGGCTCACATATGGATGTGAGACTTGAGCAAACCAATCAAGGTAAGCATCCTCAGCATCCCAAGGGATAAGAGCTGGCGGGTTGGACATGATGTACTGACACAGGTTGTCATAACGCTGGTCCCATCTATCCCATTCCGGGCCATACCGTACAATGTATTCCCGGCCACCTCGCATTGATTTTGGCGGACAATAATACTCCACTGGCTCGGGGACATCCAAAGGCCGGGATTGACGGCGACCGAACTGTCTGCAAAACCGATCAGGGTTGTACATCTCCATAATGTCAAAGCACCGGATCCCACCACGATAAGTGGCCACTCTATGACGCCCTTGCGGTCCCACGTCCAAATCCGGATACGGCATCCAACACACCTACAGAATTAGCTTATAACAATTAATAACAATATTAATAACAACTTGGAATGACATTTAGACGATTCACTTACATCTTCCGGTGCATACTCATCCAAGATGCGTCTGTACTGTTGCAGTGTCCTTTTTTGCCTCAGCGGGGCTCGTCCAGTGGAATAACGGGACACACGAGCAGTAGCTTCTTGGGAGTTGACATCCAGGTTTGGGTTCCCAGGAAAATACGGGAAATGTAACCAAATCCAAATCTCAAGAAGCCTGACGCAACCAGAAAATTGCACGCATCTCGCCCTAGATGCTATACCCAGCTGCCTGTACAGCAATGCCAAACAACCTGTACCCCATGCGTATTCATGTATCCTGCTCGGATCCTCTAGTAGCGGCAGGAAGCATGTGTCTAACAGGTTGGAGGTCTTGTTCACGAACAAAGACTGCTGAATTAGGTGCCACAAAAAGCCGGTTGCAATGGAGCCCGGATCGGATCTTCTTCGAGAGTTGATCATCGAGACAACGTGGCAAAAGAATTCCCGCTCGCCGACTTTCCCCCTACCTATGAACTTGACCATAAATGCCTCCTCAGCGTCAAACGGGTTGTCCAGGTCAACGCCAAACAAATAGGAAAACAATTGGGCACAATGCGCTGAATCTGCATCTAGACCCAAATGTGTCCATGGCGTGGTGACAGCACCCCCGTCAATAGGCAGCTCCAGAATCTCCAAAACGTCATGGAGACCGATTCCAAGCTCCCCAAAGTTCAGATGAAATGTGTTCGTCTCAGGGTGCCACCTTTCCACGAATGCATAAAGGAGGTTGTGGTCCACATTCCAAAATTGACCCTTCAGGATGTGAAGCAGCCCCGACTCCTGGGCAAGAGCAAACCATGATTCTGGCTCCGGGTCGGTAGGAATTCTAGGAAACCATAGCTCGAAACACTTTTGCCTTGTCTGCGCCTTTAGCTGACGGGGGACACTTTCATCGGGATTCGGATCTATCCAAATCTGATGAGCAATGTGTTGCTCATAACGAGTCAATATAGACCCCTCGTTGAGTCCTGGAAGAGGAGGAGCCGCAGCAGCTTCTGACTGCATCGGAGCAGGACCTGACTGCCGAGTCTGTCGGGATCTACCCCGCGAAGAACCTGACCCACTCGGAACATCTGGGTTAGGTGGGTTCCTAACCCCCGCAGCACTTGACCCCCGGAAACCTGACTGTTGCGGTCTATCACCACGCGATCTTCTATCCCCCCTCCTCTCAGAAGCAGTGATTCGCCTATCACCCAAATTTCTGTCTTCTCCAACTCTGGATCGGATATTTCTAACTACCTCCTAGTTTTAGCGAAATACATACAAATTTACGAAACGCCTATATGCACGCGACTTTTTCTCTATATACACGCAATTTAGTGCGCAGATGTTATGCGCATAAGTTAGTGCGCAGTTTTCTTGCGCACAAGGGTATTTTCGGGATAAATGTGAAAATTCTGACGATTTCTGTCAAATGTGTGCGCAGTAACAAAGCGCACATAATATCTAATGCGCAAAAGTTCAGCGCACAACGTTTCGGATTCCCGAACGTGTGCGCTGAACTTGTGCGCACATATTAGTGCGCAGAAGAACTGCGCACAGGGTTTATTAAACCCTGCGCGCAGCAGCTTCTTCTTCTTCCTCCTTCTTTCTTTATTTTCTACTGTAGCTCGACGGCGCCGTTACAATTTCTTCCATTTCCGAGCGTTTCCCTCGTCTAAACACAATTTCGTCAATGGATTCTGAACCCCCTCATTCTTCCGGTCCCGACCACACCACTTTCGTCCCAATCCCAACACCTCCGGCGACTTCCGTCCCAACGGAGCCACCTCCGGCGACCTTGTCCGACGATGAAGCGTTGGTGGATGGAGGTGGCCGGCGGTATGCGACTCGAGCCGCGTTGGCAGCGGCAAACGCTCCTCCGGCGACTATTCCGGCGACTATTCCGGCGACTATTCCGGCGACTCGGGTTCCGGAGACACCGCATGATCTTTATTCGGTATAAAATTTCTAAACCCGCTTTTTTCAAATATTTATCGTATTTAATTTTGGAAATTTATTCGTAATTTATTTTTGTAATAATTACGATTCAATTTAAGTTTATGAATTAAATATTAGAATTCGTATCTTAATTGTAATTTAATCGTAATTTTTCATAATTACGTTTAAATTTCAGTTTTTTATGAATTAAATTAAATATTAGAATTCGTATTAATTGTAATTTAATCGTAATTTTTCATAATTACGATTAAATTTCAGTTTTGTATGAATTAAATATTAAAATTCTTATTAATCGTATTTTTTTATAATTACGATTAAGTTTCAGATTATTATGCATTAATCGAATGCCTAATCGAATTATTATGAATTCGTATTAATTGTAATTTTTTAGTAATAGTAGTGATTATTATTTCGTATTAGTTGAGATGTTTATTTTTTAGTAATTATGAATTAAATATTAGAAACTTAACAGTCATAAATAGTTATGACTTAATTGTTAAATTTCTAACAATTTCTATTAAAAAATGTAAAGACTCGAATTTGATTACGAAGTTGCAAATTATTTCCGAATATTTTAGTATGAATTAGTCATACTAAAAATGTAAAAACATGTAGACTATACAAGCCGTCATGGATCAGACGGGCAACACGATGCCCGCACCAGTAGCGGAACGGCTTCCACGTCGACATGATGTGGCAGCCGGTGTGCGATTATCGTTCGAGGCCCTCGAACGATTTTTCAGCACCGGATCACCTGAGCGCCGTGAGCCAGGGAATGAGTACGAGGAGGCACAGCTGCAGCAGCAGGAGATAGATGGTTCGCACATGGAGATGGATGGACAGAGAGCAGATTTCCATGACGACTTAGATTATCCTGGTCGATATGTTACTGCGTTCGACCCTATCGAGCCCACACGATTACAGGCGCAGGTGACCACGGATGACTATGATATCCAGGACGCACCTCTGTTTCAGGATTTACCTGCAGTGACAGATGCAGAAACGTCGACATCTTCTCCTCCTACGGTTGCATCTGCAGAGCCAGTCGCATCTTCAGAGCCAGTGTCGGGAGATTTAGACGACGATGACCATGCCCCACAGACATATTTTCCTTGGCTCGGGGAGTCGATGCAGGACATTTGTCGTCCACGTGCGCCTCACCTATTGTGTTCTTATGAGACGCATATAGCGAGATGGATATGGTCGCGTGGTCCTCTTCCAGGGCCCGCTCCCGATGTACCATTGGTGCCCCCGGTGCAGGTTAGGAAGCGTGCCCGTGCGGGGGAAGCTGTAGGCCGAGGCAGAGGCCGAGGTGGTGGGAGAGGGAGAGGGAGAGGTAGAGGGAGAGGGAGAGGGAGAGGTCAGGAGGGTGCTGAGGGAGTTGGTGGTGAGGGTGTTGCTGCTGAGGGAGTCGCTGAGGGGGCTGCAGTTGAGGAGGTTGTTGGTGAGGAGGTTGCGGCTCCAGTTAGAGGTGGTCGTCGTCCCAGGCAGAGACGACGAGTAGGAGATATTCAGGCAGAGGATGAGCCAGAGGATGGGGACGGGGATGAGGCCGAGGCTGAGGCGGCTCCGTTAGATCCGGTATGTTCAATAACATTGATCTGAATGCTTATAATAAGTTATACGTTTCTTATTTACTAACCGGACGCAAATTTTTTTCTGTACTTATTTAGGCTAGGAAGCTCCTGAGGGTGATGTACAGATCTGCACAGGTTCATGATTATGAGCATCATATTTCAGCTGAGGAGGGTACATGGTTCAGGCTTGCTGAGCGTTCTGGGCTGACAGAGCTGCGCCGAGTGGGCATAGCGTCTCAGATCGATGCTGCATTGATTTCTGCTTTTGTGGAGAGGTGGCATCCAGAGACCAACACTTTCCACATGCCATTTGCTGAGATGACCATCTGCCTACATGACGTGATGCAGATCCTCAGAGTCCGTATACATGGTCGTAGCTGCAATTCACCTATGACAGATGACCAGATCTATGCGGCGCTTGCGGACGCTATGGGTCAGGAGGCTGATGACATGAAGGCATGTTATAGCTCAGGTGGCATTCATTTCGGTGCCCTCAATGCTCGGTTGGAAGTTTTGTTTGATGCGCCAGTCAGGAATGAGAGTCACATTGCCACTCTGTATCTCCTTTTGCTTCTGGGCTCGACTGTCTTGGTGGACAGGTCGACAAAGGGTGTCAAGGTCCAGTACGCGGCGCTTGTTCTCAACCATGATCGTACAGGGGACATTGCATGGGGAGCCGGCATACTTGCGTTAGTGTATCGCAATTTAGGGTCTGCATCTAGAGTCGAGACGGCAACCATTGGTTCATGTGGGATTCTTCTGAGGGTAAGATCTTGTCGTTAACGTCTTGGTGAATAACTCTTAACTATTCACGTAGTTTTACTAATAATCTGTAATTGTTTATATGTAGTGCTGGATCTGGGCATACTTTCCTCATTTTCGTGATCACTTTGTCACGAACCCTGCATTCGCCCATGGAGATGCTGCTGTAGGATTGTATACACCACTTAGCTCGGATACTGGGCGTTTGGTTGCCATCCGTCGCATGCTCGACAGCATGAGATATGAGCAGGTTTGGATTTAATTTCTTATATTTTTTATTTCATTACCGCAATACGTGTCTAATTTGGCTTGTTCTTTGTTTCAGGTTAACTGGCAGCCATGGAGAGATTTGGACTTCAACTCACCAGAGGTTTCTCCTACGAGATTTGAGGGCGTATTGAGCATCTGGAAATTTCATGAGGCCTACAACCCTAGGAGAGTCCTGCGGCAGTTTGGGAGGGCTCAGCCCGTTCCCGACCCACCCATTCAGCCGTTGTCATTTCATCGGCCCATGGGTTGCACGAGGTATGACGTCGTTTATGCACCTGAGCTTCTTCTTGCATGGGACGCAGAGCCGAGGCCTCTGATCGATCTGGATGGGCCGGTTGCAGAGCCAGCATGGAAGATGTCTGATGACTATATGGATTGGCTGGACGAGTTCTCACATCCCGTCGTCGATCCATCCTCTGAGAGACATGATCGCCCGCCTCGCTATGGATATACCCCGGTGCCTATCGATGCATTAGCGGTATGTAAAATTTTATAAAGTTTGTACAAAACTTATCTTTAGACCTTAACTAACGATTAAATTTATGTTTCGTTTGCAGCGTTGTCAGATCCTTCAAGCCATGATGCACTCTTTTCTAGACACCCCTATCTCGGATCGACCTTGGGCCACTGAAGATGTGATTCGTGGTTGGCTTGCAATCTTAGAGGCACCTCAGGCACCTTTGGCAGCATCTCCCCCACGTGCATCGCGGATGCCACCACCACCACCACCTCCTGTTTTCCGAGATTCTGTTCATGAGAGTGGCCAGGGGAGTGGATGCGGCACTCAGGAGGATGCGCACCAAGATGATATGACTCAGGGTGATGTGCCTCGGGAAGATGCTCCGCCTTATACTCAGGAGACTCAGGATTAGACGCTTGACGTCTGTTTTTGTTTGATGGATGTTTTATGTATGATTGATGTTTTATGTATGCATTTTTCTTGTGTGATGGTTTTAAATTTTATGTTTTGCTGGTTTGAATATTCAAAACGACTCCGAACAATAATGCAAATACAAATCTGAACAACAAGACGGTCATATGTATAAGGTTTACAAAGGAGGTGTTACTCGAAGAGCTCGAGTTTTCGACTCGAACTTACCGACAAGGTTAAATAGCTATAATATGCATTGAAAACAAGTTTCATTGCATTCCGACGTCGTTTGGGCATCGAACCGCCTATTCTCGACCTTAACAGGCCATCAGGACCGATAAGGCGTTTTTGCGTTTTCGCGTATTTTCGATCAACTTTTTGTGAAGGGGAGACCTTATACACTCTTTATATGCCTGATAACACATAATTGTATAAGTTTTAAAAACATAATCCACATCGATGTGCTAGACCCTTCATATCTCAACTACTTCGACTATTTCGAAGAATGAAAGACTAGTGAAGGTTTACAAAGGAGGTGTTACTCGAAGAGCTCGAGTTTTCGACTCGAACTTACCGACAAGGTTAAATAGCTATAATATGCATTGAAAACAAGTTTCATTGCATTCCGACGTCGTTTGGGCATCGAACCGCCTATTCTCGACCTTAACAGGCCATCAGGACCGATAAGGCGTTTTTGCGTTTTCGCGTATTTTCGATCAACTTTTTGTGAAGGGGAGACCTTATACACTCTTTATATGCCTGATAACACATAATTGTATAAGTTTTAAAAACATAATCCACATCGATATGCTAGACCCTTCATATCTCAACTACTTCGACTATTTCGAAGAATGAAAGACTAGTGAAGGTTTACAAAGGAGGTGTTACTCGAAGAGCTCGAGTTTTCGACTCGAACTTACCGACAAGGTTAAATAGCTATAATATGCATTGAAAACAAGTTTCATTGCATTCCGACGTCGTTTGGGCATCGAACCGCCTATTCTCGACCTTAACAGGCCATCAGGACCGATAAGGCGTTTTTGCGTTTTCGCGTATTTTCGATCAACTTTTTGTGAAGGGGAGACCTTATACACTCTTTATATGCCTGATAACACATAATTGTATAAGTTTTAAAAACATAATCCACATCGATGTGCTAGACCCTTCATATCTCAACTACTTCGACTATTTCGAAGAATGAAAGACTAGTGAAGGTTTACAAAGGAGGTGTTACTCGAAGAGCTCGAGTTTTCGACTCGAACTTACCGACAAGGTTAAATAGCTATAATATGCATTGAAAACAAGTTTCATTGCATTCCGACGTCGTTTGGGCATCGAAACGCCTATTCTCGACCTTAACAGGCCATCAGGACCGATAAGGCGTTTTTGCGTTTTCGAGTATTTTCGATCAACTTTTTGTGAAGGGGAGACCGTATACACTCTTTATATGCCTAATAACACTATTTTGTATAAGCTTTTCAAACATAATCCACATCGATGTGCTAGACCCTTCATATCGCAACTATTTCGAAGAATGAAGAGTATAGTGCGCAGTGGTAGAACGCACAGAAATTTCAGCCATGCGCTAAGGTAAAGCGCACCTATTCTATAACTTTTTGAATCTGTAACTTTTAGTGCGCAGGTGTAACGCGCACAGAAAATTACCGTTAAAAATTTGTGCGCAGCTACATAGCGCACTTTTAGTTACCGTTATTTTGAATCGGTAACTCCTTGTGCGCAGAAGCAAGGCGCACCGTATACATAAATTCCTATAAAACCAACGGTTTGAAGGTGGTGATTTCTTCATCCATCTCAACTAGTTCATCCATCTCAACTTGAGCAAAAATCGAAGTTTCCCTACTAACCGGTAAATTTTTCTTTTGTTCATTTTTGTACATGCTTTGTTTTTTGTATATGCTTTCATGTTTATAACTAAAGTTTTATTATTTACTTATTTCGAAGAACATAACTACGAATATGGCATCATCATCATCCCCAAGACGTGTGAAGCCTGACCCTCCACAGATAATGTGTACTGGTACAAAAAGGTGTCGCCAAATGTGTAATGTTTACGTTAACAATGACGAAGACATGCCTGACCAGTATGGACGAAGGCATTATGCATGCAATTGTTTCTTCGGAATCAGGTTTATTGATCCAGAGCATACCCCTACTGCTTTACGTGCTATCACGAAATTAATCATCAAGAAAAAGAAGAGTGACAATAGAGTGAAGGTCCTGATGGAAAGGTTTAAGATTAAAGAAAAAGAATTGCGGTTGATGGTTTGTAGTATCGTCTATGCTTCCGACTGCTCTTCCTCTTCTGCCGACGACGCCTAAATCGTAGACATCTAATGTTATGAGCATTGTGTACTTTCATTACGTACTTTCATTATGTACTTTCATTATGTATTCAAGGAAAAAGAAGAGTGACAATAGAGTGCAGTTTTTGCCGACAAGACTTGCTTTTTATTCAAGGAAATAAATTAAGAAATCCAATATGCATGGTGTACTATTGCACTGTCACTCTATTAATCGAGAAACTCAGAAGCTCTTCATGTTCACTCGAGCTTTGAGGTTAGAGTTTTCTACCTCTTTCTTTCATCTCATCGACTCCTATTTTCTCATATTACTTAGTCATACTTGCCTTTTTTTACTTTACTGAAATATGTGTTCCATTGCCTTTTTTACTTTACTAAAATAACAATGCAATCTGATCCATTCATTGTTATATAAAGCACAATTACACTACTACCAAAATAACAAATACGAAACATTAAAAACCAAGGCATTACAAACTAAGAAATTCCAATGCGTCTTCTAATTATTACATGACAATCTCACTCAGTCAGATATGTGAACGGGTTCGGTCCCTCCTTTATACATGAATGGATCTGGTGCCCGGCCATTTGAAATGCGGTACTCTCGATACATCCTCAAATTGTCCCCAAATGTTTCTTCCCACCATTGAATGTTTGGATCTACGTGTTTCTTCCACGAACCGGGAGTATGCGGTAGTGGTGAACCAACCATCAACGCCACCTATATAAACACAATCGACTTAAGACATTAAACAAAAAACTATGATTACACAAGTATCAAGTACAATTGTCTACTTTACCGGTATGAAGTGGTCACGGTTGCCTACGTGTGCCATGCCGAAAATCTGTCGTGGAGGATCAGCGTTTTCTGTTCTACACCTTAGCGGTAAGCAAAAGGTCGGAGCATCCCAACACAATAACACGAGACCAACTTGGTATAGGGTGGCAAACACTAAGCCCATCAGTGGAAAGTGCAACCAGTACAGTTCTGAACAAGGGCTTCTGCAATGGTTAACTTGGAGAATAAGATCCTCCCAAGTACCCGGACGAAGACGACGACGAATAGGCTCGTACAATTCTCGGTTCTGAAGCAGCTCCGTTACCAGCTCACGCCGAATGTTTCCGTACTCTTGTTCTTTTCTTCCCAGAAGTAAGGCCATCGACCTATAACCACAATGTCCGTCAGAACGTACCTGTCTAACATCTGTGATGTATGGAAGCCAAAAATCATCCAAATTGTCAATGCCGAAGTCAACCCCCCTATGAATGAGAGGAACACCAAGTTCTTCAGGGCACTGATCGAAGTCAGTGTAGTTTGATCCTTCAGGCTGTGATAGGTCGGGCATGGGTTGAGAATGCAACTCCTCGGCCTCAATGACCACGGGAAGTGATGTCGTTGTTTGCTCTCTAGGACGACCTGGTCGTTTTGCTCCTGTATTGTTTGCCTTCTTCTTTCCTTTTGATTTCTGCTTTGCCTCCTCCTTCTCATACTTCTTCAGCTCTTCTTGTTTGTGCTCAAAATAACTCTTCTCTCTCGATTCCTCCTTGTCATTTTCACTGTCATCCTCCTCCTTTTTAGGACGACCTGGCCGTCTTGCTCCTGTACTCTTCTTTCCTTTTGATTTCTGCTTTGCCTCCTCCATCTCATACTGCTCCATATCTTCTTGTTTTATGTCATCCTCCTTGTCATTTTCACTGTCAACCTCCTCCTTATCCTTGTTCTTTGCACCCTTTGGCCTGCCTTTTCTTCTCACATTTGTCGGTTCTTTCAAGGTAGTTAGTTCAGGATGCTCCAAGTCCTGATACAACTCACCTAGCTGGTATGCCGTGCTTTTCTTCAAGGTTCCAAGTTCCAACTTGGTGAACATTTCATGGAGTCGCAACTCTATAATGTTCATTCGGACCTTCAGATTTGGGTCGTCTTCTGTTTCAGGAGTGTCATCCCAATGCAAATCCCTCCAGAACGGGTGAATGTCATCCTCAATCAGGGGTGTGTTTGAAATGATAGCGTGTGCAATTTGATGGACGCACGGCAACCCAAGACAGTTCCTCACCCAATGGTCGGTGCATTGTTCAGGAAATTTCCCCGTCAACATGATCTCATAAGTAGCCAACAAATGATCAAAACACCTGTCTGACACTTTGTAGAATAGTCGGGAAAAAATAGCCCTTCCAAGCGGATGCATGTTTGGATCATCAAAATCAGTTGGTCGTTTGGAGAGAGACATGTTCATGCTCGCCCTAATTGAATCAATCTGAAGGAGTACTGAATGATGGATCCGTACGATCACTCTGTTAAAGCCCCCTCTGCTGGAACCAATAATATCTTTCAAAACCTTGTGCATCCCTTCAACTCTAAAAAACAGTTAAGTTGGTAAGTTAAGAAAGTACGCCGTTATGATATAATCGTCTTTAACTAAAAAATATCAATATTTACCTGTTTGAAGTCCTCGTAAGGAAATGAAGCTTATGATCTGTCCAAGCCCTCACTATACTTGTCTTGTGAGGATTAAGCCATGTTCTCTCGACGTATCCCACAAGGCCGCTCTTCCAAGATCTCTTCAACTGTTCGAGCCGCAGTTCATAGGTCTCTTCAGTAGCTGAGCAAAATAGTCCCCAACATTGTCCTGCAAAGGCTTCCACTTTAATTTGTCTCTTTAGGATGGTCGAAGCATGTGCCTCAATGTTGTGTTTGATATGCACCCAACACAACAGATGTTGAACTTCGCTCCCGAAAACAGTCTTTATCCCTTTTATCAGCGCGTCTTCGCAATCTGTCATTATAGCCGTTGGCATCACTCCCAAATCTATGAATAATGACTTCAATTGAATCATTATCCATGTGTAATGATAAATCCTTTCCGCTTTAGTGAATGCATACGCGATGTTGAACGTCTTGTGTGTACTGGTGAATCCAACGATCTCTACGAGCGGCATTTCATATCTATTGAAACATTAAAATATATCACTACAGAACATATATCATTATCCGAACTAAATATCGACCAAGGTATTGTAGAGACTTACTTGTTTGTCTTGTACGTCGCATCGATAATTACCACGTACGGGTACTTCTTCAACAAACGCAACGACTCTTGGTTAGCAAAGAATAATATTGCAACCTCTCCGTTTGTCGTGTCTCTATGTGGGTGAACTACGTAGTCGTGGTCTCGCAAAAACTTAAGCGACCACTGTGTCACGTTTAGCTCTCCGCGATCTTCGTAATTCACCTTCTGCAAAAAGTTTGCAACTTGTCTCCTTGAAGTAACATTACCAGGGTACTTCTCCCTCAATTTAGAGATAATTTCTTTTGGCGTCTTGCGTCCAGTTCCATCTCCCCACCGCCTAGCACAAAGCTCTTGCTCCTCCGTCATTCGACCCATGAATGCATTCCCATGAAAACTAGCAAGTAGCACATGGTTATGCCGACCTTCTATCACACCTAAAATCCATTTTTCTCCTGCGACCCCGGGAATGTTTTTCTTTCGCACTGCTAGTAGCTGAAATCTACACTCACACTTCTTCGACTTCGACTTTCTAAGCCTAGGAACAGCCAACTCTGGATTCTCTTTGTTCACCTTTGGCCTCCCAGATCTTGGTTTTCCAAATCTATCGCACACAATACTTATTTGGTACGGACTTGAATTACGCGTTACCAAAGCTATCACTAACTCCTTTCCTCTATCTCTCGCCCACTCGTACAATTCTTGCGGAGTATCCCAATATTGTGCGGTTCTAAAATAATCCGAATAATCTTTCCCCTATACGTAATTGTAGAGCGACAATTACACTACTACCAAAATAACAAGGCAAAATACGAATCATTACTTTAAACTAATTAGGATATCATATGAAACTAATTAGGCTATCATATGAAACTAATTAGGCTATCATATGAAACTAATTAGGCTAGCATATGAAACTAATTATTCTAGCATATGAAACTAATTATTCTAGCATATGAAACTAATTTGAAACTAATTACGCTACCATATGTTTCAAATTATAACATATTATACTAACCACAAATTCACCACTCGGATCCCAGTCGCCGAACTCTTCGTCTTCTAAGAAACCATCCAACCATTCGTCGTCGTTCGGGTCGTCTTCCTCTTCTTGTGATCCGCTATCCCAATCGTGTTCTTCATCACTATCTTCACAACTTTGATTAATCAACTCTAACATACGAGAGTTTTGATTACGACGATACATTTTGAATGAATTTGTTGGAAAACGAAGAGGTGTTGAATGAATTTGTTGGAAACGAAGAGATTGTGGCTTTATATAGGCACATTTATGACCGTTGTGGTCCAAATGAAACTGTAAAGACCCGTGCGCTAACCATCCGCGCACACACCCAAACCCTAAAGCACCTGTGCGCAGAACCTCAGCGCACAGTTTTACATTTAACGGCTACTTTTTTCAAAAATTTCAACGGCTACTATGTCTGAAGAGTGCGCAGAAACACGGCGCACAGATTCTCAACCTGTGCGCAGTAGTTAGGCGCACAAGGTGTTACAGACTCTGAAAATTTACGAAAAGTACCCGTAATACCCCGTAAAACATGTATGCGCATAAGAACTGCGCACAGATGCGTGCGCATAAGATGAGCGCACAGAATCGCGTGCATATATGCATCGATTCGCGTGCATATAGCCATTGTGCCCAAATTTACCATCGATTATTATAACTAAAGTCCATATATGCGATTTTAAGTAGTTTTCAACCTTTTTGGTATTTTCTGCAAAGTGTTGATACGCTTTCCACATGCATTAAACTATTTTTTTTTACCATGCATTGCAGTTAATATTGAAATGAAGCGTTTTCCACTATAAACTAATTTTACCTCCTAGTTTTAGCGAAATACATACAAATTTACCATCGATTATTATAACTAAAGTCCATATATGCGATTTTAAGTAGTTTTCAACCTTTTTGGTATTTTCTAAAAAGTGTTGATACGCTTTCCACATGCATTAAACTAATTTTTTTTACCATGCATTGCAGTTAATATTGAAATGAAGCGTTTTCCACTATAAACTAATTTTAGCATGCATTTGAAATACAATTGAGCATTTTCCACTATTTCTACAAAATTAAGCGTATTTCAGGTTTTTAGAAATACTAACCGACTCCGTGTTCCGTCTCCGACGTGCTGCTCGGACATCCTCCTCCGCTTGCTCCGGCTCTTCTTGAGGCGTTGCTCCGCCTGTAACAGTTGCATCCCAGAACATGTGTTGTTGATGCCTTTGGAGATCACTGAAACTGGGGGTGGGGAGGTTGTAACTACTACTAGTTGCTCCGTCCATGTTGAAAAAACCACTACCAGAAGGACCAGCGTAGCTTGCATTCGGAACACCATAACCCGACCACCATTCGTTTCCTACGTAAATTTCTTCATCTGCAGCCGTCGGATCAGAAAAAAAAGGATTAGGAGGAGTTCCGGCCATTATCGAGACGAGGGAAAGCGTTTTTTGAAAGATTTAGAAGGGAGCGTTTTTTTGTAAGATTGAGAAGAGAGCGAATTCGAGTGTGGTTCGGAATGGCATCCCGAACGAACTATATATAGGCAAAAGCTGGTGAGAATGATGACGTCAGCTAGCCGTTACACATAGCTGACGTCATCATTTTTTAAAAAAAATCATTCTCGTTCGGAATACCATTCCGAACGAGAATGATGACGTCATCAAAAAACTATTCTCGTTCGGAATGGGGTTCCGAACGAGAATAGTTTTTTAAACCGGATTATTTTATGTATTAAATAAAACCCGGTTCATGAACCGGGTTCACAAATTTTCTCGTTCTCGGTGCCGAGTGTAAAATGGGTGTTGCCCGGTTTAATCGCCTAAGATTTATGACCGGCTTCGAGGATAAAACAAATTATAATTGATTGATTTGTTTTCATCCGTCAACAAATTCATAATCATAAATATATTCCATGCCCTGGCCTTAAATCAGTTTATTGACTGTAGTGTAGGGTGAAGCTGGGACTCAATACACCTGTCAATGACCCATTTCAATTCTAAAGCATAATATATATCAAGACTTGTTTGATATATACTTAAAAAGTTTCAGTTTTGTATCACTTTGATTAATTGCAATATATATGTATCAAGCATGCATCATCGACCTTAAAATGGATGAAACAATGTTGAAAAGATTAAATCATTTGGTTTAACATGAAATTATCAGATATGAATGAACATCATAGTGTAAAATACGAATGAATTTATGTCGTTAGATCTGCTGAACTAAGCAGTTCACATTATTTTATTTAAAAAAAAAGTGCAATGTGTGCTGGCTAAAAAGCGCACGTCAGAAATGTCTTAAGTTTGTTTTGTCGAGTGCAAGTGCTAGTTCAAACCAAAGTGATTAGAAATGTAAGATGGAACGAGAAAAAGTGCAAGCCGGATTGATAAAAAATACACGCTAGAAAAGTCCAAGCCAAAACTTTAGTTTTTCTTTTTTTGCAATGCTTAAAGAAAAATGCAAGTTGGAACGAGAAAAAGTGCATGCCGCGGTGATAAATGTGCACGTCAAAAAAGTGCAATCCAAAAAATGACTCATTTTTTTTTCAATGCTAAGAAAAATACAAGATACAACTGGAAGCCAATGCATGCCGGATCGAGAAAAAGTGCAAGCCGAATTGATAAAAAGTGCAAGTCAAAAAATGTTTCAGGTTTTTAAGCGTGCAAAGTGCAAGTTCAAGCCCAAGTGAATAAACATGCAAGTCGGAATGAGAAAAAATGCAAACCGAAGTGATACAAATTGCACATAAAATAGTACTCCCTTTTTCCCCAAATGTTCTTCCCATTGGTATTTTTGACACTATTCACATTGCAAGAGAATCTTCGATATATCGTCTAATATATAAGAAAAAATATAGTAATATAAGATCTTGTTTGATTCGTTTCAGCGAGAACTTTAACAATATCAAAAATTTATAATTTTTATTAACGTATATTTGGAGATATTTACGTTACAAAACGTGTCTCGGTAAATGTGTCAAAAAGGAATGAGAAGAACATTAAGGGAGAGGGAGTAAAAGCCAAAAGAATGCATTTTTGGCGCACACTTTCAATCAACATATTGCATTTTTTTTCCATGTAGTTCCTAATCTCAGCCATTAGATTCTACATGTTAATCTTCATATTCCTATTTTACTCTATAGGGACCGGACTATTCGTACCTAAATCACATTCTTATATAATTAGTCTATTTAAATTTGATTATGTCTTTTTCTCTCTAATTAATTAAGTATCTCCTTCCTAGTATTCAAGAATTCCACTTCTTTAATTTCATTTGAGCGTGAGAAAGGCAGAGTTAACTCCGAAATGAGCCCTCTTATAGAATTTGCATTAGAATAGATGTTTTTTGGCATGAGTCGAGGTGTTTATAGAATCATATAGTTTATTTCTTAGTTTAATTTGTGTGTTTAAGTATCTCCTTTCCTAGTATTAAAAAATTCCACTTCTTTGATTTTGAGGTTAATAAAGTTCATCCTGAAATTTAGTTTAATCTATACGTCCGGTTGCGGCTTCATACTACGTACGTATTTGGGATCGAATTGGATGAGACGTTGCTATACACTGTACGCACGTACCCTAGTATATTTTGAGCTCAGCTATAGGGTTGAATTGAAATGACATTTATATCAATCAAAGGTCAATCAATCAATCGATCGATGTGAACCCGAGAATTGAACTCGAGAATTGGATGATGAAAAGACACAACCTTAGCTCGATCTGATTAATTGCATTTTTTTCAACTTACCAATGATTGATCTACTGACACCCGCCCTATATTATCATCGAATTAATACAAATATTATACACCTGGCGTTTTGGGGTAACCAGCCTGGCTCTGACGTACATTTCTTCCATTCAAACCAATCCAAACATGCATGCAATGTTCATGTAGCTAGCTACTTAAGCTTCCATTGTAGTAATTAATGTACACCCATTTTATTGGATCATACAATTAATTAAGCTAATACCGAGTACAGTATATCCTTAGCTTAATTAAGCTGGCGTACAAAATCACAGGCACCACCTTCAATTTCATCCTAAATCTTGATCAAGTACATACCTCTTCTTGTTGATCCATCACTTTTTATTTGCTGCAAAAATTACGTGGGAATAAAAGTTTAGATAAAAACGGATTAATATACGTTTTGGTGATACATAGTCTATGACATCTCTAAATATTATATTCATCATATTCCCATTCAATGAAGTAGTTTTATTCTTATCGAAGTCGGAGCCTTTTATATATATATATATATATATATATATATTTTTATCTCTGACCGATATATTTGTCGATACATGTTTCTTATTTTCAATATCTCTATTTACAAGTAAGTAAAAATTGTAAACTTTTGATATTGTTGAAGTATTTATTAAAACGAATCAAATAATACCACTCATGACTGTGTTTTTCCTTATGAATTGATTAGAAATCGAAAAATTCTCGTCGAATGTGAATAGTATCGAAATCAGAGATAAGAAAAGCAAAAGAGGACGGAGGGAGTATATTTTCATGTTTAAGTACCGTATGGCCGATCCATACCTAGCTCCATTACCTAAGGTCTAAATAGATGAGTTTCTTCAACATATGCATGCATGTGAAGCGAATGTTGTATAATTTTATCAACCGATCGATGAAACCTTCCAAAAAATGTTAATTATACGGAGTAATAAGTAAGTTGAGTGGTAATCGGGCAACGTAAACACAAAGGTGTCTTATCTACTTATGTTTATCGAAATTAGTGACACCTAATTACACTTTGTTTAATGTTCCATTAACGACCTTGGCCGACTCTTCGATCACATGTATGAGAGTAGCTGGTATATATACTTACTCCAACTCCATATATATATTATAAAATCTATTATCTTTATCCTTTTTTTAATGCAAAACCTGAAAGAACATTTTTGATGTTTATTGTATGAGGACATTTTTGATGACGATTCCTTTACTGCTTCCTCTTTATTTCGCCTTTTCAAAGTTTATATCCTATAGATTCCCTATTGTTTTTGCTTTACTGGATGATTGAGTTGTGGATTGATCAAATTGTTCCGTTAGGTTTTGCGAAATTCAATTCGATTTTGAACTTCATAAATTGGCGAATGGCATGCGTTTTTCAAATTTCGAGTGGCCTAGTGAAGCTTAGCTTGAAGTTGTCCTTTGGGTACTTCAACAGTCGATCTTCCATCGAGATTTTATGTGAAAATTTAGTAAATCGAGATTGTTCAATTCATTTTATTTATTTCTTATTTTTCTGGATGTCATCTTCATTGGCCCCCTTTCGAGTTAATTTAGGTTTCCATTTATTTCTACGAGTGCAAAACGCTTCTAAAAAATCTTCGTTCTCTACTGTCAGTACAATCAACCTGTTTCAAGTTTCAACACAATTAGGTCTTATTTGAGATTATTCATATTATGATTTGAATCGATGAAACTGAATGGAAAAGGAAGTTACAGAATACAACAGAGTGGGAGTGTATTTGAATCAGATTTTGGGAAGCAGCTCTAGCATCGACGCTAATCATGTTCGTAACATCTGCATTGCATTTTGATCCGCTTCTGAGCAATCCAATCGCTCTGGGTCCACAATCTTTTATTTTTTAGTACATAATATTTGAGATTCCGATTGTTTCATGTGTTACTGGTTTGAATTTTGTAATGTTGCAAATGCTTAAGGGCTTTGACATATTAATATGCAATTACTGTTTGTTGAAGCTACAGCTGAAGTAAAGTTCCTTCTGGTTTTGATGGTAACAAACATTCCTACTAATGTATACTTGAGTGTTTCAGGATGTCTACTTGAGCAGGAACGTTACTCAACAGAGGCGAGCTAAATAAGGAAAGAAATGGCTGAGAGAGCGCAATGAAGATATCTTGTTTCCTTTATGGAAAATACGGTTGAACTAAAAAGATATCATGAAGATCTTAAGGATAGAGATATATTTAAAAGATGGAAATAATATCTTCTTATGCGAAAGATATTTTTTCCATATTCTTATTTGTTCCCTAGTTTAAACCTAGTTTTATCTTTGCTATATAAACTAGTCTTAGGCTTAGGAATAAGTGTGACGATTGAGAGAGTTTATGCTTGTGCGAATCAAGTGTGATCGTCCAAAAGAAGAACAAGAAGAAAAGAGAGAAAGAGTGAGCAATACTTAGTCTTAGGCGTTGAGTTTGGGCTCGAGTGAAAGAAGTGATTCGTGATCGTAATCCTTGCTTTCTTTTGTAACAAACAAGAGATTAATAAGATAAGTATACTCATTCAAATCCTTCAAGTGAGAAGCTTGAAGGTAGTGGTTTTACTCAACTCTTAGTGGTTGAGGTTTCCACTCTAAATACTTGTGTTCTTCTATACTTCCTGCGTTAATATTCCGCTGCTACACCTCTGAAGGAACAATACACTTTGTTCCCTCAAAAGTAATTGAACTAACGATCCAACAATTGGTATCAGAGCCAGGTCTCTAGATTGTTACCCTTGCAGGAAGAATGTCAGGAACAGCCATCAACGACTCCTTTTGGAAGCCACCAATGCTCAAATCAGGAGAGTTCTCATACTGGGTGGAACAGATCGAATCACACATCTGTTCCCTGCATGGACAGATGTGGAAGATTGTGGAATTTGGAGATGTGAAGATTCTCGATCCCTCAGATGAGACTGGAGGAACACTCAAGAAAAGAGAAGATTATCAAGATGCTGATTACAAAGTCTTGGAGCTCAACATGAGAGCAAAGAAGGTCATACTCGCTGCCCTTGGTCCATCCGATCAAAGGAAGGTTCTAAAGTACAAGACTGCTCACGACATATTCAAATCCCTCAAAAGAATGTATGAGGAGAATGAAGACATCAAGAAAAATAGGATCTTGACTCTTATCAAGGAGTATGATAGTGCTGTTCAAGGAAAGAATGAGTCTTTGGATGACTACCATTCACGTTTCCAGGGATACGTAGGCCAACTCGAGTTCTTAGGGGAAACGATCCCTGAGTGGAAACTGACGCATCAATTTCTTCAGGGATTGTCCTCTAAATGGGACGCGTTCTCTCTTGCACTCCAAGCTCAGAATGATATCAAAAACATCACCTTGGAGGAACTAGTTGCTCGTCTCCAGAGCAACGCGGGGATTCAACAGAGCAAGATGCTACGAAGGGAAGGAGAGAAGGTAGAAAAGTCCCAGAACATTGCTCTAAAAATCGAAAAAGCCTTCGATCTTGCTCAGGAAGAGGACGAAATTGTTGATAAGGATGAAGAAGTTGCTCTCTTCACAAGAGCCTTTCGAAGAGTTTGGAAGGATAGCAGAGAAAAACAACGTCTCCCTGATGGGAACAAAGACATGAGTACTATCATCTGCTATCACTGCCAGAAGAAGGGACACTTCGCGAGAAATTGCTTCAAAAAGAAGGGAGGAGAAGCAAATGTCCCTCAAAGGGAAAAGAAGGAAGCAATGATTGCAACATGGGGGACATCTGACTCTGAAGACGAATTTCTCTACACTCCCAAGGAAACGTGTCTAATGGCTACAGGAGGGACTTCCGACTCCAAAGAAGAATTTCCCTACACATGTCTAATGGCTACAGGAGAAAAATCCGAAGATGAGGTAAACACTTCAGAATTTGACTCTTTCTTAGAAAACAAATCAAAAGCTCAGATTATTAGGTTCATTCATTCTCTAGGAAAGGAGCAAAGTAATCTGAATTCTTTGATCGACGAAAAGGAAGAAACCATTTCATGTCTAATTGAGGAAAACCAGCTTTGGGCTTCTAAGGTTGCTAGACTTGAAAAGGCTTCATTCCCTTGTCGGACTCGTGCAAATCCTGTCCTAAGTATGTGTCTGATATAGCTTCCCTGGAAAGGAAAATTGCCACTCTTGAATCTGAAATTAAAACTTTGACTGAGGACAACTCAAAATTTGCTAAGAAAGTTGATGAATTTCTAATAGAGGAAGAAAACAAAAGGAAAATTTGGTTAGATGAATATATCACCTCTAAAATTGATAAGGAGAAGGTTGATTTCTCTAAACGCTTTGTACCACGTGCTGGATTAGGCTATGATAGCGCCTCTTGTTCACAAACTGCCATCTTGTCTCCTGGTATACAAAATTCCCCCTGTCATAAAGGACCCTGTGGAGGATCAATCACACACTGTTCCCACAATGGTTCTGAAGATAAAGGGAAGAAAATTGCTCAGGAAGAGAAGGTGTGGTTTGATGGACAGAAGGCCTATAAGATATGGCAAAAACATGCCAAAAGCACTAAGCCAGTAGAGGTGGATTTTAGGTCTAGAATTGAAAACAAAACCATCTGGCCTGGACAAAGTAGGTATGTCAATCTGAAACACCACAGGGTTTGCTGGTACTGTGGTGAGTCAGGACATCATCAACAAGAGTGTTGGAAAAAATCAAGAGATGAGGAGATTGCCTACAATTATTGCAATAATTCTTCTGTTAGGAACACTCCCAGGATCAAGGTTGTTTTAAAAGATAATGAGGATAGAAGATTGTTCCACATTCCAGGTAAGCCTAGACTTGCCTGGGTGCGCAAAAACTAATCCCTTACTTGCAGAATGGAAAGAAGAAGAGTTCCTGGTATATAGATAGCGCTTGCTCAATACACATGACTGGGAACAAAGCATGGTTTATATCTCTCCATCCTGAAAACAAAGGTTCTATAACCTTTGGGAACAACAGTAAAGGGGAAGTAATTGGCATGGGAAAGGTAAGGATCTCTGACAATCTTGTTGTGAATAACGTCACTTTAGTGGATAACCTAACCTTCGATCTATTGAGCGTACGTCAAATGTGCCAGGATGGTCAAAATAGGGTTATCTTTACTACTAATGAGTGTTTGGTTGAGAATGTTGAGACAGGGAAAGTCCTCCTCAGGGGAATCATAGAGAACAACCTATACAAAGTAGATCCATCCTTTATCCCTGAAGAGGAACTGTGCCTTTCTGCACAATATGAGGAATCCAATCTATGGCATCAAAGGTTCTCTCATGCAAGCCTCAGACTTCTACACAAACTTCACAACAAAGACCTAGTTATTGGTTTACCAAATATAGAGAGTCAATCTGAAGAGGTGTGCATTGCTTGCACAAGAGGAAAACAAGTAAGATCATCCTTTAAGTCCAAAAACCAGGTAAGTACCTCTGAACCCTTAGAGCTTATTCACATGGACTTATGTGGGCCTATGCGCACACTTAGCCGTGGGGGAAACAAGTACGTGTTTGTCATTGTAGATGATTTCTCTAGGTTTACTTGGACTATTTTCATTGCTTTAAAGGAGGATGTGTTTGATGAGTTTGAATTTTGGTTATATGCTATTGAAAATCAATCTGGATTTCATCTAAGGGCTATACACACTGACCATGGTACAGAGTTCGAGAACTCCCGGTTTCTTTCCTTGTGCAGGAACAAAGGCATAAATCATAATTTTTCTGCGCCAAGAACGCCTCAACAGAATGGAGTTGTTGAAAGGAAGAATAGGACTCTGGAGGATATGACAAGGACAATGCTAATTGCGAGTGGATTGCCAAGAAACTTCTGGGCTGAAGCACTCAACTCTGCTTGCTATGTACTTAACCGTGCCATGTTGAGACCTATGATTGAGAAAACACCATATGAGCTATTCAGAGGAAGGAAGCCGAACATTTCTCATCTAAGGGTCTTTGGGTGCAAGTGCTTCGTCCACAACAATGGAAAGGACAATCTGGGCAAGTTCGATCCACGAAGTGATGAAGGAACGTTTGTTGGTTATTCCACTCATAGTAGGGCCTACAAAGTTTACAACAAAAGGACAAGGAAGGTGGAGGAAAGCATCCATGTGGTCTTTGATGAAAAGATCATGGCAGGTAACGCTGTCCATGATCCAAACATTCCCCCACTGACTGAAGCCGACAGGGAACAATTCATTCTCGCTGATGTTGAGGAATTCATCCCCACTACGGACATGAACGCAGAAGAAGAAGCAGCCCCAGATAAAGATGCAAGTGTACCAAATGGAGATTCCGGAACTCAGGGGGAACAATTATCCCCATCTCAGGAACAATCCCCATCTCAGGAACAATCTGAAGAAGATACTCACCATGAAGAGGAAGAAACGCGACGCAGCACTCGTATCCATGGGCCACCATCAAGACTCATGGACTACGTATGCAACTGTGCTTCGCTTCCCTCCTCCGATGTATCTCTAGAACCCAGCGAGAAGGACTGTTCCGTACTCACATTAGATCCTATATTTCATGCCTTCTGTGCTTTTGTCTCCACTGCTGAACCAAGAACAGTGAAAGATGCCCTAGAAGACCCAGAATGGGTCAATGCTATGCAAGAGGAACTTCATCAATTTGAGAGGAATAAAGTATGGAGACTAGTTCCCAGACCTAAGGATCGCTCCGTCATAGGTACCAAATGGGTGTTCAGGAACAAGATGGATGAAAGAGGACAAGTGATAAGGAACAAAGCAAGACTGGTAGTAAAAGGCTACAATCAACAAGAGGGAATTGACTATGATGAAACATTTGCGCCAGTTGCAAGATTAGAAGCAATACGCCTCTTGATCGCCTACTCTGCCCACTATGGATTCAAGTTGCAACAAATGGACGTCAAGACAGCGTTCCTGAACGGGGTTCTAAAGGAAGAAGTTTATGTGGAACAAACTCCTGGATTCAAAGATTCTTCCTATCCTGACCACGTTTACATACTTGATAAGGCACTCTATGGTCTGAAGCAAGCTCCTCGCGCCTGATATGAAAGGCTTTCTCAATTCCTCTTATCTCATGGTTACGTAAGAGGGGAAGTAGACAGAACTTTATTTCTATTAAGAGAGGGAAAACATACCTTAGTAGTACAAGTATATGTGGATGACATAATCTTTGGCTCCACCAACGAGCACTTAGTTACCAAGTTCACAAAGCTGATGGAGAGTGAATTTGAGATGAGTATGGTGGGCGAGCTTAAGTTCTTTCTAGGCCTACATGTTGTTCAAACAGAGGAAGGAACAAAGGTACATCAACAAAAGTACCTACGAGAGTGCATCAAGAAGTTTGGTATGATGGATGCAAAGAACTATTCAACCCCTATGTCCCCAAATGATTCAATAGGAATGGATGTCGACAAGAAAGAAGCTGATCAAAAGGTCTATCGTGGAATGATAGGCTCATTGCTTTATCTAACCGCCAGTAGGCCTGATATCATGCAGAGTGTATGTTTTTGTGCTAGATTTCAAGCAAGTCCTAGAGAAACTCATGTCATTACTGTGAAAAGGATCCTGCGTTACCTTAAGGGGACTGACGATCTATGTCTGTGGTACCCAAGAGGGGGAAGTCTTGAATTACTAGGGTACACAGATGCTGACTTTGATGGACACAAGCCAGATAGGAAATCAACATCTGGGATGGCTCAATTCCTTGGCCCTTGTCTTGTGTCTTGGGGATCAAAGAAACAAACCACTGTCGCCCTATCCACTGCCGAAGCTGAGTATGTCGCCGCCGCAGCTTGTTGTTCTCAACTCATATGGCTCAAACAACAGCTAAGTGACTTTGGCATCATTTCAGGTAACGTTCCTATACTTTGTGATAACACTAGTGCTATTGATATCTCTAAGAATCCTGTGCAGCACTCTAGGACTAAGCATATTGACATAAGACATCACTTCCTTCGTGATTGTGTGGAGAAAGGGATTGTCTCTATGGAACATGTCCGCTCTGAGGAACAAATCGCGGATATCTTCACAAAGCCACTAAACAAGGCTCCCTTTGAGAAATTACGTATGGGTCTAGGTATGATTTCTCTCAACTAATCTTGATCTTCCTTGAAACCCCCAATGATTGGAGAAATTAGTGAGTTTATTCATCTTGAGTATTAGTCCTTTAAGCATATTCATACCTGCTTTTCTATGAAATAAACTTGAGTCTTTTGAACTGCTTGCATGATCTATACGAGATTAGGAAAGATACCTTGCTAGAGATTGAAATTGATAAATGCATGATTCCTTAGGCAAAGGTCTTATTTTCTAACCCAAAAGATCCCTCTTGATGTACTGATCCCTCAATACAAGCCCAAAGGATAGAGGGAATCTACGGCCACCCTATAAACCTTCATGATCGATAGTCCTATGAGCCATGTTTTTCCATCCACAACTGGACTCCCTCATCATGATATAAAATGTTTTAAATTCATATTATGTGAAATTTTTTCTATGTGATGTTCTTTTGTACCATCCCTGGTAAACATACCCCAAGCATCACAATACCTTCGATATCAGATTGAGAAAGGAAAGGATAAGGGTTGAGATTTGAAAAATTGCTGAGGGGATTAATAGCTCTGAGGTGACAGATACATGCATTCGGCAAAAGCCTAAAGGACTAGAGTAGGTTCTGGAACCGAGAAAGGTAATGATGGTTTTTGAGTATATTTGATTGGAGGAAAAAGCGGCACATTTATGGAAAGCTGTTCAGATTTGGAAAAAGAAGTTTTGAATTTGAATCGAATGATCTGATGTTCAGATATGGAAAAATCGGCAATTACTTAAAGGCTTTTTCCCAGATCTTCATCACCACAACTTTCTCTTTACCCTCTCCTAAACACAAGCTCTCTCAAAAAAACCCTCCCTGCAACAATGGTGAACACCTCCTCTGTATCCCTCACAGGAAACGAAAGCCCTGAGACACTACGAAGCATCCTTGCTTCCTTAGGCATCCCCACAGAATCTCCACAGACAAAATCCCCAGCTAAAGAACCCTCATCCCTTCCAAAAGAAACCAATAAAGAACCCTCATCCCCTCCAAAAGAAACCCATCAAGAACCCTCGCCGGCAAAAGAAGCAACACCGCCGGTCACACCTGTCCTATCCCAGTCAAGCACCTCTACTGAGAAATTGGTCTCCCCTACCTCTGAAAAGATCCCAAGCCCAATCTCTCAAGAAAAAGCCCAAATAGAAATCACCCCTAGCCCTCCACATTCCTCTCCCCTACAAACAGACCTGATCCTCGCCGAAATCGAGGAGGAGAACTCGCAGTTATCTAAGGGAAGGTTCCCTGAGATTCTAGATCTCAGTGAGGAAGACGACGAGCCTCAGGAACCAGTGCTCAAAAGAGCAAAAGTGGAGTCTTCCCTCTCTCGTCCACGAACAAGGAGTGCTGCAGCAAAGCCACCCAAAGGAAGGAAAGTTCCCAAACAAGTGGTTGCAGGAAAAGCCTTGGGGAAACGAACCATCATCAGAGATCTTCTGTTTGATGAGGAGTTTTTCTTCGCCAACAAGATGGATATCCTGGTCGACATCATCCGCCACCAAGGTTGGGAAAACTTGTTCTGCACAGCGCCAAAGGTCAATGAGGGAATGATAAAGCAGTTCTATAATTCCTTCACCATCACTGAGAGGTCACACGCCATCCAAGCCTCCTTCGTCCTTAGGAAGGACACCCACGTGGTCTCAAGCACCGAACTGGGAGTCATACTCGGGGTACCTCACGAAGGCTTTGAAGAATACGTCAAAGGGCAGTGGCCAAAGGACATAGGGCTGGCTGCAATCCAAAGGGTATCTCAGGACTACTCCACTGAAGTTGTTGGGGAGATGACCACCTCGTCCATGGGGGTAGCGAACCGGATCCTGCATAGCTACCTAATCAGTAACATTACCCCCAGAGAGCAGAAGCGCACTACCATCCTCATTCAGGACTGCCTTCTCATGGACAAGCTCCTCCTCAGGCAAGCCATAAACTTACCAAAGATCATCATGCTCCACATGGCCCATGCCCGGAGGAACGATAGGCACAGTCTTCCCTTCCCAAGTGTGGTCAAGAAGATCCTAGAGTATCTGAGGGTGTATGAAGCTGGTCCTTCTGAGGTTGTCTTTGCTAGGGAGTTAGCTGAAGCAAATTTAAGAAAGATGAAATTTGAGAAGAATGAAGATGGAGACTGGGTCCGCTCTGCTGAGTTTTGTGAAACAGAGCATATATCTGAGGACCCTCCACAGGAACAGAGTGAAGAGCCAACTATGGTCTACCAACAACAGAGGATGGAAGAGCTGTGCTCACTGGTTGCCACCTTGACTGAGCAACAAAGGCTTCTGGTGAATGAAGTTGCTGCCTTGAAGGCTGAGATACGTCGTTGGACGTCATCCAACTAGAGGTTCCCTTGGCAGTTTAACAGTCTCTTCTCCACACCTTTCCTCCTCTCTCTGAACCCCACTCTCTGTTCCTAGCACATCTATCCATCTTCTCTTGCGCTTATTGTACCCTTTGTTTAGGGTTTTATGTGTCTTCTTTTAATTTCTCTATGTTTGTGTTTTCTATTCCCCGTCCAGTATATGTATCAGCGTCTGTTCTTATGGCGCTTGTTTTAATCAATGATTTGCTTGCTTTGATGTGTTCTGAAGTTCTTTTATTTCAAGTGCATGTTTCGACTTACTTTTTGATGATGCCAAAAGGGGGAAGAAAGGAATGGTCAAGGTTTGAGGGGGAACATCTGTACTTATACCTTATAAGTAACGTTCCCTTAGGAGAACTGTTTAGATGAGTTTTAGAAGTATTCAATGAGTATGTTTGTCACCATCAAAAAGGGGGAATTTGTTGAAGCTACAGCTGAAGTAAAGTTCCTTCTGGTTTTGATGGTAACAAACATTCCTACTAATGTATACTTGAGTGTTTCAGGATGTCTACTTGAGCAGGAACGTTACTCAACAGAGGCGAGCTAAATAAGGAAAGAAATGGTTGAGAGAGCGCAATGAAGATATCTTGTTTCCTTTATGGAAAATACGGTTGAACTAAAAAGATATCATGAAGATCATAAGGATAGAGATATATTTAAAAGATGGAAATAATATCTTCTTATGCAAAAGATATTTTTTCCATATTCTTATTTGTTCCCTAGTTTAAACCTAGTTTTATCTTTGCTATATAAACTAGTCTTAGGCTTAGGAATAAGTGTGGCGATTGAGAGAGTTTATGCTTGTGCGAATCAAGTGTGATCGTCCAAAAGAAGAACAAGAAGAAAAGAGAGAAAGAGTGAGCAATACTTAGTCTTAGGCGTTGAGTTTGGGCTCGAGTGAAAGAAGTGATTCGTGATCGTAATCCTTGCTTTCTTTTGTAACAAACAAGAGATTAATAAGATAAGTATACTCATTCAAATCCTTCAAGTGAGAAGCTTGAAGGTAGTGGTTTTACTCAACTCTTAGTGGTTGAGGTTTCCACTCTAAATACTTGTGTTCTTCTATACTTCCTGCGTTAATATTCCGCTGCTACACCTCTGAAGGAACAATACACTTTGTTCCCTCAGAAGTAATTGAACTAACGATCCAACACTGTTGTTAAGTTTGGGCACATGAGATCAAATTTACTGGCATATGGAGTTGCAGAGGGGCACTCCATAGATGTAACAGGTTGGATGAACTGGTATTGGTTCTGTTTTCTTTATTCTTACATGCATGTATTGGAGCCATTACCCTGTTTGCATTTATCCTGTTGGAATTAATAAATTCTCAATTATATTAATTTCAAGTGAATGTTGAGGTTTAAATTAATGAAACTTCTTTAAGAGGCAATTATCAATCCTTTTTTACCATTCAAATTAGAAAATTAACACGCAAAATTTAAAAGGAAATTAGAAATCATGTACCATTCAAATTAGATAATTGATTCAAAATACACACAGAATAATTGATCATCAAAAAATTACATAACTGATTCGGAATTTGGTTCATTCATCTGCCAGATAGATACATTGAATATGAAACTAAAAACACGCTTTTGAGATTGAAAAGTTGGTTTACAGAACTTTCAATTTTTTCCTATTATCTTTAACATAATCATTTAGCACATTCATTTATGAGAAAATTCAGAGGTGAGGACTGAAGATAGTGTTATATGCATGCAACACATTGTTTGTATGTGTCATATTATGTGTGCACTAGAATATGATGCGTGACAACCCGAGTGTGTGCACAGTACAATATTTATGTGCATTACCCAAATGTGTATGCGCATATTCAGAATGCACACTTAATTTTTTATACTATTGACACTTTACCGATAATTTTTCACTATATTTATGAAACATGAAATCCATAGTATATCCATGTCTAAAAACAAGATCATATGATGAATTTTATTTCCCTTTTTTGCTAAGAAATAATTAATTTGAACTTACCAATTAAAGAAAGGTGATTTCGAATTTATATACCACTAGACCAACTTAAGATTTTGCTATATTTTATCCTAAAATATAAATATTTCATGTTATTCAATATATATGTTGGGCCTCTTTTAATTATGGGCACAGTCGCCCTATCTGAGTTATCCTTTTTATTTACCATGTTTTCATTTGTCCTGTTCGAATTAATAAATTCTTAGATTAATTTCAAGCGAATGTTGAGGTTTAAATTAATGAAACATCTTTAGGAGGTAATTAGCAATCTTTTTTTACCATTCAAATTAGAAAACTAACAAGCGAAAGTTAAAAAGAAATTAGCAATCATGTACCATTCAGATTAGAAAAGTGATACGCGAAATTAAACAACATATCATATGGAATTCGAAATTCGATTGTGCTGAATTTTTCCCGTTTAATATGACCCTTCAGATCTAATCTTATGAGACCTACAAGTATGATAAGAACAAAAAAAATGAATACTTATTAAGATTGTGCAAAGCTCATCAAAAGACAGATTAAAGAATGAGAGAACTCTATCGGAATAGGGTAAAATTGGGACAAGAAGAAAGAGTCGAGAAGGGATATCATGAGAGAAGGAGGAAAATGAAATGAGTGTTGTTGGGTTGACGCCTTTTTATATTTGGGTGTGGTTTTATATATACACAGAATAACTAATTATCAAAAAATTACATAACTGATTCGGAATTTGGTTCATGCATCTGCCAGATAGATACATAGAATATCAAACTAAAAACGCGCTTTTGAGAATGAAAAGTTGGTTTACAAAACTTTCATTTTTTTCTTATTATCTTTTGCATAATCATTTAGCATATTCACCTATGAGAAAATCCCGAGGTGAGGATTGAAGATAGTGTTATATGCATGCAACACATTGTTTCTATGTGTCATAATATGTGTGCACACTAGAATATTTATGTGCATTACTTAAATGTGTATGTGCATATTCGTAATGCACACTTAATTTTTTATACTATTGACACTTTATCGATAATGTTTGACTATATTTAGGAAACATTAAATTATTAGTATATCCATGTCTAAAAACAAGATCATATGATGAATTTTATTTCCCTTTTTTGCTAACAAAAAATTAATTTGCACTTACCCATTAAAGAAAGGTGATTTCGAATTTATATACCACTAGACCAACTTAATGTTTTGCTATTTTTTATCCTATAATATAAAAATTTCATGTTATTCAATATATATGTTGGGCCTCTTTAAATCTTGGGCACAGTCCCCCTATCCGAATTATCCTTTTTATTTACCCTGTTTGTATTTGTCCTGTTCGAATTAATAAATTCTCAATTAGATTAACTTCAAGCGAATGTTGAGGTCTAAATTAATGAAACGCCTTTAAGAGGCAATTAGCAATCCTTTTTTACCATTCAAATTAGAAAATTAACACGCGAAATTTAAAAGGAAATTAGCAATCATGTACCATTCAAATTAGAAAACTGACACGCGAAATTAAACAACCTATCGTATGGATACAATTCGACATTCGATTGTGCTGAATTTTTCGCGTTTGATATGACCTTTCAAATCTAATAATCTGAGACCCAAAAGTATGGTAAGAACAACAACAATGATTACTTATTTAGACTGTGCAAAACTCATCAAAATATAGATTAAAGAATGAAAGAACTCTATCAAAATAGCGTAAAATTGGGGCAAAGGAGAAAGAGTCGAGAAGGGATATCATGAGAGAAGGAGGAAAATGAAATGAATGTAGTTGGGTTGACGTCTTTTATATTTGGGTGTGGTTTGATATACACACAGAATAATTAATTATAAAAAAATTACATAACTGATTCGGAATTTGGTTCATTCATCTGCCAGATAGATACTTTGAATATCAAACTAAAAACGCGCTTTTGAGATTGAAAAGTTGGTTTACAAAACTTTAATTTTTTTCTTATCATCTTTAACATAATCATTTAGCACATTCACTTAATTTTTTATACTATTGACACTTTACCGATAAGTTTTCACTTTATTTATGAAACATGAAATTCATAGTATATCCATGTCTAAAAACAAGATCATATAATGAATTTTACTTCCCTTTTTTGCTAAGAAATAGTTAATTTGAACTTACCAATTAAAGAAAGGTGATTTTAAATTTATATACCACTAGACAAACTTAATGTTTTGCTATTTTGTATCCTATAATAAAAAAAATTCATGTTGTTCAATATATATGTTGGGCCTCTTTTAATCTTGGGCACAATCGCCCTATCCGAATTATCCTTTTTATTTAACCTGTTTGTATTTGTCCTGTTCGAATTAATAAATTCTCAATTAGTTTAATTTCAAGCGAATGTTGAGGTCTAAATTAATGAAGCAACTTTAAGAGGCAATTAGCAATCTTTTTTTACCATTCAAATTAGAAAATTAATACGCGAAATTTAAAAGGAAATTAGCAATCATGTACCATTCAAATTAGAAAACTGACACGCGAAATTAAGCAACATATCGTGGATACAATTCGACATTCGATTGTGCTGAATTTTTCGCATTTAATACGACCTTTCAAATCTAATTATCTGAGACCGACAAGTATGGTAAGAACAACAACAATGAATACTTATTAAGACTGTGCAAAACTCATCAAAAGATAGATTAAAGAATGAAAGAACTCTATCAGAATAGGGTAAAATTGGGGCAAGGAGAAAGAGTCGAGAAGGGATATCATGAGAGAAGGAGGAAAATGAAATGAATGAAGTTGGGTTGACGCCTTTTATAGTTGGGTTTTGTTCAATGTGATATTTCTGTGTGATGTTCTCTATTGTACCATCTTTGGTAACCTTACCCAAACCATCACACAACATCGACATCAGACAAGGAAGGGAAGGTAAAGAGGCTGAATTTGAATTCTGAAAGTGGGAACCGTGTGAACAGTTTGCACCGAGTGAACAAATTAATTATGGCAGTGGTTACAGAACAATGATGGTAAGTATCTTCCCAAGGTTCATGATGTCTCAATGGAAGATTTTATTGGAGGAATTTGCAACAACCAACTGGTGAATTAAAGGAGATAAAATCCCGCAAGGAAAGAAGTAGAATTGGGAAGAATTGAAAAGACGGCTCTGCGGGTTTTTGAGTATAAAGAAGGAAACCCAGCTACCTCATCAGCAACGTTACCCCCAAAGAGCAGAAGCGCACCACCATTCAGATTCAAGACTTCCTTTTGATGGATAAGATGCTCCTTCGGAAAGAGATCAGCCTGCCAAATATTATAATGCTTCACATGGCCCATGCTAAGAAAAATGACAGGCATGGTCTTCCTTTTCCTGAGATAGTCAGGAAGATCTTGGAGTACTTAAAGGTCTATGAGTCTGGGTCGGGTGACATTGTTTTTGCAAGAGAGATGGCTGAAGCTAATTTGAAGAAGATGAGGTTTGAGAAGAATGATGTTGGAGTATGAGTACGGGCCTCTGGCAAAATTGAGACTGACGCTATGTCATAGGGCCCGCCAGAGAAACAGAATGAAGTGTTGAATATGGTCTACAACAATGATAGGATGGAAGAACTGTGCTCGCTCGTCGCACACCTCTCTGAACATCAGCACCGACTGGCTAAGGTGATCACTGCTCTGAAGGATGAGATACGTCGTTGGACACAACCTCACCAGTAAGGTTCCCTTCGCAGTATTCAGACGACGCCTTGCACCCTTCCTTCCCTTGATCTGACCCCCACATTCTGTTCCCTAGCACATCAACTGCTTCTCTTTCATGCTTATTGTACCCTTTGCTTACTTTGCTTGACTATCTTTTGCTTGTTTTGTTTGTCTTTCTTTCCTTTGCACGGATGCATACGAGCGTCAGTCCTTTAGACGCTTATAAATATTAATGAACTGCTTGCTTCAGTGATATGACTTGTATTGTCTTCGGTTCTTAAATGCTTAAATATTGCTTTTTGATGATGCCAAAAGGGGGAAAATAAAGGGAGTTTAAGGTCTTAGGGGGAATCTTATACTCTTTCTCTTCGAGTAATAATCCTAGGGGAAATTATTTACGTGTGCACTGTGAATACACTTTTCATGTCTTTATTAAATGTGCTTTTATGTGTTAAAGAAGAGAATGTTTGTCACCATCAAAAAGGGGGAATTTGTTGAGGTCCCTTCAGGTTTTGAATGGTAACAAACATTCTGCTAATGAACTGTCTGAGTGTTTTCAGGATTGTTACTCTGAAAGGAACGTTACGCCTCTGTGATCTATATAAGGAAAGCTCGATCGGAGAGAGAGCTTGATGGGTCCAATCGAAGATTATGTGTTGTTATCTATATAAGGGTCGAAGATATTCCAGAAAGATCGAAGATCTTGGCGGTTGAACAAGGCCGACTCAAATAAGGAAGGAAATAATATCTTTTTCCTTAAAGATATTATTTTCCTTAAAGATAGATCTTGTTTGTTGGAGGGTTGGACGTGATATTGGTGGTTAGACAAGACCAACTCAAATAAGGAAGGAAATAATATCTTTTTCCTTAAAGATATTATTTTCCTTAAAGATATTATTCTTGTGTTTTTAACCTAGGTTATCTTAGTATTTAAGCAAGGCTTAGACTAGGAATAAGGTTGACGTTTTTGTAGAGAGATTCTTATGTTAAGAGAGATTTAGAGAAGAAGAAGAGTTATCAAGGCTTAGAGGTTGAGTTCGGGCTCGAGTGAGAGGAGTGATTCGTGATCGTAATCGGAGCTCTCTTTTGTAACGAACAAGAAATCAATAAGATAAGTATACCCTTCTAAATCCTTCAAGTGAGAAGCTTGAAGGTAGTGGTTTTACTCAACTCTTAGCGGTTGAGGTTTCCACTCTAAATCTCTTGTCAATTATATTCTTCTTGCATTATATTTCCGCTGCTACACTTCCTGAGGAACGATTCCTATTGTTCCCTGGGAAGTAACTGTGCTAACCGATCCAACAATTGGTATCAGAGCTTGGTCTCTAGATTGTTTGTGTTAGCTTTGCAGGAAGAATGGCTACAAATACGTCCATCAATGATTCCTTCTGGAAACCCCCGGTGCTTAAGTTCGGAGAATTCTCCTATTGGGTGGAACAGATCGAGTCGCATATATGTTCGCTTCATGGACAGATGTGGAAAGTGGTAGAGTTTGGTGATATCAAAATTCTTGATCCTACTGATCCCACTGGAGTCAAATTAAAGTCGAGGGCTGATTATCAAGACGCTGATTACAAAATCTTGGAAACCAACATGCATGCCAAGAAAGTTCTACTCATGGCTCTTGGTCCTTCTGATCAGAGAAAGGTCCTTCGCTATAAGACTGCTCATGAGATCTTTAATGCTCTCAAGAGGATGTATGAAGGGAACGATGATATCAAGAAGAACCGGATTCTTGCTCTCACTAAGGAATACGATAGTGCAGTACAGGGAAAGAATGAGTCTCTCGATGAATTTCACTCTCGTTTCCAGGGGTATGTCGGTCAATTAGAATTCCTTGGGGAAACGATCCCTGAGTGGAAGATCACACATCAATTCCTTCAAGGGTTGTCATCAAAGTGGGATGCTTTCTCCTTAGCTTTCCAGGCCCAAAATGACATCAAGAATACAACCCTTGAAGAGTTGGTTGCTCGACTTCAAAGCAATGCAGGCATTCAACAAAGCAAGGTCTCTAGACGAGAAAGTGAAAAATTTGCGAAGGCCCAAAGCATCGCTTTAAAGGTTGAAAGGGCATTCGATCTTGCTCAAGAGGATGAGGAAGATGAAGATGGCGATGAGGAAGTTGCTCTCATCACCCTAGCATTTCGCAAGGTATGGAAAGGAAGTCGAGACACAACGTTCCTCTGATGGGAACAAAGATGTAGTTTGCTATCACTGCCAACGGAAAGGCCACTTAGCGCGAAATTGCTTCAAGAAGAAAGCTGGTGAAGCACCTGTCCAAGCTAGGGAAAAGAAGGAAGCCATGTTTGCTGCATGTAGAGCTTCCGACTCGGACGATGACAGTGCCTATGCCTTAAAGGACACATGTCTCATGGCCGTTGGTGGTACACCCACGGATGAGGTAACTGAATCTGAACTTCACTCTATCTTGCAAAGTAAAACTAAGTCTCAGATAATTAAGGCTATAAAGTCTCTAGGGGAAGAGAATGGCAACCTTAATTTACTTCTTGAAGAAAAGAATGAAACTATCTCCAACCTGGTTGATGAAAACAATCTTTGGGCTTCGAAAGTCTCCAAACTTGAGAAAGCTTCGTCCTTTTCCTCGGATAATTGCAATACTTGCCATGCATTTAAATCTACCATCACTTCCTTAGAACGTAAAGTTACTGAACTTCAATCGAATATTCTTATGTTAAAACTGAGTAACTCTAAGCTAGCAAAAGATGCAGAAGATTTGAAAGGAAGTGAAGAAGAGAGAAAGAAGGTATGGCTGGATGAGTATGTTGCTTCCAAGATTGAAAAGGAGAAGGTTGACTTCTCCACGCGGTTTGTACCCCGTACTGGACTCGGCTACGGTAAGACCTTAAGTTCCCAAACTGGTAACATTCCCTCCGGATCACAAAGTCCTTCTCCTTCCAAGGAACATTGTGGTGGATCCAAGGGGGAAGAAAGGTTCAAGGTCCGTGAGGAGAAGGTCTGGTTCGATGGACAAAAGGCTTACCACATGTGGCTTAAACATGTTCAGAACATCAAGCCGGTACAAATCGACTTTCAATCAAGGATTGACAACAAACCCATCTGGCCGGGTCAAAGTAAGTATGTGAACTTATGGCATCATAGAGTGTGTTGGCACTGCGGTAAAGCAGGTCACTACAAACAAAATTGTCATCTTAGAAAGAAATTTGAGAAAAGATCACATACTTATAGACAACATTCCCAAGTTAGGAACACTCCTAGAGTCAAAGATGTCTTAAATGAACCGAGGAATAGAAGGGTCTTTTCTAATCCAGATAAGCCTAAGCTTGTCTGGGTTCGTAAAAACTAATCTCTTACATGCAGGATGGAGGAAAGAAACGTTCTTGGTATATAGATAGTGCATGCTCAAGTCATGTGACAGGGAACAAAGAATGGTTCATCTCTCTCCATCCACAGACCAAGGGTTCCATAACCTTTGGGAACAACAGTAAGGGTGAAGTAGTAGGCTTAGGAAAGGTAAGAATTTCTAATCGACTCCTTGTGTATAACGTTACTCTAGTAGAGAACCTTACCTTTGATCTGTTGAGTGTACGTCAATTGTGCCAGGACGGTCAAAATAGGGTTATCTTTACTACTGATGAGTGTGTGGTTGAGAATGTTAGTACAGGTAAAGTTCTTCTAAGAGGTGCAACAGAAAACAACTTGGACAAAGTGGATCCCTTTTTCATCCCTGAAGAGGAACTGTGCCTTGTTGTCCAAGATGAGGTATCAAATTTATGGCACAAAAGGTTTGCACATGCAAGCCTCAGACTTCTATCCAAGCTTCACAACAAAGACCTAGTGGTAGGTCTACCCAAGATAGATTGTCACGCTGAGGAGGTTTGTATCGCATGCACAAGGGGAAAACAAGTAAGATCATCCTTCAAATCAAAGAACCAGGTCCAAAGGAATAAATCACAACTTCTCTACTCCAAGAACTCCACAGCAAAATGGAGTGGTTGAGAGGAAAAACAGGACACTGGAAGACATGACAAGAACAATGCTGATTGCAAGTGGTCTTCCTAGGAACTTCTGGGCTGAGGCACTGAATGCTGCTTGCTATGTGCTCAACCGTGCCATGCTAAGGCCCATGATAGATAAGACTTCTTATGAGCTGCTGAGGGGAAGAAAGCCTAATGTCTCACATCTAGGAGTTTTTGGTTGCAAGTGCTTTGTACACAACAATGGGAAGGAAAATCTGGGAAAATTTGATCCAAGGAGTGACGAAGGAACCTTCGTTGGGTACTCCTCACAGAGCAGAGCATACAAAGTGTACAACAGGAGGACCAAGAAGGTTGAAGAGAGTATACACATAATCTTTGATGAGAATATTATGGCTGGCAACTTTGTGCAAGACTCAAATGATCTTTCCCTGACGGAAAGAGACAATGAATGCTTTCAACTCTTGGAAGACGACATACAGGTACCTCTGGAGGGAGAAAACCAAGTGGAAGGAGTACATCTTGTAAACTCCTCAATTCCTCACCCTCCAGAGACCTCTGAAGCTAACTATGTCCAAGCTCAGACTGAAGGTGAACAGGAAGAAGTATCTGGATCTGAGGGGGAACAAATCCCTAACCAAGAACAAACAGGTGTTGAAAGTCTACAAGAAGAAGGCGGAACTTGCCACAACACTCGCATTCATGGACCTCCCTCGAGACTCATGGATTACGTGTGCAAATGTGCTTCAACCTCGGAAACACCACCTGATTCTCAATCCTCGAAGGATTGTTCCGTTCTAACCTTAGATCCTATATTTCATGCTTTTTGTACTTTTGTTTCTGTAGTTGAACCAAAGACAGTTGGAGAAGCTCTCAAAGATCCAGAGTGGGTAAATGCTATGCAAGAAGAGCTTCATCAGTTTGAGAGGAACAATGTGAGAAGACTGGTTCCAAGACCTAAGGATAGATTCGTCATCTGTACCAAATGGGTATTCAGGAACAAGATGGATGACAAGGGACAAGTTACGAGGAACAAAGCTAGACTGGTTGTTAAGGGTTACAACCAGCAAGAAGGAATTGACTATGATGAGACTTTCGCTCCAGTTGCAAGGCTGGAAGCTATACGTCTTCTGATTGCTTACTCTGCTCATCATGGATTTAAGTTACAACAAATGGATGTAAAGACTGCCTTTTTGAACGGTGTTCTCAAAGAGGAGGTATATGTCGAGCAGACACCTGGTTTTGCAGACCCTTCCAATCCCGATCATGTAAGGCACTCTACGGTCTCAAACAGGCTCCACGCGCATGGTACGAAAGGTTATCTCAGTTCCTCTTATCCCATGGTTACGTCAGAGGGGAAGTCGACAGGACTCTGTTCCTACTGAAGGAAGGTAAGCACACTCTGGTTGTGCAAGTGTATGTTGATGACATTATCTTTGGTTCCACCAACGAGCAACTAGTTACAAAGTTCACCAAACTGATGGAAAGTGAATTTGAAATGAGCATGGTGGGAGAACTTAAGTTCTTTCTGGGATTACAAGTGGTCCAAACTGAAGAAGGAACAAAGGTTCATCAACAAAAGTATCTCAGGGAATGCATCAGAAAGTTTGGGATGGTAGATGCCAAGGATTGTTCCACTCCTATGTCCCCAAATGACACAATAGGAATTGATGCAGACAAGAAGGAAGCCGATCAAAAAGTCTACCGTGGAATGATAGGCTCATTGCTTTATCTAACCGCTAGTAGGCCTGATATTATGCAAAGTGTGTGTTTTTGTGCTAGGTTTCAAGCAAGTCCCAGAGAAACACATGTCGCTGCAGTGAAGAGGATCTTGAGGTACTTAAGAGGAACAGATGATCTCTGCTTATGGTATCCAAGAGGAGGATGTCTTGAACTGCTAGGTTATACAGATACAGACTTCGATGGTTACAAGCCAGACAGGAAATCCACCTCGGGGATGGCTCAATTTCTCGGTCCATGTCTTGTGTCATGGGCTTCCAAGAAACAAACCATAGTTGCTCTCTCCACTGCTGAAGCTGAGTATGTAGCCGCAGCTGCTTGCTGCTCTCAACTCATATGGCTCAAACAACAGCTAAGTGATTTTGGCATTACACTAGGTAACGTTCCTATTTTGTGTGATAATACAAGTGCTATTGATATTTCTAAGAATCCTGTGCAACACTCAAGGACCAAACACATTGATATAAGACACCACTTTCTACGTGATTGTGTGAAAAAGGGGATGGTCTTTATGGAGCACTGTCGGTCTGAGGATCAAATCGCGGACATATTCACAAAGCCACTAAATAAGGCTCCCTTAGAGAAGTTACGACTGGAGTTAGGTATGATTTCCCTTGAATGATCTTGTTCTTCTATAAAACCCTCAATGATTGATGAGAAATTGCGAATTTATTCTTTATGAACTTGATCTTTGAAGTCTGGTCACACTTGCATTTCTATAATATGGATTCGTATCTTCTGTGCCGCATGCTAGTATCATACGTGCTTAGGAAAGTTACCATTCATTACATTCACTTGATGTCATGTTATTGTATGCAAAGGTCTTATTTCTAGCTCAAAAGATCCCTCTTGATGTACTGAACCCACAATATAAGCCCAAAGGATAGAGGGAATATACAGCCACCCTTAGCCTTCATGGATGATAGTCCTAAGAGCCTTGTTTTCCATTCACAACTGGACTCACTCGCCATGATGTAAAATAATTAAATTTCATACTATATGTGATATTTCTGTGTGATGTTCTCTATTGTACCATCTTTGGTAACCTTACCCAAACCATCACACAACATCGACATCAGACAAGGAAGGGAAGGTAAAGAGGCTGAATTTGAATTCTGAAAGTGGGAACCGTGTGAACAGTTTGCACCGAGTGAACAAATTAATTATGGCAGTGGTTACAGAACAATGATGGTAAGTATCTTCCCAAGGTTCATGATGTCTCAATGGAAGATTTTATTGGAGGAATTTGCAACAACCAACTGGTGAATTAAAGGAGATAAAATCCCGCAAGGAAAGAAGTAGAATTGGGAAGAATTGAAAAGACGGCTCTGCGGGTTTTTGAGTATAAAGAAGGAAACCCAGCTACCTCATCAGCAACGTTACCCCCAAAGAGCAGAAGCACACCACCATTCAGATTCAAGACTTCCTTTTGATGGATAAGATGCTCCTTCGGAAAGAGATCAGCCTGCCAAATATTATAATGCTTCACATGGCCCATGCTAAGAAAAATGACAGGCATGGTCTTCCTTTTCCTGAGATAGTCAGGAAGATCTTGGAGTACTTAAAGGTCTATGAGTCTGGGTCGGGTGACATTGTTTTTGCAAGAGAGATGGCTGAAGCTAATTTGAAGAAGATGAGGTTTGAGAAGAATGATGTTGGAGTATGAGTACGGGCCTCTGGCAAAATTGAGACTGACGCTATGTCATAGGGCCCGCCAGAGAAACAGAATGAAGTGTTGAATATGGTCTACAACAATGATAGGATGGAAGAACTGTGCTCGCTCGTCGCACACCTCTCTGAACATCAGCACCGACTGGCTAAGGTGATCACTGCTCTGAAGGATGAGATACGTCGTTGGACACAACCTCACCAGTAAGGTTCCCTTCGCAGTATTCAGACGACGCCTTGCACCCTTCCTTCCCTTGATCTGACCCCCACATTCTGTTCCCTAGCACATCAACTGCTTCTCTTTCATGCTTATTGTACCCTTTGCTTACTTTGCTTGACTATCTTTTGCTTGTTTTGTTTGTCTTTCTTTCCTTTGCACGGATGCATACGAGCGTCAGTCCTTTAGACGCTTATAAATATTAATGAACTGCTTGCTTCAGTGATATGACTTGTATTGTCTTCGGTTCTTAAATGCTTAAATATTGCTTTTTGATGATGCCAAAAGGGGGAAAATAAAGGGAGTTTAAGGTCTTAGGGGGAATCTCATACTCTTTCTCTTCGAGTAATAATCCTAGGGGAAATTATTTACGTGTGCACTGTGAATACACTTTTCATGTCTTTATTAAATGTGCTTTTATGTGTTAAAGAAGAGAATGTTTGTCACCATCAAAAAGGGGGAATTTGTTGAGGTCCCTTCAGGTTTTGAATGGTAACAAACATTCTGCTAATGAACTGTCTGAGTGTTTTCAGGATTGTTACTCTGAAAGGAACGTTACGCCTCTGTGATCTATATAAGGAAAGCTCGATCGGAGAGAGAGCTTGATGGGTCCAATCGAAGATTATGTGTTGTTATCTATATAAGGGTCGAAGATATTCCAGAAAGATCGAAGATCTTGGCGGTTGAACAAGGCCGACTCAAATAAGGAAGGAAATAATATCTTTTTCCTTAAAGATATTATTTTCCTTAAAGATAGATCTTGTTTGTTGGAGGGTTGGACGTGATATTGGTGGTTAGACAAGACCAACTCAAATAAGGAAGGAAATAATATCTTTTTCCTTAAAGATATTATTTTCCTTAAAGATATTATTCTTGTGTTTTTAACCTAGGTTATCTTAGTATTTAAGCAAGGCTTAGACTAGGAATAAGGTTGACGTTTTTGTAGAGAGATTCTTATGTTAAGAGAGATTTAGAGAAGAAGAAGAGTTATCAAGGCTTAGAGGTTGAGTTCGGGCTCGAGTGAGAGGAGTGATTCGTGATCGTAATCGGAGCTCTCTTTTGTAACGAACAAGAAATCAATAAGATAAGTATACCCTTCTAAATCCTTCAAGTGAGAAGCTTGAAGGTAGTGGTTTTACTCAACTCTTAGCGGTTGAGGTTTCCACTCTAAATCTCTTGTCAATTATATTCTTCTTGCATTATATTTCCGCTGCTACACTTCCTGAGGAACGATTCCTATTGTTCCCTGGGAAGTAACTGTGCTAACCGATCCAACAATTTAGCACATTCACGTATGAGAAAATCCTGAGGTGAGGAATGAAGATAGTGTTATATGCATGCAACACATTGTTTGTATGTGTCATAATATGTGTCCACTAGAATATGATGCATGACAACCCGAGTGTGTGCACTGTACAATATTTATGTGCATTACCTAAATGTGTATGTGCATATTCAGAATGCACACTTAATTTTTTATACTATTGACACTTTACCGATAATTTTTCACTATATTTATGAAACATGAAATTCATAGTATATCCATGTCTAAAAACAAGATCATATAATGAATTTTATTTCCCTTTTTTTGCTAAGAAATAGTTAATTTGAACTTACCAATTAAAGAAAGGGATTTTGAATTTATATACCACTAGACAAACTTAATGTTTTGCTATTTTTTATCCTATAATATAAAAATTTCATGTTATTCAATATATATGTTGGGCCTCTTTTAATCTTTGGCACAATCACCTTATCCGAATTATCCTTTTTATTTAGCCTGTTTGTATTTGTCCTGTTCGAATTAACAAATTCTCAATTAGATTAATTTCAAGCGAATGTTGAGGTCTAAATTAATGAAACAACTTTAAGAGGCAATTAGCAATCTTTTTTTACCATTCAAATTAGAAAATTAACACGCGAAATTTAAAAGGAAATTAGCAATCATGTAACATTCAAATTAGAAAACTGAAACGCGAAATTAAGCAACATATCGTGGATACAATTCGACATTCGATTGTGCTGAATTTTTCGCATTTAATACGACCTTTCAAATCTAATTATCTGAGACCGACAAGTATGGTAAGAACAACAACAATGAATACTTATTAAGACTGTGCAAAACTCATCAAAAGATAGATTAAAGAATGAAAGAACTCTATCAGAATAGGGTAAAATTGGGGCAAGGAGAAAGAGTCGAGAAGGGATATCATGAGAGAAGGAGGAAAATGAAATGAATGTAGTTGGGTTGACGTATTTTATATTTGGGTGTGGTTAATTATCAAAAAATTACATAACTAATTCGGAATTTGGTTCATTCATCTGCCAGATAGATACTTTGAATATCAAACTAAAAACACACTTTTGAGATTGAAAAGTTGGTTTACAAAACATTAATTTTTTTCTGATCATCTTTAACATAATCATTTAGCACATTCACGTATGAGAAAATCCCGAGGTGAGGAATGAAGATAGTGTTATATGCATGCAACACATTGTTTATATGTGTCATAATATGTGTCCACTAGAATATGATGCATGACAACCCGAGTGTGTGCACTGTACAATATTTATGTGCATTACCTAAATGTGTATGTGCATATTCAGAATGCACACTTAATTTTTTATACTATTGACACTTTACCGATAATTTTTCACTATATTTATGAAACATGAAATTCATAGTATATCCATGTCTAAAAACAAGATCATTTAATGAATTTTATTTCCCTTTTTTTGCTAAGAAATAGTAAATTTGAACTTACCAATTAAAGAAAGGTGATTTTCAATTTATATACCACTAGACAAACTTAATGTTTTGCTATTTTTTATCCTATAATATAAAAATTTCATGTTATTCAATATATATGTTGGACCTCTTTTAATCTTTGGCACAGTCACCTTATCCGAATTATCCTTTTTATTTAGCCTGTTTGTATTTGTCTTGTTCGAATTAACAAATTCTCAATTAGATTAATTTCAAGCGAATGTTGAGGTCTAAATTAATGAAACAACTTTAAGAGGCAATTAGCAATCTTTTTTTACCATTGAAATTAGAAAATTAACACGCGAAATTTAAAAGGAAATTAGCAATCATGTACCATTCAAATTAGAAAACTGACACGCGAAATTAAGCAACATATCGTGGATACAATTTGACATTCGATTGTGCTGAATTTTTCGCATTTAATACGACCTTTCAAATCTAATTATCTGAGACCGACAAGTATGGTAAGAACAACAACAATGAATACTTATTAAGACTGTGCAAAACTCATGAAAAGATAGATTAAAGAATGAAAGAACTCTATCAGAATAGGGTAAAATTGGGGCAAGGAGAAAGAGTCGAGAAGGGATATCATGAGAGAAGGAGGAAAATGAAATGAATGTAGTTGGGTTGACGTATTTTATATTTGGGTGTGGTTAATTATCAAAAAATTACATAGCTGATTCGGAATTTGGTTCATTCATCTGCCAGATAGATACTTTGAATATCAAACTAAAAACACGCTTTTGAGATTGAAAAGTTGGTTTACAAAACATTAATTTTTTTCTGATCATCTTTAACATAATCATTTAGCACATTCACGTATGAGAAAATCCCGAGGTGAGGAATGAAGATAGTGTTATATGCATGCAACACATTGTTTGTATGTGTCATAATATGTGTCCACTAGAATATGATGCATGACAACCCGAGTGTGTGCACTGTACAATATTTATGTGCATTACCTAAATGTGTATGTGCATATTCAGAATGCACACTTAATTTTTTATACTATTGACACTTTACCGATAATTATTCATTATATTTATGAAACATGAAATTCATAGTATATCCATGTCTAAAAACAAGATCATATAATGAATTTTTTTAACCTTTTTTGCTTAGAAATAGTAAATTTGAACTTACCAATTATTGAAAGGTGATTTTGAATTTCAATACCACTAGACAAACTTAATGTTTTGCTATTTTATATCCTATAATATAAAAATTTCATGTTGTTCAATATATATGTTGGGCCTCTTTTAATCTTGGGCACAATCGCCCTATCCGAATTATCCTTTTTATTTAACCTGTTTGTATTGGTCCTGTTCGAATTAATAAATTCTCAATTAGATTAATTTCAAGCGAATGTTGAGGTCTAAATTAATGAAGCAACTTTAAGAGGCAATTAACAATCTTTTTTTACCATTCAAATTAGAAAATTAACACGCGAAATTTAAAAGGAAATTAGCAATCATGTACCATTCAAATTAGAAAACTTACACGCCAAAGTAAGTAACATATCGTGGATACAATTCGACATTCGATTGTGCTGAATTTTTCGCGTTTAATATGACCTTTCAAATCTAATAATCTGAGACCCACAAGTTCGGTAAGAACAACAACAATGAATACCTCTGTGCAAAACTCATCAAAAGATAGATTAAAGAATGAAAGAACTCTATCAGAATAGGGTAAAATTGGGGCAAGGAGAAAGAGTCGAGAAGGGATATCATGAGAGAAGGAGGAAAATGAAATGAATGTAGTTGGGTTGACGTCTTTTATATTTGGGTGTGGTTTGATATACACACAGAATAATTAATTATCAAAAAATTACAGAACTGATTCGTAATTTGGTTCATTCATCTGCCAGATAGATACTTTGAATATCAAACTAAAAGCGCGCTTTTGAGATTGAAAGGTTGGTTTACAAAACTTTTAATTTTTTCTTATCATCTTTAACATAATCATTTAGCACATTCACGTATGAGAAAATCCTGAGGTGAGGATTGAAGATAGTGTTATATGCATGCAACACATTGTTTGTATGTGCCATAATATGTGTGCACTAGAATATGATGCATGACAACCCGAGTATGTGCACAGTACAATATTTATGTGCATTACCTAAATCTGTATGTGCATATTCAGAATGCACACTTAATTTTTTATACTATTGACACTTTACCGATAATTTTTCACTATATTTATGAAACATGAAATTCATAGTATATCCATGTCTAAAAACAAGATCATATAATGAATTTTATTTCCCTTTTTTAGCTAAGAAATAGTTAATTTGAACTTACCCCTTAAAGAAAGGTGATTTTGAATTTATATACCACTAGACAAACTTTAATGTTTTGCTATTTTTTATCCTATAATATAAAAATTTCATGTTATTCAATATATATGTTGGGCCTCTTTTAATCTTTGGCACAGTCGCCTTATCCGAATTATCCTTTTTATTTAGCATGTTTGTATTTGTCTTGTTCGAATTAACAAATTCTCAATTAGATTAATTTCAAGCGAATGTTGAGGTCTAAATTAATGAAACAACTTTAAGAGGCAATTAGCAATCTTTTTTTACCATTCAAATTAGAAAATCAAAACGCGAAATTTAAAAGGAAATTAGCAATCATGTACCATTCAAATTAGAAAACTGACGCGCGAAATTAAGCAATATATCGTGGATACAATTCGACATTCGATTGTGCTGAATTTTTCGCGTTTAATATGACCTTTCAAATCTAATTATCTGAGACCCACAAGTATGGTAAGAACAACAACAATGAATACTTATTAAGACTGTGCAAAACTCATCAAAAGATAGATTAAAGAATGAAAGAACTCTATCAGAATAGGGTAAAATTGGGGCAAGGAGAAAGAGTCGAGAAGGGATATCATGAGAGAAGGAGGAAATGAAATGAATGTAGTTGGGTTGACGTCTTTAATATTTGGGTGTGGTTAATTATCAAAAAATTACATAACTGATTCGAAATTTGGTTCATTCATCTGCCAGATAGATACTTTGAATATCAAACTAAAAACGCGCTTTTGAGATTGAAAAGTTGGTTTACAAAACTTTAAGTTTTTTCTTATCATCTTTAACATAATCATTTAGCACATTCACGTATGAGAAAATCCCGAGGTGAGGATTGAAGATAGTGTTATATGCATGCAACACATTGTTTGTATGTGTCATAATATGTGTCCACTAGAATATGATGCATGACAACCCGAGTGTGTGCACTGTACAATATTTATGTGCATTACCTAAATGTGTATGTGCATATTCAGAATGCACACTTAGTTTTTTATACTATTGACACTTTACCGATAATTTTTCATTATATTTACGAAACATGAAATTCATAGTATATCCATGTATAAAAACAAGATCATATAATGAATTTTATTTCCCTTTTTTGCTAAGAAATAGTTAATTTGAACTTACCAATTAAAGAAAGGTGATTTTGAATTTATATACCACTAGACAAATTTAATGTTTTGTTATTTTTTATCCTATAATATAAAAATTTCATGTTGTTCAATATATATGTTGGGCCTCTTTTAATCTTGGGCACAGTCGCCCTATCCGAATTATCCTTTTTATTTACCCTGTTTGTATTTGTCCTGTTCGAATTAATAAATTCTCAATTAGATTAATTTCAAGCTAATGTTGTGGTCTAAATTAATGAAACAACTTTAAGAGGCAGTTAGCAATCCTTTTTTTTCATTCAAATTAGAAAATTAACACGCCAAATTTAAAAGGAAATTAGCAATCATGTACCATTCAAATTAGAAAACTGACACGCGAAATTAAGCAACATATCGTGGATACAATTCGACATTCGATTGTGCTGAATTTTTCGCGTTTAATATGACCTTTCAAATCTAATAATATGAGACCCACAAGTATGGTAAGAACAACAACAATGAATACTTATTAAGACTGTGCAAAACTCATCAAAAGATAGATTAAAGAATGAAAGAACTCTATTAGAATAGGGTAACATTTAGGCAAGGAGAAAGAGTCGAGAAGGGATATCATGAGAGAAGGAGGAAAATGAAATGAATGTAGATGGGTTGACGTCTTTTATATTTGGGTGTGGTTTGATATACACACAGAATAATTAATTATCAAAAAATTACATAACTGATTCGGAATTTAGTCCATTCATCTGCCAGATAGATACTTTCAATATCAAACTAAAAACGCGCTTTTGAGATTGAAAAGTTGGTTTACAAAACTTTAAATTTTTTCTTATCATCTTTAACATAATCATTTAGCACATTCACGTATGAGAAAATCCCGAGGTGAGGATTGAAGATAGTGTTCTATGCATGCAACACATTGTTTGTATGTGTCATAATATGTGTGCACTAGAATATGATGCATGACAACCTGAGTGTGTGCACAGTACAATATTTGTTTGCATTACCTGAATGTGTATGTGCATATTCAAAATGCACGCTTAATTTTTTTATACTATTGACACTTTACCGATAATTTTTCACTATATTTATGAAACATGATATTCTTAGTATATCCATGTCTAAAAACAAGATCATATGATGAATTTGAATTCTCTTTTTTGCTAAGAAACAATTAATTTGGACTTACCAATTAAAGAAAGGTGATTTCGAATTTATATACCACTAGACCAACTTAATGTTTTGCTATATTTTATCCTAAAATATAAATATTTCATGTTATTCAATATATATGTTGGGCCTCTTTCAATCTTGGGCACAATCATCCTATCCGGATTATCCTTTTTATTTACCTTGTTTACATTTGTCCTGTTCGAATTAATAAATTCTCAATTAGATTAATTCCAAGGAAATGTTGAGATTTGAATTAATGAAAGTCTTAATTAGTTTCCAATTAGGTTAATCTCCTCTATTTTTGTTTGTTTTGTACGTTGTACTCAATTTGTTAGGGTATATTGTTGAGGTTGAATAGCTTTAGGAGGAAACCATCTCATGACAACGTCTTAAAGAGGCAATTAGCAATCTTTTTTTACCATTCAAATTAGAAAATTAACACGCGAAATTTAAAAGACAATTAGCAATCATGTACCATTCAGATTAAAAAACTAACACGCGAAATTTAACAACATATCATTTGGATACAATCCGACATTCAATTGTGCTGAATTTTCCGCGTTTAATATGACCCTTCAGATCTAATATGCTGAGACCCACAAGTATGATAAGAACAACAACAATGACGACAACTTAAGACTGTGCAAAGCTCATCAAAAGACAGATTAAAGAATGTGAGAACTCTATCAGAATAGAGTAAAATTGGTTCAAGAAGAAAGAGTCGAGAATGGATATCATGAAAGAAGGAGGAAAATAAAATGAATGTAGTTGGGTTGACACCTTTTATATTTGGGTGTGGTTTGATATACACACAAAATAATTAATTATCAAAAAATTACATAACTGATTCAGAATTTGGTTCATTCATCTGTCAGATAGATACATTGAATTGAAACTATAAACACACTTTTGAGATTGAAAAGTGGGTTTACAGAACTTTCAATTTTTCCTTAATCTTTTGCATAATCATTTAGCACATTCACGTATGAAAAAATCCTGAGGTGAGGATTGAAGATAATGTTATATGCATGTAACACATTGTTTGTATGTGTCATAATATGTGTGCACTAGAATATTGTAACGTCCCAAAATGGAGGGTATTACAGTGTCAGGGATCCCTGGATAGGAATCCCCTCAGGCGGTTAAGGGCAAAGATTGATACGAGAATACAATGTGACAGTGGAAGCAAGTTTAAAACGAAAGGCACAAGGTTAGGAAATCGACGTATCTCTAGCAGAATAATAAGATCTGAATCTCGAGAGTGAATTAGGAATTAAGAACCAACGTTGGAGATGACAAGGTAATATGATTCTTCTAAAACTGACATTCCCAAATTATAATGAACAAATTATAATAGCTCATCCTAGCAACGCATCGAGTCGCCTGACCTCCTCTATACCTTGAGGTTGTAGAATACCTGGCCATGCACAAACACAACCATTCCCCCACCGAAATGGGGGTTAGTCTCCAACCAGACTAGCAAGTTATATGAGTAGTAAACATGTAATAGTATAAGTATAGAAGTCATAGACCAAGCTGACATGCAAACATGCTACAAACAACTTGCAGATATACAAACATACTATAAAGTCAAATACAAACATATAAATATGTGGTAAAGATATGCAACATACAGATATGCAATAAAGTTATATGCAGACGTGCAGAAGTGCGAAGATGCAGATATGCAAACAAGCAGTAAGTCTATGTACCCAACATGCAGATATGTAGGGAAGTTAGCATGTAAATCATAATTTCATCATTTCAAGTATACAAAAGATGATTGATACGCTACACTTTGTATGGCGTAACTAGGGGTTATTACATTAGTTTAGGAGTGTTTTCACAAGTATTTGGAGCTATTGTTATATTCTGAGTTGTTTATGAAGAAGTGAAGAAATGAAGACCAAAACCGAAGAAGAAGAGGATCAAAGATTGAAGACATGAAGACGAAGACATTCTGCGGAGCAGCGGCGATCGCCACCATCACTATGGCGATCGCCATTCTACAACAGAAGCATTACATGAGTTCGAGAGATCATGGCGATCGCCATGACTCTACGGCGATCGCCATGGGGCGACAGAGACAAGGCAAAGCTTTACATGAAGACCGCGATCGCCACAACAAGGCCGAAGACATTCCGGACTTTCCTTATTTTCCTTTGTTTGTTTTATTTCTTTTTCCTTATTTTATTATTTAGTTTAGGATATATTTTTTACCATATATTTTTAGGGTTAGTCTCTATTTAAGGACCCTAGTTCTTTCATCTTTTCCATCATCTTTTCCATCAGACAATTTAGTTCTACAACCATGAGCAGGAACTAATCTCCATTGTTTTACTTAGCGGCTGAAACCTTCAGTTATTAAGTTGTGAGATTTCTAAACTCTTGTTCTTTTCCTATGGGCTTGTATTAATTATCTTGTTCTTCATCTATTGATTTCTATTAGTTTTGCTAGCTTGATCACCTAGTTTGATTGATAGTTTTCTATTGCTAGACTAGGAATATACGGTGGAATTCCTTGTCATTGTAGCACTCATATCTGCATGATCTGGTAGTTGATTGCTTTTATGAAAGAGAATTGATTGCATGTTAATACTTGACGGTTGTAAGTTATTGCATGCATCCTTATAATTCCTGTGCCCTTTGCTGCTATTTCATCTAATCTTGAGAGGTTTCCCTAATTGATGAATAGTAAGTATTATCAGGACCGGTTGGCCTGCTAATATATTAAAGATTGGAATAGGAACATTCCCTAAGATTGAATAGAACTTGAGATAAATCTATGATCAACTTGATTGACTGTTGTGTGGATACTTGCTAGGTGAAACTCCTTCTCATCATATTCTCACCCAAACTTCCTCTACTTGTTACTGGTTACTTGTCTATTCTTGCAATCAAACCCCCCCTTTGGTTACTTGTTACTAGTTGATATTTCACTTGACTGCATTGATTTGGTGTTTTGATTCCCTTGGGTTCGACCTCTACTTACTTGCTATACTCTAGTTAGTGTTTAGGGTTTTCTTTGATTTGGCACTACGACTTTAGCCTCATCAAATTTGGCGCCGTTGCCGGGGAATTGAAATTTTTTCTGATTCTGTGTTAATTGTGAAATTATCAACTATTTGGTGTGAACCTTTATGGTTCAGACCCGTGCTACTGATTCATCTTTTGTTTCCTTTGACCCAGAGATTGAAAGGATGTTCCTTCGGAACCAAAGATCCGCTCTGAACCAAGATAATGAGATGGGTGATCGACATGGACCGCCACTGCCTACTATGAGGCAACTCACTGCCCCAGACTTAAACCAACAACCTTTGGCAGTGAGGTTTCCTGAGATTGAAGAAGGTGTGAATTTTGAATTAAAGGCTGGTTTAATTCATGAGCTACCACACTTTCATGGCTTAGCAGGAGAAGATCCCAACAAACACTTGGCTCAATTCCATGCCATATGTTCTAGTATGAAGCCAAGAGGTGTTACTGAGGAGCAGGTCATGCTGAGAGCTTTCGAATTTACTCTGAAAGACGCTGCGAATGATTGGCTCTATTATCAAGCTCCAGGGAGTATTGATACATGGGCTAAGATGAAAAAAGTCTTCTTGGAGAAATATTTTCCAGCCACAAAACTGAGCAGTTTGAAGAAGGAAATCAAAACCATTCAACAACACTCAACTGAGAGTCTCTATGAGTATTATGAGAGATTCAAGAAGCTTTGCTCAAGTTGCCCATTCCATAGTTATACTGACCATGATCTTCTTATGTACTTATTCAGTGGGCTGATTGATGAGGATCGTCGAATGGTAAACGCATCTTGTGGAGGTAATTTTCTGAAACTAACTATACCTTAGGCCACTGAAATGTTTGAAGAGTTGGCTGAAAGTTCAAGGCAGTTTCGCAGTAGACAGGGATCCCACTCAGTCAAAGCAATTAATTCAGATCAATTACAGACTGACATGAATGAGTTGAAAGAGATGGTAAAGGCTTTGATGCTGAAAAATGCTTCCCTTCATGATCACAATGCTGAGGTAAACGCTGTTGGTGGATGGCAACCAAGGCCAAGGTAGGACTCTCATAATATTAATTATCAGCAACCTAGACCTCAGAATTCTATGACTGCTGAAGATATGATCAAGTCCTTAGCTCAGACTGTGATGCAACAAAACGCTAAGACGGAATTAAGCATCCAAAATCTTGAAAATCAGTTAGGACAAATTGTTCAAGCTGTGAGTAAATTAGAGGCCAGAGAACCGGTAAGAAACCCGAGAGAGAACGTCAGTGCAGTGTTCTTGAGGAGCGGAAAAACTTTAAATGATTGTTCTGTGCCAAAACCGCGATCGCCAGATCTGAGTGGCGATCGCCATGAGATTACAGAGAGCAAAACAGGGTCTGCATCGCGACCGCGATCGCCATATGGCAATGGCGATCGCCATGCCATTCCAGAAGCTGAGGTGAAAAATTATTCGCGACCGCGAGTGCCGAGAGTTGATGGCGATCGCCGGGAGACCCCTGAGTACATTGACGATTATGTTCGTCCAAATTTTCCACCTCTATTCTCTCAGAAGCCTGTTGCTCCCTTTCCTGAGGCGTTGAAGGATACTCGAAGACTGGATGACGACAAAGAAATCTTCGAAACCTTTAGTAGGTGTGAGGTAAACATTCCTTTGCTCAAACTTGTTAAGAGTATTCCTAGATTTGCTAAGTTTTTGAAAGAAGTTTGCACTATCAAGAGAAATCAAAAACTGAAAGGAAAGAAGAAAGTTGAAATAAGTGAACAAGTTTCTGCTGTGTTTCAAAAACGCATGCCTAAGAAATGTGGTGATCCAGGCATATTTAGCATTCCATGTGTGATTGGTGAAACTAAATTTGACAAAGCCATGCTAGATTTAGGTGCATCAATCAATGTTTTGCCTTACTCTTTGTATGAATCACTAGGCTTAGGACCTTTGCATAAAACAGGAACTGTTATTCAACTTGCTGATAGGTCTACTGTGTACCCGAAAGGGGTTGTTGAGGATCTTCTTGTTATGGTTGGTGATCTGATTTTTCCTGTTGATTTCTTTGTGTTGGATATGGAGCATGCTAATAATGTCACACCTATACTGTTAGGTAGACCTTTCATGAAAACTGCACAAACGAAAATTGATGTTAATAGTGTGACTCTCTCTATGGAGTTTGATGGGGATAAGGTAGAATATAATATATATGATATGGATCTCATTGATAAGAATTCTCTATGTGCTATTGATGTGATTAAGCCTACTTGTAAGGGTGAATTACAACCTGTTTTAGAGAATATCTTAGAGCCCCCAAAAGTAGATATTGTTTTGTATACTAATATGCCAGAGTGCCAGGCTAAGCCAGAGCCTAAAGGTAAGCTCTCTTCACATCATTTGGGCAATCTCCCTTCATTACTGACCTCGCCAGGCGAGATACCATTGATGTCTAGTGTGCAGGCACTTGACATTGAGCTTAAACAGCCGCCTGATACGGTCAAGGAGGAGAAAGTGAATGAAACCACCTTCATTGCTAAAGACAAGGTGGTCAAGGTAAGAGGGACGAGATTCAAGGCGTTCCATGAGTGGTTCAAGAGAGAATTCAGACAAGAGATGGTTTTCACAAAGCCAAATGGCGTTAGTTAAATCTCTTGAGTTTCATGTCGAGCCACGACATAAAATAAGGCGCTACTCGGGAGGCAACCCGAGGTTTGAGTTTGTTTTTGTTTGTTTTGTTCGGATTAATTTTCTTTTTAGTTTTTCTATGAACAGGAGGAAATCACCGAAGCTTAGGGTCCGCTACAGTCAGTAGCCAATCTCGCTGTAAGTCTTCTCTCCCGTCTAAAAAAAAAAAAAAAAATCCGAAAATCATTCCGAGAAAAAAATAATATATCGGATTAAAAAAATAGAGTGCAAAAAAAAAAAGAGAGAAAAGAAAGTAAGGAGTTGTATTACATCAAGTTTGGTTTCATCAGTACTATCATTCTAGATCTACATTCGCTGGAGCTTAGCTTGTTGGTGACCATGTTCTTTGCAAGAAGTTGATTTGTTTGGGTCACCTTCTACATTGGAAGTATTCTTTCTTTTGCTTTAGATGAGCTATGCATTATTGGATTACATTTAGTGCTCATCTAGTTTCTCATTCTACCACACTTTGAGTTTTATTGGAGGAAGGTCATCCGACCTTGTATGTGAGTCTTCTGTCTCCTTCCCTGGGTTCGCTTTTATGTCTTCCATTTCATTGAGGACAATGCAATGTTTAAGTATGGGGGAGGAGAATGTATTCACATGTAATTATTTGGGTGTTGGTTGTATCTGCATGGACTTATTGAATATATTGTATGAAAAAGCCACAAAAATTGAAAAAAGGCATACAAAATCCTTGGATAGCAAGTTCTATGCAATAAGAAGGTGGTTTGACCGGCATTAGGCTGGGGCAAAAATAAGTCTTGAGTGATGTGAGTTTTGTGAGCCTGGAACAATTATTGAGTGGTTGGGATGAAAACCCGAAAGGGCGCCCAAGCAAGATGAGTGTCTACAAAAAAAAAATTGAGTGTTTTAGGATCTTTATCATCTTGGCGTATGGAGACATAAGAAGGAGGCGTATAGGAGGATTCGGGTAGGCCACTTGGAGGAATAAGGTGTAGTTCTGGGTATGTGCTTATTTTATCACATTGTTCTTGATTATTGATGTTGCGTTTTGTATGCTTTGGGCTTATTGAGTATGTAATCACTAGGAGATATTCTTGTACTTCCTGAGACTTTGAACATTTCATTGTAAGGGTAGCTTTTCTGTAAGTTACTCGGGACGAGTAAAAGTCTAAGTATGGGGGTATTTGATACGCTACACTTTGTATGGCGTAACTAGGGGTTATTACATTAGTTTAGGAGTGTTATCACAAGTATTTGGAGCTATTGTTATATTCTGAGTTGTTTATGAAGAAATGAAGACCAAAACCGAAGAAGAAGAGGATCAAAGATTGAAGACATGAAGACGAAGACATTCTGCGGAGCAGCGGCGATCGCCACCATCACTATGACGATCGCCATTCTACAACAGAAGCATTACATGAGTTTGAGAGATCATGGCGATCTCCATGACTCTACGGCGATCGCCATGGGGCGGCAGAGACAAGGCAAAGCTTTACATGAAGACCGCGATCGCCACAACAAGGCCGAAGACATTCCGGACTTTCCTTATTTTCCTTTGTTTGTTTTATTTCTTTTTCCTTATTTTATTATTTCGTTTAGGATATATTTTTTACCATATATTTTTAGGGTTAGTCTCTATTTAAGGACCCTAGTTCTTTCATCTTTTCCATCATCTTTTCCATCAGACAATTTAGTTCTGCAACCATGAGCAGGAACTAATCTCCATTGTTTTACTTAGCGGTTGAAACCTTCAGTTATTAAGTTGTGAGATTTCTAAACTCTTGTTCTTTTCCTATGGGTTTGTATTAATTCTCTTGTTCTTCATGTATTGATTTCTATTAGTTTTGCTAGCTTGATCACCTAGTTTGATTGATAGTTTTCTATTGCTAGACTAGGAATATACGGTGGAATTCCTTGTCATTGTAGCACTCATATCTGCATGATCTGGTAGTTGATTGCTTTTATGAAAGAGAATTGATTGCATGTTAATACTTGACGGTTGTAAGTTATTGCATGCATCCTTATAATTCTTGTGCCCTTTGCTGCTATTTCATCTAATCTTGAGAGGTTTCCCTGATTGCTGAATAGTAAGTATTATCAGGACCGGTTGGCCTGCTAATATATTAAAGATTGGAATAGGAACATTCCCTAAGATTGAATAGAACTTGAGATAAATCTATGATCAACTTGATTGACTGTTGTGTGGATACTTGCTAGGTGAAACTCCTTCTCATCATATTCTCACCCAAACTTCCTCTGCTTGTTACTGGTTACTTGTCTATTCTTGCAATCAAACCCCCCCTTTGGTTACTTGTTACTAGTTGATATTTCACTTGACTGCATTGATTTGGTGTTCTGATTCCCTTGGGTTCGACCTCTACTTACTTGCTATACTCTAGTTAGTGTTTAGGGTTTTCTTTGATTTGGCACTACGACTTTAGCCTCATCAATGATACAGATGAATATTTTATATAATAGCATTAGCTTAGACATCGATAACTACACAACATCACCAACGATGTGCACTTTTTTATATATACGCCCATCATGATCATACAGTAATCAATTACACTTCACATATTCGTCAGTCAAGTTCAAGGCAAGTCACAAATTTCAAAACAATGAGCAATAATTCACAAGCAACCTATAAGCAAGCCATTTAAATAAAACCATTCAAAATACGAAAACGTTTTAAAAACAAGTCCAAGTCTGTCTTGGACCCGAAGGTACCTTCTTGCCCGTACATTGGGCCAAAATCACACTTATCAAAGGGTCGGTAACGGCATCGTTAGCTAGACGACCCGGCCTCCCACAATTGATAAGCAACACCAACGACCCACTCTTCCGGTAGAGCCATAATCGAGGGTGCCACGACATAAAAACATTTTGACATCAAACGGGGATCAGAACAATCCTTACCCCATGTATAACGTCTCAACTGATACATTTAATTCAATCGATAATCACCCAATTATTTGAAATAGACAAGGATACGAAATTTCAACTGAAATACGTAGGTATTAATCTGAAAGCTTTCATGGCTAGTCAAGTTGGACATATCTATACCGACACATATAAGTTGGTCGATATCGCTAAATTATACGGACCCAATAATTTTTTGGGCATTTCAAATATGATGCATGACAACCTGAGTGTGTGCACACTAGAATATTATGTGCATTACCTAAATGTGTATGTGCATATTCAAAATCCACACTTAATTTTTTATACTATTGACACTTCACCCATAATTTTTCACTATATTTATGAAACATGAAATTCTTAGTATATCCATGTCTAAAAACAAGATCATATGAATTTTATTTCCTTTTTTTGCTAAGAAATAATTAATTTGCACTTACCAATTAAAGAAATGTGATTTCAAATTTATATACCACTAGACCAATTTAATATTTTTCTATATTTTATCCTAAAATATAAATGTTTCATGTTATTCAATGTATATGTTGGACCTCTTTTAACCTTGGATTCCTGACAGTCGCCCTATCCGGATTATCCTTTTGTTTTACCCGATTTGCATTTGTCCTGTTCAAATTAATAAACTCTCAATTAGATTAATTTCAAGCGAATGTTGAGGTTCTAATTAATGAAAGTCTTAATTAGTTTTCAATTAGGTTAATCGATCTCTTCTATTTTTTCTTTGTTTGTACGTTGTACTCAATTTATTAGGGTATATTGCTGAGGTTGAATAGCTTAAGGAGGAAACCATCTCATGACAATGTCTGTAAGAGGCAATTAGCAATCATTTTTTACCATTCAAATTAGAAAACTGACACGCAAAACTTAAGAGGCAATTAGCAATCATGTACCATTCAGATTAGAAAACTGACACACCAAATTAAACAACATATCATATGGATACAACTCGACATTCGACTGTGCTGAATTTTTCGCGTTTAATATGACCCTTCAGATCTAATCTTTCGAGACCCACAAGTATGATAAGAACAACAACAATGTATACAACTGAATATTGTGCAAAGCTCATCAAACGACAAATTAAAGAATGAGAGAACTCTATCAGAATAGGGTAAAATTGGGGCAAGAAGAAAGAGTCGAGAAGGGATATCATGCAAGAAGGAGGAAAATGAATTGAATGTTGTTGGGTTGACGCCTTTTATATTTGCGCGTGGTTTAATATACACACAGAATAATTAATTATCAAAAAATTACATAACTGATTCGGATATTGGTTCATTCATCTCCCATATAGATACATTGAATCTGAAACTAAAAACGGGCTTTTGAGATTGAAAAGTGGGTTTACAGAACTTCCAATTTTTCCTTATTATCTTTTGTATAATCATTTAGCACATTCGTGTATGAGAAAATCCTGAGGTGAGGATTGAATATAGTGTTATATGCGCAACACATTGTTTGTATGTGTCATAATATGTGTGCACTAGAATATGATGCATGACAACCCGAGTGCGTGCACACTATAATATTTATGTGCATTACCTAAATGTGTATGTGCATATTCAGAATGCACACTAAATTTTTTATACTATTGACACTTTACCCATAGTTTTTCACTATATTTATGAAACATGAAATTCTTAGTATATCCATGTCTAAGATCAAGATCATATGATGAAATTTATTTCCTTTTTTGCTAAGAAATAATTAATTTGCACTTACCAATTAAAGAAAGATGATTTCGAATTTATATACCACTAGACCAACTTAATATTTTGCTATACTTTATCCTAAAATATAAATGTTTCTTGTTATTCAATGTATATGTTAGGCCTCTTTTCCGCTGAAGTGTAAACTTTCATTGAAATCCCGATTACAAGAATGCAACCGGCTGAACGAAGCCCGAAGGCATTACAACACATCGTAAAGATGAAAACATTGTCAGCTCACAAGCGAGTGACTTACAAGACTACAAAAATATAGTCTCTAAAGAAGCCAAGAGTTGCGGATACAAGGAGAGTATAACCCTATAAACGTGAATCTTGACTCGGTGAATAATGTTGTCGAGCTCCAATGATACGCCTTCGAAAATCTTGAGATTTCTGGCCTTCCAAATGAAGTAGACGGTAGCTCCAACACCAATAAACTTGGCTTTATTCTGGTGAGGGAGACCTCTTTTGCTGCTGCGATTGACCGCTTTCATTGCCTCCGAGAGGCCTTGTTCATTGCCCCTGATTTTGAGCCAAATTTTAACACCCTTCCAAACTGTGCTGCTAGTAGGGTAGACAAAGAAAAGGTGTTCAATTGAATCACTCCCGGAGGAGCACAAAGGACAGGCCGGATCAAGATGGAGGAACTGTAGCCTGTCTTTAGTCGGGAGAGCACCTCTTGTCGCTTGCCAGAGGATGAAGGAGTGCTTTGGGGACACCCCAGGAAGCCAAACAGTTTTGTGCCAAGGCACCCGAGCATTGACCTTGCGAAGAAGGTCGTAGGCCAGACTGACTCTGATGTTGTTTCTTGAAGTCATCAAACTGAGCCCCTCGATAGCGTCTTCGTGAGACACGAACTTGCTCACGATATCATTCTTGACCCTAACAAGAAGCTTGATTAGGGGAGAATCTCTCTTGTGAGCGGTCCATTGCCAAAAATCAGAATGTTGTATGAACTCGGAGTGAACCCATTTAACCCAAAGAGATTCCTTCTGACAATGGATGTTCCAAAGGACCTTGGTCATGAAAGCATGGTGCCAGAAAACAAGGTCTTTAAGACCAAGGCCCCCTTCAGCTTTGGGGAAGCATATGCGCTCCCAAGAGACTCGAGCTGTTTTCCAAAGAAAGCTCCTACAGAGCCTAACAATGTGGCTGAGAACGTTTGAATGAATGGGCACTATAGCCACCCAGAAACCCACAATACCCTGGATGACAGAACGGATAAGCTCAAGCTTTCCAGCATAAGAGAGAGGAGCTCCAGACCAACCCCTTATTCTTTCACAGTACCAAGCCGAGTGGCTAAAACCTTGGTAATGATCTTGTAAACAACGTTGCAACAAGATATTGGACGGAAGTCACCAACCTTAGAAGCCAACTCAGTTTTCCGGATGAGAGCGATAGCTGAGTGATTAAGCTGCCTCAGCAAGCATCTGGAGCCGAAAAACTCTTGCACACAAGATGTGACTAAATCACCCACAGTCGGCCATGCACTCTTGAAAAACTTGGCCGAATAACCATCAGGGTCGGGAGCCTTGTCGTCTCCAATGTCCCAGAGCGCCTCCTTGATCTCAGAGGCCAAGACATGCCTAATAAGCACGGTCCCTTGACTAACAGTGACAGAGGAGCCTTGAAGAAAGACCTCACTATCAATGGGCACGGTCTCCACAGGGCACCCAAGGACACCATGGTAGAACTCAACAAATTCAGAAGCCACTTCTAACTCAGAATTAGTGAAGGAGCCGTCATCCTTTTCTAACCTTGCAATATGGTTGCGTCTGGACTGTTTGCGACAAAGGGAATGAAAGAACTTAGTACATTTATCAGCTTGAATGATGTACCTGGACTTTGCTTGCTGATTGAAGAACAAGTACTCAGTCCTTGCCAACTTAAGGGCCGAAGCCTTTTTGAGGGCTAACAACTCTCTGAAAACAACAGAGGACGGGTCTTGGAGGTGCTGAATTTGAATGGATTTGAGCTCAGCTTTAGCAACCTTGGACCTAGTGCTTACATGAGAGAACTGATACCGATTAAGGGATCTTAGAGGAGCCTTGAGAGCCTTCAACTTCTTGCATAACTGAAATTGAAAGTGACCCTCCACTTGAGATTGCTCCCAGCAGTCCCGCACAATCTGTTGGAAGCTTTCGTGCTCGGCAAGCATGTTGTAGAACTTGAAAGGCTTACGCCGAGGGAGGGCTGAAGGAGTGTGCTTGGCAAGGCAAGTAGTATGATCAGAAAAGTGGCCAGGGGGAAGGAAGAAACCCTCCCAGTGGGTGTCTCCAGAAAGCAAGTGGTTGTTCCCCATCATTTTGTCCAGCTTGCTACAAACGGTACCATTGGACCAGGTCAGGTACGGTCCAGAAGCACGGATGTCACTAAGGCCAGCTTCATCGGCACAGTGCCCAAGCTCAGAAATCTCCCTAACTGAGACCTCACTTGTGCCATTAATTCTCTCATCTGACCTCATAATGCAATTAAAATCACCGAGGACAATCCAAGGGCTAACACAAGAGGAGCCAAAGCAAACCAGCTCCTCAAGAAGCGGCCTCCTAGCGACAGCAGAATGGAGACCGTACACAAAAGTTGCCAAAACAACTTCACTTGAAGCCTTAGATGTTTCCGAACAAAGGATGTGATGCGCACTACGACTAAGGATATCAACCGAAACAGAACAATGATTCCAAATGACAAGGATTCTACCTGCGCCGTGCAAGTCAAAGTTATGAGCGTAGCCCCAGTCCCGAAGCTTCCTTGTCATCATTCTAGTCACCTGATCAGAGGTGAGCTTTGTCTCGAGAATTCCCATCAAGAAAACGTTATGCTCTTTGAGAAAGTCCCGAACACCATCCTTCTTATGGGGCGGATGAAGACCCCTTATGTTCCATGATGCAACAATCATCATTGTAGAGCCCGACTACGGTCGGGTCTATAAAGTTTGATGGCTTTTTGCTTTTTACCCTTGAAGGGCGACTGAGCGGTATTAGGCTCCACTGCTGCCTTGGATTCTTGGATGCTGTAACACCCCAAACCCGGAGCGTTACCGCCGTGGATTTCCACCCGAAACCCACCAAGCTAAAGACAACAACATAACAATAACTACAGCGGAAGCGACTATAATACACGAACATTCTAAAATCCATTACGAAAATTATACAATAAAGTATGAAACTCTAGACACTAAACTAGCACCACCGTCGAGCACCTCCAACTCCTCCATGCAACTACCAAATTGTACAAGCTAAAGTCCTGTAACCAACAGAACAAAAAGAAAACCCCAGAGTAACCTGGGTTAGAAGTTGGGATCTCAGGGGATCAACCCACAATCAAACTACATCTCAAGAAACTAAACTACAATTTACATACAACACATAAGACAAAGCATAAACGCAATCAACATATCAAACTCACAACGATACTTAACACGCACAGCGGAATCAACACTTAGTCAAACAAAGATAGCAAATCACAATACACCTCACGTGCTCACCCACATACCATCAATCATACAATGCAACACATCATTAGATAACACCAATTTAATACAAGCACAAACAACATCAATTCTTTATCCACAACAACACAAGATAACACAACAAATACACCTCCAACGCGCAGGAACAAACCACACACCAGGGAAATAAGTTCATCAACTACAAGCACACATAACATCGACTTATCAACCACAACAACATCAATAATAGAAGCAAATTCTAATCTACCATAAAGGTCATACAACAACTCGACACATTAGGCATCACAACAAGTCGAATATAAAGGTAACCACATAAAACATTAATGCACTTAATCCAAATTACAAGCAAGGAAACACACAACATTACAGTCAGAGTCCATCAACGCAATCGTCAAGCGGGCCAGTCTGAGGCAAGCAACTAAGTAAGTCGGGGGATGACTCACCTCGAATCCAAGCAACCCATATCCAACCAAGATCCATCTTCATCAAAACTCAGGCCTAAACAAGCCATATATATATACAATTCATAAATCAAAACAAGGCACTCTTACAAACGAAAGATAATAAATTTCTGGATCTAAGAGTCAACTTGTAAAATATAAAACGTATATTAAACAACATCCTAAAATCATCAAACTTTCCATATCAATGGCTTCAAAGGTTACGAACGTATATTAAGAGTCAACATCCTAAAAGAGTTTTTTTCGTTGGGAGTGTTTTTTGACTGAGAGCCCTTTGACTGCTTAATAAACTCTCAATTAGATTAATTTCAAGGGAATGTTGAGGTTTGAATTAATGAAAGTCTTAATTAGTTTCCAATTAGGTTAATCTCCTCTATTTTTCTTTGTTTGTACGTTGTACTCAATATGTTAGGGTATATTGCGGAGGTTGAATAGCTTAAGGAGGAAACCATCTCATGAAAACGTCTTTAAGAGGCAATTAGCAATCATTTTTTTACCATTCAAATTAGAAAACCGACACGCAAAATTTAAGAGGCAATTAGCAATCATGTACCATTCAGGTTAGAAAACCGACACGTGAAATTAAACAACGTATCATATGGATACAACTCGACATTCGATTGCACTGAATTGTTTGCGTTTCATATGACCCTTCAAATCTAATTTGTTGAGATCCACAAGTATGATAAGAACAACAACAATGAATATAGCTTAAGATTGTACAAAGCTCATCAAAAGACAGATTAAAAAATGAGAGAACTCTATCAGAATAGGGTAAAACTGGGGCAAGAAGAAAGAGTCGAAAAGGGATATCATGAATGAGAGAAGGAGGAAATGAAATGAATGTTGTTGGGATGACGCCTTTTATACTTGGGTGTGGTTTAATATACCAAAGAATAATTAATTATCAAGAAATTACATAACTGATTCGGAATTTGGTTCATTCATCTGCCAAATAGATACATTGAATCTTAAACTAAAACACACTTTTGAGATTGAAAAGTGGGTTTACAAAACTTCCAATTTTTTCTTATTATCTTTTGCATAATCATTTAGCACATTCATGTTGTTGCAACAAAATCGAAACGAGAACAATAAACGCAAGAAAGACACAGTGATTTACGTGGTTCACCAGAATGGCTACGTCCACGGGAAGAGGGAGATTTGATCTTATTAGAGACAGATTACAGTTTTCGGTATATCTTAGGGTTTGCACATAAGCGGCTATATATAGCGCTAAACTACCCTAACAGGCTTGCGCTCTAAGCTACTGGCCCAAGAACAACACTGATAGGCCCATTAGGTTAATCTCCTCTATTTTTCTTTGTTTGTACGTTGTACTCAATTTGTTAGGGTATATTGCAGAGGTTGAATAGCTTAAGGAGGAAATTATCTCATGAAAACGTCATTAAGAGGCAATTGGCAATCATGTATCATTCAGATTAGAAAATTGACACGCCAAATTAAACAACATATCATATGGATACAACTCGAAATTCGAATGTGTTGAATTTTTTGCGTTTTGACCCTTCAGATCTAATCTTCTGAGACCCACATGTATGCAAAACTCATCAAAAGACAAATTAAAGAATGAGAGAACTCTATTAGAATAGGGTAAAATTGGGCAAGAAGAAAGAGTTAAGAAGGGATATCATGAGAGAAAGAGGAAAATGAAATGAATGTAGTTGGGTTGGCACCTTTTATATTTGTGTGTGGTTTAATATACACGCAGAATAATTAATTATCAAAAAATTACATAACTGATTCGGAATTTGTTCATTCATCTGCCAGATAGATACATTGAATCTAAAACTAAAAGCGCACTTTTGAGATTGAAAAGTGGGTTTACATAACTTTCAATTTTTTTCTTATTATCTTTTGCATAATCATTTAGCACATTCTCGTATGAGAAAATTACGAGGTGAGGATTAAAGATAGTGTTATATGCATGCAACACATTGTTTGTATGTTTCATAATATGTGTGCACTAGAATATGATGCATGACAACCCAAGTGTGTGCACACTACAATATTTATGTGCATTACCTAAATGTGTATGTGCATATTCAGAATGCACACATAATTTTTTTTACTATTGACACTTTACCCATAATTTTTCACTATATTTATGAAACATGAAATTCTTAGTATATCCTTGTGTAAAAACAAGATCATATGATGAATTTTATTTCCTTTTTTTGCTAAGAAATAATTAATTTGTATTTACCTATTAAAGAAAGGTGATTTCAAATTTATATACCACTAGACCAACTTAATGTTTTGCTATATTTTATCTCATGACGTCTTTAGGAGGCAATTAACAATAATTTTTTACCACAAAAATTAGAAAAATGGCACGCGAAATTTAAGAGGCAATTAGCAATCATGTAACATTCAGATTAGAAAGCTGACACGCGAAATTAACCAACATATCATATGGATAAAACTCGACATTCGATTGTGCTGAATTTTTCGCGTTTAATATGACCCTTCAAATCTAATCTTCTAAGACCCACGAGTATGATAAGAACAACAACAATGAATACAACTTAAGACTGTGTAAAACTCATCAAAAGACCGATTAAAGAATGAGAGAACTCTACCAGAATAGGGTAAAATTGGGGCAATTAGAAAGAGTCGAGATGGGATATCATGAGAGAAGGAGGAAAATGAAATGAATGTAGTTGGGTTGGCACCTTTTATATTTGTGTGTGGTTTAATATACACGCAAAATAATTAATTATCAAAAACTTACATAACTGATTCGGAATTTGGTTCATTCATCTGTCAGATAGATACATTGAATCTAAAACTAAAAGCGCGCTTTTGAGATTGAAAAGTGGGTTCACTTAACTTTCAATTTTTTTCTTATTTTCTTATGCATAATCATTTAGCACATTCTCGTATGAGAAAATCACGAGGAGAGGATTAAAGATAGTGTTATATGCATGCAACACATTGTTTGTATGTGTCATAATATGTGTGCACTAGAATATGATGCATGACAACCCAAGTGTGTGCACACAACAATATTTATGTGCATTACCTAAATGTGTATGTGCATATTCAGAATGCACACATAATTTTTTTTACTATTGATACTTTACCCATAATGTTTCACTATATTTATGAAACATGAAATTCTTAGTATATCCTTGTGTAAAAACAAGATCATATGATGAATTTTATTTCCTTTTTTTGCTAAGAAATAATTAATTTGCATTTACCTATTAAAGAAAGGTGATTTTGAATTTATATACCACTAGACCAACTTAATGTTTTTCTATATTTTATCTCATGACAACGTCTTTAGGAGGCAATTAACAATATTTTTTTACCACAAAAATTAGAAAAATGGCACGCAAAATTTAAGAGGCAATTAGCAATCATGTACCATTCAGATTAGAAAAATAACACGCGAAATTAAGCAACATATCACATGGATAAAACTCGACATTTGATTGGGCTGAATTTTTCGCGTTTAATATGACCCTTCAGATCTAATCTTCTAAGACCCACAAGTATGATAAGAACAACAACAATGAATACAACTTAAGACTATGCAAAACTCATCAAGAGACAGATTAAAGAATGAGAGAACTCTACCAGAATAGGGTAAAATTGGGGAAATTAGAAAGAGTCGAGAAGGGATATCATGAGAGAATGAGGAATATGAAATGAATGAAGTTGGGTTGACGCCTTTTATAGTTGGGTTTTGTTCAATGTACAGAGAGAATAATTAATTATCAAAAAATTACATAACTGATTCAGAATTCGTTTCATCATCGACTCTCGTCCAAGAAATGCTAACTTCTCTCACCGATGATCAATCAATTCTTGAGAAATACATCCATAAGAACTGTTTTCCTCCCGCAGAAGAGGCAATATCACCGAAGATTTGGTGATCGATTTCTCTCGCTTATCGAACAAATACTGACTTGATTCACTGTAAACAAGGACAAATTTTAGTAAATTTAAAGGGGCAAATTCGTAATTTCACACATTTTAACGACCAATCTGACGGAAACCGTTCTGTGGGTGCTCATTTGTAAGTTTTTTTTACTCTTTTGGGTGGTTTAAAACCAATACGTGAAATACAGGTGATTCCTTGCAAATTTTGATACATAACGGGTGGTTTAAAGTAAAAACCTCTTTGCATAATCATTTAGCACATTCATGTATGAGAAAATCCCGAGGTGATGATTGAAGATAGTGTTATATGCATGCAACACATTGTTTGTATGTGTCATAATATGTGTGCACGAGAATATGATGCATGACAACCCGAGTGTGGGCACACTACAATATTATGTGCATTACCTAAATGTGTATGTGCATATTCAGAATGCACACTTAATTTTCTATACTATTGACTCTTTACCCATAATTTATCACTTTATTTATGAAACATGAAATTCATAGTATATCCATGTCTAAAAACAAGATCATATAATGAATTTTACTTCCCTTTTTTGCTAAGAAATAGTTAATTTGAACTTACCAATTAAAGAAAGGTGATTTCGAATTTATATATTGATTTTTAAGAATAGTTGGGTTGACGCCTTTATATTTAGGTGATGTTTAATGTGACACATAAAACATTTTATTTCACTTGCTTTTGTTCAGCTACAATCACCGAGCATGCCCCCAAGTTGACCACAAAACCGCTTGATTGCGAATTAGCCGTTTCTCTTGTGAATAAAGTTTGCGAGAGTGCCGACTCTTTTTCTACCAAAAAAAGAAGGGGTTTTTGAAGGAAATCACCCGTTATTTGTCGATTTTTTCAGGACATCACTCGTTATATGAGTATTTATAATTAACCACCCGAGTTGTTAAACTTTCTTCAATCAACCACCCCTCAACAGATTCCGTCATCATTTTCGTTAATAAGTGAAATGACAATTTTACCCTTATACTTTTAAAACACAAGCAAACAGATAGAAGGGTAAAATGGTTAAAGCACTAGATCATTTTTAAAGTAAAATAAATATAAAAAAAATAAATAGATTGTTCGTGGAATTTTCCAATTTATTCAGGGTCGAAATGTATACTCTCGATCCCATATCTACTTATTATTTTAGCGCGCGAAATTAAACAATCTAAAATCATTTCGATATCAAAAACACTGTAAAATCATTTTGATAGTATACTTCATCACTTCCCTTTCTTTTTATATCCATATCTACTTATTATATTAAACGCGAATACCCATATCCAATATCTAGATATCAATGTCAACGAAACTCACATAATATTCCAGTTTTTGGGTAAATACCCTAAAACTGTTATGTTTTTAAAGTTTTTGCATCACTTTTTTAAGTTATAAGAAAATACCCCATTTGCTGTCAACAAAAATTTTAACAGAGCTGTCAACAAATTTTTTTACAGAGTTGTCAACAAATTTTCTAACAGAGTTGTCAACAAAATTTTTAACAGAGTTGTCAACAAAATTTATAACAAAGCTGTCAACAAATTTTTTAATAGAGTTGTCAACAAGAATAATAAGTTGTCAACACGACTAAATAAGTTGTCAACATGACTAAATAAGTTGTCAACACGACTAAATAAGTTGTCAACACGACTAAATAAGCATACAGAATGACATTAACAGTGAAAACATCAACATTTCTACAATAGAAGAGCATTTATGATCTCCTGCAACAAGGCAGAGAACAACAATACACGAATAATAATTGAGTTTGTATTTTGGCCTCTTGTTTCCTAAAAGAAATTTCATTCATTCACTAACAACAAATTACACACACAATAAACAAGCATGGCTTTGATGTGAAGAAGCATGGTTGCCTGTGCCACAAGTAATTTGTTGCTATGTCTTTCTTCCGATCTCTCTTCTGGCCAGTGTAGAGTAGAGGAGCAAACATGAGAGTCCAAGCAATAACAAAGTTGAAAAGTCTTTCCGACATCTGACAGAAACCAATTAGTTAGTATTGCAAAGGAATTACATTTTCATTATTGTGATAATAATAAATAAAATATGTATTGTATGGTACATACTGGATGCAGAACTGGAGCCTCAAGTAGATGAATGCCAGCTATTCTTGCACAAAATGTACAACAAGCAGATGATCAGGTGTGAGAAACTGAAAAAACATACCTGAACCGATTGATCATTTCCTTTGTTTACTGGTTTCTTCTGATTCTTCTTGATAGACTCAAGCCTAACTGCTGTTTCCTTAGCCCTGCCATCAGTGCTTGATGTATTTGAAGATGTGGCATGAGAAACAGAAGAAATGGAAGATACAGTCTCATTGGCAACATTCTTGTCAGCAACATTCGTCTGACAATCTTTTTGAATCTGCGGAGAGCTTGTCTCTGCATCTGGCCTAAATTCAGTTCGATTTCAGAACAACATTCCAGCGTCGGAGATTATTTACAGAGAGCAAGTAGGAAGATCGGTTTTCGAATTCTCCGACTAAATCTCGAGCACTCGCCGAAGAGATCTCGACCATTCCAGCGCCGGAGTCTCGACGGGAGTCTCTACGCATCAGAGAATGGTAGAACTCCACCACCTCCGGTACTCGCCTCACTTTCGCCGGTAAAGCTTTCGACGATTCGCGGGCGGAGGGGGAGGAGGAGGCGCAGATTTCGTTGACGGAGGAGGAGGAGGTGGTGGACGAGGAAGAGCACTGCCATTCTTACTCTCACTGGATTTGCAGTCATCTAACGAAGGAGAAATCCTTGATGGAGGAGGTTTAGGAAAGGGAGGTGTGGGATGGGAAAGAAGAAAAGGGGTTGGAGATCTGCGGCTTGAAAGAAGAGAAGAGACAGATCTGAAAACAGGGGTGTATTTATACTAGGACATTTTATTAACACTTAGTTTGAGAGTGTAGTTGTTACAAATATAGTGCCCAATAGGACATTGGTACAAATCGTTGCATAATATTTGGGTGGTGTTGTAATTACGAATATTAGGTAACTAAGTTCAATTTGGGTCGGCAATTCTGGCTTATCTACGAAATCTGAACACCGATGAAAAATTTGTAGACCTCACATAATTCCGACATCAATAACCCGAATTGCTACAAGCGCAGCAGTCAATTGTGCGAGCCAGTCAGCAAGATCAAAGAAAACCAATCATTCGAGATAAGCGATCTTCAAGGCCACCGACACGTGTCCATAGAAGAGACGTTCTTCTTCCTCGAGACCCCTTTGCGTCCACAGGAAGACAGTTGAGTTTGAATACAAGGCAGAGGCAGCCACAAGCCCCAGCGAATTTCCTCACCTACCCAATCCAACCAACCGTTTAGGCGGCTTTTCTTTCAATTGGGTTCCATTTCGTTTAACTCGATCGGAAGAGGAATATGTCGTCGGCTTCTTTGTGTCAGTCAACTCTACAGTCGCAGATCCATGGGTTTAAGCTTTTCAGCCACAACCCATCTCTCTCTCGTTCCTCTTCCGTCACCTTCGGCAGGTACTTTTAACTTTTAGGCAGACGCAATTCTGGGTTTTTCAGTTTTTATTTGGGCGCTCTTTAACTGTTTGATGAAATTCCCAAGTGAAGCAGAGTATCTGTTAGGTGATCTAGTGCCTTGAGTGATGAAGTAATGCAATTTCTTTTTTTGTTGAAATGCTTAGTAGAAGAACACGAATCTATTGGCATTCTTGATCAGAAACTGGAGCAAAAGAACTTCCCAATTGTATATACTTGTATTTTGGTTGTAGGAAACTAAGAATTCATATCACTTGTCCTATGCAAGGTTATTTTGGATTGGCATTTCATCATACAGACAGAATCTGTTAATCTTGATGTTAGAGTGCAAAATTTTGCTACATTATGTTGTTGAATGAAATCATCAAGCATGAAACTATCTTATAGATGTTGAGGATATCTGCAAGCATGGTGTTTACCTTTAATCAATTGTGAATAGATAGCTTAATTAGAGTTTAATCATCTAACTGAATGGATATATGCAACCATGATGTTTATTAACTTCAGTGTCAGTTGCATTTTAGCAAGCATGGTGTTTACCTTTAATCAATTGTGAATTGATAGCTTAATTAGAGTTTAATCATCTAACTGAATGGATATATGCAACCATGATGCAGCCATGATGTTTATTAACTTCAGTGTCAGTTGCATTTTTAGCGCACAAAATTTTGCTACTATATGTTGAAATCATCAAGCATGAAACTATCTTATGGATGTTGAGGATATCTGCAAGCATGGTGTTTACCTTTAATCAATTGTGAATAGATAGCTTATTTAGAGCTTAATCATCTAACTGAATGGATATATGCAACCATGATGTTCACTTTAAAGTTTAAATGGATTGTCTAAAAGATCCGATAATAGAGAAAGCTGCTGCCTATTTATCTGTTTGTTTATGGATGTTGAGGATATCTTTCAAGTAGCTGCATATATTGGAACATATGACGACTTGTTGTGGCTGGAGTTGCACATCTATTTCATTAACTTCAGTGTCAGTTGCATTTTTCTGCATATGACAAATAGCAGTGTAGAAAATACTCTTGGGTCTCCATCCAAGGTGTCTTTAATTTAAGGTGTTTCACAACAAGTTATAAGATTCATAAGAATGAGGCGTGTATTTAGTTATCTGAGCCAGAATTTGTAAGGCTCTATTTCATGTATTATTGCTCTGACGGCTTTCGGCATTGTGATAGGAGGAGTGTTCAAACTGTGGTGAAGGCCACATCCCGGGTTGACAAGTTCTCTAAGAGTGACATTATAGTGTCTCCCTCTATTCTCTCTGCTAATTTTGCAAAGTTAGGAGAGCAGGTAATATCTCACATCTTTCTCCAAAGACAAAACAACATTCTTTACCGTCATTTTCTGTACTTTCTTGGGTGTTAATTGCATGGTCAGCTCAGCACGAGTATTCTATTTATATGCTGATTGGCATTAGATAACTCTACTGCACCAACATAAGGTGCCTTGCCTGAATGTCATTATGAAATTTATGATTGAAGTTTCTACTTTTGTTCTTAAAGGTAAAAGCTGTTGAGTTGGCTGGTTGTGACTGGATCCATGTGGATGTGATGGATGGTCGATTTGTTCCTAATATCACAATCGGACCTCTTGTAGTAGATGCTTTACGCCCTGTGACAGATCTTCCATTAGATGTACACTTGGTAAGCACCTTCTTTTTTCTAAATTATATATCATAGTCTTTAGTATATAATCTTACCTATGCCAAAATGTCACAGATGATTGTTGAGCCTGACCTAAGGGTGCCAGACTTTATTAAGGCTGGAGCGGACATTATTAGTGTTCACTGCGAGCAATCTTCCACCATCCATTTGCACCGTGCCGTAAACCAAGTAAGAACATTTCTCCCCCAGCTCTATATTCCTCTTCATTTGAGCATGAACTATTGATGCTCACATGAACTGATGATGTTCTATGGTGTGGGTTTAAAAAAAATGATATTCTTCAGAGACGTACCTTTTTACTTGTCTTTATCTTCATATTTGCCTAGAGTTGCAGTCTAATAGGTTTTTTCATTACATTGTCATCTTATTTGATACAGATCAAGAGTTTGGGAGCTAAAGCTGGAGTTGTCCTAAACCCTGGAACCCCATTGAGTGCAATTGAGTATGTGCTTGATGGTAAGATGCTTTTCTTTCTCAAGGACATGACTTCTGCTAAACTCATTTGTTAAAATGCTACTATAATCAGCAACTAACTCACAAAAAACTGTTGCATGCACATAACAGCGGTTGATCTAGTCTTGATTATGTCCGTAAATCCTGGATTCGGTGGCCAGAGCTTCATTGAGAGCCAAGTACTGAAAATTAAAGAATTGAGAAAAATGTGCGCAGAGAAGGTAAGCTGCATTTTGTTCATAATTTATCTTCCATCACTCAGACTGGATATACTGATGTTCGTTTCTACAGGGTGTAAACCCATGGATTGAGGTTGATGGTGGAGTTACCCCTGCAAATGCATACAAGGTGATTGAGGCAGGCGCCAACGCACTCGTTGCTGGATCTGCGGTTTTCGGAGCTAAAGATTATGCTGCAGGTATAGGCATCAGGCCAATGAACACAATTTAACTCTTTTGTATGATTAAAATTTTAAACATAAATTTGGTTATCATTGTCATGCAGCTATCCAAGGGATCAAAACCAGCAAGAGACCTGAAGCTGTAGCTGTATGAAGCTCAAGAAAATACAAGTACAGTTAGAAGAAATCTATTTTTCATATATAAGCAACCCTCTGTAGCCATCACTGTCACTGTTAATAAATGCTTTTGTGTTCTTCCTGTTTCCAAAAGTTTTGCTGTATGATCAAATTGTGCGACAGAAATTTATAAGCTCGATCTTATATCCAATATACGAGAATAGTTTCATCCATTTATTTCATGTCGAGAGTTCTTCAACAACGAATTTTCTCCCTCTTTCAAACATGCAATTCCTCCCTAAAACTGCGACAAATCCACGCGCAGCTAATCGCCCATGGCTTCTCACAGAAGAGCTTCCTCCTCTCCAAGCTTATATCTCTTTACACCACATTCGGCTTCTTGCGTCGCGCACGCTTAGCATTCGACGACCTAGCAACTCCGAGCATCTCTGCCTGGAATCAGTTGATCAGGCTTGGTTCAGCAGAGTCGGTGAAGCTGTTGAATCGCATGCGGAAGCTAGGGTTTAAGCCTGACGAGTACTCGTATTCGTATGCTTTGCGTTGCTGTGTACAATTCGGGATGGTGAAGGAAGGGAAACAGATTCATGGGCGAGTGGTTTCTGAGGGGTTTTCATCGAATGTGGTGATCGGGACGAGCTTGGTGAACTTGTATGCAGAAGATGAGTTTTGGTATGCACGTAAGATGTTCGACGAATTGTCTGACAGAAATGTGGTGACTTGGAACTCGTTGCTTGCTGGATATGTTAGGATGGCGGATATTGATGGTGCAATGCGAGTTTTTGATCAGATGTTAGAGAAGAGTGTCGTTTCTTGGACGATCATGGTTTCAGGTATGGTTTAGTATAGAGCTTGAAGCCTTGAAGCATATGATTATCTTAGCATGTAGGGAATAATGTATTTCTCTATTCAGGATGTGCACGACATGGACAGTGCGGACGAGCTTTATCCATTTTCAACGAGATGCGAAGAGCTCATGTCGAATTGGATGAAGTTGCACTCGTTGCTGCTCTATCAGCATGTTCTGAATTGGGTGATTTGAATCTTGGAAGATGGATTCACTCGTATGTCAACAAAACATTTCAACGCAGAAAACAAGATCTCCATATTTTGTTACCGAATACCCTCATTCACATGTACACTAGTTGTGGAGAGCTCGATGAAGCCTACAAAATTTTCAAGGAAATTCCATGTAAGACTGTAGTATCTTGGACGAGCATGATCATAGGGTACGCGAACCATGGGCATGCAGAGGATGCTCTGATCCTCTTCAAATCGATGGAAGAAAATCACGTTAGACCCGACGCTGTAACTTTCATTGGTGTTCTATCTGCCTGTAGCCATTCTGGGTTAGTAGAACAAGGCCGCGCTTATTTCAAGGAGATGAAGCTGAGATGGGGGATTGAGCCTTCGGTCGAGCATTATGGATGCATGGTTGATCTTCTGAGCCGAGCTGGGCTATTGGATGAAGCACTGCAACTCATCAAAAACATGCCTATGGTGCCAAACAATTCTGTATGGGGTGCGCTTCTTGGTGGGTGCAGGATTCATAAGAACACGAAGATTGCTCGCATTGGTGCTCATAATCTGAGGCTGGATCAGGATCGGGATGAGGATCGTCATCAAGCTATGGGTTATCTGTTGTTGTTATTAGATGTGTATGCCTTCGGTGGAATGTGGAAAGATGTTGCTGCTGTCAGGAAGAAGATGATCCAGATTGGTGGGTCTAAGCTTCTGGGGAGAAGTTGCATCCAAGTAAATGGGATAATACACGGTTTTGCCGCGGGAGACTGGAACCATAAACATGCATCTTCTATCTATGAGATGTTGGATAATGTTAATGGTCTAATGCTGAGTGATGCTCGTGACTATGAGATGTACAAGTTTTACTAGTCCAGTTTCAGGTGCAATTCTTCATCCTTATTGTGTTCAGGAAAAAAACACAAGCAGACGCAATGGATTACGAACCCATTTAAAAAACGGGTGACAACCGGGCAGCACTTATTTTACACCAGGCAGCCACCATCTCGTTCGGAACCCCATTCCGAACGAGATTTTTTTTTTTTTTATATGACGTCATATCTCGTTCGGAATGGGGTTCCGAACGAGATTACCCGGATATTTATGACGTGTCGTTACCCGTTCGGAACCCCATTCCGAACGAGATTCGGCTATATTTTTTGAAAATGCGAACGGCTATATTTTGACGGAGTCTATAAAATCGGAGTTGTATGACTTACATTATCAAACCCAATCGGAAGAAGCACAAAAAATGTCGTCTGAAAGCGATTCAACTAATTCTTCAAGGGCGGGTAGTTGGAAAGAAAGACGAGAGTATTCTTCTAGTGAGACGTCGGTGGAGGAGGAGATTGATTTGTCTGCGCCGGTAAATGATACATATTTCCATGTAAGTACCTATAAACCTTTTTTTATAGCGTTTCATTAGAATTTATTTTATTGATATAGTAGTATTGAAATTTGAGTAATTTTAAATAGGGATACTCTAGTGATGAAGAATATTTAAAAACCGACTATAGTGCCCATTTTACGACTAGTGAGAGATTTCCTACTATGGATCTTCTGAGAGAGTGAGTTAGGAAGGTCGGTTATGCCTTGTGTATGGTTATCACCACGAAATCATCAATGGCCAACAAGAGGATATTTCTGCACCGTGAGCAATCCGGTAGTTATAGAAAACATCGAAAGAATATTAATCTTGAAGGAGATGTAGCAGAACCATCGTCGCAGCGTAGCAACCTTAGTAGGTTAAGGAAGTACAATTGTCCTTTTATGTTAAGAGGATATTATCGACGAGCAACTCTTGTTGAGCCGCCTGGGTGGATACTAAAAGTTGAGAAGGCATGTCACAACCACTGTCTTTCCAGCAGCTTGATTGACCATGCATTTGCTTCGAAGATGACGGGAGAGCAGAGACGAAAAATAATGATTGCATCAGCGGCCGGGGCAATGCCGATGGTTATTTATACACAGTTGCTTCAGGAAAATCCGACTTCCACAATATCAAGAAGGCAAGTGTACACTGTGAGGGAAAAGGAGAGGAAGAAAGCATTGGCAAATCTAACCGTGACCCAGTGGTCATTAGATCTCCTCCTTCATAGAGCTTATCGTAAAGACATTCACTACGAGACGAATCCGGAGACCGGGGAGAAAAAGTTGGCAGCGTTTTTCATATCTCATCCGGATTGTCAACATTTGTTGAGAATGTTCCCTCGGGTGGTGATCATGGACGCGACGTACAAGACTAATAGGTACACTAAAATTCATTATTATGACTTCAAATACCGTTATAGAATTATAATTATTAATATACCCTCGTTGATAGGTATGGTTGGCCGTTACTTCAGTTTGTTGGATTCAATTGCACCAACTATACATATTGTATTGCGCTAGCGTTCATCTGTTGTGAGACAACCCCATACTATGCATGGGCATTGAAACGGGTCAAGTATTTGTTTGGTGCACTCGGAGGACCGGATTGCATCATGTCTGATCGAGAGCTGGCAACAATTAAGGCGGTTGACCATGTATTTCCTAGTGTGCGTCATATGCTTTGCCATGTCCACGTTGATCGGAATGTTAAGGCATTTGCTAAATTGAACAACCTGGACGAAAAAAGTGCATCTGCTAGCGTTCGACGGGTGATGCGGTCTCACACAGAGAAGCAGTATGAGGAGAGACTTGATCACTTCCGGAAAACATGGAGGAATGGTCATCTTGTACGATATGTTGAGAGCACATGGTTTACTCCCCATAAGGAAAAACTTATAGCTGCGTATTGCGATGATATACGCCATTTTAGCACAAGAACGTCTAACAGGTAAGATATTTGAATTTATTTTTAGCGAGAATGATCATGACATTCGGTTGGCTAAAATGTTGAACATGTACAATGTTGTTGTCAGGGTTGAAGGTCAGCACTCGATGTTGAAGCATATGTTTGATTCAGCTGTTGGAGGGTTCGACACTTTAGTGCAACACATTGACAATATGTTTGTCGATCAGCACCGTCGAATACGGGTCGAGATGGAAATGTCCAACCATACTAGCCCGAAGGAGATACAAGACGGGCCTCGGTGGATGAAGACTATTTTCATGCGCATATTGAGGAAGTGCTCTGACAAGTGTTTGAGAATGCTACTGAAAGAAGTCCTTAAGGCAAAGAAGGGAAATATATGTGGCCCATGTGAGGATCCTTGGTGGGAATCAACACTCGGATTGCCTTGCCCACACAGGATTAAGGTGTTTGTAGAAGAAGGAACGCCATTGTTGCCGAGCGACATTGATATCTTCTGGAAGCAGATCAAGTGGGAAGGAGTGGAATTGAAAGACTTCGACTCTGACGACGACGTGCAATTGACTGCAGATAAGGTTCTTATGGATGATTTCTTTGAAGGGGTGTTTACCGGTAACGTTGATGATTTCGATATGAAGAGGATGGCTGATAAGTGGCGTGAGTGCAAGGATCCTTCTTCAGTTGATGTCCAGGACCCCCCCTCGGGGAGAGACGAAGAGAGGAAGGCCTAAGATTCATGCGAAGAAGACGGGTACAAAGCGAGATCCGGGTTGGGATGGGAGGGCTCAAGCTAAGAAGGATAAGGAGAAGGCAGAAGCAAGGAAAAAGGGGATGAAAGAGGAAGAGGGTGCAACTGTGCCACCGAAAGCCGATTCACAAAAGAAATCGTCGGTTGCATCCAACAGAGCTTCAAGCGGGGCCACGACCGTAAAAGGGAGTGCAACTAAACCACCGAGGGCAAGAGGAAATGCTAGATCGAAATGTAGCGGTGGCAATTCAATCATTTATCTCGACTTCGACTGGGGGATAGATAATATAGACCTTTTCATGCTCGCATACATAGCTGTTGTGGAGAAAGTAGGTGATGACGGTCATTGTGGTTATCGATCCCTTGCTCGCTTACTAGGTAAACCAGAGCAACAGTACGTTGAAATCCGATTAGATCTTTCGAAGCACCTCCAACAAAACGGGCATATGTATCATGAGATGCTAGAGGGTTTCAAGACTATCCCGCAACTCATTCGAGAAGTGAATCACATTGGATCGCCATGCTCTCCTGAATTCTGGATGTGCACACCTACAATGGGATTGGTATTTGCCACGAGGTATCAAGTTGCACTAGTGGTGTTATCATGGTTTGGTCCTTGTACATGTCTTCCGATGTTTGCTCCTCCCGGTTCAGAGGATCCTACCACGGTGTTCGCCAGTGCACATGTAGGCAGACGCAACCATTACGTACCGGTACGCATCGATATTTTCCGCTCTTGTATCTTATTTCACCTATGTTTTTTAGTATACAATAACAATTTTGTGTTGACAGATTTGGTTGGTTGATGACAATTGTCCAATTCCACCCCCTCCAAGGCAGTGGAGTATCTACAAACAGCCATCGGTGGACGGATGGGAACAACACTTTCAGAGTAGATTCGACAACTACGTATCTGAGAGAGAATTTCATGGTGGCAGTCCCATAATGACCTAAATCTTGTATTAGTTTTTTCAGTAATTTTTCAGTAATGTTTGGGGGATAATTTATAAATGTTTGAGTAATGTTTTTTCAGAATGATGTCAACATAATCATAGAAGCATTAATATTGAAACAACAACATAATTGAAAAACAACAGCACGAGTACAACGCAGACGGTGAACAACTTAATTCTCTATTTGTTAAGTGTTGCTGCCAATTCTGCAACAAGTGCAGCGTTTTCCTCCATGAGCTCGGCGTTTTTGGCTTTCAGTTCATCTATTTCGTTGGCCCATTCTTTTGTTCCAATCCTTAGCAGCTCCATCCCTTCCTCAATTCCTTCAGCCTTTGACCAGTTGCATAAGTTGTCTGCATTTAGTTCTTCAATAACGACCCGTGCACGACCTGTGTAGGGTGGATCGATCCAATGTTTGTATTTGCACCCTTTCTCTTCCTCTTCTTCAGTAAGACCATCCCAACATGCATCCGGGCATCCCCAAAATCTTCTCCCATAGTTGACCCTGTCCCACTCTATTTGTTCGGTACACATATGCACCGTGGGATTTTTCTGACACCAACACAATTTCGGACCAGGATCCATTGTCGAGGAAGAGGCTGGAAATAGTGTTGGACGATTTGGATACATATCGAAATTTGAGAAAGGAAATTACATAGAAAATAAACAGGCATATGTATAAATAATATGGAATGATAGTGAATGTGTGTTTGAAATGGTTTGTTTTGGAGGTATTTATAGACGAAAAGATAAGAGGTGTGTTTGGAAAATACCCGACCCGGTCCCACAAAGTCTCATTCGGAACCCCATTCCGAACGAGACTTTGTGGGACCGGGTCGGGTATTTCCCAAACACCTCTTATCTTTTCGTCGGACAAATGGCAGCCATGCGGGTGAAGGTGAATCCCGGATTTTCATCTATATATATGTCCCCGGTTTGTTTAACGTCATAACCGTGCAAACCAATGCCGCCTTTAAATATTAACCCGATACCCCAAGATGACGATGATGACGATCATGTAGTTGAAGATGGTGGTGAAGACGATGAAGAAAGCGAAGGTGAAGACGACGGTGAAGACGAAGGTGAAGTCGAAGGTGAAGACGAAGGTCAAGACGAAGGTGAAGTCGAAGGTGAAGACGAAGGTGAAGACGAAGATGAAGACGAAAAGATAAGAGGTGAAGACGAAGATGAAGACGTCGGTGAAGACGAATCGGAAGAAGAACATGATGATGATTATGATGACGTTGAAGAAGATGGTGGGGAAGAAGATGATGATGATGATTAGTAATGCTCACGTTTATATACTTTGTAATACTTTCGTTACGCATAATTAAAGTGTTGAATTTCACCTTCATACGTCTTTATAACATTAAATCAAAACGTAAGGAAACCAAATAATATTCATTATAACTTAAACAACAAATACAACGTTTCAAACCCTCCAATAAGGTTCCGACTCGTGACCCAAGTTATCTTCCCAGTCATAACGCCCTGCTTGTTGTTCCGGATGGGCTTGTCCCGCACCCATCATTGCCCGCTCCCATATAGAATGTGTGGCTCTCTCTTCTGCACTCCTGGACGACTCTGCTTGTGACATCCGTTGAGTTTGAGTGACCTCCTCAACTGTAGGCGGATCGTCGATACTGAGCATCCGAATGTAGGAATCCAAATTCTCCATGGATAATATCCCCTGTTGTCGATGTGTCCGCATCATAGCGAGTGTCGTCGATACACGCTGCAATACCAACAAATAATTACGAGATGAGTCATATAGAAAACACAATGCCTACAAATAAAATAATATAAGAATTACCCGGTTGAAATCGAGGGTAAGGATCGGGTTCGGGTTACGTGGCGGTCGAGGTCTTGCCGGGGCGTTTGGGCTCACATACGGATGTGAGACTTGAGCAAACCAATTGAGGTAAGCATCCTCAGCATCCCAAGGGATAAGAGCTGGGGGGCTGGACAGGATGTACGGACACAGGTTGTGATAACGCTGGTCCCATCTATCCCATTTCGGGCCATACCGTACAGTGTATTCCCGGCCACCTCGCATTGATTTTGGCGGACAATAATAATCGACTGGCTCAGGGATATCCAAAGGCCGGGACCGACGGCGACCGAACTGTCTGCAAAACCGATCAGGGTTGTACATCTCCATACTGTCAAAGCACCGGATCCCACCACGATAAGTGGCCACTCTATGACGCCCTTGCGGTCCCACGTCCAAATCCGGATACGGCATCCAACACACCTACAGAATTAGCTTATAACAATTAATAACAATATTGAAAACAAAAAAATTGGAATGACATTTAGACGAATCACTTACATCTTCCGGTGCATACTCATCCAAGATGCGCCTGTACTGTTGTAGAGTCCTAGATGCTATACCCAGCTGCCTGTACAACAATGCCAAACAACCTGTACCCCATGCGTACTCATGTATCATGTTCGGATCCTCTAGTAGCGGCAAGAAGCATGTGTCTAACAGGTTGGAGGTCTTGTTCACGAACAGAGACTGCTGAATTAGGTGCCACAAAAAGCTTGTTGCAATAGAGCCCGGATCGGATCTTCGAGAGTTAATCATCGAGACAACGTGGCAAAAGAATTCCCGCTCGCCGACTTTCCCCCTACCTATGAACTTGACCATCGCTTCCTCCTCATCGTCAAACGGGTTGTCCAGGTCAACGCCAAACAAATAGGAGAACAATTGGGCACACTGCGCTGAATCTGCATCTAGACCCAAATGTGTCCATGGCGTGGTGACAGCACCCCCGTCAATAGGCAGCTCCAGAATCTCCAAAACGTCATGGAGACCGATTCCAAGCTCCCCAAAATTCAGATGAAATGTGTTCGTCTCAGGGTGCCACCTTTCCACGAATGCAGAAAGGAGGTTGTGGTCCACATTCCAAAATTAACCCTTAAGGATGTGAAGCAGCCCCGACTCCTGGGCAATAGCAAACCATGAATCTGGCTCCGGGTCGGTAGTAATTCTAGGCAACCATAGCTCGAAACACTTCTGCCTTGTCTGCGCCTTTAGTTGACGGGGGGCACTTTCATCGGGATTCGGATGTATCCAAATCTCATGAGCAATGTGTTGCCCATAACGAGTCAATATAGTACCCTCGTTGAGTCCTGGAAGAGGAGGAGCCGCAACAGCTTCTGACTGCATCGGAGCAGGACCTGACTGCCGAGTCTGTCGGGATCTACCCCGCGAAGAACCTGACCGACTCGGAACAGGAGATGGGTTCCTAACCCCCGCAGCACTTGACCCCCGAGAACCTGACTGTTGCGGTCTATCACCACGCGATCTTCTATCCCCCCCTCCTCTCAGAAGCAGTGATTCGCCTATCACCCAGATTTCTGTCCTCTCCTACTCTGGATCGGATGTTTCTAACTACCTCCTAGTTTTAACGAAATACATACAAATTTACCATCGATTATTATAACTAAAGTCCATATATGCGATTTTAAGTAGTTTTCAACCTTTTTGGTATTTTCTAAAAAGTGTTGATACGCTTTCCACATGCATTAAACTAATTCTTTTTACCATGCATTGCAGTTAATATTGAAATGAAGCGTTTTCCACTATGAACTAATTTTAGCATGCATTTGAAATACTATTGACCAATTTCCACTATTTCTACCAAATTAAGCGTATTTCAGGTTTTTAGAAATACTAACCGACTCAGTGTTCCGTCTCCGACGTGGTGCTCGGACATCCTCCTCCGCTTGCTCCGGCTCTTCTTGAGGTGTTGCTCCGCCTGTAACAGTTGCATCCCAGAACATGTGTTGTTGATGCCTTTGGAGATCACTCAAAGTGGGGGTGGGGAGGTTGTAAGTACTACTACTTGCTCCGTTTATGTTGAAAAAATCACTACCAACAGAACCACCGTAACTTGCATTTGGAACACCATAACCCGACCACCATTCGTTTCCTACGTAAACTTCTTCATCTGCAGCCGTCGGATCAGAAAAAAAAGGATTAGGAGGAGTTCCAGCCATTATCGAGATGAGAGAAAGCGTTTTTTGAAAGATTTAGAAGGGAGCGTTTTTTTGTAAGATTGAGAAGAGAGCGAATTCGAGTGTGGTTCGGAATGCCATTCCGAACGAATATATATAGGCAACGTCAGCTACACCCCAACGGCTATATGACGTCAGCATTTTTAAAAAAAACCGTTTCTCTTTCGGAATACCATTCCGAACGAGAATGATTACGTCAGATACAGATTTCAAAAAAATAATAAAAAAATGACGTCATTAAAAAATTATTCTCGTTCGGAATGGGGTTTCGAACGAGAATAATTTTTTAAACCAGATTATTTTTTTGTATTAAATAAAACCCGGTTCATGAACCGGGTTCACAAATAACCTCGTTCGGAACACCGTTCCGAACGAGGAGGGGGTGCGGTGTTCCGAACGAGGAGGGGGTGCCCGGTGTAAAAAGGGTGCTGCCCGGTTTAATCGCCTTTAAAAAAACATAAAGAAAGTAAAAGGAGCCAAAGTGAACAGCTCGATGTATCTGGCCCTAATTGTTGGCTAAGGGGTCACTATCTCGGTCTTCTCATCATGCCCAAAGGTCCATTTTTATGCTACTTCGGCTTTCAACAAAAGCCTTTTTCTTCCATGGCCGCCGCCTTCTTCCTCCTCTGACCTCCCTTCTCTTTTATAGCATTCAAGCACGAATCTTTTTTTCTGTAACTCAATTGGGAAAATTCCAATCTCAATCAGATTACCATGGCAGCATTATGCAACAGGCTTCTTCAATCTTCCACCTTTACCCGTTTCCACAAGTCCAACCCTCACCAAATTTCTCCTCTTTGTTGTCTCCCTGTAGAATCAATTTACACCAAAAATTCTTCATCTTCCCCTTTCACTGAAAAACATTCTCTTGAAAGATACCATAGGGATTCATGGGTTTATCAGAATAACCCTCCTGAATTCGAATCCAGCTCATCCAGCAGTGAATTGCAGAGGCAGAACGACATCTCTTTACAGCTCCCTGAATTGAGGAATCTGCTTGAGGTATTGAGGAAGAAGAGGATGGAAGGAGATAATAATGGGGACACACATTCTGCTGCACCAGGGAATGTGTACTTGGTAGGTACTGGCCCAGGTGATCCTGATCTCCTCACTCTTAAGGCTTTCAAAGCAATTCAAGCTGCAGATTTGTTGCTTTATGATAGATTAGTCTCGCATGAAATCCTGGATTTGGTTAGTCCAAGTGCTCGCCTTTTGTATGTTGGTAAGACTGCTGGATACCATAGCAGAACTCAGGAGGAGATTCATGAGCTGCTTTTGAGCTTTGCTGAGGCTGGTGCTAATGTTGTTAGGCTTAAAGGTGGTGATCCTCTGGTAGGTTTTTTACATGCATTGGTATTTCTTCTAGGTTTTTGGATTCAATTGGTCAATTGTCTCATTTGATTTGATTTGAATTTCATAGGTGTTTGGACGTGGTGGTGAGGAGATGGATTTCTTGCAGCAACAAGGAATTCAAGTCAAAGTTATTCCTGGTAAGGAGATGGATGTACCCTTTTGTCTGATTTGAGCTTGCTGCAACTGTTGTATCAAAACCAAACTCACGACAGTACAGTTTTTGTGTGATTGTGAATTGTAAATATGTGAACAATTTTGCAATTCAAACTTCGTTTTTAGCTTTTGATGATAGTGAACACATTGTAATTCATGATTGGGAGCATACTGAATGTTGTCAAAATGATATTTTATTTTGGCAGGCATAACAGCTGCATCAGGAATAGCAGCAGAGCTCGGAATTCCATTAACTCATCGGGGTATAGCTAACAGCATAAGATTTCTGACTGGACATTCGAGGAAAGGGGGGTCGGATCCTATATTTGTTGCAGGGAATGCAGCTGACCAGGATACTACATTAGTTGTATATATGGGATTGTCTACTCTTCCATCTCTTATCCAGATATTGATGGAACATGGTTTGCCATCTGATACTCCTGCTGTTGCAGTCGAGAGAGGAACCACTCCTCAACAGCAAGTGGTACGTCACATTGTAGCATTCAAAACACAGTTTCTGAGTTTTGTTCCATATTTGTTATGTGTTTGGGGTCTAATTCAGGTTATAATGAAACAGGTATTCTCAGAACTGAAGGATTTGGCATACAGAACTCAATCAGCTAAGTTAGAGTCACCGACACTTGTGATTATTGGGAATGTTGTTTCACTTTCACCTCTATGGACGACTTCTTGCGTTGAAACGTCGGCTCTAGCAACAGCAGCTGACTAAATTCGAGATTTTGAATTTCCCATCTTTAGACAAACCATTTTGTCGTCTTGAGCACAGATAATGCTGCAGTGTTGTGTTGATACTGACAGGGACCATAAAGTTGACACCATTTGAATTAAGTGGAGATGGTCAACTTAGTGGTGAAACAAGATTTGTATGATTGTTGTATCTATTAGGTCTAGTTCAGTCAAACTTGTTCTCAATTTCAAACACAATCAATCAATAAAAGGGAGATAAATTTAATTTCTGAATATATATATTCTTGATTCATCTTCATCTTAAGTTGGGCTTAGTTTGGTGAATGTGTGGTATTCTGTGCAGCAAAGAATATCCTATTGAGAATTCATAAATCAATCCCAAACAGATATCAAAACTCAAGAACAATGCTATTACCCGTGTAAATATAAGGACATATGGCATATATTATGTATGTTGTTTTCTGAAAACTTTACTAACTAAGCATCATTCTACTTGAGAAGCATCCATCTTTGACAGTGTCAACTCTTATGAATGAAGTTAAATATTAGAGTCACCTACACGGCTACACTGGTGTTTATTGGGAATGTTGTCTCACTTCTTCTTGTGTTGAAACATCTGCGGTGGCTACAGCAGCTGACTAAATTCGAGACTACAAAATTCCTGCATCTTTTTTCAACCACAGGAGACGGAGCATTTTGTCGTTTGGATTGATCCGAGATCACAATGCTGCAGTATTTGATACTGACAGGGATCGTAGAGTTGACACCGTTCGAATCAAATGCTGAAATGCAGATGGTCAGCTTAGTGGCAAAGCAAGATTTGTATGATTGTATGTATCTATTATGTGATTCTTGATTCATCTCCATCTGAAGTAAGGCTGAAAGCTGGAATCTTCGAGCAAAGAGAGGAGAGACTATAGTTTGGTGAATGTGTTCTATTCTGTGCAGCAAATAATCTATCAGAATTCATAAATTAATCTCAAAAAGATACCAGAGCTCAAGAACTGATCAAGCTAGTTAGAATAACATCACATAATCGAAAAATACTCTGTGTTATGTGTTTATGTGAAAGGATATATTTTGGTGGAAATGGAATGGTGGTCCTTGTAAAGTTAAAAAAGAAAAAGGAGAATAGTATTTATTCTGGCAGGACCAAATAGAACCAGTTGGCCTGGGTTACAATTTCACTACATATATCTGTTGGAGCTCAGAAAACGCAGCTCGCGACACAACACCTCGCGAGTCTGGCCAGCCAACTTGTATACAGCACTTCACCTTGTCTTCTCCCCGTCATCCACCCTAGTTCTTGATACCTACTATTCCAACGCAACCAAACCAGGAGAGGGTATCTCTGGATTTGATTCTCCGGCGTTCAAATCAGCGAACGTGTAACTATGCCACTAAGAGCTACACAATTTGCCACTAGAGCTAGAGTGGATAGAAAGAAGTAAAGTAATGATAAAGGGAGCTCAAAATGCTACTTAAAACGTTTCAAGTTCTTCATTTACCAACAAACCAAACGGCCCTAGAAATCACCCATCGCAGCATTAAAAGTTTAATAGTAAAACTGGGAGTTACAAACTAAGTGTTGTCCGCCCTAACGCCTCAAGGAGAAGGTGGTTTTGGAAGATTGAGGTTTTGGTTCATCCCTGTGTTTTTATTACTCGGGAGAGAAAGACGAAGCCTTTTTCTTTCAGTAGTGATCTCCTTCTCTATCCATTGAGTTGCGTTCTTATACTCTTGTCAGGGGCCCACGCGAGTCAATTACCAATTTGCCCCTTGATACTTAATCTCGCCGAATCCTCCTTCTGGGCTTCGTCTGCTTATGGGCCGCTCTCGTTCTTCTGGGCTGACTTCATGGACCGATCCGACTCGCGTTCAATGGGCCTAAACACTGATTCCTTTTGGGCTTCGCGAGCCCATCGAGAACCGGCTCCAACATCCAGCCCCCCAAGCTTTTATGCTGAATAGCTTAAGGCTTGGGTTCGTCTTCTTGAAGTCGCGTTCTCGATATGAGAGTGGCTCCCTGACTTAGTATGATTGCATCGCGTATGATGGTCGCGTGTATTTCGATTAAACCTCTCGGGGCGACGTTTTGAATTCAAAAACTTTTATGAATTCCCGCGCTGGGCGCATGTTGCCCACGTGCCGTCTTCTCATTGCACCTCCTTTTCCCCGGTTCTTCCTTATAAATACTCACCTTCGTCTTTCTTTTTTCATTCTGCCGCAATTCTTCGTCGCTCTCTTCAAATCGCAAGTTCATCCTCTTCGCCGGTGCTCTCTCCTTCTCTACCTTCGTCTTCGCCTCCGCTTCCACACGATTTTCAATGGCAGGTTAGTCTTTCGTTCTTCCTTCCCTTTTCTACCTTGTTTTGGCTTGATTTTAGGGTTCCCCACAGATTCGCCGCTCGATTTCTTCTTGTTTATAACTGTTGTCAGAATTTTTGCCTGGGCTCTTCGATTTGATAGGCTTTCGTCAGTGATTGTTTGTCCATTGGGTGTTTCTCGTGTCGGATTCTCCTTCCAACTCTCGTTCCTCAACATGTTGTTTAAGAAAAAACGTGTTTTGGTCAATTCCGCCATTTTTGGACCTCCGCAAGGTTCTCCGTGTTCTTAGGCCTGTTCCTTCTTGATGTCGTTTTAAATTCTCCTTTGATCTTTCGAGTTTCAGTTTTTCCAGGGATTTCTTGTTTGTTCACTTCCTACTTCCTCGCGTCAGTTTCCTTAGACTCGCGTTGTTCCCACCTTCGATGTTCTCTTTTTCCTCTTTCCATCCCTGGAAAACTGAAACTTTCTTTGCCTATGCTTTCAGGTAGCGATGATTTCTATGAACGCTCTACTCGGGCTGAGTATTCGGGACGCACTACGTCTGGATCCGAGGGGGGCTCTGATGGTCGCGAGCCCAGCTCTCGTAGACGATCTCGCGTCACTAGGAAATCCAAATGGAGCAAAGCGAAGACGTCCAAGAAGTCTAAAACAAGACTCCCGTCTCGCGTTATTCAAGAGCGAGCCGAGACCAATTATGGTCAATTTGCCAGCTTCTTCTCTCATAAGGGGTCCCTACCTCATATAGTAATAGAGAAACCCTTTCTCGCGGATCCTGGTCGGATAAGTATCCTTACAAAGAGAATAAAACATACTCGTACCTTAATTCCTAACACGGCCCATCGCAGCAGTCTTAACTTTGACGATCTTCGCCGTCTCGCTACGCGATACCCTTTTCCTGAAGGGACCATCTTTGCCCTCCCCGACTATGAGGGCACTTCCCTCGACCAATATGGGCCCTTCTTTGCTTTGAGCAGGCAATCTTTAGAAGCTGGCTTCCGTCTCCCGTGGACGTCCTTTCAGACTGAAGTGATGGCGGACTTAGGCTTCAGCCCTTCACAGATGCATCCAAACTTCTGGAGTTCGCTAATCGTTTACATCATGCGATGTCAGGATATTGGGATAACTCCCAATACGCCTCACTACGCTCTTATTAATTCGTATAAGAAGAATTCCCGCGAGGATGGATTTTATACTGCTCAAGCCAAGACTCCTAGTGCCTTCCGATTGCGTTCGAAGATTGAGGGGTGGAAAACGTGTTGGTTTTTAGTTCGTCCCCCTCTTGGTTCCGAAATTTCTGTTCAAGTACGCGAGCCTCATGCGAGAAAGGCTCTGTGCTTTTTCCCAAAGGAGACTCGTGATAGATTCATCCGTGACTATAAGGATTACCCTGACAAAGCTGTTCAAAAACGTTTTGAGTTGACAATCTCGGATGCTTTACTGGTTGTCAGGGGACTTAGCCTCAAAGCTCATGCCCGAGGTTTTTGTTCGTGTTTGTTTTTAGCGCTCGCGTCTATCATTATTATTTTTTTTATACTCTTTTCTTATACTCACTTGTGGTCTTTGCAGATGCTGATATGTTCTCTGATCTTCCGGACTTGGAGGGGTTGGTTTTTGACGAGGATGGTTCCCTAACCCTCGAGGCTCCTGCTCTCAATATTTCGTCTGTCCTCGATGTGACCCTTGCTCCCCCCCTGCTGTATCGGAGTCACCAGCTGATCTTGCGACCATAGTTTCTGAGGGGGTCCCTCAGACCAAGAGGTCTCGCGAAATATCATTTCGCGATAAGGGGAAGCAAAAAGTATCCGAGAAGAGTCGCAAGAGGACGACGGAGGTAGAGTTCGTCTCCTCTCCAGAGCCTACCGATTCTTCGGTTGCGAACCCTACTTTCATTCACGGTTTATCGGCGACGCGTGCGTTCTTTGACTCAATTACAACTGTTTTTCCCCCGAACCAAGCCTTTACGAGGAAATCTCGGATAGACCTGGCGGCCTGTCTAAACTACTTTTTGCGGTAAGTTTCGCGTTCTCATCTATTTCTTGCCTCTTGGGGTATTTTTAACCCTGGAGTTGGTCATTTTGCAGGGGATGAATATTATCGCGAGCGCAAGTCGGAGGGTGCTCGCGGCGGAGGACAAACTTAAGGAATTAATGGATGAGGACCAGTCAATCCGCGATGCCAATAGAGCGGCTAAGTCTAGGCTCATGGGGGAGAAGAAAACTTTGGAGGTGGAGCTTTCGAAGGCCAACGCGTTAGTGGAATCTAAAGACGCAAAGATAAAAGAGCTGGAAGCCCAACTCGCGTATGAGAGGTCAACCCATGTCAACATCGTTACTGAGTATAACACGCAAGTGAACGACCTCAGACATGAAAATGAGAAACTTCAGGCGACGATGTCCGAGAGAATTGCCTATGAGAGGAACATGGCAGTGGAAGAGTATTGCGGGGGTTACCGTCAACGTGCTCGCGTGGATTTTTACAAAAATGCTGTCAACACGCTTCTCCTTTGTATGGTGAAGGTTCAGATGCGAAAACACAAAGTCAAAGATTTCCCCTTCAACGCTCAGGACTTATGTGGTTTTTCTACCGACCTTCCCGAGTATGAGCCCCCGGTGCCGGGAACTTTTATTGATGATGGGGATACTCCACTTGAGGCTTGGGGTGTAACTCGTCTCGCGTCCAAGAAAGGCATCGTTAAAGGAAAAGAGAGTCAAGTGCCTAAGCCTCCTCTTCCGAAGATGGTCATTCCGCCTCCGTCCGAAAGGTTGGAACCTGTTCCTCACACGCTTCCGAGCCCTCCTTCCCCGGCCCTCTCTCCTCGTAAGAGAAAGGTATTCGCGCCCGACGCTCTTCTTGACACCATTCAGCCCTCCCTGAAGCGTTCTTGCTTAGATCAAGCGGGGGGGTCAGGATCGCGGGACGTCGTGGATTTAGAGGCGGATAGTGTAGAGGATGCGGGGAAGGCTCCTGAGTCTGTCGTTTAAGTAATGTTTAATAACCTTCTGACACGGCCTAGTGGTCTTTTGAACAGTATGTTTTTGGTGTTCCTGTCGCGAGAATTGGGCTTTTATGTAATTATTTTTAATGCGGCCATGGTTGTCGCGAGCTATATGCTGTTTTGCTATGTTTTTGGTTTTACTTATCCGTCTACTTGTTTCGTATACACTTATCTCGTCTCGCTCCCCCCGTTTTGTGTTTCGGAAAAGAGTAATTTTGCGAAAAAATAAAACGTAAAGAGATGAGTGTTTCATAACTACGATCCCTCTTGTATAGTAAAAGGTAAAACTGACGGTGTTACATAATTTATGCGAGAATCATAAAGCATTGCAAACCATTCTCCTGTTAGCTATTGCATGAACATTACACGCGAGTCCTGGTCAGTACGTTCGCTCTAGCTGGTGACAGGGCTTCGCGCTTTAGCTCTTAGTGGCTGTTGATGCTCGCGGGGTTTGTCCTGAGCGCTTGTAGTCGCGAAGCATCAGGACAGTTTTTCTTCGGTATGGCTGCCGCAGAGAATTTCTTAGACTTTGCAGAGATTATCTAGGCATGACGTTGCTTTTGCGGGGGATATTAAGCACTGCACATGTAGAGAGGCATTCAGTATTTGGTCTTTATGTAGTTAAGAACTTTTGAAAGATGTGTGAGTCACGATGTGAACCCGTCCATGCTTTCGTGACCAAGGAGAGTTTTTTAGCTCAACCATGGAAGTTGGACACGCGTCCTGGGGGGGTTTTTTAGCCCAGCCCAGTGAAGCGGAATCATGGCGGGTGAGCTCATTGGCGTAAACCCGTCCATGCTTTCGCGACCAAGGAGAGTTTTTTAGCTCAACCATGGAAGCCGGACACGCGACCTGGGGGGGTTTTTTAGCCCAGCCCAGTGAAGCGGAATCATGGCGGGTGAGCTCATTGGCGTAAACCCGTCCATGCTTTCGCGATCAAGGAGAGTTTTTTAGCTCAACCATGGAAGCTGGACACGCGACCTGGGGTTTTTTAGCCCAGCCCAGTGAAGCGGAATCATGGCGGGTGAGCTCATTGGCGTAAACCCGTCCATGCTTTCGCGACCAAGGAGAGTTTTTTAGCTCAACCATGGAAGCTGGACACGCGACCTGGGGGGGGGGGGTTTAGCCCAGCCCAGTGAAGCGGACTTGACGACTTTTGTCTTAATTGAAGCGCTACCTTTTTAGGTGGATGAGCATTGGTCGACCAGGCTGACCCATTTCTTGATAACTTAAACTCGCGTGATAACGAATTGCTGGTTCCACAACCTGTACTTATCATATCATAGTGATCGAATGTTTTAGTGTCTCAGTGCGATAAGCATTGACCATTAATGAGAAAATTTTTTGCTCTGCTAAACTTTGTTAAACGTACCTGGGTTGTGGGAGGATTAGGCATAGAAGCGACGAAGTCGCATTACGTTTCAAGAGTTTGCAATGTGGTTCCCCGAGTGATCCTTGAGACGATATGCCCCGGGAGCGACTTCGCGATCTATAATGTAAGGTCCTTCCCAGTTGGGGTCGAGCTTTCCTCCTTCTGTTCTACGGAGCACCAGGTCTCCTCTGGCGAATCCCCTCAACTTTACGTGCTTGTTATAATACTTCGCGACGCTGGCTTTATGATTGGCCGCTCTGATAGTTGCTAAGTCGCGAATTTCTCCCCGCATCTGCAACTCTAGCTGCATTTTTTTGTCATTGTCGATCGGGCTATACTGAATCACGCGATCCGTGGGCACAATGAACTCGACTGGCACTGTGGCTTCTATTCCATAGGCAAGAGCAAAAGGTGTTTCCCCAGTTGCCTTTTTTACCGTGGTTCTGTTTGCCCAGAGTACTAGAGGTAAAACTTCGGCCCACTTTCCTTTGGAGCCTTCTAACCGCTTTTTCAGATCCATGACAATACTTTTGTTCACAGCTTCTACTTGGCCATTGCAATGCGGGTGAGCGACCGATGCGATTCTTAAGGCGATCCCTATGTCATTGCACCACGTGAGTAGCTGTGGCGAATTGAATTGTGGTCCTCTATCGGTTACGATCTCGTGAGGGAGGCCGTATCTGCAGATGATATTCTTCCATAGGAACTTCTTAACTGCTGGGACGGTAGTGCTCGTGAGAGCCTCGGCTTCGATCCATTTGGTGAAATAGTCAACTGCTACAATGATGTATTCCAGTTGACCAGGCGCTTTTGGCTTGAAAGGTCCTAATAGATCTAGCCCCCACATCGCGAAGGGACAGGGGCTCGACATTATCTGTAGTTCTACACCTGGCTGATGAGAAGCCGGGGCAAAGTACTGACATGGCTTACAGTTCTGTGACTCACGTTGTGCGTCCTTTTTCATGGTTGGCCAGAAATTCCCTTGCCTTAACGCTTTATAGACCATAGGTCTCCATCCCGCGTGGGTTCCGCACAACCCCGCGTGTAGCTCTCTCATAAGCATGTCACTTTCTATCTTAGACAAACACCGGAGCTCGCGTGGTCCGTATCCTCTTTTGTAGAGTTCCCCACGACACATGTAGAAGCGCGCAGCCATAGAGATAAGTTTTCTCATTTCTTTTGGATCCGAGGGTCCTGTTCCGCTTGCAAGATATTGAATTATAGGAGTGCACCAATCTCCAAATGGCTCGTCTATCTCCATCAGCTCCACTTGATTGCTTATGGCGCTCTCAGACTTTACTACCCAGAAGTATTGGCTCTTTCCACCCTTGGAAATGATGGTAGAATTTCCATTGGGACGTTCCATATTCACGCACTGAGCCTGGGAACCTAGCTTCGCGAGTTCGTCAGCTCGCGTATTTTCTTCCCTCGATATTGCTTCAATCTCAAAATTCCTGAACAATGAAATCAGAGTTGTAGCTCTCGCATGATATATGGGGAGATTGCCTGTTCGAGCTTCGTAGGTCCCATTGATCTGATTCACAACAATCTGAGAGTCGCTCAGACACTTCACCATGTGAATACCTGCGTGAATTGCAATTTCCAGTCCTGCGATGAGCGCTTCATACTCTGCTTCGTTATTAGTGGCTTTGAATCTTAGTGCTATCGCATGGTCGATTTTATCCCCGGTTGGGGATGTCAGGACGACCCCCGCCCCTCAACCGTCTACGTTTACTGCCCCGTCAATATGCATAACCCATGCGGGGTGCTCTGGAGCTATATCATCTATTTCTAACTCTCTGAAACTCGTTTCAACAATGAAATCAGCCAAAGCTTGCGCTTTGATTGCGGGCCGTGGTCTATAGACTACGTCAAATTCTGTCATCTCAATTACCCATTTAGCGAGCCTCCCAGAGGTTGTTGGCTTACTCATGAAAGATGGGAGTGGTAAATCCGTCAGTACCTCAATGGGATGAGCGTGGAAATAAGGTCGGAGCTTACGAGCGGCTGTTATCAACGCGAGTACTGCTTTCTCAATGGGCGAATATCTGGTCTCGGCTGACAGAAGGGCTTTACTGATGAAATAGACGGGGACCTGCTGCTCTCTCACCAACACTGCGCTCACCGCACGCGTTCCTGCCGCGAGGTACAGCTGCAAGCCTTCCGCAGGTACCGGTGACGCAAGTGTGGGGAGTTTAGCCAGATGTTCTTTGAGGCTCATAAATGCCCTTTCACACTCCTCAGTCCATTCGAAGCTTTTCGGTTTCCTCAATATGTCGAAGAAGGGGAGGTTTCGTTCCGCGAGCTTGGCACAAAACCTCCCGAGATAATTAACCTTCCCTACAAACCTTTGGACGTCATGAGTGGATCTCGGCGGTTGTAGATCTATTACAGTTTGGACCTTGTCTGGATTGACTTCGACACCGCGTGCACTGATCTGAAAATCCAGGAATTTGCCCTCGGTGACCCCAAAGACACATTTCTCGGGGTTGAGGCTCATTTCGTACTTTCCTAGAGTTTCAAAAACTTCTGCCAGGTCGCGAGCGTGATCTGCCTGCTTCTTGCTCTTAACTACTATGTCATCAACATAGGCCTCCACAGTGTCACCCCTTTGCTCGCTAAAGATCATGTCCACCAGCCTCTGGAATGTAGCTCCCGCGTTTTTCAAGCCGAACAGCATTACTTTGTAGCAGAAGGTTCCCTTGTCTGTGATAAAAGCCGTGTGCCCCGAGTCGGCTGGATTCATCATGACTTGATTATACCCAGAGTACGCGTCCAAGAAGCTTAGGGCTTCATGACCCGCGGTGGAATCTACCAACTGGTCGATAGAAGGTAATGGGTAGCTGTCTTTGGGACATGCCTTGTTGAGACCAGTAAAATCTACGCACATGCGCCATTTTCCTGTCCCTTTGGGATTTTTCTCTACCATTACTACGTTTGACAGCCACGTCGGGTATTGCACGGGTTTAACAAACCCTGCTTTTATCAATTTCGCGAGTTCCACAGCAGCAGCCGCATTCTTTGGTCCTGCCTGCTTTCGCTTCTTTTGCCTACGCGGCTTGACCTCTGAACTAATGTTCAGGGAGTGGGTCATGACACTCGCGGGAATCCCTTTCAAATCTTTTGGTGTCCACGCGAAAACATCCCGGGAGCAGGCGAGCAAGGTCTCAATCTCTTGCACAACTTTCTGATCCAGTTTTCCCCCTACATAGAGCTTCTCCTCTATGTTGGGGAATGGGGTGATTGTCTGTTTCTCAAACCCATCAAAATGTGGTTTGTGCCCTTCTTCTTCTCCATTATCTCGCGGCCTCGGAGAGGCACGTACCTCCAACTCGGCCTCTTCAATAACGTGAGGCAACCCTGGAACAAATAACTGGTTGGTGAGCAAGGCCTTGGTGCTGCCCTTTTCGGATGATACGTAGCAGATACGGCTTTCCTCTTGGTTTCCTCTCGCGACTCCTATTCCTGTCGACGTTGGGAACTTAAGGCAAAAATGACAGATCGACACGACTGCTTCAAACTTACACAGAGTCTCGCGTCCCAGTATCGCATTGTAGGAGGATGTTATTGGGATTACTACGAAATCTATTTTTTCTGATCTTCTTGACCTGGTCTCCCCACCCAGGATGAGCTCTAGGGTGACGACGCCCAGGGCCCTCACTCTGTCACCCGCAAAACCCACCAGTGTGGTTTTAGTAGGCCTGAGTGTAGACTGATCAATCCCCATTTTCTCGAACGCGTCCCAGTATAGTATATCGGCCGAGCTCCCTGTGTCCACGAGAATCCTTTTCACCAGTTTGGTTCCAATCTGAGCATGAATGACTAGTGGGTCAGCGGCTTCGACAGCCCAGGTATCTACCTCCTTGTCGCTGAAAACAAGCGTGTAAGGCTCAGACTGCGATCTCGCGATACTATAGATCGGTTTTCCCTGAGGCTTGGGCGCGTTGTTAATGAGCCTCTGCTCTCGTTTGCCTAGGGGAATGGGTTCATGGCGGCCTGCAATCGTACCTATATGGCCATCTAAGTGAGGGAAAATCTGGTGTGGGTGGCGATTAGGACCCTGATTTTGGTTATTTCTTGCGGGGGTTTGCTGCCTTATCTCGTTCTGTTTCCTACCTCCCCTACCTCTCTTTGTGCTGCCGCGACCTCCGTCACTATTTCCTCTCTGAGCAGTTAGGACGTTCTGCTCTCTCGGGTGGTGAGGTCGCGACCTACATTCCTCTGTAGGGTGAGTATCCACTCTGTGGTACTCACACCATGTGGTTGGTTCGTGGAGACCATGACCGCGATCCCCTCTCCTTTCAGCATCGCGACGGCTATCCTGTTCGGCTACAAAATTTTGCGTGTGGAACTGATTCTGATCATGGTTCTGGCCTCTGAACTGCTTTTGACCCTGATTTTGGTCTTGAATCTGCAAACCGGGCACTCGCGTGTCAATCTGCTCCTTTCCCTGACTACCTTGATGGCGCTTGTTACCCCAGTTCTGGTTGTCTCTCTTTTGGCCCTAAGCAGGCTTATTCTGATTGTTTCCTTTCAACGCGGAACTCGAGTGCGCTTCCACGTTAATCTCTGTATACACTCTTTCAAGCATGCCCTGGTAGTCCAAATCTTTCTTGCAGTATAGGTATTGCTTGAAGGAGCTTCCATCTGTGAGACCATCCAGGAACGCGACTCGGGCGGTTTTATCATGAAAATCCTCGGCTTCTAAGATCTTTTCCGAGAACCTCCTGACATAACTCTCTAGCGATTCGTTTGGTCCCTGTTTGACACCCACTACTTCTTGCATAGTCACTTTTCTTTTCCTTGAGGATCCAAAGTGCAACAAGAAACTCCTCTCTAGGTCAGCGAAAAAATGGATGCTCCCTGACGGTTTGTTAAGCATCCAGGTCATGACAGGACCCGCGAGAGTGCCTAGGAAACCTTTGCACATCGTGGCTTCGTCAGGGCACCTTGCGAGCATAGCATACTTGTAGCGTGCTAGGTGTTCGTTAGGATTTTCTTTGCCATTGTACTCTTTGATAATAGGGAATCAGAAATTAGGTAGAGGGACTGACCTGACTATGTGGTCTGCGAAAGCAGTCGGGCCGAACAAGGCTGACGGGTTAATGGGCGGATAGGCCTCGCAAGCTTGTCGCGGATAGGTTGCCTGGTGGTAATAAGGTTCCCCCTCATTATGGTAGCGAGAAGGTCCTCGCTCGGCACGAATCCCATGTCCCCTTGTCTCGGTTCTTCCTCCGTAAGACTGGTTCTCTACGTAGCTCACGGGGGCTTGATTCAAATCAAACCTACCAGGGTGACAAGCCCTCTCGCGTCCCTCGACCCTGGTCCTTCGTGACACTGAGATTCTGTCGTCGGGTACGTGCTCAGCACTCTCCTCAGCGACTGGTTGTTCTCGTTCGCCCTGATTCTGCTCCTGCTCGCGGGCCTCAGCCCTTGGTTGCTCTTGGTGTCGGCCCCTGTCCGTGCTCTGTCCCAACGTCCGAAGGAACGCGCGATACTGAACCAGTGCGGGCCCTACCAGAACAATCTCTTCCTCAGGCACGCGTGTAAGTGGTGCTCGTGAGCTATTTATCTCTTGTTGTGTTCTTGTCTGGAGAGGGGTGTTGCCGCTTCTCTCGCCCCCAGTATTCATCCTTAGGCGGTTAAGTATTAGAAACACGTGAATATCTGTAGTGAGCCTTACTTGTGCGAGGAAGTCCCCACGGTCGGCGCCATTGTTGGAGCTCAGAAAACGCAGCTCGCGACACAACACCTCGCGAGTCTGGCCAGCCAACTTGTATACAGCACTTCACCTTGTCTTCTCCCCGTCGTCCACCCTAGTTCTTGATACCTACTATTCCAACGCAACCAAACCAGGAGAGAGTATCTCTGGATTTGATTCTCCGGCGTTCAAATCAGCGAACGTGTAAATATGCCACTAAGAGCTACACAATTTGCTACTAGAGCTAGAGTGGATAGAAAGAAGTAAGGTAATGATAAAGGGAACTCAAAATGCTACTTAAAACGTTTCAAGTTCTTCATTTACCAACAAACCAAACGGCCCTAGAAATCACCCATCGTAGCATTAAAAGTTTAATAGTAAAACTGGGAGTTACAAACTAAGTGCTGTCCGCCCTAACGCCTCAAGGAGAAGGTGGTTTTGGAAGATTGAGGTTTTGGTTCATCCCTGTGTTTTTCTTACTTGGGAGAGGAAGACGAAGCCTTTTTCTTTCAGTAGTGATCTCCTTCTCTATCCATTGAGTTGCGTTCTTATACTCTTGTCAGGGGCCCACGCGAGTCAATTACCAATTTGCCCCTTGATACTTAATCTCGCCGAATCCTCCTTCTGGGCTTCGTCTGCTTATGGGCCGCTCTCGTTCTTCTGGGCTGACTTCATGGACCGATCCGGCTCGCGTTCAATGGGCCTAAACACTGATTCCTTTTGGGCTTCGCGAGCCCATCGAGAACCGGCTCCAACAATATCGACATATTGTGCATATACAAGGCTACATTTTAGTATTTCCAATTCAAGTAAAAAAAATGACAAAAGCTTTAAGTTTAGTTGCTTGTTAAGACTCGAAAGAGTTAAGAGTATGTTAAAGTCGAAGATTCCAATAGACTTTAGAAGGTAAATGTACAAATTTGCAAACATCAAGTGTAGTTAAAGTGATAAATTTTACACATGCCGTTGTTTTTGTCCACAGAAGACATAAGCACATGACTTACGTGAGAAAAACACTTCATTATTGATGATTGCTTACCACTACAAGCCACACATGTATGATAATGTATGTAAGAAAATAAAATGTTTAAGAGTATAGAGAACTTTTAAGAGATATGAACATGTCATACTGAATTATGGAGGACTCACCCACATCCAAAGAATTGGCGCCGAAATGACCTTCACAACAAGGTTTTAGAAAAGTCATTCTCTTGTTACGTGGACCTTTCTCACATATCATACCCTTATTATTATTATAACAACATCATTATGATTAAATAAAAACGAACCTCTGAAAGAACGACAGAAGATGAGCAGATTAACGACCTCGATCTTAACGCGTGTCCTCAGAGCACTCCAAAATTCAGAAAGCAAATTGTGGTGATAAAGGGCGATAGAGAAATATCTCAAAAATATCTACAGTACAAATAATATTTATTTAATGTGGAAAAAAGAGGCATTATTCAATAGATCTTGAGATGACGTGGGCGACTATGTATCTCAAAGAAACTATCTATCCAATATGGCTAACCTTTTTCTTCGCTTTTTCCTTTTTCACTCTCTCTCCTCCAGGTGTCCGTTTCTCTAAAATACGCCACTTTCTAACCCCACCGATACTGGACCAATCACACGCGTTAGATTCCATAATTTTGCACTTCACACAGCGCCGTATTTTAGCAATCATCTTATACCCAAGGCGTATTTTATAACTTGAAATTTTGATTAGTAAGAAAAACTAGTTGATAGACTATAATTTTGGGTTTCTTAGTAAACGGGTGACAAACGGGCACCACCTTTTTTACCCCCAGTAACACCATCTCGTTCGGAATGGTGTTCCGAACGAGAATCCCAAAATTTTTTAAAAAAAAATCTCGTTCGGAATGGGGTTCCGAACGAGACCGATCTGGAAAATGATTTTTCCATTTATTAAATGCCGAACCGGTTAGTAATTTATGAACCGGTTCGACGCTCGTTCGGAACCCCATTCCGAACGAGTTTTTTTTTTTTAAAAAAAATATTATGATGTCATAAATCTCCTTCCGAACGGCGTTCCGAACGAGATTACTCGGGGTTTTTTTAACGGGTCGTGTCCGTTCTGAACCCCATTCCGAACGGGAAAACGACTATATGTTTCTGCGCATTGTTCAAACATAGTAGCCGTTGAAATTTTTGAAAAAAGTATACGTTAAATGTAAATCTGTGCGCTTAGGTTCTGCGCACAGGTGCTTTAGCCGTTGAAATTTTCTCAACTACTTCGACTATTTCAAATAATGAAAGACTAGTGAAGGTTTACAAAGGAGGTGTTACTCGAAGAGTTCGAGTTTTTTACTCGAAGTTACCGACAAGGTTAAATAGCTATAATATGCATTGAAAACAAGTTTCATTGCATTCCGACGTCGTTTGGGCATCGAACCGCCTATTCTCGACCTTAACAAGCCATCAGGACCGATAAGGCGTTTTTGCGTTTTTGAGTATTTTCGATCAACTTTTGTGAAGGGGAGACTTTATACGCTCTTTATATGCCTAATAACACATAATTGTATAAGTTTTTGAAACATAATCAACATTGATGTACTAGACCCTTCATATCTCAACTACTTCGACTATTTCGAAGAATGAAAGACTAGTGAAGGTTTACAAAGGAGGTGTTACTAGAAGAGTTCGAGTTTTCGATTCGAAGTTTTCGACAAGGTTAAATAGCTATAATATGCATTGAAAACAAGTTTCATTGCATTCCGACGTCGTTTGGGCATCGAACCGCCTATTCTCGACCTTTACGTTATTATTTAAAAAAAAACCGCTGCTCGTTCGGAATGGTATTCCGAACGAGATGCAGATATCCAAAAAAAAAAATTATTTATAAATAATATTGACGTCATGATTTTTTTTTAAAAAAAAATCTCGTTCGGAACGGCGTTTAGAACGAGAATTCCGATTCCGAACGAGAATTTAAAAAAAAACATTACAATCTCGTTCGCACCCGGTGTAAAAAAAGTGCTGCCCGGTTGAATAGCCTTAGTAAAGTAGGCTAGAAACTGGTTTTAGCTTATAAATGAATGAATTTGTTTTTTGTAAAATAAAAATTGATAAAAAAGAGTGGTTTTAATGTAAAAATGTAAATTTTTCTATTTTATTACATGTTTTTTGAAATCGTTACTCCGTAGATACTTATTTTTTAAAATAATTATAACCTAAAACTTAGCCAAACAAAACATTTTTAAAGTTTTTTTTTAAATTCGATATAAAAAGGATTATTTTTCAAATATATAATTGTCTATATTTAACTTCTTATACATATTTTAAAAAGATAAACATTAATAGAAATTACTTAAATTAAATATTAATTAGAAAATAAATATCTGATGTTTTTAAATAAACCCGAAAATAGTTGATTTTATGTAATTTTGTTTGGTGGATCATTTAGGCTCCGTTCGGTATATTGAACTGAAATAATAGCTGGAACTGAATAAGTAGCTGAAACTGGAGCTGAAGCTGAATGAATAGCTGAAGCTGAAGATGAATATGTTGTTTAAAAAGCTACTCGAATGTTCGGTACTTCTAGCTAAATTTGTAATAATAATAGTAAAATTACGAAAAAGAATACAATGAATTATTTAAATTTGTATTGATAAAGGGTAATAGTGGATTAAAAATGAATTAAGCTTGTTAAACTCCATTAATCTAGGGTGTAACATTAACAAATTAATCTATTTTAGTGGATTAAAAATGAATTAAGCTTGTTAAACTCCATTAATCTAGGGTGTAACATTAACAAATTAATCTATTTTAATCTAGAGTAACCTTGTTAACTAGATGAATGTAAGAGAATTTGTGATTAATGGCAAAACCAGAAAGGATTGACCTTTACAGCTTTATTCCGTAGAGTTGTCGACCGCCGGTGGCCATTAATATTGCTTGAAGTTTCAGCCGTTATATTGGACGAGGTAAGAGAAGGAAAACCATTCTTTTTAGGGTTTAATTTTTAATTGCTTACTTTCCTTTTCTGGATAAACTCTAAAATGCGCGTCTGGTGCGCACAACAGACACTGACCCCCACCTTCTCTCTCCGATTCTCCGTGTGTAAAAATGGGGATTTAGGACGAAATACCAAATTGCAAAAGACTTCACCGCTCTTTAGGAGTTGGAGATGGAGTAGTCCTAATTTTGAGCAGGATTCTGTTTTATCTGTCTTTGTAGAGCTTCTAGTTGAGAGATTCGATGGAATATCTGTAATATTAGCTTCTTCTTCTTTGTAAATCGACTTTTTCCGGCGGTGTGAGGTCTTTTTTTGAGGGAATTGGGGATTGCGATTTCAGTTGAATTGAGATGGATGATTGTGAATCCCTTCAAGGCGGTTTTGGTGGCGAAGGTAGTGGTGCCGGAGCTGGTATGAACGGGAAGAGTGCTGATCCGTTTATTGATCGGAGCAAGGTCAGGATTTTGCTTTGTGATAGCGATTCCAAGAGCTCTAAAGAGGTTTTTGGGCTCCTTTGCAAGTGTTCTTATCACGGTAATTGTTGTTCTTGTGATTGCTTTTGGTTTACCTTATCTCCAAGTGAAGTTGGATATTTTGTGCTTGGATCTTTTCTGTTTCTGATTTGATATATCTAGTATCTTAGGAGTTTGAAAATATCTCATGTAGTTGATTGGTAACTTTATGGAAGCCCTTGCAGCAATATCTTAGACCAGTATCTAAAATTCTGTTTCCTGCCTGTAAAACATGAAAGTGTTATGCTTCATAAACTGTTGTGTGATTGTCCGGCATGATTGATTTCGATCACTCAGTAAGTGCACGAGCTTTGATTTGCCCAGCTTGTTGATTTATGCTGAGAAGTATAGTTTCACTATTTAGAATCTTTGGCTATTTTAGTGATGACTTGAAATTATATCTTTTGTTTGATACTTGCATCTGCACTTCATAGTCTTCTATCCAAACATACAAAAGTGCTTATGGAAGATGCTCGGTTTTGTAGGGGATGAAAGCTCATTTTGTTAACTTTAATCATGTGTCAATGTGTCGTGTTTCTGCTCTCAATCTTTCAGTTGATTTAGGAGCTTGATATGGATTTATAATTATGAAGTCGTTGTATACTGAGTTTTCTAATTATTTGTTTCTTGTATGAAATAGTGAAACTTTAGATATTAAGTGTTTTGCAGAATCTCTTGTTGTTTGCAACCACATTCTTGAGTTCTTTTTTGACGGAATCACGTTTACTCACCTTTGTCTATTCACTGACGAGATAATATTGCTTGCAGTAACTTCGGTCAAGTCAGCTAGGCAAGTAATTGACGCCCTAAATGCTGAGGGGCATGATATTGACATCATACTTCTAGAAGTCGATCTTCCCATGAAAAAGGGTTTGAAATTGTTGAAGTACATAATGCGTGATAAAGACTTGCAACGAATTCCTGTCATCAGTAAGACTATTTATTTCCTCCAAGGTTCCAACTAGTAAGCCTTCATTTTTTTCATCAAATTTGTGTAACAGTCAATATTTTTTTCCCTCCAGTGATGTCAGCACAAGATGAAGTCTCTACTGTTGTGAAGTGCTTAAGCCTGGGAGCAGCAGACTATCTTGTAAAGCCCTTGCGTACCAATGAGCTGTTGAACCTGTGGACACACATGTGGAGAAGACGGCGTATGGTTAGTGTACTATTATCTCTATATGTGTATATTTTTGACTGATTATAAGCAGCTCAAAGTTACTCTTAGTTGATTGTGGAGACACAATATGAATAAATGTAAGACAATTGAAATAATTTTGATCTTCAAAATTGTGTTATTGAACAAGTCTGATTGCACCTTATTTTTGTTACAAACCTTGTATTTTTCTAAATCTGTATTATCTATTTAAGAAGTCGTTTATTTTTTTTTTCTACCAAAGTTATGCTAGATAACCTTAGTTTTATATGTTATGAACTTTTGGTTTTCTTGCACCACAATTCTGCTTAATGTGTTACTGCAGAAGTAAACTATCCATCTTTTCAGCTATTAAAATGTGTCAAGCAATTAATTTTAACTGCCTTTCTTGAACAGCAACATGTTTGCTTAACCTGCCTTTCTTGAACAGCAACATGTTTGCTTAACCTGCCTTTCCTGAACAGCAACATGTTAACTCAATCTCTGAGTACACATATTTCTTGTTACATTAGTATCTTCCGTGTGGGCCTCCACATTCACACTCGCGTGCTACTATTCAAAGTCTCAAGTGTCTGCTGTAGGGGTATTTCTTATCTTTGAAAGACATTCTAACATTTGTGCACTTTTTTTCCTCTGGGCAGCTTGGACTAGCTGAGAAGGACATCATCAATTATGACTTTGATATAGCAGTGTCAGATCCCAGTGATGCTAATACAACTAGTACCACCTTATTCTCTGATGACACAGATGACAGATCCCGTAAAAGTATCAATCTGGATACGAATGTGCCAATACCTCAGGAAGTTGAGGTATCTGTACAATTCTTCCAGGCAAACAACGTCAATGCTGATTTCATGATTAGAGATCCAACTGGCCACCATCCTGGGGTGCCTGGAATTTGTGATCGTCGAACAGGCAAGTGTATACTCTTTGTTTCTTGTGTTCCTGTTAAGCTGCAACCATGCACATCAACTATTTGATAAACTACTTCTCTTGGTGGTTGTGGCACTACTGTCAACTTATAACAAAATGATGAACATTTAAATTTAATAAATAATTGTTTTTAGCATGCAGTGAAGTATTTGAGAAGATCCAGTGGAAAGTGTCATATGGATATGTAACAATCTTTTAGGTTTCTAGATAGAAATTTTTCACTAATGATTAAGCAAACATTGCATTTAAGCTTAGCGGAGAAGCCTTTAGATTTTGGCCTTATGTTCGCCCACCTTGCATTATCCAATGTTCCTAGGCAATAGTGATTTGGAAGGTTTACTTTGTAGGTTTATTCTGAAAAAGATTTACCACACTAGAAGCTCTAGATATTGTTTTGTTGGTTAACGGTCAAATGTAATTTTGTAAGAAGAAAAAAGGTAGTCTGCTTTTACTTCACAAGTTTTGGCTGCTCTTTCATGAGTAAATGAGTTGTTACTATCTAGATATGTCAAGGATGAATTTCTCCAAGGCTTTTAGGTGCTATGTTCCTCTTGGTTTATCTTTTTCAGGCCAAATATCATCATGCCTGAAGAAGAGTGAGCTGAAGATAGGCGAATCTTCAGCATTCTTCACTTATGTAAAATCAAGCATGTTGAAGAATAAGAACAGTTCTCAAGTCGCTGCTCCTGCTGATCAAAATGTTGCTCAACCATCAACAGTAGCACCACAAGACACCATAACAAGTATGCAGATCGAACAAGTGGATGTTGATCCCGTTAGACATGAGAATATAGAGGCTTGTGAAAATAACTCTCCTGGAGACGAGTTCCCTAGCAGCACCAGCTTCCCTGATTCCACCTCCATGGAAAGATCATCCACTCCCCCTGCATTTCTCCGGAGCAAATCTACAGATGAAGGTTCATCATCCCAAATGCATATAAATCCTAGAAACGGGACCCATCAATTTGACGCTGCAAACTTTTCTGCACATGCTGCTGCTTATTCTTATTACATGCCTCCAGGGATGATGAACCAAGTGATGATGCCAAATGGCGGAAATCATCAATTGTACCAGCAGAACAATCATTTTTCACATTGTGCTTCTAATGTACCTGGAATGGCGTCTTTTCCTTACTACCCAGTCAATTTATGTGTGCAACCAGGACAAGTGCCCAATTCCAATTACCAATGGCCTTCCTTTCCCAATTCACCTGCCTGTGACAACAAGATGACTACAGTTGATAGAAGAGAAGCTGCACTGATCAAATTTAGACAGAAGAGGAAAGAGAGATGCTTTGATAAAAAGATTAGGTATGTGAACCGCAAGAAGTTAGCTGAGAGGAGGCCGCGTGTGCGGGGCCAGTTTGTGAGGAAGATGAACGGCGTGAATGTGGATCTTAATGGAACGCCTTCTCCTGAGCTTGATGATGAGGATGAAGATGATGATGACAATGTGTCTAGAGATTCATCCCCAGAAGAAGGTTAGAACTGCAAAAACATTTGAAAATCTCCATCGCCTTGAATCTGCACAGAATGTACGTATGGGTAACCGAGAACCGAGAGTAGCCTGAAAAAGAATCCCTAACGTAGCCATATCAGAACTGAGTAGGAAGTTTTTCAGGGCCATGTCACAGTGCGAGGTTGATGAGGTGGATCATCAATGTGAGTGTTGTGTGAGCTACTCGTTGGGGGTTTATATGTTAGTTGCAAAAACTGTTTTTCATTGTACTTTATTGATACTTGTAAGAAGATCTGGATTTTGATAAAGTCCAGTCCCTGATAATGTTTGGGCCCTAAATTCAATTCTTGCATTGACGGAGGATACACGTCTTTACTGATCAATGTGTCTATTTGGGTAACTTGGAACTATTTGTCCACTTCACGCGGGTCTTACACACTTTACGTTTGTAGAAATTTACATATTTTGATATTATTGATAATTATATAATAAAAGAATATATGTTCTTATTCTAACTAAATATATAAATATTAACATACTGATTTTTGTATTTTAAATATTAGTAATGTATAATGTTTAATTACTAATTAGTGTTATTATAAAATCATTATTTACATAATAGTCAATTTGAATTTGTTGTCATGGAAAAAAATCAATTAATCGATTTGATGAATTGTGCGAAGGAAGGATTGAATGGAGTAAAAAAGAGTTTTAGCATTGATCCGAGAAATACATTTTGATTCTTGTGCTAGTTTCTTAACAGAGAAATTCTCTGTCAAAAAAAACAATGCCAACCAATTATGAATTAAGGGTGCGTTTGGATTCCAACGCATTAAATCAATAATGCATTATTGTGCATTAAATTTTAATATGTGTTAAATGAAAATTCAATACGTTATTAAAATATATTAAATATTTGAGTGTGTTTGACAACATAAGTGTACTAAGTTTTTCCACTATTTATTTTTGGAACCTCTATCGTCCCTCATCTCTTCTTGGTGTTAATATTTAACAATAACACATTTTAAACTTTTATACAACCAAACACAGTTTTTAGTTTTAATGCATTATTTCTTCCATAATGCATTTTAAAGATCTATCCAAACACACCCTAAGTTTTGTTGTAAAAACTTTAAATATGGGCCCATCACCTTTTACTAATTGGCTGAAATTTGAGATCTGGGTTGTGGGAATAAATCATAGAAAATTTCTTATGCTTATGTGGAGGAAAGAGAAACACAAAAAATAAAATTAGAAACTTGAATTGGGTTTCTCCTTTGTGAATGGCCTAAGTGCAAAAAGAAATCGAAATAATGGTTATAAAAATGAACAACCAGTAAGGATGTATGACAATAACACAAACTGATGATTCCAATTCAATAATCAAATCTCCATGTTTGTTTCCTGAAATTTCAGTGAGGCATTGGGTTCAGTTGTCAGAACTAAGCTCGATAATTTGGGTTCTCTAGGACCTGCATAATATTTCCCAAACACAGTACAAACACAGAATATGTTTAAGTACTTGACAAAATAAAATTTCTAAGATAAAAAAGATGATTAATTCTTATCATTAATTCACTTAAAAAGGAAAAACCAACTTGCTTGTTGCTGGTAGCATCAAATTTATCATGACCCAAAATTGCATGAAGAAGCATTCTACAACATCTAGAGATGATGCATAAGCCATAAGCCCATATCATGATACACATTCATAGGTTGGCTTCAATCCAACAACACCACAAAAGCGATAATGATTTAAATTAAATGGTGAAGTCATATTGGAATCAAACATTACTATAAATCAATCTTACCCAATGAGTTTTCTAAATTTGCAAATATCAGGTACACCACCCTTATCGTAAATACATGTTACCGAAGTGCTGAAAAGATAGACGTCCCTTGTGGAAAATACACAAAACAGAAAATCAAAACAATGAAGATGAGGGAACATATTGCATGATCCCAAGAAGAAATATAATATAAGTCCTATACTGGCTGTATTGAAAATGATGATCATCATTCATCACACCTCTGTTTTCCCGCATGCTCATTCCAGTCAGGATGACAATGAAAGGGGGGTGAATACGCCTTATTGAGTTTCTCCATAGTTGTACACAGAGCTCCCCACAAAGTCACCTTGATACTACCGCCTCTACATGATTAAGAAGTACATGAATGAACAATCCAAACTGTTTTAAGCTAATTATGAAGAAAAAATTAGACGCATGAGGGTACGAAAATTAAATCGATACAAAAGTGAAACATTATTACCGCAGGATCATGGAGGAGGAATTCAGTACTGATATATTCCCCACTAACATTTGCAACACCCCACCACGGCATACCAGGGAAACGATATTGATTAACTACGGTGTTAAATAGACCACTACTTGGTATCCACCAAGAACAACGCAATGTCAAAGATTTCATTCAATTTCCAGTTGTCTGAGGCGGGGGATTCCCATTCAAATTTTTGAATCGAGACCCGATAAACTCTGCATATATTTCATCTACAGGAAAAATCAATCCAAAAGCAGTTCAAAATAAACAAACTACTGTAAATCCCAAATTAAGGAGCAATGAAACATCTAAACTACATATTTCCAACATATTAATTGCAAATAAAGGATCTTTTGTAAGGAAAACAATTACCTCCTCTATTGGCAGAATGGACTCACCTGGTTCTTCCGTAATGTTAAGTTGCAGTTCATCACACTAAATACCATGACAAACATCCTGACATAATAAACCACATGAAGATGAATTTGTAAGTAAAATATTGAAGCATCTGAATGCATTATCAATTAAAGAGATCATATCAATTAAATACACATAAAAAAGGTTTCGATGGAGGACTGCACTTGATCATAGATATCCTTTACCATCTTTTACTAATCCCATTAGGACTCGCAAGTACTCTGTGAGAGCGTGTTGAAGATCTGTCAACTTTGAACCTTCAGAATTATGCAGTTTAACCCAATTAACTGGACCAGCAACAAAGAGTAAGAACTAAAAGGGTGAGATCAATAGAAGATTATAATACTGGTAAATAGTAATGCTCTGGTTCATAGATCAGATTACCTGGGATGGTCTTTGTAATGTGATACGGAAGACATCTTCAGGATTGCCAGAGATGAGCTCTGAAGTCCTTCAAGAAGCTGCAAGATAATATTATTAAGAAGGTGGTTAACTTATACTAATTAACAAAATAATTATTTTTCAAGGAATGAGTTTATTGTTCAACCAAAAAAATCATACTTTATGCAACACTGCAGCAGGCATTATAGAAAATAATCAAGACATAACTTACTTTTGTAGTTGGCTGGAAGCTGCGGTGAGATCTGTGAGGCTCACCAGCATCAACTGGAGCTTTTTCCTCGTCAATTTTAGTCAGTTCGCCACTTAACCACATTTGTTTTCTTATGTCTGGCAACAGTTATATTTTCGCACTTAATGGCGACTTCTTAACGCAACCATCCAGCTGATGCGTAAATAAATAAGAAAGAGGCATTTCAGCAGCCTCAGATGAAGACCCAATAGCAACAACCATATTTGATTTATTTTCTTCACTCAAATGAGATTTGTTAAATAACGTTTTCTTGACTTGGTCCATGCTTTATCATACAATCCTCAATATACTCTAACACTCTGAAATTCGTATAACCCTTAAACATTTTCTGAATTCAATCCCAAAATTCGAAACCAATTCAAGAGAGAGAGATAGAAAACACAAAACCTAATGTGATGTTCATACATTGTTGAACCATGCTTGGAAGCAGTTGAAGGTTGAACGCAACACCATCTGTTAAATTACAACTAAACTAAACTCAAGAATTCAGAACATAAAATTTAATTTAAAGGAAAAAAAAAAGCAACAAAAAAATAAGGAAGAAGAAGACGATGTCAAACTCTCAGAATAAGAAGAACTAACAACATTGTCATAGATATCAAATTTCAAATAATTTGCAATAGTGTGGTCTATTCAACAGGTGATTCTAATTATATATACATAATCAATCGTTGACCAAACAAATTGATAGTGATATCCCTAGTTGTTTAATAGTGTGACAAACAACACTGTCATACACCTAAACAATACTTTCTGAAAGAATTAACTTATTTCTTCTCACCCTCAGCTCATGATTCAAGGATTCCCCCTAATGATTATCTCAAATTAATCCATAGTTCTTATAGCCCATATTCTCCAAATGAGTAAGAGACAAGATCAATAAAAATAACTTCAATTTGTAATTGTAAATCCTCCCAAGAATAATATGAAAAGAAACAGAAAAAGAAGTTGGGAGGAGAATAAATTTAGAATGGAGAATCAAAACAAAAAACCAAACTTACCGCGGGGAGGAAGTTTGGGTGAAAATATTATGCGAAGGGGTTTCACCTAGCAAGTATCCACACAACAGTCAATCAAGTTGATCATAGATTTATCTCAAGTTCTATTCAATCCTAGGGAATGTTCCTATTCCAATCTTTAATATATCAGCAGGCTAACCGGTCCTGATAATACTTACTATTCAGCAATCAGGGAAACCTCTCAAGATTAGATGAAATAACAGCAAAGGGCACGGGAATCATAAGGGTGCATGCAATAACTTACAACCGTCAAATATTAACATGCAATCAATTCTCTTTCATAAAAGAAATCAACTACCAGATCATGCAGATATGAGTGCTACAATGACAAGGAATTCCACCGTATATTCCTAGTCTAGCAATAGAAAACTATCAATCAAATTAGGTGATCAAGCTAGCAAAACTAATAGAAATCAATAGATGAAGAACAAGAGAATTAATACAAACCCATAGGAAAAGAACAAGAGTTTAGAAATCTCACAACTTAATAACTGAAGGTTTCAACCGCTAAGCAAAACAATGGAGATTAGTTCCTGCTCATGGTTGCAAAACTAAATTGTCTGATGAAAAAAAATGATGAAAAACTAATGAAAGCTGCTAGGGTATAATTAGACGCAGGAGGGTACGAAAATTAAATCGATACAAAAGTGAAACATTATTACCGCAGGATCATGGAGGAGGAATTCAGTACTGATATATTCCCCACTAACATTTGCAACACCCCACCACGGCATACCAGGGAAACGATATTGATTAACTACGATGTTAAATAGACCACTACTTGGTATCCACCAAGAACAACGCAATGTCAAAGATTTCATTCAATTTCCAGTTGTCTGAGGCGGGGGATTCCCATTCAAATTTTTGAATCGAGACCCGATAAACTCTGCATATATTTCATCTACAGGAAAAATCAATCCAAAAGCAGTTCAAAATAAACAAACTACTGTAAATCCCAAATTAAGGAGCAATGAAACATCTAAACTACATATTTCCAACATATTAATTGCAATTAAAGGATCTTTTGTAAGGAAAACAATTACCTCCTCTATTGGCAGAATGGACTCACCTGGTTCTTCCGTAATGTTAAGTTGCAGTTCATCACACTAAATATCATGACAAACATCCTGACATAATAAAACACATGAAGATGAATTTGTAAGTAAAATATTGAAGCATCTGAATGCATTATCAATTAAAGAGATCATATCAATTAAATACACATAAAAAAGGTTTCGATGGATCTGTCAACTTTGAACCTTCAGAATTATGCAGTTTAACCCAATTAACTGGACCAGCAACAAAGAGTAAGAACTAAAAGGGTGAGATCAATAGAAGATTATAATACTGGTAAATAGTAATGCTCTGGTTCATAGATCAGATTACCTGGGATGGTCTTTGTAATGTGATACGGAAGACATCTTCAGGATTGCCAGAGATGAGCTCTGAAGTCCATCAAGAAGCTGCAAGATAATATTATTAAGAAGGTGGTTAACTTATACTAATTAACGAAATAATTATTTTTCAAGGAATGAGTTTATTGTTCAACCAAAAAAATCATACTTTATGCAACACTGCAGCAGGCATTATAGAAAATAATCAAGACATAACTTACTTTTGTAGTTGGCTGGAAGCTGCGGTGAGATCTGTGAGGCTCACCAGCATCAACTGGAGCTTTTTCCTCGTCAATTTTAGTCAGTTCGCCACTTAACCACATTTGTTTTCTTATGTCTGGCAACAGTTATATTTTCGCACTTAATGACGACTTCTTAACGCAACCATCCAGCTGATGCGTAAATAAATAAGAAAGAGGCATTTCAGTAGCCTCAGATGAAGACCCAACAGCAACAACCATATTTGATTTATTTTCTTCACTCAAATGAGATTTGTTAAATAACTTTTTCTTGACTTGGTCCATGCTTTATCATACAATCCTCAATATACTCTAACACTCTGAAATTCGTATAACCCTTAAACATTTTCTGAATTCAATTCCAAAATTCGAAACCAATTCAAGAGAGAGAGATAGAAAACACAAAACCTAATGTGATGTTCATACTTTGTTGAACCATGCTTGGAAGCAGTTGAAGGTTGAACGCAACACCATCTGTTAAATTACAACTAAACTAAACTCAAGAATTCAGAACATAAAATTTAATTTAAAGGAAAAAAAAAGCAACAAAAAAATAAGGAAGAAGAAGACGATGTCAAACTCTCAGAATAAGAAGAACTAACAACATTGTCATAGATATCAAATTTCAAATAATTTGCAATAGTGTGGTCTATTCAACAGGTGATTCTAATTATATATACATAATCAATCGTTGACCAAACAAATTGATAGTGATATCCCTAGTTGTTTAATATTGTGACAAACAACACTGTCATACACCTAAACAATACTTTCTGAAAGAATTAACTTATTTCTTCTCACCCTCAGCTCATGATTCAAGGATTCCCCCTAATGATTATCTCAAATTAATCCATAGTTCTTATAGCCCATATTCTCCAAATGAGTAAGAGACAAGATCAACAAAAATTAACTTCAATTTGTAATTGTAAATCCTCCCAAGAATAATATGAAAAGAAACAGAAAAAGAAGTTGGCAGGAGAATAAATTTATAATGGAGAATCAAAACAAAAAACCAAACTTACCTTTCGGAGAAGGATTAGATAGCCGAGGAGGAGTCCACACCATTATGAAGAGTTGGCATCCTGTAATCAAGCAAATCATATTTCAGATGAGCGGCAAGAGTAGCGATTTGTTGATTCACCGTGGATTTCAATTTTCCGGGGGTAATGAAATTAGTTCCTCGAAGAATCGCCGCAGTCGCTGCCTAGTGCTGCTTCCCAGCCAAGGAAAAGACACTCTTCACTGGATTCGTGGTCGTTGCCAAAACTGGCCACCAGCGTCGTCGTACAATCCTGATGAATCAAGCAAAAGCATAGCACCGCAATTTATACAAACCCTAATTTATCCAAATTTCTACTCTGAATTTATTTTAGTGAATCAGCGAAGGAAACAGAATCATCATGATTTGTAGATTGAATTCCATGAATGAGCAATTGTGATTAACAATAGGCATTAGAGAGAATAACCGGAAAAGTAGGGATCAATACTCGATGTAGCCATAAGAGACGGGGCCTTTGGCGGGGGAGCGGTGGCGCAGCTAGCCGAGGGATTCAAGCTGAGCAAAAATCGCTGCTCGGGAAATTGACAGGTGAAAGGAGAAAGAGAAACTTTCAGGAGAGAAGGTTGTTTTGTTCGAACCAAGTACATCCTTGCGTTTTGGAGAAAATCAATGGAAACTGAAACGTTGAAGGCCAACACCGAACAATCTTTACCGTTTACCGTAAAGGCGTAAACTCAAGATCAGAAACGCTTGCAAGCGCAATCAAGGAAATTAAGGTTCAAAGATGAGAAGCCCAAAGCCCGAGACTTAATTACTGGCCCGATTCCGACCCGGTACCAGTTGCCATTACTTCAGCAAGCTCATGGATTATTATATAGATATAGATTGTATTTGTGAAATAAATAAGTGCATTTGGTTCTATACCTCAAGTACTTGCACCAAAAGGAACGAGAACAAATTATTCTCTATATGCCAACAATGTCACGAGTGAAAAGGAAAAGAACTATCCGTCATACTACTTGGACTAAACCGCCTACTTCCTTTTTTAAAATTAATTTTGATGGTGCAAAAAAGGGAGACTTGTCTTCTTATATTGGTTTTATTATTCTGGAAGGTGATAATTTGACTGTCATAAATTCTATAAGGAATACTTGGAAAGTACCTTGGGAGATTCGTACTTTTATTATGGAAATCCAACATCTTGCCTCGTCCTTTAATTGTTTCAAGGTTTCTCACTGTTTCAGAGAAGCAAATGCAGCGGCAGACTTCTTCGCCAATAGAGACATACATATTCAAGATCTAAACTCAACGTTGATCAGGCTTAATGGTGATGCAACAAATATTGAAGTCCAAAACTTACGCAGAGAATTGCACTCTAGAGGTTCTAGACTTTTAGAGATTTCTTCACAATCATCCGGTGTGATGATGTAGGTGTAACTTACGATTTGTAAGTACCTTTTGTTGGCTTGTTAAAAAAAAAAAATGTCACGAGTGAAAGGGAAAATTTGTAGCAGACAAGAGGTTGTGGTTTCTTCTTTTGTTAACATCTAACAATTGCAATGAATTATTATATTGTTATATATTCGTAGGAAAAAATTAATGTGAGAATGATCTTTATCCTACGAATATACGAATACGTGCACAACATTCTATGTTAATGTGTGCGTGTCTTTGACAATATATGAAAAATACATACACATAATTGTGTGTGCAAGTGAATATGAAAGAATGTGATGATGACAATGTGTCTAGAGATTCATCCCTGAAAGAAGGTTAGAACTACAAAATCATTTTGGTTCAAGCAAGACACGGCCCCCCTTTAACAGGCGGACCCATATCACAACTAAAGCTAGGGTCAGGTGGAGGTGGTGAGTTTGAACTAATCACCTCATGGTAGAAGGGTACTCCCCCCCTATTGTTGGGCTACAAGTCCATGTGCTTAATTTTTCATTTTTGAAAAATGACATGTGTCAAATGATGACGTGAAATAGCTTATTGATGAGTATAGTGTTTTGCTTTCGTAATTATGTAGAGATTTTACGTCGACTCAAACTGGATCTAAACTATAAAACATTTATGTTTGTTTATTTCACATCTACATTTTATGTCTTTGTGTTAACATATTTGTGAGACATCTTGCTACGATTGGAAATCACAGTTTTATCAGTCCAATCAAATGGGATTTTCAACACTGACATATAACAATAGACGAAGATAATTGACTATAAGCATCAAAGCATAATCTCTTTCATAATCTAAAGTATCAAGACTTGATTCACGTACTCATCCCATAGTATTTATAATGAACATATAAAAAACATTTCAATATTAGAGTTATCACATAAACAAAACATTTCAGTATTAAGATATCTCTGAAACAAAACGTCTCAGTGTTACGGTTATAATCTTTTCTTTTTCTTTGAGAGTGATAGGTTTCTGAGCTTCTCCTTCGTCTACATGATGTTTAAGATAGGCTCTTGATTTTCTAGACCATCAATAACATTATATTGATGTAACAAAACGTTATTCTTGCATCCTTATTACTGGCTTTTTCATTCCACTCGGGCGTATTGGACGAATTGGTCATTAAGCTTTTATATGTATTGATTTTTCATATTGGACCATATGTTACCGGGTTGATTGGTAGTCATTGTGCTTTTATGTGTTATGAATTTTCATATTGGATGATGTAACTCCTTAAAACAAGCGTGCATGTACTCTCTCTTTCGATGTAGGTCAAAACTTGTGTTGGTAATTAGGGTGGATAGGTGAGGGAGGATATAGGTAAAAAACAGTGCTGTTAATTAGGATAGAAATCGAGAGAGACTTATATTGCTTGAATTTGGGTTCGGTCTTGATGATTTTATCGTGTAGAGTCGAATTGCGAGTTGAGAGAGAGATGAGGTTGAATTTCATTAATTGGGATGGAAATGAGAGAGACTTATATTGCTTAAATTTGGGTTCAATCTTGACGATTTTATCGAATTGCGAGTTGAGAGAGATGAGGTTGAATTTCATTAGAGAATGAGTAGTTGAGGTGATATTCAATGATTGGATCTTGGAAAGGAGACGGCAATGAAGTTTCTTACTCCATAAATTAAGGAGGTTCTTACTCTACAAGCTCTTTTTTTTTTCTTGTGAGAAATTGCTTAGAAGGAAAAGTATTGCTTCCCATTTTGCATTTGAGATATTTATAAGAGAGACTAGGTTTATCAATTAGTTTGTTTCTTTTTGGGCTTTTCTCCACTTTCTTTCATTTTGACCCATATGATCCCATGGTCAAATTTTGGTCGAACATGAGGGAGTGTGACCCATTAGCCCTTTAGTAATTTTCAATAATAAATTACTCTTTCAAACCACACCTTTGTAGCTACAAACAAGGCACCAGAGCTGGTCAAGATCATATCCTATTTCGTCCGATTCCACCAACTCTGGAGAATTCTAAGTCCCTTGATTTCTGATATCTGTCTATGGATTATGACTTATGTGAGAGGAAATGGGAGAAATAGGAGGTAAACTGGATTTGTCAATGATTTTGTTTTCATTGGATGCGGATTTATGAAAATATATAATGATTCTAGCTAAGTAGCCAATATAAATTTTGTAAAAAATATTACGTTATTACGAATTTACGATCAAAATAATTCTTTGGTTATAAGATCAACACAATTCTGAAATTGTATTACTTTTATATAGAATAATATTAAATTTATGTATTTTATCTAATATATAAAATTATTATGTTATTTAATACTTCATCAGTCCCCATATATATTTCTTAGTTTCCATTTTGGTCTAAAATTAAGAAAAGAGGTGATAAGAAGGAAAAAGAGGAGAAAAGTAGAGGAGAAATAAGATAAAAGTTGTATTGGGATAAGAGAATTGAAGAAAAAGAGTATATTGGATGGTTGAGATTATAATAAGGTAATAGTGAAAAAAAAGAGGATGAAAAAGTAGTTTAGATGGTTGTGGGTTGAGATGTAATATAAGATGCATGTAAGAGTATTTTTGTCAAAATAATATGCTATTAAAGGAAAGAGTAACAATAATTAGGGACGTCCCATAAGAAAATCATAAACTATAAATGGGTACAGAGGAGTAAAGTGTCATCTTACCCGTACATTATAGGATACTACTTTAGCGAAAAAGAAAAGAGAGACAAACATGCAAAGAAGAAGACATAAATTCATTCATGTTGGAATGAATGAGATGACATGGTTGCTTTAGGAGGCAAAATAAAGGAGTTGAAATGCAGATTCTCAGGTGCCGTTTGTTTCATTACTTTCGGTTTGTTTTCTTAAAATATGTTGATTTCTATATTTTTCAATTTCTTCATCAAAATTGATAGAAAAACTAGTATCGGATTTAAATCGATAACAAATTAAACAAATTAGATAAAGCCGTAAGGGTATAGAAAATTAAATACTGAAGATAAAATCTTATACTGTAACTAATTTGACCGAAATTGTTTATCGTGTAGAAGCTAATTTAGGGGTCTTCAGCTTCAGTTGACAATGATGACAAGTTCACAAAACCCTGCTGCATCGCACCCTTCTTCTTCTTGATGATCATTTACGTCATCTCCGAAGACAAGGATTCGACAGCTGAACCAAATGATCCAAGTCTGGGGTTAGTGTTATGCTTTCTCGCCTTAGCAATTTTGGACTTGACGGGTGGTATTACTTATACTTATACTCCCATTCCCGCATCCGAATTCAATGGTGTTTGATGTCAAATCCAGGAGTCGAGCTCTTCTTTGACGACATTTCGGAATTCTTGATCAACATTGTTCGCGCCACTCGGAAATTCTGTCGTCAACCCACTGAAAAGCTTAAAATGGATTGAATTGCTTCAATGGATTGAATGCTTGAACCTATGTTCAGTTTGTTTTTAAAATCTGCAAATGTTCTTTCAGTTCTTACTTTTGGATAGTATGTATTCCATATTTGCAATGCAACAATTCTTTTGCAATATCTATATTTGAATCATTGCCTAGCCTTTGAATCATTGTCTGCTAATCAAAACTATCTTTGCATGCATAAAGATCTATTAATCTTACAGATGAATTGTGCTTGTATAGCTTACTTGCGGCAACAACATAAGGTGACATGACAGGAAGTAAAAATGTTCACATGAGAACCGGAGAACCGGAGTAAAAATGTTAACAGTAGTTTGTTCAGTTGAGCAACTTGATTCAACAGCTCAATTATCTTCTTCACAAGAACTCTCCATAAGCACACCATTTCCAACCTTCAAATTTGTGCTGTTACAAATTTTGGACTTGATGTCCATAATCAAGGTGGAACCATCCACTTACGCTAGAAACGGAGGCTTTGCAGAGCAAGGATTCCAGCCCTTCTTTGACACTTGGAAGTTCTTGATCAACAAATTCTGTCATTCAAAAGACAGACATAGATAGAGATGATTGATCCTATTTACAAATTGTTTTCTGCAGATGTTCTTTCAGTTTATACTTTTTGATGCAACAATTGTCTTATAAAACAAATTTGATGAAAAATTGTCATTACATGAGAACCGGAGAAATATACAAAGCTAAACTGCTTTTGCACAATTAAGCACATGACAACAATCAACATGTAGGTCAGACTAATATGCTAAGGAAGAACATGTTATGTTCTTCAGCAGGTGTGTGTGCTGCACATTAATTAATACTTACAGACATACAAAAACTAGCTTCAGAGATGAGACAAGCCAAGGAAATTAAGGATTGCTTCGTCATGGTTTGGTTTCGTCCGGCACTGTTTTTCTTGCTCACATTCAACATCCCTTGATTACCGGAACTCTGTATCGAGCTAACAATAGTTTGTTCAGTTGAGCAACTTGGTTCAACAACTCAATGATCTTCTGCACAAGAATTCTCGATAAGCACACCATACACAATTTATCAATGTTATTTAAGAAGATATTGTTCTACCATTACTGGAAAGGCAAATCAGTGATTTGCTTAAAACCTATTATTTACCAATTACCATAACTAGCTATTACAGATTAAACAGCAAAATAGCATACAAAAAGGTTGATTGCTTTCCGACTACTGTAAACAGTTTATCATGAAAAAGTAAATTTAATGTAGATAGCATACCATTAAGTCCAAAATGCTTGCATACTAAAGCACTGAGCATCTTCAAGGAAAATTTGAGACATTTTTATATCTTGCAAACTTCATGTTTAGATGTGTTTAGTACAATATGACATGTTCTGTTCTATTTATAAATAATACGAAGGTTATAAATCATCTGAAGCCTGTGAATTCTTCTTATATCTACGGGTTTCCGAAAATTAACATCAGACCTTATTCTTAAACATTAAGAGCTAATAAACGATTAACATAGTGCAGGTTCTTTACATTATTCTCATCCACTGTTAGATACATTGTGCAGGAAAATGCATATGCCAATCTCCATCTCTTTCTATCAAAGTATCCTTTTTATCTAAATCCCTATCTAGGCATCAGATCAGATTTCTCACATGTTCATGAATAATCTAACTGAAAAAACTGTCAAGAACAAATGGGGCCATAAAAGAACAGTAATTCACATAGGCATTTCATCGAACACATAGTAGGCATTAACTAACCTGGTCTTTCTCTCTAATCAGAGAATTAAGCCGCTGAATCGTATCATCTCTACGCCGCCTTGGTTTCCTCCACCAAATCCACACTCCCAACACCATCATAGACACACCCGTCATCATCCCACCAACACAAACAGAGCCTTGAGATGGGAACGAGAACAGCAAAACCCTAGAACGAAGACTGGGCAAAAACGAAACAGCTTTAAGATTCAACAACTGGAGAGCGAATCTGATCCACCTGAATACCGGAGAAACCGAGGAAGGCGACGAATGCTGGTGGTTGCTCGGATCTCCGGTACTGGAATCGGAGGTTGTGGTGGGATCCGAGGCGGAGGGAAGGTGGAGATGGGAATTGTGGAGAGGATAGGCGGCAGGGAGACCTTCATGATTGACGGGAGGGAAAATGGAGAGGAATGGATCATGGGAGATTTGATTGAAGGTGGAAGTGGTTGCAGGAGAAGAAGAAGAGAGAAGATGCTCCCAATCGCTGAATCCATCGGGGTTGAGGATCTCCTCCTCCATCTTTGGACTGCTCTATTACTCTCCCACCACTATCTTCTGCAAAATCGCATTACACCATCTTCTTCTTCGTCCTTCGAATTTCAAAGTAATTTAAATAAATTAAAAATTAGTGTTTTATATCATCTTTATGAATTGAGTTTTATGTTTAACCAAAAAGATGGATTAAGTTTTATGTAAGGATTCATCTTTACTTTCTACATTCAGATAAAAAAAAATTGACACTATAATTATATATATTTTTTTAAAAGAGCTAAGGAAGCTCATTAAGATGGTCTTAAATTTGTACTTTGTTAGATATCCGAGTGAAATAAAAAAAACGTTAATTTATTTATCAAACTGATTAACTTGTATTTTTGTTAGCGGGTCAATTTATTAATTATATCACGAAAAACTTTCATAATTATTGTCTGTAATTTCCACCAAAAGAATAAAAGACCACAGTTCACCAATGATGAAAAAAGTTTTAAGTTTAAAAAAAAGGATAAACATAATCATTCTATAGTATTTAACTATTTATAGTGACCGTACTGATACAATTCACAACATATATAGTGAATACATTGATATAAGGTCATACTATACATTACAAGTTTTTTAGCATTTCCCTCGTATACTACGTGAAAACAACATATATATATATATATAGTGAATACATTGATATATATATAGTGAATACATTGATATAAGGTCATATTATACATTACAGGTTTTTTAGCTTTTCCCTCGTATACTACGTGAAAATACTAGGATTTAAGGTATTTCTTAAATTTCTCTTTTGCAACTTATCCTTGACGCCATACCTCATTTTACTCAGATTTCTCCCTTGTATCAGGAAACTCGTTATTCCATATCCTCGTTATTCCATATCTTATAGGACTGTTTGTTGGTCACTTATGCTTTTATATGTATTGACTTTTCATATTAGATGAGTTAACTTCCTAAAACCAATTTCAAAATCACTAATCTACCTTCTCTTTCTTTCAATATAGGTCAAAATATAATTAGGGGAAACTGAGAAATGATTTTATTGCTTGAATTTGGTTAAGGACTTCAGGACTTTATCGTGTAGAGTTGAATTGCCAGTTGAGGGGAAGAGATGAGATTGAATGACATTCAAAAATGAGTAATTGAGGTGCTATTCGATGATTCGAGCTTAGAAAAGAGATGGCAATGAAGTTTCTTGCTCCATCAGTTCTTATTTCTTTTTATGAGAAATTGCTTAGAAGGAAAATTATTGTTTTTCATTTTGCATTGAGCTTTTTATAAGAGAAATTAGGTTATTTTCTCTTTTGGGCTTTTTTCCACTTTCTTTCATTTGAACATATAATTGTGAGCCCATGGTCAAATTTTGGTCTAACGAGAGAGGGTGTGGCTTATTGGCCCTTTAACGATATTTCAATTAATAAAATTAACCCTTCAAAGTTTTTTTTATTTTTTCTAGCCCCAATTTTTTACTCTGCTAGTTTTAAACGTTTTTTTCCCCCTCGTCCCCACTTTTCATGATCGCTCGTGAAATTCTTGCCATGGATGGCAATTCACCTACAGTGTCGTAAATTGATGACATTGTCACTTTGAACAACTCTTTTCGACGCCTTTTGTTATCTATAACACTTTTGACACTAAGGTATCATTTTTTGTAACCATTTCTACAAATGCAAAATATTTTGATTTTGAATTATATTTGTTGTTGTGATGGGGTTATATTATGATATGACCTACATAAGGTGCTCAAAAGATCACATAATATACACCACAACTCAATGCGTTGGTTTAATCCTTCAGTTAAAATTAGAGAAGCAATTGGAGAAATATAATTAATCTATAAGTAAATGCACGTTATGAGGTGGAGGGCAGGTGATAGAGATGGCAATTGAGGCGACAAGGAGACATTAATGTTTGTCGGAGGGAAAATGGAGAGAATTTATGAGATTGGAATGGTGATGGTTGCAGGTGGAAGAAGAGAGAAGATGTTCCTAATCGTTGAATCCATCGGGATTGAGAGTCTCCTCCACTATCTCTTGCAAAATCGCTATCTCTTGCAAAATCGCATTATGCCTATTTGTATTTTGTTAAATATCTAAGCATTGGTCAATCTGGCAAAACTCCAATTTCGACGCAAGTGGCAAGGGTGTTATTCCACATGCCATCCACAATAATACCTCTGTCGCTTGTCATCTAATTATCAATTTTCAAATTATTAAGAAAGATTTAATTACATAACTATACAAAGCCCACACCTAGGTATCGTCTTAATCGATACTAATTATGGGTTCCATCTATATTAATTCTATTATTAGAATTTGACAAATACCATAACTCATAATCTTTAACACAAATTTACACATGTACGAATCTATTATTGCTTTTGAAAAGCGAACTTTGTTGTTGATTTTCTCGTTAGGAAATGCTCTAACATTAGTTTGTTGCATTATTTTATCTCTCGGAATCAAGACGTAATTTTACCTAATGCTTATATTAAGTCATTTAGACAGAACTTATTCTTGTCTAGTTTTAGTGACTCGCTTTTAGAGTTTTTATGGATCATTTGATTGACTGGTCTGAGATTGTCATTCTCCTTAGGTGGAGTCTAGGCTCCTACTCGTATCTGAGAAACCATAAACGAACAGCGGTGCAGGATTCCTCCATTGGTGTGCTTGTCGGTCGTCCTTTGGAGACGAACAACGTCAAGAAGAGAATGGAGGTGACCACCGCCTTGTTTACAGAGACCGTACGTTGCCTCATCTACAGGGACGACAACATGCATTAGCCTCCGACTAGATCGAGAACCAATGGGATGGGATGGGATTAGCAAGGGGCAAACAACGACATGCACCCATATAGATAAGAGATGCTAGGACCAAGGCAACACAAAATTCTAACCAGGACGTACGTTCATTATGTCGTCTTCAGAACCCTATTTAGAGCTTCTTAAATAGCAAACATGGGCCCGCTAATTCAATTATCTAAAGCTCCACCGGCGACCGTTGCCAAAGATTCCCCCACAAAACCAACCTACGAACCGCCACCATCACTTCGGTATCTATTAGATGAAGAAATTGTAATTCATGGGAAATTAAATCCTATGAATTGAATTCATGCGTTTTACTATCAAATGGATTATGTAGCTAAAAACGGGGGAAATGAAACTTACCTAGGGGGAGTAGGTAAGTTCACTTCCTGTGTTTTGCAGGAATTGAATATCTACAGGAAATGAATTTTCATGATTTTTTGTAAACAAATATTTCATCCTATTTCCTGCAAATTTTCAATTCATAGGAGTTTAGGTGGCGTTTATTTAGATTGTCGGAAACGGAAAGGAAACGAATCTAGTCCATTTTAGTGGAATTGTTCATCGATCAAAGTTGTGATTTTATTCCCTTTCTCCCCTTCTCCTAGTAGTAATGTTGAAGTATTTATTAACCTCATTTTGGGGGTTTCACCTCCCCCTCCCCCCCTCCCTCTTTTCTCATCTCTTAACATACAAATTTTAGAATCCAAAATCAAGTTATCATCACTTAATAATTGTCTAGATTCATTTACATTTCTTTTTCGTTTGCGAGCAGTACAAACGAATGAGCACTTAGTATTTTCATATACTCCCTCCGTCCCTAAATATAAGGCCCATTTGCTTTTTTAACACTATTCACGGTCGAAGATAATCTTTCGATTTCTGACTATTATATAATATAAAATATAATCACGAGTGGTCTTGTTTGATTCATATCAATGAGTACTTTAACAATATCAAAATTTTACAATTTTAACTAACTTGTAATGAGAGATATTGACGAAACAAAACGTGTATCGGCAAGTGTGCCCATTTGAAATGGGAAGAATAAAAGGGGACGGAGGAGTATGTAACAAGAACATAACTGGGCTTAAATCGATAATATTGGGCTGAGTTTATGAGCCCCTTCACTGACTTACTGGCTAATAGACTACCGCCACACCCCGGCCTCTTTATGGTTTTTGTTTGTTCTTATTGGATCTTATCAACAAACTCCATTTTCTTATGACAAAAAACAAGTCTTTTTTATTATTTTCCACTCTAATATAAGTATATCAGAACTCAGAAGGGCCACACATATCTCAGCTACGGAGTAGTTAGTAAAGTCCATAATTGCATACACTATAATCATTTTTCAACAAAAAAATAATATTTGATACGCATATCTTTGGCATTTTTCAGACCATTTGGGTTCAAATAATAAGCCCAATGAGCTGTTAATATGGCTTCACCTTCTCAAGTGAAGTCTAATCGAAAACACAAACCCCTCAAGATACCAAAAATAAGCTGTTTAAAATTGACGTAACCTGGTACAATTTCATAATACATTTTTTCAATTATTAACAAATTATTTCGACCTTTAACTTAGTTCTTTATTCAATTAGTGAAAGTAGTGAAAGGCGAGAAATTCCCTTGTAAATTATTTTTTAAAACATTTTGTCGAATATTGCTTTATGTCACAATAATGCCGCCTAACAGTCAATAGAGACATCTGACCTGTTGGGATGATAAGATCCCTTAACCATGACTTTGAATAATTTAGTTGTTAGAATATTGCACTTGTTCTATATGATTATTTGTATCTGGCTTAGAATCAATCATAGATTAGTTTATTCATGTATATACGAAGACAAAATAAAGAGAGTTGTTTAGGAACACATATTAGTTAGTTTGGAGATTGATTATAATTAACATGTAATTAATGTAGTATGGGATTATCTTGTACGGACTACACATCCATAGTTAGTTGCCCGCAGCTCCGGTTTAAGTAACGATTGATCCTAATCTAATTACAAATTAATGACACTATTAACGGAATTTGCAAATTTATTCGTTAACTCTATACAAAACAAACGTAATTTCTTAAAATGTTGTTTATGTCTTTTAACAATCAATTTTAATTTGTTAAAATACTAAATTACAAAAATCTCAACCCTAATAATCTTTTCTTCCATTATGTGCGGTAACTGATTCCTTTTTAAGTATGTATAATGATAGCTTATATTTTAGTTATTTTCTCCGATTTTCTCGGAAATTTTATTGTAGTTTAATAAAGGCTAATTTAATTCATCATAAAATAGCTCAAATTCCAAATAGTTATTTGGTGTCTTAAAAACGACTAATCAATTGAACTTCAAATGTGATAATCCTTAAATAATTAATATATCAATTAAATTACTAGAATATCATAAACGTCAAATGACTATACGTAGCATTGACTATAGGCGGGATTGGTCCGAGGCCATTTTCACATGCTTAATTTAATTCAAATTCTTCTTCTCTCCATTAATAAACCCTAGGGCATAGAAGCTCTCTTCTCTCTCCTCGGTGCCGCCGTAGAAGCTAGGTATTTCTCGTCGGTGTACGAGATTTTTTTGTTCCGGGAGGGTCCAATGGAAGGGACGGGAAGGAATCGTGACTTGCATCTCACGAGGGACGAAAGTTTGATTGTTACAGATGAAGTTACTGACGTCAACGAAGCTTCAACGCTAAGTTCATTGACATTAATGGGATCTTTGCTTACGACACAGCCTTTTAATTCGTTTGCGTTGCAAGCTACCATGAAAGGGGCGTGGAGAGTACAAAAAGGCTTTATCTTTCGTGAGATTCGTAATAACTGCTTTGTGTTCCAATTCGCCGATGCAGCAGACAAAGAGAGAGTTATGAAAGGGGGGCCATGGTCTTTCGACAAAGCTCTGCTTGTTCTACGTGAGCCCGAGAATGATCAACCTTCACATATGAAATTCGATAAGGCGGCGTTCTGGATTAGGGTTTATGATCTTCCCGTGCATATGATGATGTTAAATATGGCACGGAAGATTGGCAGTACACTTGGTGAATTAATGGAAGTGGATGAATCAGATCTATTGTTTTGTGGGAGATTTATTAGGGTTAGGGTTTTGATGGATGTGAAAAAATCTCTACAAAGAGGGGTGATGGTGGCGTGTGGGGAAAAAAAGATATGGGTTGAACTCAAATACGAACGTCTCCCCAATTTCGGTTACACGTGTGGAGTCCTAGGGCACGTGGACATTGATTATTAGGATGAGGAAGGAAGGGGTCTACAGAATGAGTACGGAGAATGGTTACGTGCATCACCGATGAAGGTCCGAGAAAAGTCGGCGGGAGAGAAAGCTAGAGAACATGAAATAATCAACTCCCTCAAGAAAGATGCAAACCCTGGAGAAAAGGTATCAAGCTATAACCCTACCCGGAAATCGCTTCTCAGTCTACTGGAGCAGGGGGACGAGGCGAATGAGAAGGACGGGGATGACAGAAATTCTGAGTCGTGCTCCGACGCTATTATCCCAGCACAAATGTTAGAACGTGTTGTTTTACACAGCAATGGGAGAGATAAGGAGGAAGAAAAGTATGAGAGTACAGTCAAGAATAATGCGTTGTTGAAAGGAAAATCATCTTTGGTTTTTGCTGCGAAGAACGAGGACGCTGAAGATATGGAGAGTGAGGGAGTGGATGATGAGGAAAATGAGGGTGCTGAGGGAGGGGAGGAAAGGGATCCTGCTGCCAAGGGAAAGGGTAGGAAACAATGAAAACAGGTAGCTAGGGCAGCAGGTAATAGGACGGGTGAAAGTATGGAGATGGTTGGGACCAAACGTAAAGAGGGAGGTTTGGAGAATGAGCTGAACGAAAACAAAGAGAAGTCGGGAGGTGAAATGGAGAATACAGATGGAAAGAAACGTAAGATTGTTAAGGCTTCGGGTACCGTTGCGATATCGGCACGAGAGGAGACATTCCTCTCCAGCCGGACGTCATGAATGCTTTAAGCTACAACTGTCGGGGATTGGGGAAGACCCTGGCAGTTACTAGACTCACTTCTTTAGTGAGGAAGGAGGCCCCCAAGGTGCTCTTTTTAATGGAGACCAAAAGTGATCGTAGGAAGATGGAGACGGTGCAAAGAAAACTGGGTTTTCAAAATGGCTTTGCGGTGGACTGTGTAGGGAAATCAGGCGGACTGAGTTTGATGTGGGAGGAGGGCATTGATCTTACTGTTCTTTCGTATACTGCTCATCATGTTGATGCAATGATATTGTTCAATGATAGTGGGCAAAAATGGCGATTTACGGGCATATATGGTTGGCCACAGAGAGGTGATAAGCATCATACACTGGAGTTGTTAAAGAGATTAGCTGAGGATGATCATGAGGCTTGGATGTGTGTGGGAGATTTTAACAGAATATTCAACTTGGAGGACAAAAAGGGTGGCCTAGCGGTGGAATTCAGGGAGGTACTGGAATTTCGGACCACTATGGACTGTTGTGAGATGGGAATTCTGAATGCAGTTGGCCCTCAGTTTACGTGGGATAATGGTATGGAGGGTTCGGATTTTATTCAGGAACGAATCGATATCGCTTTCGCAAACGAGTAGTGGTCTCAATTGTTCCCGGACGCCACTGTTGTGCATCTAGATGCGGTTCCGACCATGTTCCTTTAAAGATCGTGTTTAATTCAGCTAATGTAGAGGAGCAACCGAAAATCCCTCGTCCGTATTGGTTTGAAGCCATGTGGCTTGATGAAGAGTCTTGTCTTGAGGTGATCCGTAATGCTTGGCAGAACCCGGGTTTTTCGGAGGTTGATTCGAGTGTGTCAGGCAAGGTTTCTCGTTGCGCTTCTGATTTGAAAGAGTGGGATTATAAAGTGTTCGGAAACGTTAATCGGGAGCTCAGGCTTGTAAGGGAGGAGTTACGCATCCTCGGCTTGCAAGGTATGACGGGAGATACTGTTTTTATCAGGAGAGAGTTAGAAGCTTGAGAGAGGGAGCTAATGAGAAGAGAAGAAGCAATGTGGTTACAGAGATCACGGGCCAATGAGTTTAAGTGGGGAGATCAAAATACCTCATTCTTTCACCAAAAGGCCTCGGGTCGACAGAAGAGAAATGCCATCAAGAAGCTTATAGATGACGATGGCATGGAGTGGAGTGGAGGTCTTTTGATGGAAAAGCTATTGTGGCGCTGAAGTATTTTCAGAATCTGTTTTCTTCGGATGTCAGAGCGGAAGCAGCAACAACCTCGCTTGGAATGGCACCCCTCCTGACGGTTGAGGATAATTCGGAGCTTATGGCGCCTTTTGAGACCGATGAGATTAAGACGACTTTGTTTTCTATGCACCCCACAAAAGCTCCTGGACCCGATGGTATGTCTGCTCTTTTCTTTCAGAAGTTTTGGGGCATTGTTGGAGAGGACGTTACGAAAACTATGCTCTCGATTCTTAATGGTGCCGAGTTCCCTCCTCAGTTGAATCACACATTTATTTCCCTTATCCCAAAAGTCACTGAGCCATGCAGAATGAAGGATCTTAGACCAATAAGTCTTTGTAATGTGCTATACAATTCTCTCGAATAGGCTGAAACAATGTTTACATAAGTTGGTGGCGGAGAGTCAAAGCGCTTTTGTCCCCGGGAGACTCATAACAGATAACGTCCTAGCTGCGTTTGAACTCTTCCATTATATGAAGAAGAAGACGAAGGGGAAGAAAGGTTACATGGCCTTGAAATTGGATATGGCCAAAGCTTATGATAGGGTTGAATGGTCTTTCTTGGAACATTGTATGAGAAAGTTGGGCTTTGATGAGAGGTGGATTGCTTTGATCATGAAATGTGTATCTTATGTGACGTTCTCCACTCTGATCAATGGACGTCCTACAACAGTCTTCCAACCGACGAGGGGTTTACGTCAAGGCGACCCTTTATCCCCCTTCTTGTTTCTCCTATGTGCTGAAGGCTTCTCCGATTTGCTACAGTTTAGTGAGTCACATGGACGGCTTCATGGGATTCAGATTGCTAGAACTGCCCCTTCTGTTTCCCACTTATTCTTTGCTGATGATAGTATTCTGTTTGCTAGAGCCACCTGTCAACAGAGCTTGGAAATTGCTAATATCCTCCATGTATATGGAGCTGCTTCGGGTCAACAGGTTAATTTCTCTAAGTCAGAACTATCTTTTAGTAAGAATGTGGAAGATGAGATGAAGGATTCCATACAAGCCATTTTTGACGTCCATGAAGTTGAGAAGCATGAGAAGTATTTGGGTCTTCCAACTATGGTGGGGAGGTCTAAGAAAGTGATTTTTGGCCACTTAAAGAGAGAATCATGAAGAAAGTTAGCGGCTGGAACTCTAAGAGTTTGTCACGTGCAGGGAAGGAGGTTATGATAAAGGCAGTGGCACAAGCGATTCCAACTTATGCAATGTCGTCTTTCAAACTTCCTAGTGGTGTGTGTGGGGAGATTGAGTAGATGTTGTGCAACTATTGGTGGGGTAATTCTAATGGGTCTTCAAAGATGCATTGGCTTAGATGGAAGAGGATGTGTTTACCAAAGAAGCTGGGTGGATTGGGATTCAGAGACAGGGCAAACTTTAATCAAGCAATGCTTGCTAAACAAGGGTGGAGGATTATCCAAGACCCATCTTCGTTATTATCCAGACTTCTCAAGGCTAGGTACTTCCCTCATACTAGCTTCTTGGATGTGTTATAGTTGGAGGAGCATTATTTTTGGCAGCAGGGAGGCTTTGAAACAGGGATTACTATGGAGTGTGGGAAATGGCTATAACATTGATATTTGGGAGGATAGATGGATCCCTAGGCCTAATAGCTTTAAAGCTATACGTACTGCTTCCCCTGCTACAAGCACTAGGCTGTACGACTATATTGACTGGAACAATGTTGTTTGGAGAACAACTCTTGTCAGAAAGTGTGGAATTTGAACGTCCGACCCCAAATTCGTTCTTTTATATGGAGAGTCTGTCGCAATGTACTTCCGACTAAGGTAAACTTGCTTTCCAGATTTGTTACGGAGGATGATATATATGTACGAGCTAGGTGTGCGGGAGACCAGAAACAGGCTTACGATCCAAGCTAGATGGGTGAGGCCGAACAGGGGGATGGCCAAGATGAATTGTGATGCAGCTGCGGGCACTGAGGGAGGAGGAATGTGATTCATTGTCCGTAACGAGAACGGGGAAGGTGTCTTTATGGGCTCAAAGGCGTCGTCTTCAACGGAGGTAGAATTACTGGAAGCTGAAGCAATATTATGGGGAATGCAGTGTTGTGTAGCAAACGGAGTTACGAGGATCGTCGTCGAATCCGACTCCCTCGCACAAATGTATATAAGTGTATGTTTCATTCACAAATACTTGTCATTGCCCAACCGGGGTTACTGATTCTAGATTTAATTGAAGATTCCCATACACACAAATGTTATTAATAATACACATAGATTTGGTATACATAACTGTCTACGATATTATATGCTCGAGTCATAAAACCTAGATATATCGTCCTCGATTATCATCTAAACATTCATCTTCACGTGATCTTTTTAATTATTAGAGTGTCAAATCAGTAATTTCCTTGAATGAAAAACACAACAAAATACATCATTTGTAATTCCAAATTGTCTTCGATCTCATATGTTGTACTCCCTCCGTCCCCTAATGTTCTTTCCATCCTCAATTTTTACAATATTCACAATTTAATACAATTCGCTAGATTATTCTCAATCTATAAGAACAAACATAGTCATGCGAGATCTTGTTTTGTTCGTCTCATTGAGTACTTTAACCATATCAAAATTTTATAATTTTTAGAAAGATATAATAACAGATATTAACGACGCAAAACATGTCTCGACAAATGTGCCAAAATGAAATGAGAAGAATATTAAGGGACGGAGAGAGTAATATATATCGATAAGAAAGTCACTCTCAAATTGACATATATTCAATAGAACTACGTACTCATTCAAATGAGATGGTATACAAGTTATGTAATTTAATATATTATGATAAATGACTACTTGTGTAAATATGGTAATTTAATATATATTTTGAAACATCTAAAATACTTCGTTTATTTTACTTGGGTAACTTTTAACTAAATTCTACAAGAAAATATATATGAATGTAACCGCGGGTTTTATATAAAGGAATGAGAATATATTTATTTGCATACATCACCTTGTCCTTGTCGACAACATTTAAAAACATCTATCATAATTTATATATTCATGTGTCTTAAACTCTTAATATTGTTAATAATTTTTTTTTTCTTTTAACTCTATTTTATTGGATGACTAATTTATAGCTAGAGGTGTTATAAATTTTGTAATTAAGATATCAAATCGAATATATAATCTTGAATTAAGTTTGTTGAGAAGTTAGCCTCATAGAGGTGATTAGTCCTCATTTAGGATTTGGTAGTCACCATCACCGATACACCACTAACTAGGATACGCCGTGCGATGCACGGCCTTTATGTGTTAATTTTTTAATCTGTTTTTTTTTTCAATTCTCTCATTTATATGAGCCTTTGGTCTTCCCTAACTTGATATGGAAAAATATTTTCATGTGATTCGGGTTTAGAATGTATAAGCATCTTTTTGAGGTCCTCATCTTTACATCACATATGCCTCTTCGTTCCCACATTCAAGGGAAAAAGGAATATTCATCCTAAAGTCAAGACAGAGACAATAACAAATTCAACTAAAACAACATCCTAATCTTCATCATGAAAAGGTCAAAGAACCCTTTATATGTCGCATTATTAGAAATATGAGCTGCCACTTTACACAATAAGTATTTGAATCATACACTTCTATAGACCAATCATACTGAAATGTTTGCCCCAATATCCATGAATTGCAGAACCTGAAGTCATCTAGAACTGAGCTAGCAGAAGTCTTTAAAGACCTAGATCCTGAATGAGAATTCTATATACCCACAATCACATTCCAACAACTACAATGAACCAAATTTGCAATTCAGCTAATCATCATCTTTCCAACTCAGAATCAAAACCAAACGGGGAATACAAACAAAAATAATTCGGAAGAGCTTCCCACCGGCTATACTTCTGCAATGTTACTCCAACTATCCCACAGCTGAACAGGCAAATAGACATCAACCAACACCACGGAATTATAGTTCCATAGAAACTTGTTTGCTAATCCAGTTTATTGACAATCTAGTATATTATTCTCATTTTCTCACTGTCATGATTTGAGGGGGAAATCCCACCCTCATATTGCCAAAGCATCATATTGTATATTGTTCTCATTTTATCACTGCCCTGACTACGTTTTGGAAAATTTTAGAGCAGAATTGTTTGTTCAAAACAGTCATGCATGAGCCGAGATATAATAAACCAAAGTAGGGCGGGAGATGGAAACTTCCTCCTAAGAATAATAAACAGTTTGAATGTTAACAAACTCAGACACTCGAATCCAGAAAATATCATCCACAAAATGCAACTTAAATATGGCTTGTGTAAATAGTTCAAATAAAGTTGCACCAGTTACCTCTTCCGATTTCTTCTGTTAAAAAGTTTACAGTTCATACTAAGTAGTAAGCTAGGCAACATACACAAATTTTGGCACTCATTTGAGGATCCAGAAAAGATTTCACTGTGTTCCACAACAATTTGAAACCACTGCCAGCATTTATAATATACATCCGGCATAGAGTCTGCGGGAAGGAAAAAAAAACATCAGCAAATGCTTCTGTATAATTTGTCCATCAAATTAAATTTACTGTACATTTTACCTCAGGATAGTTGTCGTTATCAATCTTCTGCAGTCGCGCTATAAGTTCACGTGCATGCTTATTTAGGTTTTTGAGACCCCGAACATAGAATTTGTAGAGAAACTTCATAACTCATCACACCTTCTTGGAATATCATCTAATAATCAGAAAATATAAATTGGTACATGTCAAACCTTATAATCCAAGATAAGAAGCTCACATGCGGCTTTATCAAAGAAGAATTTAATATCTCTTTCAGCAAACGAATCAGAATCAGATGCGCTTATAGCTCACCGTGTTCGTTCAGATGCGCTTGCAGCTTGTCTTGAATTCTTTTCCATGTGGTAGCGTAGGCGGTGTCCTCGTTTCGGTCTTTCCATACCGCGCTCGACTTCACAGCGTAATTCATCTATCAAGGAACAAACCTGCATAAAAATAAACCTAATTCCTTATACGAAATCAAGTAACTTGCAGCTTTCAGTTTCCTTGCAATTCATTTTTTGTAACCCTCTAACTGAAGACAAAAAATCAAACTTATACTCCCAATCAGCGAAAGAAACGACATGGCACATTAAGAACCCATTATACTGTCATTTTTTCCAAGTACAATGATATGGAAGCTCAGCAAATGGAATAGATACAGAGAAAATTAGCAATCCTGAACAATCCAAGATTGCATGTCTCTACTCAATCTCTCTTCCTAGGAAGTTGCACCAGAAAATATCATCCACAAAATGCAACTTAAATATGGCATGTGTAAATAGTTCAAATAAAGTTGCACCATACCTCTTCCGATTTCTTCTGTTAAAAAGTTTCTACAGTTCATAATAAGTAGTAAGCTAGGCGACATACACAAATTTTAGCACTCATTTGAGGATCCAAAAAAGATTTCACTGTGTTCCACAGCAGTTTGAAACCACTGCCAACATTTATAATATACATCCGACAAAGATTCTGCAGAAAGGAAAAAAAACATCAGCAAATGCTTCTTTCAGTTTTTTCTTTGCAAACCTATCAAATGTAACATCAAAACACATCAATGTTGGATGAAAGAGATCAAAGATGGAAACTTACTGCATAAGCATATCAATACGTACTAAAAAATATAGAAGAATGCATAACCTGGCGTTAGTTATCTGACAGAAGATAATCCAGTAAATTCCTCTCAATCTTCAGCATCCTATAAAATCTCATTGAATTCTAGAAGAATTGTAGCACCTTTTTCTCAACTTGTATCTTGCATGAATCAGGTCATCAGGAATGCAGGGGATGGTATACACATTTATGCAGGTGTTCCATCAAAGAGTGTTTCTAAACAACCCTGAACACAAAGAAAGGGGAAACTAAAGAAATATTTATTTCAGGACACTCCAATCCTACAGTAGGTGTGTGCAATTATGGTAGTTTCATATATTAGCAGTGAATCTTTTGAAAGATGGAATTTGGCAGAATGTCAAAACATAAAAGCTCCTAGATGCCTCTTTTCTTTGTACCCAAATAAATTTTGCAATTTCATTTGACATTATCAGAGATTCAGAGATTCAGAGATATGAAATCAATAGTAAAAACAACAACAACAGCATGTTTGTTCTGTATATTCAGCTGTTGCTTATTCTTTTCATCTGATGCATATTTAGCGTATAAAATCCCATTGAATTCTAGAAGAAATGTCGCACCTTTTTTCAGCTTGTGAGTTGCGAGCCGTTTCCGTTTCTTCGTGAAACCGTCATTGGAGTACATATCACCGCCTTGAACCGAGTCTACACCATAGATGCGAAAGAGTGTTTTTACCATTAATCTATGATATCCATAGAAGCAAACCAATGAACTAAACCATCAATTTGATGCAAGCTAAGTTGAGAATTTGCACTGATCTGTCAATGTAAATTATTATTATTGCATCCATAGAAGCAAATCAATGAACAATACAAAATATATGACCAAAATGTCATACGAAAGAAGTGAAGAAACCTGAGATCTGAATGCTTAATTAACCCATCTTCTTCTTCTTCTCCGATACATGCCTACTGTTGGTGCAGGACGCCAGAATAAGCCCTCGAACCACAGCAAGTGCAGACAATCACATGAAAACGTAGTAAACCCCCAACAATTTCGCCGTCCCTCTTCCTGAACACACCAACTCCCCCATTAACGCCGCCTGCAACAAACAACACAAAAATTCAGAAAAACAAAGCATCACAAAATTCAACTCATTTCATGCCTTAAACCGTGCAGGACAGCCAATCCCTCTAAAATGTGTGAACCGTTTGGCTCAAACTCGTTTCTTTCGCTTCGGTCCATCTCCATACAATTCACAGACACCATTGTCGCTCCTCTGTATAAACACAATATCATATCATTATAGAGACGTTGATACATCAGAAAAGCGAAAAAAAGAAGAGAAAGAAGTCTGAGAGGGAGACAGAGACAGAGGAGGAAAATTCATCGACGGACACTTACAGAAATTAGGGCTGCACCAGGGCGCAGTGACGAATTAGGGTTGCACCATCTTCCTTTCCCTCTTCTAATTTTGCCGACGAACCACCTCGTTAATCTGCTCCTCAGTTACTTCTTTATTCTTCCTTTTCTTCTTCCTCCGCTTCTCATCCTCACTGTCATCCGAAGACGATTCAGGCGAAGAGCTTCGATCTCGACGGCTCCGATGGCGGCGGCTGCTCCTCTCATTCTCCTTTCTACGGCTTCGTGAGCGTCTATCTGGAGAAGCGTCTCATTCTCCCTACTTCCGTTTTCTTTTAGGGTTTTGGAAACGCCTTCTCGGAAGAGGAAGCAAACAGTCAGAGGAGTTACGTCCGTAAAATTGGAAGAGACTAATAAAAAGGGGAAAGCTTTAATTGGTGAGAGGCTAATTACACTTAAATTTTCATCCTAAACTACATGAATGCTGAAAAAAAAGGTCAACTTTATAAGTAATATTGATGTGATTTGACGATGAAACGATTAAAGAGCTATTAACATGGGAAAACGGAAAGACACCAAATTAGAAGCCCATAAACCCGGATTTTAATGACTGGCCTCTATCAGTCCGGTACCGATTGCCATTACTTCGACAAACTCATGAATTATTATATAGAGATAGATACTATAGTAAAGATGTCTACTTTCAAATACACGAGCTAAATGTATAAACAATCTTAAGGTATGAAAATGATAAATGATTTCATTTATATACTTTATGTTGATGAAATGTCAAATTTATAAAACAGCATACTACTCATCTTCTGAAAATGACACGTTCAAATTCATATTTGGTCTCTATATTCTCCTTGCCTCGTTAGACTATAGTGTACTAATGTACTATTTTATTTATTGCTAATCAATTTTAAGGAAGCCCCACGTTAATTTTAGACGTCAATAGCTGAATTTTTCGTATAAGAGCTGAATTTCTCTACCAAAAAATGGGTCATGTACCATTTTGGAATTTTTTTGAACCGACAATAGTACAATTACAATGAAAGCCTGAAAGGGTTGAAAGATAATTAGTCTTTTATTTTATTTGTGAATTTTCGTTACAAATCTTCACTTATATATATATTATCCTTTTCCCTATGTGACATCCACAAGTTTTGATCGAGCTTTAATTTTAAACATTTGAGGGGTCAGCCAGCAATCTGTTTTGGAAGCTTTCAACTGATATGAACCTAGTGACATATCATCAAAAAATTCTTAAAAAGTTCCGGTAAGAATAAAACTAAATGTAAGAAAAACGAAGTTTTTACGTTCATAGATAATAAGTTAATGTTCATAATCTGTGCGAAAATAATTGTGAGGTCATTTTAAGAAAAAAAAAAAAAAGTTCGCAGGAATTACAAGTATGTCACCGCATCGCTTACTGAAAACGTTCAAAAAAAATTATAGCTCAAGTTATGAACATTACCATTCAACATATGAACATTGACATATAATCTGTAAACGCGATCTGTTCGTTTTTCGTACGTTAAAAGTTATTTACAACGGAACTATCTTTAGACAATAATACCAATGGATCATAATCCCTTAATTAAAGGTTTTCTAATTAACTAACAATAGTTGAAAGGGTCGTGCTCTTTTATGCTATCATCCAATATAAAGGAAAAAATGACATTTAACTAGTTTTATGTAGAGAAAAAAAGAAGATAATGAAAGCATTAACAATTCATAACAATTATAATCGAACTAATTTTGCAAGTATGCTTACAACTCAAGTTAGATGGCAAGGAAAATGGGCCCACAAATGAGTAGTTATCTTACATAATTGAATGGATTATAGAGATGGTTTATTTCTATTTTGTAATAGTGCATGCTTGAAGAGTGGACTTTAAGTTATGGCTTTATTATTGCTATAGTTTTAGGATATCTTGCTATTTGAGTACAATCAAAGTCACCCAAGCAACCTCCTCATGTCTCACCTATGCCTATTTGAATTACCGTTATTTTTCCATTCCTACATAATTATTAAAGAATATAAAAGACTCATCTAAAAACGCTTTCACTACATATAACTTGAAATTTACTTTAGAAACTTCATATACAAATCCTTCTCTAATTATAACATACATATAAGAAGAACAAAAATTAAAGTCTAGTGAGTACGGTAAATTTATATGCATCTGGTTCTGGAAAAAATGACGACTAAAATGAGTATTGAGGACGATGCACACTAACGTTATTTTTTATACACAAAGACACAAAGATGTTATTACTCATGCACATAAACGTTGCAACTCATGCAGACACAAACCACTGAATGTGTGTATCACCGAAATTGTGTGCATGAATCACACTATTTGTGGGCATCGTCTCAAGTCTTCATCTAAATTTTAATCCTCACGAGATCTCTTTCATGTTTCCACAAAAAAAAAATGATTTGTGACGAGCTGGTTTTGAACCTCTCGCGAATATTGTTCGTGACAGACAGATGCAAATGGTCTATGACAAACGTAGGCAGTTTCCAGTTCGTGATGAACAAAACCTATATTTAATTCGTGACAACCGAGATCATGCGTCTGGTAGGAAAAAAGAATATACGCTGTTTCGCCAAAGAGAAGTCCTCTAAAAATCCATATATATTATAACATTATAAAAATGACCGAACTTGAAAAACTACTTAGATGAACATTATACCATATTGTATAGTTGGTTGGCCTATCCACTTCAAACTTCTCAAGTTTTCCTCCGAAACAACACCAACCATTAACACAACATCAAAAAGAATCAAAACTCATTAGTATATACTAACCACACCACCATCATTCATCACCCCCCCAAAAAGAACTCTTCAAACCAACTCTCCCCCAATCCCATCCCTATATATACACCAACAACCACTTCCCTCCCATCACACAACCAAAAAATGGAAGAACAAACTCAACACCAAATCAACAACAATGGCACCTACAAGATCATAAGAACATCAATCCACACATTCCTAACTCACTTCCACCATTTCACCTCCACACCAACTCTCCTCGCCCTCCCTTTCTCCCTCTCCCTCCTCCTCCTCCGCCCATCTTCCTCCTTCCACCATCGCCTCAACTCCATCTTCCTCGCTGCAAATCTCCCAACAAACTCCCCAATCTCTCAACTCTTCCTCCACAAACTCTCTGAAACTCTCTCTTCATCCCTCTCCTCTCTCCCCTTCTCCCTCTCCTTCCTCCTCCTCTCCAAATCCTCCACAATCCAACTCCTCAACTTCCACAAACAACCCACTTCCTCTTTCCCCAAACTCCTCATAACCCAGATCTGCAATCTCTTCGTCCTCCTCGCCGCCAACTCCGCCTGCCTTCTCCTCCTCTGTCTCCTCCCTTCTTGGGCCTTCCTCTTCTGGGCTCTGTTCTACTCCTTCGTCGTTGCCAACACCTGTATTGTCTGCAATCTAGCTCTCATTTCCTCTGGGTTTGAAGGAGTAACCGGATTCTCAGCGATTGTGAATGCTTTCGTTTTGATCAGAGGAAAGAGGACTGTAACCGCGCTTGTGCTTGCCTTGCCTGCGAATTTGGCTATGGCGGGTGTCGAGGCGATGTTTCGGTATCGGGTTTTTGGTGGAGGGGAGAGGTGGGTGTGGGGAGTGGCGGCGGAGATGGTGTTGATTGGGTTCATGTACTCTGTTTTGATTGTTGGAGACACCATTGTTGGGTGCTTGTTTTATCAGAGGTGTAAAGAGGAGTTGGGTTGGGTTTTTTATGAGTCTGAGGTTGAAGATGATGGAGATTATTATGCCTCTGATTTTGAGAAATTGAGGGCTCTTGAAGAAGGGTTTTCTTCTTGATTTTTTTTTACCGAATTTGGAGGGAAAATTTACTGGCGGGTAAATTGGTGTATAGTTTTCAAAGGAAGAGGAATGCAAGATATACAAGACTAGGGTTGGTGGATGATAATTCTGTAAATCTTATCTATATAAAAGTTGATTGTCCATTGTCAAAATTGAATGAAATTGGTACCAATTTAATGCATTACTCATTTCTTAATCACCTTCTTTGGACTTTTGGACATGTATTTAAATATCTTTCTTATATCTCTATGTTATATTTATTTATAGTCTACTTGATTAAGTCACAAATTAAATTAATGTGTGAGCTTCTCTTATGACAATGCAAACGTATTCTAATATTATGTTTTAAAACTACTTCAAACATAAATATAAGGAAATAAAAAATACTTATATTTACAAATATTAATAAATTTGATAACAACAACATATTAACAAATAATATATAACTATATTAAATCACATACGAAAATCCGTAATTTTCTCGCGCTCCCCGTATATAGTTGGAGTAATAATTATGCCTTGTTGATATGTTTTTTCGCTCCATTTTACAACTACTATACAAGACTAGGGTTGGTGGATGAGAATTGTGTAAATTTGGTGAACTACTCCTCCGGTCCCTTTTTGTTTGTCCACAAGTACGATTTTTGCGGGAATTAAGAAATTGTAGTAATATAATGATTATAGGAGAGAGAAAAGTATAAAGTGAATGGTTAGAGAAGAGAGATAGAGAGAAATAGTAGATAAGATTGGAATTTGGGAGAGAGAAAAAGTGAAAATGTGGTAATTATAGGTTGATAGTAGGGATAAAATGGGTAGAATAAAATAACATAAATGGAATAATGGACAAACAAAAGGGGACAACCGAAAAGGAAAGTGGACAAACAAATAGGGACAGAGGGAGTAAATAAAAGCAATACTGCTCTCCTATGTTGTTTAATGATTCCATCTAAAAAGGATTAGGTGAAACATGAATCACGGATTGATATAAAGTGGAGTTTTTAGATTGGTGATAAGGCTAAAGTCAAATCAAAGAAAACCCTAAACACTAACTAGAGTATAACAAGTAAGTAGAGGTCGAATCCAAGAGAATCAAAATACCAAATTAATGCAGTCAAGTGAAATATCAACTAGTAATAAGTAACCAAAGGGGGGGTTTTGATTGCAAGAACACACAAGTAACTAGTAACAAGCAGAGGAAGTTTGAGTGAGAATATTATGCGAAGGGGTTTCACCTAGCAAGTATCCACACAACAGTCAATCAAGTTGATCATAGATTTATCTCAAGTTCTATTCAATCCTAGGAAATGTTCATATTCCAATCTTTAATATATCAGCAGGTCAACCGGTCCTGATAATACTTACTATTCAGCAATCAGGGAAACCTCTCAAGATTAGATGAAATAACAGAAAAGGGCACAGGAATTATAAGGATGCATGTAATAACTTACAACCGTCAAGTATTAACATGCAATCAATTCTCTTTCATAAAATCAATCAACTACCAGATCATGCAGATATGAGTGCTACAATGACAAGGAATTCCACCGTATATTCCTAGTCTAGCAATAGAAAACTATCAATCAAACTAGGTGATCAAACTAGCAAAACTAATAGAAATCAATAGATAAAAAACAAGAAAATTAATACAAACCCATAGGAAAAGAACAAGAGTTTAGAAATCTCACAACTTAATAACTGAAGGTTTCAACCGCTAAGTAAAACAATGGAGATTAGTTCCTGCTCATAGTTGCAAAACTAAATTGTCTGATGGAAAAGATGATGAAAAGATAGAAAGAACTAGAGTTCTTAAATAGAGACTAACCCTAAAAATATATGGTAAAAGATAAATCATAAACGAAATAATAAAATAAGGAAAAAGAAATAAAACAAACGAAGGAAAATAAGGAAAGTCCGGAATGTCTTCGGCCTTGTTGTGGCGATCGCCATAGATGTCTGACGATCGCGGTCTTCATGTAAAGCTTTGCCTCGTCTCTGTCGCCCCATGGCGATCGCCGCAGAGTAATGGCGATCGCCATGCTCTCTCGAACTCATGTATGGCGATCGCCATAGTGATGGTGGCGATCGCCGCTGCTCCGCAGAATGTCTTCATGTCTTCAATCTTTTATCCTCTTCTTCTTCGGTTATGGTCTTCATTTCTTCACTTCTTCATAAACAACTCAGAATATAATAATAGCTTCAAATACTTGTGATAACACTCCTAAATTAATGTAATAACCCCTAGTTACGTCATATAAAGTGTAGCGTATCAATTGGTGTGGAAGGTTTTGTTATTGATTAGGAAGATCATATAGAAGAGCATGTGTAGCATTAACGCTCTATAATATCATTTCACATGATGAAGGTAAAATGTGCCCAGTGTTGAGCTTTGTCACATTTTAAGTGATCGAAGAAAGTACGGGGAATTTGATACAGTTTGATATCGGTATATCAGATATAGATATAAGTATCAATCATATTCATTTGTTATAATTTATATCAAAGATGTAAGGTATAACTATTAAATCCTTGATATTTAGTCATATTCCAATACCAAGATATTATATAACCGATATTTCATATCTTAGACGTTGATATCAAATGAGCTCATAAATATTTGTGAGTGAAGTGAATCCGAATGGTGGCATGTTTGGCGCCATATAACCTCCCAATATTTTCCATCCTCACTGTTTATGCATGATCAAGGATTTGGCATGTTACACACCATCTTATAATTTTAAAAACATTGATTTCCCTACCAAATACGTTCAGATCAGAAACTTAATTCATCAAATTTGCGTCTTTATTTAATGGGTAAACCTAAAAAGGTAGCACATGTTGCGTAAGTGGCAATATAGAAGGACAAAGGACATGAGGAAGTTGGTTAACTGACTCCATTATAAACACACTTCCGTTTTGTTCCTTTTCTTTAGCCATTAGCCTATTAATTAATCTCCTTAAAATTACAAAAAGTTACGTGACATCCTATCCTATCCACCGAGGCATCTCCCAAAACGAATTAAGTATTTACACGTCTGCGCAAGAAACGGTCAAGTTCTTTACTATTTTGTAATAAGTTATTTTAAAACACTAAAATTATAAATAGACAGCAAAGCCTCCATAGCATAGTGGTATTGCGTTCCCTTCGTAAGGGAAAGGCCGCGAGTTCGATCCTCGCTGGGGGCTTCTTTTCTTCTTTTTTTGGGTTTTTTGCATTTTGAGTTGTGGCAGCTGATGAAGAAGACGCAAGTAGAATCAGTCAAGTGCATTAGACCGGCCTTTGTCTTTTAATTAATTACAAGTTATAAGACTATTAGAGTAGTTATATAAGCACTGTATACATATATTAATTTTCCTCATATATGTTTGAATATGAATTCTTCAATGGACATGTTCAAACCTTAAGGTCTTCTCTTATCTCAATAAATTAAAGGAGAGAATGAATGGCGAAGATTATTCACACTTGCTTTCAAGAATATTCAGCTACAAGTGACACATTATATTTTACAAGTTGTAACAATGTAGATTAGTTGCTATTCAAGCCAGAAACCAACAAATTCAAAAAACTGCACTATATTAGCTTCTCGAAAAGAAATAATGAGATTATTAAAAAGATGTATGAACAAGAAACTTGTTATGTCCAAGCCATCCAATTTCGTTTGCTACTTCCCACAGTTACAAAGAATTCAATAGAAATCAAAGGCTGTTGAACTGAGCTGAAATCTCAAAACTCAGCCTCCTCCTCCTAAAATTTCCTCTATCTATGAATGCCCTATACAAATCCATCCTTACTCTGACATGAACGTGGGATCCTCACTCCTCTCTAATTCAAAACCCAGAAAGTGGAATCAACTGCGTGTTAAATTATGCTTTTACCTAAGTACAGCAGGTTAGTTCTTTGTACATGATTTGCACTTGTAAATATACCAAGGGATCTGATCTGCTCCATTTCGCCCTCGTCCCGTGCTCGACGCGGTTTTTAAAGTGCAAGCCTGATTTATCGCTCGTTATCTTGGCTCTGTTATGCACACACCCCGAGCAGCGCTTCGAGAGCCGTTGCAGCCTCTTTTGATCTGGAAAAGAGGATGGAGACGTCTGGATTGACGTTTTTGTTGACAGCTGAGCTCTTCCCCGCAGAAGAATTCTTGTGAAGAACAAGAGTTCCTTGATACTAAGTTGTGTTCTCTTCTTCTGCTTTAGAAGTTTGGCTTTCTTTTGTCTTCTCCATATCGGCCTCCTTCTCAGCCCTCTTTCTCTCCAATTCTGCTTGCTTCAAATTCTCCTCGTGTGCATTGCGAAACGTTTTTACAAAGTTGAGAAGAGTTTGTGTGACTGCAAACCAAATAAATGTAAGACTAGTTAATATTCTATCGATTTTCCTAACTTGTGCCCTAATATAAGATTGATTTTTTAGAATTTTTTTACTTTTTGTTAGAGAGTTCACCATTTCCTCTTTTTGTTAAAGACGTTTAAGTTATTGGAACTTACCTTGCTCAAATGGACAACGAGCTGGATCTTCCCCAAAGTACATTGCAAGAGCATCTGCGTTTTTACCCTGTATTTGAAAGGTGTTTTAAACATCATCAAAACGGAAGATGGAAAGCTTATTGATAAATGGCAACACAAAAAGGTTGAGAACAAATACCGCTACAGAGTACAAATTCATCACAGATGTCACCTCTGCTTCAGCAGAACCAATGTATGCCTTCAGGGTCTAGAGAAGGAAAAAAAATCACATTTACAAGACATGGTAGTAAAAGTATAAGCCAGAGAAAGAGATCATATCAAAGAATGTGAAAGGCAAAAAAGTAGAAATTTACCCCAAAGAGGACAAATATTGGATAAAAGATAATGAAACTAAATTCACTGATCAAATAACTAGGTACCAGCAAGTAATCTGCCAAACTTTTTTTCATATATTAAAAAAATGAGTTGGACTGGTACAAGCTAATGCAATCTAGTATTCAATTTCCAGAGTCAACAAAATTGACATTAGTGTGACCTAATAATACTCTGTCTGCTGGTTCTATCATACTGTACAACAAATTGCAACGCAAAATGTGTGAACATGTGCAACTGGGAGTCTGAGAAACAGTTGTGATGGCACAAGCACATTTATAACTCAAACTTTTAATAATACAATGTAAAGTCCGGGATTCCTATAAAGCTCTCAAACCTAAGCATAGTCTACAATACATTCTTCCAAGTTTAAACTACCGGAACATTTCAGCCTCGAACACACGATGGATACAGATTTTAAAAAATGAATAAAAGACATAATAGAAGCACAAGATAAAGAAGAATTTATCATTGCTAGTTGAAGAACAAAGGTCAATAAATTTACCCTAGTCATGAACATTACAACATCCACAAAACAAAAGACAATGATAATGGATGATGTCAACATACCTTACAAAAAGTTTCAGATACAGGCCCATCATTTTCAGATGCGGCGAGTTCCTGGTTAACCTTTTCCAATCCCTTGGTTATAGCCTGCATTTCTTCAGCCAAAGCCTTCAGTTGTATCTGCATGCAAACAATAATCTACGTCAGGAGAACATCACATCACTTATGGTATATTAGCTATCTGATCCAAATCAGTGGTCAATCGGCTCAAAGACTGTACGTTATCATGGATTATGATGTGTAAACATTTTTGTTTAAGCTATAAATTCTATAATATGGTTTATGGCTACAACTTGAGATTGCAGAACACAGGGAGGTGCTGACTACCTTTGATGCAGCTTCAACGCTCACACAGTCTTCATGAAAATCTAAAAGATCCGGGTACTTTTTGGCCAAAACCTATTAAATAAAGAGTATCTTTAAATATAACCAAATAATAAAACGTGACAAGCAAGTGCCAGCCAAGATTCAAAAGTAGCCGCGGGAAAAAAAACATCACTGATGGAGTAGCATATAGTAATCATACCTTAGCAAGATAGTGCATCAGTGTCATTCTACTGTTAGTAGCACGAGTTTCATTTAGTTTTAAAAGACTGTCCAGTTTGAATCCATATGCCCCACCTGTACATTATTAATCGATAAATTTACAAAAGCATCATAGCAAAATCCCTTTACAAGATATTTCAAAAGCCAAAAACTTCCAAACTTGACTGGAAAAAAAAATTGAAACTCTAAACAAAAACTTCCAAACTGACTTTACTGTACAAATGCTGACCATGCAACATTTTGCAAATTTTAAGCAAATGTTATATGAAGATCTAATGTCATGAAGCTCATAGGTCTTATTTGTGATTGAAAGTGTTCATATATAGATATAAAACAAAGTTATTGTTGAATAAAAATGAGGACATAAATTCAAATACCACCAAACCACAAAAAAACAGTATAAAATACAAAAGTGTACTTTGCTTCAAAACAGGTATCAATGGTCAAACGTTAAAAAAAATCTAGCATACATAACATTAATAAGTGCAGTGTATCAAAGAAAAGGCATCAATAAAACGTCGCACAAACTACTGAGAAAAGTTATTACCCCTTGCAGTTCCGTTATTTAATGTATTTCCCAGTGCAAGAATGATACGCATTACTTCCTTCAGCTTAGATGAGTTTCGAACCTACTTGACATCAATAAGGAACATCAGAAGAGGCCAAAAAAGGCAAGATTACACAAAAGAAGCATTAGGTTAACAGGTGATGTACCTCAGTACACGCAGAATATACAAGATTTAAACTTTTTTTGAAATCCGTGACCTGCAACGAAAAACAAACTAAAATTAAACAGTGGACAAGTCATATACATATATTCCCAAGTACATAATCCAAACCTAAACAATAAAATTATGTTTCATTGTACAACTTCAAATCTAACAAACCTGTGCATTAAACTGAATCTTGAACAGGAATACTCGTAATTTTGATTCCACCCGTGGAACTTTCATTAGCTCCATAAAGAACTGCAACATAGATTTAGGGAGTAAGATATAATGCTTCAGTTATGCAAAAACGAAAAAGATCATTCAACAAATAATATAATTTTATGCAGGACCAAGAACACTAATGTTCTATCATTTTGGGGAACAGCATTATCCATTATGATCGGGAAGAATATCATATCAATTTTAAGCTATATAGCCTATCAATACAGCAGATAGAGGGAGCATGTAAAACTTTCGATCAGTGAATAAAAAGGCGTTGGGCGACCCTAGGCGGTGACCCCCCCTAGTCGCGCCTAGGCGCGCCTAGGGTCGCCTAGGGTCGCCCAGAACATAAAAGTGTCAATACTTAGTAAGCTAGTATCTAGATTGCAGAGGAGGAAGTGATGAGATGAGGGTGTGGTGCAGTCTGTAGAGGGGAAGGAGGAAGACATCATACGTTTACATAAGGAAGGAATCAAAGAAATAATTGAAAAAATACAAAATATAATAGAAGATCATTGAAAAGATACAAAACATAAATAAAATCTTTAATTATCCAATTTAGGAAGTTGTAGCAACCATAATCACCCTAATTAGATATCAGTGTAGCTGTATTGGTAACTCCATAATCATTTATTATAGATATTTTAATTTAAAACACATTAAAATTAGGACAGAAACCCTAGGCGGCTCGCCCAACCATACTGCCTAGGCTCGCCTAGTCCCGCCCAGGCCGCCTAGGGCTCGCCCAACCTTAAGGAGCTCGCCTAGGGCTACCTGGGCGTTGGCCTGGCTGAGGCGCGCCTAGGCGTCGCCTTTTCATTCACTGCTTTCGATCATTAATATTGTTGTATACTCCCTCTGTCTCATAGTATAAGGAAAATTTTCTTTTGACACATTTGTCGATACACATATTGTGACGTTAATATCTTTAATTATACGATAAAAAGTATTATAAATTTTTCATATTCATATAATATTCATTGAGATGAATCAAATAAGACTACGCTTTTTCTTATGTATTAGAAGAAAATGAGAAGATTCTCTTAAACCGTAAATTGTGTCAAAAACAAAGTGTCCCTTACATTAAGGGACGGAGGGAGTAAGAGATAAATACACAAGATGAACACATAAACAATTCAATGATCTATGTCAGCAGAAATACCGAAATCAAAGATGATTAACTTTCACTTCACATATGCAGATCGCTGAATCAAATATCATATAAAACGCAAGTTCATAACACTTCCAAATAGACATTCCAATCTATGCATGCATTGGAGGACACTAGCTTTTATAAGCACATGCAAACACACAATAATTTACAAAGCATAAAATGCACGAATTAGGCACATATCAGTCTTCTGAGGATGTGATAAGCTAAATAATAACTTTATTTCAATGACACTGATTTTCATTTTAATACCTGCTCACACTTTCCCAGCTTCTCCCTATCACCAGCATAGTTCTGGCAATGATGAGAAAGCACAAGAGAACCGATTAATATTAGGTCAGTTTCAGCTTGACGACCAGCAGCAACATATATCTCACATTAAAAGGTATAAATAGTTCATGTTACCTTGATAAGCTCCATTTCATCCTTAGTAGGACAAAATTTAATCAGGTTTTCAACTTGATCAGCATCCAAAACTGACTCATCCAGTGCTAGTGCTGCAGCCTACATAGGTTGTATCAAATTATATTTGTCATCCAAAAGTTGCAGGACAAAGTTAATGAAGTGAAAAATAAAACATCACGCATACCATCATATCAGAGAGAGGCATCTTCACTTTTGTTAGCATGATCTCAGTGTTATTTGCCCTCCTTAAATCAACCTACAAAACATAAGCTACATTACTAAGCACAAACAAACTCATATGCATGCTCATTACCCTTCCAGTCAGAATAATTATGCATGTAGATAATAATGTTCCAATATGGTATTCAAATATTAGCATAAAGAAGACGGCTATAGTGTTATACATATACAAAATTGCACCAAGATGGTAACTTTCCTGGTGTATAGCTCATAAAAGAAGAAATCACAAGATGAGCAATATCTTAGTTCACCACATAGACAAAGGAACTTTGTCAAACTTTTCACTAGATTAGCTATCACACAAATAAATTGATGCAACGAAGAGTGCAGAAACTACCAAACATGTGTTTATGTTTCTCTTAGTTTACCAGGTGGATTTTTTCAGATTTCGGAGTAGATTTCTTCTGTCCAGATTTCGCAGCGGGTTTGGCCACTATGGCAGAAAACAGAGTCTCGACTTCAGAAACATCAATTTCTGGTTCACTGGAAAATTAAAGAAACTAAAGTTAGTAAAGTGGCAACAAATGTACAAGGCACAGAAGAACAATTATGGTATCTGAAGATTGCATAACGTTTGCTATACAAAATCTTCCTACATAAATTTCACAGGTGAAAAATATAGACATGAAAGATTTCCAATATATGCTTTCGGCTTCGACGAATAAATCAAGATACTATACCTCCGAGGCATTGCTTGTCTCTGCAACTCCTCCCATAAGCTTCCCTGCAACACCCTTGTTACCTTACTCCAATGCAGTGGCTTCAGCGATTGCCTTCGAGGAGCAGTTGCTAAGGCTGCACTTCGAGTAAGACGTCCTTTTCCCAAACTCTTTAGATCGCCTGGTGGAGGGGGAGCACCTCCACCGGGAGGAGGAGGAGCACCTGGTCTTGGTGGAGCTGGTGGACCTGGTACTCCAAAACCTGGAGGTGGCGGTGGTGCTCGTACTCCTCCAGGCGGCGGCGGGGGAGGTGGACCACGTAATCCAGGTGGAGGTGGTGGTGGAGCTCCACCGCCAGGTGGAGGAGGAGGTGGGGGAGGTCCTTGACCACCAGGTGGTGGTGGAGGCGGTGGGGGTCCTCGTCCACCAGGTGGTGGTGGAGGTGGCGGCGGTCCTCGACCCACACATGGTGGTGGAGGCGGCGGAGGTGGTCCTCGACCTCCAGGTGGTGGTGGAGGAGGAGGCGGCCCTCGCCCTCCAGGTGGCGGTGGAGGAGGAGGCGGTCCTTGCCCTCCAGGTGGCGGCGGGGGTGGAGGAGGAGGTCCTCGACCTCCAGGTGGAGGTGGAGGAGGAGATGGTACTAAACCTCCAGGTGGTGGTGGTGGTGGAGGTGGAGGCGGTGGTCCTTTACCTCCAAGAAATGGTGAGGATGGTACAAACTGTTCTCTGATTTGGTGTGGGGGTGGGGGTGGTGGAGGTGGTGGGGGTGGAGCTGAAACTTGACCTCTGGGGAGTTGGGTTCCATGTAATGGTAACAGTGGTGGAGGAGGAGGTGGTGGTGGTGGTGGAGGTGGAGGTGGAGGGGGAGTATCATGGACAGGAAGTGATGCTCTAACATGAGAGAATGGTTTTGGGGCTGGTGAAGAAGATATAAATGATGCACTTTGTCTTGGCAAAGGAGGAGGAGGTGGTGGGGGTGGAGGTGGAGGTGATAGCGGCAAGCTATATTGGGGAGGTGAAGGCAACAAATTTGGAATGGACTTTATAGATTGATGAATTTGAGGCAGTGGTGGGGGAGGTGGGGGTCCTTGTATCTGTTGTACAACAGCAGCTGGTGGATGTACTGAAAGTGGCTTTGGTGTCATGAAATTTAGAGGTGGAGGAGGAGGAGGAGGTGGTGGTGGAGAAGACCTTTGTGGTTGAGGTGGCAGTGAGAACAGTTGCAAACCTTCTTTTGGTGGAAGAGCTTGAGAAGAAATGGCAGAAGTGTCATCCAAAGGAGAAGCGAAATCACAGGAACCACTAGAAGTTTCTAATTCACCAGCAGTAGAAACCAGTTTAACAGATTCTGAGCGCCTCAATGCTTTTACTTTACTTGAATGCTCGCGTCTATCATCATGCAAAGCTCCAATCTCAACACTTGAAGCACGAGACTTTCTTCCACCTATGCTGGAGTCTTTTACTTGATTTTTCGGGGGTGCTACTGGGGGAGGAGGTACAACAATCTTCATATGTGGATAAGCTACATGCATTGAGTTAGTGAAAGCACCTTTATTAGATGGTATCCACCGAAGTTCTGCTGACTTTGGCTTCGATGGTTTTGTAGAATCACTTTGAGGATCTTGATGCTTTGTTCTGTTCTTGACTGAGGCTAAATCAGGTGTTGACTTCTGATTGAATGTGGGAGGTTTTTTCGAAGACTTTGGCTTAACCACATCAGCAGATGACCTTCTTGGTGGACTCCTGCTCTCTGACCTGTTCCCAGTCATATCTTCTTGATCTTGTTTTTTTTCCACTGCTTCCACTACATTGTCTAGGGCTCCATCTGCTGATTTCATTTCTGGACTCCCGAGTGTATTACCAACCAAAATGAAAGAGTCTATCTCTTTTGCTTGGTTATCCAAAGGAATATCATTGACAGTGTACTTATCAGTTTTAACCTTCATAGCGCCTGTCCGGTTCCCTTCATCCAAAGCAATATCCTTCACATCAATAATTTCGTATTCTGATCCAACAACTCTCTGGTTCCCATCATCCACAGCTATATCCTTGACCACATCAGCATCTGATTTGGATATTTTAGTCTGTTTTTTATTTGCATCATCTAAAGCAATGTCCTTTACTGCATTGAAATTTAATTCTGCAACCGCATCATGTTTTTGACTCCCTTCTTCTGATGGGCAGTCTTCAAATGCATGAGGATCAAATTCTCCAACAGCATTGCTAAAAACCTCTTCCACTTCAAAAAATTCTTCATGAGCAGCATCTGTGTCATTTTCATCCTCACTCTCGATATCCGTGCTGATAGCAGAATGAACTGAATCAGCATCCCTAAAGTGTACCTGGCGAAGACATGAGTGCTGGTTCAACTTCCACGGCTTTAAAAAAAAATCAAAGGAAAAGCCATAAAAGGAAAAATCTGATCACGTACCTCTGCTTTAAAGTTTCTAGGAAACTGATCCTTTGCATCCCATAAAATATCAACATCATCACAGCCAAGTGTTAAGAGATTTGAACGGATAAAGGATGTGTTGAACATAAATCTGAACATCATCTCCTCCTTATTATCACTCATGTGGATGCATTCCACGACAATGTCCCCTTGAACAAGACTATGAACTTCTAATTTTATTGGACTCATCTGCAGCCACAATAACATATACAGTTTTTAGTGAGTATTGCAGAAAAGCAAATACCAAATTCCTATTACCAATTACCTCATTATGGTCAGATTCACTGTTCTCGTATCTTGAGGATGAAAACAGTAGCTTCGTATTTCTGCTGGACTTGATTAACGGATCCTGACCATAAACACGAATCACAGGGCAAGCTTTCCCCCCTTCAAACATAGGAAGGACTCTAAGAACAAGGGAATCCACAACCAAAGGAATATTGGGAGGAGGCCAATCAGATCCTATAATCCTTCTAGATATATACTGGAGATACCTCGTCTGTGATGGCTGGGGATTTAAAGGAGACAAGAGCTGAAGAAGCTCCTTTGGAGCTTGCTTGTAAATCATTTCCAGCGTCTTTTGTTCCCCAGTGTACTGCTTTCTGTACAACAGAAGACCAGCAAGCATAAATGCAAGAACCGGCCATCCTCCTCTCTCACAGTGCATGAGTAATACGTTCTGTTGACCCTCCAACGACAACCAGCTCTCACTGGATCTCAAGAAGTGATAGATCATTTCAAGAGGCAGAAGTGGACAATTCTCGTACTGCCGAGGATACTCCATTACCGTCATATCATACTGTGACAATATATCTGATATTTGACTCCTCCTATCCCCTTCTCTAAAGTTGAACACCATAAATGAAGCTTCAGGATAGTAATCCTGTAGTTGTGTTACAATACCACCCATATACTCTTTGTATGCATCTTCACTTTCATCCACCACGTCGTTCGAGAAACAACAATCAAACACTGGGGTGTACCAAATACAAAAACACACAATTAATATGGAATGGTCTGAAAATTCACTCCAGTTATGGAACTAAAATGAGAGCCAATTACGGGATATGGTGTGAATTTACTCTAGTCAGCAAAATGACAGCAGAACAAAAAAAATTGTCTCCTAAGCAAATGCAAGGCAAACTTAGACCATGATGAACAGAAAAAAAAAATGACTTTAGGCGACCATGAGGATGAAATATACTTATCAATGTCAATGCAAGGGTACATACTACATACATGAGTCCAAATGCAATTGGTATTGGAGCTAAGCTATGAATTCAAGTCCAACAAGCATGAATGACCAAAAACCCTAAATAAAAACGAGAAGAAACAAATTGAATGAAATTGGCGTTACCGTAAACCCGCTCAGATATCTCGAGAAGCCGATCCGGCGGCTTGCGGTAGAATAATCGTCGGAACAGCGCCATGAGATGGCGCTGTTTTCACCTCCAATTGGATCCAAACCGAACAAAATTTCAACCACACAGCTATCTCGTAGATCAATTCCGTTTCAACGCAAATCTACACAAACAGATCTGCCGTATCCTCCAATCCAACTCAAAATTCAGAATCCAGCCAATGCGAAACAATCAAATTCCCTAATCAAAAGGTGAGGACTCCGGGACAATAGATAAAAACAAAAATTGAATCCGAAAACAAGGACATAAACAAGGAAGATGAGGAAGAAGAAGAAGAAGGAGGCTAGGGTGGGGCTAGGTTAAAGAAGATGAAATGATCATTTCAATTGAGAGATGATGCATCACATGACAGGAAAGAGGGAGAGAAAAAAGTTGAGTGAAAAGGAGGATACACAGTATGAAGTTGTCCTCGTCTAACTCCTCCTCCTTTCTTCTTCTTCTTCTTCCTCTTGCCCCACCTTCCCTCTCTCGATTCAATCTCTCTCTCCGATTGTCTGCAAATCTTTTTTTCTTTTCTTTTCTTTTTTTTTCTAGTAATTTCGTTGGGTCTGTAATTCCACGTGTCGGAAAGTTTACGAGAGAGGCGGGTAGAAATAAGGGAGACGTGAGAGGGAAATTTTTCTTTTTGTTTTGCAAAAAAAAGGGTTTTTTTATTTTATCTGATCATCATTTCTGTCTTTAGAAAAACGTTAAAAGGCTTTATTTTCTCATTAAACCAATCATTTTATTTTCCTTGACCTTAATTCGTTGGTTTTGATGATAGTTTTGACGTTCGATTAGTGAATGATTAATCTACAAACTTTATACCGTACTAGATTTCTGAGTTGTTTACTTGGACCATTGTCATTTATATTTAAAGAACACGAAAGTTCGGGTGCAAATTCTCTTAACGTACGAAAAACGAACAGATAGCGTTCAAAGATTACACGTCAATGTTCATATTCTGGATGATAATATTCATAATCTGGGTCATAAAAAATCTTGAACGTTTTCAGTGAAGGACGCGGTGTCATACTTGTAATTACTGCGAACTTGATTTTTTGGATTTTTTTTTTTCAAAATGACCTCAAAAAATTTATCGCTCAGATTATGAACATTAACGCTTAGATTATGAACATTAACTTGTTATCTGTGAACGCGAAAACTTCGTTTTTCCTACGTAAGCCTTATTCTCATCGGAACTTTTCTGTGTAGGTACTTAATATGTAGATGAATTTTTTTTTGATGGAAATATGTAGATGAATTTTATACGTGATAATTGTATTTATTATGCTTATATGTGCATATATTTTTGTCTTATGTATCTAGGGACCACGGAGTAGTTAGCTATCTCGATCATCTACTAGATTGAGCCACAAACCAAATTAGGTATTTAAAAGTGGGTCACCCTAGCTAATGTATATGTACGTATAATAATGTAAACCTAGCTGTAAGTTAGATATATATATATTCATCATTTGTGATTCCTTGTCAAATGTATGTTTTCTACCGACACCTGCAAACCCTAGCCTTTTACGTTACTTCATAATTATACGACTGAAGGTTGCCGTAATTGGTAGAATTTGGTCTAATTACCAATGATGTACGTATATAGCTTAATGAAGAGTGCAAGTGAATTGGCTAGGGTTTACATAATCACATGTAGGCTTTTAATTAAGCACTTTTTTATGTAATTTTAAGCACTTTTTTTAATTAAGCACTTTATGTTAAAAAAGTGCTTTTAATTAAGCACTTTTTTAACAAAAACGACTGTTTTGTTTTTAGGGCTTTTGGAAGGGCAAACGATGTCCGTTTTGGACATATTTTTATATGCACGGACTCGTATTGAAATTCTCTAAAAGATTCTGAATTTTTTATTTTTTTTTAAAAAAAGATTCGTCACGGATCTCTCCAATACCTTCGTGACGGATCTCCCCAATACCTTCGTGACGGATGTCCTTCGAACCTTCGTGACGAATGTCTGACAATATACCTTCGTGACGAATGTCTGACCAAATACCTTCGTGACGAATGTATGGGTGTGTTAAATAAACTTTTAGGGTGTGCCAAATAGTAATCCGCTATACATATGGTTACTCCCCGAAAATGTGCTTAAAGCTGCATGCTTACATAATACAATAAGAATTCAAGGGCTTGGTTCGGATGAATTTGGTTCCAACGATAGGATAAATGAGAACGGAGAATAAATGAGGACTAAGGATAATGTATACAAACGTTATAACTTATATACACAATGATGTATATCATCAAATATTGTGTACATTAAACGTTTGTGTGCATAATCCTCATTTCTCATTCTCACGAGATCTTTTCACATACAATACAAATAATTGATGTACTCCAATGTTCTTCTCGTTTCTTCAACGACACATTTGCCGAGGTATATTTTGTATCCTTAATATCTCTAGTTGTATGCTAATACAAATAATTAAAATTTGATATTATTAAAGTATGCATTAATACGAATCAAACAAGACCCACATAACTATATATTTTCTTATATATCAAGGCAAAACGAGAAGATTCTCTTCAACCGTGAATAGTGCACACTATTTAAAATGAAAAGAACAATATGAGACGGAGGGAGTACCGGTTAATTACAGTATCATACTCCCTCCGTCCCATTTTATAAGCCCCGTTTCATTTTTCGACATTATTCACAATCCGAGAGAATCTTCTTAATTTCTTCCAATGTACAAGCGAAAACATAGTCATGTGAGGTCTTGTTTGATTCGTCTTAACAAGTACTATAACAATTTCAAATTTTTATATTTTTGACTAATACGTAACTAGAGATATTGACAAAACAAAACGCTCATCGGCATACGTGCGGGGATGAAATGGGGCTTATATAGTGGGACAGATGGAGTATATGTTATCTACGCACTGTATCTTTTTTGTATTTTTCGTAAACACTCATAACTTGGCATTAATAACCAAATCGTAAGTGCAAAATTTCTGGAAGTTGGAAAACCGGACAAATAGGTTGAATTTTATTAACGAAAAAAGGTTCAAATTATTATTATGCATGATTGATCACCCTCATTATCCAAAGAAGCTAATTTCACATGATTGTCCTTTCTAAAAGAAAACTACGTACTTTTGGTTCATATATTTATATTCTATTATTTTCACATACTTTTGCTCAAACTATATACTTCCTCCCTCCCTTTAAGTTTGTCACATTTTGTACTACGCACAAGAATTAAGACAAGTCTAATCAAGATAAAAGTGTAAATAATGACACATAAAACCATGAAATTCAACCAATAGAAAACTTATTACAATGTAAAGACAACTTTACCCCTAAAAAATATTGCTAGATGTGAATAAAATAAATTGAGTAAGGGTATTATTGGAAGATATTAATGGATAGAAATGGAAATGTGACTCACTTTAGGGGACCCCGAAAAGGAAACGTGACAAACTTAAAGAGACGTTGGAAGTAATTTGAAACATATATTTATTAGTTAAACAAGGTTGTATTATTGTATAGATTTTTTAGGGTATATATAAAGAACTAAGAAAAGAAGAATTTGTATATTAAACCTTTGATAACTTTTAATTGTGATTGATATTTATCTTATTTTTCTATTACTCCGTAGAAAATAACTTGAAATCCTTTTTGTCTATTAGTTGATTTATTATGTGTTCATAGAAGACCATTGTTGTATTGTGTATGATGAATTGATCTTGATCAATCGAGAGATACAGTCCATGCCAGACTAAGCCTTCTATCAAAATTAATCTAACATACTTAATTAAAAAACCAAAAGTATGTTAAAAAAAATCAATACAACTAATGTTGGGCCGTTATATATTAAATCTTCATAAGAGACATTCGAGAAAATGCTAATAAAAATACCCGTATTTTATGAAATAACAATAAAAAATATAATAATATATACTCTCTTCGTCCCAATTTGATAGTCCCATTTGATTTTCTGACACTATTAACGAACCGAGAGAATCTTGTAGATTTCTTCCAATATATAAAAAAGAACATAGTCATGTGGGGTCTTATTTGATTCGTCTTAATGAGTACTTTAACAATATTAAAAAATTATAATTTTATTAACATATAATTACAGATATTTACGATACAAAACGTGTCTCGGCATATGTGTCGGAATCTAATGGGACTATCAAAATGGGACAGAGAGAGTATTATAATTACATTTTCTATGCTACTACCGCCTATATAATTCAACATATATCTACTATTATACATACCGTCTATCAGGGCTGGTGATCAACATGTGCTAGGTGGGCTACCGCACAGGGCTCCTAAATTTTTGAAGCCCAATATTACTAAAAAAATAGTAAAAATTACTTATATAATACAATAACCTCATAACTCAGTTGGTTAAGTGTGGTCAATTTAACAAATAGATTTTCTTTCCTATAGGGCATTTTTATAAAAAAAATTTACGGGAAATATTTTCAGAAAAAAGCCCCATAAAATGTTGGGACGGGTATGGTGCCGATATATAATTAGTTATAGGTTTGCATCATGCGGGTGCCGGTCATAGTCTGACAAAATCACGTGATGTCACAAACTCTTAATCCTATTCAAATGAGCTAATTAATTACTCCGTAATTAATTTGATTAGTGGAGAATAAGTGTGATAAAAAAATCCTATCTACAATCTTTATATATTGGAAATGTGAGCTGTTTTTAGTTGTTGGACATGGAAATCATCGTAGTCATGTGTGACCGGGGTTTTCAGATTTTATTACGGATATTTAATATTTAATCATTTGTGTGTTTATAAACAACTAGAACAAATAAGGCAGTCATGTGATCTAGGATGTGCTAGTGGTTGAATGTTATTGAGTTAAAGACTTTCAGTTGCTTCTTCAAATAGTCTCATTTGATTCCTCATCTTATCTTATCCTTGATAGTTGATGGGTACTACTACTACTAGTATGACCCGATCCATTGCTTGACAAAAAAAAAAGATGATTTTTGAAAATTAACGCTGTACTATTAGTCTATTTTCAATAGTAATGTTTCTTTACGGTCTTAGAAAATATAATTGCCCACAAACTTTGAATGCATTTTATGGTTCATACCTTTTTCCCTTCTTTTGTAGCTTTCATTCCACATTTATGAAAAGACTAAAATTATGTCCATCATTTTATATTAACAAAACTATTTAATAATAATCTATTAAAACTATTTAATAATAATCTATTAAAACTCTGAATGAATTATCAACAATCCGTTGTAGTCTAGGTGGTTAGGATACTCGGCTCTCACCCGAGAGACCCGGGTTCAAGTCCCGGCAACGGAAACTTTTATTTTTTTGATATTTTTATGATATTTTTATGATATTTTTATGATATTTTTTTGATATTTTTTTGATATTTTTATGAACAGACATGAGAATTTGTCCCAACAAACACAATATGATCTATCCCTATCTGAACAGCTTTTACTCGTGATAGCATTTGTTGTCTTCTCAGAAACCAGCTCAGAATACAAGCGACTAAGCAACAGAAAAAAACAAACCATATCAAATGATTAAATGGTAATCTCATTTATAACATTATGAAGGAGTATTCTTTTGTCCTTTCCCAATTTACATTACTTTTCATCTCTTACCATCAACATCACATCTGTACTTCCAAATTCTTTAAAACCCAGAAGAAAACTTCTTCACATTACCAGAATGACTAATCTGCAGCAGCTTGGGCTAATCCTGTATGTACAAATCCTCATATATACTGTCACTGAGCGTGTGTGATTTCATATCACCTGAAGAAAAAGGGTTGAATTCTTTGGTGGTAGAATTCATTTCCTTGGATTCTTACCTGAAAATCAATCAGTAAAGAATGTAGTTTTCTTAGAACCTTAGTAGTAGTATATAAAAATTGCTCAGCAAAGATTTACTGTGTTAATCAATTACCTCTTCGAAACCATGACCTACGAACTGCCTGGCGAATACGGCGCTCATGCTTCTCCATTAGCTCATCAATTATGTGTCTCTGAGATAGCAGTGGCCCAGATAACCCAACCTTATCCTCCTTATCCTGAAAATGACAGGTGCCGGATTTTTAGAAGTCGGTAAAACATGTAAAGGACCAGTATTATGATTTGAGACTAGACATTTTGAGCTGAATACTTCCAATTAAACTCCCTTGGCATCACTCACTTTGTTTACACAACAACATACCAAAAACACAGCTTATGTTCAGACTAGCAGTTGTTCATATAAACTTCCAAAACCAAGTCAATAAGTAACCATTGCTTAATCAGATAAATTATCATGAATTTCCTTCTTTGGAGAGATAGATAGATAGATAACTTAATATACAAGTCGATGTTCTTGTCTAACGCAGGTAGAGAAGTTATGATCAAAGCGGTGGTCACAATGATACAACTCTCATGGCCACTGTACTCAAGGCTAAATATTTCCCAAGAGCAGATTTCTAGAAGGCAGGTGATTGAAAAAGGCAGAGGGGAATGGAAGATCCATCCCTGTGGAGGGTGGTCACTAACAGCAATTATGGAGTTATTACCCCTGCTGCCAATCATGACAAGAATCTCCGAGTTTGGGATTTGATCAAAGAAAATGATGCTCAATGGGAGGAGTCATACATCAACAATCTATCTCTTCCTTTTGAAGCTGATCGGATTTGCTCTATCCCTATCAGTCTCTCATTGCCAGAGGCAAGTTAATTTGGGGCTGGAGTAAGAAGGGAGACTTCCCAGTCAAATCGGCCTACCACGGTATTAGTGATGCAGAAACTGCTGATGTTACAGCTAGTAGCAGCCATCCTGAGAGTTAAAATGATGGCATGGACAGTCTGTAATGAGGCTCTTCCAACGAATGCTAGATTGCGTAGAAGAATTCATAGCCATGATCAAAGGTTCCTGGTATGTAATTTTGCAATGGAACATGAACATTAATGTGTAAACTGTGAACGCAAATGTTAAGTTTTTTTCCTACCCGAACCTTTCTCATATTCCGGGACTGCAAAGAGGCAAAACGAGCATGGAAATTACCGGGAATGCACATGGATAAATCTGCTGGATGTTAAATTGAATGGATCGAGAACATGGACTCAGGGCTGGAAGCAGACAAGTTTGCCATTTTTCTAACTATGCTCTGCGCTTTATGGTTTCGCAGGAACGAGTGGGTTTTCAAAAGAAGGTTTAAAGAGACAAATTCACAAAACAGAATCCCACTGAAGCAAAGGGAAGGCAAAGAAAAGGCGAAGTGGAAAGTGCCTAGACAGTTTTTAATGGAGGCAAAACATGTTTGGGAATCTGCATATGGGGTGAGAAAGGAATGATCCTAGGTGCTTACTCGAAAATCTATCACCTGCTCTCGATCCCCTAGTGGCTGAAACCAAAGCATTGTTCAGAGCAATGCAGTTTGCTACAACTATTAGCTGGGACAAATTGATTGTGGAGACTGACTATCTGCAGCTTATTCAGGCTCTTAGAAACAATAAATCAGAATGGCCTTCAGTTATTAGCTTTCTTCTTAATGATGTAATTACACTAGCTGGTTATTGCTCCAAGATTAAGTGGGTACATATACCTAGATGTAGAATCTTGATATTATCTTAATAACCAGATCCGACCGATCTATAGTGAAATTGATTCGAGAAAAGTGAATAACAAGACGAGAACAAGGGACACAAGAATTGGTCACGCAGTTCGGTTTCCCTACATCTGCGAAGTCTCAGTGGGGAGACTCATCCCGAATAATCCACTAGATCAGATAGGTTCAACAATGGTTACAAAGACACCAAGCAAGACGAGCAAGCTAAACCTAAGCAAGCTATTACAGAGAAGAAGCTAGGACGAAGGTAAAGAAAGAGATTCAGCCCCCTTTCAAGGCAAGAACAACTTCAAGGAAGAAGCTACGAAGAACGCCAAATGAATCTCTGAAGGCCACCACCGGAGGACTAAACTTCCACCGTGAGAATCACTGCGATCGAACAACCAAGAACCCTAGCTCTCTCTCTCTCTCTCTGTAATCTGGTAAGCGGCGGAGTGAACAAATGGAATGAATCAGCTGAACCCTAAAAAGGGTTATATAGCAGCATCAAAACACTGCGTTTGATCAAGTCTGAAGATGAAGGCCAAAACACAGAAGCGGGCCAAGTCACAGAAGCGGCCCAAAAACAAGCCCAAACAATAGGCCCAACTTCACAGATACCAAAAACCAATTACCTCAAACACAATGCCATCTCGACCAAACCTCTTGGGCTCGGGGTTGCATTACTGTGAGCCATGATCCCTGTACCGTGAGCCACTTAAGCTAGCCTACTCTAGTCCTAGCTCGGTGCTTGCTTGACCTATTGTCGAACCACAGAATATACATACAGATATGGATTACACATTTACATATGACCTCCTAATCCATACATAATATTCTAACTATCTGAACCTAGAGCATCACTTCAAGAGATGAGTTCCCATCCATCATTGACTCACTCTCACATCTCACGTTTCATCATGAATGTGAAGAGCTTCCCTGCAAAAAACAAACTTGTTAGTAGGAACAACTTTAGTCCCAAAATCTGCAGGATTAAGTTCACCTTTTATCTTTTGAACAACAATGTCACCATTCTCCACTTTATCCCTAATAAAGTGGTATCTAACATCTATGTGTTTAGTTCTTTCATGGTACACAGGATCTTTACAAAGAAACAGTGCACTCTGACTGTCCATATTAAGGATAGGTGTATAAGTCTTACCATCTATCTCATGTAATATACCTGTCAACCAAATTGCCTCTTTACAAGCCTCAGTAGCAGCAATGTACTCTGCCTCAGTAGAAGACAGAGCAACAATAGGCTGCTGCTGAGATTTCCAGGATATACAATTACCAGCCCAAGTATAAAAGAATCCAGTAGTAGACTTACGTGTATCCTTATTACTAGCAAAGTCAGAATCAACATATCCTTGGACCTCAGTCCTAGGAGCAAACTAAGAATACATTAGACCAAGTTTGTGAGTGCCAGATATGTACCTTAGCATATATTTCATACCTTTCCAGTGCCTATCACCAGGGTTAGACATATATCTACTCATAACACTCACTGCATAAGCTAAGTCAGGTCTAGTACAGAGCATTGCATACATTAAAGAACCAACAGCCACATCATAAGGAACATTTTCCATTTTCTTTTTGTCAGATTCAGAAACAGGACAATGAGTTCTAGAGAGATCCAAATGACCTCCTAATGGGATGGAGGTTAATTTGGAGTCTTTCATGGCAAACCTATCTAAGACTTTAAGTAAATAATCAGTCTGAGATAAATGCATAGTCTTCTTAGTTCTATCTCGAGTGATAGTCACTCCTAAAATCTTCTGGGCAGGACCAAGGTCCTTCATGTCAAAATGAGCTTTTAAATCATGTTTAACACCAGAGATTGCAACCTTAGAACTACTAATTAACAAGATATCATCTACATACAACAGAACATACAAGGAAGCCTTAGACTGCACATTTTTATAGTACAAACAAGTGTCATACAGGCTTCTAGAGAACCCTAGAGATATCATACAAGAGTCAAATTTCCTATTCCATTGTCTAGGAGATTGCTTAAGTCCATAATGGATTTATTCAGTAAGCAGACATGATCAGGGTTTTTATTACTAACAAGCCCTGTGGTTGTCTCATGTAAATAGTCTCAGTTAGGTCTCCATGTAAAAAAGCAGTTTTTACATCCATTTGTTCAAGTTCCCAGTCATAAACAGTGGTCATAGCTAAGAGGAGTCTCATGGTTTTATACTTCACAACTGGGGCAAATATTTCATTATAATCTACTCCTTTTTGAGTAAATCCTTTTGCAACCAGTCTAGCTTTAAATCTAGGTGGGTCATGCAGAGTTGTGCCCTCTTTAAGTTTGAAGATCCATTTACAGTCAATAGCCTAGCCTTATCTGGTTTAGGAACTAATTTCCATGTTTGATTTGCATGCATGGATTGTATTTCCTCATTCATAGCAGTTATCCACTCATTTGCTTGTTTACTATTAGCAGCTTGTTCATAAGTTTCAGGAGTAGTAAATTTGATCACTTCAGCAACAGTGAAAGCAAACTCAACAATCTTAGGAAAACATCCAACAAAATTCACATCATATCTCCTATTAGGAATTCTAGTCCTAGGAGTCCTATCTCTAACAAGTTGATAATCAGAGAGAGGATGAGAGAGATTTTCACCCAGCAGTTCAGTATTAGAAGTATGTACATTGTGAAAATTTTGTGAGTTTTCAATGTTACCTGCCCCACCTGATTGGTGAGGTTGTTGTACTTCCTGGTTGCTCGAGCCACCTAGAGTTTCTTCTGGGTTCTCTTGGTGCTCAGAAGAGGTGCTAGCTTCACTTTGCTGAACACTTGGAGGATCTTCAACCTCCATATCCTCTTCTCCATAGGCCTCCTCTTGATTCACATCATAGAAGACTCCATTTGAGATGTTTGTACTAGCACTTGTACCTGTAGGCTCAGTAGGAGACATTAATTTTGACTTAAAGTAATAGTCCTCCTCATTGAAAGTCACAGACCTAGAGGTTATAACTTTGTAACCTCCAGGTTGTATGAGAAGAAGTTTATAGCCTTTTACCTCATCAGGATAGCCTAGCATAATACACTTAAGTGCTCTAGGTTGCAGCTTACCTTGTGATGCTTGAGCATAGGCAGTGCAACCAAAAGGTTTCAAGTGAGTTATGTTAGGCTTATTTCCAGTCCACATTTCTTGAGGGGTTTTAAATCCTATTGTGGAAGAAGGGCTCCTATTAATGAGATAGGCTGCAGTCAATACAGCTTCTCCCCATAGGCTACTCTTCATTCCAGAAGTAAAAAGCATACACCTGGCTCTTTCTAGCAAGGTTCTATTCATTCTCTCAGCAGTACCATTCTGCTGAGGGGTTCCAGGAACAGTCAAATGTCTCTTAATACCATTTTCTTTGCAATATGTATCAAACAAGTTATTACAAAATTCTAAGCCATTGTCAGTTTTTAGACACTTCAGTTTATGGTTGGTTTGACTTTCAACTAACACTTTCCAAGACTTAAAGTTTTCAAAAGTCTCATCCTTAGTTTTCAGCAAGTATACCCATACTTTTCTTGAGTAATGATCTATTAGAGAAAGAAAGTATCTTCTTCCTCCAATAGTATCAACTTGAGCAGGCCCCCAGAGATTTGAATGACCTTCCACATGGCAAAGTCACTTTGACCATCATAGGGCTTCAGTCTCACTGAGTCTGTCATCTTAGCCCCTAAACAAGTGAACACACCTTGTTAGAATCTGGAGAGAGAAATTAAAAAGATAACAATTTAGGGTTTCTGTGAGTTCAAGAGTAACAATCAAGAATATCACAGAAAAACAACCCTAATGAAGCAAATCTTGCTTGACCTAACTGTCAAGTAACAAGAAAGCACAGAAATCACACAGCGGAAGCAATACAAGTAATGTCAGAGCAACTTGGCTCTGATACCACTTTGTAGAATCTTGATATTATCTTAATAACCAGATCCGACCGATCTATAGTGAAACTGATTCGAGAAAAGTGAATAACAAGACGAGAACAAGGGACACAAGAATTGGTCACGCAGTTCGGTTTCCCTACATCTGCGAAGTCTCAGTGGGGAGACTCATCCCGAATAATCCACTAGATCAGATAGGTTCAACAATGGTTACAAAGACACCAAGCAAGACGAGCAAGCTAAACCTAAGCAAGCTATTACAGAGAAGAAGCTAGGACGAAGGTAAAGAAAGAGATTCAGCCCCCTTTCAAGGCAAGAACAGCTTCAAGGAAGAAGCTACGAAGAACGCCAAATGAATCTCTGAAGGCCACCACCGGAGGACTAAACTTCCACCGTGAGAATCACTGCGATCGAACAACCAAGAACCCTAGCTCTCTCTCTCTCTCTCTGTAATCTGGTAAGCGGCGGAGTGAACAAATGGAATGAATCAGCTGAACCCTAAAAAGGGTTATATAGCAGCATCAAAACACTGCGTTTGATCAAGTCCGAAGATGAAGGCCAAAACACAGAAACGGGCCAAGTCACAGAAGCGGCCCAAAAACAAGCCCAAACAATAGGCCCAACTTCACAGATACCAGAAACCAATTACCTCAAACACAATGCCATCTCGACCAAACCTCTTGGGCTCGGGGTTGCATTACTGTGAGCCATGATCCCTGTACCGTGAGCCACTTAAGCTGGCCTACTCTAGTCCTAGCTCGGTGTTTGCTTGACCTATTGTCGAACCACAGAATATACATACAGATATGGATTACACATTTACACTAGAGAAACTAACGGAGTGGCTCGCGAATTGACTCGTTACGATTCGGAGCTTGACAGTCGTAGGGTGTGGGATTCTTCCCTACCTTTGTCTGTAAAGAAAATTTTGTTGGAGCAAGTTTTGAATGGAGGAGACCAGTCGTTGCACTGGGTTTCTCAACAACAACAAAAACTAATACTTTATCAAAAGATTAGCAAATTCAAGTTATATTATTGAAAGGCACACTGGCACCTTGATTATCAAAAAACAGAAAACATTATTATAAACATTTCACACGTTAGTTGACCAGAAAAGAGATGGAAATGAGCAATTCATTCCCATATGCACATTGTCCTGGAGGAGACGACCTACAACAGGACAACTTACTGATCCGGCGATGTTGCCCTTACACATCAACTTCCCACACTGGCTGACGGTGGCCAAAGACAGTGTACTGTTATGGCTTTCCCAATTCAAGGAGCTGTGGAAAGTATGGAACCTCCAAACATTCATCATGTTCAGTCTGTTCCTCCAGTTGACCCTCATCTTCGTGGCCCCGTTCCGCAAGAAAACAGGCAACGGCATCGTGATCGGTGTGATCTGGCTGGCGTACCTTCTTGCGGATTACGTGGCTGTTCAGGCGGTAGGCCTGATCCCGAACTACAACATTAAAACCGGCAGCGAAACGCCCCAGGATCTCCTCGCGTTTTGGGCGCCGTTCCTGCTGGTTCATCTAGGTGGGCCTGATCCCATTACTGCTCTGGCTCTCGAGGATAATGAGCTTTGGCTCCGTACTGCACTTCATCTCTTTACGTACGCGTCCGCCACCGGACGCGTCCTCTTCCAGTCACTCCCTTCCAACATTATCTACCTCCCTACAATCCTCATGTTCGTTGCTGGTGTACTCAAGTTTCTTGAGCGGACTCTCTCTTTGTACCACGCCCGTTTGACCCAGTTCAAGAGCTCTTTGCTTACTGAGCCCGATCCTGGTCCTAACTACGCCAAGCTCATGGAGTCGTATGACTCCTATCTCAACTCTGCTCTCCCTGCCCGCTTCGACACAAATCTTGAGCCAGATCACTACAACTCCACCGTAGCCCAAGGACCAACTCATCTAGATGAGGAGGAGAAGAAGAAAAGTAGTTGGGAGTGGGTCAAGTGGTTCTGCCACCCGCGATCCGCCAAAGGAGGCATCAAGCTGAAGAGGCAGAACCTGAGGAATGTGAAGCTGGTGAGGGACGCGTTCGAGTTCTATGAGAAGTTCAAGGGGCTATATGTGGATCTCATCTTCAACTTCCATGACCGTAACAAGAGCCGCTTGTACTTCCTCGACGCCTCCCTCACCCCAGCCGAAGCCTTCACCGTGGTGGAATTGGAGCTCAATTTCACATACGAAGTCTTCTACACCAAGATGATTGTCATCCACCAGACGTTTGGGAGTCGGATCCGGTTCATATCTTCCACCCTTGAGGTGATTTCCCTGCTAGTATGGATCTTGTTTATAGACAAGAGCGAGTTTAAACTAGCCGACATCTTGATCACCTACACACTCCTGGTGGGAGCCATCCTCATCGATTGGATTGCCTTCTTTATGGTCATAGTCTCCGATTGGCAGCTCGCCATGCTAAACAAGGAGTCCGAGAGACGAGCCTTCTTGTACAACAAGCTGCTGTCGACTCGTAAACGAACGTGGGGCACCTACTGGGAATCCAAGAAAACACCTTTTTTTCCTTGGATGCGCAGGATCTTATATCGACGTTGGTCGGAGTCCGTATCTCAGTTCAACCTTATACGCTACTGTGTTGACCGGTGGTCCACGGGCGCAGCCATCTTCTTCAAGGTGTTGTCTCCGCTCAAGGACAAGTGTGAAGGGATCGCCTATGTTTCCAAAAAGTGGTTCCCGGATGAGCTCAGGGATTTCATCTTCCAAGAGCTCAAGTACAAAGCCGAAATCGCCGAAGACCCCAAGCATGCAGAGGAGATTTGTGACTCCAAGGGGGATTGGGTTCTCCGGTCTTTAGCTGGGTTGGATTTCGAGCCGTTTGAGTACTACAGGTGGACCGCTGATGTTGAGTATGACGACTGCTTGCTCCTCTGGCACGTTGCTACAGAGCTTTTATTCCAAGAAGGCGAACTGAATGAAGAACCGGAAACACAGAACCAAGAAGGCAAACCGAATGAAGAACAGGCAAAACAGAACCAAGGAGGCGAGCCAAATGAAGATAAAAAAACACCGGAGAAGACGGTGGAGGAGAAGGAGGAGGAGGAGGAGAAGAAGAAAGAGGATTTAAAATTTCGGAGAATCTCTAAGGCTCTCTCGGATTACATGATGTATCTCTTGACACGACAACAAGTCATGATGTTAGCTGTTGCAGGTATAAGTGAAGTTCGATACAGGGACACATGTGCAGAGGCGAACACCTTCTTTGACAGGGTACTACCAAAACCGAAGAAGAACGAGACCATGGAAACGAGGATGAAGACAGCTTGCAAGAGGCTGATGGGGGTGAACACCAAGACAAGCCCAAGAGACATAAAGGGAGACAGGAGCAAGTCAGTGCTATTTGACGCTGTGCAGTTGGCTAAAAAGCTGAAGCTAAAGAAGGAGACAGATGCGGTGAGGATGTGGGAGATGATTGCAAAGGTGTGGGTGGAGCTGCTTAGCTACTCTGCCATACACACCAGGGCAAGTGCTCATGCTGCCCAGCTAAGGCAAGGTGGGGAGCTGGTGACATTGGTGTGGCTGCTCATGGTGCATATGGGGCTTGGGAAACAGTTTAGGATTACTCAGGGTAATGCTAGATCCAAGCTCATCATTAGTAAGTAGTACCCACTACCCAATTCTGCAACCCTATTGTTATCTCTCTACTGAACTCTAAACAAGTGTGCCGACTACATTTCAACTGCCAAATGTCAATCAATTTCCATATACATGTTTGTGTGGTTTTTACTTTATGTTAATTTTTATACCAACATATTTTGTTTCTTGAGCCTTGAACATCTATAAAAACATCCTAATTGTTCTACTGACTAGGTCCATCATGAGCCAAGAGGTAGCAGTATGTACCGACTTGCATTAAATTATTCTAAAAAAATAAATGGAAAGAGCTTGATAAATACCACTTAAGGCAAAATAAACCTTAAGAAAGACCATTGGAAAACCAGGAATTTAGTAGGAACACCTACAGACTCTTTTCTTTGATTCATAAAAGATGCCTTACAAAAGACTGCTGGAAAAGCTTAAATAGACAGAGTAGATAACTAATTCCTAATTAAACTAATTAAATAATTAAGCAACTAACTAGATAGTGGAGAGGTGGAGAGAGTGGGAAAACAGTAAACTGACTCCTAGAAACTAACTAGTGGGAAGTTACATAAATAAAGTAATTAGAAACAAATCCTAAAAATATACTGCAGTAGGAACGTATCAATGCATCCCCCTGAAATTTGCCTTGTCCTCAAGGCAAAATCTCTTGTCCTTCGCAATCTATGTAACAGCACCCACATAGTAATTCACTGGCACGTTCAGGAACAAGGGTGGTTCATCAGGCTCCTTGGAGAAATGTAATAAATTTATGGATGACTTGGTTTCCATCTTGAATTCAACTCTCCTTGGCTTATCTGACAACATTGAAGGGCCTTGTTGCTGCAGCCTATGGTTCTGGTATTTTGGGTATGAGATAGTACTATGATTTTGTGGGTATTCAAGGCTGATAAAGCGTGAAGATGATCCAGTGAATAGGGGCTCGGTAGAGGTGGACAGGTGCTTGGGGATTTCAGCCAGTTCTGGCCCTTTTTTCTCACTAAATTTGGCTTCAATCTCCACACCTTCTGGTTCTGTGACAGTAACTTCTCCTACGTAGATTAGGCTGCTCCCTTCCCCATTGTTCTTGAGGGACTGTTCACCATTGTAGTGCACCATCAATGCTTTGACCAGGTTCTTCAAATCAGCAACAATAGATGAGAGTTGATGATAGTATTCATCATCTGAAATGATGTTAAGATGAGTGGTGGCAGGTGGATTATGTGGTGGTGAGTAGGTTGTGGGTGAGTGGTTTGTGGAAGAGCGAGTTGCGGAAGCGTGTGCCATCACCGTTCGGATCGAACGGCTCTGATACCAATTGATAGATACCACTTAAGGCTGAATAAACCTTAAGGAAGACCACTGGAAAACCAGGAATTTAGTAGGAACACCTACAGACTCTTTTCTTTGATTCATAAACGATGCCTTACAAAAGACTGCTGGAAAAGCTTAGATAGACAGAGTAGATAACTAATTCCTAATTAAACTAATTAAACAATTAAGCAACTAACTAGATAGTGGAGAGGTGGAGAGAGTGGGGAAACAGTAAACTGACTCCTAGAAACTAACTAGTGGGAAGTTACATAAATAAAGTAATTAGAAACAAATCCTAAAAATATACTGCAGTAGGAACGTATCAGAGCTAAAACCAATGCAAGAAACTTACAAGTAACTGAGCTTGCTCAGGTATATTTATCGGCGTAGTCGCTCTCTCTCCAATTAAGCGGGTCCATCAACTTTGTATTTGGTGAAATCCATGCTGAGTTTGGGAAGTTGAAAAAGCTCCAGATAGATCTGTCCAACAAGATAAATATTCACGTCCTCACCTTAATTGATTAACTTGTATTTCATATATTCTCTTGCGAACTGCATGCATAATGGTTTGATTGCTGATATATATTTGTCAAAGAAGGACCATCTATAGAAACTTAGATAAGTCATTCAGTGGGATGTTCATTAAACTGTCATATGATACAGTTTGGTGAACATCCCACTGAATGACTTATCTATGCTACAATCATATAAAAACAATTTGGTGAACAACCCACAGTCATATAAAAACAATTTCCACTGAGGATTGTTAATTTTTTTGCCGTGTCTGATTAACACAGATCATATGCTACAATCAAATAGTTTGAAAGCAACACTGCTGATAAACTTACTCCTGATTGGCGTATTCAGTGGCCCACAAGCGAGATCAGAGGCCTTTGATAAACCAAGAACAAACACACAAAGAGAAGCTACAGGTTTTAATAGTGAAGGAATGAAGTGGTAAATCAAATCACAATTAATATTCAAATATAAATCCTCGGAATTAGCAATATAATTCTCAAATGGGCAACTCTTGGGATGCTATCTCCATATGGAGATGAGTGTGCTCTGATCTGATTAAGCAAATCATTTGCACCACGTATATAAGTTATATCAAAATTTGAAACTGTTTGTGTGCAAAAATATTAAGAAGTGGCCTTAAATCAACTAATGAAATTATCGTGATAAAAGGCTATAACATGGGCCCTATAGAGAAATAATAATTAAAGAACAATGCACAAAAATTGGAGAATATTGATCTTTTCTTTTGGCAAAAGACACATTAATAGATAATTGTGTAGTCTATGAGGGATTCGAACCCACATCATGTGTAATTACACAATGCTCTACTTTTGAGCTAATAGACTTAATTGATTAGGAACACATATAATTAGCATTGAGCACAACTATACACGGTTAGAATATGCAAGTGCAACACTTAATTGATTAGGAACCAAAGCAAAAATCAGAAATGGAAAGAAAGCTCACAACCTCCTCCTTCTTCTACCACCTTTTCTCCTAGTGCTGTCAATTGGGATGGGAGTCACATCCTCTGTAATCAGCAGACAGATATCAACATAATACAAGTAGAATGGAACAAGAAGAAAATCACTACAATCCATATATATTAAAACATTTTAGAGGCCAAGCCATCAAAAGCCAAGTATACTGAACCAAGAAACAAAAAATGATAAACCTGTTACTAAAAATGAATCAAGATGAATAAGATAAGAGCACTGACCTTTCTCAAGTGTAAAAATATTGTTCATTCCCTGACTGAACTGAACCATTAGCAACACCTGCTTTAGGGGGGAAACAACCGAGCTACAAAGTCATCAGCTTTTGTTCATCCCAACTACTCCCTCCGTCCCGTAATGTTCTTCCCATTTTTTCATGACACATTTTCCGAAGTACGTTTCGTTTCCTTAATATCTCTAGTTTTATGTTAATGCAAATAATTAAAATTTGATATTATTAAAGTACGCATTAATACGAATCAAACAAGACCCCACATGACTATATATTTTCTTATATATCAAGACAAAACGAGAAGATTCTCTTCAACCGTGAATAGTGTATACTATTCAAAATGAGAAGAACAATATGGGACGGAGGGAGTATGTGATTATAACATCTGCACCAGATTCAAGGTAATCAAGACGAAACTATTCAACAACAACACTTTAGCAGCAAAAAATGAGCAAGTAAACAGAATTTTCTTAGAACTTAATAAACACTAAACAGAAGTATGAAAAGAATTTCTAGCACAAATGTGAAGTGAAGGTAAAGTTCTGTTCTTTCAATGGATTTATTGAACTTTTTGACAGCAGATATGCTTCCAATTAACCTAAAGGCTCCAATCGCCAGCCAGAGGGTGAAGGCCAATACAGACTCCTTTAATAAATTAGAACGGATGCATCCACTAATTCTTAAAGAAGTTAAATCTTAGAAAACCAAGGAATATGAGATAACAGCAAGTTAAAAAGTAGAATAACCCTTGGCTCTAGAGTTTCTCAGAAAACAAAGGCCATTTAATACAAAACAAAGCACAAAAGTGCAGAGAAAAGTCTTGCAAGTACAGAAGTTGAAAATCTATATTGCAAGTATGAGAGCTCGAAATTATATCAGTATTTTCTCAGACCATAGTGAAGAACCCAACCACAAAAACAAAAAGGATTAAACAACTGTAAGTCATAACAGAACACGAAAAAGAAGAAAAGAAACAAAGCAGAAGAAAAAAGAAAAAACACATGCAAATGAGGAAGAAGAAAACAAAACAAAGCCCTCTCACCAAAAACCAGATATGAGAAACACCAAGGGCACCAGGCAAAGATTGGTTAAAAGGACTAATAATTTCTAAGAGATGAAGCTGAAAATGCAATTAGTTTTGTAGCATGAATAAGCCTCAATTCCTTGTTGTTCTTCAATCCTACATTCTTTTTCAAACCAAAAGAATTTCAATAAGAAAGCAGGCATCCTATTGCAAATAATATAAAAGAATTTCAACGATTAAAGCAAACTCACTATATAGTTAACTCATAAATTGCAAAACTGAGAGCTTGGTTCTATGGCCGGAAGAAATAGACTGATTCATTTGCAGGTTTTGCCATTGAGAAAGAACTGAAGCAAACATAAATAATTTGAACAATTAAAGTAAACCTACTATCTTATTTACTCCTAGATTACAAAATAGATAGGATGGTTCTATAGCTAGAATAAAAAAGAAACAGATTGACACATCATGAATATCTTTTCATTAACTGACTACTAAGATTTATGCAGTAACTATAATAAAACCTATCAGTTCATTCTTAAGAATTTTTTATTCTCAATTGTGACATACTTGAATAACACATTATCAAACAAACTAAGGGAATAACATAAGCTAGACTGGGATAAACGATATCAAATCTAACTTTCCATCAGATTTTTAATATAACATCTCAATTTTGTTGTCAGGGACAATTTATCATCATAAGAACTGAAAAAGATTATTATTTAAGACCAACACTGAAATCACGAATCTCCACTAAATTGAGGCTAAAATTAAAATGCAACGATGGCTTCAACCAACCCGTTCATAATCAAATCGTATGCATAACCTCACAGACAACACATATGTATATACAACTAAAAGAGAGGCTTCCATTGCCTGCTTTAAAGAAGCAATTGCATATGAGTGTATGAACTTACCGATATAGGGGAACCACAAACGAGCGCAAATTTTGTCGATTGGGAAAAGAGCCTGAAAAGAAGAGGAAGGAATCAGAATATACGAAGCGGCTATGGCGGAAATAGGAGGGACTGAGATCAGAGCTTACCAATTGAAGAAGACACAATTATCCCTGTTTAGTTTATAGAAATAAAATCTTTTTGATATATTTGAGTACCAAGCTTTGACAGAAACATCAACAATCCATTGTATTCTAGGTGGTTAGGATACTCGGCTCTCACCCGAGAGACCCGGGTTCAAGTCCCGGCAACGGAAATTTTGTTTTGTTTACATTTTTTGAACAGACATGAGAATTTGTCACAACAAACACATATGATCTATCCCTATCTGAACAGCTTTTGCTCGTGATAGCATTTGTTGTCTTCTCAGGAACCAGCTCAGAAGAGAATAAAACAAAGCAAATACCCAATGATTAAATAATAATCTCATTTTATAACATCATGGAGTATTCTTTTGCCATTTCCCACACTACATATTCATCACTTTCCTCAGGCTCTACCATCAACATAACATCTGTACATTCTGCTCAACCTTACTGCCAAATTCTTTACAACCCAGAAGAAAACTTCTTCACATTACTAGAATGACTAATCTGTATAGCAGCTTGGGCTAATCCTCTATGTTGTTTGTGCAATTGCACATATACTACAATCCTCAATCCTCATATATACCAATTGCTACCGAGGGTGTGTGGTTTCAAATCACCGGAAGAAAAACGGTTGAATCCTTTGGGGGTAGCATTCATTTCCTTTGATTCTTACCTGAAAATCACTCAGTAAATAATATATATTTTTAGAATCTTATTACTATAAACATTTGCTCAGCAAAGATTTACTGTGTTAATGAATTACCTCTTTGAAACCATGACCTACGAACTGCCTGGCGAATACGGCGCTCATGTTTCTCCAGAAACACATCAATTTTGTGTCTCTGAGATAGCAGTGGCCCAGAGAATTCAACCTTATCCTCCTTATCCTGAAAATGACAGGTGTCGGATTCTTAGAAGTCGGTAAATACATGTAAAGGACCAGTATTATGATTTGAGACACATAATTTTTGGAAGTATTGAGCTACTTCCAATTATACTCACTTGGCAGTTGGCATGACACACTTTGTCTACACAACATACCAAAAACACAGCTTATGAATATGTTCTACACTTTACTTCAGACTAGCGTTTGTTTATAAAAATCTCCAAAACCATGTCAGTAACTACCCCTTGCTTAATCAGATAATTTATCTTCTTATCACCAAAGAAACACTTTTATGTAACAAAATTTGTGGATGTGAAGTTTTTAAAACTTGTTTGAAGTTTGAACTAATTATGTTTTATGGCAGATAAGCTGCTTCAAATACTACAGAGAAATGATGTAAGAGAGTATACCAACATTTACTTACCATATCATTTCTCTTCGCTTCCATCTCTTTCCGGTAGAGAGCCATGGACAATTCTTGTGAGTGGCATCCATTAAAAGAATTGAAAGAATCAGGACGATCAAATTGACTCCACTGTCTCTGCACCTTAGGCTTGACAATCTCAAAGCCATCATGCCCACGAGATTGTGAGCACAACCCAGATGAATTATCATGAATTTCCTTCCTCGGCATCTCAAAATTGAGTTTATCATGTTCAAGTCCATTCATGCTAACTTTAGAACTAGACCGGCTGTGTGATAGAAGAGACCCAGTATCTTTTCGCCTTTTGACCCAAGCAAATCCACTTGAGCTTGGAACTTGTAACGGACCTGAAAACGGTATATCCCCTTGGGAAGCATTTTTAACATGAGAAACCTCATCTCTTTTTTCCGCTGATACTTTTGGCGGTTCTCTTCCTGCTACATTCTCTTCTTCTGGAGGGAAGAGTGCTATGTTTCCGTTGATCTTCGTCCGGTCAAGATCTTGTGCCTGAACTGGCAATACCTGAGTGAAAGAAAAGAGTTTAGTTAATCAAGAATAAAACTCGAAACCCATAAGAAGAAAAGAGAAAAAGACGAGACCTCTGCTGGTGCAAGTTTGCAGATACTTGGTTTCCTAGGAACCTTTCTTGTTCTTTCGGGGCCATGAGCTCTTCCACTGGCCTTTTTCCTGATATCATTGAAATCACTATAAGTTGAGAACATGAAGCATAATCAGCAACAGAAAACTACAAACTCAGATGAGAAATGCATACTTTCTTGCTTCCTCACGGCATTTTGCATCAATCTCCTTGTTGGGTGGGTATTTCGGCAAGCTCAATGGATCACATGCATGAGGCTTTGTTGTAAAATACTGCATTTAACAATGGAGGGATGCAATGAGAGATGTATCCTTTACATTTATATGAAAAGAGGAAATTTCAAAGTAAATTGAACAATGAAACATGTATTTGGTTCACGAGAACCATGGTTACATTCTTATATAGAATATCAGGAATGAATAATTAACTCACTGCCTAAGCAGTGTATTTATTTAAAAAGATGAGATTAGGCCTTTTTACCTCAGAAGTAAGAGCAGAGGAAGCGCTGCCACGTTTGTAAGGCTCAACAGAAAGCAAACTCTCAATGAGGCTCCCAACAGACGGTGGCAAATCTTTACATGTTTCATTTAAAGAACTGTCATAGTGTTGTTGAGGCTTAAAGAGAGTTGCATGAGGAAGTCTAGATTTCTTCCAGTATTCATCAGGCGGTGACCCGCAAAGCTTGAAGATTTTGTGTAGTTGCTCAACCTATTCATCACACAACACCAATTCTCAACTATTCTGCTTTTAATTAAAAACTTAGTTATTTTGACAATGACTAAATTACCTCAGTTCTTCCCTGAAGAAGAGGCTTCCCGAGAAGAATCTCTGCAAAAACACAGCCAGCGCTCCACAGATCCACAGATGGGCCATAATCAGTCGCCCCTAACAGAAGTTCAGGTGGGCGATACCACAAAGTGACAACACGGCTAGTTAAAGGTTGCTTGGTCCCCAAATTTGAGAAATTGGCTAACCCGAAATCAGCTATCTTAAGAACCCCTTCGTTACTTACTAGAATGTTTGATCCCTTAATATCTCGATGCATCACTCCCACAGAATGGCAATGCTCGAGCCCAGATAATAGCTGCTTCATATAGCATTTGACCTGAAGAACAGAAAAATTGCAACACTGTAATTTTTGTCATGGAATTTTACTAGCATTCAAAAGATGGAATTACAAGTGAAAGGACATACCTGTGGTTCACTGAACTTGATATCCGGACAAGAACAAAGTCCTGAGAGATCATGCTCCATGTACTCAAACACAAGATATATGCTGCAAGATAATCTGGATGTGATTATACCCTCCAACTTTATAACATTAGGATGATTAAGCCTTCGGAGGACAAGAATCTCTCTTGCCATGAATCTAACACTTTCTGGTTCAAAGTTATCGAATCTAACTTTCTTCAACGCGACCATCCTCCCTGTATCAAGATCACGTGCCCGAAATACGCTGCTGTATGTACCTTGTCCAATCTGAACAAAACATTGGTATAAATGAGTTTTAATTCTTAAACTAATGTGCAGATTGGACACTACAAGTATAGTTTGTTCATTTTTTATACATAAAAGAGGGCAAAAACCAAGTAATCAACTCTATTTACTCATATTTTGAGAACTTCCATATATATTCCAAATGTGAAAGTGACATGTCCTAAGTCCTAAAACTCTGCAGAGGTCGGCTCTCGGTAACTTTTGTTGTCTAACTAAAACAGCCAAAACATGTAGAGTCCATGTCTGCATAAGCTAGTGAATAACCAAAAAAGACACAAATACATGAAAAGAATAGTTTCCAAAACTACAAATGCAGAATAAATAGAGGACCATCAATAGAAACTCTTGTTGCTGTCCATGCTCCTTCAATTCTTATCAATAACTTGTGAATACATTTACGACCCTCCTTTTTCCATCAACAAAATGACAAAACCAGAACTTTGGTGCTACCCACCAAAACCCTGTTCAATCCTTCTCTGCCTGGTTGGTTGGTTTAACCTGCTCCTCGCCATTGTTAACCTCTACAACAATAACAACAATCAACCCAGTTGGCTCTCGCCGAGCTAGGAGGATGTGAACTGACAAGACCAAGGCAGCTAAAAGCAAAGTTTAGAAAATAAAAATCAAACTCTAAAAAGAGACTAGAAACAGAAAACTAGCCTATGGCCATGAAATACTCCACGGGCAAACTCCCTATAGTTGCTCTTTTGCTACTCTTTATAGTTCTGCCACCATAATATTATCTCTCCATGAGAGTTCTTGTCCTGTCCTTATTCCATTGTTAACCCTCTAACAAAACATAAACTACACAGCTCCAAACTAAATTTCCCAGAAAAAGTGACAAAGTAAGCACCTTTTCGAGTTTTTCGTAAGAATCGGAGCGAAGGGGGACCCACCCATGTATGGCATCGCCGGCGACAGCGCTAAGCCAGGCAGGCCAACCGGCGGCAACTTGCTCGCATTCGACATACTTATGCAAATTCCCCAAACGGAAGCTTCGCGAGCCATCAATGGGTGGTTTATCGGAAGAGTCGAGCGTAGGGGCGACTAAGACGGCCTCTTTGGAAGTAACACAGCCCATGAGATTTGATTTGGGAGAGGATCTCTCACATCACATGGAATTGGGAAGGTGGAGATATAGGTGGGAAATGGGAATGCAGGGAAGGTGTTTGTGGAAATGTTTTCGTGTGCTTGTGTTTTTTCTTATCTGATTTCTGGACTTGGGAGAATTAACTAAGCGGAGACGAAGACGCGGAGAGAGAAGAAGGGTAGATTCAGAAAGAGAGTGGGAATTTGAGTAAATAGTTGTGAATGTGAGTGGGGTTTGGGTTTTGGGTGTAAATGGAATGCCAGCAAATAAAGCAAATGCCTTTCTTCTAATTGTCATTTTTCTTAAAAAATCGGCAAGGTATTAGGGTCGATCGGAAGTGGATGAGAAACTTAGATATCTCAACGAATGATCCGAATAAACGTTATAAGTTTAGTGTAGTAAAGTTATGAGATTATACTGTTACGAACCATCTTGATATACATATTGTGATATATTGCAATTGCGTTAGTACTTTGCTGGGTGTACCCAATCCAATTGATATTAATATTTTCTTCTAATTGTCTCTGCCCCTAACCTCAATCAAACTCTAGCAACAAGGGGGACAAACTATTGCAAGTTATATACTCTTGTTAGATACTACACTTAATTTCACCTAAGCTAGAGATTTTTGTACATATTGTAAGGGAAAACTGTTTTGACAAAGACAAGTGAAGGAAGAGTACTCTTTTTTCTTGCCGTTGAAGAATTGGGTAGTTGTTCACTTGTGAATGATGCCAAATTGCATCATCTGAAAATTGAGAAGGAAAGCATAACATCACATATCACATATACTTACAAGTTATAACTACTTGGTATAACTTCTTAGCCCTTGTTTGGTTCATACTCTACTTTCTGAGAAGTAGAACTGACTCAGGAAGTAGATTTTATTTCTATGTTTGGTTCACTAAAAAAACACAGAAACTTGCTTCTTAGTAGGGTTGCACAATCGGTCCAGACCGGATTTTTTGAAACACTTGGACCGGGGACCGGACCAGAAATTTCTGGGCATTTTTGAACCGGACCGGGTTTTTCTATATATAAAAATTATAAAACTTTATTTTTCTAAAAAAAAAATATCCGGATTTCCTCATAGCTCTCGTTTGGTTTAACGAGAGCTATGAGGAAAGAATTCGAAGACACGATAAAATAATGTCGGATAAATTGAGAAGTTGATAAATCAACGTCGGATAATACCGGAACAAGAAAATGTAACTTAAAATCCGAAACAATAAGGTATCATATCATATCTTAATTTCGACTTGGTTACAATAAGGAATTAGAACGACTTAGAATGAATAACGAGCAAAGGACGGTATTTTATAAACAAGATATCATATCCTGCATTTGTTATTTTGCTAAAAGTTGAAACAAACAAGATCAATCATGCATTTGTTGTTTTACAATATACATACCTTTTAGGTTGTAACTCTTTTTGGAAAACAATGCAATATCTTTCGATTTAATAGAACTCGTTCTTAAGAAAGAATGATATTTTATAAATTTTAGTCAATACTATACAGCACGAAGCCATAAACCTGATTCATACTCATATATAGAAACTAACATCAACATTCTGTCATGTATGGGTATAGTTGTATAAAAATATACGTACATTAAGTTTTTGTTTCTGTCTTCTCAATGAGATTAATCACATGTCATACGACGTCGTTTGGATGAAAATATAGTACAAGTCCTCTCGAGAGTATCAGAAGCTTTCGTTCATACGTACAGCCAGGGTCAAAGAAAAGGCAATTTTTCTATAACGGTCAATGAAATTTGTCTAAATTCTAAAATAATCGTAAGATTTGTGTTTGTTGGAACTAGATGTTCGCGATCTCGCAATCAACATCTCGCGAGATCTGGCCAGTAATAAATCTTCAAGTACTGGAGACCTCCTTTACGCCAACTGGAACAACAACTTGTAATTCATCTTCATCTGGATCAAAATATGTTTTTCCACGTTGTTCTTCGTGTTCTTCAGCTCCAAAACACTTGCACAACCAAACCGAAAGGTTGGACCCCCTGATTTGGCTCTCCGACGCCCAAGTCAGTAACGATCACAGGTAAACGAGATTAACACCTCAAATAACACTAGAATGCAGCAAAGCAGAAGAAGATAACGATCAAAGTATACAACCAAAACAATGAAACCTCACGAACCAGCACAATGGAACAGTAAAGTAGTAAAACTCAGCCAAACATCACGATTCACACCTCAAAAGCACGACTACGATACCGAGAGCCAGAATCCAGGTACCGATCATCCGATTCTCTATGAGTAGAGATGAATCGGGACCAATGAGACGATCTCGAGAATGAGGGCTCGTCTCTTGTGTTTCTCTCTTGCTCAAGGGGAATGCTCTCAATTGTCACTGCCTCTTTCTCTCTCCTTTCGGTTAGGATTTATAGCCAGGTCGCGGGCCCCACATAATCCGGTGTTATTCTTTATACCTATTGGGCCTCTCCGTCTTGATCCCTTCAATGCTTATTTGGGCTCGCGGTTCACCTGTCCGTTGCGAACCGGGTCCATACCCACCGCGAGAACCGGGTCCAACACCACCGCGAGAACCGGGTCCAGCAGTGTTTGTTTAACATGATTTCATTTTTGGTGAAAGAAAATAATTGAGAATTGCATAAAAAGAAGAAAAAGTAAAAGTAGAAAAGGAAAAATGAATTAGCAATAATACACTTGACACTTGAGCTTACCTTTTTCCATGCATGCACGAATGTCGCTTCTTCATGTACGTATTTCCCTCAACCTCAACCATGCATGTTTAATTATGTGGGCAAATGTAAGACAAGTTAATCAATTCGTACGACAGTAAGTACAACAATTAATTCAAGATCTACTACGTACAAATGAGCTACTACGTACAAATTCAAGATCTCATGAACACTTAAAAAATTTGGGGCCGGGGAAAGATCTCATATGTAAATATTACATATATATATATATATATATATATATATATATATAGGGTCAGGATCTGGTGAGAACGGATTCGTAGGTGAGAACGGTGAGAACGAATCTGAGCCGTCCATCGCGGAGCGCGCGTTATCGCTGAGGAGGACAGAAAAAGGGTTCACGCGCGTCTCGGCCTTCTAAACGGGCGCGTCCAAACACGCGCGTGTCTGAAAAATTTCCTCAACCCGATAGAAATTGGGGAAGGCGATTTCGACGGCGAAATTTTATTCCTTCTACGATCAAATCACAATCAAAATTTACGACGAAGAACTCCAAATCCAGCAATGGCGCCGACATCAACTGTAACAAATCTACAACAAGAGCATAATACAAATTCAACGGTAGCTAACCTGGAAGAAACCATAGGTCCCAATTCGACTACGTCTGAGGGTTTAAACCCTATTTCGACAAATCAAGAAGAAGAAACAGGTATTAACAATGAATTTTAACTTATTTCCGATATCAAATTCTGAATAGAATTTATAGAATTCCAGATTTCAACACTATGAAAATCTGAATTGAAAATCCTAAGTTGCTTTGCTGTTGTTGAAAATCTGAATTGTAAATCTTAAGTTGCTTTGCTGCTGATAAAAATCCGAATTGAAAATCCTAAGTTGCATTCAGATTGATTTGCTGTTGATAGGATTACGATTAAATTATGCATATTAGGAAATTGGCTTCTGCATACTATGAGAATATGATTTGTATATAGAGAAATATTCATAAGAAGGAGTACTGATACTTGATATTACTGAGTTGGGTGCACTTTGTATTGCTAATGAATAATCTGAGATTCTGAATTGCATTTAGAGGAAGTTTCATTTAGAGAGAAACATGTGCTTTAGGATTTGCAGATTTACAATATATATAAATCTTGTTGCAGAAAACAATGAAATTCAGATTTCTCAAGGGGGCACAACATATTACATCCCAGTATGCAGAACTGAAATGAAACCAGTGGTTGGACAAGTATTTGACAACACAGAGCAAGCAGACGAATTCTATGATAATTATGCAAAACAGTGTGGTTTTGAAGTGAGGAAAAGCACAAACAAAAAGATAGATGGGAAAACAGTATGGAAGTACCTCCTATGTAATAGAGAAGGACAAAAAAGAGTTTCACCAGTCATGGCTGTAACACCTATTATAACCAAAGTAAAGAGACGAAGAGTGACAAATCGGGCTGGATGCAGGGCAAGGATAACTTTGAAAGGGACTGAGGAAGGGAAGTTCAAGATAAAAGGATTCGTAGAACGACACACGCACCCAATGATGACTGCAAGAGAACAACAGTTTGCCAAATCCAACCGAAATATAGGAGCTTTTGAAGCTGATTTCATTATAAATTGTGGAAATGCAAATATTGGTGCAACAAAGGGATACCGAATATACAAAGAGATAGTAGGATCATATGGCGCTATAGGAGCTAGCGTAACAGATTTTAAAAATCTGAAGAGAGATCTAAATTCATATTTGGAAGGATTTGATGGGCAAATGATAATAGATAAACTAAAGAAGAAGAAAGAAGTATGCGAGGCATTCTACTTTGACTATTTTGTGGACAAGGAAGGACAACTAGAGAGACTGTTTTGGGCAGATCCTATAAGTAGAAAAGGTTTCTCATTCTTTGGAGATGTTGTGACAGCAGACGCAACATACAACAAAAACAGGTAATATTTTTCATGTCTAAATTCAAAACTTATTAATGAGAATATGTTTGTTGTGACTTTGATAATAATAATTTGATTTGCATTTGAGTAGCTTAGGATATGAATAGAATGAGAATTACATTTGCATACAGAGGATTTGAAGAACGAGATAACATTCTGAGTTGGATGCAGGTATAATATGGTATTTATACCATTTACAGGAGTAGATAATCACAGGAAATCAGTGACATTTGCAGCTGCTTTGATGTTGAAAGAAAACACAGAATCCTATGTGTGGTTATTTGACAACTTCAAAAAGGCGATGGGCCACGAGCCATACATCATACTGACTGACCAAGATCCTGCAGTAATTCAAGCTGTTGAACAAGTATTTGAGAATGCAATGCATAGATTCTGTATGTGGCATATCATGTTCAAGCTGTCAGACAAGATAGAAAGCAGAATTTACAACACCTTAGAATTCAAACAAGCAATCAACGCTCTGGTCTGGAATAAAGACATCACAAAATTAGAGTTTGAGGATGGATGGAGGGATTTTATAGAAAAATATGAATTACAAGACAACGACTGGCTGAGGAGAATGTTTGACTTAAGGAGATACTGGATACCTGCATTCTTCAATGATATAAGGATGGGAGGCATGCTCAGAACAACATCAAGGTCAGAAAGCCAAAATAGCTTCTTTGGAAGATTCCTTGGGCAATCTTCTTCTTTAATCCAGTTCAATAGCCAGTTTGAAAGTGCATTGGATCAACAGAGACATGAACAACACAAGCTTGCTGCATCATCATCAACAAGCAAAGCCAATATGAAAACAGATTGGGTTGTTGAAAAGGCATGTTCGAAAGTCTACACAATCTCAATATTTTATGAAGTACAACAGTCTATCTACAACTCAATCTACAAGTGCATGGTAACAAGCATGATTAAGGAAGGGACAATAGCAAAATATGAGATTGAACAAGAGAACAACAAAAGGTACACAGTGACAGATTTAGATAATGTTGATTTATGTTGCACATGCAACAAATTTATGCAAGTTGGCTTGCCTTGCCAACACATGTTTGTGGTTATACGGAACAAGGGGCTTAAGGAAGTGCCAGAGAAGTATATTCAGAAGCGTTGGACAAAAGAAGCTTCATTACAACCAGTATTCAACATTGATGGTTTGTTGTATAAAGAAAGTGCTGAAACAGAGGAGAACAAAGCAACAATTGTACAACTCTTGGGAGAAATGCACAGTTGCATAAATTTGATTGAAAGCAAGCCAGAATACATGAAGGAGCTACTGAACACTATAAAACAAAAGAAGGAATATTTTGCAGAACAGATAGGTGCAAGCTCAAGTGGATCATCCTTCACTGTGGATTTTGAAAAATATGTAGGACCAACTCCAGCTGAGGTTCAAGTGTTACCACCAAAACAAGCAAAAAACAAGGGGACAAGAAGAGGACGAATGATAAGCCAAAAAGAGTTGGGCATTCAAACAGCTGCAAAGAAAAAGAGAGGCTGTGGAATATGTGGTCAGTATGGACATAACAGGGCAACATGTGGAGATAGAGAAGGTAACAAAGTAATTCAATAATTTTTAATACATTAACTCACTTTCCATATACACATTTTAATGTAAGACTAAATAGTTTTACTTGATCTTTCTATGCAGATTAAATGAAATCATAGAAGAAACAACTGGATGAAGGCATGCAAGATATATAGATTCCTATGGCATATTATAGATATTGGTTCTTATTACATGGAGTGTAATCATACTGTTTGGCAACTTATTGCTTAAAAAAAGAATTCAAACTAGCTAAAATGGTTGTTTTCATATATTAATATGCCTACCATCCAGGAAAACATCAAATGCAAAACTGAAAAAATAAATATGCATTACAAAACCTCGTATACAAACCATATATAGTTGGTATGCAAACTATATATGCTTTATATGTAACTCAAAATAAACATTATATGCAAACAGGAATTTTAAAGTTTTCAATCTAGATAGGCCTTATATGCAATCAAGATGAAACCAAATATGCAATCTACATAAACTTCATATGCAAATCACAATTTAAAGAAGATTATGTAAGTATAGGCCTCATATGTAAACGACAAATCATAAAGTTTAATCTATAAATGCTACATATGCAATCAAGATAAACTGAACATGCAAATCAAATAAAACTCATATGCAAACCACAAATTTAATGTTTTCATTAAGGATATGCCTTATATGCAATCAAGATGAAACCACATATGCAATCAATATAAACTTCATATGCAACTCAAAATGAAACTCATATGCAAATCACAATTTAAAGTAGACTATCTATGTATAGGTCTCACATGTAAACCACAAATCATAAAGTTTAATCTAGATATGCTTCATATGCAATTATGATAAACTCCATATGCAAATCAAATAAAACTCATATGCAAACCACAAATTTAATGTTTCCATTAAGGATATGCCTTTTATGCAATCAAATTGAAACCACATATGCAATCTACATAAACTTCATATGCAAATAAAAAATGAAACTTCATATGCAACTCAATAACGAAGTCATATGCAAATCACAATTTAGAGTAGACTATGTAAGTATAGGCCTCACATATAAACCACAAATCATAAAGTTTAATCTAGATATGCTTCATATGCAATTAAGATAAACTCCATATGCAAATCAAATAAAACACATATGCAAACCACAAATTCAATGTTTTCATTAAGGATATGCCTTATATGCAATGAAGATGAAACCACATATGCAATCTATATAAACTTCATATGCAACTCAAAATGAAACTCATATGCAAATCACATAAAACTCGTAGGCAAACCACAAATTTAATGTTTTCATTAAGGATATGCCTTTTATGCAATCAAATTGAAACCACATATGCAATCTACATAAACTTCATATGCAACTCAATATGAAAGTCACATGCAAATCGCAATTTAAAGTAGACTATGTAAGTATAGGCCTCACATATATACCACAAATCATAAAGTTTAATCTAGATATGCTTCATATGCAATTAAGATACACTCCATATGCAAATCAAATAAAACACGTATGCAAACCACAAATTTAATGTTTTCATTAAGGATATGCCTTATATGCAATGAAGATGAAACCACATATGCAATCTATATAAACTTCATATGCAACTCAAAATGAAACTCATATGCAAATCACAATTTAAAGTAGACTATGTAAGTATAGGCCTCACATGTAAACCACAAATCATAAAGTTTAATCTAGATATGCTTCATATGCAATTATGATAAACTCCATATGCAAATCAAATAAAATTCATATGCAAACCACAAATTTAATGTTTCCATTAAGAATATACCTTATATGCAATCAACTTAAAACCACATATGCAATCTACATAAACTTCATATGCAAATCAAAATGAAACTCAAATGCAAATCAAAATGAAACTCATATGCAAATCACAATTTAAAGTAGACTATATAAGTATAAAGCACCACTATTAAGTAGGAAAATTGGAGCTTTATTTCCGATTTCCCTTATACGCAATGCAGATAAAGCGCCATATTTAAAACGAGTAATAATTAAACAGAAATTACAAACCAAAATAAACTTCAATCCAGATCTCTAAATTGCAAACGAAAATAAGACAAAATAAACAACACATACAAACCAAGTTTTGTTGCAAACCTACTATTCAAAGGGAAACATAAAGGATCTAGAAACATTAATAAAGTGAAAAAAGAAGCCAGAAAAAGAAGCTGGATTCATATTCACAAGTGCAAGCATCACAAAAATCTATATCATCATCACTCTCCATGCAATAGTCATATCTCAACCATGGGTTCTTCCTTTGACATGGAACATGATCCTTCTCAAGCTTCAGCTCTTTGAATCGAGGACGTTGATGAAGCACCCAAAGATAACGAACAGATTCACGAAATTTTATTCGACAATCAACAATCTTACTTCCAAGTGAAGCCTTGACAAATTTGATGTGATCCATTCCTTTCTCTACATTTCCAGAAACACTGGACAATAAGATAACACCCAAGAGATATCTTGCTTGCATATGACCTAAATTAGCAGCCCTTTCAAGCATTTCCAATCCTAGGTCATAGTTGAAATCACGGAAGAAATGATCCTGCATACAAAAGACAATACAAGTAACAAAAAAAAAATTGTTTCATTAAATTATCAGGGTTTCGAAAGATATTTACAAAAACTTATGTAATAATAAAAGACTTACAAATCCCTTTCGATATATAGCACCACCATTATCTTTGTCAATGCATAGATGGAAGAAAACAGTAGCAACAACCTTCTGGGCTTCAGAAAGATTATCGGTATCGAAATCTTCAACATTAACTTGGGAAAGAACATGTTTCTCCTGCCCAATTTTTTCAAGAGACTTGCAACTAAAAATTAATAACCACCACAAAAAAAAAGAATATGATCAGTGTGATAGCAACAAAACTAAGAAATGAAGGCTTAATTTCAAATCCAACCAAGAATTCCAAAAGGTATGAAATCGAAAAATCACTTCGCATGCAATCTAGAAAACACTTCGAATGCAAAACACAAAAACACTAAGTGTTTACCTCATTATGCAATTAAAGTAGTTGGGAAGAGAATCAGAACCAACTCTCGAAACAATTTCAGAAATCAGATTGTTTGGAAGAGACAAAAAAAGACTCTGACAAGAAAGATCGTTAGATGAAGAACACTTCTGCCTCTTTGCCATTTTTCAGATGATGAAGATGAAGAAAACCGAAACCTTATCGGTATAAGATGTAGAAGAAGAAGAAGAAGAAGATGAGAAATCTGAAGAGTCACACGGGGAAGTGAAATGAATTGACAAGAGACATCCGGTCATTTATAAGGGATTAAAATTGTCTGATTGGTAACTGCTATAATGACGGTTGGAAAACGTGCCTGTAACACAAAAAAACAAAGAAAAAAACGAAAACTAACACGTAAGTTAAATAGCATACGGAGTACTTGTATCAAATATTATTTGACAAGACTTGACAATTAAATATATTTTAATTCACATATGCAAGCTTGATAAAATTGCTTTCTATTATAATGAACAAGTTGTATGAATGATCAACAAATAATAAACAAACTAGAAAAAAGGAAAAACGAACAGAAAACAAGCAGTACTCAAAAAAGTATGTATGCAAGAAAGAACTGATTCATAAGCAATCATGAAAACACATATCCAGTTCAAAATATGACTTCATATGCAATCCTGAACCACCATAAAATGAAATTCAAAAGTGAAGACAAGTGTCTTCATATCCAATTAGACAATTCAGACAGCAATAGCTATAGAGTTGCAGAAAGTTGATGCATAGTTTCACAGTTACAGTTTTCATTCCAAATCTAACTTCACAGAGGTGATACACTTTCCTTGTACAATGTTTGCCATCTTTTGGTCATTTGGAGGACATGTGTTGACAATCTTGTTCAGGTACCTGATCTTCAAGGTGGTAATATGGCTTGCATTGTTGTTAATCAGCCTGTACTTCCAATCCTTTAAGCCAGATCCCATGTATGTGTCCATGTTGTACATGGCAAAGAAGGCCAAATCTCTGTTTTCTATCCCTCCATAAATGGGTAGACGAGGCTTTGAAATTTCCATCTTCAGAATCATTTCAGATTCGGTAGGCAAATTTAAATGTTTGAAGTATAGAGCAAAAACAGTTTTCTGAAAGAGAATAACAAATAGATGTTAAAAAAAAACTCTGGAAAAAATAAAAAATACAATCAACATATCTTACCAGTTGTTCAGCAAAGCAGGTGTGATTGAAATTTGGATTGGTACAGGGATCCAACAATTCACACTTCTTGGACTTCATGTTAAATGTAACAACAAAGATATGTTCCCCTGTGCTAATGGGAAATACAAACTGTGTTGGGAGGAAAAACAGAAAGTTAACTTTTAGAAGGATAACATAGAAACAAGGCAAAATAAAAGGAAACAAACAGAAATAACATACATACCACACCAAGTTTCAAATTCATAAACTCAATGCGAATTTGCTTTTCAAAAAGGACACTCATAGCATCAGGATCAGTGACTGTAACTTGTTGGATACTTGCTTCCTAAAAAATTATGCAAAATATAAAAATACATTATAGTTCAATGTTCAGACATGCAAACAACATATATAGAGGCACTTACACAAACTTTGGTGCTTGCAAAGAATCTGTAGATACTGGATTCACATCTCTTTAACTCTTCAAAGTTTAATACTCGGGCCCACACATCAACAATCTTAGTGTCAACACTGTAGAATCGAGCTTGACAGAATGTATGAAAATCACGACAAGTAAGCTTTAATTCAGCATGGCTGAATATGACTTCCCTGCAAGAACAAAACATTGCATCACAATTCAACTAGTATGCAGTTCTCAATTAAACTACTAAGCAGTCCCAAATAAACATCAAATCCAATCCAGATAATTCCCAAAAATAATACAAAACCAACTAGTATGCATGACTAGATATGACTTCCCTGCAAGAACAAAACATTACATCACAACTCAAACTAGTATGCACTTCCCAATTCAACCTAGTATGTTGTTCACAATTGAACTAGTATGCAGACCCAAGTAAACATCTAATCCAATTAAGATAACTCCCAAAAATGATACAAAACCAATATAACAAATATTTTTACTTACTTTTCATTCCTATCCTGAGAAACCCATTGAAACAGACGACGTTCTTTGGCATTAGGTTTCACATCTGGATAAATATGTCTTTCCAACCATGGAGATTTACTTGTCTCGCTAATTCTAGAAGCTCTCATTGATGCCATGTTATCACGAAACCTATCATTTAAGCTTTGTGGAGGACGCATTGTGCGCTGAGAAGGAAAATTTCCTCCAGTTGACTGAAAAATAAAATAAAATGTTAGACAACATAAAAAAATGGTAAAAATATGATAAGTGTAACTTGAATCAAATACCCTAGTAGCTCGATGATATGGTTTTGGGACAACAGGATTTACAGAATTTGATGCAGGTTGAGACACTGTATGAAAAGGAACCTGAGGCATACACTATAAAAACATTAATAAATAGAATATATAAAACCAAACATAAAACTACACAGGGTCTAATAATTAAAAGCAACTATTACCTCAACAGTAGAAGATGGTGGGATTGTGCAAAACTGGAAAGCAGAAGCGCTTAATCCCATATTAATTGGTGCAAGATCTGATTTTTCAGAATCATACACTGATTTTGCAGAAACAAATGATGAAGAAACAGTGGAAGCCGGTGCACAAATTTCTAAAGGAGGGCTGTCCAGCAATACTGTAATAGGATCATTAATGGAATTACCTTCACCATTAAGAGTAAAACGAGGACTGCGGCGAGCAACCAAACCACTGAACCTAGGCATTTTCTTCTTCTTCTCCTTATCTTTAGCTTCTGCAAATACAACAAAGAAAAATCATTAAGGTAAGCAATTCATAAATAAAGTAGGCTAAAATTAATTAACTTAACTTTGCATACCAAAAAGTAAGGTAACATTAGATGCTTCTTCTGTAGAAGGTAGAGATGCCATTGAACATTTATCAATTGTTAAATCAATAACATTTGTTTCAAGTCCACTGTTACTTGGATCAGATTGTTCACAGTCTGCCACTGAACCCACAGCTACTACAGATTGTTCAAGAGACGATGCTACTGCAGATTGTCCAAGAGTGGATGCTACTGCAGATTGTTCCACTGGAACTTCTGAATCTCCACCTTCTGAAGGAATAACTGGTACATCCGAAACTTCAGATTCTACAAGTTTGAGAGAGGTTGGGGATGATAGATCTTGATCCATTGAAACATCAAAAACATTAGGTGGTTGCTCAAGTGGAACTTCAAAAGAATCATTGACAGCATCGTGAAAAACTGTATCATTAAAAGAATTACTGGGACCGGCATCTGTAAATGAAAGGAACAGAATAAAAATCAGGAATAAATACATATGAAAAAATATAAAAGACAAAAAGTAATGAAGAAGAAAGATGAAACACCAGTAGGCATGGGTACATGCTCTGTAACTTTCTTCTCAGCAGCAATAGCTTTCTCTACTTCTTCAATCATATCAAAGACAATGGGATCAGACCAAAAGCGCTCATCACTGTCATCTAAATTTCCAGAAGCATCAACATCATCTCCAGCGACAATTGTTGGAAGTTTTATCTTCAAAAGTCGAGTGCATTCTTCATTGACTTTCTTGAAGAAAGTATTCTGAGCATGTTCTACTGGAGCAATTTCAATGTTGTTGTAGAATTCACGAATATTGTTAGCAATTTGACGAACAACATTATATTGCTGAAGAACAAAATCCTGAAAACAAGAACAAAGATTCTTAGATTATAAAATCCAGGCAAAAAAGGGATAACAACTAAAAAAAATATAAAACAAAAACATACAGGAATGGTTCCATCACCAAGACACTCTTTAGGAATGGGGCAAGAAGATTCTGGTTGCAATGGAGGCTGAGTAATTTCTGGTTGCAAAGCAGGCTCAGAAACAGGTAGAATTTTGCCCTTCCCAAACGCACCAACAAGCATCTCATCAGCCTCTCTGGATTTCAACATTGAAGTTGTCCACACTTTGATCAGAGGAAGATCCCTTGGAACAGGTTTGTTGAGAACCATAACTCTATCAACATAACACAGCTACAAAAATGCAAATAAATTATGAAATTAATATAGGAATCATTTATAGGCAATAAGAAAATATTCAAATCAGAAATCACTAAGTATGCAATTCGCGAAACCATACCAAAAGAAATAGCACTGGACCTCTAAACTCGGACTTAGAGCAAAGCGACCACTGCACCTTATGCTTAATGGCCAAATCGAAGATTAATTGGCACCAGTTATAGTCTTTGATCTTCGAAATATCATCCAACAAATCCAATGGTCTCATGCTCATGACTCCGCATCCTTGGCTTTCAATCACTAAAGTGTAAAACAGCATAACGAAGTTCCTTTTGAACATATCATCACCAGCATCACAATCCACAATTTTCTTGCATATTTCTGAGGGCTTCAAAGTTGTATTGTTGGAAGGCTCCCGATACTGAGCCCTAAACTCAGCTAATAAGTTAAAATTGTGAACTCTACTTGGAAGAACTATTGGAACACCACAGTCAGGAAGCCCAAAAACCCTTTTAACATCTGAAACTACAAGAGGTATTTCTTTACCTAAAGAACTCAATTTCAGAGAACAATCTCCAGCTTCAAAACTCTGAACAACAAAGTGAGATAGATTTCTAGGCAAAGTTTGAATGTTCCAGTCAAGGATGCTACCAAATCCAATATCAATAACAGCCTTCTTCTGATCTTCAGACAGCTTTTTAAGAGCGATAAACAAAGCTTTGGGGGAGTTCCTAGAAGAGAGGGTATCAAAATGAGACTTCATGGCGCCCATAACTTTTTTCCTAACAACAGTGCGGCCATCGTGAGATATGAGAGCTGGCTGCTGGTTATGAGCTAAATATCTGCTTATATTCAATGCTCTCTTCAACTCAGGATCTTCATCTGAATCAGAACTGTTATCAGGTGAATCTGCATATGTCACTTTAGCTTTTCCTTTACCCATAATTGCATCCTTAGCAGCTGTTTTTCTGGAAACTTTAAACCTAGGACTATTCCTAATAACAATGCCAGCCTCCTTATCCTTACATGGCTTCTGCAACTTAGGAGAAGAAACAACAGGAACTTGAGGAGGAGGTGGTATTGACTCCTGAGAAACTGATGCTTTGAGAAGGTTAAGCCTAGGACTACTCCTAATAACTATGGCATTATGCAACTTGGGAGAAGAGAGACCAGTAACAGGAGGAGGAGAAGGTACAACATTGATGTTGTTGTGTTCATCTTGAAATGCAGACTTGGCAAGTTTAGAATTCAATATACTTGCAGGAGTGCGGCTAGTCTTCCGTTTCCCTAAAATGTAACTTTTTCCTGCAAAGATAAAGACATAACATTATGAAAAGAATATACATTCCAGATAAGCATCAAAAGGAATACAGATAAACAACAAATGATAGAAAGAAACACAGAAATGCAAACGACAAAGACTTCATATGGAAAAAACAACAAAAAACTTCAAACATCAGTTAGGATGTCAATAGCATCTAATAATTAACTATCAAATGAGGAAGCCCTTCATATTCAAAACACAAGTCACTACATATGAAAACATAGGAATACAAATAAATCACAAAATCAAAGAAACCCCAAATGACTTCATATGAAAACACCAAAAAAACTTCAAACATCACTTAGACTGAAATAAAAGCATCCTAGTCATTAACTACCAATAGAGGGAAAAAAGAAAATGTTGTAATAGCATAAACAGAACAAAACTCACTTCATATGCACACAACGACTCACATTATATGAGATCACAAAACACTTACAAAAAACCACACAGAAATAGTGAATAATGTAATGACATGCATACAACAAATTGAGTAAAAAACAAATTTAGGAAGTTGCAATAAACAGAACACAAAATTAGGGTTTACAAAAGGTAAGTTCAAATTTAAAATACAAGTATTCGACAAAAATAATACAAATTACAGAAGTTTAAGAGCAAAACAAACAAATAAACTAAACTTAATAAACAAACCTGAAGGAGATTTTATCTCATCGGAAGCTTTGGAATCAGAAGACATGGTAAAGAAACTGATATGGAGTGAGAACAAACAAAAACTATCGGAATGAACAGAAAACGAAGAGAGAATGAGATATGAAGGAGGGGAGCTGGAAAAAAGGGAAAAATGAGCTTGAGAAAGATATCAACAATGGCGATTATGGAGCGAAATTGGAACGGAAGCAGAGTGAAAGAGGGAGAGCTGATGAAAAAAGAAAGGGAAGAAGGATTTATAAAGGCGCGTGGGCGCGTGTTAATGAAATCCACGTTATAACATGGACCGTTGGATGAGAAGGATCAGACGGCTGAGAATCGTTCTCACGATAAGGCCGGTTCTCTCCTAAAATCGGTTCTCACCTGAACCGGTTTCTATATATATATATATATAATGTATGTGAGGCCAACCCACAACTGTCAAAAGACAATAAAACATTTTAGGTTGTGTGTTTCAATATTGTGGCAAATTTCACACAAAAACCATAATATTTCTACGTGTGTAGGATCAGAAAATTTCTGGTGAAAATATATCTTATAATACGAAATACAAATAAACTTTTAATTGTGAACAATACTATATATATGTGAAAAAACTTTAACTATAAACCTTAATTGTTCACTATTCACTGAAGATTTATATATAAGATAATGATCATTTAATGTTCAAAAATTAGTATTATAGGCCCACATATTACCACATACAAGTAACTGATGTTAGCATTTCGTACTTGATCATAATATACATTGTTATTTATGCATGTTGAAAGTATACCGACCTTACCGTAAATTGAATAGTGAGGGAGAAAATTCACGCATGACCACAATGTGTCAAATTAATTAAACTCTCAATAAGTACAAGTCAAAGCAGTCATTTTTGTCAAATAGGGAAATCAAGTCAGACTGCTGACCTATTAATCCATTCTAATTTCTGTGATTTAAAAGTCAAAGTTTGACCACTCGAGAAGTTCTCCACATACTTTCTTTCCTTGCTATATTAAGATGATCCATTAAATTATAAGAGTTGAAATCTTGTAAGTTTAAATTTAAATATATTTTATTAAATCTAATTAATCAGAATTTCTATATTTATCGAGTTATCTATTTTTCATGTCATGCTTTTTTTTTTACACATACATGCCATGAAGAGTATACATAATTGTATATACACTTTCAAACATTTATCTATACTCTTTATTTATGTTATAGATCGAATAGTATAATACTCCGTAAAAGATTAAGGATTTAATGGTAGTGGATCATTTGTCTAGGTTTTTTATGCATGAAGAGTATACATAATTGCAACTTGCAAGCCAGCTAGTTTTGCACTAGACATGATATTGCTTTCCCAGTTGCCATGATCATTTCTTCCCACTGTAACATCAATCTTAGTAGTAATATTTTAGCAAGCTAGTTTAGCTAGAGTAATTGGATATAGTGGTTTCCATATTATAAGACAAAATATTGAATTTAGCTGGCGTAATTGGCCGTTTTAGCATAATCAGCACTAGGGTCGCTTAAAGCTAGCTTAAGTAGTTTATTTGACGTACTAATTGTTATTTTTGGATTATGTAAAGTTACACCATTTGATTAATCGTTAAACACTAGCTGGTTGTGCCAATTAATTTTATGTTTTGGTGATTTTGTTGATCGACGAAAAACTTTATCCCCATTAGTCTTATCTTGCTAGTAACTTGTTTAATTGCCCTGTATATGTATAAAACCTTGGTCCACCTTGGTATATCAAGTTTTAGCCTTAGTACTTTGTGAAAAACACGTGGTTTTCTACCTCATCTAAAAATCGAAAATTTTAAAGTGTTATAGATTGACTCACCTAATTATCTAGTAAATTATGTTATTTTATTCCATTTAAGATTCATTTAATTCGTATACTTTAAGATTTTCAAAATATTGAATTTGGAAGTGCGCTTAGCACGATTCAATCGCATTTCAAGTTCCGTTTTATCAACCAACTACCTTCTACAATAGAATCCTATCTAAAAACATAATTACTTTTTAACATATATTCTCTAGTGATTTTTAACAATATTTAGAAAGACTTTATTAGATACCATAATATCAATATTTGTATACTTCTTAAAAAATGTTAATATTATCTCTAAAATATTTAAAACGAGAATTTGTATATCTTGAAAATATATACTAACGGAAAAATAAATTGCTAGCATTACGATTTCTTGTTATCGAGATTTCTAACCTAACATAACGAGGTTTAGCTATCCATGAACTTAACGAAACATTTTTTTTCATGAACCTGACGAATATTAAAGTATCGATGGAAAAAAAAGGGTTACATAGAAACTAATGAAGTTCCAATTGAAACTCATTAACCCAAATATGAAAAGTAATGAACTTGCGATGAACCTTACTCACGTACCCCCGATGAACCTAAGTTCACGTATGCGATGAAACATTTTTTTTTATGAACCTGACGAATATTAAAGTATCGATGGAAAAACAAATGGGTTACATAGAAACTAATGAAGTTCCAATTGAAGCTCATTAACCCAAATATGAAAAGTAATGAACTTGCGATGAACCTTGCTCACGTACCCTCGATGAACCTAGGTTCACGTATGCGATGAACCTAGGTTCACGTATGCGATGAACCTAGTTAGTTCACGTATGCGATGAACCTAGTTAGTTCACGTATGTGATGAACCTAACTAGTTCACGTATGTGATGAACCTAGTTAGTTCACGTATGCGATGAACCTAGTTCACGTATGCGATGAACCTAGTTCACGTATGGTTTTGAACAAGTAGGTTCGTGCCTATCATCAAGAAAGTTGATGATCATTTTATCATTAATGGTTTAAAACGAAGCGCGCTATGCACGCCTCGTAAGAATAATAAACATACGAAGTGCGCATAGCGCCCTTCGTTGGCTTGTATTCTGTAGGTTCATGAACCTTTGAACCTCAACTCAAGTATAGCATGAACTTGCATATGCGATGAACCTAGTTCACGTATGCGATGAACCTACTATTACACTGCTATGAACCTAACCTTTTTTATTATCAAATTTTTGTTCCAAGTTAACAAAATAAATTTATGCGTATTCATCAAATTTAACTTACTGATTCACGAGTTAATAGGATTTCCAAGCGGGTTCATTAATTTTTTTTTTCAGGTTCATTCATTTTTTTTTTCTATTGTTACATTTTAACATGTACGTTTTAACATCTAATTCCTAATTTTAACTTGAAAGTTCACGAGTTTTAATTTATAGGTTCATTGAATCTAACTTGCGAGTTCATGATTTTTCTTAGTTGATGAATTATTTCTTCTTGCAAGTTCATGAGTTTTGTTCGTATGGATTCATCGTATTTTTTGCATGTTTATGGGTTCATTGAACCTATGAACCCACAAGTAAGAAGTAACGAAAACGTCTAAACTAATGAATTCGCTAGTGAAAACAAATGAACCTGCAAGTAACTACTAGTGAACTTACAAATGAACCTGTATGTGTAAATGGTTGAACCTGTATGTGTAAATGGTTGAACCTGTATGTGTATATGGTTGAACCTGTATGTGTAAATGGTTGAACCTGTATGTGTAAATGGTTGAACCTGTATTTCTTTTTTATTATTTTTGGACTGCTTTTTTATTATTTTGGATTGCACATATTGAACATATATTACAATGGAGATTTAATAAATTAATTAGTTGGAAAATATAGACTAATTTCCACTAAGATAAGAACTAGTACAAGATAAAGAAGAGAGACAAGGTACACAAAGATAACAAGAACAGAGAAAGTTGAAAAACTTGGCTCCTGCACACAAATGCAGTTATATGATCATTTACAGAGTTGTCAACAGTATGTCCATTTGTTCTCTCCTACCAGAAATTTCTTTTCTTGGTGAATCACAAACTAAATTTGATGCTATGTTTTGAAGCTCAGGGTTTCACATTTCTATACCGAGCTGAGAGTGATCTTCGTGTAGGCGCGTTTTGGCTTGATGTCTTCCTCTTTAGTTTCATTATTGTCATATTCTCGTCTTTTTTGGTTCACTCGGTTCACATTTTCATAAAAAATGCGATGAACCTAGTTCACGTATGCGATGAACTTTAACCTGATTAAATATAATCGAGATATTCAAAAAACCGAAATCCTTGTAGGTTCATGTGGTTTTCCATGCAGGTTCATCAATTTTAATTTGTAGGTTCATCAGTTTTGTTTTTCTGTTCATGAAATTATCCTTGCGGATTTTCAATGTATCCTTGTCAGTTTTGTCTTACACGCATATAGTTTTGTCTTGCACGCATATATAGGAAATCTCATGAATTGGGGCTTAGCTGGGATAGCCGGGACAAACACATGTTAGCAATATCTCTTAGAGTTGTACGTTTTCTTGTTTCTTCTTGCATCTTCTTCTGTTTAATTCATCCTTCAAATTCAATTAGCAACAGAAATTTCAGCAAAAAGAAGGAAGAACTCAACTCATTCAATCAATACAATACAATACAATACAACATATCAAAGTTCAACAGAAACATTATTAGACATCTGGAGATCTGTACTTTCTCTTCATCAAGAGCCTCCTTTAAGTGCAGTGGCCCTCAAATAATTAGCCACCTCAAGTCTCTATACCATGAACTTCTCTCATAAAAACAACTTCTCTTAGCTCCAATCAAATGTGTTGGAGTTTGTTGTGTTTCACTTCGAGGTTTCAAGTTGACACCTCCCTGATCTTTGTTCAGGAACAACTCAGTGAACCGCCTGTAGAAAAATAGAACAGGGCCAGGTTTGGGTTAGCTTTTACAGCTTAGAACAATTGCAGCTGCAACTTCAGTTCTGATCATATACATTAACCAAATTAGTTCCACCACCATATTAAATGAGTAATAATCGTAAATAAAAAAAAAGATAAATTCCTTACGCATAACGCAACAACTCATGTGAGTGAAGACACGACTTGGACTAGTTTGAGACATTTTACAGCTCTTTGCATGTACTCAAATATCAGTAAGAAGAGACCGAAAAAGTATATCAGAAGACGACTGAGTTTTCCAAGGGTGTATACGGGCTGCTTCTTGATCGAGAATCTGAACCGCCTATTAATGTCCACTTTGTCATACAACCTGATGAAGATCACACATTAGGGGAAAAAGACAAAAGATCTTGTTGTAACAGAATCGAAATGAGAACTAAGTAAACGCAAGAAAGACACACAGATATACGTGGTTCACCAAAATTGGCTACGTCCACAGGAGAGGGAGATCAGATTATACGGAGGCGGTATTACAGTTTTCGGTACAATTAGGTTTACACATAAGCCGCTATATATAGCTCTAAATAACCCTAAGCCCAACAACAAAACTGATGGGCCCAAATAAGCCCATACAACAGATTCAAGGCATACAACAGCGAGACCCCCGTGCTACCTGTCGCAGTGTGTGATTCAGATTCAAGGCATACTAACAGATCTATTACCTTATTGTTAGACAGGCCATGAGAATAGAGGACTAACGCACCTCCAACGCTTCTGTCTGGCAGATTTGTCCATGGGCTCGTGTTAGATTCTGATGCCTTGATCAACTCAAGGAGTTCTTCATTTACCTAGATTTCGTAGAGATATCAAGTTAAGTACCCCACATAAGTTAAGTAACTTGTAGTGACAACATTATGTTTCATCTATTTCAGTATATGTAATGCTAAGGGCAACATAAAACAAGAGCACTACAGTTCAATAAGCAGACAAGCCAGACATGAATAATTTCTACAAAAACAAAAGTTGTGAGATCGAATATTGACAGATCGAATCAAGAACACACACAACAGTAACTGTAATGGACACAGGAGATGTTAACGAGATTCGGACTCAACCTATTCCCCGTGGCCTCAAGATAAGAGCCAAATCCAATAAGTAAAGGTGAAGGTCTTACAGAGAGCATACAACACCAACAGATCTAAACTCACAAAGGCTTACAACTACAGAAACAAGAAGCAAGCAAGAGATAGAAGAACCCCCTTTCACAGTCACCGGCAAGACTTCGAACCCTAGCCCGCTGAGCACCCGAGGTCACGATCTAGAGCTTCTCCACTAGCCAAGACCACCGTCTTCAAGCTTGGAACACCAACAACAAGAGATTTGCTTCGGAGAAGAAGAAGAATCAAACCAACGTCGATCTCCCTCAAGAATCCTCTCTCAGATCTCTCTCTCTCTCTTCTCGGATGAACTGGAACGAGCACATGGTAAGAAATGAGGCGAGAAGAAGGATTAGAAGCTTATATACCAAGCTTCTAACTCACACGCGGAGCCCCGGTTTCCTCCAAGCGGGTCGGGTTGAATCATGGGCATCCGTTACAGATTTGGGCCTAATCTTCTACTGGACCAACATAAGGCCCATTACAACATAAACGAGTTTCCTAATAAGCCTAAGTACAAGATCTGTTAACAATGGCTAATTCCCAACAAAAATGGAAATTATCCTTACAATATGCCCTCTTAATTTCCATCACCTTTACATTGCCTAACTCTAACTGTAGAACACAGCCATTGATCGAGAAAGGAGCAGATTTGAAGCTACCAACCATCGTCGGCCAAAACACACTTCAGCAATCATCAAGGAACATCCAGAATGTGGAGAGAGTTTCTGCAAAATGCAAACTTATCAGTTGTTACAATTTTAGTACCATAATCAGCAGGATTAAGATCACCCTTAATCTTACTAACTATAATTTCCTTTTTCTCTACGTTGTCACGAATGAAATGGTGCCTTACATCTATGTGTTTAGACCTTTCATGATATACAGGATCCTTACACAAATATAAAGCACTTTGACTATCAATATGCAGAGTAGGAATATATTTAACAGATTGAATCGCATTCAAAATCCCAGTCAACCAAGTGGCTTCTTTAGCTGCCTCAGTAGCTGCAATGTACCCAGCTTCTGTAGAAGATAAAGCAACCACAAATTGTTGTTGAGATTTCCAAGATATGCAGTTACCAGCCCAAGTGTAGAAATAAGAGGTAGTAGACTTCCTAGTGTCTTTATTACTAGCAAAATCTGAATCAACAAATCCATATAATTCATCTCTACTAGTGTGCTCAGAAAACACTAATCCTAAGTCCTTGGTACCACATATATATCTCAAAGTATACTTCATAGCAATCCAGTGATTAACACCAGGGTTTGACATGAATCTACTTAATACACTCACAGCAAATGCCAGATCAGGTCTGGTACATAGCATAGCATACATAATAGAACCAACAGCAACATCATAAGGCACACTGGACATCTTATCAATCTCTTCTTGACTGGTGGGACAACTATCCTTACTGAGCTCTAAGTGACTTCCTAAGGGAATAGAAGTAGGTTTAGAATCTTTCATGTTGAATCTATCTAAAACCTTGTTCAAGTAGTCTTTCTGAGATAACCATATCATTTTCTGCTTTCTATCCCTAAGAATCCTATCTCCTAGAATCATTTGAGCAGGACCAAGATCTTTCATATCAAAATGCATCTTAAGATCTCTTTTAACACCAGAAATAGTCACTTTAGAGTTACTCATCATAAGAATATCATCCACATAAAGCAGAACATACACAGGAGAGATAGAATTCACATTCTTAAAATATAAGCAAGTATCATAACTACTTCTGTGAAAACCCAGCTTTCTCATACAAGCATCAAATTTTAAATTCCACTGCCTAGGTGATTGTTTTAATCCATAAATGGATTTATTTAATAAGCAAGCATGATCAGGATTTTTCACATCAGTAAAGCCCTTGGGCTGCTTCATATAAATTGTCTCATCTAAATCTCCATGTAAAAAGGCTGTCTTTACATCCATTTGTTCTAGTTCCCAGTCAAAAACAGCACACATAGCAAGTAATAATCTCATTGTCTTATACTTAACTACAGGTGCAAAGATGTCATTGTAATCCACCCCTTCCCTTTGGGTGAAGCCCTTAGCTACTAACCTAGCCTTGAATCTAGGTGGATCCATTTTACTATTACCATCTTTGATCTTATAAATCCACTTGCAGTCAATAAGTTTGGCTTTGTCTGGTTTAGGAACAAGAGTCCAAGTCTTATTTACTGTCATGGATTCAATTTCTTCCTGCATAGCTTTAATCCATAAATTTGCATTTTTGCATTTTTACATTTCATAGCTTGCCCATAAGTGTCAGGGGTGTAGGAGTTGTCAATTACATTTGCAGTAATGAAAGCATAATCAACTAGGCCAACAACAGCCAAGATAACATGCTCAACATTATTAGAAGAAAACTTCTTATTAGGTATCCTAACTCTAGGGACTCTATCTCTAGCTAATTGATAATTTTCTAGGTCATGGATTTCAGATAAAGGTTCAGACACTACATTATCAGTAATATTATGCATATCAGAAGACTTAAAATTATTAGAGCTAGAGGAGTGTAGAGAGTTCGAAGTTTCTTCCCTGTTTTCTCCTCCCCTTAATTGTTGTGCATTGTTATTTGCACCATTTCTTTCACCACTTTCTATTTCCTGCCCTCTTGAGTTGCTAACATTTGTCTCCCTTGAGCTAGGTATCTCTTCACTTGTGCCTGATACCAATCTGTGAGATCGAATATTGACAGATCGAATCAAGAACACACACAACAGTAACTGTGAGTCAAATCTACTAAGTAAAGGTGAAGGTCTTACAGAGAGCATACAACACCAACAGATCTAAACCCACAAAGGCTTACAACTACAGAAACAAGAAGCAAGCAAGAGATAAAAGAACCCCCTTTCACAGTCACCGGCAAGACTTCGAACCCTAGCCCGCTGAGCACCCGAGGTCATGATCTAGAGCTTCTCCACTAGCCAAGACCACCGTCTTCAAGCTTGGAACACCAACAACAAGAGATTTGCTTCGGCGAAGAAGAAGAATCAAACCAACGTCGATCTCCCTCAAGAATCCTCTCTCAGATCTCTCTCTCTCTCTTCTCGGATGAACTGGAACGAGCACAAGGTAAGAAATGAGGCGAGAAGAAGGATTAGAAGCTTATATACCAAGCTTCTAACTCACACGCGGAGCCCCGGTTTCCTCCAAGCGGGTCGGGTAGAATCATGGGCATCCGTTACAGATTTGGGCCTAATCTTCTACTGGACCAACATAAGGCCCATTACAACATAAACGAGTTTCCTAATAAGCCTAAGTACAAGATCTGTTAACAATGGCTAATTCCCAACAAAAATGGAAATTATCCTTACAAAAGCCATACATGAAGCATTAAAAAACTGATGATGCATCATAAAATGATACTGCAAGTATTGCCCATTTTCCATTTATATACTTGCAATCACAGCCCACAGATCTTACAACTCAGACAAGGAGATAATTCATGATATGAAGACATACCACATTGCAAATGTAAAAATCCCAGCGCTCCACACCTTTGCGGTAGAGTTATCTGATGCCAAATACTTCACAACTGAAGCAAACATGTAACAAACGCCATTTATTGTTACCTGGTTTTTAAGATGATGATATGCCCTCTCCACTGTGATAGACTTCTGACATGTTAATCAATACATGTACATAAAGGAGGTTCATAAGAATACATAATGAGCATCTTCTATTCTAAGAATACAAAATTTTCACCTCCAAATCCTCCTTGCGCTGCGCTTGTAGCCAATATCTCCACAAAAAAAAAAGCAGGTTCATAAAACAATTCTTGTCTTTCCATTTGGAAAAAATCAGCAGTTGCATCATAATTTGGGGAGTCGATGTGTAATGGATTGTAATTTCCTAAGTTGTATTAGGGGTTGCATCCCACCTAGTCTAGCTACCACTAGGACATGTCTTAGCCTTGAAGTCTCATCCCTGGTGCAAGATGGCATGGAGCCTTAGGCTAGAGCCCTTGTGCTGGATGTTGGCTCGGTGAGAAGATGACCCCAACTAAATGCTTCAGATCAATCACTTCTGGACTTGGGCTTCACAGATGCTCGTTACTGGGCTTACCTATTGGGCCTTGTCTTCTGGTGCGTATATTGGTAACTCTCCTCCTGGACTTTACCGTTGCTTTGTCCTCTTGTTCATTTGTAAAGCTTGGCTGCAAAACGCTGCGTTTCACTTAAAGTGACCTAGAGTATATAAGCTGCGCCTTCCTCTGGAGTGAGTTAGGTCACTCACTATTCCGCCGCTCTCCATATTTCTTCCCAGAGTGCTTAGCTAGGTTTTCTGGCGATTGCTCTCTCTGGTGGTTCTTGATGGAGGCTGAGTGATTGATCTCGGAGTGAAGCTGCAGAAGACGTGCTCTCAACTACGGTTGAAGACTCAGGGGGTTTCTCTTCCTTTGTTTTGAGTTGTTGTTTCTGCTTAAGTTTGGTTGTGGTAGCTTAAGGCTTTGGTGAACGATTACTCTCTGTAATTCTTTGTTATTAGTGGATTGGACCATCATCTTGAGGTCCCGAGGAGTAGGCTTAGTCCGAACCTCGTAAAAATCTCTTGTGTGCCTTTATCTATGCTATTTGCTTTCGTTATCTTCAATAACTAGGATAGCTAAAGCTTCCTTCGATCCAAATAATTTTATCACTTCAAAGTGGTATCAGAGCCAGGTTTACATGCTTTCTGTGTGAGTCTGGGGTAACCAGCTTGGAAATACTCGATCTGTGTTGAAAAACCAGATTGATAGTTCCTAAGTTCGAAACCCTAAGTTCACAGATTTGTTTTTCTGTGTTTTGATCTTGATCTGTGTTTTTCTGTTTGGTTCTCTGTTGTTTTTTGGTAGTTTTACGTGCTCAGTTTAGGTCTTATACCTATGGCCGAGTCATCCTCTTCTGCATCTGTTAGGATAAAACCTTTAGATGGTAATACTGATTGTGCTATGTGGTTGATTAAAATGAAGGCTATTCTAATCAAGGAAAAGTGTTGGAAAACTGTTGAAGGAAGGTATCCTGCAGAGACTACTGCTGCTGAAAAGAGAGAAATGGCTGAGCAAGCCCACAGTGAAATAATGATAAGATTATCTGATGAGGTGGCCAGGCAAGTCCTTGATAAGAAATCAGCTAAGGATCTCTGGGATGCCATACAAGATATCTTCTTGGTAAAATCCCTCCCTAACAGAATTAATCTTCTATGTCAACTGTTTACATATAAAATGAATTTGAACTTGCCTCTAAATGACAACCTTGATAAATTCCTTAGACTTACACAAGATCTGGAAAGATGTGGTGATAAGATTAAGGAAGATCATCAAGCTGTGTTGTTACTCAATGCATTGCCTACACAGTTTGACACCTTTAAGGATGTCATACAGTATAGCAATGAAGAGTTAACAAAGAAAAAGATTTTAGAGTCTATAGTTCAGAAAAATGAGGCTATGAAGGTGTTTAAGACTAAACAGGAATCTAAAACTGAAATTTTGATGGTCAAGTCACAGTTCAAGAGTAAGAAGCATAATCAGTTTAGGAAAGATTCTGAAAAGGACTACAACTCTAAGGAAAACTCTGAGTTTTCTAAGGATGATAAGAAAACTATCAAATGTTTTTACTGTAGTAAGATGGGGCACACCTCTAAAAACTGTTTCAAAAGAAAGAAAAAGGAAAAAGAGGGTAAAACACCCCATGAAACTGCTATCTGTGAATCTTCCACTTATGCTCATGAACTGCTTGTTGTTGGGAATGCTGGTGATTCTAGGTCTTGGATCTTAGACTCTGGCTGTACTATGCATGCTACACCTTATAAAAATTTGTTTAATGAGATTAAACTCTATGATGGAGGTGAAGTTTTGTTAGGAGACCATTCTTCTCTAGCTATTAAAGGCATAGGTACGGTCCCACTAAAGCTTAAAACTGGAGTCATTATTGTGCTTAGAAATGTCAGGTGGGTTCCTGGACTTAGGAGGAACCTTCTCTCTGAAAGTGTCTTTGATGACTTAAACTGTCAGATTATTACTTATCATGGTGTTAGAACTGTTTTGAGAAATGACAAGGTCCTTATAAAATATGTTAAGATGAATGGCCTTTATCATGTTACTGCTGAGCATGTTGAGTGCAATGTTACCGTTGTTAATGAGTGTATGAATGAGAAAGACTCTAACTTGTGGCATTCCAGAATGGGACACATAGGAAACAAAGGTCTTAATGAGTTGTTTAAACTTGGTATGCTAAGTCATAAACCTATTGCTTTGGACAAATGTGAAACTTGCATATTAGGTAAACATGCTAAGAGTAGTTTCAAATCCTCTACCTATGTAGCTTCTAAACCACTTGAATATGTCCATTCTGACCTTTGGGGCCCTGCCCAAGTGGATACTATTGGGGGAAGAAGGTACTTCATCTCCTTAATAGACCACTACTCAAGGAAAGTATGGATATATCTCCTGAAAAACAAGAATGATGCTTTTGAAAGCTTCAAACATTGGAAAGTGAAAGTTGAGGGTGAAACTGGCTTTAAACTGAAATGTTTAAAAACTGACAATGGCTTAGAGTTTTGCAACTCTGTGTTTGATTCCTACTGTCATGAAAATGGAGTAAAAAGGCACTTAACTGTGCCTGGCACTCCACAACAAAATGGAACAGTTGAAAGAATGAATAGAACATTGCTAGAAAAGGCTAGATGCATGCTCATTTCCTCTGGTATGAAACATTCTATGTGGGGTGAAGCTATAACAACTGTTGCATATCTAATCAACAGAAGTCCTTCTTCTGTTATTGGTTTTAAAACACCTCAAAAGATATGGACAGGTAAGCAACCTAGCATAGAACACTTAAGGCCATTTGGTTGTACTGCCTACTCACACCAGAGTGTTGGCAAGCTACAACCAAGGTCCCAAAAATGTGTTATGCTTGGTTACCCTGAGGGTGTTAAGGGCTATAAACTGCTTCTTATACAACCTAGGGGTTATAAAGTTATACTTAGCAGAAATGTGATTTTCAAGGAAGATGACTTCCATTTCAGAAATCTACTAACTGCCTCCACTGAGAATGTTGTTGAACAGGAAAACGAGCAGGGCACCAGTATGACTCAGTTCTACACACCTGGACCAAGTGATGACAGTAATGATGAAGAACTTGACATGGAGCTGTCATTTGATCTTCAAGGATCTATATCCTCTCAAGGTATAGAACCCACATGAGAAAATTCTCCTATGAGCAATGAACAAGCCACTCAGGTAAATTCTGATCCCTTAAACTTTTAAGGTGAGCAAACTAATTTACACTCTCCTGATCTCTATGTGATCTTACCTGAAAATGTGAATGAAAGTGCTAATGATGTCTTTGAAAGTGTTGATGCTTCTGATGTGAATGATGTGAATGATGATTTTGTTGAACCTCATAACTTGAATAGCTATCAACTTACTAGAGACAGAGTTCCTAGGGATAGAATTCCAAATAGAAGATACATGTCTAATGTCTTTAAGTTTGTGATAAGCGGTGTTTTACATACCGCAACTATGGATTATTAGCTAGTTTTGTATAGGATTATGTTATTTGTTTCTATGTAATCTGTATCATTGAGCTGTTCGAGAGAAGATTTACATACGAGATTCCAAGAGATGATACGAAGCATTGGAAGCATTGAAGCATAAGGAAGAAGCTGCTGAAGACGAAGACGAAGACTTGACGAAATCAGTAGCTGCTACCTCAGACAACATAGCCGCACCCGCGGGTCTCAAGCCACACCCGCGGGTTTCATCCTCAGCCAAGGATCCGAGAGAGCTCAAGCCGCGCCCGCGGGTCCCAAACCGCGCCCGCGGCCCTCTGCCATCCAGAAAATCTGGAGAATCCAAAACCGCGCCCGCGGCTATCAACCCGCGGGTGCGGTTCCTCGACAGAAGAATCAAATTGATGTCTTTGCCATTTGAAGTAATTTGTGTTCAATTCTGTAACTTTCTACACGTTTTGTTAACCTTAATTCGGCTGTTACAATAGCTGAATGCTATTTAAGTTGTGGATGATCATCCTTGATCATCTAATCTTTGTTTTGCTTAAGTTTTTGGAGAGTTTTTCACAAACTTATGAGTTGCTAAAGTTCTTTGTTTCACTTGGCGTTTGAAGCTTTTGGATTCAACAAGTTGTGAGTTTATTCCTTTCCCTTTTGTCTACTCTTTGATTGTCTCAACTCTCTTGTTTGTATTGTCGGTGAACTAGATTTACTACTTTAGATTGATCACCTAAGTTAGTTTTATCTTATTCATATTGCTAGAGTTTGATACTTCTAGTTGAATTATCATACTTGTTGTGTAGCACAATCTATTTTGCATGAACTAGTTGTGATTGTTATTAGAGAAGAGAGTTGAGTACATGTCGAGTATCCGACTAGTTGTCCATGATATTGCATGTATCTATCTATTCCTGAATGCATTGCTACTTTGTTATTGAACGTTGATAGTTTCAAGGTTATAACCGAGTAAGGGTTATTAGGACTAGTTGGACTAATAACTATTCAAGAACAGGGATTAGAACGATCACTTGAGAACTTAACATAGGGATGAAAAGGATTCTAAGATCAATTTGTTAATCTAATTGTGGATAATCGCTAAGTGGAACACTTTGCTTAATATTGTTATAACCAAGTTGACATTCAATACCTCGGTATCAAAACCATTAAAAAAACCCTTTGGTTACGTTTATTGGTTAGTCATTGTGATAACTTAAGAATTTGATAAACTAATTCTCTTGGGATTTGACCCTTGCTTGCGCACTATATTACTTAGTTTGCATGTTAGGATTACTTGACTTGGCACACGACAAATACGTCTCGTCAGTTTGCTTTTGTTGTTGCTTCTGCTGTGAATAGCTTCACCCCTGAATCCTATAGTCAAGCTATAAAATGCAATCATGCTAAAAACTGGAACCTAGCTATGAAAGAGAAAATTGACTCAATGCATGTTAACCACACATGGACCCTTGTCCCTAAACCTCCTCATGCTAGGATTATTGACTGTAAGTGGATTTATAAGCTCAAAGAAGGTATTGAACCCAATGACCCTCCTAGATACAAGGCTAGGCTAGTGGCTAAAGGTTATACTCAGAGAGAGGGTGAAGACTATGATGAGATTTTTACACCTGTGGTTAAGTACAAAACCATGAGACTCTTGCTTGCTATGACTGCTGTTTATGATTTTGAATTGGAACAAATGGATGTTAAAACTTCTTTCCTTCATGGTGACCTTCATGAGACCATTTACATGTCCCAGCCTAAAGGTTTTATTGATGAGAAACAACCTAATCATGCTTGCTTACTTAAGAAATCCATATATGGCCTAAAACGGTCCCCTAGAAACTGGAACTTAAAGTTTGATTCTTGCATGATGAAGTTAGGTTTTACTAAGAGCAAATATGATACCGGTTTGTATTTCAAGAATGTTAGGAGTTCTGACCCTTTGTATGTCCTGCTTTATGTTGATGATATCTTGATTATGAGTAAATCCAGAGCTAAAGCCTTAGGCATTAAAGAGGAACTTAAAAAGAACTTTGACATGAAAGATCTAGGGCCAGCTAAGAGGATTCTAGGAATCAAGATAACTAGAGATAGACCTAATAGGAAAATGTGGTTGAACCAATCTGAGTATACATTAAAACTTCTGGAAAAATTCAATACTGATAAGGCTAAACCCAACATTATTCCTTTAGGTAGTCACCTTGACTTGACTAGACCTAGTGATCCTCTAACTACAGAAGAAAATGCTAGAATGAACTCTATACCCTATGATTCTGCTGTTGGCTCTGTGATGTATAACATGATCTGTACCAGACCTGACTTGGCTTTTGCTATTAGTGTGTTGAGCCGTTTTATGTCTAATCCTGCTGAAAAACATTGGTCTGCTATGAGATATCTCTTGAAATACTTGGTTGGAACTGTTCACTTGGGTCTTGAGTATGGAAAACATACTGACACTGGTGAACTGTATGGCTATGTGGACTCTGATTATGCTAGCAACAAAGATAACAGGAAGTCCACAACTGCCTACATGTACACTTGGTGTGGTAATTGTGTTTCATGGAAATCCCAGCAACAATCCATTGTTGCACTATCCTCTACTGAAGCTGAGTATATTGCTGCCACTGAGGCTTGCAAGGAAGCCATCTGGCTTCAAGGTTTGTTAAGAGAGATTGAGGGCAAGCACTATATTGCATCTCTGCATATTGATAGTCAAAGTGTCCTCTATCTGTGTAAGAACCCTGTTTATCATGAGAGAACCAAACATATTGATGTGAGGTTCCATTTCATAAGGGAAAAGGTTGAGAATCAGGTGATAAAGGTCCTAAAGATTGATGGAGAGAAAAATCCTGCAGATTTTGGAACAAAAATTGTCCCTCCTGACAAGTTTCTTTTCTGCAGAAAATTTCTTCATATTGAAGGACTTGACCCTGATGCTGAGGCTTAACTAGTGATGTGAGTGATCGACGATGGAGGTGGATACTGATTCATGTTGTAACTTAGAAATTAAGAGGGTAATTGTAATGGATTTTAATTTCCTAAGTTGTATTAGGGGTTGCATCCCACCTAGTCTAGCTACCACTAGGACTTGTCTTAGCTTTGAAGTCTCATCCCTGGTGCAAGATGGCATGGAGCCTTAGGCTAGAGCCCTTGTGCTGGATGTTCGCTCGGTGAGAAGATGGCCCCAACTAAATGCTTCAGATCAATCACTTCTGGACTTGGGCTTCACAGATGCTCGTTACTGGGCTTACCTATTGGGCCTTGTCTTCCGGTGTGTATATTGGTAACTCTCCTCCTGGACTTTACCGTTGCTTTGTCCTCTTGTTCATTTGTAAAGCTTGGTTATAAAACGCTGCGTTTCACTTAAAGTGACCTAGAGTATATAAGCTGCGTCTTCCTCTGGAGTGAGTTAGGTCACTCACTATTCTGCCGCTCTGCATATTTCTTCCAAATAGAAGATACATGTCTAATGTCTTTAAGTTTGTGATAAGCGGTGTTTTACATACCGCAACTATGGATTATTAGCTAGTTTTGTATAGGATTATGTTATTTGTTTCTATGTAATCTGTATCATGGAGTTGTTCGAGAGATGATTTACATACGAGATTCCAAGAGATGATACGAAGCATTGGAAGCATTGAAGCATAAGGAAGAAGCTGCTGAAGACGAAGACGAAGACAAAGACGAAGACTTGAAGAAATCAGTAGCTGCTACCTCAGACAACATAGCCACACCCGCGGGTTTCATCCTCAGCCAAGGATCCGAGAGAGCGCAAGCCGCGCCCGCAGGTCCCAAACCGCGCCCGCGGCCCTCTGCCATCCAGAAAATCTGGAGAATCCAAAATCGCGCCCGCGGCTATCAACCCGCGGGTGCGGTTCCTCGACAGAAGAATCAAATTGATGTCTTTGCCATTTGAAGTAATTTGTGTTCAATTCTGTAACTTTCTACACGTTTTGTTAACCTTAATTCGGCTGTTACAATAGCTGAATGCTATTTAAGTTGTGGATGATCATCCTTGATCATCTAATCTTTGTTTTGCTTAAGTTTTTGGAGAGTTTTTCACAAACTTATGAGTTGCTAAAGTTCTTTGTTTCACTTGGCGTTTGAAGCTTTTGGATTCAACAAGTTGTGAGTTTATTCCTTTCCCTTTTGTCTACTCTTTGATTGTCTCAACTCTCTTGTTTGTATTGTCGGTGAACTAGATTTACTACTTTAGATTGATCACCTAAGTTAGTTTTATCTTATTCATATTGCTAGAGTTTGATACTTCTAGTTGAATTATCATACTTGTTGTGTAGCACAATCTATTTTGCATGAACTAGTTGTGATTGTTATTAGAGAAGAGAGTTGAGTACATGTCGAGTATCCGACTAGTTGTCCATGATATTGCATGTATCTATCTATTCCTGAATGCATTGCTACTTTGTTATTGAACGTTGATAGTTTCAAGGTTATAACCGAGTAAGGGTTATTAGGACTAGTTGGACTAATAACTATTCAAGAACAGGGATTAGAACGATCACTTGAGAACTTGACATAGGGATGAAAAGGATTCTAAGATCAATTTGTTAATCTAATTGTGGATAATCGCTAAGTGGAACACTTCGCTTAATATTGTTATAACCAAGTTGACATTCGATACCTCGGTATCAAAACCATCAAATTTGGCGTCGTTGCCGGGGAATCAAATTTTCTTATTTTTAAGTTCTTATTTTGACTAACTTTAGTGTTGACTAGTGAATGGTCAACACCCGTTCTACTAATCAGCCTCTTTCTATTCTTGATTCAGAGATCGAGAGAACTTTTCATCGGAATCGAAGAGAGAACAGAGTCGGGACTGAGATAGTAGAAATGGCCGATCGAGAAGCTCTTGCTGAAGTGCAGCACCAATTGGCTGACATGCAGTTGGTCGTTAATGCTCAACGGGAGCTAATTGAGACAAGGCTACCAGGAGGTGGTGTTACACGCACTTTGAGAGAGCGGCAAACACCGAACCTGACACAGCAACCTCAAGTTGTGGTTATTCCACCCCTTGCTCATGGGTTGACTTTCGAGCTCAAGTCAGGGGTGATCAATTTGCTCCCAAGTTTCCATGGTTTGGCTGGTGAGGATCCAATCGTGCATTTGAACCAATTTCATGACATTTGCATGACGACCAAACCGCCAAATGTCACGAAAGAGCAGATCAAGATGAGAGCCTTCGGGTTCACTTTGAAGGATGGTGCTCATTCTTGGTATTACCATTTGCCAACCGGTGCGGTTGATAATTGGGAAAAGTTGCACAAGGTGTTCTTGAGCAAGTATTTTCCGGTGAAGAAGGCAAATGCTCTCAAGAAGGAGATAGCCCATGTCGAGCAAAGTGAAGACGAAACTCTCTATGACTACCTTGAACGCTTCAAGGGGTTGTGTGCTTCGTGCCCTTTTCATGGGTATGATACCGAGGATCTAGTGCTTTACATTTGCAATGGTCTCCTTAACCAAGAAAGGAGGATGGTTGATGCTGCGTGTGGTGGGAATATTCTCAACATGACGCCGGAGGATGCCATGGAGAAATTGCAAGATATGGCTGAGAGCACAAGGAGTTTTGGTAGGATATACACCAAAAAGGGAGTGCACGCAGCAAGTTCAGGGGATCCCGCTCTTGTAGCTGAGCTTGTAGAGTTGAAAAAGATGGTCTCTCAGTTGCAAAAAGGACAACAACAACAAGTAAAGGTATGTGGTATTTGTGCTGACCCTTCTCATTTTACAGATAAATGCCCTGAGCTTGAAGGTGAAGATGTTGTTGAAGTCAATGCTGCTGGTGGTGGGTATGGACCCCCACGACCTCGTGGTGATCAACAAAATAACTACAACCCGAGGTATAGAGATCATCCCAATTTTCAATGGCGTGATCCAAATGAACCCCAACAACAAGCTCAAGTTACTCGACCCAATGCTGGACCATCTACTGCGGAGCTGCTGAGATCCTTGACTCAACACTTCACAACTCATGTTCAAACGACCGAGTCGAGCATCAAGAACATGGAGAAGCAAATTTGGCAGTTGGCTGAAGCTGTTACCACCATTGCACAACAAAATTCCAATTCTCTACCGTCCCAAACGGTGGTGAATCCAACCAGAAATGTAAGTGCAGTGACAACAAGAAGTGGTAAGATTTTAGGGGAAACCAAAAACCTTGTCGAGGCTTCTGCAGAAAAGTTGAATTCTGAGGACAGCCGAGAGCCGCGCCCGCGGGTTGAAAACCGCGCCCGCGGCTCCTTTACTGAGGTAAATATTTCGGACTTTCCTTCACAAAATGCTGAACTCGAAGTGGAGGATCGGGGGGATTTCCAGTTGAGACAGGACAACTACGTTCGCCCCAACTTTCCACCTCTCGACTCCACCAAGCCTCCCGCCCCGTTTCCCGATGCCCTTAGGAACACCAAAAGGCCGGAAAACGACAAGGAGTTGTTTGAGACGTTTAGCAAATATGAGGTAAACATCCCCTTGCTCAAGTTAATTAAAAGTATTCCTCGATATGAAAAGTTTTTAAAAGAACTCTGCACAATCAAGAGGAATCAAAAGTTGAAAGGGCAACAAAAGGTGACGGTAAGCGAGCGTGTCTCCGTTATATTTCAAAGGCAAATGCCTAAGAAGTGCAGCGATCCGGGCATGGTCAGCATACCTTGCCGTATAGGCGACACACATTTTGAACGAGCTATGCTCGATTTGGGTGCATCGATAAATGTGTTGCCTTACTCTCTCTATAAGATTCTCGGGTTAGGTCCACTTCATGAAACCAGAATTGTTATTCAACTAGCTGATAGGTCCACCGTGTATCCTAAAGGTGTAGTTGAAAATGTTTTGGTTATGGTGGATAATTTGTTCTTTCCCGCTGATATCTTTGTGTTAGACATGGAACATGATGGGCAAGCTGCTCCTATTTTGCTTGGGAGGCCCTTCATGCGAACCGCTAACACAAAGATTGATTTGGCTAGTGGATCTCTTACTTTAGAGTTCGATGGGGAAATAGTTCAATTTAACATTTTTGATGCTATGAAACACCCCGTCGAAGATGCTGCGTCTATTTGTTCAATTGATGTAATTGATCCTATAGTCCAAGATGTTTTCAATATCTTTGGCTTAGATGAATTACAAAGTGTATTAGAACACAGCATCGTTCACTCACCAACACTTGATTTGTCTCTTCCACCTGAGATTCAAAGTGTTCTAGCTCGTCTAGACGCTTCGGGTAGAATTTTGGCCGGTCGGCCCATGCTACTAACTTTGGAGAGCGAAAAGCTTCTTCCTTCTATTGTGCAGGCACCGGTTGTAGAGCTCAAGCAATTACCCGAGCACTTGAAGTATGCTTTTCTTGGGGAAAATGATACCCTCTCGGTAATCATTTCGAGCAAGTTGACAGGTGAACAAGAGAGAAGGTTGGTGATGGTGCTGAAAGAACACATTACCGCTCTTGGGTGGACCATTGCTGACATCAAGGGAATTAGCCCTTCCACCTGTATGCACAGGATCCTTCTTGAGGAAGGTGCTAAACCCTCTAGGCAACCCCAAAGAAGATTGAACCCACCTATGATGGAGGTGGTCAAGAAGGAGGTGTTGAAACTTCTTCAAGCTGACATGATCTACCCCATTTCAGATAGCCAATGGGTGAGTCCAACTCAATGTGTCCCTAAGAAGGGGGGCATAACATTGGTAGAGAATCAACAAGGTGAGATGGTTCCTACCCGAGCCCAAACGGGTTGGAGAGTATGCATTGACTACCGCAAGCTGAACGCGGTAACCCGAAAAGATCATTTCCCTCTCCCTTTTATTGATCAAATGCTTGAACGACTTGTCGGTCGTCCGTATTATTGCTTTCTAGATGGGTATTCAGGGTATTTTCAGGTGGCTATTGCACCCGAAGATCAAGAGAAGACGACGTTTACATGTCCCTTTGGCACTTTTGCATATCGTAGGATGCCTTTTGGATTATGTAACACGCCCGGGACCTTTCAACGATGTATGGTAAGTATCTTCTCGGAATACATTGAACATTTCATAGAAGTTTTTATGGATGATTTTACGGTACATGGGGATAGCTTTGATGCATGTTTAAATCATTTGTCACTTGTGCTTAAAAGATGTGTAGATACTAATCTAGTATTGAATTCTGAAAAGTGTCATTTTATGGTTGAACAAGGGATAGTATTGGGGCACATAATTTCAGCTAGGGGTATTGAGGTCGATAAGGCAAAGATTGACGTCATTCAATCGTTGCCTTATCCTACTAATGTGCGTGAAGTGCGTTCTTTCCTAGGCCATGCAGGTTTTTATCGCAGGTTTATCAAAGACTTCTCTAAGATCTCCACGCCCCTATGTGAGCTTTTGAAGAAGGAAGCTACCTTTGACATGTCGAATGTGTGTAAGAAGGCATTCGACACTCTGAAAGCCCACCTCACCGAAGCACCAATCATCCAAGTACCCAATTGGTCTCTACCCTTTGAGATCATGTGTGATGCTAGTGACCACGCGGTGGGAGCCGTTCTTGGTCAAAAAATCGGAAGAGCGATGCACGTCATATACTATGCTTCCACGACTTTGAACGGAGCTCAGAGGAATTACTCCACCACGGAAAAGGAGTTGCTAGCCGTGGTGTTTGCCCTTGAAAAGTTTCGGCAATATCTTTTGGGCACGAAGGTGATTATCCACACGGACCACGCTGCTCTTCGTTATCTCATGACGAAGAAGGAATCAAAGCCAAGACTCATTCGATGGGTTTTGCTCTTAAGCGAGTTCAATGTGGAAATCCGGGACAAGAAGGGAGTCAAAAACTCCGTAGCTGATCATTTGAGCCGGATTGTGCAAGAGGACGGTAAATTACAGGTTCAAATTCAAGGTACGTTCCCGGATGAAAACTTGTATCAAATTTATTCTGTAAATTCTGCTTCTGCTGAGAAAAAACCGCACCTGCGGCCCGGAAACCGCGCCCGCGGTTTGTGCTCTCAAGTATTTTCGGAAAAGGGAGAACCGCGCCCGCGGTTTGTGTTTGCCAGAAGTCTCACTGCAAGGAGAGCCGCGACCGCGTCTCAATAACCGCGATCGCGGTTTTCTGACAGCAGCAGATTATACAGAATTTGCAGAAATTGACCCCGAATACAAGCTTTTCGCCCTCCGGTCTTTCAAACCATGGTTTGCCGACATCGTGAACTACCTGGTTCGCGAAGAATTCCCGCCGAACTACACAAAAGCTCAAAAAGATAGGATCAAGCGGGAATCACGTTTCTACGTTTGGGATGACCCCTACCTTTGGAGACATTGTGTTGACAAGGTAATCCGACGATGCCTCCCGGATAACGAGGTACAGTCTGTCCTTACTTTTTGTCATTCTCATGCATGTGGGGGGCATTTTGGGGCTAATAAAACGGCTAGGAAGGTATTGGACGTCGGCTTCTATTGGCCACACATCTTTCGGGATGCGTTTGCCTTTTGCAAAGCTTGCGACCGATGCCAAAGGGTCGGGAAAATTTCTAAACGAAATGAGATGCCACAAAAACCATTAGTCTTTTGTGAGATTTTTAATGTTTGGGGTATTGATTTCATGGGACCCTTTCCTAGTTCGTTTGGGAATTTATACATTTTACTTGCGGTGGACTACGTTTCCAAATGGGTGGAAGCGAAGGCCACCAGAACTAATGATTCCCGAGTGGTAGAAGGTTTCTTGAAGGAGAATATCTTTTCTCGTTTTGGGATTCCAAAGGCTCTTATAAGTGACCAAGGTACTCACTTTTGCAACAAGACGGTGAGTGCACTTTTAAAGAAGTACCATGTCACTCAACGAGTCTCAACTGCTTATCACCCCCAATCCAATGGACAAGCTGAGGTGTCCAATAGGAAAATCAAGGGGATTCTGGAAAAGACGGTGGCTCCTAATCGAAAGGATTGGAGTCTAAGGTTGGATGATGCACTTTGGGCGTATAGGACCGCCTACAAAACTCCAATAGGAATGTCCCCATATCGACTTGTGTTTGGGAAGGCTTGTCACCTTCCGGTGGAGTTAGAGCACAAGGCGTGGTGGGCGGTGCAAAAATGCAACATGGAGTTGGATGAGGTAGGCGACTTTAGGAAGTTGCAAATCCAAGAGCTTGAAGAGATACGCCGGGATGCGTATGAGAATGCGGTGATCTAAAAGGAAAAGACGAAGGCTTGGCATGACAAGAACATCTTGAGGAAAGATTTCAAGGTGGGAGACAAGGTCTTCCTCTACCAATCTCGTCTTCAACTTTTTCCGGGTAAGTTGCGATCCCGGTGGAATGGCCCGTATGTTGTTGCTCGCGTCTTTCCTCATGGCGCCGTGGAGTTGTTTGACAAAGACAACCACAACGTCTTCAAGGTGAATGGTCAAAGGTTAAAACCTTACCATGAGGGATTCACCAAAGTGTCTTTCGATGAAATGGCTCTAGAAGAGCCAACTTTTGAAAATTGAAGACGGGAAACCAAGTCGAGCCACGACTCTAACTAAGGCGCTGCTTGGGAGGCAACCCAGGGTATTCTTATTTTCCCTTGAATTTCATTTTCTTTTTAATTGTTTTGTTTTCTATTTTCTAGGAATTCAAGACGAGAAGACGATGGTCGTTTGCTACTAAAGGAATTGACGGTTCTTCTTTTCGTTTATCGAAAAAAAGAAGAAAAAAGAAGAAGGAATTGACGGTTCATCTTCTACCCTTCTCCATCTCAGATTTCATCTTCTACCCTTCTGCATCTCGGATTTCATTCTCTACCTCCCACCAAATAAAAATCCTCCCATCCCTCCAATCATACCCTACATCCCACTTCTCTTTCTCAAACACCAAAATCCTCCCACCAAACCCTTCTCTTTCCCAACACCAACATCCTCCCACCAAGCCCTCCTCCACAGCCGCACCTCCTTTCGCCGCGACCACCGCCGGAATCCAACCGCAACCGCGGCTCAAAAACCCGCGCCCGCGGCCTCGCCCTGCCAAAAACCTTTCCGCCTCGCCGAACCCGCATCCGCACCCGCGGCTCAAAACCCACTCCCGCGGATTCATCTTGCCAAGCAGTTCTCCGCCTCGCAGAAACCGCACCCGCGGCTCCCTCCTCGCCAGAAATCAGCAAACGCAAAACCCGCACCCGCGGCTTCCGACCCGCGCCCGCGGTTTTCGCCTCTGTCGTCCATTTTTCCTGATTTCGGTAAGTTTTTCCGACAACCACACTCATCGTTGTTGATTTTCTTACGCCTCGGGGAGGGCTTTTGCTATTGTGCTGCTGCTGCTGCTTGGTATCTTTGTTGTGTGCGGATTTGTCGTGGTTGCATTTGGTTTGTGTATACATTTTGATGGATGCAGCAGGGACGTCTCGAGGCCACAAAAATGATTTGTGGCAACAACAGGTTCAGGCAAACTTAGCCTTTTTAAGGGCTATGCAGTGTATAGCCACAAGATTTTTCCATCGACGTACGCTCGATGATTTGGGTATGACTGCATGCACTGAGGCCATGCTTGAGCACGCAGGGTTGCATGGTTTCTTGTTCAGGTCAGCTCCCACTCATGCCGAGGCTACCTATCAGTTTCTGGCGAGCCTCAAGTCCAAGACCGTCTCAGAGACCACCTTCATCTCGGCCATCCAGTTCATTTACAATGGACGATCCTTTACGGTTCAGGCTGAACAGCTGCGCCACATCTTGGGAATCTCTCAGGTTCCCTCTGCAGATTATGACACTACAGTTGGTGACAGCCCTACACAGGTCTGGTACACATGGACGGGACAAGTTCGGGATAACCATGGTAATGATTATAATGCTAAGATGTCTCATCCATGTCTCCGCCTGACACAGCGGGCCCTATCTATGGCCTTCTTTGGGCTTTCTGAGGTGAATAAGGTGCCTGCCTACCAGCTGAAGTATCTATATGCTCTTATGCCGGAATGTCAGGTGATTCCGGATTGGCTCTCACTTTTTGTTCACTCCTGCAAGACAGCCCGCTCGAAACCAAGGGGTCAGATTGCTTTGGGTGGCATGATCACCCTCATCTTAGAGGTTGTCGTCCCCGACTGGGAGACTCTTGACTGCGTAGGTAGTCCGGACCCCTCAATGGGTCCCTATTTGCTGGATGCCACATTTCTGCAGACTCGACTTCGGTGGCTCAAGTCTGTTACAGTCAATGCGGACGAGCGTATGTGGGTTTGGATCGGTCCTCCCGAGATTTCTCTCACATAGGATTTTGCTTATGGGCCAGCACATACTTTCAGGATCAACCCCATACCCGCTCCCCCTCGTGCAGCTGCTCGACGACGAGCTCGAGGTGGGATCAGCATCCAGGAGCCGGTTCAGCAGCTGGATCAGCAGCCAGTTGACCTTGAGGAGGAGGATGATGATGACTTCCAGGAGCCTGCCCCTCGTTTTCAGCCTTAGAGGCAATGGGGCGAAGGCTCATCATCTGCAGCTCCTGCTGACATACCTTGGGAGCAGCGTCTTTTCGAGCAGATTGAGTTTGTCTACCAGTCGGTTCAGACGGTGAACCAAAATGTTGAGAGGCTGCAGCAGTCGGTGGATGACTTACGGCTCGACATGCAGGCTCGTTGGCCCGACTATCCAAACCGGGATGACCCGGATCAGTGAGCTTCTTTCTCTTTTTCTCATTATTTTTCTATGTCTTACACACTGAGGGCATTGTGCACTTCAAGTATGGGGGAGAGAAATTAGTTCATTGCTTATCCTAGAGTAGTTTCATTTCCTTGTTATTTCCCTTCGGTTTTATTTAATTTGGTTTGTACTTTGCATGGAATTAAAAACAGAAAAAGCCACAGAAATACGAAAAAAGGCAAATGAAAATCTTGGGATGGAAAAATCCATGCAATAAGCACGTAGTTCTGCTTGCATTAGGCTTGGCAAAAAAGGACTTGAGGGCGGTAAGGAATGGTGAGATTGAAAATGAAATGAGTGGCTAGGTGAAAACCTTCCGAGGCGCCTAGGCAAAATGAGTGAAATGAGTGTCTTAGGACAAAATTTGAAGCATGTTAACCGCTATGGAAGACCAAATTGATAGATTTCTTTCTCATCATATTGTTTGTATACTAAATGTGTTAGTGATTTGTAGTTTCTTTCTTTTTCATACTTCCTGAGATCTTTGAGTGATTATTGTAAAAGAGTAAGTTTCTTTTGGCTTACTCGGGGACGAGCAAGGTCTAAGTATGGGGGAGTTTGATAAGCGGTGTTTTACATACCGCAACTATGGATTATTAGCTAGTTTTGTATAGGATTATGTTATTTGTTTCTATGTAATCTGTATCATGGAGCTGTTCGAGAGAAGATTTACATACGAGATTCCAAGAGATGATACGAAGCATTGGAAGCATTGAAGCATAAGGAAGAAGCTGTTGAAGACGAAGACGAAGACAAAGACGAAGACTTGAAGAAATCAGTAGCTGCTACCTCAGACAACATAGCCGCACCCGCGGGTCTCAAGCCGCACCCGCGGGTTTCATCCTCAGCCAAGGATCCGAGAGAGCTCAAGCCGCGCCCGCGGGTCCCAAACCGCGCCCGCGGCCCTCTGCCATCCAGAAAATCTGGAGAATCCAAAACCGCGCCCGCGGCTATCAACCCGCGGGTGCGGTTCCTCGACAGAAGAATCAAATTGATGTCTTTGCCATTTGAAGTAATTTGTGTTCAATTCTGTAACTTTCTACACGTTTTGTTAACCTTAATTCGGCTGTTACAATAGCTGAATGAGATATCTCTTGAAATACTTGGCTGGAACTGTTCACTTGGGTCTTGAGTATGGAAAACATACTGACACTGGTGAACTGTATGGCTATGTGGACTCTGATTATGCTAGCAACAAAGATAACAGGAAGTCCACAACTGCCTACATGTACACTTGGTGTGGTAATTGTGTTTCATGGAAATCCCAGCAACAATCCATTGTTGCACTATCCTCTACTGAAGCTGAGTATATTGCTGCCACTGAGGCTTGCAAGGAAGCCATCTGGCTTCAAGGTTTGTTAAGAGAGATTGAGGGCAAGCACTATATTGCATCTCTGCATATTGATAGTCAAAGTGTCCTCTATCTGTGTAAGAACCCTGTTTATCATGAGAGAACCAAACATATTGATGTGAGGTTCCATTTCATAAGGGAAAAGGTTGAGAATCAGGTGATAAAGGTCCTAAAGATTGATGGAGAGAAAAATCCTGCAGATTTTGGAACAAAAATTGTCCCTCCTGACAAGTTTCTTTTCTGCAGAAAATTTCTTCATATTGAAGGACTTGACCCTGATGCTGAGGCTTAACTAGTGATGTGAGTGATCGACGATGGAGGTGGATACTGATTCATGTTGTAACTTAGAAATTAAGAGGGTAATTGTAATGGATTTTAATTTCCTAAGTTGTATTAGGGGTTGCATCCCACCTAGTCTAGCTACCACTAGGACTTGTCTTAGCTTTGAAGTCTCATCCCTGGTGCAAGATGGCATGGAGCCTTAGGCTAGAGCCCTTGTGCTGGATGTTGGCTCGGTGAGAAGATGGCCCCAACTAAATGCTTCAGATCAATCACTTCTGGACTTGGGCTTCACAGATGCTCGTTACTGGGCTTACCTATTGGGCCTTGTCTTCCGGTGTGTATATTGGTAACTCTCCTCCTGGACTTTACCGTTGCTTTGTCCTCTTGTTCATTTGTAAAGCTTGGTTGTAAAACGCTGCGTTTCACTTAAAGTGACCTAGAGTATATAAGCTGTGTCTTCCTCTGGAGTGAGTTAGGTCACTCACTATTCTGCCGCTCTGCATATTTCTTCCCAGAGTGCTTAGCTAGGTTTTCTGGCGATTGCTCTCTCTGGTGGTTCTTGATGAAGGCTGAGTGATTGATCTCGGAGTGAACCTGCAGAAGACGTGCTCTGAACTACGGTTGAAGACTCAGGGGGTTTCTCTTCCTTTGTTTTGAGTTGTTGTTTCTGCTTAAGTTTGGTTGTGGTAGCTTAAGGCTTTGGTGAACGATTACTCTCTGTAATTCTTTGTTATTAGTGGATTGGACCATCATCTTGAGGTCCCGAGGAGTAGGCTTAGTCCGAACCTTGTAAAAATCTCTTGTGTGTCTTTATCTATGCTACTTGCTTTCGTTATCTTCAATAACTAGGATAGTTAAAGCTTCTTTCGATCCAAATAATTTTATCACTTCAAAATGTTAATCAATACCTGTACATAAAGGGAAAAATCAATAGATAAGAGTCCACCTGAAGATAAAAGGAACCATTCTAAAAAGTGTAACTTCAGCAGTAAAAATTCAAAATCAACATAAACCTTTAGGTTTCAACGCAAAAAGAAACATATAATCTAACCAGATTGAAAAACACAAAAAAGGTAACCAATTTAGTTCAATGACCAAAGACGACAACACAATATAAATTCATAAGCCATGCAATAACTCATGTTTGGCTGTTTCATTTATTTCTAATCCTCCAATTGCTAGGTTCATATACTAATGACACCAGGTTCATATACTAATGACACCAGGTTCATCGATAGAAAAGTAAAAGTTATAACGTACTCCACTCAAGAAAATAGTCAACAAATACCCAACCACTTTTAACCTCTAATGTTACTTTAAGCCGATTTCCACGCTTGTATTCATAGATTAATCTTTGTTTTTGCATAAAATAATCCCTGTAACAATTATATTTTCCAATTAGCTTAAACTACTTCTTAGTGTAGAATTAATCTAAACGTACTCCATAAGATGCATTTTTTGGCTCAGAAATATAGTTTGAATATTTTTATACTCACCGACTAATTTCCTGATAAAATGACGTAAACTATGGTCGGCCTTATCCTTTAGTGGATTAGGCCGGTCTGAGCCAACTTTGCGATCAATTTTTTTTTTTGAAAATCCACGCTTCGAAAATAATAATCATCCATTGTTGAACGTAATAACGATGTAGTTATAACTTTTTAAAACGATTCGATTAAGTTTTAGACGCATTTTGGATGCGTTTAAATTGGACCGAATTTTTAAATATTTTAAAGGCAAAAATAAATATAGAAACTTTTGGACGCATCCAGAATACGCCAATGATTGACTCGATTCGTTTGGGCGCATTAAGTCTTAATGACGTCCAAAACGGATACGAGACATAAAATATGGATGCGGGGTTAAACGCCATTACTCTTTTATCATTAATATTTTTGCTTTATCGCCGATAATGCATATTAATAAGGAAAAGAATCAGGTGCAGATTATTATTAACCTCCGAATATGCGAATGAAAAATTCGCATTCACATTTAAGCCATTGACATGCACATTTATGTCAGCGACATGCATGGTTGTCAGGATTGGGATCAAATCGGAGAGGGGGTAGGATCGGATCGGTAGGATTTCAGAAAATAAGCGATGAAAATAATAAAATATGACTATGACAGGACTTTTTAGTAAAAGTACTACAAAAAAAAAACTTTTGCTCACATACGATCGGTATTAGAGCCATACATAGTTAAAAATGGTTGTACGAGGGTTAATTAAAGTTTACAATTTTTCAAAATCAAGAAATATATTGTTTCTAAGTATTACAACTTTCAGTCATCAATCTAAATAATGAATAAACTAACAAAATTAATCTTCGTCAAATTAAGTTCACCTCATCAACAGCACATCATCATATTCGTGACCTGAATTATCAGTGTCAAGTCAATCCATTGTCATTACCTTCTACAAGTTACGTTTCTATGTTTCGAGAATCATTAAGCGCACTAGAAGCAACACATACTGTAATACCATTCTTGTCGTCGCCATTGATTACAAATTGCTCGGCATTCTCGACAAACTGAGAGAGCATGTCATTGAAAAATAAATTTGTTGTTTTTGCTTCAGTTTAAGGTTGTACATTACGAATATTATTGAAAACTAACATTAGTGTATGTAAACGATTTATTTTTTATTTTTTTTACTTCAGTTTAAGGTTTACATTGAAAATCATAAATCTTTTGTGCGTTTAAAATATTTCTCTTCTTTGTATGCACCTAAATAGCATTGAAAATAAATTTAGTTTCAAGAAAAATTCAGTTACAAAAGTAGTTCAGTCAAAAAAATCAGTAAAAAGGAGGTAAATCTTGCATTTGCGATCCTGGTCGTAGGATCGTACGATCCTGTACAATCCTACGATCCTACTTCCGATCCTGACATGGGTCTGATCCTACATAGGATCGGGATCGTTTTGTAAATTTAGGATCGTGGGATCGTAAGATCCTACGATCCGGATCGCGATCCTAACAACCATGACGACATGCATACACTTTTGACACATTTGCATGTCATTATATTGATAATATGTGAAAAGTACATGCACACATCTGCACACATCTGCGTGTGCATGTCAGTACTGAAGATCGTGCATGCGAAAAAGATCTTCGCACAATATTCATTCGCACCTGATCCGGATTGATCAGATTCTATTAATAATATATGTAATCTTTCTACCATAGCTCACCTCCGTAAGTAAGAAGTGTATAAATTTTGTATGTAGGTTGTATATAAGCATGCAAATACGCTTAATCAGCTCAATTTTAGGCAATGGCTATATGCACGCGAATCGATGCATATATGCACGCGATTCTGTGCGCGCAACTTATGCGCACGCATCTGTGCGCAGTTCTTATGCGCATACGTGTTTTACGGGGTATTACGGGTACTTTTCGTAAATTTTCAGAGTCTGTAACACCTTGTGCGCCTAACTACTGCGCACAGGTTGAGAATCTGTGCGCCGTGTTTCTGCGCACTCTTCAAACATAGTAGCCGTTGAAATTTTTGAAAAAAGTAGCCGTTAAATGTAAAACTGTGCGCTGAGGTTCTGCGCACAGGTGCTTTAGGGTTTGGGTTTGTGCGCGGATGGTTAGCGCACGGGTCTTTACAGTTTCATTTGGACCACAACGGTCATAAATGTGCCTATATAAAGCCACAATCTCTTCGTTTCCAACAAATTCATTCAACACCTCTTCGTTTTCCAACAAATTCATTCAAAATGTATCGTCGTAATCAAAACTCTCGTATGTTAGAGTTGATTAATCAAAGTTGTGAAGATAGTGATGAAGAACACGATTGGGATAGCGGATCACAAGAAGAGGAAGACGACCCGAACGACGACGAATGGTTGGATGGTTTCTTAGAAGACGAAGAGTTCGGCGACTGGGATCCGAGTGGTGAATTTGTGGTTAGTATAATATGTTATAATTTGAAACATATGGTAGCGTAATTAGTTTCAAATTAGTTTCATATGCTAGAATAATTAGTTTCATATGCTAGAATAATTAGTTTCATATGCTAGCCTAATTAGTTTCATATGATAGCCTAATTAGTTTCATATGATATCCTAATTAGTTTAAAGTAATGATTCGTATTTTGCCTTGTTATTTTGATAGTAGTGTAATTGTCGCTCTACAATTACGTATAGGGGAAAGATTATTCGGATTATTTTAGAACCGCACAATATTGGGATACTCCGCAAGAATTGTACGAGTGGGCGAGAGATAGAGGAAAGGAGTTAGTGATAGCTTTGGTAACGCGTAATTCAAGTCCGTACCAAATAAGTATTGTGTGCGATAGATTTGGAAAACCAAGATCTGGGAGGCCAAAGGTGAACAAAGAGAATCCAGAGTTGGCTGTTCCTAGGCTTAGAAAGTCGAAGTCGAAGAAGTGTGAGTGTAGATTTCAGCTACTAGCAGTGCGAAAGAAAAACATTCCCGGGGTCGCAGGAGAAAAATGGATTTTAGGTGTGATAGAAGGTCGGCATAACCATGTGCTACTTGCTAGTTTTCATGGGAATGCATTCATGGGTCGAATGACGGAGGAGCAAGAGCTTTGTGCTAGGCGGTGGGGAGATGGAACTGGACGCAAGACGCCAAAAGAAATTATCTCTAAATTGAGGGAGAAGTACCCTGGTAATGTTACTTCAAGGAGACAAGTTGCAAACTTTTTGCAGAAGGTGAATTACGAAGATCGCGGAGAGCTAAACGTGACACAGTGGTCGCTTAAGTTTTTGCGAGACCACGACTACGTAGTTCACCCACATAGAGACACGACAAACGGAGAGGTTGCAATATTATTCTTTGCTAACCAAGAGTCGTTGCGTTTGTTGAAGAAGTACCCGTACGTGGTAATTATCGATGCGACGTACAAGACAAACAAGTAAGTCTCTACAATACCTTGGTCGATATTTAGTTCGGATAATGATATATGTTCTGTAGTGATATATGTTAATGTTTCAATAGATATGAAATGCCGCTCGTAGAGATCGTTGGATTCACCAGTACACACAAGACGTTCAACATCGCGTGTGCATTCACTAAAGCGGAAAGGATTTATCATTACACATGGATAATGATTCAATTGAAGTCATTATTCATAGATTTGGGAGTGATGCCAACGGCTATAATGACAGATTGCGAAGACGCGCTGATAAAAGGGATAAAGACTGTTTTCGGGAGCGAAGTTCAACATCTGTTGTGTTGGGTGCATATCAAACACAACATTGAGGCACATGCTTCGACCATCCTAAAGAGACAAATTAAAGTGGAAGCTTTTGCAGGACAATGTTGGGGACTATTTTGCTCAGCTACTGAAGAGACCTATGAACTGCGGCTCGAACAGTTGAAGAGATCTTGGAAGAGCGGCCTTGTGGGATACGTCGAGAGAACATGGCTTAATCCTCACAAGACAAGTATAGTGAGGGCTTGGACAGATCATAAGCTTCATTTCCTTACGAGGACTTCAAACAGGTAAATATTGATATTTTTTAGTTAAAGACGATTATATCATAACGGCGTACTTTCTTAACTTACCAACTTAACTGTTTTTTAGAGTTGAAGGGATGCACAAGGTTTTGAAAGATATTATTGGTTCCAGCAGAGGGGGCTTTAACAGAGTGATCGTACGGATCCATCATTCAGTACTCCTTCAGATTGATTCAATTAGGGCGAGCATGAACATGTCTCTCTCCAAACGACCAACTGATTTTGATGATCCAAACATGCATCCGCTTGGAAGGGCTATTTTTTCCCGACTATTCTACAAAGTGTCAGACAGGTGTTTTGATCATTTGTTGGCTACTTATGAGATCATGTTGACGGGGAAATTTCCTGAACAATGCACCGCCCATTGGGTGAGGAATTGTCTTGGGTTGCCGTGCGTCCATCAAATTGCACACGCTATCATTTCAAACACACCCCTGATTGAGGATGACATTCACCCGTTCTGGAGGGATTTGCATTGGGATGACACTCCTGAAACAGAAGACGACCCAAATCTGAAGGTCCGAATGAACATTATAGAGTTGCGACTCCATGAAATGTTCACCAAGTTGGAACTTGGAACCTTGAAGAAAAGCACGGCATACCAGCTAGGTGAGTTGTATCAGGACTTGGAGCATCCTGAACTAACTACCTTGAAAGAACCGACAAATGTGAGAAGAAAAGGCAGGCCAAAGGGTGCAAAGAACAAGGATAAGGAGGAGGTTGACAGTGAAAATGACAAGGAGGATGACATAAAACAAGAAGATATGGAGCAGTATGAGATGGAGGAGGCAAAGCAGAAATCAAAAGGAAAGAAGAGTACAGGAGCAAGACGGCCAGGTCGTCCTAAAAAGGAGGAGGATGACAGTGAAAATGACAAGGAGGAATCGAGAGAGAAGAGTTATTTTGAGAACAAACAAGAAGAGCTGAAGAAGTATGAGAAGGAGGAGGCAAAGCAGAAATCAAAAGGAAAGAAGAAGGCAAACAATACAGGAGCAAAACGACCAGGTCGTCCTAGAGAGCAAACAACGACATCACTTCCCGTGGTCATTGAGGTCGAGGAGTTGCATTCTCAACCCATGCCCGACCTATCACAGCCTGAAGGATCAAACTACACTGACTTCGATCAGTGCCCTGAAGAACTTGGTGTTCCTCTCATTCATAGGGGGGTTGACTTCGGCATTGACAATTTGGATGATTTTTGGCTTCCATACATCACAGATGTTAGACAGGTACGTTCTGACGGACATTGTGGTTATAGGTCGATGGCCTTACTTCTGGGAAGAAAAGAACAAGAGTACGGAAACATTCGGCGTGAGCTGGTAACGGAGCTGCTTCAGAACCGAGAATTGTACGAGCCTATTCGTCGGCGTCTTCGTCCGGGTACTTGGGAGGATCTTATTCTCCAAGTTAACCATTGCAGAAGCCCTTGTTCAGAACTGTACTGGTTGCACTTTCCACTGATGGGCTTAGTGTTTGCCACCCTATACCAAGTTGGTCTCGTGTTATTGTGTTGGGATGCTCCGACCTTTTGCTTACCGCTAAGGTGTAGAACAGAAAACGCTGATCCTCCACGACAGATTTTCGGCATGGCACACGTAGGCAACCGTGACCACTTCATACCGGTAAAGTAGACAATTGTACTTGATACTTGTGTAATCATAGTTTTTTGTTTAATGTCTTAAGTCGATTGTGTTTATATAGGTGGCGTTGATGGTTGGTTCGCCACTACCGCATACTCCCGGTTCGTGGAAGAAACACGTAGATCCAAACATTCAATGGTGGGAAGAAACATTTGGGGACAATTTGAGGATGTATCGAGAGTACCGCATTTCAAATGGCCGGGCACCAGATCCATTCATGTATAAAGGAGGGACCGAACCCGTTCACATATCTGACTGAGTGAGATTGTCATGTAATAATTAGAAGACGCATTGGAATTTCTTAGTTTGTAATGCCTTGGTTTTTAATGTTTCGTATTTGTTATTTTGGTAGTAGTGTAATTGTGCTTTATATAACAATGAATGGATCAGATTGCATTGTTATTTTAGTAAAGTAAAAAAGGCAATGGAACACATATTTCAGTAAAGTAAAAAAAGGCAAGTATGACTAAGGAATATGAGAAAATAGGAGTCGATGAGATGAAAGAAAGAGGTAGAAAACTCTAACCTCAAAGCTGGAGTGAACATGAAGAGCTTGTGAGTTTCTGGAGGATGAATTTAAACTATGGATGCATGTCTAACACTATTAAATATTAAATGGTGGTAGTTGAGGATTAATAAGGCAAATTCTGATAGATATTGACATTGACACTACAAAATTAAGTATTGTTGTCCACCACATTTCCTGTATACTCCGTAATACAGGAAATTACTCGATCAACTTACTCGATTAATAGAGTGACAGTGCAATAGTACACCATGCATATTGGATTTCTTAATTTATTTCCTTGAATAAAAAGCAAGTCTTGTCGGCAAAAACTGCACTCTATTGTCACTCTTCTTTTTCCTTGAATACATAATGAAAGTACATAATGAAAGTACGTAATGAAAGTACACAATGCTCATAACATTAGATGTCTACGATTTAGGCGTCGTCGGCAGAAGAGGAAGAGCAGTCGGAAGCATAGACGATACTACAAACCATCAACCGCAATTCTTTTTCTTTAATCTTAAACCTTTCCATCAGGACCTTCACTCTATTGTCACTCTTCTTTTTCTTGATGATTAATTTCGTGATAGCACGTAAAGCAGTAGGGGTATGCTCTGGATCAATAAACCTGATTCCGAAGAAACAATTGCATGCATAATGCCTTCGTCCATACTGGTCAGGCATGTCTTCGTCATTGTTAACGTAAACATTACACATTTGGCGACACCTTTTTGTACCAGTACACATTATCTGTGGAGGGTCAGGCTTCACACGTCTTGGGGATGATGATGATGCCATATTCGTAGTTATGTTCTTCGAAATAAGTAAATAATAAAACTTTAGTTATAAACATGAAAGCATATACAAAAAACAAAGCATGTACAAAAATGAACAAAAGAAAAATTTACCGGTTAGTAGGGAAACTTCGATTTTTGCTCTAGTTGAGATGGATGAACTAGTTGAGATGGATGAAGAAATCACCACCTTCAAACCGTTGGTTTTATAGGAATTTATGTATATGGTGCGCGTTGCTTCTGCGCACAAGGAGTTACCGATTCAAAATAACGGTAACTAAAAGTGCGCTATGTAGCTGCGCACAAATTTTTAACGGTAATTTTCTGTGCGCGTTACACCTGCGCACCAAAAGTTACAGATTCAAAAAGTTACAGAATAGGTGCGCTTTACCTTAGCGCATGGCTGAAATTTCTGTGCGTTCTACCACTGCGCACTATACTCTTCATTCTTCGAAATAGTTGCGATATGAAGGGTCTAGCACATCGATGTGGATTATGTTTGAAAAGCTTATACAAAATAGTGTTATTAGGCATATAAAGAGTGTATACGGTCTCCCCTTCACAAAAAGTTGATCGAAAATACTCGAAAACGCAAAAACGCCTTATCGGTCCTGATGGCCTGTTAAGGTCGAGAATAGGCGGTTCGATGCCCAAACGACGTCGGAATGCAATGAAACTTGTTTTCAATGCATATTATAGCTATTTAACCTTGTCGGTAAGTTCAAGTCAAAAACTCGAGCTCTTCGAGTAACACCTCCTTTGTAAACCTTCACTAGTCTTTCATTCTTCGAAATAGTCGAAGTAGTTGAGATATGAAGGGTCTAGTACATGGGTGTTGATTATGTTTCAAAAACTTATACAATTATGTGTTATTAGGCATATAAAGAGTGTATAAGGTCTCCCCTTCGCAAAAAGTTGATCGAAAATACTCGAAAATGCAAAAACGCCTTATCGGTCCTGATGGCCTGTTAAGGTCGAGAATAGGCGTTTCGATGCCCAAACGACGTCGGAATGCAATGAAACTTGTTTTCAATGCATATTATAGCTATTTAACCTTGTCGGTAAGTTCAAGTCAAAAACTCGAGCTCTTCGAGTAACACCTCCTTTGTAAACCTTCACTAGTCTTTCATTCTTCGAAATAGTCGAAGTAGTTGAGATATGAAGGGTCTAGTACATGGGTGTTGATTATGTTTCAAAAACTTATACAATTATGTGTTATTAGGCATATAAAGAGTGTATAAGGTCTCCCCTTCACAAAAAGTTGATCGAAAATACTCGAAAACGCAAAAACGCCTTATCGGTCCTGATGGCCTGTTAAGGTCGAGAATAGGCGTTTCGATGCTCAAACGACGTCGGAATGCAATGAAACTTGTTTTCAATGCATATTATAGCTATTTAACCTTGTCGGTAAGTTCAAGTCAAAAACTCGAGCTCTTCGAGTAACACCTCCTTTGTAAACCTTCACTAGTCTTTCATTCTTCGAAATAGTCGAAGTAGTTGAGATATGAAGGGTCTAGTACATGGGTGTTGATTATGTTTCAAAAACTTATACAATTATGTGTTATTAGGCATATAAAGAGTGTATAAGGTCTCCCCTTCACAAAAAGTTGATCGAAAATACGCGAAAACGCAAAAACGCCTTATCGGTCCTGATGGCCTGTTAAGGTCGAGAATAGGCGTTTCGATGCCCAAACGACGTCGGAATGCAATGAAACTTGTTTTCAATGCATATTATAGCTATTTAACCTTGTCGGTAAGTTCAAGTCAAAAACTCGAGCTCTTCGAGTAACACCTCCTTTGTAAACCTTCACTAGTCTTTCATTCTTCGAAATAGTCGAAGTAGTTGAGATATGAAGGGTCTAGTACATGGGTGTTGATTATGTTTCAAAAACTTATACAATTATGTGTTATTAGGCATATAAAGAGTGTATAAGGTCTCCCCTTCACAAAAAGTTGATCGAAAATACGCGAAAACGCAAAAACGCCTTATCGGTCCTGATGGCCTGTTAAGGTCGAGAATAGGCGTTTCGATGCCCAAACGACGTCAGAATGCAATGAAACTTGTTTTCAATGCATATTATAGCTATTTAACCTTGTCGGTAAGTTCGAGTCGAAAACTCGAGCTCTTCGAGTAACACCTCCTTTGTAAAACTTATACATATGACCGTTTCGTGCGCATAACATCTGCGCACATGATTCTTTGCGCATTATATCTGCGCACGGTTGAAGACCGTTAAAATATGACCGTTGCGTGCGCATAACATCTGTGCACATGATTCTTTGCGCATTTTATCTGCGCACGGTTGAAGACCGTTAAAATATGACCGTTGCGTGCGCATAACATCTGCGCACGAAACGGTCATATTTCAGCAACAAAAACCGAAGCTATAAAAGGGGGTTGCACTCACCTCAATTCACCAATCTCACCATCTCTCTCTTAACCTCACCAATCTCACCATTTGTCTCTTAACACTCGCTATGTCGCACAGTTCATCATCAAGCAACGCTGCCCTTTTTTATTGTAAATGTGATCGACCAGCGGTAATGAGGAGTTCAGAATCTCGAAGAAACCTCGCTCGAAGGTTCTGGACATGCGCTGGTACTGGTGGTTACATTTGTGAATTCCGCGAGTGGATCGATCCACCACACCCTTGTTACTCCTTAGCTGCAATAAGAGATCTATTCTCGAAGATACGTACGTTGGAGGAGGAAAACGCCGATCTTAAGGCGACCCTGGCTTCCAATCATTAGTTAAGTGGTTGTTTTAATCGTTAGTTCGTTGTTGTAATTGTTAGTTAAGCGGTTGTTGTAATCGTTAGTAAACAAGCATAGCACTGGACAAAGAGAAGTTGAGGAGGGACAACCTATAAAGATCCCCAACCGATATTGGTTTCGATGTTCGGATTTAGCAAAATGTACGAACTAATAAGAGTTTGAAAACTGGTTATTAGTTGGTACATATTGCCGACTCCGAACATCGAAACCAATCATCGGTTTGGGGATCTTCATAGGTTGGTCTTCCTCACCATCTCTTTGTGTAGTGTTGTTGTTGAAATTTGTATTTCGTTTTCAAATCAATATAGTTTTTCACGTCTTGTTGTTCAGATTTGTATTTGCATTATTGTTCGGAGTCGTTTTGAATATTCAAACAAGCAAAACATAAAATTTAAAACCATCACACAAGAAAAAGGCATACATAAAACATCAATCATACATAAAACATCCATCAAACAAAAACAGACGTCAAGCGTCTAATCCTGAGTCTCCTGAGTATAAGGCGGAGCATCTTCCCGAGGCACATCACCCTGAGTCATATCATCTTGGTGCGCATCCTCCTGAGTGCCGCATCCACTCCCCTGGCCACTCTCATGAACAGAATCTCGGAAAACAGGAGGTGGTGGTGGTGGTGGCATCCGCGATGCACGTGGGGGAGATGGTGCCAAAGGTGCCTGAGGTGCCTCTAAGATTGCAAGCCAACCACGAATCACATCTTCAGTGGCCCAAGGTCGATCCGAGATAGGGGTGTCTAGAAAAGAGTGCATCATGGCTTGAAGGATCTGACAACGCTGCAAACGAAATTGCGATACACTAACGCAAGTATGCCGGCTCCCCATGCAATGTCCCCTGTACGATCATGGTTGAGAACAAGCGCCGCGTACTGGACCTTGACACCCTTTGTCGACCTGTCCACCAAGACAGTCGAGCCCAGAAGCAAAAGGAGATACAGAGTGGCAATGTGACTCTCATTCCTGACTGGCGCATCAAACAAAACTTCCAACCGAGCATTGAGGGCACCGAAATGAATGCCACCTGAGCTATAACATGCCTTCATGTCATCAGCCTCCTGACCCATAGCGTCCGCAAGCGCCGCATAGATCTGGTCATCTGTCATAGGTGAATTGCAGCTACGACCATGTATACGGACTTTGAGGATCTGCATCACGTCATGTAGGCAGATGGTCATCTCAGCAAATGGCATGTGGAAAGTGTTGGTCTCTGGATGCCACCTCTCCACAAAAGCAGAAATCAATGCAGCATCGATCTGAGACGCTATGCCCACTCGGCGCAGCTCTGTCAGCCCAGAACGCTCAGCAAGCCTGAACCATGTACCCTCCTCAGCTGAAATATGATGCTCATAATCATGAACCTGGGCAGATCTGTACATCACCCTCAGGAGCTTCCTAGCCTAAATAAGTACAGAAAAAAATTTGCGTCCGGTTAGTAAATAAGAAACGTATAACTTATTATAAGCATTCAGATCAATGTTATTGAACATACCGGATCTAACGGAGCCGCCTCAGCCTCGGCCTCATCCCCGTCCCCATCCTCTGGCTCATCCTCTGCCTGAATATCTCCTACTCGTCGTCTCTGCCTGGGACGACGACCACCTCTAACTGGAGCCGCAACCTCCTCACCAACAACCTCCTCAACTGCAGCCCCCTCAGCGACTCCCTCAGCAGCAACACCCTCACCACCAACTCCCTCAGCACCCTCCTGACCTCTCCCTCTCCCTCTCCCTCTACCTCTCCCTCTCCCTCTCCCACCACCTTGGCCTCTGCCTCGGCCTACAGCTTCCCTCGCACGGGCACGCTTCCTAACCTGCACCGGGGGCACCAATGGTACATCGGGAGCGGGCCCTGGAAGAGGACCACGCGACCATATCCATCTCGCTATATGCGTCTCATAAGAACACAATAGGTGAGGCGCACGTGGACGACAAATGTCCTGCATCGACTCCCCGAGCCAAGGAAAATATGTCTGTGGGGCATGGTCATCGTCGTCTAAATCTCCCGACACTGGCTCTGAAGATGCGACTGGCTCTGCAGATGCGACCGTAGGAGGAGAAGATGTCGACGTTTCTGCATCTGTCACTGCAGGTAAATCCTGCTCTGTATGCTCTGAACTGCGAGGTAAAGCATCCTGAAACAGAGGTGCGTCCTGGATATCATAGTCATCCGTGGTCACCTGCGCCTGTACTGGTGTGGGCTCGATAGGGTCGAACGCAGTAACATATCGACCAGGATAATCTACGTCGTCATGGAAATCTGCTCTCTGTCCATCCATCTCCATGTGCGAACCATCTATCTCCTGCTGCTGCAGCTGTGCCTCCTCGTACTCATTCCCTGGCTCACGGCGCTCAGGTGATCCGGTGCCGAAAAATCGTTCGAGGGCCTCGAACGATAATCGCACACCGGCTGCCACATCATGTCGACGTGGAAGCCGTTCCGCTACTGGTGCGGGCATCGTGTTGCCCGTCTGATCCATGACGGCTTGTATAGTCTACATGTTTTTACATTTTTAGTATGACTAATTCATACTAAAATATTCGGAAATAATTTGCAACTTAGTAATCAAATTCGAGTCTTTATATCTACGAAAACTAAATTTTTTAATAGAAATTGTTAGAAATTTAACAATTAAGTCATAACTATTTATGACTGTTAAGTTTCTAATATTTAATTCATAATTACTAAAAAATAAACATCTCAACTAATACGAAATAATAATCACTACTATTACTAAAAAATTACAATTAATACGAATTCATAATAATTCGATTAGGCATTCGATTAATGCATAATAATCTGAAACTTAATCGTAATTATAAAAAAATACGATTAATAAGAATTCTAATATTTAATTCATACAAAACTGAAATTTAATCGTAATTATGAAAAATTACGATTAAATTACAATTAATACGAATTCTAATATTTAATTCATAAAAAACTGAAATTTATTCGTAATTATTACAAAAAACAATTACGAATAAATTTCCACAATTAAATACGATAAATATTTGAAAAAAGCGGGTTTAGAAATTTTATACCGAATAAAGATCGTGCGGTGTCTCCGGAACCCGAGTCGCCGGAATAGTCGCCGGAATAGTTGCCGGAATAGTCGCCGGAGGAGCATTTGCCGCTGCCAACGCGGCTCGAGTCGCATACCGCCGGCCACCTCCATCCACCAACGCTTCATCGTCGGACAAGGTCGCCGGAGGTGGCTCCGTTCGGACGGAAGTCGCCGGAGGTGTTGGGATTGGGACGAAAGTGGTGTGGTCGGGACCGGAAGAATGAGGGGGTTCAGAATCCATTGACGGAATTGTGTTTAGACGAGGGAAACGGTCGGAAATGGAAAGTGTTTGATCGGCGCCGTCGAGCTACAGCAGAAAAGAAAGAAAGAAGGAGGAAGAAGAAGAAGTTGCGGCGAGGGTTTAATAGAATGTGTGCGCAGTGCTTCTGCGCACTAATTCTGTGCGCAAAAGTTCAGCGCACACATTCGGGAATCCGAAACGTCGTGCGCTGAACTTTTGCGCATTATATATTATGTGCGCTGTTTTAATGCGCACACATTTGACAGACATCGTCAGAATTTTCACAATTATCCCGAAAATACCCTTGTGCGCAAGAAAACTGCGCACCAACCTATGCGCATAACATCTGCGCACCAAATCGCGTGCATATAGAGAAAAAGTCGCGTGCATATAGGCGTTTCGCAATTTTATTACCACGGAGTAATATTTTTCTAGGTTAGACATAATTTCATGATTTTTAATATGGTACGTATGTTTTGGATCAATATTTGGCTTGTACGGAATACTCCGTAATAAATAAACATAGTTTCTATTTACCGCCCACTCAAATTGCTATTTACCGCTCAGTCTCCGTGCATCACGCATGAATTAAAATCATACGTCGCGTATGAATTGATTTTTTCAAAAAAAATCATACGTCACGCATGGATTAAAACCATACGTCACGTATGAATTTTTTATTTTTTTGTTTGTTTTTTTCCATAATCTTGTAGATAATTTCAATACGATCGCGTGCATATAAAATTCGTCCAAAACAGATATCGTTTGTCCCTTCAAAAAGTCAAAAAAACAAAGAAGAGTGGAGTAATTATGATTAAGTGTAACAAATCTACTACTCCGTACTTATAAATTGTAGTTATGGATTATATTTAAGTATTACCATCACTAAATAAAATCTTTGTTAAGTTATCTACCATATTATAAAAAAAATTGAAAAATAGTGTGTTGAGTTTTAACGGACTTGTTGATACAAGAAATTATGTGTGATAAATTTGTATTTTGGCCTTCTGAAGGGGCAAACGATATCCGTTTTGGACGAATTTTATATGCACGCGATCGTATTGAAATTATCTACAAGATTATGGAAAAAAACAAGCAAAAAAATAAAAAAATTCATACGTGACGTATGGTTTTAATCCATGCGTGACGTATGGATTTTTTTGAAAAAATGAATTCATACGCGACGTATGGTTTTAATCCATGTATGACACACGAAGACTAGGCAGTAAATAGCAATTTGAGTGGGCGGTGAATAGTAAGGACCTAAATAAACTAGGTTCAGTGACGAAGTTAGGTTACTAGTCAATTTAACTGGTCAGGCCTTTTTTTAAGGTTTTATTTCTGGTTTCTTACTTTAAACCACCTGTTATGTATTAGAATTTACAAGACAATCTAAAAAAGCCTAAACACTTACAAATGACTATCCACGGACGGTTTCCGTCAGATTGGCCGTTAAAATGTGTGAAATTCTTTATTACACACGTTGGGCCGAGGGGGCTATCATGCATGTTTGGATCAATATTTTCAACCCTAGCTATCATGTATATATATGTTAGAGCTTCTGTTAGAAAAACAGTAATATACTTTGTTAATCAAAATTATTAAAGCCAGCCCGAACTTGACTTACCTGGTTTCATGATATGCCATTATATTGTACCCGCAGGTTTCATGACATGCCATTATATTGTACCATTTGCACGACGTTATTTAAACAACTTCTTATTGCAGATTTGATGCAAATATATGAACATTGTATGTTAGACAAGATGAAAAAAGAAGAAGCTGACAGCTTAGATTCGAAGTGGTTCACCTAACAAGATGAAAATTGTAGCACAGTGTCAAGCATTTAATGGTGTTCTCCCTGTCAAATTAATGTTGCTAACCGGCCAATTCTTACCTGAAAAGATATCATTACGTACTCTAAGCTGTACACAGACTTGTAAGATTCGAATGGTGATTTTTAACCCAACTTACTTGTACACACAAACTCAACGCATAGATACATAGTTTATCTTGAATTAATCATATTACTTTTTCTCCTAAAATATAGATCTCGTCTCATTTCAACACGAATATTAATACGTGTTTTGTTTTATCAATATCTCTAATCACGTGTTATTTAAAAAATATAAAATTTTAATATCGTTAAAATAATCATTGAGACGAATCAAACAAGACTCAACTATATTTTCCTTTATGTATTAAAAGAAATCTATAAAAATTTACCATATTGTAAATGATGTAAAAAAATGAGATATGGTCTATGATTTGGACGAAGGGAGGAGTTGATCTGTTTAACCTTAGCCGTGCATGAAAATATTAGGATCCATTCTGATTTTCTTGATAATGTCATTATAATGTCAAATTTAACATTATAATGTCAGATTTGACATTATAATAATATTATTTGAAAATTCAAACGAATCTAGCTAAGTATCACTAGTTGATAGTGACTTAAACCTAGCTTTCAATGGGCCTGGGATACATTCAAATTGGGCCAATAAGCCCATTTACCGAAGGAGAATTATTGACCTAGGATAATATCTCGTTACTAATGGGATCCGGGTGGAAGCCTATATAACGAAGGAAAGATAAGGTTTTCGAACTATTGATTTCTTGATCAAGTTTTGCTATAAATAGAGAGAAAGAGACGATCCCCAACGTCTCTCTTCACACTCCAAATCCATGAGTATGTTTTGATTTCTTGAGTAATTTAAAATACCGTAAGTCACAAATAAAACTTAAATCACCAAATCAGTATTTCAGAGCAAAATCACTCCTTCTAAAGAAACAGATCATTCTTGATGGCTACATACCTTCTAAAGAAACTGATCAGTCAGTCTTGATGGCTACGAGAATGTTGCAACCCGAATTAATTATTTCTTCTTATTGCCAGACGAGGAATCATTTCTGCTACGCGCAACATAATACTGAGCAAAAGACACTGAAATTAGAATCGTCAATGTCAGTTCAATCATCAGTCTTGATAAGTTTTGCCTTTAACTTGGAAATTAGAACCGTCAATGTCAGTCCAATCATCAGTCTTGATAAGTTTTGCCTTTAACTTGGAAATTAGAACCGTCAATGTCAGTCCAATCATCAGTCTTGATAAGTTTTGCCTTTAACTTGGAAATTAGAACCGTCAATGTCAGTCCAATCATCAATCTTGATGGCTACATATGGAGTTAAGAATGTTGCAACCAAATTTATTTCTTCTTCTTGTCTACATATGGAGTTAAGAATGTTGCAGCCCGAATTTATTTCTTCTTCTTGTCTACATATGGAGTTAAGAATATCATTTCTGCTACGCGCAACATAAGACTCAACAAAAGACTCGGAAATTGTCATTAGATAAGTTTTGCCTTTAACTTGGAAATTATAACCGTCAATCTCATTGGAAATTAGAACCGTCAATCTCAGTGCAATAATGTGCTTGTAGAGAACCACATTACGTCACAATAAAATTTGACTTTATAGGAGTGTTTTCTTACCCAAAATCAACAATACATTATAATAAAACCTATCATATATCATTGTTCAAAGTTGAACCTATCATCAAAGTGTTAAACGTGTATTGTTCAGTGTTAAACCTGTATTATTCAAAGTTGAACCTATCATCAAAGTGTTAAACATGTATTGTTCAAAGTTGAACCTATCATCATCAAAGTGTTAAACTTGTATTATTCAAAGTTGAACCTATCATCAAAGTGTTAAACATGTATTGTTCAAAGTTGAACCAATCATCGAAGTGTTAGTCATGTATTATTCAAAGTTGAATCTATCATCAAAGTGTTAAACCGTTTCCTTGCACACACACAGTTAAACATGTTACTGTTCAAAGTCATTTTTATCTCTTATAGTCAAGTATGTTGCTGGTTCTTTAGAGTGGCGAATGAAATCAGAGGAATCTCCAAAAAGGAGATTCAAAACTATAGATAAGTGCTGCAAAATAGGGAGACCAAGAATCATAATAACATGCATAAGAGGATTCAACACACAAAATTCCGACCTCGCCACAATGACACCATGCCAGAGATAAACCTAACAGAAATCGGATTTGTCATAATCTTTCCTAGAATCAAACTAAAATCGAAAAACTAACACAACAAAATGTCAATAATCTGCTTAAATTACAAGATTCGTTGACATTATCCACGACAAGAGTTTCAGACTTGACTCCTTGCTTATTTTCAGCGCCAACAGAGAGCAGTGCACCTCATCCAGCAGAGACAGTAAATCCGTAATCTTCTTCGTTACTCTACCTCGTAGCCCTCAATGAGATCAATAAATGCAACATTAAATACGTTTTTATTTTGATTCTTGTGTTATAAGCAACAAAGCTTAACCACATATGGAATAAATTAAGCTAATTTTTCGCTAATACTTGCACTTGGCATACTAGAAGTCTCCAATTATATCTAGAAATCTCAAGGTTTTTATAGTTTAGTATTGTTTTCTTGCATGAAATGAAGTTTCTCAACAAAAGTAGCTCAAGGAAGCTAGCAGCAACATCCACTAGCATCAACTATATTAGTAAGCATTTCCCTAGCAAATGCATTCTTCAACATCACCATTGTCATCCTATTCCCCTCAATAAACACCATTTGAACCTTAAATCCATAATCATCTCCAAGCTCTACATATGGTATCAGAAGCCAAGGTAACATGAAACATGAAATAGAAAACATGAAACGAGGGCTCTAATCCTACATCATATTTTGCCTCTAATCTTATTATTTGTAGATATTTTTTCAAGATTTTTCTCTCTAATGATTTAAACAAGACTTGTATATATCTATAAGAAAGCATACGAGGCGTGTAGCATAGAATTTCTTGTCACAAGCCACAACCAACCATCAACACAAACAATCTGTAACCATAGTCTTATATGAGTGAACTATACAATAACACTAATTGGTCACATTCAAAGTTTAAATTCATGAACCCGGAAGACAAAAAACATGAACCTCCAAGATAAATTGTATGAACTTGAAACAAAGCGATACTACTCTATAGAGCTTAAGACTGTTTCATCTTAACCTAAAGTCACAAACCTATTTCTGGGCAAGCAAATAGTAGTTACTACAAGTGCACTTAAAAACTACAATAGGTGTGCCTCCATAACATGTTGGATCTTTCCTCGTTTCATTTTACAATTGTGGAATTTTCTGGAAACCATACAACAACAATAACACTTTTACATGAGGCTTCATTGTTAAGGCTTCAACGAATATGACTTGCAAATGATAGTATCTCAAAAGGTATAACTACATAGGAGATTTTATGTGAATATATAAGGGCAGATGGGGATAAACAAGCTTCATATACAAATATAATGAACGTATCACCAATACCGTATGCATTACTCAAAATATATGTGTGTATGAATCATAACGGGTGTGCATTGTTTTCCATCTATCATTTAAACTCCGACTTTAGTGGAACCCAAGCCTATAAAGCCCAAACTCAACCCCATCCACAAATTCTTCACCCACTCAGCCCTCTCTCTATTCTTGAGCCTCCACCAATTGAGTCCTCCCTTCATGGGCCCTTCACAACTCAACCAATCTCGATAAATGAGTCGGCCTCCACAATTGAGCCCATCTCCGCAAATGTACCCTCTCCACTGATGAACTATTTGTGCCCAATGCCCTATTGGGCACAATAGTTATAATATCTGCACTCCCTTATTAAGTTATAATAAAGTACCCTAATCTTAAACACACGCGCCTCTTTTTTTTCTTCCTTCCAGATTTTATCGACATTCTTCCTTACAGATCTAAACACTTCAGTCTTCTTCTCCACCTCCTCCTTTCCAGATCTAAAACCTATTGGACATTTTCTTCCTTCCACGGATCTCGCAAATCTCAAATCTCAAGCAAAGAGAAGGCATGGTTTCAGTTGTCGTTGCATTGCTAGGGTTTCAGAGAAGGAGAAAGAAGGAGGCAGACGAAAACATATCTGAAGCGGAGAAGGAGAAAGAAGCAGTTAGATCCGATGAAGTGCTGAAGAATCTCAGCGAAGTTGAAGCAGAGGGGAAGAATAAGGATAAGGAGGTGGTAGCATTGAAATTGGAGTACGATGAAGTGTTGAAGGAAGCAGACGAACTCACCGGCGGTGCTTGGAGGGGATTTGAAACTTGTCGACGCCAGCCACATCCACGCCTGGAGGAGCAACAGCGTCGCTTCCGCCACCAGCTCTTCTCTCATCGACTGGTCCATTACCGCCCTAACCATGGAGCTCAGATATGAAGCAGACAGGCTCCAAATCTGCCTATGGGGTGTATAGACGATATTAGCTTGATGATTGGATGTTATGTCGGATTTACAAGATCCCACACAAGCAAGGTGGAGGAGAATGATCGATGATAAGGAAGATTTTATGAACTAACTGATGTTAATGGGCAATGAGCACAACCTGTTCGACGAAATGCTTGAACCAAAAGAACATTCAATCGAAGCTTGGGGATGAAGTGGACGATGCCTTGATTTATGGTGCAATGAAGACGAGATGGCTACAAGAAGCAAGAAGATAATGGTAAGTGGACGAGGTCTCATTCCCCCCTGATTTTAGGTCGCAAATCCCTGGTTGTATACTTCAAGACTAGGTAAGATGACAGTTTTATGAGGCATGTTGACAGAATTGATTTAGTTGTTGTTGACAACTTGTTAAGTGTGTGTTGACACTTTTGTTATGTTGCTGACAAAGTTATTAGTGACATTAACAGATTATTATTCGCGTTGACATATTATTATTTGTGATAGAAATTTTAATTACTCGTGTTGACATATTATTATTCGTGTTGACAAATTATTATTCATGTTGACATTTTAGTTTAATTTTGTTGACAATTTTAATAACTCCGTTTGTTTCATTACTCTCGTTGACAGTTTAATCGTGTTGACAACTTATTTAGTCGTGTTGACAACTTATTTAGTCGTGTTGACAACTTATTATTATTTTTGTTGACAACTCTATTAAAAATTTTGTTGACAGCTCTGTAAAAAAAATTGTTGACAACTTTGTAAAAAAATTTGTTGACAGCTCTGTAAAAAAATTTGTTGACAGTTCTGTAAAAAAAATTGTTGACAGCTCTGTAAAAAAAATTGTTGACAGCTCTAAAATTTTTGTTGACAACAAATGGGGTATTTTCTTATAACTTAAAAAAGTGATGCAAAAACTTAAAAAACATAACAGTTTTAGGGTATTTACCCAAAAACCGGCTCCACTGATCCATCTCAATCCACGTCCAAAATTCACTCGGTCCAAATCAAACATTTTCAAACCTAAACTCCACCAACTATTTGTGCCTAATGCCCTATTGGGCACTATAATTTATGTAACTACACTCCTTAACTAAACCCTAAGTTTCTACCCTACCCACTCCCCAGACATAAGCTCGCCTCCTCAAGGACGTCGTCTTCACCCGTTGCCGCCTTGTTGTCGCCCACGCCGACTACTGCCGATGAGCCTCTTTGCGTCTCTATTTCCACTCCCGCCGTCTGCCTCCCGCCGCCATGAACAACAAACAACTCCTGCCATCTTCTAAACGCAGGTACCGACACAACCGCCACCGCACTCCAATGGATTCTGGCGAATCTGGTGAAGAATCAGCAAATCCAAACCTAGATATATGAAGAAATCGTAAGCGTAATCCTGAACCTGCTTCTACATAAATCCTACTTTGTCCCAGTGAACACCTCCCGATTAAAAAGCCATCCGTTTCTACATTTCCAAAGCTACCACAGAGCGATGGTTCACAATTTCACATCAAGCGAGAGGAAGTGTTCTTCATTTCCGGTTCTTCTTAATTGCTTTTTCAGATAAGGTATGCTTTTCAACTTAGCTTCATCTACACTCCCATGATTTAGGGTTTTTTATACATGTTCTTAATTAGTTGTTTCAATTTGGGGGAATTTATATTATGTTCTTGTTTTTGCGGCTCACATGTTCTTATTTGGATGTTGCTCTGTTTCTCGCAATATTTATTGCAGTGTATTGCATTTGTTGAATTTTGGTTTAGTCTCTTAAGATTGTTAGCAGTGTATTGCAGTGCATTATAATGTAAACATTATACACTAGGATTACAATGGAAACTTGCAATGACATCTTGTCTAATAGATATGAGGATTCCTTTCCAGCTGTTAGAAGTGATCATCAACAGAAATGTTTCATAGAACAACGAGCAAAAGCTCGGCCAGTTCTGGAGACACTGATTTCATCCCTCCACTATCTTCTTACTCGTCAATTTTCTTCACGCCTTCCGCTTAAGTTGATTTCCCTGTCGCCTTCCTCCGTGGCGTATCCATCTGAACTTCTCGAATTTTGACAGTGTTGACAAGTGTGTTGACAAAAAATTTGATAGTGTTGACAAGTTAATTTATCTTGTGTTTGTGTTCAGCTCTATTAGAGTTTTGATTTCTGTGTCTTTGGTTAAAAACAAGGATTTGATTATTATGCAGGGACTGTTGACAATAATTTTTGGCAGTGTTGACAAGTTAATGTGTGTAAAATTTGACAGTGTTGACAAAGATTATGCAGGGACAATGTAGTTTGTTTTAGTGTGTAAAAAAAATTAATGTGTTGACAATTATTTTTTTGACATTGTAATTTAGTGGTGTTGACAAGTTTTGTAAAGTGTTGACAATATTGACAATTTTGTAATATTACTCGTGGTGTATGTTGTTGACCGTTTATTAGTCGTGTAAACAATTTATTTAATTGAGTTGACAACTTATTTAGTCGTGTTGACAACTTTTTATTCTTGTTGACAGCTCTGTTAAAAATTTTGTTGACATATTTTGTTGACAACTCTGTTATAATTTTCATGTCAGCAAAGAGTTATTATTGGTGTTGACAACTTATTATTCTTGTTGACATTTCTGTTAAAAAATTCGTTGACAACTCTGTTAAAAATTATGTTGACAACTCTGTTAAAAATTTTGTTGACAACTCTGTTATAATTGCCACGTCAGCACAAGGGTATTTACTTATAACTTAAAAAAGTGATGCAAAAACTTAAAAAATATTACAGTTTTGGGGTATTTATCCAAAAACTGGTAAACTCCACACTGATGAGACAATTCCATGGCTATCAATAAACTTTCTTCTTAAAGATACTATTTTCATAAATAGAAAATTATAAATTCATAAAATATAATCTCAATATTAATGTATTAGTAGAAGGGTAAAGATCAAAAGAGAAGTTAATCTTAAAATGAGAAATGAGAAGTAATCCTAGCTAGGGAATTCAATGGCTAGGATTACACTCTTCTAGGGTTTTGACCAAAGTAATTGACCATTGACCAGGTATGATCGGAATTGACCATTGATCGGCGTTGACTTTTTTTAAAAAAAAAAAAATTGGGCCAAAAAAATATTTTTTTAGGCCGGATTTTGTACTTACAAAATTAAGTGTTTCAAAATGCCTGAAATGTAGCTACTATATGGTTAAAATGTGCTATGAAATTTTAGGTCAAAACTTGAACTTGCAAAGCATGTGCTACCACAAGTGTTATGTGCTTCTATATTACTGAAATATGCTACGCTTTATATGTGTTTCTATATGGATAGCTGAATTGTGCTACGATATTGCATATATGTGTTTCTCTATGTAGGTGAAATGTGCTTCAATTTTTGCCTAGATGTGTTTCTCTATGTCTTAAATGTGATACACTTTTCACTTATATGTGCTTCTATAGGCTAGCTGAAGTGTGCTACAGTTTTTCCTATATGTGCTTCTCTATGCTAGGTGAAAGGTGCTAGGTTTTTGCCTAGATGTGCTTCTTTATTGCTGAAATGTGCTACGCTTTTCGCCTATATGTGTTTCTCTATTGCTAGCTTAATTGTGCTACGCTTTTGCCTCTATGTGCTTCTCTATGGCTAGTTGAAGTGTGCTACGCTTTTGCCTATATGTGCTTCTCTATGTTAGGTGAAAGGTGCTACACTTTTGCCTAGATGTGCTTCTCTATGACCGAAATGTGCTACACTTTTTCGCCTATATGTGTTTCTCTATGGCTAGGTGAAAGGTGCTACGCTTTTTCCTGGATGTGCTTCTCTATTGTTGAAATGTGCTACACTTTTCGCATACATATGCTTCTCTATAGCTGAAACGTGCTACACTTTTCGCCTATATGTGCTTCTCTATGGCTGAAATGTGCTACACTTTTCGCCTATATGTGCTTCTCTAAGGCTGAAATGTGCTACACTTCTCGCCTATACGTGCTTCTCTATAGCTAACTGAAGTGTGCTACGATTTTGCCTATGTGTGCTTCTCTATGTTAGGTGAAATGTGTTACGCTTTTGCCTAGAAAGAATATAGCACTTTTACTTACAAAAGCATAACATTTTTTCTTACAAGCCATAGCACAAAAAATTGGTAGAAAAAAACATAGCACTTTTGCTTATAAATCGTAGCAAAAAATATTTGGTAGCAAAAAAAAAAAAAAGCATTTTTCTTACAAAGAATAGCACTTTTACGTACAAATCATAGCACAAAAAATTGAAACGGAAAAAATCCGAAAAAATGACATTTTAAAAAAAAGAGTAAACAGCCGGTCAATGGATGGTCAATGAACGGTCAACGGTCGGTCAATGAGCGGTCAACGGGCGGTCAACTCCAAGGAGAGAGGAGGGAGAAGGGAGGAAGGAGGGAGGAGGGAGAAGGGAGGAAATAGGAAGGAGCTCATTTCTCCTTATTTCTCATCTTAGAGACATTTTTCATGAGATTTGGACTCTTAGTAGAAACTATTTTCATAAACTGAAAATTATAAATTCATAAAATATAATCTCAATATTAATGTATTTTACTAATCTTTTCATTCTAAACTTCTAAACTTGTGTTAGTTACAGATTAGAAAACCGTTATATTGTGCCGTAAAATACTACTCCCTCTGTCTCATTATATAATTTATGTTTTCGTATTTTTACACTACAATTTAAGAGAATCTTCTAAATTTTGAACAATACATAAAAAAATATAACATGCAGGATCTTGTTTGATTTGTCTCGATAAATATGTTAAGAATATCAAATTTTTATCTATTTTACTAATACGAAATAAAAGATATCGACGATACAGAACACGTATCGTATCGACAAATGTAACCATCACTAACCTGAATTATAGGAAGGGAATGTAACTTTATGCAATGGGGGATCATAAAAAAAACTTTATGCAATGACTTGTGTGAGATAGTGTTGATACGACGTCTCCTAGCAACGGGTCGAGCCAACTTTTCTCTTATCCTAACCATATCGACGTTTATTTATTTATTTATAAAATAAGAAGAAGAATTCCATTTACAAATCTAGCTTGTTTTTTGGTGTCATTCAAACTCCAAATTACCATTTTCGTATTAATTTTGCTAAAACAAATTTACACAAATTCAAGATAAAATATCGCAAAGTTGTCACAAATAAATTATAGGAAGACTAGAAGAATGTATGGGTACATAGTTATTAAATCGATATAATATAAAGAGTAGGAATTCTACATAATCATCCAAACAAGAATAAATTGTTACCCAAGCAAACAAATAACGTTTTAAAATCAAATTGCAGCCCACAAATTCCCACTAGTTACACAAAACAGATCAAAAGAACACCAAGATGAGAAACCATCCCCACCCAAAAACCAAAGCAAACAAACTGCAAACCCTAATCCGACCCAAACCCGAATAGACGTTCGGGTCATTCTGGTTAATGACGTACAAATTCCCGGGCCCGTTGGTCATGTAAACGAGCCTCGGTGGTGGCGGACTCACCACCACCGGAGTTGCGCACACGGAGCAAGGGGCTTCTTTCGGTGCTGGTGGCGGAGGTGGTGGTGGACATGGCGGTGGAGGTGGCGGTGGGCAAAGCTCCGGTGGTGGTGGAGGTGGCGGTGACGGTGGTGGTAGTGGAGGCGGGGGAAGTTGACACGTGTCGCATGGACACGTGTCGCATTTTATGTTTGGGTCGAGATTTTGGGAATGAGTGAGAGATGAAGAGAGGAGGATGAGGAGGAATAGAGAGGCTCGTCTTGTTCGTGTTGAAATCATTTGTTTGGTTTGGTTTTTGGAATGCAAAATGGTTGGAGAAATAAGCTAGGCTACTAGGGAGAGCACTTACTTTGTGAAAGATGTGAGTATGTATATATATATTCATGTTATTTAATGACTAGCACATATAAAAATAATAGACATACAAATAAAAATTCTTCGTGGTTATAATCCAAATACAATTCCGCTAGAATTTAAGGGAAAAATTCATATATATTGTTAAAATGTTATGTAGAACAAAATATGGTAAACCGTAAACAGACACATAGAAAATTCATATATATAAAGGTGAAAAATGTAACTTTAAGCGATAAAACTAAAAAAGTGAAAGAAATAATAATGTAAATTTGCCCTAATTTTTTTCTTAAATGAGCTTTTTTTCAGAAAAAATTCCCGGCTCTTTTTAAAAGAAATTCCCAATATAGGCACTTATGCCAGCTTCAACCAGCGTCTCTCCTCCGAAGCTGCTAATTTTTTTTTTGAACTTTTTCTGTATAAAGCCAGACAGCGTCTCTTATACGTTAAAACATAAAAAAAAAAATTATATGAGACGCTGGTCGAACCAACGTCTCTTATACAGATTTTTATTTTTTAAGTCCCTCGTGTAAGAGACGCTGGCAAAACCAACGTCTCTTACACATAAAATGTTTTTAAATTTTGTTTTTTTTTGTATAAAGCGCTGAGAGAACCAGCGCCTTATACAAGGCATTTGTTTTAAAAGAAAAAAAACCCAAATAATCCATCTTCGCTGCTGTATATCAAGCACAACGGAAGTTTTTCCCTCCTTCAATCGTGTAAGCTTTTCCCTCTATTCATTTTATATCATTACTGAATCAAGTCATTTTGGGGCTTTTGATCTTATTTGGGTTTTTCTCTTTTTCAAATCAGTTTCATGAGCAAGGATGGATTGTCTGGGATAGAAGGAGATGTAAAGAAGCGGGCAGCAGCGAAGATGGCTGAAACGGTTGATGGATTATTTGGGTTTTTTTTTTAAAACAAATGCCTTCTATAAGGAGCTGGTTCTCCCGGCGCCTTATACAAAAAAAAAATAATTAAAAAACATTTTATGTGGGGGAATTAAAAAATAAAAATCTGTATAAGAGACGCTGGTTCGACCAGCGTCTCATATAATTTTTTTATTTTTTATGTTTTAACGTATAAGAGACGCTGGTCTGGCCAGCGTCTCTTATACGCAGCCTTTAAAAAAACAAATTAAAACAATAAAAAATTTGGAAAAAAAAAAAAAAGTAACATGTATAAGAGACGTTGGGCGAGCCAGCGTCTCTTATACATAAAAAATTCAAAAAAAAAATTACCAGCTCACATAAAAAAAATCCGAAGCTGACATAAGTGCCTATATTGGAAATTTCTTTTGAAAAAAGCCTACGTCGGGAATTTTTTCTGAAAAAAAGCTCATTTCAGAAAAAAATTCAAATTTGCCCGGTATACATGAGAGTGAAAATCCATACACATACAAGCTAAGATAGGTATACATATACATCGAATTATTGTGAAAGACATATAAAATCTGCATGTATTTACATCTATATGTACATGTCAATGTGAAGAATTGTGCACGTGAATTTTTCATTTCTACATTCGTACAATAATAATCCATTTGTACTTAATCTTTTCCGTTGAAATATCATATATAAAGGTAGTATATTTCTATATGTACCTGATTTGCCCTTTCGAAATTAAGATGAATGATCCATTCTACATAAATAAATTAAAGGTACATCCTTGTTAATTTTTTTTTTGAAAGAGAACAAAACTTTGTTGGGAGAATCATATGCTTGTGGTAAAGGGAATTTTAGGGTGGGTTGCTTTAGAGGATGTGGCTGATATATGCATGGTCATATTCCCATCTTCTCCTCTAAGCTAACTTATTCGATCATACAATTTCCACTGATATGGCGAATCTGTTCCTGTAAAGAGTCCATAACCAAATCCACAACAGCACCCTAAGTATTCCAAATGAGAGATTCATCGTGGGACGTACAATTAATGTCCATGCTCAAACGTTTATCAAATAAAATGTCGTAAGCAATGTAATCTAAATATACCGACCGACCATGAAATTTGAACTTTTATTTAAATATTCAGATTTTTGAAGCAAACTTTCAAAAAAAAAACACACAACTGTTTTGCTTTCATATTTTTTATTTGGTCAAAACATTCATCTTTTATTGTTGGGTCTTTTAGGATCCGTGCTCAGCGAAAAACAATAGTCATATCTTATTATTCAAACCCCAAAAGTTTAGGATCTATCCTAATATTTCTTACACTATTTCTCCTACACTATTAATGATCAATGACACCATCGACCACTATATAAACCCTAGCTTCAGATCAAATACCATAAATCATAATTATAATTACAATCTATTTTCTATCGTATGTCAAAATTAAAGATGAAACTTAGTGAACATGGTTATCTGGTTGTGTTGTCGTTGTTGATATGCCTGTTTTTCACGTTAACTTTGAATTCAGAAGCAACCATGGAGGAGGTTGGGTACGGATATAAGGTTCAGAATGTCAAGATGAGCTACGATAAAACGTCTATAGTCGCAATTTTACAAGTCATTAAACCTTCTTCTGTCTACGGAATGGATATCCCAACCCTTATACTTACTGCTAGGTACATATTCTTATATCAAAATCTCTTTGTTTTGAGTGTCTAAACTGCATCATATTGAAAATATTACGTGTAAAATATAAAATAATGACTTGTACATATAGGACTAATAGTCTAATAGTGATAATCATTAGGAAAAGTGTCGGATGAGAATAATTTTTAAAATACGAACGTGAGAATGATGCACATTAGTAGTAAATTGGTGCACATTTAGTACTAATTTGATGCACATTCGTTGACAAACTTAAAAACATCCAAAATTTGAAGAACATTCATTTTTAAAAAACATTTACTGAGAAATTAAACATTCTGGTAAAAATTGTATATGTACATCACTTTTTCAAAAGATGTTTGCACATTTAAATATATTTTGATGCACGTTAATCATTCTCACGTTCTCATTTTAAAAATTATTCTCACCGGAACCGCACCCTAATATTATTTATTTAATAGATAACATAAGAAAGAAAAAAGTTGATTTCCCGAGGGTGTCGTCCCTCTTTCTGACCCAAAAAAAAAGAAAAGAAAAGTTAAACGTGATCCAATCTGTCCGGTTTAAGTGAGTCGGGGTCAAATTTAATTAAAGGATTAATGAATTTGTGACTTAAATAATAAAGAAAAGGTAGGTTTTTAAGTACATTTGAACTAATATTGTTGAATTTTGCAGTTTTGAAAGGGAGGATCGGCTCAGAGTAGGGATAACCGACGCCGATCATCCTCGGTGGGAGATCCCCAACAATGTCGTCTTTCGCGACAAAAATCGAAACCGAATAGACAGCAATGAATTTATGGACGTGGCCTCAGACGAAAACACCATTATCTCCCCTCCCAACTCAGACCTCATCTTCACCCTCCATAACACTGGTGCCTTCTCAATCATCCGTGGCTCTACTAACGACACACTTTTCGACACTAGGGGGGCTGCTGGGCCGCTAGTTTTCAATTCAACTTTCCTCCTCATTACCAGCTGATAGGGCCCATTTATATGGGCTCGGAGAGCACACAAAGTCCACGTTCCGACTGGCCCATAACCAAACCCTCACTCTTTGGGCCGAAGACATAGGGACCGATTCCTTGGACGTCAACCTCTACGGGGCCCATCCCTTTTATGTAGACTTACGGGCTCCTACAGGAGACACACACGGTGTACTTCTCTTCAACAGCAATGGAATGGATATCGACTATACGGGAGATACCATAACTTATAAGGTCATTGGCGGGATCTTCGATTTCTATGTGTTTTCCGGTCCCACACCAGATCAAGTTATAGATCAATACACTCACCTCATTGGGAGACCTGCTCCTATGCCATATTGGTCATTTGGTAATTATTACTCCCTTGCCCTCTATTATACTCAATCGTTTCATAGAGAAGGGTTCTGTGTTGATGTTGTACTAAATAAAATATTAATATGTTGTAAATTTGTATGATTGTGCTATAGGTTTCCATCAAAGCCGATATGGATACGAGAACGTATCAGTTATGGAAGATGTGGTGAACGAATACACAAAGTCCGGGATTCCTATGGAGGTTATGTGGACAGATATCGATTACATGGACGAATATAAAGATTTCACATTCGATCCGGTTAACTTCCCCTTGCATAAGGTCCAGAGTTTCGCAGAAAAGCTTCACAAAAACGGTCAGAAGTATGTCCTCATCATTGATCCAGGGATTAGCATAAACAGCAGCTACGGAACATACATTAGAGGTCTGCAACAAGACATATTTATAAAGTTCCAGGGCAAGGTATCCGAAGGCGAGGTTTGGCCAGGCCCAGTCCATTTCCCTGACTTTTTCAACCCGAAAATCATGAATTTTTGGACAGACGAAATCCGACGGTTCCTCAAAATGGTTCCAGTGGACGGGCTATGGATCGACATGAACGAGTGCTCTGACTTTCTTACCGCGGTTTCGACGCCTCCATCTCCAACGCTTCTAGATGACCCCCCTTACAAGATCAACAACACGGGGATCCACCGTCCTATAAACAACAAGACTATCCCGGCTAGTGCCTCCCATTACGGGAATGTGCCCGAGTACAACGTCCATAACTTGTATGGTTTTATGGAGTCCAAAATGACTAACATTGCACTCATGAGGCTCACGCGCCAAAGACCCTTTGTTCTCACGCGCTCCACGTTTGTTGGTTCTGGAAAGTACGCTGCGCATTGGACTGGCGACAATGCTGCAACGTGGACGAGTATGGTTGATTCTGTGAGTACAATTCTTAGTTTCGGATTGTTTGGGATTCCGATGGTTGGAGCTGATATATGTGGGTTTAATGGTAACACAACGGAAGAACTTTGTCAACGGTGGATACAGGTAAAGGATACAAATTCATTTGAAATATGTGTTTATGTGAGAATAATCGGAAGTTGAGATAATGATAACCCACTATATAATACCATGGATTATTCCTCCAAATTGGTTTTAGAATGGAACCCATAGACTTATATTATGAGCCTAATGTGCCTACGACGCAATATGGGCTAATCCGACCACTTGATGGGGCGTGTGAATGTAAATGAATGATGAGCTGAATCTTTTCCCATCAAGAATATGTGTTTCTCTCTACTCTTGATTTCTCTCATCTTATATTGCATCTTCATGTTGTAGGTAGGGGCATTTTATCCTTTTTCTAGAGACCATTCAGACATGCACTCCATCCCACAAGAGCTCTACTTGTGGAAATCAGTGGCGGAAACTGCAAAAAGAGTTCTTGGACTTCGATATCGGCTCCTTCCGTACTATTACACCCTCATGTACGAAGCACATAGAAGAGGAACACCAATTGCACGCCCTTTGTTCTTCTCTTTCCCACAGGATTCCAACACATACGACATTGATTCTCAGTTTCTCATCGGAAGAGGCGTGCTCGTTTCTCCGGTTACTAAGCAAGGAGCAACCTCTGTAGAAGCCTACTTCCCTATAGGGAACTGGTTTAGCCTCTTCGATTACACCAAATCCGTGAGTGCAAGTTTCGGAAAGAGGGTGATTCTTGACGCTCCACGCGACCAAATCAATGTTCACGTCAGGGAGGGAAACATCCTCGCGCTGCAAGGTCAGGAAATGACGACCGAGAAGGCAAGGAACACGCCTTTTGAGTTGCTTGTGGTCATTGGAAGCGACGTTAATACGAGTAGTAGTGGGAGCGTTTTCTTGGACAATGGAGTTGATATTGATATGGGAGGTAGGGCAGTGGAGAGGTGGAGTCTTGTTAAGTTTGAGGCGGGATTATTACAAGAGAACAAGCTTGTTATCTCGTCAAAGGTTTTGAATCCGAAATACGCTCTATCGCGGGGGTGGTTCATAGAGAAGATAACCATTTTGGGTCTCAACAAAGAAAAGAAAGTGCAAGGCTACAACATTCAAGAAGGCTTTGAGGTTGTTACTGGGGGTCACAAAACGACGAAAGCTAAAGTGTTCAGTGTTGTGGAGATAATACTGAAAAATAAGCTGCGTATTGGAAGAGACTTCATGCTAGAGGTGAATCTCAAGAACTAACGAGATTGAGCGACTAAGAAATATCATTTTGGGTTTGGATGTTGGTGGTGCAATATGACAATGATCCCTGAGAATTACCTCTATTCATTGTAGCATGTCGGAGCAAAATCATCAATCCATGCAATGGGGGTTGCAAGAGTCGTGTACTTTTTTTGGTAAATTGTTTTACCAGTGCAATTCTTATGTATCTCCCTTTGGTATAAAAGAATTATAACTTGGATGTGTAACATGCTTTACCAACCACGGGTATATTGTTACAAAGTGATGCCCTTCGGATTGAAGAACGTCGGAGCAACTATCAGAGTACCCCACTTTTAAACTCTGCATCATAATATAGTGATGTCCTTCGGATGATGATATGTTCCATACAAATCCATTATAGACATGTGTTGGTGGGTCAAATTTTTTATTTGGACGACATATTCGTAAATGTGAGAAAAAATGGAAAAAAAATCAAGAAAATGATAAATTAAAAACAAAACATTAAGTGTGATTAATTTGGGAAACTCCTAACTTTATTGTACTCCCTTTCTCCCATATTGATAGTCCCATTTGCTTTTGACACATATGTCGAGACACGTTTTGTATCGTAAATATCTCTAATTATATGTTAATAAAAATTATAATTTTTTAATATTGTTAAAGTACTCATTAAGACGAATCAAATAAGACCTCATATGACTATGTTCTATTTTATATATTGGAAGAAATCTACAAGATTCTCTCGGTTCTTGAATAGTGTACAAAAATCAAATGGGACTATCAATATGGGACAGATGGAGTATATATTAAGATTTGTAGAATATCTCATTGGACTCATATATTTAATTTTCTAAATCCAAATTTGATATTTATATTTTCAAATAAAAAAACATACTATTAGACCTGACCAAATGCGGGCTCGTGCCAGGGCCCGGGCCGGGTTGAGGTCGTTTTTTCAGCCCATTTTCACGGGCCGGGCTAGCCTGAGGCCCGGATGTAGGGCCTAACACCTTGTCCATACCCGGCCCTCTATCCGGGCCGGGTAGCCCGGCTCGGTTTTTAAATGAAATTTAAAGAAAAAACTAATTAAAAATGCTTAAAAACAATGCAATAAACTTGTTCAAAATACTATATTGAGAGTGAAGCGAAGGAGACGGAAGGAAAGTGATTCAATTAAGTTAGACTCAAATGACGCTTGTACTAAATTTTTTATTTTTTTAGTTAGACTTTTGGTATATATATTTTTTAATTAATTTTTATTTACTTATATATAATACGGGCCGGGCCTACCTGTCCTACAGGGCTTGAGGTCCATACCATACCCGACCCTCGTACCCTTACGGGTCGGGCCGATAAAAAGGGCTTTATCTAGGAAGGATTTGTGCCCAATGCCCTATTGGGCACTATATTCTTAACAAGTGCACTCCCAAACTAAGTTGTTAGTTTCTACCCCTACCCCACCCCCACCCAAACACACGCGCTGCTTTTCCAGATCATTTTTCAAAACACACGCAATTTCTTTCTTCTCCTTCCTCTCCCCTCATTCACTCCCAAAATCAAAAAAGCAAACCGTTCATCTTCTCCTCTCGCTCTCGATTTCGCCGCGATTTCTTCCTCCCTGCATCCGTCGTCGTCCTCTCGCTCTTCGCTTCAATTTCTTTGCTCGAGTTCTCTTCCGATTTCTCTCTGATTTTGTCTTCTCGCATTCTCAGTAGTTTCATCCCGTTTTTTTGGCTTTTCAAGCGGTTATTGAGATCAAATAAGGTATCCAGCTCCCTCGTCCTTCTATTTGTTGTTATATTTGTTTAGTTTGGATGATTTCTAGGATTCTGTGTTCGTTCCCCTGTTTCAAGTCGAAATCGAGTTCGTTTTGGTTCGAAACCTAGATTTTGAAGGCGGTGTTTAGTTGCATGCGTCTTTATCTGTGTGTTTTTTAGGTTTTTCATTTTTGTTACTGTCTATGTTTGCTTTTTGTTGTTGTTATAAACTGTTTTTAAGTTTGCTGACAGATTCAGAGCATTTGCACTGTGCAAATGTGTGTTGAATATGTCATGTTGTGTTTTATTTTGAATATTTCACTTTATTTGTTGATTCTTTACTGGTTTTTAGTTTCTATTGTTGAATTTGTCATGGGGGACAACTTGTTGTGTCTGTAGATGAAATTGTTGACTGCTTGTTCATGTTTATGTTCTTGAATATGGGATGCTGACAGCTTTTTGTGTCTGGAGATTTTATTGTTGGCATTTTTGTCATGTTTATGTTGTGAATATGGCATGCTGACAACTTGATTGTGTCTTGAGATCTTATTTGTTGTCAGCTTGTTCATGTTGACATCTTGAATATGGCTTGCTGACAACTTGTTGTGTCTCGAGAGCTTATTGTTGACAGCTTGTTCATATTTACATCTTTGAATATGGTATGCTGACAGCTTTTGGTGTCTGGAGATTTTATTGTTGACAACTTGTTCATGTTGACAACTTGTTCAGATTTCCAACATCTTTTTTTTTATGGTTGACACCTTACTTTGCTCTTATCTCTTTTTGTGATATATTTTTTGACACTCTGTATTTGGTTTTTTTTGTTGACAGGGTGTCATGGATGTGTCTAAGTTACAGTTTTTGGCTTCCAATGATTTGTTTGTGGCTCCCAAGGTTACAACATACCACAGATTTTCTGTAATTGATCAGATTGAGGGGCAGTTTGATGATGTTAGTAACTTGTTGTTTTCTACTGGTGTCTTCAAAACCATCTTAAGCATGACATCCCAACTCAACTATTCCCACGTCATAGTTCATTACGCTTTAATGTGTGCAGTTAAGACAAAGAAGAAGTACGAAATGTGGTTTAATATGCAAGGTAATGTGCTGTCTTTTTCACTTCAAGACTTTGCTGCAATCACGGGTTTGAAGTGCACTGATTTTGAAGGCCTCGTCATCCCAGATGATGTCTTTTAGTGTTCTCTTGGAACCCAAAGCAAGGTCACTCTTGACGACATTATTGCAGAGTTTTCCATTTCGACTGGTGAGCGCAAGATGGTTCTAGCACACCTTATTATTCTTGAAGGTGTGCTGATGCCTCAGAGGAAAGGCTCTGCTGTGAGATTGAAGTTTCTAAAGCTTGCTAGCAACTTTGAAGCTTTTGTGAACTACCCTTGGGGTAGGGAAGTATATCTAGAGACTATCCAGGCTTTTCAAGATGCTCCAGTCAATGCAAAACGTACAGGAGGTGGTTCTTTTAATGATAGAGTTTGGTATACTTTGGATGGTTATCCTCTTGCTTTTCAGGTATTTATTTTATCATTTCTCTATCTCAATTAGCTGTTTGAAGACATTCTTATCCCTTTTCCTTTTTAATCCTTAATTTTTTTTGTAGGTTTGGGTGCTTGAACATTTTCATCAATTTCGTGATTTTGTTGGAGCTGCTACTGCGTCTCTTAAGACTATTCCATATGGCGAACGTTGGTTCTCAAGAGATAATTCCAAGCTTGCTTGGTATCATTCTGTCTCAGATCATTTTGATCTTCATCCTTTGGTATTATTCTATATCTTATTATACATTTTTTTGTCTTGTCTGTTTTATTTTTGTATTTAACTCTTTTTGTTGACAGCATATTTATATAACTCTTTTGTTTTGTTTTCATTATTTTAGTTGTGCAGACCGTCTCCATACGAGGAACATTCTACATTTCGGCACCTCAACTTTGTCGACGAGGTCGAAGATCCTTTCTTTGATGCATATGCTGAAAAAGTTCTTGTCACTGCTCGTGAGAATTCAGAGCAAGCTATTTCTGACACGGTTATATCCGAGCGACTAGATAAGACTGCCAAGAAGGTTGCGTCTAAGTCAGTGAAAATTGCCCCCAAAAGGAATGTGAAGAAGCCAGTTCAGAAGGCGGCGCAGGTTGTCCAAGCTGTCAACAAAGAGAAGGAAGCTGACAGCAGTTCAGTTCATAATGCTGCAGAGGTTGACAAAGCTGATGTCAAAGAGAAGCAAGCTGTCAGCAATCCAGTTTCTCATGTGTCAAATGTTGGCAAAGCTGTTGTTAAGAGGAAGAAAGTTGTCAATACTCCAGGTATGTTATGTTTGGAAATTTTTTACACTGTTGACATGTTGTTTGTTTTTTCTATTTCATATGTTTTGTATTGTTGACATTTTTTTTCCTGTTTTTTTACAGTTCTTTATACTTTGTTGACAGATTCCCCTCTAGTTGTCAGAACTTATACACGTAGGCTCACCAAACAAAATCAAAAAATCCTTCTTTCTGAACACACTCCAAGAAAATCTCCAAGATTATGTAAAGGTGAGAGCAATCAGCCCGACAAGCATAAAGTTGTTGTTTCTAAGGTGCCTGCTGGTCTTTGTTCAGACCCTGCAAATTCTTCTCGTAAAAGAACATCAAAGTCTCCTGAGAAGGTTGGAGATGGAAAGCATTTTGATGGTGTTTCTGCTGTCCCTTCACATCTGTCTCCCAGAAGAGCAACAAGATCTGCTGGTAAGGTTGAAGATGAACAACATTTTGCTAATCTCAAAGTTGTAATTAAGAAGAGGAAGTCTCCGCCTGCTGCTTGCCCCAAGGTCATTTTCAAAGTTAGTGGTTCCGAGCCAGAATTGAAGAAGGCAAAGCAGGACCCTGTGAAGATCCTTGTTGTGTACGACCCTGTCAAAATTGATGTTGACAACATCATCAGAAAGTTGAGGTTAGACATCCCAGATCTAGCCGCCCAAGATGCCCCACCTATTGTTCTGTTCCCGTCCTCATCTGAGAGTGGTAAGCCATCATCTGTTCAACCGCCATCTTCTTCTTTTCATGTTGATAGGGAAACAAATGCAGCTGGCCCTGCATGTGATTTTGTTGACAGTGAGAGGACATCGTATGTTCGTCCCTCAGCTGACATAGAAGGAAATGATGCTGCTTGGGTTGGACGGTTTGAAGTTTTGAGCCAAAAAATTGAACTTCTGTGCGATGCCATGTCCGAAGTTCAATCTTCCACCAAAGAACATGGCTTGACGTTGGTTCAAGTGGCAAAGAAGTTGCACGACCTATCTAGTCTGATGCAGAGCAACATCAAGTCCTCGTTCCAAGATAAGAGCACTCAATATGAATCTGAAGATTTTGTAGATGTCAGCACACATGAGAATGTTGACAGCTTGGTGACTTCTTCGGTATTTGATGGAACTAACCGTTCTGAGAAGGAAGATAGAGCTCCAGAGAAGCAAGGGGACCTGGGTGAAGCTGGAGGTGTTGAAAGTCCTTTAATTTCTGATGCTGTAGTTGGTGGATGTGCTGTGGGGAAAGTTAGGGAAGTCAAAGTTGACAGTGCTGAACATCTTCCAGTCGCTGAATCCGTAGAGCCCAATGAAGACATTGCTGACAGTCCTTCAAATGCCAAATATGTTGAGAACATTGAAGTTGACAACATTTAAGTTGACAGCAAAGCAGTGGGACAAGATGTTGACAGCTTGACAGTGGGGCAAGATGTTGACAACTTGACAGTGGGGCAAGATGTTGACAGCATGAAAGTGGTGCATGATGCTGACAACATGACACTGGGGCCAGATGTTGACAACTTACCTGATGCACAAGGTGTTGACACTTCAGATGTTGTGTGTGCTTCTAGTCAATATCTTGATGACAGTGGGTGTATTGATCAGTATCTTGACAGCATCCCTGAATTTTCAGAGAAGGACTCTATACTCATCTCTTCTGGAATCAGTCTTTCTCAAGACACTTTGGATACCGTTCTTCCTGCTTCCCAGAACAATTTTTGAGTCAGAAGAGCAACTGAAGAAGTCTCCTAAAAATACTGTTGATGCTGGAGAACAAGTGAGGAAGTCTTCCAGGGTCCCAACCCCAAGTGTTCTTGTTCAAAGCCCTTTCACTGCTGAGAAGAAGAAGAAAATTTTCATGCCTAGTCGTCCACCTTATTCATTCTATGGAATCGATGATCGCAGAAAGTTCTACGAATGGTTTTCTTTGACGTATGTTTATATTTCTGATTTATTTTATTTTCTATATTTTTCATATTTGTGTTTACTAATTTTCTTCTTTTTGTTGCAGTGGTAAGAAGGCGGTTATTAGGCGTAAGGAACATGATTTTGACTTTACCAAAGACTTCTTTAACAAATTGTTGTTGAAAAGAACAAGTTCTGTTGGAAAAGCCAAGTGGCTAAATGATTGTGTAAATTAATTATTTTGTATATGTCATGTCAACATTTTAAAAGTTTTGAATATTTGTTGTCCTGTATTCAATCAGTCATATTTGTGTTGTCAGTCTTGTATTATTTCTTCTACTTTCAGTTTGCAGATTTTTATTATTGGCGTTGTTATTGTATAGTTTTATTTTATTTTTTATTTCTCTTTTAACTTTATTCTTTTTCTTTTGTTTTTTGTTATGTAGCATATCCATGAAGCATTATTTTTCTTCCGGAAGCATATAAAACAGTGACAAATTCAAGGATGTTGTGATCATGGATTGGATCTGGTATGGGCATTTCAATCCGGATAAGGAATTTCTTATTCAAAAAGATGATGAAAAGGAGCTTCTCTTTTTCCAAAAGTACTTCATAGGTCTCTATCCAAAACATGAAGGGAGGTGCTGGTCTGAATCTGTGACAAGGGTGTATACCCCCATCAACTTTGAAAATGAGCATTGGGTTGCCTTGGAGATAGACCTAGCTAAGTGGCATGTCACTGTGTTTGATTCCAGCTTGCAGATCAACAATGATGTTTATTGTGGAAATAGAATTAAAAGTTTATGTTGTATGCTCCCTGTTGTTATGAAAAAGTCCAACTTGTTTGGCCATCTATATTCTTTGGACAAGGATTTCTCATGGTCAAGGCGCAAAGATGTTCCTCAGGATGGGATGATGTAAGTATATGATTTTTTTAGATTTTTCTATCTTTATTGTTCCTTTGTTATTCATTTCTTGATTCCTCTCTTTTTTTTTGGTTGATTTTCAGTGGGAATTGTGGTGTATACTGTATCAAGTTCATCGAGTCTTTGGCCATTGGCACCAGCTGGGATGATCTGGATGATGAACACATGAGGGCTCATCGGGAGAAGATGATCATTGACTTGTTTAATGAGAAATGGGAGTTCAAGCCATTGCAATCTGAGAAGAACCCACCTGAAGCTTGAACTTGAATGTTAAATTTTCATGTAATATGTGTGTTGTTGCTATGTGTGTTTGACAGTGATTTTGTTCAGACTTAATGGTTTTTTAGGACAACTTTTGGTTTCATCTGTGTAAGACAGTTTCCATTCCACTTTTTGTAAGACAGTTTCTGTTTACCACAACAGTTTGTGGTGAATGCAGTTTGTTGCAAGCCAATTTGTGTGCAAGTCAGTTTTTGTGCAGCTTTTGTGTTATTTTTGCCTATGCTTAAATTACATTTTCTCTCTGTCTGTCAACAATGCTCACTCAGGTGCAACGAAGCGCTCAACGCGCTTCGTAAGTTTATTATTCTTACGAGGCGTGCGTAGCGCGCTTCGTTAACATACCTAACTGTTAAATAACTTGTTACAACCTGTCAGCATAACTTGTCAACATTCCAAATCTTTGTCATCACAATATGTCAACATTTCACCTCTGTAATAAACTTTTCATCGTCTCAACTCAATCTGTCAATATTACACACCTGTTACCATTTGGTTTGCGTGTCAACACATTTCTATCATCACAATATTACAAGCTGTCAACAAATCTATAAACACAATGTTGTAAACATTTTTTATCACAATGTCAACTTCTCAACATTAACTTGTATACATCATTCTCAGAATTAGAATTTTTGACATTATCTCAAAACCCAAAATAGTTTTGTGTGTAAAACTTGTTTACAGTATGAATATCAATGTTGACAGGATATGCAACTATTATTCTTCTGAATTAAAGTAAAAAATTAAAAATTAAAATCCTAAAATGTTGTCCACACTGATAACTCTCTCCCAATCTTGTCAGCAAAGTTTTTTTGGCAAGAAGTCTTGTTGTGTCCCATATTACCACAGAGGCTGCATTTTCCTGGCTTTCTTGTGTCCTTTTCTCTTCTTGCTTCTGTTTGGAAACTCACCTTCAGATGGGTATCTTTTCTTTTTTCTTCTCCCTTATCTGTCTGCACAATTGGTGGCATGCAGATTGTATCCGTTACATCTTTCGGTACACTGTTTTCAGTCTCTCTTGGCACAGGGTAGATTGTTTCTCTATATGCTGTTGTCCAAGCTTCAGTTTTATAGTAGTCGCTCACAAAATCTGTCACTGTTGCTTTTGCTTTCTGTATTGCAGCTATAGCGTGTACACACGGGATGTGGTCCACATCAAAGACTTTGCAAGTGCATTTCCTTTCTACTAGATTGACCACCCCAAAGAAATCTCCACCAAGTATATGATATTGAGCTTGATTTAGCTTTCTCACCTCATATCCCTTTGACATTTGGTACCTAGACTCCAGTATTTTCCCGATATTTGGTGTCACCTTGCTATTGTTTTTTTCAGCCTCTGTGCGCCTCTCATTAAACCACCTTGACAGCACATCTCGCAGAAACTCTAGTAGAGCGACAACTTGGAAAGACCTGTCAACATCAAATTTCAACAGTGTCAACAACTTTTAAAATATCTTTGACACTTCATAGTTGGTAAAGTGTCATCATATCTATAATTTTGTCATACCTTGCTTCCAGTATTACTGAATTTATTGTCTCTGAGTTGTTCGTTGTCATTATGTTGTATCTATTCCCTTTGCAATGTGCTCTTGCCCATTTTTTAAATCCTACTGCTTCCAAGTATTCGCCCATCTCCTTATTTATCTCACAAATTTTCCCATAATTCTCTTGGAAATCCTTTAGCGTGTATGCATCAGCAGCCAAAGAGAATAGTTTGTGCACACCCTTATCCTTGAATCTTGTCTTTAGATTTTGCTTTAAATGTCTCCTGCACACAACATGATTTGTTGTTGTGTACACTCTTTGAATGTCGTTGGCAATGCTGAGATGTCTATCTGACACTATTACCAAATCTTCTGTACATGGTATGACTTTCAGAAGCTGTGTAAAAAAGAATGTCCACGATATGTCATTTTCACTATCAACTACAACATATGCAAGTGGATAGATCTGCTGGTTTGCATCCTGAGCTGTAGCAATAAGCATATGTCCTTTGTGTTTTATATGCAAGTGAGTCCCATCTACCATGATTACCTGTCAAAACCAATTGAATGTATTATTTTGTAATTCAAATATATATTTATGTCAACACTGTAATAAGTCGTTCCATCTTTTTATTTTAGATTTCTAATTTATTAATGTATGTTGTCAATAACAATTAAAATGTCAAAAGCAGACCTAATGTTTACATTTTCTATTCTGTCATCATATGTTGAATTTAATTTGGCAACAATAAATCATTGTATTAATCAATGTCATTTAATTTATGTTTACTCAGCAGTTATAAACTGGCATACCTTTCTCATTATTTGAAATCCTCTTGTGCATGCTCCAATAGATACAAACACGAATCTGAAGTCGTCTTGCTCACCAACTTCTAGGCATGTGTATGATCCTATATTGACTTCTTTGAGCATGTGGCAGTACATGGGCAAGAGTGCATAGTTTTCTTCTAGTGTTCCTCGTATTAGATCTTGTGCATGTTCTCTTGCTTTCCATGCCTTCCAATAGCTAACATCCATGTAATGTTCCTTCCTCATATCATTGCAAATGCTCTTTGGTATTGGTCCATTTTTAACACCTTCAAACCTGCATGTTTATCATATTAATATTAGTTCTCTGTTTTGGTTCAAGCAATTAATATATTGATATTATGATACAGAAACTTTTATACACATTACCTGGTCTTTATTTGCTCCCCAATCATTTTGTATATTGGTTTGCACTCATGTTGACATCTAAAGTCAAAGGAACATGTATGTTCTCTTTGAAATTTTCTCACCTCAAAGAATGGAGTGTCTTGTAATGCAATTGCCCTCAATCTCCATTTGCAACTTGTATCTGTGCACATCACTGTTAGAAGCTTTGGATATGATTTTTTAACTTTGTAAGCAAAGTTCTCAGTCATTGCCAACTTTTTCAAAGCTTCGATCATCTTCTTTTTTGTGTCAAATAGCTTTCCCAAATGGACAAAGTCTGCATCTGTTCCTGATACGCTACACTTTGTATGGCGTAACTAGGGGTTATTATATTGTATTATGAGTGATTCCATAAGAGTTTAGAGACATTTATATGTTATGGATCATTGGAGTTATTATGAAGACTTAGAAGATATCAAGTGAAGAATTGAAGACGAAGTAGAAACGAAGATGTTCGGATTTATGAATGTTGGCGGCCCGCTTGGAGGAAGCCCACATGGGAGCCGACCCACGTAGAAAGAGAGCTGCTGCTACATTGGAATGAGCCAATTAATAAAGGAGTAAGCCCGCAAAGAAAGAATGCAGGCCGACCCACGTAGAAGAAGGAGAAGCAAGCTGCTGAACATGTGTGGACTGCTTTGTACTGGGCCGAGAATGGTGATGGACGGGCTGTGCATAATGGGCCCGAATTAAAAAACAAGAAGTTGGAGCTTGTTATTGAATTCACGTGAAGATGACAAGCTAGCAGCTGAATTTGGAGCTGCTTACAAGATTAAATTCGTGTTCCTTTTATTTTATTCGTTTTCCTTTTCTTTATTTTCTTATTTTCCTTTTAATTAGTTTTAGGATATATCTTTTACCATATATTTTTAGGGTTATTTTCTATTTAAGAACTCTAGTTCTTTCTATCTTATCATCATCTTTTCCATCAGACAATTTAGTTCTGCAACCATGAGCAGGAACTAATCTCCATTGTTTTACTTAGCGGTTGAAACCTTCAGTTATTAAGTTGTGAGATTTCTAAACTCTTGTTCTTTTCCTATGGGTTTGTATTAATTATCTTGTTCTTCATCTATTGATTTCTATTAGTTTTGCTAGCTTGATCACCTAGTTTGATTGATAGTTTTCTATTGCTAGACTAGGAATATACGGTGGAATTCCTTGTCATTGTAGCACTCATATCTGCATGATATGGTAGTTGATTGCTTTTATGAAAGAGAATTGATTGCATGTTAATACTTGACGATTGTAAGTTATTGCATGCATCCTTATGATTCCTGTGCCCTTTGCTGTTATTTCATCTAATCTTGAGAGGTTTCCTGATTGCTGAATAGTAAGTATTATCAGGATCGGTTGGCCTGCAGATATATTAAAGATTGGAATAGGAACATTCCCTAGGATTGAATAGAACTTGAGATAAATCTATGATCAACTTGATTGACTGTTGTGTGGATACTTGCTAGGTGAAACCCCTTCGCATAATATTCTCACCCAAACTTCCTCTTCTTGTTACTGGTTACTTGTGTGTTCTTGCAATCAATCAATCCCCCCCTTTGGTTACTTATTACTAGTTGATATTTCACTTGACTACATTGATTTGGTGTTTTGATTCCCTTGAGTTCGACCTCTACTTACTTGCTATACTCTAGTTAGTGTTTAGGGTTTTCTTTGATTTGACACTACGACTTTAGCCTCATCAGTTCCACTGTGACTCATTTCATCCTCCCCTGTTTTTTTACTGTCATTATCTTGCTTGCAGATTCACAATCCATAATTTCGCTATTCCCTTGTGTTGGCACTTCATATTCCATAGGTAGAAACATGTCTTCATCCATGTTAACTGCCACTATACTACTGCATCCATTCTCTCTTGCTATCTTTTGTTCATAAATCCTGTATTCCCTTGATACATATAGTGGACGAGTCCATTCCACTTGTGTCGTGTCATTAATTTCCATGAATGACGCAAGATCATCATCTGTCTCAACACTATATTTGACTTTGATCTTCTGGAACGGATTAAGATGGCAGAGTTGGAGATTCATTTCCTCTGTTTCTAGTTTGAACCGTTGTATAATCAAGGATTTCATTGCTTGTAGAGTAATGTTCTTATCAACTAAAAATGCTTTCGATATGATTCCCCCATCAGACACCATAACACCATCTCTGATTTGTATTTCTTCGCCATAGGAGACTGTCAGAATGTGCATTTTTATCTGCAAATATATTTAATAAGGTTTTTTTAGACAAGTATAACTAATCTATCTGTCAACATTTTGCCTATGGAATATAAACATTTCTGTTTTACCTGTCAGCAATATTCAATCAGGTTCAAATGTATATTCCTAATTACTAACGAAGCGCGCTCACGCGCTTCGTAAGTTTATTATTCTTACGAGGCGCGCGTAGCGCGCTTCGTTCACTTACGTGTTAATAAAAAGTAATAAATAAACATATACTTGTCAACAACTTAAATTTATTATCTTCAAAAAAAATATTTAACATTAGTCAACAACCTAAATATGTCAACAACCTAAATAATCATGTTCTATAACATCTGTCTACAACCAATAGAATCATGATTAGTAATATCTGACAACAATACATTGTTAAAACTTGTCAACAAAAGTTGTGTTTCTTAATCCTTGATGGAATATCCCAACAATTCATAAAAGTCCTAATGTAATGCATTCTATGTCATCAAACTATATATGTATATCATAATCTGTCAACAAAATAAGTGCTATATCATTATTAACATTATTTTACCTCTTGTTCGATGGATTTGCTGGTGTCGTTTACAGATTCGACGCTTAGCATTGTGTTTGCAGTAGATATGCCTCTTTTTTGTATATGTTTCCAGAGAATCGATTTCTGTTTTTGTCTGCCTCTGTTTTTTTATCTCTCTGTAATCTCTTATTCTGTTTTCCTGAATTGAATCTCCTTCTCGCTGCGTTTTTGTTCTAGAATTTCAGGTTTCGCTGTTTGTTTGACAATACGAGGAAGAAGATGGAGAATGTTGGAGGCGCGAGTTGTTTCGAGAATTTTCTTCCGATCGAGGCGCCAACAACGAGTGTGAGGAGGTAGGAGAACAATTAGCGAGAATCAATGGAGAATTGTCGGCGGCGGGAGCGTTTTGATTTTGGGGAAGAAGGTGAGTAATAAATTTTTCCAGATTTAATGTTCTTTATTGCTTATATAGTAGGGTATTTTGTTAACTTAAAAAAGTGATGCAGAAACTTAAATAACATTGGAGTTTTGGGGTACTTACCCAAAAACTGGCTTTATCTAGTGTCCAAGCCCGCAAAGTAGGACCGGGCGGGGCGGGCCAGACGGACCAGCCTTTGTTTACCCAGCTATATATTTCATAAATACAGTATAAAATAATAATATAATTATAAATGTTTGCACATGCCCCAAATGTTTATTGGACTGGCCTGCCCAAACCCAAAATTTGTCACCCGAACAAACCCAATAGGCCCAAACAAACATTGCAAATATTCACTTTCCGTATGCGCCCTAGACGGGTGCCAGTTATAAAAAAATGTTTTGAAAAGAGCCTACGTCGGGAATTTTTTCGGATAAAATGCTTATTTCACACAAAAATTCCGTTTTTTCTCTCCTGTAGAAGGAGATGATTTTTTCTATAGGTGGATCCTCAATCTCCCCAGATAATAAAAAAGTGGCCTATACTAACTGTGGTCCTTGAAATGACAAATGAATTCAATATTATCTCTCTGTCATCATTTGCCATGTACTACTGTCGTTTCCAACTACTCCGTATGAGGTATGCATTCTGTTTATAATGCAATGTCAAACTTTTACGAATAAAAAACAATCTTTTAAAACATTTTAGTTATAGAGGATTGACACCGCATTCATATATACTTCAGAAAGTTGAATCACATAATTGACATGCATTTACCACTCATTTAAGTATTTCATTTGAGAAATCTCTTGCTTGGCCTTTTTAGAGACCCATAGGCTCCCTAAAGTCTAGGGATTAAAATTGTCCACGAGTGTCCGGTCCATTCACAACCCGATCCGAATATACGGATTAAAATTCTAAGATAGACGGATGTTGATGGATCAACGGATGAGTCATGGAGCGGATATGGATTGAGGTTCATCCAACCCACGATCCGATCCATGACCCGCGATCCGATCCTACCCACATAACCCATATAATTTTTAACATATATAAATATTTTATATTTCTTAAAATTTTATAATATATAATTTATATAATAAAAAAATAAAAAACTCTTCTAAGTTGTAACATTAAAGGTTCTCAAAAAAAAAAATTGTAACATTAATGTTTTATCTCATGTTCTCTTAGTTCTCTTCAACGCCATAAACACTAGGTGATTTTAGTTCTGAGTTATCTCTTCTCCTCTCTTGATCAATTCTTCTCATCTGGTCCCCGACTCTATGTTCAATTCATTGTGCCTCTTTCGTATGCTTATATTTTTGTTTTTTTTATATGCTATATACATTTTAGAATACAAAATAAGACAACCCGCATATCTCACCCGATCCATCTATGAACCCGATAGATTAAGATGGATTGGATGTGGATTGAGGGTTTCGCGGATGACGAATAAATTGGATGGTAAAAATTTATACGGGTTGGATCGATTCATTTCCGTCCCTATCCCTAACCAACAATGATTAGGGTCTAGGGATAACTATTTCTCATTCCTTTCCCTCTTCTAAATCAATTCTATTTCCTTTCCTTTCCTCGTTCGTTGTGCAACCAAACGCCACCTTAGTCTATAACATGCAATCTTGAGGTGGATTGCAAAAGAGCCCTATAATCTATATTCACAGAGTCGCCTAAAAATAGATATCTTTCTCTTACATTCTCTTATCTTCAATGATAACCTGTAAATTAATTGCAAAGTTTGTTCTGCCAACTCATAACTCTAACAATATCCCCTATAAAACATGAATCTTAAACTCAAAGTAAACCGGACAAAATCTTTTTGGTAGGGTTATCCCTCCAAAGCCCATTTTGTCCATGCCCTAATTTTTTTTCAACACCTTAACCCTTTTTACCTATCGGATTCATACATTCTTTTTCTGCGTTATTTGCCTTTTGTTTGCGGGCAGAAACAACAATCGTGGTATGTTTTTTAAGATCTCTTATGCATTCATTAATGAGTATTGATATCAACTAGGATAACCCACAATTTTAATGTTGCTTTAAGGCCATATAAACAACACATAGCTTGTCTTATGCTTATTCTAATGTTGGCTTTTGTTATGAAGCTTCCATTTATCTCCTAGCTTTAGCCGATGTGTAGGTCATCTCTACCATGATAGAAGACGAGAAAGATGTTAACATGTTGGAAGAAGACTTCACATGCGACCAAGTTATGAATGCAAAGAATAAGCGACATTCATGGCATCAAACGACAAGTGGGGAGCTCCTTAATGACAAGCTTGTTGTTCGTTCTCGCTACCGATCTGGCTCGTTTGGATCATGCCATGATTTGTGCAAACAAGGACACAAATCCGAGTTAGAGACAAAGACGAAGGCTTCTCCGGTTAAAAAACCTATATTAAGAACTCAAAGCGAAAGGAAATATTTTCCAGAAGATGCGAGTTGTGGAACGTTAACGAAATCAGAATTCAGGCGATTGTCTCTCCCTGAAACCAAGGCAGAGCAACAAACTCGGTTGCAGACGAAAGAGATCAAGCGTTATGGAAGTCGACAAAGAAGCAATGAGAAACCAATTCTCCCTTTAAGTGCATCTTGCAAATCAAAGCCACCAACTAAGAAAATTATGAGCATCGATGCAAGAAAAAAGGTTGAATCTAGTAGCGAAAGCACACGTTTAAGGAAGCAGTTGTCAGTGACAGAAGGAAGATCTCGTGCTGACATGGAGTCTTGTTTCGGTAAATCTATGCTTCCAACAATGCACATGCCATTTAGAGTCAGCAAGACCAAACCGAGCAACCCAGTTGGAAAAATTATCAATCAAAGAGCACAGGAAAGCGTTGAGACGAAGGCCAAGAAAAAGACGCATCAGAGTCAAATAGAAGAGAAAGGAAGTTCAACATGGAAGATGAAATTCAAGAAAGCAACGGCTAGTGTACTTTCTAGTGGAAATGTTAGCCCGGAGAAGCTTCTAATTCAAAGACCGGATAGCGCAACTGAGGATCTAGGTGTTGTCACGGTTGTTAGGGAAGAGCCACTACATGAAAGTGGAGCTGAACAAAGAGAAGTTACTATCAATGAGACTGCTGCAATTGAGTCTAAGTGCAAGAAAGATATGGTAAAGAAGGAAGATAATGTTATCAAGGAGATTGCTGCAATTGAGTCTAAGTGTAAGAAAGATATGGTAAAGAAGGAAGATAATGTTATTAAGGAGACCGCTGCAATTGAGTCCAAGTGTAAGAAAGATATGGTAAAGAAGGAAGATAAAGTTATCAATGAGACTGCTGCAGTTGAGTCTAAGTGTAAGAAAGATATGGTAAAGGCTTTGGTGGGTGCGTTTGAAGCTCTTATAACATTTGGCGACCGAAAGAGTCTAGTGGCAGCTAGTGCATCCTAAAATCTGATCAATGTGTTTTCTTTAACATGTATGTGATTCACTATTTTATCTATGGGGCAATATTATCTTGAGCCTTAGATTCTTCTCTCTTTTCACTTTGTACAAGTAACTACAAAGTTCCATATTGGATTGATCAGACAAACTAAGAAAAATCAAATAAGAGCAATGTCCAGAGATTCAAGTACAGAGAGATAATTGAAAACCATCAGACTATGATTGTAAATGTAATGATCTATAAGAGAAAAAGGGTTTGCTACAACATCAAAGATCAATTGTCTGTATTTTTTTTCATAGGCAGATTCATTTCTTATTGCTAATGTGCTAAGAGGAGGAAAGAAAGAGGTAGAAATTACTTTACAAAAAACAGTGGGTGGTGTTGTGTTACCTACAACCTTCTCATGCCCTCCCATTTGAGTGATGGATGACTCCATTGCTGTGAGCTCCATTGCAATTCAAATTCATGGCTTTTAATCCCCATATTCGGATAGTACGGTCATCGCTTGCAGAAGCAAACATATGTGGATTGGTAGGGTTCCAACTCACACAGTTAACTGCTCCAGAATGACCGGGCAGTGCAAAGAGAAGCTCGCCTGTGATCCTATGCCATATGTAAACCTAAAATGAAGTAAGCTGTCAGCTCTTCTAAATAAAACCATAACAAGAAATAAAAATTGGTTGATAGTAAAATAGTACCTGTGAATCCTCACTGCCACTAGCAATAAAGGTTTGCTCAAGTCCACCAAAACATGACCTAATGACAAAACGACTACGTTTGTGGCCCGTGTACTTAGAAACAACCTTTGGTTCATCTTCTATACTCCAAAGATGAACTTCTTGGTTTATCAGGTTGACAAGAATGAAGTTGTTATCCATTGACAATGAGAATGATGTGATCACTTCATCTTCTTCAATCAGTGTCTCAAACTTTGCCTCCCTATCAACTATGAGAATTGCACCGTCTCGACAAATGCTCAAAACTCTCTTCCCATCATTAGTTATGGCCATGTCAGATATTTTCAAAGTTTTTTGACCCTTCCAACATTCTATCTCTTTTCCGTCCAAATCCCATAAGCAGATACTATAATCTGTGACACCAGAAATCACTCCTTTGCCATCGGGAAACCATTCACATGAAACTAAACCAACGACTTGTTTTTCATAAACATGGAGGCATTCACCGGATTTAACATCCCAGCGCCTTACTACCTCCTCTAGTCCACATGTGAGAAGTTGGGTGTCATCAGGACTCCATGAAAGAGTTGAGACAGGTTTCTGATGACCTACTAGCTTATGCCTATAAGACAAATGTCCATCTTCTCGAACCTGAATGAATATTTTTTTTCAACAAAGTGAAGAAAAATCATGTTCTTATTGCTTCTGGGAAAGGCTATCAACTAAAGAAACAACTGAACATTAACCACTAACTGTTAACCATCTGTCATGATCTAATCACTATGTTAACTTCACTGAAATATGAAAAAAATATTCTTAAAGCCTTTAACTAGCTGATATCAATCTACCTTACTCTTGGTCTTTCAAAAATGTTTATATGCATCACATTTATCAAATTAAAAAAACATTTTACACATTATATTTACATATTTATTTTTTTGTTGAAAAATATTTACATATTTATAATGTATTCAGTACATATTTAAAAGCATACAACATATAAGGAGTCATGCCAGCCTGCAATGATCTGATGAATATGGTTGTCCAAGATTATTAACATTAGAGATGTTTTAAGAAGCTTTAGAGCCCAAATATCATACTTCTAATATCTTAGCACTTGAACCTCCAGGAATTTGACCAATATTACACAATATTCTAGGGTAGCTCAGTGAAGCATATCTTTTATCCTCATGAGCTATTGGAGAAACAAATAGAATACTACTATACCTATAAAGAAAAACCCAGAAAAAGATCACTTTACCTCCCAGATAATAGCCGATTCATCTTTAGATGCAGATGCAAGATATTTCCCATTATGAGAGAACTGCAAATACCAAACCTCGTCACTGTGGCCTTGAAGAATCTGTACAATTGCGCAGACAAACACGGGGAAAATAGATGAAAAGATGTTGTCAGAGAAAGAAATCCAGTTTCTCTTAAAACTGCAAAACAGTGGCATATTGGCTAACAAAAATATAATCATAAACTTTATTACAGAAACTTAACATGATATGATAAAAAATGCACCTACTTTCCTTGACCAAAAATGCAGCTGGTTTCCTTGATAATAGAGATGATATCAATTACAAATAAACAAATTTGGTACAAGAAAGAATACTATTATTGTCATTCTCCCACAGTTTAAGCGTTTTCCCCTTCATTATTTGCCTTAATACATTCTACCTATGTATCTCCTTGAGAAAGTCATAGACCATAAAATTCTTAAGAAACACATGAAAAGGCCGAGTAAGATCAATAACAGAACCCATTCGCATCAGCCAGTTTGCACTGATTAACTTTTAAATACATGATAATTTACAAAGTCCTATGACGAATAACAAATTTCGAAGGCACATTACAACAGATGAACAGATTAACTAAAGAATTTGATGTTGCTCACCTGTGATGTTTGAGACGGAATCTGACGTTTACCACATTCGTGGTCAGTGTACAATGACAGTTCACTACCCAGAGTATTGTGAAAAGAACATGAACCTCGTTGTACATCAAGTGCTTGCTCAACTAGATGCTCCAACCTTCTCTCAGGAATGATAATAGACGCAGGAAGCAACCTCTGCAATTTCTCCAGAATATGAGGCTGGTTGGAAGTTGCACACTTTGTCTGAGAGATGACACTAACAGCAAGTTCATGAACTCTATCAGAATTTATTTTAAGCGGGACAATCTCAAATCTCAATGTATTCAAAGCCTCCATGGTTTTTCCCCTCTGAAGAAGATCAAAGAACTTTTGTTCCAAAATCATAAAGGAGGCCAAACTCACAGTTTCATCAGATATACCAATGTTGTACAAACTTGTCACACTCTCGTCCCACATTCCATCCGAAACTTGTTGCATAAACATACTAACTCCAGACGACTGCAACGAAATTCCTGATTCTTCTTCCAAGAGAGCCCCAGTCTTGTCATAGCCAAGAGAGTACAACGCCTTTGTAATAATTTTAACAAATTCTTGTTTTCTAATAACACCTTTGGATCCAACCATCTCCCCATCTTCTTGAGAGGAAAAAGATTGAGCGCACACCGAATTCCTGGAAAACCCGTTCATTTCCCTTGGTGATTCTTTAGCACGTTTCAAGGGTGGTTGTTCGTCCTCTGGACCTCCCATGAAAAATCAAATTCAGCCCATATATCACTGCAAATAACAGTGCATGAGTACATATAACAAAACAAAAATACAAGAACATTATCCCAATGCCTTAAAAAGGCTCCCGCTTATAGCACGGTGAGGGAGGTCGGGTGTACTGTGTTAAAAGAATAGAGAGGTGTTTGAACTTGCTTCCGATGACCAAAAATAAAGATTGCGTCAAAATTTGTATAGTATACACATTTTGCTTTAATACTTATAATTCTGAAGCCAAAGAATATTTAATCTTTGGTTCCATTGGAAAATGGAAACAGTATATAGCACGAGTGCAGTATGTAGTTACAAATTGAGGCAATTGATAATATGAGGTTTCAATGCACCACAATGTTACACAATCTAAAATGCATGAAAAGACATAGATCAATTTTACAGAAGCATCAAATGAACAATCAGAAAACTTCGGCATCTAACACAAATAACAGTAAAACTGAATTGGGTATACAAATGAGGGCTTGTATTGTACCTAGGCCACGGAAGACTGCAAATTGGAGAGTCGATCGCTAGTTTTTGAAGCGAAATCCCCAAATGGAGCGTAACCTAAATTAATAGCGGACACGGAGGGAGATCAACAGAATCGAGTTTGAGATTATCCTCAGAAGCAGGATTGTGGAAGTGGAGAGGGTTCGTGATGGTGGGTCGGGACAGGTTGGAAAGATGAGAGCTTGAAGTCTGAAATACGCAGCGGCTACTGAAATGATGAGAGGAAGATGGCATCACCATGGTCATGGCCTCATGGGTCGGTGGTTTCTTTTCATTTACGTTTTCTTAAAAATTAAACATTTTTAATTAAGAAATTATCCTCTAAATATATATTTTCGAAATCTTTTAAACAATTAAAGTTCATAGGGTGAATTTAATCCATAAAATTTTAATATTAAGATGGGTCTATACTTTAATGTTTTAATTGAATAAAACTATAGACGAACGACTCTAACAAATTGAATCCGATAAAATACTTATAAATTGTTAATTATTAATATATAAATAAAAGTATGAAATTGAATTGTAACATTGTCTTCTTTTAAATTTGTGGTTGATATCCTATACCTTTAAATCACTAATATATACTGGGATATGTTGTATTTTATTCACAAATTATTCAAATATCGTTATACGGTATGATTTTAAGATCAAATTTCTTTATATTTATGATATATATTGTTTGAGACATTGAATAAACATTACAATCATAAATTTAATAGTCGGAGAAAATGTCTAAAACATCATATACAAGTGGAACAAAAGTTCATGTTTAGTATTGATGAGTTAAAGGCATATACATACCCTTATATGGAGTTTCCTCACTCTTTATTGTACTAGCCTATAGACCACAAGGGCATGGGCTATAATCTTATTTCTATAGGCACAAGTTGTCATCTTATTTCTATTAGCTTTATTTCTTTATTCAAATTTCATCTTACATGTAAGCATGAAAATACATCTACATGAGATATCTTTCATGAGCTTAATAACCTTCGGAAACAACCTCCATGAACTCTTGGTCTGATTCAAGCAAAGTCATTGAATCAGGTGCAAGGCATATCTCAAGATCGACACTTCCTCCTTCACGACCCGGGAAAGAAGTCACTTTCCCATCAAATTTGTTTGGTGAGCTTCGCATATGCACACTGAAAGGATCAAAGAAGGATCCAGGCTTGACAATAAAAGAAGATTTAGCCCAACCCTTTGCCACACTACGCACCTTTTCATCAGTATGTTCTTCCACAGCTTGGTGCAACAACGATGCCGCCCACCCAAGATTTTTGCTCAGCAATTCACCAACTTTGCTTTCTCCTTGGACTACTTGTATTAAATTGCCAAAGCAATTGTTGGATAGTGGTGGGTTTAATCTTGTCCTAACGTTAATTGCTAATTTGCATCTAGTTTGTAGATTATCATTCAAGCAACGCACCCTAGTGATGCACTTCCATATGAATGCACATAAGGCTTTGAAGGAGGATACGTTGTTCTTCTTACCTCCATAATCTCGATTTTCCCTTGCCTTGAGTTCCAAAATTGACTCTATCGAAAAGTGGAAGATTCTCTCCCTCAGCTTTAGTGCCTCGTATCTCTCTATGAATTCATCAGGGTGCGTGAACGGAAGCTTGAATTTTGGTCCAACTCCATCTATGAACCACTTCTTGTGGATTGGTGGCCTTGAAATTACAATGTCTTGTCCATTTGCCATGAAAATTTCTGACATTGTATTGAAGAAGTTCCAATAGGAGGTTCCATCACCACACGCATGATTCATAGAGCACCCTATGAATATGCCATCGACAAGCTCGGTCACTTGGATCGATAACAAGGGTCTAGTGTGTCCATCATGGTTGACTGCCTGATCATGGTCGAAGAACGATTGAACCACACAAGGCACTTCTTTGGGAGAGAGGATTTCGGCTATTTCCATGTCTAGTGTAGCATGGATAAACCTGGCTCCTTGACCCTTGTTGCAATTGATGAAGATCAAGGTAGTGTGTTGGTCTTTATCGATTTCGGACTCAAACCGACCTGCAAGTGTGTAAAAATGAATAAGGGTCAGCGATAAAGAATGCTTCAGATTGTCAAGAAGAATTTTCATGGGGTCCGGATGGTTGGTGTTTGGTGATGGCTTAGAGAACAAAAGGCCTTTTTGGATGTAATGGAATGACAATGTAACATGATCTTCTGGTGTCAAGTAAATTGGGTTTCTTGAATCTTGCACTTCATCTTGCGGCTTGATGAAACACTCTGAACTATGTCTCAGAATGGGTGTGTTGGCCATTTGGGATCTTTGGCTTTTGATCTCTCTAGAATATACACTCATTTTTTTTTTTTTTTTTTTTTTTTTGTCTATTTAGACTCAGATACCCACGCACCCGCAACGCGTGGGCGTGACTATGTTATCACGTATACAGAACGCGTAGGCGTACGTTTAAAACGGATATCCGACCATTATACCCACGCACCTGCAACGCGTGGGCGTGACTATTTTGATAAAATATTACGTCTGCGTAAACTGTACCCGTAGGGTAATTTCGGAAATATTAAAATATACCCACGCACACGCAACGTGTGGGCATGAGTTTTTTCAAAAATATACCCACACCACGCGTTGCGTGTGCGTGTGTACCTGACGTTGGTTATTGGGCTGATACGAGAATTGATCAGCCAAATTGAAAAACGAAACTACAGCCCCAAGAGAACGTTTTTACGTCAAAACTAAAAAATGTATCCTCTCCGCTTGCAACTTTGTAGATAGGGAGTGATAAAAGTGGACGAGGGCTTCACCAGTTTAGTATGAAAGGTAACCACCAAATCTTTGTACATAATTGTAACACCCTTGTCAAGTTACAGAATTACTCTTGGTGACTAAGACATTATTATCAGTGGTTATATCCTTTTTTAACATCTGTGCTAGTTGCTAGTTGCTAGTTGCTAGTTGCTTATTGCTTATTGCTTCTGTGTCTTTCTACATGGTTCTAGTATGTGAGAAGGTTCAAAGCAAAGGAACAACGACATATAATGAGGTTGGTTGATTTCATCGACTCACTTTGGTTTTAGGACAAATATTTACCCCCAAATTCTCAATTTGGTTTTAGGATTAGGAGGTCTTATAACTACAAAATCTATCATCATAAAGTATTATATCCAAAATAACATACTGACATAAAGTATAAAACTACATAATCTAATGTGGATCAGATCTATCCTCTTCCTCGCGCCCAGAACCGCTACCCTCACCACGCACGTGTTACGAGTTTTGAAAAAGAGATGCACGTTGAGGTGGATCCGGAACGGGGTAAGGTTCCCCAGTCATAAACCCGATGAGAGAGATAAGGTACTCCGTCTCGTCATTACTGATACTTGGACATTGGAGACGCTCGCGTACCGATCCAAGAGATAACTGAAGGCGCTGTGTAATTAAAATATATGTAAAAATCACGTAATATTACTTAAAATATAATAACCTTGTATAAACGAGAAATTACTTACCACAATAGCATCAACAGCCGGAGGCCGAGGGACTTGTTGTGGTTGTGAGGTAGGATCCACATAAGGGTGAGTGATGTCGAGAAAATAGTCCATATAATGTTCGTCACAGTCCCACGACCACCTACATCGCTGATACGCATCAATGTCGAACAAATGGCTCTCGCGCTCTTCCCAGGTAGGATACTCGTCTCCTTTAAACTCCACTTTGTAGTCACTAATATTTTCTATTCGATTTTCTGAGCTTGGAGCATAGGGTTGAAGTGGAGGAACCTGTCTAAGCCCAAACTGTCGTAGGACTCGGGTGGCGTAATACGACTTTGGACATCCATGCAACGAAGAATACCATCCAGTATAGAGAGTCGATGAGTAGTCCTAAAATTGACCTCTAAAAGTCCATCACCTTCCCTCCAAGGCATCCACTGGACCTGCAAATAATACAAGGACTATGCAAGTAGTTGACATTTATGCAAAGTTCATCATACAGGGTAACAACGGGAGATAGGCTCTCGTATATATGTTGGTTCTCCACCAGCTCCATCCCGATCTCCATGCGGACTCTCCAGAATTCATGCTCGGGCCATCTCTTCAATACTGATAAGCTTCGATAACCACAATGTCCGTCATCTTCCACATTTCGAGCTTGGGTGATGTAGGCAAACATGAAGTAGTCTATACTCTCAGTTGGAAATTTAATCCCCCAACGCTCCAACTCCATATGTGGTAGTTGCCCAACAATTTGCTCATCTGGAGTCTCACCTTCATTCGTAGAAGACGCTCTACTATGTGTCTTGCTCCCTGGGGGTCGTCCCCGTTTAGGCTTGCAAGCTTTCAAGGTATGTTCCCACTCACTGGCATCCCTTTTGTTATCCCATTTGGTTCCTCTAGCTTTTGGAGGTCTACCTTTGGGAAGGACGCCTGTAGGCTCCTTCAGAGATGTTTCATGAGGCCTTTTCAAGGTATTGTACAATGAGGTGACCTCTGATAAAAAGTCTTCACTCATTTCACCAGTAGCCACATCAGATGTCATCTCCCTCCGTCTAATATAAGGTATTGATACTGGAACTGTGGTATCTTGCTCGATATTCGGATCTGTAACCCCTTCCCACGTCACTTGTCTCCAAAAGAGGTGTATCTCTGACTCTATAAGGGGAGTATTTTGAAGCATGGCAGTTCCAATTCTATGGATACACGGTAGCCCAAGACATGTTCTCCACCAATGATCAGTGCAAGATTCTGGGATGTCGCCGTTCAGTATAGAGTAATACAGATCCAACAACATCATCAAGCACTTCGACGTGACTTTGCAGACAGAGGAGAAAATAAGGCAAAGATCTCAGGGTCAAGGTCATATACCTCCGTCAAAACCTTTGTTTGTGACATCTCGATTGTTTCCCTAATCCTATCACGTTGAGCCTCTAAAGCATAATGTATCCTCACAACCAATGAGTTAAATCCATATCGAGAAGATTGCAAAATATCTTTCAAACTTTTGTGGATGCCCTCAACCCTATAGGAAAACAAAAATATTAAAAAAGAAGTTGCGCAATCAACTTAAACATGCATACATATCTTATACAAGGTTACCTGTTTGTGGTCCTTGTGAAGAAATGAAGATGAAGGTCAGTCCAAGCTCGGACTATATTCTCCTTGTAAGGATTGAACCATGTAACTTCAACATACCGAACAAGGCCATTGTTCCACGATTCTAGCAACTTCTCGAGCCTAATTTCATAGCTCCTCTCTGTGCACAACATAAATAACCCCCAACATTGGTTCGCAAAATTGTCAGCTTGGTCCACGTTGTTCATGACACGCAAACCATATGACTGAATGTTGTGCTTAATGTGAACCCAACACAACAAATGTTTCACTGTATTCCCGTAAACACTTTGAATTGCAGAGATGAGAGCCTGGTCTCGATCAGTAACAATTGCAGTTGGCTTCTCTCCCACAAATGCAAATAACTTCTTCAACCGCTCTAATATAAACACGTAACGAGAAATATCCTCCCCCTCGTGAATGCAAAAGCAATGTTGAATGTCTTTCCCGTGGAAGTAAAACCAACCATCTCAATCAAAGGCATGTCATACTTGTATATATATATATATATATATATATATATATATATATATATATATATTATTACAAGTATAGCATAACTACTACAAGAATCGTATAAAAGATTAGTAAAACAATAACAATACCTATTAGTCTTGTATGTGCCATCAATAATAACAACATAAGGGAATAGCTTTAGCAGATGCAGTGTCTTTGGGTTCGCAAAGAATAAGATATCCACTTGATTAGTAGGGCGCTCATTTATGTGATACACTTTGTATCCCTCTTGTTTTAGGTATCTAAGTGCCCATTGCGTTATGGTTAATTCTCCCTGATCCTCAAATTGCATCTTCTGGCTAAAGTTGTTGATTTGTTTGGAGGATGTAACATTTTCTGGAAACCGGTCTCTAAGCTCAGCAATAATCCAACTTGCCTTGTTTCCCATCTCGGTCCACCTCCTAACCAGTCTCTCTTGTTCTGAGGTCATTCTGCCAACATATGCATGCCCAAGGAAACTTGTAGGAAGGGCATGGTTGTGGTATCTGAAATCAACTTCAAGCTCCCCCCATGTTTCTGCTTTTGTTACCTTGTCTACGGTCAACCTATATCCAATCACCATGAATCGACAATTGCACTTTTTTGTTTGAGTTCTCCTCCCTTCCACATTATTTTTGAGCTTATACACACCATAATTCTCACATACCATTATCACTCTATTAAGATTTGAGTTTTTAGTAACGATAACCATCATCAACTTTTTTCCAAATTCTCTAACCCAATTGAACATTTTCTTCGGGCAATCCCACACATAGTCCACAGTAAAATCATCTGAGTAGTCTCTTGTCCATACTGTGAAAAAGGATGAACATTCAAGGGGGAGTGTTGTGGATAAAAATAGAGGTGAATAGTTCACCTTTTTACTGTAACTTGGCCTATACGACCCTTTTCTTTACGACCCTTACGGCCTTCAAGAGACAGATGATAATGGTTGACAATTTTTGGTCTTATAAAACTGAAATCTTGCTATAAATTACATGCATCAGATTATACAAAATTATCCAAGCAATCAAGAACAAATTTTCTTCATTTTCTTTAAATCTCATAACAAAATCAAAGTTTTTGTTGTTGTTGTTTGTTGGTACAAATTTGTTGGCTGTTTCTGGTACGGACTAATCCAGTCCTACTCCTCGTATGGATATATACCGACTCGCGCGACTCGTTCCTTCACTCGGACAGTTCAAGGGCCACCACCCAACCCGCCTCTTTCTACTTCTAACCTCATTCAAAAATCTCCATCTCTTTCATGGAACAACGCCCTTCTCCTCCATCGCCATTGAAGCTCACAGAGGAGCAAAAGCAAAGGGCTGAAGCCAATCGATTGAGAGCCCTATCAAAACGCAAAGCAATTATTGAACTCCATCAGCAGTCTTTCCAACCCCCAAATTGTGCATCGCGATTCCAAAAGCCTTTATGGGATGTGTACAAGTGCCGTAAACTCTTATCTCTTCCGATTTCGAACCCGTCGCCAACCCTTTTCCTTGACGAAGTTTCTGCTCAAAACCCAGTTGTCCGTTTGCCTGAAAGATTCCGAGTGAGGTTGGAAATCTGCTCGCCGGATTCATTCTCCATCGCCCCAGAAGCTGTTGATGGGTTTCCTTATCCAGGTGCAGAAGCATGCTTTGCTAAATTGGAGCAGTGGCTTTCCAGTGTATGCCATTTTCTCCCTCTTGGTCCTTTACAATCATTGTGAATGTCTAAATAAACAACAACAACAACAACATTACCCCAATGCTTCTAGGTGAGGGGGATCGAATGTACGCTAGATTGTTTCCGATGACCCAAAATGAAGATTGCGTAAAAAAATTGCATAGTCTGACTACTAATTCACAAAATAACGAGTCATTTTGCTTTATTCCATATAATTGCGAAGCAAAAATAGTGAATGTCTAAATAGTTGCTCAAAAATGGTGTTGAAGCTTTTTATGTGAATCAGTGAGTCAGTTAACAGCCAAGGTGCATAGTGAAGAAAGTCAATAAGTATATTAATGGAGAGAATGGCTTTTGAGACATATTTTCTTCTTGACAGGTCATGGCAACACATCTTACACAAAACCATGGTGGTGGAATGGCTTCTGTTTATAAGCTTAGGGACTATGAAGTTTCTCTGAAATGTTTGAAGAACTACAAAGATATTGAGATTGAAGAAATACCCTGGAAAACTTATAATGTTTTGGAGAGATTTTCTCATTTGAATGACTCGCAACGGTGGATACCATGCAGGACAGAGCATTTGCCTGATGAAAAAGTTGAAGAATTGATAAGTAAACTACCAAAAAAATTGCTGAATACGCTGATGCCTTTCCAGTTTGATGGCTTAAGATTTGGATTGCGGAGGGGTGGTAGGTGTCTCATTGCAGATGAAATGGGGCTTGGAAAGACCCTTCAGGTAGTGTGTGGTCTGTGCAATCTGTTGAATGGACACTGTATCCAATTTCTAGGCTAATGTGATTATATGGTAAAACTAGTACAAATTCTACTAAAGCACTTTCTTTTGTCTTAAGTTTCTAAACTCACAATTCATAGTTGTTTGCACTTCTAATTTTGATCTTAGGCCATTGCTATTGCTAGCTGTTTTGCTCATGAAGGACCAATACTTGTTGTTTGCCCTGCTATCCTACGATATGCATGGGCTGAGGAACTAGAGCACTGGCTTCCCACTTGTTTGCCATCTGACATTCATCTCGGTAATGTTTTAGTGATCATCCACATATTCATCCATGCTTAATTTATGTTTGCTCATTGCGTAGGGGAATGGGGAGGTGAAAACATTAACTTTTTTGGAAAATATATGGAACTTCTTTATAGTTTCACCTTTCTGAATTGTAATTACCATGTTCAACTCACCTTTCTGCTTTGAATTTACAAAATTCAGGAAATCTTAAGCGGTCTGACCTTCATGCAATATAATAACACTTTTTCCATTTACACTTATGTCACTGTCCAAACCAACAATTTAAAGAATATATTAGTTTGTAAAGTCGCTATGCAACAAGCCTGGTATTGGTTTTAGAGCTTAGAGTTGAAGATAATGTATGCATGAACCACTAAAACCTTATTTAATATTAAGCACATAACTATTATCAGTTTTTTTTCAGACCGTGTATCCTCAGCTTCTTCTTCTTCTTCTTAACAGTTTCCAAACCCTTGCCTTAAAGTTGGTGTTTTGCTTCTTAGTTGAATGTAAACTTAAGGAGTAGGTTTGTTATAGAGCATCACTATTCTAATATCTTAAGAAGTAGCATCCTTTTTCATTATATTTGACGATTTTAAATTTCTACTCAGGGTTTCTATTATTTCTGTAGCATTCATTACCTGTTGTTTGTTTCAGTCTTTGGGCATCTAAACAATCCTGCTAAATTGACAAAACTGCCTAGAGTTGTGGTGACATCATACACAATGCTTTCTCGTTTGCAAAAGAGCATGCTGGAACTGGATTGGGCTGTCTTGATAGTTGATGAATCACACCATGTCCGATGTACAAAGAAGAAATTAGAAGCTGGAGAGGTAAATCACGTCCTACACAATGCTTTGTTTTGGCTGAGTTGAAAAATCAATTGGGCTTACATGCTGAGCTTGGCATTTTTATCCCACATGATTCTTTGACCATGTTTTCTTCAAATTTGTTACAAATTATGACTCATGACTTTCCTTTATTTCTTCTCTGGACAGATAAAAGCTGCTCTTGATGTAGCATCCAAGGTCAAACGTGTTATTCTACTTTCAGGAACTCCTTCCTTGTCAAGGTCGTTATATTAGCCAACTGATGCTACTCTATGTTCATATTAACACCTTGTGTGTTTTAAAACTTATGAAGCTGCTATATTTGTGTCGTGGATTTTAATATTGATGATGTTCATGCTAGGTGATTATAGGCCATTCGACATATACCATCAAATTAATATAATATGGTGAGTTTTTTCCCGAAGTCCATATGGTTTGGCATGTATTCCTTGCAGTAAGGACATCATTTTTAACTACTTTCATATTATTTAGGCCTGGTTTATTGGGGAAGACCAAGTATGAATTTGCCAAAACTTATTGCTCTATGAAAATGGTCGAAGATTCTCAAGGGAAACCTTACTGGGTAAGACCTTCCTTACATTGAAGTTATGTACTTATGTGTGATATATTGAAGGCATATATTGAATTCCAGAATTTATTTTACTTCTCCAGGTGGTTGACTGTTTGACCTGTATCAGACACTTTGTTTTTCTATTTTTTCTCAAAATGTTAATAGAAACTTGAAAGCTGATTTGTTTTTGTATACTAAAAGTACAAGCTTACAAGAAATTCTTGTAAAACTCTAACTAGTTTCACGGATTACAGGACTACTCAAAAGGTTGCCGTTTACAGGAGTTGAGTGTCTTACTTCGTCAGACTGTAATGGTTTGTTCTTATCCTGCACATCATTTTGATTGTGGTGTTAATGAGTCTGTTCACCTCTGCATGATCATACTCCTTCAGTCTTTCCTACTGTGAAACCAAATATTTTACAGAAGGGCAAAGCCGAAATAAGTATCTTCAGAAAACAATACATTCAGCTGTCTGATTGATACTATCCCAGCAAAGCCTCTTAATAGGAGAAGGAGGAAGATTTAGTATTATTTCAGAGCAGTAAGTCAGTTGTTAGAAGTTATTAGAAGAGTCAATAGTCAGTTACTTATTTAGAACTAGTAGTGGGTTAGTGTGCAGTTATTTGCTCAAGTCACTATCTAAGTCTTATTTCCCATCAATTGTAACTAGCAGTTTCAGAATCAAGAATATATGAAAAACTTAGGAGAGTTCCTGCACACCCTGATTGTTAGATCTTGACAGCAGTGGGTTCCTTGGGCAAGATCCTTGCCTAAGTGGAATCTATCACTGATTCTTGTTGACAGAGTCCAGAATATTAGATGTTGGAATTGGAACTAAGAGTCTGTGCAGTGTTCGTCTTAATAAGTGCAGAGCCATGTCTGTTATGGACAATGGTCAAGGCAGATGACTGTTTTATACTCCGTAATAAAATTATACCTAAAATAGTAAATTGTTTTCTTGAATATTACATGTAACTTGTTACTTTTTTTTTTATTGACGTTGTATCAAGGACTTTGGATTATTATGACAAAGATAGTTACTGTAGATATTATTCTCGAGTCAGGTGTAACAAACTTAATCATATTGACTAGACTTGATCTTGACTAATTGTTTTCTTGCCTGCTTCATATAGATCAGACGTTTGAAAGAGAATTTGCTTGTTCAGTTGCCCCCCAAACGAAGGCAAATTATCAAGCTGGCACTGAAGAAATCAGATATTATATTAGCAAAGGAGGCCATTGCAAAGCATGATATTGGGATTGATGATGGCAAACAAAATAATGATAAAGCAGATGGTATATATTTTTTTAATGTGAAGCAGGAAATAACATATATTATATGCTAATTCTTTTTGTCTCAAATTCAAGTGCTTTCATCTGTTGAATTTTGGCAATGATAAATTGTGGTAGATACCAACGCTGGCTGTGTTGAAGGAATTTCTTCAAGATTAACTGTTTGCCTTAACAGTTATGAATTGATGGCATGTGTCGTAACATTGGCTGCATTTTGTTATCCTCTTTTTCAGATTCTGAAGATAACAGTTCAAAGAAGCTCTCTCCTCAAGAGCTTGGAATTGCAAAGGTCTCTGGGTTCCTTCAGTGGCTTTCCCTTCACCCAATCTCTACTGAAGTTGATGAAATGGAAAATGATGACATAAATTCCAGTGCTCATAAGATGATTATATTTGCACATCACCATATTGTTTTTGATAAAATACAGGTGAGAGCAAATTGATTCCATACTGGTTATCTAGTAGATGAACTGGAAGTTCTGTTTTCATTTCTGGATTTATACAAGTTAATCTGCAGAATGGTTTTTTCACTTCTATTATTCTTCTGTCTTAATTTGACATCAATGTTAAGTTGTTTGATAAATATAGTCTGGCCATAAATTCCAATCCATGTTATATTTCCGCTTAGACTTGATATTAATTTGACCTTGCGTTTCAACTGATGGTAAGGGAAGGCTCAGATGATTGGAGGGTGTATGCTACCCTTTTCAGGTGTAATTTGAAGTTCATGACCTTGCTATAACGAAGTATCCTTTGTAAAATAGGTTTTGAGAGGAAAGATGATGGCAAAAGGAGGAGATGGCAAAACATAGGGAGTGTGTACAAAGTAAATGAAGGTTGGAAGACAATTAAATGAGAAAAGGAACATTTAACCATCATTTCACCCCTAGCTACTGACCAATGCCTATAGGATAAAAGACTAGAACTAAGTAACCTCATTTTTTTATTTTGTTCGAAGGACATGTGAAGTTAAGTGTGAAAAGACGAATACTTTTAAATAAAATAGCACAGTAAAATCATATAAATGTGAAAATTGAATAATATATTAAGATAATTGTTTTTTTAATTGATAAGAAAAATGGCAAACCTCCAGAATTTTACAATTGTTCAATTGGATTCCATTACATTCTTATCCCAAATAAATTTGCATTTCTGTTAGAGAATAAGCTGGACCAATCTCTGCAGTTTCTACTTATGCTTCACTATTTTGTCATTTTTTTTCCAGAGTTTTGTTTGGAAGATGTTGTGTTGACATTCCTGCTATCTCTATCACTTGTTGATCTTCACCACTATCACCTAATAAATGTATTTCTAGGAATTCTTATGTGACAAAGGCATTGGATTTGTCCGCATAGACGGGAAGACACTTGATATGGATCGGCAATCTTCTGTCAAAGCTTTTCAATCATCAAACGATGTATGTAGATTCTCCCTAGTCTCGCTCTTGACCCAATAATTATGTACATGTATAACAAGGTTGTTTGAGTCCTTTTCCGTAGCTTAAAAGGAAAAACTCACTTGATTAAATTGAGTGAAATTGTTGATGCTCATTAATCTCTGTTTCTGCTCTTGGTTTCTTGTAGATATAGATAGAGCATTTCATGATCATATTCTTTCTGTTATACAAAATAAAGGAAACTGTAAGGAATTATGTTTGGGTAAAAAGTAATAGAAATTAAAGATACTATTTTGCTTCAATTAGAGCAATCCCTGTCATTAATCAGTATAATCCAGGCCTAACACTATAATTGAACAATGTGCTACTTGTCTGTATAGAGAAAAGTCACTTTTTCATGTCAGTTCTTATTCACTTTCTTTAGGCGTAAGAAAACCAAGGAAGATTAAGCTACAGCCGATTGTTGCTTTGATCAAGCAATTACCCTGTTACTTTTTTGCTTCAGGTCAAGGTTGCAATGATTGGAATTAAAGTTGGCTATGCAGGAATTAATCTTTCTGCGGCTCAAAGTGTTGTCTTTGTTGAGCTCCCCAAGGAACCAACATCATTACTTCAGGTGTTTTTGAGAATCAATTTGCTGTTCTTAACTCAAGAATAATAATTCTGTCAGTCTTATGCTACTGCTTATTGTTTTCCCTTCTTGCTCTCTGGTTTCATCAGATTCTTTTCCTGTTTTATGTTCTCCTGATGACTGTTTTCTTCATAATTTTTTTTCCATGTATCTGAAGGACACTCAATGTTCTTGAAAAGGAGAGTTCATTGTTAGTACAAGAAAAAAGAGTCGGTTTTTCATAACTGTGTAGACTTATCTGACATAGCATGCTGCCAAGTGTTCTTTCTTATCGGTTTCTGCTCTTCGATGCTTACTTTTTGTCTTTCTTCAGGCTGAGGATAGAGCACATAGGCAAGGCCAGACAAAAGCAGTCAATGTTTATATTTTTTCTGCAATGGTTTGTCTTTCTTCTCTTCTCACACTCCACATGTTCTTCTTCCGTTCAACACTCTCAAGCTCCCACCTTTTATGATATTTTCTCATATTTCAGGAAACCTCTGATGAATCACTATGGCAGAGGTTGAACAAGAGTCTGTTTCGTGTGTCATCGGCAACTAATGGCAAGTATGACGCAGTATCAACAATAGAGGTGCTTTTCTATCTATATATGCTCTTAGCAATATATTTTGAATCTCAGCATACCATGTCAAAGTTACATTCTCTAAAACATTCGACTGTTGTCTTCTCGTGCCATACAAGTACAACTATGCTCTATATTTGCCAATGTTCATTTCTGAAATACAATTTTCGATCATGATTTATATCCTTATATGATGGATTATTAGTCGGCTCGTACTGTGTTAAAGTAATAGTGCTGTCAAGGCTCTGTTTCGCTAGATTTATTTAGGTGACCTAATAGCATAGTATCATCTTGGTGTTCTGTAAAGACCTTTTGGTACATTTTTTTTCCCTGTGCAGTGTCCCTTTTTCTGGAATATAAATTTTACTCTCTTTGTCTGTGTAAACTTGCAGGTTGATAACGTCTCTTGTTTAGAGAACTCAAATGAAATGAACAAAAGTACATGCAGAATTCCAAATTCTGTTGCTGGTGCAGCAATAAACGAAGAGAAATCTCCTCAGGGCTTCATTCCAGAGAGTGAAGTAAATAATGATTCTGACATGGTATGTGAAACAATTGAATTTAACATGCTGCTGAAGGAACTTGTGTTATACCAAATGAGAAAGAAAACTTCAGAAGCATTTTTGAACTCATAATTTTCTCTTTGCATTTATTTTACTGCATTACAGACTGATGAAGAGATGGTGCATGAAACACAAAGGGAAGTTGATCACCAGCCTGGTGAACCATCTGAAGTAGGCAGCTCCATGCATACAGATAATCTCCTTTTTGAGGTAAGAATATGTGGACAGTGGTATATAGCCAACTCTTTCAATTTTTTAGAATTGATGCTTATTCACATCGTGTGAGAGGTATAACCCCAAACCTTTAAGTTTTCATAGTGAAAAGAAACAGTGCACTACCAGCAGGGTCTGGGGTGTTAGGATGTATGCATCCATAGGCCATAACGTGAGACGCTAGAGGATGTGTCCCAAAAGACCCGGAAAAAGAGAGATTATTTCTCGAGTTGATTCTTTAAAAAGTTTTTCTTGTTCAATTCTATTTCTCCTCTCTTCATAGCACTAACTTCTGCTCATTGGATTGAAAGCGTTGTAATATTTGATCTATATATCTGTAGGTGAGCCAGTATACTGGAAGAATCCACCTGTGGGCTTGCATCCCTGGGGTGGACTCAAGGCCAAGACCACTTTCCGAGAATTTTCAGCCTGAGGAGATTATTTCTGGATGTAGCAAATATGCTTCTTATGGATTCATCAAGGAAAATCCAGCTTGTCGGGATGCTCTTCTTGTCTTCATTGATGAGTGGAATAACCTGAGACGTGTAGACAAAAGGAAACTGTTTGGAAAACCTCTTCAACTTCCATTATCTGCTGAACTTTCGTATTTGTGTGAAAGTGCGAACCATGATGATAAGGTTCGTTTAGTGCTTTTACTTTCTTGAATTCACTGCTATGGTGCTACAAATAGCTTTCTCATCGTCTGTTATTGCTTTATCATAAATAGGGATTGCTCAAAGGTGGAAGTAGAAGAAGGAATACACCTTTGTGTGAAATAAGCCTTCCTTTACCACCGGGTGCAGTGTGGAAGCAGGTGTTACTTGTCGGTAACAGGAAAAAGGACAAAGTATACGTGCAGGCTTGGTCCACAATGGAGGAACCCCTTTGTAAACTTTGTCAAAATCCGTGCAAGTAAGCACAATATCGTTGATACCAGTTTTTAGTTTGTTCATCTTTACTCCATAAAGAAAGAAAATAGTTCTTCTGGAAAACTTAATGTGAAACTACATATTCTTATGTTCCTTCTTTTCTTAGGAGCTGCAATGCCAACAAACCAGAGTTCTTTGAGGATCTGTTTTGTAACCTGGCCTGTTCTGAAGAATACCGCTCACGGACTAGCAACAGATTCCTCCGCCACGTAAGCAAATTATGTAACATGTTATTAATACGCCTCCGTCTGTGTGAGTTTGGATTCACTGGTCACTTTTGATGTCATTATGTACATGTCTGAGAAGCTCACTGGCATTTTTTTCCAGGAATTGTTTAAAATTGAGCATGGCATTTGCACAAATTGCCAGCTGGACTGCCACAAGCTCGTCTTGCACTTACAACCCTTGACACTCGAAAAACGAGTGGAATACATCAAAAGAACAGCACCAAATTTGGCAGAGCGTCAGAAATTGTGAGTTTTGATGGTTATGTTTTTACCTGTTGCATCATATCACTGCCTATGATTGTAACAAGTTTGCGATGCAAATATTGCTTTTATATTTTACTTCCGTCGCACAATTTATCAGATAAAAATGTTTAGGAGTCTTTTCTTGTTTGTGATAAACTTTGTAGGCTGGATAAGCTTGTTGCTGAACCCACTGAAGGAAATGCTTGGCATGCTGACCATTATGTACCTGTCTATGAAGGAGGAGGTTTGCACTTTGTTGCTGCTCTAAAAAAACCTTCTTTCATATCATTAGTTGCTTATCATAAATTTCATAAGAGGCAAAATACACACTAGCTTTTGATAGAGCCCTTACATTGGTGTTTTCTGTATTTTCAGGTGAGTGTAGGATAGAAAACCTAAGAACACTATGTGTTGCGTGTCATGCTGATGTCACTGCTGCGCAATGTGCTGAAAGGAAGCTCGCCAGGAGACACCTTAATGAAGCCCTCAAGAAGCTCAAGGATAGTGCTAGTAAGAAAAAAAAACGACCCCGTGTTACATCCAAGGTACCAATTCATGAATCCCAATTTAAACTTCTCCAAAAGATAGTTCTATGACTGACTCATGCTGCAACATCAGTATTTTCAGGCTCAAAGCTCGTCGAGTCCTAAACCAACAATGAATCTAGACGACGACGACGACGATTTCCTACTAGTCAGAGTTCCTGGTAGCGCTTACTCGAACAATTCATAGCATCTGTTTCTTGAATATTTGGGATTGATGTAAAATGGAGGCTGATCTGAATGCGATCATCCTTCATATATTCTTTTGTAAAACAGAAAGGATAAGCTTCTTGAGTATTGATCTGATTGTACCGGCTATGCTTATCTGATTGTCTGACTACTGATCTGATCTTATGTCACATATAATTAAATTATTCCAAACATGGTAATACTAAGGAAATTATTCAGTAGATAAACTTGAAAACAATAAAATCAACCCTAATTTTCACAAAGGTTGAAAACTACGCTGACATTGGTCCGATAAAGCCTGGATTTGGTGAACCATTACTTTCTGATTAAGCCAAATAGTAGGGGTGGTTGATCCTCTTTGGGATATGATAATATTATAATATAAAGTCAGTAATTTTTTTTATAAAATTCTTCAAATGCAGACAGCATCTGTCGTCGCCTTCACTCTCTCAGTTTGCCGAATCCAGTAGCTCCTCACTTTCCCAAAAACTCTTCTTTCTTTCCTCACACTCTTTCACACGCAAAATTCACAGATCTGAGCTATACCCATCTCATCCCTTTCCCAAATTCTGCAACAGTAGCTCATCAGCCATGGGTAGCCTGCAACTTTTCTTGTTTTTGCTACTGGCCTTCTATTCATCAACTTCAGCTCAGGAAATTGCAAGGGGAAAGGTGGTTGTTGATGGAGGCAAAGCTCTTGCTGAAACTAGTGAAAACTTCATATGTGCTACTGTTGATTGGTGGCCTCATGATAAGTGTAATTATGACCAATGTCCATGGGGATACTCATCCATTATAAATCTGGTATGAGTTTATCCTTTTGTTCAAATTTCGATTATAAGGCATAGTTGTGGTAAAACTTAGCTTACACATTCTCTGCTGATCTTGTTATTTACAGAATTTGTCACAACCAATTCTCGGAAAGGCAATTAAAGGTGTCCTTATGAATTAAGACTAAGATTACATATTGTTGTTTTCGTCTATTTTAATTCAGAAACATGGATTTTATACTGTGATTTTGGTTGCATTGCAGCTTTTGGGCATTTGAGAATTAGGATAGGAGGGTCTTTAGAAGATCAGATATTATATGATGTGCCAAGCTTGAAATCTTCATGTCATGCATTTTTCAAGAAATCAGATGGGCTGTTTGGGTTCTCAACTGGATGTCTACATATGCAGCGGTGGGATGCTGTCAACCATTTCTTCTCCGAAAATGGGTGTGATATTGTAACTCTTTAAAACTTCACATAATTTGATTATTTTCCAAGTTTTGTAATTCTAAGTTCTTAGGATTGCCATGTATGTAGAGTCCTTCTTACATTTGGATTGAATGCTCTACATGGGAGACATAAATCAAAAACTACTACATGGGTTGGAGATTGGGATCCAAGTAATGCTATTGATCTTATAAAGTACACCATCTCAAAAGGGTACAAGATTGATTCATGGGAGCTCGGTAACTATCTTTTGTCTTTGCAACCTATATTTAATTATCTTAATGCTTCTGAGTGTTTTACTCAACATTGTGTTTCACCTTTAAGGAAATGAATTGTGTGGAGGTGGTGTGGCGGCTCGTGTTGATCCGGTGCAGTATGGAAAAGACGTAATCCAACTTAGGAGAATCGTCAACGAGCTTTATGAGAGCTCGGAATCAAGGCCATATGTTTTAGCACCAGGAGGATTCTTTGATAAAGACTGGTTTATTAAAATGCTTCAGGCTTCAGGAGCTGGTGTAGTCGATGGATTGACTCATCATATATACAATCTTGGTCCAGGTTGGTGACCTGATTTCGTCTATTATCGATCAATTTTTCTTATTAATTTCAATTCTATTCTTAGAAAAATAACCTTACTATCAAAATTTCTGAAATAGTTTCTGTTGCTATGAAGGGAATGATCCAAATCTTGAAAAGAGAATGCAGGATCCAGACGTCTTGGACAATGTATCAGGCACATTCAATGATCTGCGGGGAGTAATTGAACAGCATGGTCCATGGGCTTCAGCTTGGGTTGGAGAATCTGGCGGTGCTTACAACAGTGGCGGTCACCATGTTTCTGATGCTTTCATTAACAGCTTTTGGTAATCAACACACGACTGATCTTGTTCAGTTTTTACACCAAACTATAACCTTTTTATTATATCTAAGCTCTTGGATTTAAATTATATCAGGTATTTGGATCAGCTCGGGATGTCAGCTACTTATAACACAAAAGTATATTGCAGACAGTCGTTAATTGGTGGGAATTATGGCCTCATTGACAAAGACACATTTGTTCCGAATCCAGACTTCTACAGGCAAGTGAATTTTAATAACATTTCTCACCCTTTTTGTTTTTGTAAACCAGCACTTAATTATATTTTTTATTTATGTGTAGTGCACTTTTATGGGATAAACTGATGGGGAAGAAGGTCCTTTCTGTCGCTACTGATGCATCACCTCTCCTGCGCTCTTATGCTCATTGTTTAAAAGGACAGGTAACTCTCTTTTTTATCTCTAGTTTATGATGTCTTCTATATCTTCGTCATGTCATGATAAATTGCAGTACAAAGAGTTTATGCAACAAACTAAAAATATGAAGTATGAAGGTTATAAATCCAATATGGAGTATACATGTCTAGACAATGATTTTTCCGGAAATGCCGTTGAACGTTTATTCCACCTTTTTTTCCTACATACTTCTCAAAGATTTATTTTTTACCAAACACATATTCTTACAGAACCCTTTTATTTTTTTGTGTTTGTAAACACATAAACTAACAACTTAACAAGCCCTTTTTTCCCTGCACACTTGAGCTTAGTTTTTGTGCTTCTGGCAGGACGGCATTGCTCTGCTTTTCATCAACCTTAACAACCAAACAAGCCTGACGCTCGACATCAGCTCATCAACACTCAAAGAATCGTCTATAGCAGATGGTGGGGCCCAAAAGAAAAGCGCGTTCATACACGGTCTCCGGAAAACCTTCTCCTGGACAGGAAGCAAAGTCGAGCTCCACAGAGAAGAGTACCACTTAACCCCGAGAAATGGTGATCTGAGAAGCCAAACCATGGTCCTAAATGGTAAACCGCTTGAGTTATCTGATGAAGGCGATATCCCAAAGCTCGAACCCGTCTCTGTAAATGTTGAATCTCCCTTATACATCTCTCCATCTTCCATAGCCTTCATAGCCATTCCCAGCTTTGATGCTCCTGCGTGCAGGTGAAACCACACACATGCATTATTTATAGAGATACATGGAATTTTAAATCCATATGAAATGGTTGATGATTTTAGTGTGTAATGAATAAAAAAACAGTTCATAGCTCAACATGCATGTAGAGATGTTCATAGTTTGTGTTCAAGAAAAAATTGTTTATATATATGTGAAATTGAGTTGTCAATAATTTGATACAGATTGCACAATTAATGTATGTTTTAGGCGTTATCTAATCTTAATCTTAATATACTAATTTGGTTCTCCAAATTAATCACACTGCAATGCTTTGACATTATAATGACATTATTTGGGAATCCAAACGGACCCTAATTTATTATTATTTTCATTTTTTCTTTTCCCATTTTTTTTTCCATTTACGAATATGTCGTAAAAATGTAAAAATGATGACTTTGACCCACCAATAATCACACTGCAATGCTTTGTCAATAAAATGTAAAAATTAATCACACTGCATTGTCAATAATTTTTTTTTCCATTTCCTATATAATTTTCTGTAAAAAAAACACAAATATTTAATCTTACTTCCTAAAATTTTGAAAATCATGAAGATTGAATTGATAACAAAAATAGTGTGATTTCCTTGGGTTCAACATAATTATAATGTGTTACTCGGACACTCCAATTTTTTGCTTACGCCCGGATCGGATCGACATGGATTCGGATATAGAAGGTGAGGTTGTTGTTCAATCGCCCTTGTAGCTCAGTTACGCTCCTCTGCGTGAAAGAAAGGATGGCAGAGAGGGAAAAGGAGAAGATAATTTCAATATTTTGAGCCATATCTTTAACTAAAAATAGAAAGCCCAAACCAAAAAAAGAAAACACACGTGTGTCTTCAGATATGAGCAAGTTATGCTATCATGTTTAAAAATTCTCAGTTTAAAGGATTGGCATGACAGATGGATAAAAAATCTCAGTTTTAGCCGAAAATTTACGTGGCGTTTTAGAAAGAGATCAATTTTTTTAAAACACTATGTCGTGATGTTTTTATATTTCCGGCTCAAAAGTTGAAAAATCTGGCTCATACAAGTCATCCGATAATAAGTTGATAAAACCAATTCTCTTAAGACATGTCATATGACCAAAAATCCATACTGAGGCTCAGTTCGGATGCACGGTGCTGATGCTGGTGCTGATGCTGATGCTAATACTGTTACTGATTTTAATGCTGATGCTGATGCTGATGTTGATGCTGTTACTGTTACTGAAATGTTGAATGGTATGTTCGGACGACTACACTTTAGACTACTTAAAAACGCAAAAATTATGATAAAAAGACTAAAATATCCTTACATTGTTGTTTAAAAGGGTAACACGTGCAATGCACGTGATGCATTTCATGAGTGTTGTGATGGGCACGTGTACTGGGCACGTGTACTGGTCACGTGACCTCGTCTTCAACCCATTTCATTCATACATGGAGCCAAATGGCTCAGATTTTGTTATCTCTCTAACACCCTTTCTCCCCCAAAACAACACAAAATTAGGGTTGCAACCCCGACGGCGACTGCGCTTCGCAAACCTTTTCGATGGAGATCGTGTTCTTAGCTAATTAGGGTTGCAACTCGAACTCGAAGTTTCAAACTCACCGATGCTCTTTTGTTCATCTCTGTGGAAGTGGTTAGGGTTAGGTTTATTTTTGTGGTGGCAGGCTGAGGCTGCCAAAATTTATAAGCTTTCTTAGCCTCCATGTATTCTCTACTCCTCTGCAAACTCTGAGATGGACAACTGCTTGTATTCTTCTGCCGGAGACGACGCCTCTCATCCCTCTTCTAGTATAAAATTCTTTCTTTTTTTACTCTGTTAGCTAGCCCTGACTCAAATTTTGATTGAGTTTGTTCAGCTTTAACTCATTATTTGGTAATTAAGTTGATACTTATCTCTTTTTACCTCTATGAGTGGACTATGATTTGAATTCAGTTCTATTGGTTACAAATTGGAGTAATTCGGGTCTTTGCATCTCTCAAGTAATGTATTTACTAAGCATTTTTATAACTTTCTTTTCGTTTTTAACACAGTTCTTTTTTGTGACTGAATTTTGACAGTATAACATGGGAATTTTTGTCACTGGAGGTGTTGGATTCATTGGTTCTCACCTAGTTGACATATTGATGGAAAATGAGAAAAATGAGATGAGACTGGATTCACTTGAGTTGTTAGATTCATTTGTGCAATCCATTTGAGTTCTTAGATTCATCTGTGCTCAGATAGTATATACTGAGAAGATTATGTGGAAAGTTCCAGTTTGTTTTTTTGTGGATCATGATAAGCTCATGATTTATTTGCACAGTGAGCATTAGTGATAGATGAAGATTTGATGCACTGAATGGAATGTTATAGTACCCGGTGAATTACTTGGGCAATAGTATGAAACAATCGGGGTTAATTAGTTGCTTATGTTGGTTTCATAGCTTATCACCTAATATCCAATCAGAAAAATGTATTTTAGGAACAAGTGTTCGCATGTTCATATGAACATTCACCTACAGAAAATGAATTATGATCTTATAGTTATGTTAATAGCCTTATATATATGGTTTAACTCTTGTCTATTAGCTCAAGGGGAGAGCAATGTGTAATTACACATGATGTGGGTTCGAATCCCACATAGACTCCAACATTATATGATATTCTTAGAACTCAGTTAGGAAAAGAGAAAAACTTGTTACATTCAGCTATCATGTACTGTGATAAGTCATTGGGATGATTGTTTCCTTGTAGGAAATGACCTACTAATGTCTCTAAATTGTACTAATAACATGTAGAGTGACTTTGAAATCAAACGAAAAAAATGAAGAAGAAAAAAAGACGAGAAGCCTTCAGTAAGTCAGCACGCTCAAGCCTGCCATTCATTCCAACCATATCAGTTGCAGCCTGCAACAGTAAGATTTTCCATCTTTTCTCTTGAGTGTGTGTTGGCTTGAATTTTGTAGCTGAATTAGATGAGCTTTACTAGGATTGTTGAGGTGTGTAGATTTGGAATATGGTTATTAGTCTGACTGTAGGCAATATAGTTGGAGAATATTTCCAGAAGTTTATCAATAAAGTCTGAAAAATCAACAAGAAAATCAAGCCATCAGAAATAAGTGAAGCAATGTCATCCTCTAATGACATGGATAATACCAGCCTGCCTGGACTTTACAACAATATATTCAAGAAGCTTCTCCATCCAATATTCAACAACCTATGTGGGATTTGAACCCACATCATGTGCAACAAACACATTGCTCTTCCTTTTGAGCTAATAGGTTTTTGATTAATTTTAAGCATCCTATATTATCTCTTTAAGTGTTTGATTATACAAATAAAACACCGTAACATTTTACTGCATTAGTTAATGAGTTGAATACTCCAATACATTGAGCTAATGGTATTTGACTACTCCAATACATTGATGTTTTAAAGAAAAAACAGAGTGCAAACCATAAGCAAAGTTGAATCCTTTACCTCTCTCTCATACAATCAGAACAATAAAATCTCTTTTTGCAACTGAGACACTTGCTCAAAGCCTCAAAGTACCAGCAACAACAACATTCTTCCTACACCAATGACACTTCTTCCTCCCACCACCATCAGCTGCAACTCCTTTGTGGTAGAGATCAACACAAGTCCGGGATCCCCAATCAAATATGTTTGCATCCAAAACAAGAATGAAGAAAGGAAAGCAACCTAGCTTCTTGCAAGACAAGGCAGTTACTGACACCAGTAATCAACTTCACTGAAAAGAATAAATGGAGGAGGGGAACAAACAAAAAATCAGTATTTTGCTGTCAAAATTGAGTGTTCATGCCAAATTTCAGTTTTTTGCTGCAAAAAAAACAGTATTTTACTGTATAAATTGAGTGCTCATGCCAAATTTCTGTTTTTTCTTGCAAAAAATCAGTATTTTGTTGTAAAAATTTAATACTCACGCCAAATTTCAGTTGTAAGTTGTTTGCTGTCAAAAACCAGTATTTTGCTCTGTCAAAATTGAGTATTCAAGCCAAATTTGAGTTGTTTCTTGCAAAAAAATAAGTTGTTGTCACAATTAGTTGAGATGAAGAGAAAATCAGTGGCAACAGATCATCATTTATTGGACAGTCCAAATGCAATCATTCCAATTAGTGTTTTCTGGCTTGTGCCTCAGTATGTCATTCATGGATTAGCAGAGGTGTTCATGAATGTAGGACATATGGAGTTTTTATATGATCAAGCACCAAAGAGCATGAGAAGTACAACAACAACACTTTACTGGATAGCAATAGGGTTAGGGAATTACCTTGGAACTTTCATGGTGACTATGGTGCATGAGTACACTGGAAAGGAGAATAACTGGCTACCCGACAGAAATCTCAACAGAGGAAGATTGGAGTATTACTATCTGCTCGTTTCAGGTGTTTGTGTAGCCTTGTGATCGTTGTATACATTGTATTTACAGTGTGGCAGCAAATAAGATCTGATGAACATTTCTAAATTCATACAACCATTCACAATTTCACAATGTGTACTTATTCAATGAAAATGCAAGCAAACGCACAACTCCATCAAAGAAAGAACATAATCTGGCTTCTACTTCTTCTCCACAACCACATGGAATCCTTCAATAAGACTCGCCAAAATCGATTTCATCTGTATACACACCATCTCCTTCAACAAAAATAGATTCAGAGAAGTATCCTTATGATTCTGATTCATGTTGTATACATTGTATTTACAGTGTGGCAGCAAATAAAATCCGATTGTTATGAACAAATTCATACATCCATTCACACTTTCACTACTCATTCAATGAAAATGCAGGTAAACACACAACTGCATCAATTCACTTCATACATAAACTAACCCCGTCAACAACACTCATTTTAACCTAGATTTGAACCCCATAAACTAACCCCAGAATCAGCCCAAGACCCTATAAATAAAATTTGGGTGAGGAGGGGAGCAAACAATTTGTAATCAAAACTCACAACAATAGCCCCAAAATCCAATTGAAACTCGTCTAATCAAAATCCCTAAAATAAAAACCCTAGTTTTGTTTTTGAAAGATTTATATGATTTGAAAACCCAAGTTCTTGGTAGTGGTAAAGCAAGAAGAATGGTAGTTGAAGTCTCAAGAGGAAAAATGGAAGTGAAGAAGGAAAAAACGATTCAAAACCGATTGAAACAAGAACGAGAGCGAAAAGAGTTGTATCTGGGAGTATAGAGGCAGAACGATGTCGATCAAGGTTGAAGAGTTCAGATTCGATGAGATCGAATGATGCACAACGCAATAGCAGGGTTTTTATCAGAAAAAAGAAAATAACCGTTGCTTGCCTACCTCGGATTTGACAGAGCAATAAGAAGAAGACATTGAAGAAGAAGAAGAACACATATCGGGGGCAAGAAGGTGAATCCGGACATTTAAATTAAGTGATAGGTACTCAAATTTATTGAAAGTATGAGAATGATGCTTTTTATTTCTATGCTTTTAAGTAATAAAAAATAGCAATTTTAACTTTTAAGTAGTTACGGGAAAAAATATCCGAACAGGCCATCGGGTACTTATTTTCGTCTGAAAATAAGTAGAAGTATTTTTAAGTACTTAAAAGTACAATTTAAGTTACATCCGAACTGAGCCTGAGTCTCCTTAAAAGCGAGAATAAATCACTAATGAGCAACTCAACCCAAAACACCGGGTGAAAATTGATAACAAGCTTGTGTACACTAAAATAAACAACTTGCAATCTATCTTCTGCAGCAATGGTGAAGATACATTGGTTTTCAGGAAGGCTTAAGCAAAGACTGCAGAATCAATCTGTTCAATATTTGTGAACATCTGCCTGACTGTAGCTATGTAGTTAGAGGTCTTCGCCTGCACAAGTGTATGTTAACTAAAATCAACAATACCGTCAATGTGCAAAGGAGGGACAGTAAATTGCAGACATTGGAAGATCATTCAAAAGCATTTTCAGATAAAGCTTCAATTTAAAAATTCATAAGCTAGCTAGCTAGACTAGATCAGTCAAACTGTGAAACCATTGCGTGTACAGTCTTAAGCCAAAGGTGGGTAGGTAATGAGTCAAATATTGGCTGTCCTAATTGCACCTTACAATATTTAATGAAGTTTTCCTATGTGACTAATCATTCTCTACTAACCTTCAAAACTGATGTTTGTATAAAAATGTTCATGTGGCATGGCGAATTTAGATCCAGGATCTCAGGTCTCTTGAACAGAACCATGGGAAAAATAGAAGCATCAAATCTACAGCCTTCTTAAATCTAGTCACACTTTGCTAATGGTGGTGTAATAATTTCATCCCATTTAAAACTTCACAAAAGGCACTACCTTCCTACAATAATTTCCAGGTTCAGATAGTAATAAGAACAAGGCAGACAGACAGACAAACAAGATGAAACAAAGTTGATTGCAAATGGAGCAAAGCAATATTTTAAATTTCAGTAAATGTAATACACTAGGAATAGCATAGCATAACAGATAAATATATCATATTTAGGAATAGGCGGCCATACACATGGATTATTCTCAAGATAGATCGTAGTGAGCTTCTCCCTTGAACCAGATACAGCCTCAGCAAGGCCATCGAGTGAAGCAATCTGGTTGTCATTGAGCCATAGATCTTCCAACCTGCAAAAAAGTAAATTTAGATAAACATTCTCATATTTTACATGCAGTAATGACATAATTAGGAGAGTTCAACATACTTGCTAAGGTTTTCAATGTCATCTACTGATGTGAGCTTATTTGATGACACGTCTAATACACGGAGATTCACTAATGTCGATAGACCTTCCATTTTTGAGATTCCATTGTGGCTCAAGTAAAGTTCTTCCAAGGCCACACATTCCTGGGGTTTGACATAGATATTATACTAGATAATTTAGCCGAAATTATTTCCGATCAGACATGACCAATGCGGATATGATGCAATAATTACAGACCTCAAATCCCTTCATAGAAGTCAAGCGATTGCTTTGCAAACTGATCTTCTTGATGTACTTTAACCCACAGAGATCTACCACTCGGATACGATTTCGGCCAAGCCACAATTCTTCTAGGTAAGTTAGGTTATGCAAATTCTCCATCACCTGAAATGGGAACGGCAATCCAGAAGATTAGAGTAAGTACTAACATGCTAAAAATTATGTGCAAGGATAGAATAGAACAAATTGAGGAAAAGAGAAAACAAACCCGCAATCCATTGGAGCCAAGTTCAAGGATTTTCAGTTGTTGAAAATGTTCAATCTCCTCTATCTTAGTTACTTCGTTTTTAGACACGTAAAGTTCTTTGAGCGTACTTGTCACCTTTGACAATCCATTTAAGGATGATATTTCGTTGAAAGAAACATCAAACACCGAGAGGCTCTTGAATATGCTAGCATCAGGTATCTTCTTAAGTTTATTATCTCTGAGCACAAGTTCCTGCAATGCAAATCACTGAATTGATACAAGCAATGACTTGAAAGCCTGCTATATGCCTAGATGCCAATAAAGTTTACAGAAAGTCATTAAAGTTAAAACAAAACCAATCACTCATATATAAGATAAAAATGGATGCTACTCATAAAAAAAAAGAAGCTGGGTGAGACCATTTTCCCTCTACAAAAACTAATCAAGGATAATGGATCGACACATCGTTAGCCAGTGTAAATTTTAATCACCAGCATATAAACCACACATCACCATGCCCAACAAGAGTTGATTATGGCCAACTAAGTAAGTGCCATAGTGATATCTGAAGTGCAATTACCAATCCCACAGCCTTACACAAAGAGATACATTACACATTTACACATGATCCAAAAGTAAAGGTGTATAGATGATGTCAATAGCAGTTTGTATCCTTTCATCCCTTAACAGGTTGAGAAAGGCGATTATTGTCCTAGGACCCTAGAGAGATGTTAATTTATGCAACAAACAACACCTAAAACACAATTTTAATCTGGAAACTGCAAATTGAGCAACGAACATAGATGGCCACAAAAAGTAAATTGCTTTGGTGGGTAAAAGAGGGACGTACTTGAAGACCGGAGATGGCCTCCCACGAAGAGAGAGGTTCGACGCCGGCGTCATCGAAGAGGTTCTGGCGAAGAGAGAACTTCTTGAGACTGTGAAGTTGAGCAATTCGAGGATCGAGCTTGGACAATCGGTTAGCGGTAAGGTCTAGCTCAATCAAGGTCTGAGGCAATTCGATTGATTCGAGATCGTGGAGCTGATAGCTGGTGAGGTCCAACTCCGTGGCTTCGATATCATCTTCTTCCATACCCGCAACGTCACCGGCCAAGTATTGCGTTGGCTTTAGGGTTTCGCCATCCATACGGCGGATTGTGGTGTCGATTCGATTTGTGCCAAGTTTTTTATTTGTCGTCCAAAAACATATGAGTTTTTTCTGACATGTTTTTTTCTGACATTCGACTTGTGCTAGTATTATTATAACTAGCGTAATAATAGTAGCGTAGTCCGGCACGGGTAATTTAGAATTTTATTGTATCAGGTTTCTTAAACTAAAAATTGAATTTTTTTATTGATAAAGTTGGATATAAATTTCATAAAATGGAAACATATAACATTTAAGAGTATTAAATCAAGCAATATAATTGATATGTTAATCGTCGTTTGATAAAAAAGGATGACAAATGTATCATATATTAATTAAAAAGTTTGAGTTTGTGTATGTTGAGCCCATGATTCAATTTGTAACAATCTTAATAAGTGAAATTTAAAGAGCTTAATCACAATTTGTTAGAAATTAGTGCAATTAAATCATTAAAAATAATTTACAATAATTTTAGTTACTAAAATTCATAAATTAAAATAAATCAAAAAAATTACAAATTGACACATATATAAGCAACTAAAAGCTAAACTTAATCAAAGGCAGTCTTAAACAGATGAGTTCCGACGATAAGGCGATTTCCGATGATGGTATCTATGATGATACTATGGAAGAAAATTCTTCACCGCCAGGAGATCCGCCGGATAATTCTTGGGCGAATAGGGTTGCGCGAGGGGAAGAAGAGGTATGCCAATGCCAAAATCTGTTTTGGCTGATGAATTTGTTGCTTCACAAATTCAAATCTTACATCCGAACGGGTTGGAAGGGGAGCCTGAAATCACAATCGGGGAGGAGGTGATCCAAGCTATGGTTGGCCTGTGGAAACAGTGTGTAGTCGTGAAAGTTTTGGGGAAGGTGGTGTCTCTAACTACGTTGGAAAAGAAGCTTCATGAGACTTGGAAACCTAATGCTAAGATGAGTATTATAGATTTGCCAAAGAAGTTTTTTCAAAAAAAATTGTGTAAATTCATATTTATTGGAATTTGATGTTCTAGTGAAGGAATTGTGTCAATATGAATTGTAGTTGTAAATTGATGTTCTAGTGAATGAATTGTGTCCTTTAATCAAAGGTGCAATTACTAATTATGAAATATGACTATTTATGGAGATTAATAATCCAGATATTTTAGGAGTCGCATGCTATTGCTAATGGCCAATACGACTTATGGGATTAATCAAGTTAAGCCCATGGCTAGAATAACTGGGTCCTATGAGGTCACACACTTAGAGTTTATGAACTGGATCAAGCGAATCCGCAGGCCCGGTAAGCCTATTGGATTTGAACTACTTGGGAGAACTAAAGAGATAGATTGTTTATCAAGTAAAAGATAATAGTTATCTATTACTTAATGATAGAAGGAAATATATCCTGAAAGATATATGGTATAAGATAATATATATTAGGAATATATATATTCAGTAATCGGAAGATATAAGATACGGTACTACTTAATGTTAGATTAAGAAAATGTTTATTGGATTAATCCATATATGGATATACACGGTTGATACAATATATATAGAGAATTGAAGAGTCAATTCTCTTGACGTGAAGTTTGCTGAAACCCTAGAGTCACGTCCGTGTATTTTCTCCCTCGTGTCAAGGTCATGCTTTTGAGTTACTCGGTCTAGCAGAAGAGACTTAAAGGTGATCCAGTTTATTGCTCGTGTGGACTAATTAGAGGAGTCATACTTGGGGCTCTAATATCTCCATTCCAGCGAGATTCAAACACGCATCAAGAGGTATTTATTCTTTTCTATATACGATCTATTTAGTTTATGCATGAGATCCTTGGTTAGATGTTAGGAAAACGTTTCCCGAAATTCCATTTTAAGCATCTAAAATGTCAACAGTGGTATCAGAGCCTCTTGCATAAATTGATTAGATCAAATTTAAAGGTTTAAATTTTGATGCATGTTCATGTTTTATGTTGATTCAATTATGTAGAAATTGTTTGTATGGATTAATTTGCATGACTGAAACGAAAAATTTGATTTTTCTAGCCATAGAATTCATGAATTACATGTAGGGTAAGTTGCTGATTTTTATGAAAATTATGCATGATTTTGCCCTAAAGTTGATTCTTTTGATTAGTTTATGCAATCTGTTGTATATGTTTTGAACATACATGTTAAAATCTGATTTTTCATGTTAAAACTATGAATCAAGAAGCCTGAATTTTATGAAAATCCATTACCATAAATATTCCAATCAAGAGTTGTAAAAGTTACAAACTTTAAGTGGGAGAAACACTGTTAAGAACGGGAAAGATGGTTCAGGATCAATGAGTCAGCCCGATAGCCATTCTAATGGCGATGCAGGCTGGACATGTGCGGCAACAGCACTACCCCAGTGGTTGTGCTGTGGTGGCCGTCGGTGGCCCACTAACGATCCCAAGGATATTATTTACCAAGATAAGATATGATATGTGATATTCTATCTTAATAAATTAGATTTATTTTAATTAATAAGATATTTGATATTTTATTTGGTAAATAAATATTTAGTTAAATGTTACAAGATATTTTGATATCTTATTTGGTAAATTTTGAGTTACCATATTAACTGTTATTTTTGAATACTAGATTCATCATTTTTAGCAAATTAATGATTAATATATGATATTAATTCCATGCACAACTTAATTGAATTAATATAATTAGAAATCAGTTTCTATATTAAATAATTAATTTGATTAATTTTTTATGCTTTTTAAATTTGGATTAATAGCATATTTTATTTAGATGAAATTTTATATGTTATTATTGCATGCGGGTTTAATATTATGATATTATTGCATGTAGTGACTAGTATGGCCCACATTAGGATAGATAAATACGATCTGCGTATCGTTATGTTTTTCTTGTACACGATCTGCGTATCGTTATGTATTTTTGTAGTTTAAATTTCTACAAGAGAGTTTATTTCAATTATATGTAAAACAAGAAGAAGGAGATCCTAATGAGGCTAAGGATGGAGATCCAAGAAGAGGTGATTCAAGGATGAAGATCCATAAAGGACCACGAACTTGAAGATTAGATCTTTATTTGGTTTTTAGGGGTCATACTAGGATCACAATTTTTATTTATTTATTGCATTACTTGAATGCTTTAATATTTTCCCACTTTGCATGCTTGCTTGTCTATTTATGTTATTTAGTTCACTTGTAGATAGACAACATTGCATGCTTAGGTCCCTTAAAAGAATATTGAGATATTGCCTTTCCATATCATAACCCATGAGGCCCTTAGAATTTGTTGGATAGTTTTCGCCTTAGCGAGGTGTCTTTCTTTGACTTTGGGATAGTGCAGGCATGTCTAATAGGGGCATGTAAACCTTGATACGGTTATACTCAACAAGAGACCAAAAGACTTAGTTTTGGATCTTGAGGCATAAGGATGAGTTTAACATAAGATGTGATCATCAACCAAGAGTTATAAAGGGTTATAATTAGTAAAGAGTTTACTTACCTTGATTACATGAGATTTGGGGAAGTGCCTAAGTACGCTCAAGTTTCATTTAAGATAGGATCTTGGAATCATTTTACTCAGGAAGGGACAATTTTAATTGAGTAGAATGCGCAATACCTTAATTTTTATATCTTGTCTAAATTTTAAGATATTGCATGTCAAGCATAATTTATCTGCATTTTTTTATTCTGTTTCTGTAGTTGCTACGTCTTCTTAACACCTCAAAATCACTCTCCACTCAATTGTTGAAATAAAATAAAATAAGTTGAACGACACAAATTTCCTTGATTGAGAAATAAAATGAGAATTGTTCTCAAAACTGAGGGTCAAGAAAGGATTTACGTTAGTGAAATCTTAACAACTAACTCCAATGATTGGGTATTAGATACCGGTTGTGGTTCTCACATTATTTCGAATGTGCATGGACTAAGAAATAGGAGAAGGTTGCAGAAGGGTGAGATAGATCTCCGTGTTGGAAATGGAGCAACTGTTTGCAATTGAAATTGGAGATTATAGTCTATCTTTACCTTCTGGCTTTGTTTTAGAACTTAATAATTGTTATTTTGTTCCTTCCATAACTAAGAACTTGATTTCATTTTCGGTTTTGCATCGTGAGGGTTATAAATTTGTTGTTGATGATGGTTTTTCCATTTATAAGAATGACATTTTTTTATGCCCAGGCACATATGACTAGTACTGGACTATAAAGATTAGTGCTCAAATCCGATGTATATAACGTGGATACTAAAAGGCAAAAGTCGAATGATATAAGTGAAGCCAATCTATGGCATTGTTGCTTGGGCCACATTAGCATCAAACGCATGAAGGAACTCCAAAATGTTGGACGTCTAAAGTCATTTGATTTTGAATCATTTGAAACATGTGAATCATGTCTCATGGGAAAGATGACAAGGTCGCCTTTCACTGGTACAAGTGAGAGGACTACTGAGCTGTTAGCTCTCATACATACCGATGTGTGTGGACCTATGAGCACAGAAGCTAGGAGAGGCTATCGATACTTTATTACTTTTACTGATGATTTTAGTAGATATGGGTATATCTACTTAATGAAACATAAATCTGAATCCTTTGAAATGTTCAAAGAATTTCAGAATGAAGTAGAGAAACAAACAGGCAAAAAGATAAAGGCACTTCGATCAGATCGAGGGGGTGAATATCTGAGCCACGAATTTGACCATCATTTGAGGAGTTGTGGGATTCTAACACAACTGACTCCACCGGGTACACCACAGCTGAATGGTGTATCTGAGAGAAGAAACATGACATTGTTAGACATGGTCCGCTCAATGATGAGTTTTGCTAAGCTTCCTACATCCTTTTGGGGTTATGCCCTCACTACCGCTACATTCACACTAAACAGGACTCTGTCACGATCAGTTGACAAGACACCACATGAGATGTGGTTTGGGAAGCCTCCCAACTTGTCATTTCTGAAGGTCTGGGGATGCGAGGCTTATGTAAAGCGTTTACTATCTGATAAGCTCGCACCCAAATCAGACAAATGCTTTTTTATAGGTTACCCCAAGGAAACGAGGGGTTATTATTTCTATAATCCCGTTGAAAACAAAGTGTTTGTTGCTCGGGATAGTGTCTTTTTGGAAAAAGATTTCTTTTCCAAGAAGTCAAGTGGGAGAAATATTCAGCTTGATGAGATTCAAGCAGAGCAACAAATTCCACAGCACGAGGACATAGAAGATGTCACAGAGGAACTTGATTTTGGAAGCATACCTTCACAAAGGGAAACCACCCAAATTCAAGATGCAGTTCTTCAAGTTGATGAAGCACCCGAGGTCCCACATACTGATGTGGTCAATCCTCCGGCTGAAGAGGTCCCACATACTGATGTGATCGATCCTCTGGCTGATATCTCTCCAGCTGTGGGACCACTTTGGAGATCAAACAGGCCAAGGCGGCAACCTAGACGATATGAGGATTTTGTCTTGACTGCTGATGTTCTACTTTTAGAGAATGATGAACCTGCTACCTATAAACAAGCAATGGCGGACCCCGACTCCGAAAAATGGCTTGGAGCCATGAGATCCGAAATGGACTCCATGTCTGAAAATCAAGTTTGGGACTTGATAGATTTGCCTGATGGGGTAAAACCCATTGGATGCAAATGGGTCTTCAAGATCAAGACAGACAAGGATGGAAATGTTTCTGTCTATAAGGCAAGATTAGTTGCAAAAGGATTTAGACAAGTTCATGGTATTGACTATGATGAAACGTTCTCACCGGTCGTTATGATCAGGTCCATTAGGATAATCCTAGCCATTGTCGCTTATTATGATTATGAGATATGGAAAATGGATGTCAAGACCGCTTTTCTAAATGGTTTTCTATAAGAGAATGTATACATGATGCAGCCAGAAGGTTTTGAGGATCCAGAGAATCCAAGGAAAGTATGCAAGCTTAAGAAGTCTATCTATGGACTTAAGCAAGCATCTAGGAGTTGGAATCTTCGTTTTGATGAAGTGGTAAAAAAGTTTGATTTCATCAGATGCGAAGAAGAACCCTGTGTTTACAAGAAATTTAGTGGGAGCAAAGTGGCCTTCCTGGTTCTATATGTGGATGACATATTACTCATTGGAAATGATATTCCTATGCTGGAGGCAGTGAAGGAATGGCTTAAGAAGTAGTTTTCAATGAAGAACCTAGGAGAGGCAGAGTACATATTAGGCATTAAGATCTATAGAGATAGGTCTAAGAGGCTTATTGGTTTAAGTCAAGAAACTTATATAGATAAGGTCCTTGCTAGATTTAATATGGTGAATTCTAAGAAAGGATTCCTTCTTATGCAACATGGCTTACGTCTCAGTAAAACCCAGTGTCCTAAGACACCTGGTGAAATTGAGAGAATGAGTAGGATTCCTTATGCCTCAGCCATAGGATCCATCATGTATGCTATGACTTGTACTCGCCCAGATGTTGCGCACGCTTTGAGTGTGTGCAGCAGATACCAATCAAACCCTGGAGAGGCACATTGGTGTGCAGCCAAGAACATTCTAAAGTACTTGAGAAGGACTAAGGATAATGTCTTGGTGTATGGAGGTGATGACGAATTGGTCGTCAAGGGCTATACTGATGCAAGTTTCCAGACAGACAAAGATGATTTTGAATCTCAATCTGGATACGTCTTCATTCTGAATGGAGGAGCTGTCAGCTGGAAGAGCTCGAAGCAAGGGACAATAGTAGATTCTACAACGGAAGCAGAGTACATTGCTGCTGGAGAGGCAGCTAAGGAGGCTATCTGGATTAGGCAATTCATAGCTGAGCTTGGTGTCGTTCCTAGTACATCTAGAGCCATTGACGTCTATTGTGACAACAATGGCGCCATTGCTCAAGCTAAGGAACCGAGCTCTAGCTCCAAATCCAGACATGTTCTGCGTAAGTACCACCTGATCAGACACTATGTTGATAGAGGTGACGTGAGGATGTGCAAAGTGCACACAGACGACAACATTGCAGATCCTTTGACCAAGCCTATGTCTAGGCCCAAGCATGATAGTCATACTCGGGCCAAGGGGCTCAAACACATTAGAGAGTTCTTTTGAGACTTTGTTTGTTTTATGATAAATCTTGTTTATTGTTATCACAAACATTTATGGTTGACTTATATATGAGTTTCATATTATTATTTAATCATTGCTTGGGATTAGATAAAGTATCCAAACAATTTTATAGTTAACAAATGGGTTCATCAAAACTGTTTTGGTGAATGGAACCCCATTAAGTGAACTGAAATTATAAAATTGTTAGAAGTCCATGGTCTGAGTCATTAACTTGGATACAAATGACTTTATTAAAGACCATATTGTGAGATTGATTGATAGCACCGGGTTTCATGTGTTATGGGGACATAGTGATGTCTAATCAATTACATAAGTGTGTATAGCGATACATATCGTACAGACCAATCTTATGATTCTTCAGGACATTACTGCAGAGTTCTAGGAATATCCATGATTAGTGAGTTCCTTAGACATGAGTATGATATAGTTATCATTTGGCTGCTGGTATGTCTTTGACACTGTTAAACGCTGACCGTAACAGGCAGTTATAAAGGCAGTGATTGGGATTGCCAAAAGTTGAGTGGGAGCTATAGTCGTACAAGATTGGATTTTTCCTCCTATTCCATGTATACCATGATACATTTGGAAAGAGTTGGTGTCTCGGCCACTTGAAGAGTGAGAACTGTGAAAACGCATGGCCATGCTCAGATGGATTATAAGTAATCATTTGTACTGACAGTTCGATCTCAGGAGTTCAAGAAACATATTTGGCGGTAAAGATGAGTTTCATCATATAGTCAAATAAGACATTAAGCGACAAAGGAATTTTAACATTGCACACTTGTTTTAAGGACAAGTGAGAGATTGAAGAAATTGTGTCCTTTAATCAAATGTGCAATTACTAATTATGAAATAAGACTATTTATGGAGATTAATAATCCAGATATTTTAGGAGTCGCATGCTATTGCTAGTGGCCAATACGACTTATGAGATTAATTAAGTTAAGCCCATGGCTAGAATAACTGGGTCCTATGAGGTCACACACTTAGAGTTTATGGACTGGATCAAGCTAATCCGCAGGCCCGATAAGCCTATTGGATTTGAACTACTTGGGAGAACTAAAGAGATAGATTGTTTATCAAGTAAAAGATAATAGTTATCTATTACTTAATGATAGAAGGAAATATACCCTGAAAGATATATGGTATAAGATAATATATATTAGGAATATATATATTCAGTAATCGGAAGATATCAGATACGGTACTACTTAATGTTAGATTAAGAAAAGGTTTATTGGATTAATCCATATATGGATATACACGGTTGATACAATATATATAGAGAATTGAAGAGTCAATTCTCTTGACGTGAAGTTTGCTGAAACCCTAGAGTCACGTCCGTGTATTTTCTCCCTCGTGTCAAGGTCATGCTTTTGAGTTACTCGGTCTAGCAGAAGAGACTTAAAGGTGATCCAGTTTATTGCTCGTGTGGACTAATTAGAGGAGTCACACTTGAGGCTCTAATATCTCCATTCCAGCGAGATTCAAACACGCATTAAGAGGTATTTATTCTTTTCTATATACGATCTATTTAGTTTATGCATGAGATCCTTAGTTAGATGTTAGGAAAACGTTTCCTGAAATTCCGTTTTAAGCATCTAAAATCCCAACATCTAGCTCGAGTCACCCGTCGACCTTTATACCGGTAATAGATTTTATTTACTCGGTTCATTTTGCCTATTATTGGAGATAGCTGACACTGAACTGAATATTGATCACTTGCTGAAGAATCTGACTCTTGTTTGTTTCTACAATTGGATATAAGGTTATACCTCCTGATGTTAGAGAGACCCAAGAGAAAAAGTTGGAGGGGATTAAGAAGCAACAAGAGATTCACAATCGCTTAGCCTTAGAGCGTAAAATTTTCTTGCGTGACAGGAAGATAAAATTCTTTGTTAATTTTTTCCTGCTTGGCTGTGTTTAAACTAAGTGGTTTGTTATTTATAAGCAAATTAGCCTTCTAAAAAGTAATATTCCCCATTTCGTTTTTCTTCAATGTATGATATTCTGATTGTTGTATGAGGTTTGGTGGTTCTTTTCTAAATGTTCAGAGAGGAGAAAGATTGAAAGAAGGATTAGACGTCTGGAGAAGACGCAACGCTCATCATCTGGTCAGCCCCAAGAGGCAGAGGTTGTAGAGCAGCTTTCAAAGTTGAAGGAAGACCTTGAATATGTTCGGGTAAGCTCTATATGTTGCAAGACCATGTTGCCTGTGACTGTATAGTATGTAACATGATATGTTGCTCTTTGAACCATATCTTTTCCAGCATTCTCAGACAACCTGCTTTTTTAAGATATTAGAATATATTGCCTCAAATTTATTTATACTGAAGCACTACTACTTCTTGCTGATCATGTGTTGTTAACTGCAGTTTTTTCCCAAGACAGAAAAATATGTTTCTTTATTTTCAGGAAGTGAAGATGCAGAGATAGTTGATAGTAGAAACAAATTAAGAAAGCAAATAAAAGTCAATCTGGTCTCTTCTGCAGCTAGTGGAAAGGATCTTGAAGGTATGCCCCTTTGCTTCTATCTCAATCTTATTTGTTTGGAGTGAGATCAAGTCTGCTATTTGGTATACGATTTAGCATGAGTAAGAGCTGAGTGTCTATCCATTAACGCAAGGGATTGGTTGAAGTTACACTGGAGATTGGATGAAGGTCTAAAGTTTAGTAGATAGTCAACTAGATGAATTATTTGGTTAAATTTTCAGTCAGTCTTATTCAGTATCTTGCATCTTTTTTTTTGTTTTTTTGGCCTACTATGATAGGATATGATTGAATTGTCGAAATTTTAAATTCACCTAATATCAAACATTAGGGTGTTTGCATAACAACTTAAAGAACTTATAATTATAACTTAACATATGACTAACTTATAAGCAAATATTATCTCTACTTTATAAGAACAGTTCTGACTTCTGACATTAGTGAACAGCTGGGTGGTATAAGTAATAAGTATAACAATTGATTTTTACTTAAGGATAATCATACAACAATATTTCGTAGGTATTAACAATGTCAAAATGATAGATTTATACCCAAATTCGCCCTTTAAATATTATTTCTTTCATTTCTAACAGAGACAGGAAGTGAGGATGATGGACTTCTCGATCTGAGTGATGACGATTTCTTTGCTGCTGGATCCTCAAGTGATGAAGGTGATGCTGATGATGAACTGACTGAAAAAAGTGCACGGTATGCTCTCTCTCGTTAAGGGGTGTTGCTATATATGTGCAAAAGTACAAATATTCCTCCTGCTGATTCTGAAGTGAAAAAGATGAATGACTGACTCGATCAAAATCATATAAACGTGGGAACTCTGTATACTTTCTGTACATGTGAAGTTATCTGTGCACCACATAGACTTTTCTCCTGGCTCCCACAAGACCTGATCATGCCCACAATCCTCAATTGGTCTGCATCACATATACATGTGATAAAATATTCCCCTGTCCCATAATATAAACAACATTTCTATTTCGAGCGTCCTAAAATATAAGCAACATTTTTCATTTTTAGTATACTTTTTACACCATTTTATCTTCTCCCAATACACTTTTCACTTTCCTCTCTCCTCTAATCGTTCAATTTTTTCTTTCCTCTTTATTTCTTCTCTCTATTTCTCTCCTCTAACTATTACACTTTTCACTTTTCAATCTTCTTTAATCATTAAACTCACACTTTTCTTAATTCTCGTGAAACGACTCAAATGTGGCTTATATTGTGGGAGGGAAGGAGTATAAGTTTACAATATTATGCCTTTCCCTATTTATTCAGTTTGAACTAGTTTCTACCTTTAAACACAATTTATAAAATACAGGCTTGTTTATTACAGCTCATCTGACGTCTAGTTCCCATGTAATGGAGTAGATACCTATGCGTCTGACTTGGATTATGCTAATACAGGGAACAAACCTCTGGTGCTTCTGGAAAAGCAACTTCTGGCATGTCCGGTGATGAAAAAAATCAGGTTTGTGATATAGTTCATCCTGATTATCAAGTGATATTTGCAATTTTTAACTCCACTGCTGATTTCTTATTATCCAACAACCGACATTGTTGCAGAAGCAAACATCTGCTCGAGCTCTCATGCCGCCCCCTCGTCCATCTGCCTCTAGTTCATTTACAAGCTCACGCAATAAGGGTCCGTTTACAAGTACACGCAATAACGGTTCGTTTATAAGTGCATGCAATAATTGCTCTTTTACAAGTGCACGCAATAATGGTTCATTTACAAGTTCAATTAGTAATGGTTCGAGGCTTGGATCTTCATCCCGAAAGACATACAGCCGGGGCTTTTCATCCTCGAGTGATAGGGGTGGATCATCAAATCCTCACACGGGTGGTCAGACCAGCAACGTGAGCTCAAGCTCAGATGCTCCGAAACCTCGCCGAAAGAGGAGACCCAAGAAGAAAAAACAACAGGCTTGATTGTTGTATAACATTTAAGCTATTCAAAGATTGAAACTTGTATGGATGTTCAGAGCTATATATTAACTTCTTATCATTTGTTTTGCAGAGCACTTTTGGATTTGAAAGAAATAGCTAAAACTGGTTTAAATGTTGCTCCTTCAACAAACCTTTGATGTGTTGAATGGAAGATCCAACCATTTGGGTGATGGGTTATACACTTATACCGATCCCGTAATTCCTTACAAGCGTAGTGATAAATAATTAATACACATTGAGAAGTGATCAACGTTTAGATATTTTTTAAATCTAATTCATAACTACATGGGGAATAATAAGACCGGCCGAAAGAGAATAACTCGACCCTCAAACCAGATCCGAAATTTCCTGGTGAATCTGAGAACAGTTTTTTTGTGAACAGTTTTTTTTTTTTGTCTAACGTGATTGACCCAAATTTCTTTGGGTAAAAACGGGTTGAACCGTCCAAACCCGTTTTTGACCCGAAAAATTAGGCCAAAATGAAAAAAATAGAAGAAAAGGGAAATGAACCCGTAATAACTCTGCCTTTCGGTAGGACTCAAAGAGTGATCCGACATTAAACCCGTAACAACCCAACCTGACCCGGCTGTAAATCCGTTATAACCCGACTGTTTTTACCCGGTAATATTAGACTCGAAATGACCGACCTAAAATAAAAATGGACCCGGGACACTATGATCCGAACCCGACCCGTCCGACTCGATTTTCAGGTCTGGACCCGTCATATCATCAAAAAGAATTAAAGCGAGACAATTAAGAATATTTTGCAGAAAATGAAAGCCCAAACATAAAGGTTGCAATGAGTCCTTATATACATGAGTAACTTGGACAATTCAGCCATTTGTCAGAAGTCATGACACATTCCTAACAAGAAGAAGATGAGGTGTGAATCAACAACTTCCGGCCTAAGAAATCCCACAACAAGCTTAGAGTCCACTTCTATCTTCAATTTGTGGTAACCTAAATCCCAAACAATATGCAACCATAGTAGGCACCCCAATGTTTCGATGGTGAAGCTGTACAAATGTCGATATTCAACGCAAAGCAACCCTTCCAATACTTATGCCTTTGTCTTTTTCCGAAATAAAACCACCTTCCCCCTAATGCTGCTAGTATTATTATAATTTTTGTCATTGGACTAATTAATCTGTATTAATGTAACAAACTTTGTCAATAATACTAGCCTGCATTTAGAAGAAAAAAAGAATTATACAGATACCGGATGTACGTATAACTCTTTTTTTTTTGGTTTAGGCAAGGACAGGGGCTCCTTTATCCGGGCCCCTACCCCAGCTAATACTGGGGTCATACCGGCCTCCAGGATTGAACCTGGGACCTGTGGTACAAGGGACAAAGCCCTTACCACTGAGGCGTTGGTACGTATAACTCTTCTTAGAGTCGATCATAAGGAGTAGATGTTAAGACTTGTATGTATTGTGATTGACAATATAAATAAAAATAAAGGTTTTTTATTAGCCAAAATTAGACCCCTTATAACAGACGGACTCTACCCCCAAATCGAGGAGCTCTTGGGGTTCGAATCCCTAGTCCTCTTCCACTCGGCTAAAGAAGCTTCGGCAAAAATAATATAGATTTTGTGTGTCCTGATTAAGCACCCTTAAATCTTAAACTAGAAATTTGTAACACTTAATCACAATTTTCTAAAATTAACCACCAGACGTACTATATACTCCAACTCCCAAGCATATGAATACCCTTATAGTTTTCCATATGGAGGTTGATCATGTACAAATGAGTTTATCTTACAAATATATGAATTGTGCATTTTTTTTTATATTGTCAAAGACATGCACACATGGTAAAATGTGCATAATATCTTTTTTCATTTATTCTCAAGAGAAGATCTTTTACACATTATGTATCCATTTAGTTGACAGAAATGTGGATGCATGCATGAATTAAGTGACTCTTTGATAACGTATATAATCATAAATAAATTAATACTATTACAGATTCGTTAAAAAATTATTTGACAAATAAGATCGTTATAAATAGGTAGCATACAGCAATTGTTTTGAATCAAGCTTTGTAAACATATATCAATGGCATTTTCTTACAAATCAAAATCCCTTCACTTCCTATATGTTCTCGTCATCTTCAATGTCGTTACTAGAGGTATGTATCTTAATCCAACACTTTCAGTATCTCGATCTCGTTATTTATAAAACCGTTGAAATAAAAAAATGTACAATCTATACGTGCGGGTTTGTCTCAAAGTTGCACAAGCCAAGAGTTAGAGTTAACTCAAAGTAAAACTCGAGATAGTATAGATAACAAGCCACAATTCTTGGTGGAAGTTTTTAACCAATGCGGTAATTGCGCTCAAGCTGAGGTTAAACTCTCCTGTAACGGTTTCCAAACCGTCGGTAATTTTCCTCCAGAGTTGAAGAAAATTGAAAACGACTGCGTTTTGATCGCTCCCATCAATCCCGTCCAAGAAACTCAATTCACTTATGCGTGGGATGCTCAATTTCCATTTAGCTTTATCTCTTCCAAGCCTATTTGTAATTGATTTTTGCTTTTATTTTGTTATGGTTGTTAATAATGCTTGTCGATGGAAGACATGTTGATCAATAAAATTCGCCAGATTTGAAGTAACAGCGTGGTATATAAACTTCGCTTACAAGTTTTATAAATTTTCAATGATTATAAAGAGTGTTGTCTCTCTTTCTATCCGGCCCAAAATTACAAAATTTAAGAAAAATATAATAAAAGTGGATGGTAATCAATAATGTCATAGAGATTCCGAAATGATTGTATGTTGGTTTGGTTGGATGAGTCATGAGTGTATCGAGGATTCTAGGGTTCTCTTTAGCGTGAAATGCGAAATAAGGTTCCCAATTAACGTTATATATATGTACGGTTTATAGTCAAGGTTTACATATAAGATAACTAGAAACGGGCCTCCGCGCTACGTGCGGGGAAATTACAGTTTTTAATATGATTTAACGTTGTTTAATAAGCGTCCTAAAATTAGATTGGGCTAATCATATTCACAACCCTTTATGATATAGAATCTAACCTCGACAAAGCAGTCTCTAATATTTGTTCTATTAAAAAGAAAAAAATAAAGTTTAATTAGTGATTATGTTTTTCCTGAATGTTTTATTAATCATTTTAGCAATTGACACACAACTACCTATGAATTCGTCCCTCCCTTTAAAATCATCACATTACCTAATTAGTTCGGGTGCTTTTTTTTGCCAAACAATTAGCTCGTGTATTGGTGTTCCTATTTTATTAGGGCTTAAATCAACAAACTGAAACCCGCGTACGGGTCTTGCGTAATTATAATTTCTTAAATGTTTCATAATAGATATTGAAATGATATTATATCATATAATCAAATGAGTTTGATGATTTGTACCTCTTCTCTCAATTCGCCAAATTGTTATATCATTTTGTAATATTATTGTAATATACGGGACATAAGTTTTTAAAAATATGATTTTTAATATTCTTGTAATTTGACGAGGCGAATTTGTCGTGTGCCAAGTCAAGTAATCCTAACATGCAAACTAAGTAATATAGTGCGCAAGTAAGGGTCGAATCCCAAGAGAATCAGTTTATCAAATTCTTAAGTTATCACAATGACTAACCAATAAACGTAACCAAAGGCGGGTTTTTGTGGTTTTGATACGAAGTATCGAATGTCAACTTGGTTATAAAAAGATTAAGCGAAGTGTTCCACTTAGTGATTATCCACAATTAGATTAACAAGTTGATCTGAAAATCCTTTTTATCCCTATGTCAAGTTCTCAAGTGATCGTTCTAATTCCTGTTCTTGAATAGTTATTAGTCCAACTAGTCCTAATAACCCTTACTCGATTATAACCTCGAAACTATCAAAGTTCAATAACAAAGTAGCAATGCATTCAGGAATAGATAGATACATGCAATATCATGGACAACTAGTCGGATACTCGACATGTACTCAACTCTCTTCTCTAATAACAATCACAACTAGTTCATGCAAATAGATTGTGCTACACAACAAGTATGATAATTCAACTCGAAGTATCAAACTCTAGCAATATGAACAAGACACAACTAACTTAGGTGATCAATCTAAAGTAGTAAATCTAGTTCATCGACAATACAAACAAGAGAGTTGAGACAATCAAAGAGTAGACAAAAGGAAAGGATAAACTCACAACTTGTTGAATCCAAAAGCTTCAAACGCCAAGTGAAACAAAAGAACTTTAGCAACTCATAAGTTTGTGAAAACTCTTCCAAAAACTTAAGCAAAACAAAGGTTAGATGATCAAGGATGATCATCCACTACCTATATAGTATCAGCTGATGTAACAGCCGAATTAAGGTCCTAAAAAACGTATGGAAAGTTACAGAATTAAACACAAATTACTTCAAATGGCAAAGACATCAATTTGATTCTTCTGTCGAGGAACCGCACCCGCGGGTTGAGAGCCGCGGGCGCGGTTTTGAGTTTCTTCAGATTCTCTGGATGGCAGAGGGCCGCGGGCGCGGCTTGAGACCCGCGGGCGCGGCTTAAGCTTTCTCGAAAGTCTTGGCTGAAGGTGAAGGCCGCGGGCGCGGCTTGAGACCCGCGGGCGCAACTTGAGCTTTCTCGAAAGCCTTGGCTGAAGGTGAAACCCGCGGGTGCGGCTTTGTTGTCTGAGGCAGAACCTGCTGATTTCTTGAAGTCTTCGTCTTCGTCTTCGTCTTCAGCAGCTTCTTCCTTATGCTTCAATGCTTCCAATGCTTGTATCATCTCTTGGAATCTCGTATGTAAATCTTCTCTCGAACAGCTCCATGATACAGATTACATAGAAACAAATAACATAATCCTATACAAAACTAGCTAATAATCCATAGTTGCGGTATGTAAAACACCGCTTATCAAATGTACAGGACAAAAGTTTTTGAATATATGTTATTTGCGTATGCAATTTCTTCAATGCTCTATATGCTAAATTTTTGTTCAAGTCTTGTTTGCAGTATTATTACCAACTCCACAAATTTTGGTATATAAAATAAGGTAATCTATTTTGATTTATTAATAGCCAAGTTGGTGAATATATGATCTATTTTTCTGTCTATAACTCATTACAATTGAATAAACTCGAGGACCAGTTATTAAATGTCATTTCCCCATTGTATACATTTTTGACGTGTTTACTAAATTATCATGCTTGTTGGAAACTGAGTGTAAATGTTTGAAAACAACATGCTAGCATATTGCAATATGTAATATTGTTTACAATTACTAAAATTAGATGCAAACGGCCTCCGATAAGGGCTCAAAGTTTGGTACTAATGACGAAAAATGTAGTTTAGGATAAGTAAAAAGTAAACACTTCAAGCACAAAGAAATTGCAAAAGTTAAATCCTTTTACAAAGACACATGATACATGAATTGAATATAGGGAATTTAGATTCTTTGGTAAGTCGGTCCTCTAAACTCTGTAAACCTGCATATTATTTGTATATATATATACTCCATCCGTCCCAAAATATGAGTCTCATTGTATAAAAATATCTTGGATTAAGGCAAATGCTTTAACGTACATAAGTGCATTGGAAATGATGAATGTAAAATATTAAAATAATTCATTAACCAATGGGAGAAGAGTTTACAAATGAAAAGTACATAAGTGCATTGGAAATGATGAATGTAAAATATTAAAATAATATGAGTAAGGGTATAATTGGAAGAAGTTTATGGACAAAAATAGAAATGAGACTAACATTTCGGAACACCCAAAAAGGAAAATGAGACTCATATTTTGGGACGGAGGGAGTATAATTTACTAAAGTCTTCATGTGTACCTTTGAAAAAAGTTATTGATCTGACTTTTTACTTTTTACTTTATTAATCTAATGATAAAGTCAATTACTGCAAAATCATATCATCCACTCCAAACCTCTATCCACATGAGAGGTTTGTAAGGTCTGTTTTAGTAAACACATAACAGTAAAAGTCGTTGCAAGTATATTAATCTGTCACAATAAGATCATTAACTATTAAAAAAAATATTTTGAAAAGAATTAAGATTGTCAACAAGAACACTGGAACTTATAACGGGATCAAGAGAGTCATCTTCCTTGCACATTAACCATGGAACACCAATATCTAATCCAACAACAATGTTAGCAGCCCATCTCATGTGATCACAACCTTCTTGTCCAAACATCTTTCTTTGCATTTTATATTTATATTCGATCTGAAAACACAAACTGATAGCACATAATTCAGTTTTTGAAATCAGAAACTCAAATTAATTTGACTAATCTTAATTACAAGAGGTCATGAAAAAAAGAGTCAATGAAAACATACAACATTGAGTGATGTTAAGGCACTGAATTTCATGTGTACAAGAGTGATTGCCATGAAATTTCTTTTTATTATTGCCTTCAAAATGCTCAAAAATTCGATCTAGTTTTGGGCGCATTTAGAATGCGCCCAAAACTTAACAGGGTTTAAAAAAAAAAGGTTTGGGGTGCCAATTAAAATTTTCCGAGTGCGGGATTTTTCCCCACAATCATACGGTCAAGTATGTGCGCGAGGGGGAGAAAAGACAAGTAGACATCATTCACTGTCATCTATGTAAGAAGAAAATTACCATAGTCAAAATTGAGGTTGATCAGTGAATTTGAAAGGGAGAGTGGGGATCGAGGAATTGGGGGTTATCGGCAGTGGCGGATCTAGAAAATTTCTACCGTGGGGGCTCGTATTAGAATTAAGATTATAAATTATGTTCTCTTTTTCTTGAGTATTATCAATTTGATTTAAAAATAGAATCCGGATCAGGTGAGAATGATTATTATTGTGCGAATTGCGAATGGATGCACATTTAGGCGATTGACATGCACTTTCTTCAGTAATGACATGCACATTTAGGTCATTGACATGCACTCGGTCAGATTTGCATGTCATTGATAATTTGCCATTGACATGCATTTTCGGGGTGTGTGCATGTACTTTTCACATATTATCAATGACATGCAAATCTGACCGAGTGCATGTCAATGGCCTAAATGTGCATGTCATTACTGAAGAAAGTGCATGTCAATCGCCCAAATGTGCATCCATTCGCAATTCGCACAATAATAATTATTCTCACCTGAATCTTTTCCTTAAAAATATTCAATATAATATTAACCCACATTTAAATTTTAAATTAATTTAATTTATTTGTGGTAAAATCAATAATAAATATTCTTCTACTTTTTATTCTTGTATCAAATAAATATCTTGTACATAGAAATATCATATAAATGTTATTCTTTTTCTCTAATATTACCGATATTTAGTGGGTTTGATAGATATTAAAAATATAAAAACTCTGTATGTAAAAATTACATTTAGTTTCCTTACATTTTTAATAATCATGTTTCTCTGTTTAACACACCTCTTACTTTTCTTACCAAAATTCAAGAATAAAATAGAAAAAATCTCTATATAACTACTAAGGCAAATTACATTTCTTCAATTCTAGCTATGTCACGTGGCATACTCTTCATTCAGGTCATCCACCTGTCGTCATTTCATTGGTCACGATTTTTTATAATTTATTGTAATTTTCTGAAAAAAATTAATTAAATTTGGAAAATCGTGTGCAAAAATATTACAAAAAGATTGCTTAAGATCTTTCAGATTACAAAAAGATTTTTATGTGTTAATTTTCTAGATTTTGACCTCCCAATATCCTATTATTTTATTTTACAAATATATATTTTATTTTTATGATATGACGTATCACAAAAAGATTGATTTCTTAATATATAAGAGAAATCAATCTTAATTATATATCAATCAGTAATAAAAAGATTGATTTCTTAATTTGATGTATAACTTATCCTCACCAAATATTGGTACAACTTATGAATCACTTTAGAAGATTTATTTCCTAAGATAAGATTACACAAATACATTCAATCAGTAATATTTGCTTGCGTAAAGATTACTTTCCAAGCACATAATCATTATCCCTACTAGTATATAAACATTCTTAACTCCCTCCCTGCTTTTGATCCAAGCAATATTACTTCCACAAAAGATAAGTCCGCATAAGAGAATGGAGAACAAAAACCATGGAGAAGATCTTGCTCATAAGAGAATGGAGAACAACAAGAATGGAGAAGATTTTGCCGCGATGATTCGACCACAAAACAAGGTACATGAGATCGAAAAACTTCATTCATCGTCTGGATCGGATCAAGATTCGAAGGAAAACGAAGAAACAATGACGAGCATGAAACCTCTAGCAAAGCCTTATTTTTATTACTTTCATTACTATTTTCCCTCGACTTCTTGTTACGGCTATAGATCTTAGGTAGACTGATCTTTTCACAATATGATGTGCTTTTAAGAGGTTTGTGTATGTTATGGGATTTAAACTTTTTATTACAATAAATATGTTCAAGCAAAGATCGAAGAGTGAAAAGGATTAAGTACACGTTATGTATTTTATTTAGTGTCGAAGGAGCCATATCACTGAAAAATAAATCACGAAATTCTTTACAGAGGAAGAACTCAACGCATCAATTTAGAGGCATATATGAAGCAGATTAGAATATACATGCAGCCAAGGAGGTGCCTTGTTGTTTAGATTAATCAAAGACATCAATATCTATCAAACTAAGAATATAAGTTAATTTTTTTTAATTAAAATCGATTTTACAAGCTTTTTGTACTATTAAATTATTTTTATTTATTTAGGAAAATATTTGATTTTAATAGAGGCTTAGGTGATGACTGAGTAAATTTTTTGTGTACATAGATCACAACGTATGTGTATGCGCATATGTTGTTGACACCAGTATAAAACATTAATATCTCTATACTGAAACTGGAGATCTCTAAATAAAATACTAGTAGACCAAATAAAAAATGGTATTATAAAATTGGTTTCTTCCTATATTTATTTTTCTATGTTAAATTGGTTTTCTAACCTATGCTCAAAGACATGTGATAAAAAACATATAATCAATACATTTTGTGAAATTTATAAATTTTGGAGTTATCTATTTCATTATGATATCTTATATTTCTAATTTACGTCAACAATTTTTATTAGAATGCTTAACGTGTGTCTTTAAGGCAAAGATTAGAAAAACCGATATAAAATACTTTATTTTTATTTTATCATAAACTATATGGTACAAGTTGTCTTAAAAGGTGTTTAAAAGAGAGAGTGAAAGCATTATAAAATAAGAGATTTAATACATCTATTTCTCAAACTTCTCATTTTATTATTTTCTCATAAATAAGAGATTCAATACATCTATTTCTCAAACTTCAATACATACCAAGAACATACAATAAAATTCAGTTTTTTAATAAAACGAATCTAATGCGCTACAGTGTTGATGATGTAACATTGAGTGCGTATCACTATTGAGAACTTCTTCTTTGTTGATCTCAAGTGTCTAATTACATCATCCAAACACAAATGTTGATGACACACCAAGTATAAAACTCCTTCAAATAAAGACATTAATTTCTCTCACTAGTAGGTAAAAGGCTTTTAGCCGTGCTTTGAAAGACACTATTACGGTGCTAAAAAGTGCCGTAAGGACCAATGGTGGAGCCACATAGTGCCCTGAAATGATATAGAATGAAATTATAGAGTAATATTAGCACTACAAATCATGGCCCAATGGAAGAGTACTACCATATTAGCTCATTGTGTCATCTTTCTTCCTTTTTCATCATTTTGATTACTTTTATCCTTTACATTGTCTTTTTTGTTTTACTAAAATTGTTAATAAAATTTAGATTCCTCCATAGCTGAAGTGATAAAAAATCTCAATTCTCATAGAAATTTTGTTGTGAAGCTAAAATTAATGTTACTTAAGGATTATAAAATATTTAATATAGTTTTTTATATTTTTCATGTTATTTATTAAAAAAAAAATCTCATTTCGATAAAATTTAGCCTCCTCTGATCTAAAATCCTGGCTACGCCCCTGGTAAGGACTTATACCGACGCAATCAAAAACGCTTTCTTTGTCTATGCCTCTACCTCCTATTGCAACGCTTTGTAGAGTCGCGCTTTGAAAGCGCCGCTCAAAGTTTTATATTGTCAGGCAATTTGAAGTATCTATTGGAGTGCATAAATAGCGTCGTAAGAGTATCGCAGCGATTTTAAAGTGCCTCAACATCTATTTTAAAGAGCCTTAATTATATGGATATTGGGGTATCTAGCCCATCACATTTAATAGTCTCTTAAGAGAGCTTAACATCTTTTTATTCTCATAGAAAAAAATCATCTCAAAGACCAAAGTTTAATTGTGAAAAAATAACATAGTTTAATAAATTTGTAAAAGTGCCCTTATCCCAGCTACTACCGCTTCGTCAATCCATCAGTAAAACATGCTAAACTTATTTATTAACTGACTTGCCATTTGAGGACATGCAACTACCTTGCAAGCTTAACAAAATTGTTGAACGAGAGCAAAACCTCCAGAAATTTGCTTCTTCTATTTATTTCCCCCGCACGTGAGATCTTAGGGACCTTATCTGGCTCCAGAATCCAGATCACTCCCTGCAACAAATATGTTTCAAGAGACAACCACTTTTCATAAGTTACGAAAATAAAAGTGTTGTGTAAATTGAACTGGTCATAAACAGATGTTGCTTCACATTATTCTCTCCAACATGTAAAAGATGGAGGAATGCATAAAGCCTATAAGTTCCTTGTAAATAGCAAACCGAAATTCCTGGATACTTTCAACTGAAGCTTTACTAGAGAATTCAACTTTTATGTTTTAGAATCAGATCCTCAAGGAAATATGTCAACAAACACTTTCTTCCTTCCAATCAACTACATGCATCATTTTAGTATCAAGACGATATTCCTAATTTGAACGATTTCACACACTCAAAGATTCGCTTAACAACAATTTTAAACTAGTTTAAAGCATCCATATATTTCTTTCGTTCCTTTCTCAACCATTGGTTCCAACTCCCCCTTCTATCAACATTTCCCCACTCTCTGCCCCATAATTACACTACTATTAACGAAGCACAAGAAGGAAAGACTGAGATAGACCTGTGTGTGACAAGTCTTGTCAGAAAGAATCAACTCTGGTGGGAGAGCGGAGAGCACCAAGGCTGGAAATGTTGGAATGATTCTTTTTTCTTTGATCCGTTGAGAGCTACAGTAGTGTATATATAGATGGGCAGTGGTCCTAACAATAGATCATTCTAGAATGGAAAATATCTTAGACCTATACAATAAGATGCTATGTATTATATACGTTACTAAACTCGCTTCCTAGGAAAATCTGTCGAGGAGTGACCTGAAACCAACGAGGAACTACAAAAATTGATCATGACAAGGACACTATTCAGAACATCCAATATATCATACTCCCTCCGTCCCCTATTATAGTTTTCGTTTGTCATTATCGAGGTAAATTAAGGAAAGGGGAATGAAAAGCTATGATACTCGAAAACTCCTAGGACCGAGCGTATCCCGCGTCGGACACTTCAGAACACTCGGAAACGCCCGGAAACACGTCGGAAACGTCTTCTGAGGGCTCGGAAACGGTCAACGTTTCCGTTGACTTTTTAATATAGAAAAAGAGGAATGTAGAATTTGAAACCTAATTCCTGATTTCAGAGTCGTTTATGCTTCTCTTCAATTTCTCTTCGCCTCTTCGGTCTCCCACTCTATTTTCTCTTAATTTGTGAGTTTTTCAGATGTTAAACTTGATTATGTTGCTCAGAATTACCTATGTTGTTAAGTTATTGTATTTGACTTTCTAAGGGATTTAATATCATGTGCTTAAACCTTTTTATGAATCTTGTAGAGATATATCTAATCTACTATTTGTTCTCTTTAAATTGATACTATAATTTATGTTGCCGTTTCCCCGCCGTTTCCCTTTTCGTTAAGTTTGATGTTGTCGTTTCCAAGTGTCTGAAATGTTACCGTGTCGGAAACTTTCTAGAGTTTTCGACCGCCGCCAATTAATTTCCAGACATTTAGCTACGAAGCGGAAACGGCGATCGCCGCCTAAAGTCGGCGACCGCTGCCTGGTAACCGGCGATCGCTGCCTTGCTAGCGGCGACCGCCACCAGCCTTCTGCCACTGTTTCGATCTTTTGTTCTATTCTTGGTGGATTATTTCTTTAATTCGGTTTAAGTCTTTTTAGGAAATACTTTTATTGGTTTTATTTCTTTTATTTGTCACCCTTATTGACTCTATATAAGGTTTGCCCTAGCTATTGTTTTAGCCCCCCCCCCTCCCAGACTTTGATATTGAATACAGCGTTTATCGTTTTTCCTCCCAAAAGAGAGCTTTTGTGAGCAGGGTGCCATGTGTGCATCGTTGTTGAACTCGCCCTAGTTGTACTTGTGTGTGTCAATCTCTTCCATAAGGTTGGTGCTATCGGGACTCCATAGAGCATCCTCCAGGTGTCTTGGCCTACCATAGCCATTGTGTTTGGTTGTAATCCATTGGGGTTTCTTCATCATTCGGTAAGGTTCTTGTTCTTAAGTTCAAGGGTTTTATCGTTGTTTGACTTGGTTCCAATTGGCCTATCATTCAACTTATCCTTCTTTGATCTCATTCTAATTCTGCCTATCTTCTCTGTTTGAGTCTTCTAGTACTTTGATCTTTCTTGTTGAGTCTGTTTCAGGTTGTGTACAAGAAGCTTGGATCGATTCGTGTTTGTGGAGATCGATAGATTGGAGTTTGGAGCACCCTTGTCCCAAAAATTCATTCATCTCATCACCCCATCACAAATTCATCCTCCCTACCAAAACGCAGCCGTCACAAACCCTAGAAGAATTGCTGGAATTTCTTTTCCTTGGAGCCCAAACAAGATTTTCAATGAAGGAAATCTTATATATTCTACAAGGAAAGTCAAGTTTGTTGTTATTTTATTTATTTTCAATTTTGCTGAGATTAATATCTCGTATCGAGTTTGTATTTCGTTTTGCTGAGACAAAAAAAAAGAAAGGAGAAAAATACAAAAAAAAAATATAGAAAAGTCTCAAGTCAACATTTGTTTTTATGTTTTGTTGAGTCAAAGTCTAGTTTGATATTATTTGAGTCGGAATTCAAGAGATCGGAGGAATCGGGATTGCCACGAGCCCGAACGAGGAAAGCAGAAATTCGCCCGGAAAGGCAGCAACCGCCGCCTTGCCACCGGCGACCGCCGCCAAACCTGCTGAGCCTTTTTCTGCGACTTCAAGACCAGGAGCCATTCCCGAACTTATCCTAACCCTCTCGACTCCGTCTTCGATCCTTCATTGAAACCAGTCGGGACAAGTTAAGGTACGCTTCTTTTTTTGCCCTCTTAAATTCGAATTTTAAGTCTGATAGTTGTTTGCATTTACATTCTTGCAAACGTCTTTTGAGTCTTTGTTTTCTTTTTTTTTAGTTGGTTCATTTTGCTTTGAGTCAGAACCTTGATTTGAAACCCCGCCCCTACACTAGCCATCTCCATCTCTACCATCACTTATCATAGTGCTAGGAGCCTGCTAGTTTCAATCTATTGGGTTTTTGATTCACACAAGGCAATCCATCAAGAAAAGCTTGTTACAACAACAATTGAGAGAGGGTGCAGAGGAAAACATACGAGAGTAAACACTTGCGAGTTGTTTTCATTTACATTCACTTAACATTGTTCTGTGTTAGTCTTTTCTTTGATAATGGACAAGTTAGTTTCTCCCAAAAGGAGACCCCCAAGGGACCTGACGACCAACCCTATCACCCCGGAGTTGATGAACTTCTTGGACAAGTTTAGTGAAAAGCTTGTCAGTGGGCTTACTACAACCATCAGACAGGAGCTTCGTCATAGACGCCAACATGGTACCCCCAGGGGTGCTGAAATTCCAGCTCCAAGGGAGCGATATCCTACTCCTAATGCTCCTTTACGTCATCCTAATAGATACAATGCTGCTAACCGTTTTCATGATAGATTTCAGGCTCTAGGTGACAACGAGGATTATGAGGAGCCTGTTGACAATGAGGATGCAGGAGATGAAGGATGGCGACCCTATCGCCAACAAGGAGGGGACCAAGGAAGGAGAAGAGAGCCTGAGCAAAATGGAGTTGGGAAGATCAAGGTGAAGATCCCAAGTTTTGAGGGCAAGTGTGGTCCAGATGTCTACATAGAGTGGGAGACGAAGATTGAGCATATATGGAATTGTCACAACTTCCCCGAGCATAAGAAGGTGTGACTTGCATCTTTGGAGTTTTATGGCTATGCTCTAGTTTGGTGGGACAACTTAGTGAGAGGACGAGCTGGAAATGGAGATTATCCCATTGCTACTTGGGAGCTAATGAAGAGGATGATGAGAGCTCAATTTATTCCCCCACACTACACTAGAAAGCTTCTACAGCGACTTGAGAATTTGAAACAGGGATCTATGGGAGTAGAAGAGACCTTCAATGCTATGCAAATAGCCATGGTCAGGGCCAATGTGATTGAGGATGAAGAAGCGACAATGGCAAGGTATCTTCGTATTCTCAATTCATTTTTGGCTAATGAAATTGAAATGTTTCCATATAGTTCTATGGCTGAGTTGCTGCACTTAGCCATCAAAGTGGAAAGGAAGACTAAGTATAGGAATCAAGGGAATAGGAATGCACATGGTTCTTCTAACACTTGGAAAAATCAGCAAGGACGTAATGATTCTTATTATGGACGAGATGCCTCTTCCAAGGAGCTACAAGGAGATGGGATAGACCAAGAAGTGACGCCCCTCCGGCTGCACCACGAGCCGAACTTGGACCCAAAGGGAGTACTTCTAACCCTTCTACTAGAGCTAGAGATATTGAGTGTTTCAAATGTAGAGGGAAAGATCATATGATTAATGATTGCCCTGATATGCTTAATCACCTAGAAAAAATTGAGATTGAATATGAAAAAGGTGATAGTATTGATGATGTTGTTTGTGTTGATGATCTTAAAACTGATTTAGATAATGAAGTTGAAATTGAGTGTGAGCATGTTGATTCAATTGATAGGAAAGATTTGCATGTACAAACTTCTTATTGTGATGAAATTATAGGAGAAACTCATTGTCTAGGTAAAGTTGAGGATTGCAACATGAAAATTGATGAAGGTAGTTGTAGTGAAATTGCTAGCATGGAATTGAATACTACATTGCAACTTACTACAAATTTCTACCCTAGTCCTATAAAACTGCATTGGATGAATGATTGTTTTGATGTGAAATTAAACAAGCATGCTAAGGAAGTCATGACATTAGGACATTATGATGATACTATTTCATGTGATGTTGTGCCTATGCAAGTGTAGGATCTGTATGTTAGTATCAAGGGAACTGTGACAAAGAGTTGTCCAGTTTCTAGGCACAACGGAAGTAATATAACAAGTTATCAACACGATTACTTTAGGTGGAAACCCTAGATAACCAAATAGTTATCTTTGGATGAAAATCACCCCTCTTTCGAGGATTTGAAAGGTCTACTTGTATATTCAATCAATAAGTTTAGAGATGAACGAGATTACAAACTTATTGCTAAGTACTAACCTAGTTCCTTTCATAAACTCTCGGATGAGAATATCAGTGAACTTACTTGATGTTCTTTATACAAGAACACACTTCTTCTTCTCTTAGGCTGATGCACTTCAATCGTCAAAATCCATAAAACCTAAGAACATAGAGGCGACCATATATATAGGGAATTAGTTCGGCGTATAAAGATATTCTAGGGAATATATAATATGTCGTACTTATTTCCTAATATGTGATCGAACCTATGCGATTCAAGTTAACTTAAATTAACTCAATAGTTACCATAAATTACAAAGACCGAATTACAACCAACTCTAGCAATATCCTAACAAGGAAAAGATCTTCTACAAATCTTCTCGGCTCGCCGCCCACGCTAGGGTTAGGAATAAGTTGGATGTAATCGCAGTTCCTTCTGACTTCCTTTGTTGCTTCATCAGTCTTCAAATCTTCAATCTTTTCAACTGAAATAACAAGATAAACTATACCATAGTATATGCTAAGGTTGTCATCGTCAAAACATAGAGTAATAGAGGAAAGGAACCTGTTAAGGAACTGGAGTTCCATAGGTCCCTATTCCAACAATTTCCCTCTTTTTGATGATGACAAACTCATGTAAGTGTAAGCACAGAGACAATAGACAATATATCGTACGAGTCTCAGAACAAAGATACTTGAATCAAAAAGCTTTAACTGGTTCCCCCTTAACCTTTGAAGTATTTAACAAGTTCCCCCTAAACATGATGCCAGTCCTATTGGTTCCAAGATTTCAGAGTATATTCCCCCCTTTGACATCATCGAAAAGATATGAAGAGAATATTAGTAACCGAGATGCAAAGCATGAAAGACAAGACTCACAAGTGATAGAGCAAGAAACTATTGTTATCATTCATCATGAGCCCAAATACAATCGTGACTCATACAATCAAAACACAAGAATTAAACAAAAATCATGAAGCAGAGAGATAACAAAAGAACACAAGGATTGATGAGTTGGGGAACCCTAGGGGAAAGCTATGCCAACTACATCGGAGGAACTGGTAGAGAGACCCTATCCTCTCTGTGCAACGAGAGCTTTGGCGAGCTTGGTGAAAGCGGAGCTGAGGGTACGAACAACAACCGAAATTTCTCTCAGTTCCTCAACAATCTCAGAAGAAGGCGCCTCAAAATCATCTGCAGGAACTGATCGAGTAGGTATATGTCGGGATGGGCGAGACTTCTTGGTGGTTGTTTCCTCCACCTTGAGACTGTTGATGTAGGAGTCATCCATCTTATGGGAGAAGGATGTTTCCTCCTCGGCTGTCGGGTAGATGTCAAGTCTCTCCAGGAGAGCCTTGATTATAGTTGGGAACGGCAGAGAGTGAGATGGATGGCTGTGGCAGGCCTGCATGTGGTGCATGATGATTTTGGGCAGGTCAAGCAGGTCCCCAGAGACGACCTTAGCCATGAAGACAGCATCAACGATCAATACAGTGCTCCTCTTTTCTTGGCGAGGAACGACATTGTTGATGAGGAAGGCATGGAGTAGCTTCATGGACATAGAGAGGAACCTGGTGTTGAGTTCCTTTAGATCAGGGTTCCTAAAGACGGTTTTGGCATAGTCGCTTTTCTTGGTGGGCCAATGCTTTTTGTGTATAGCAAAGAACCCAGTTCCTGTTGGGATGCCAAGGACCGATGAGATCATCTCCGTTGTGATCTTGTACAGCTTACCGCGGATGGTGACCACAATGTCCTGAGGGTGTTCAACTTCTGAAACAAAGTTTAAAGACATGGGGGAGTAAAAGGATCTGATTACCTCCTCGCGAGGATCTGCTCGCGAGGATTTAATTAAATTGCAAAAGCCGTAGCCAAATTGCTATAAACCGCGATCGTCGTATTTCCATGGCGATCGCCATCTTATAGGCGGCAGAATAATGCGAGTTTTCCATACTTAGTTGTTTTCGGGATTATTTGTTTTGAGGATATTTTAGGCAATACTTTTATTTGTTTTATTTCTTTTAATTGGCCACCTTATTGACTCTATATAAGGTTTGCCCTAGTTATTGTTTTAGGTACCCCAGATGATTATTATGAATTGAGAAAACGTTGTTTTGTTCCTCCAAATGAGAGCTTTTGTGAGAAGAGTGCTTGTGTGCATTGTTGTTGAACTCGCCCTAGTTGTACTTGTGTGTGTCAATCTCTTCCATAAGGTTGGTGCTATCGGGACTCCATAGAGCATCCTCCAGGTGCCTTGGCCTACCATTGCCATTGTGTTTGGTTGTAATCCATTGGGGTTTCTTCATCATTCGGTAAGGTTCTTGTTCTTAAGTTCAAGGGTTTTATCGTTGTTTGACTTGGTTCCAATTGGCCTATCATTCAACTTATCCTTCTTTCATCTCATTCTAATTCCGCCTATCTTCTCTGTTCGAGTTTCTGTTCGAGGTTTGGTGTCTAGATCGGACAACAGCGGCTTATCTCCGCATCACACATCCTCACCGGAACCATGCTAAAATGTAAGTTAGTTTCTCCATATATTTACTTGTCTATTTTAAAAAAATGTGTCCTTATCTTTTATAGTAACTCATGTAGTAGAAGTTACCATAAGAGGTGTAAAAAATGAAAAAGAAAAGACAGAGAATTTGTTTTGTCATATTATGCCAACCTTTTATAAAAGGAGATACAATACATCACTCATCCGTCAAACTTCTCATTTTTCTATTTTCTCATAAAAGGAGATACAATACATCACTCATCCGGAATTGTAAGATTTACACATTCAACACTCAAAGTTATTAGATTTTTGTAAATATGATAATGCTTTATATATATATATATATATATATTTGTCTATGTATTAAGACACATGATAAACCTATTTAATAAGACAAACTGCAATTATAACATGGAAATCATAACCCCTCGTAACAAAATAAATAACTCTAAAATTAAAAATTGTTATTATATCTTTTCAACATTTCGCTTAAGTATGAATTAGTATTTAATGTTCAATATAATGTGAGAAAGTGTCGCATCTCTTTTGTCAAATAAAATAAAAATTATAAACAATGCCCAAATATGAGGTAGAACAACTGAGAAAGTAAAATACCAAGCTTGATGAAAAAAATAATTCTGGTATAAAACTCTTGTCATGTTCTTTTTAATTCTTTTTATCGAAACAGTCTGGTTCTTCATACTGTAGGTAGTTCAGAAAATAAGATCATTTATTTCCGCTTGTACATTGATCGTTGATCGACCTTTTTATTATTACCCAATTCAACTTGACAGGTAATATATGACAAAAATTAGTATTTAATGTTCAATATTGATAATGAAAAAAGGAGGTATAAAGGTATGGACTGAAAGAAAACACTTTCGAGACACAAATGAGGCTCTTAACACATAGGGTAGAAAAAACTGATATAAAATACTTTATTCTTATCTTTCATCATACACAATATGGTACAAATTGTCATAAGAGGTGTAAATAAAACATAGAGGTTTGAAGTGGTCATATTTTCTAAATAGTATATTTAACATACCCTTTTCCCAAACTTATGATTTTGTTATTTTCTCATAAATCATTTGCGGTATATTTAGCGAAAGAATCCAACCATCCTTTGAAAGCATACCAAGAACATGCAACAAATCCACTTTTTTTTATAAAATCAATCTGATAATACTCTTTTGTGACGCGCTACAACATTGTGTTTATCATTGAATGTGAGCCCACGCACCACATCGTTGTGTGCATTGCCCCCAGTTCTCAGTTATCCACACACCCTTACCAAATTCTAACCTTATTTATTTCACACTACGAGAAAGAGCTTCTTCTTCTTTTTATCCAGATTGTCTAATTCAATTGTCCAAACCAACATGGTTTTTGACACAAAAGAGTGTCTTTTTTTTATATTAATAGAAGAAATTGAATGATCAAAATGATAAAATATGACTAATATATGTCTTTATAGTTAAAACAATACATGATCCATAGTATTTGGTGGTGATCACAATCTTTGACACATGTGTGCATAAGTTATAACGTTTGTGCGCATAATACTCACTCCTCATCTAAGGATACATCCTCACCAGAACCAGACTAAAATGTAAGTTAGTTTCTCTATAAATTTACTTGTCTATTTTAAAAAATGTATCTTTATTTTTTATAGTAACTCATGTGCTACAAGTTACCATAAGAGGTGTAAAAATGAAAAAGAAAAGACAAAAAATTAGTTTTGTCATATTATGTGAACCTTCTAAAAAAGGAGATACAGAACATCACTCATCTGCCAAACTTCTCATTTTTCTATTTCCTCATAAATAAGTTCCCTATTAGCACATACATAATCCAAAATTGTAAGATTTACCCATCCAACACTCAAAGTTATTAGATTTTTGTAAACTTGATAGTGCTTTTAAATACATTTTTTTGTCCATGTATTAGGACACATGATAAACATATTTTAATAAGACAAACTGCAATTATAAACTGGAAATCATAACCCTTGGTAACAAAATAAATAACTCTAAAATTAAAAAGTGTTACCATATCTTTTCAACTTTTTGCTTAGTTATGAATTAGTATTTAATATTCAATATAATGTGATAATGTATCACCTCTCTTTTCCCAAGAAAAATAAAATAATAAAAAATATCCAAATATGAGGTAGAAAAATTAAAAAAGTAAAATACCAAACTTGATGAAACAAAATAAATCGGGTTTAAAATTCTTGTTTTGTTCTTTTTTCTTTTTTTACTGAAACAGTGTGGTTCTTCATATCGTAGGAAGTTCAGAAAATAATATCATATGTTTCCGCATGTACATTGACGGTTGATCGACCTTTTTATTACCTGATTCAACTTGATCGGTAATATATGACAAAAATGAGGTATTTAAAGTGTGGGGTGTGGACCAAACTTGGAAAACTTCAATGAATGGAAAAAGGATATATAAAGGTATGAACTGAAAGAAAACACTATCGAGACAGAACTGAGGCTCTTAAGACATAGGGTAGAAAAACTGATATAAAATACTTTATTCTTATCTTTTAAACAATATGATCCAAGTGGCCATAAGAGGTGTAATTAAAACAGAGAGGTTTGAATAGGTCATATTATTATGTCAAACCATTCTAAAAAAGGAGATTCAATATACCCTTTCCCCAAACTTATGATTTTTTTATTTTCTCATAAATCATTTGCTGTATTATTAGCGAAAGAATCCAACCATATTTTGAAAACATATCAAGAACATGCAAGCAAATCCACTTTTTTAATAAAATCAATCTAATACTCTTTTGTGACGCGCTACAACATTGTGTATATTATTGAATGTGAGTCCACGCGCCACATCGTTTGTGTCCATTGCCCCAGTTCTCATGTATCTTAAAATCCTTACCAGATTCTCAACTGATTTATTTCTCACTATGAGAAAGAGCTTCTTCTAGATTGTTTAATTCCATCGTTCAAACCGAAATGTTGTTGACACAAAAAGCTTATTCTTCCTTTTTATTTCTCATTATTAAAAAGTTGTTCCTCTTCCTTTTCATCTGAATTGTCTAATTCAATCAACCATAGTGAAATGTTGTTTACAAGTACACAAAGTATAAAACTCCTTCTAATAAAGACAATGATGTCTATATATACTCAAACTAGAGATCTCTAAATAAAATATAAAAGAATTCAACACCAACCCACTAGAAAAATTAAAAATGGTAAAAGATCTCATGAGGATTGGATCCTTAGATGAGGACAGAGTATGATGCACACATACGTTATAAATCATGCATAAGACGATATAACTTATGTACACGGTACTTGGTTGTGCACATCATCTATGAAACATGCACACATTTGTTTGCGTGAGTTATAACGTATGTGTGCATTATGTTCAATCCTACTCTAAGGAAAAATCATGGCCGGAACGAGACTCATATAATTGTGCATTGCATTGCAGATTGAGTGGATTGTACTTGCAAAGATCAGCAGAGGAACTGACTATAATGAAAAGGGGACAAATTACTAATTAGCTTGATGCAGGCCCATATGAAAATTAAGCATATCGGTTGTCACATCTTTAGTAATTTCATTATAGATAATATGTGGTATGGGCGTATGTTGGAACGAGAAGAAAATATGTGGTATGTGTGACATATCCTTAGTTTTTTTTATCAAAGTGTGAACTTATCCCTCTTTCGTTTTGATATTAATCTGAAGAACAATAATATTATTAGCGAAATTGATCGAGAATCCTCATTTGTTTTCTATAACTTATTTCATGCTCTTATCGTAAATATTTTAATTTTATAAACACAACAAATATAAACGATATATATAATCTTGTTCGGTAATAGTTGGATGTTTCAAGTAGAAGCAACAAACAGATTTAGAAGAAAAACGAAAAACATAAATTTTCTAAAAAACTGTATTCTAAGTCAAAGTGACAAACATAATCTATATAAAACGGAAAATATAATTTCGTTCAATAACCGTTTGTATTTTCCAATGCAAAACGACATACACATTCAATATAAAAACGGAAATGTTGTTGACTCGAAAAAGCTTCTTTTTCTTCCTTTTTATTTCTCATTATTAAAAATATGTTCTTTTTCCTTTTTATCTGAATTGTCTAATTCAATCATCCATACCGAAATGTTGTTTACAAGTACACAGTATAAAACTCCTTCTAATAAAGACATTGATGTCTTTATACACTCAAACTCGAGATCTCTAAATAAAATATAAAAGAATTAATTATCATACCACTAGATTAAATAAAAATGGAAAAAGATCTCGTGAGGATGAATCCTTAGATGAAGACTGAGAATGCACACATACGTTATAAATCATGCATAGACGATATAACTTATGTAAACAGTATATGGTTGTGCACACCATCTATGACACATGCACACATTTGTGTGCGTGAGTTATTACGTTTGTGTGCATCATGTTCAGTCCCCATCTAAGGACACATCCTCACCGGAACCAGACCCAATAAAAATGGTACTCTAATATAAGTTAGTTTCTTCATATATTTATTTCTCTATATTAAATTATTTGTTCTTATCATTTATAGTAACTCATGTGGTACAATTTACCATAAGAGGTGTAAAAAATGAAAAAGAAAAGACAAAGAATTAGTTTTGTCATATTATATCAACTTGCTAAAAAGGGGATTCAATACATCACTATCTGTCAAACTTCTCATTTTTCTATTTTCTCATAAATAAACACAGATGCTATATACAGCCCGGTCAAATTACTAAATACAGTCCGGTCTCTCGCATTACGCGAGAAGCACGTATTAGCAAAAAATATTTAAAATTTAAAATTTTAATCTCGCGTTACCCGAGGGACGTGCTTCTCGCATAAAGCAAGAGATGTACATCTCCCGTAAGGGCATTTTTTAATTCTCGCGTTACGCGAAGTGTCTCTCCCTCGCGTAACACGAGAGACCGGGCGGTATTTGGTAATTTGACCGGGCTGTATTTAGTAAGGGCCTAAATAAATTGCCTATTATGTCATAAAGAATCCAAAGCATCCTTTAAATACATATCAAGAAAACACACTATAATTTATTCTTTTAATAAAACCAATCTAATACTCTTCTTCCTTCCACCAGAATCCTACCAACCTCCATAAACATTCAACCTCATCTTTCTATAATGGATTTGAAAAATATGGGTTTCAGACAATGTAGTTCAACAAATCAGCTTCCATCTGGATTTTGATTCATACACATAGATCATGAAATCCTCACTTATTTCTTGCCCAACAAAGTCTATGGCCAAAAAATCATCACTACTAATCCCATTCTCGATTATAATCAAACAAATTTCTACTCGAATCATCCTAAAGATCTCGGTAATACCACATTGTGATCGTATATGTGTCTCATGCTCAGTACTCATCTAAGGACTCATCCTCACCGGAACCAGACCCAATAAAAATGATACTCAACATATTAGGTAGTTTCTTCATATATTTATTTCTCTATATTAAATTATTTGTTCTTATCGTTTATAGTAACTCACTAGATACGGGCTTCGCGCTCCGCGCCAGAAAATTACGGATTTTCGTATGTGATTTAATATAGTTATACATTATTTGTTAATATGTTGTTGTTGTTATCAAATTTATTAATATTTGTAAATATAAGTATTTTTTATTTCCTTATATTTATGTTTGAAGTAGTTTTAAAACATAATATTAGAATAAGTTTGCATTGTCATAAGAGAAACTTACACATTAATTTAATTTGTGACTTAATCAAGTAGACTATAAATAAATATAACATAGGGATATAAGAAAGATATTTAAATACATGTCCAAAAGTCCAATAGGAGGTGATTAAGAAATGAGTAATGCATTACATTGGTACCAATTTTATTCAATTTTGACAATGGACAGCCAACTTTTATATAGATAAGATGTGGTACAAGTTACCATAAGTGGTGTGAAAAATGAAAAAGAAAAGACAAAGAATTGGTTTTGTCATATTATATTATGTCAACCTACTAAAATAGGAGATTCAATGGATCATTCATTTGCCGAACTTCTTATTTCTCTATTTTTTTCATAAATAAGTTGCCTATTGTGACCAACAGAATCCAAACTATCATGTAACCAGATACCAAGAACACAAACTATAATTTATTCTCTTAATAAAACCAATCTACTACTCTTCTTCCTTCCACCTGAATCCTACTAGCCTCTAATTGTGAATAATATTGAGATGATTATTAGCTTTAATTGTTTATACGTTTGATTAGAATTATGTTAAATTCTTATGCAATCAATTTTTTTTTACCGAACAGGCCCTCACTGACTTGAAATCTTGAGTCCGTCACTGGCCTCCATAAACATTCAACCTCATCTTTCTATAATGGATTTGGAAAATATGAGGTTTTACACAATATAGTTCAACAAATCAACTTCCATCTGGATTTCGATTCATACTCATTGATCATGAAACCCTCACCTATTTCTTGCCCAACAAAGTCTTTGGCCAACAAATCATCATTACTAATCCTATTCTCGACTACAATCAAACCAATTTCTACTCGAATCATCCTAAAGATCTCAGTAACACACTAACACCACATTGTGATCATCTATTTTATTTGCACATGGATTTCGATTCTATAGTTTTGTTTCAATTATAAATATCACAAATTATTAAATAATTGATTGTCATATATCTTTTCTATAGTCCTAAATACGATAAAAAAAGTAACAATATTCTATAGTTTTGTTTCAATATACATTATTATTTACCAACGACACCTTGGTCTAGTGGGGTGGGGCTTGCCCTTATATCTCATAGGTCCAAGGTTCGAATTTTACCTTATCAAAGGGTCTCTTTATTTGCTTGTTAAAATAAAATAATAATATATACATTATTATTTGTTATTCATGTATCTCTGATGATAATATTTTACTAGTTTATTATTTTTATAACATAAATTTACCTTTTTAATTTATCTAGATTGTATACATAAATGACATTTTTTAAATAGATGATCACAATGTATCAGCAATTAAAATTGGTTTAGCGTCTTTATTCCTTAGGATGATTCGAGTAGAAATTGGTTTAGTGTCAGCAATTAAAATCAAGAATTGTTTACGGCTAATTATAAGGAGAAATAAATAGATGATCACAATGTGCTGTTAAACATATTTCTTTGTCAGGGAAGATGAAGCCTTTAAAAACCTAACGATAAGAGAAGTTGGAGAGGTTGGACTATGGCGGATAACTGAACCTAAAACACAAATCTTGGATCGATCTAATCAGAATTTGGGCATTGGATCGAAGATTGGATTTACGTTCTTCAATGTCTCAAGGAGCTTGAATCTCATCTCTATACATTTACGGGGAGGACTATACTTCCTTCATTATTCAAAACTGATGGCATTTAGGCATCTCATGTGTTTTCCAGAACTAATATTATGTGAGTAATGCATTTGATTTGTCATATATCTTTGCACAAATGTATTCGAATTAGTCAACACAAAGCCTAGAAATGCTAGAAACAAAATAAAAAAAAATCCGACCTACCGGATTCGAACCAGTGACCTAAGGATTTGCTGTGATACCACTACAGTCCTCCGCTCTACCAACTGAGCTAAGGTCGGTTTGTGATATTTATGGAAACATAAATAATTACTACGTGAATTAGATAAAGACATGTAGTGCCATTTTGGAGGTTGACCTAATTGTCATCTAATATTTGAAACTAGTATTCTAGAAATTACAACTTTTTAGTATAATCTTAACTTTTTTAAGCATCTCTTTCGGTAAGTGTGGTGAATAGGTAAACATAAATTTGTAGATAACTTTTTTTTTCTATTAAATTGATGTGTATGACCGTTTTGACCAGAAAATCCTTAAACTTGTAGTAAACGTCGCCTTATTGAACAAACCCTTAGTAAACCTTTAATATTTAGATGAATTTGCATACATTTTATATTAGAGTTTTGTTACATCGTAAAATATATAAAACATAACTTATGCAAATAAAGAGTAATACGTTTTTTTAGTGTGAGTTAGAATTAAGGACTAAATTAAGCAGAGTTAACGTAGAGAAAAAACAATAGCCGATTAATAAGGAAATCAGTTGTGATTGAAGTAGCTTTTTACCTATTTCTGAAATATCTTTTCTGTAGCGGTTAAATATAGGATTTCATCATTATTCTTGTCGACTGCTAGAGTCGTACTCTAAAATAAATAGCATAAGATAAATATGTCTTACCCTACTACACTACAAAGACATTGACGAAAATGTCCGATATTAAAAAGGAAATTTAACGACTTTTTTACTTTTGTCGTGTCGCTGCGCAAAATTAGAAGGTTTAAGACTACACATTTATTAGCGAAAAACTTTCTTTCTTGTGAAACTAACACAATGTGCTCCACTTTGATGAAACCTTCCATGGAAAGAATGTTTACTACAATAGAAAAAAATAAATACATACATTAGAGAATTATGCAAGGGAGGATCATACCCTTAACCATGCAATTTTACCGTGCTATCTTCAGAAGTGCATCTAGCTTCAATGCTTCATCGTCTTTAAATACAAAAACAAAAACAAAAACAAAAAAGTGATACGGTCGGCGTTGCAACACAGTTGCAGAGTAGCTCTCCTCCCTCTACCGGACGGCCCTTCGTTTCTCTCTTAAAGATGAAGAAGGAAGAGAAGAGGCATCAGATGATGCAAAATCTCTTCGGAGATCAATCGGAAGACGAGGAAGAAGTCGAAGTCGAAATCGATTCTGAGCACGAATCCAGTCGCCACCCTAATTACAACTCCGTAATTATATCTCTCTTCCCCCCTCTTTCTTTTGCTATACAGGTTTGAATTGCGAGTAATAGTTGTTGAACGATTGTTCGGAAAGATTCGATTACTTGCCGACGTCTAATCAATCGAATCAGGATATGTGTTGCTTCTTGTTTGATTGCTGATTTAGGGTTTTTAACCTAATTATTAGCTGGGATGTTGTTGATTTTTAGTTCAAAAAGGTTTGAAATTTTCTGGTGATCTATAAATAATATGAGAATTTAGGTCAGAAACATGAGATTTCGATGGAATAGAAAACCATTATTGATGTAGGGTTGATATTCATCTGAGTGAGTACCCAACTGACCGACAAGAGTTTGCTGCTCTTAGTTTATGGCATAACTATGGTTTTTCGATGCAATGAACTGTGTCGAGTTTGCTTGTGTTTTTTGATGTTGACAGTTGAAATCTGTTGTTGTTATTCTCATAGAGATCATGCTTCAATAAACATATACAAAAAGCATAGGTTTAGTGTCAGCAATTAATTCCTATTTTATTTTTTGCAACAGGATGAAGGGGATGCAGGTCAGGAACAGGAAGTGGAAGAGCAGGAGTATATGGAGGGACAAGGCGAGGCCGAATTGGAGAGTGAAGGCGAGATGCCTGAAGTGGAACAACAAGCTGTGGAAAGTGAGGCCGAACCTGAGCAAAGTTCCCAAGAAGTAGAAGGTGGTGAGCAGCAAGAAGAAAGTGATGCAAGAGAAACTGATAGTGATTCTAAAGAAGAGTATGCTCAAGGTGGAGCAACAAGTAGAAGGAGAGATGTAGTTGATAGTGGATCGGAGAGGTCTGAAGATCACCGCTACGTTAATCAAGAAGATGAGGAGGGTGATCAAGCTAGAAGTTCAGGGTACGTTTATAATTTCTTTCAGCCTTCTAATTTATACAACTCATGATTCATGCTGCTACGAATCTAGGACATAATAAATCTGTTGCTTCAAAGTTTAATTATGTACTACTGCATAAGTTACGCATTTTTCACAACCTTAGTATTCCTTATAATCCTTATTGATGTTGTTTACAGAATTACATGCATATATTATCAAGGACCCTATCTTTTTCTTTATCACCTTCGGTTGGGGTTGCATTGCATAAGTTCATCTAATATGATTGGTGGTCTACTATAAGTATTGATTTTACGCTTCAAATTTGTTGATAAGGTTTTCAAGAGAATTGTTTACTTATTCCTAACTGCAGAACAAGTTTGTAAATGGAAATAAAACCAGCTAAGCTAAGATTTAATTTGTATCGGTTGCTAATTATGGACTTTATGCCATCAATCAGAGGATCTGCTGAAGAAGAGAGGAATGAGAACCACGTATCGCATCCAGTTGCTGAGATTCGTGATGTATTTGGGGATTCCGATGAAGAAGAGGTTGAATATGGTGTGCAAAATGACATTGAGCAAGAATATATGAATGTAAGACCTTACGCACTAATTGCTTTACAAGGTGTTTCTTTTGTCTCACTCCATAACATAACTGAAAGTGTACTAAAGGCTATGTTATTGTACTTGTTCAGAAATCCCCTGCTGAAGAGGAAGAGAGCTATGAGAAGAACTTCAGAGCAGATGATTTAGTACAAGATGATGAATATGATCAATATGAATCACGTCAGGCTCAATATGAATCAGATGAAGAGAATATTGAGGCCAAGTCTAAAGACAAAGCAACTGGCCCTCCATTTGAGTTTGAGATACCACTAAGGCCTCCACCTGCTGAATCAGAAAAGGTATCTACCTTTATATAGTGTGATCAAATTATATATACTTGATCTCCTTGGTGTGTGTTACCCTTTTTCATATATGAGTTTCAATGTTACCAACTTGATATGATTAGCATTGTGCTTTCAGCATTTGGACACTGAGTAATTAAGATCTGTATATGTGCATTTTCTTGATGTGATTGTATGGTGTTCCTTTGAGCTCATATATTGTGCGGTTGTTAATGTTCTTCTCTTTAATAGATGAACATAATCAGAGTTTCCAATATAATGGGCATCGATAAGAAGCCTTTTGATCCCAAAACATACGAGGAAGAAGATGTCTTTGTGACTGATGAATCTGGAGCCAAGAAGCGAATTCGTTTGGAGAACAATATTGTGCGTTGGAGAAATGTGAGAAAGGCAGATGGCTCCTTCGCTGTAAGTGGAATCCCTTGAATAGTTTACCTTCTTACAGTTGTGATTTGTGATTATCTTCCATTCATTAACGCACTGCTAACCACCCTGATTTGGTGTATATATGTATATCTGATATGCACTAAGATATAGATAGTTGAAATTGTACATAAAAAAATTAATGGTCTTTTTGAAGGCCTGTTGAACTTGGCTTTTAATCCAAAACAACTTGTTTTATGTCCAGTATGAAAGCAATGCGCGATTTGTGAGGTGGTCAGATGGGAGTCTGCAACTTTTAATAGGAAATGAAGTTCTTGACATATCAGTACAAGACGCACACCATGATCATGCAGCACTCTTTCTTAGACATGGGAAGGTGTGAAGCTTCCTCTCTTTACTTCTAGGCAACCATATTATCCATAGTTGATGGTACATTATAATATCCATATTACAATGATGATCTGAATTTGATAATGGAATTAAGAATGCGATTTTTTATATGCGAGTCAGGGTATTTTACAATCACAAGGAAAGCTCCTGAAAAAGATGAGATTTATGCCATCGTCCTTGACATCAAACTCACATCGCTTGTTGACTGCTCTTGTTGACTCACGGCATAAGAAGGTTTATAAAGTAAAAAATTGTGTCACTGATGTGGACCCTGAGAGGGAGAAGGAGCAGAAAGCTAAGGTGACCTAATTTTAATCACAAACTACAGCACTGATTTTGAGTTCTGTCCAAATCCAATTGAACCTGTTTTGCATCTATAGGTTGAGAGTCAAACTATCCGGGCTAACATGCAGCTGAGTAAAAAGCGTGAACGTGTCAATCGGAAGTATTCAAAACCAGTAGAGAGGGGAAGCAGACTCTCACCTGGCTTCTTGGAGGATGGGCTTGATGAGGTTCAGTGCTTTTTTATTTTGTGCTCACAAAACTACTTGTGCATGTACTATATATTGTATGTGCTAAAGCATTTATGTTAAGTATGAGAGGACCGAGATCTAAAAGTTAAAAAATAACACAGATATTGCAAAGACTGGTAGACATAATAAGTTTATTATTTCCTCTTTCAACAGGATGAAGAACAGTATTATGATCGTCGCCCTAATTCTCGGCGTCGTTTTGAAGATGAGTTCGAAGCAGAAGCAAGAGCTGAGAATCGCATTATCAATGCAAAGAAGGTTTTGACACTGTACCCTGTGAATGAACTGAAGATGCTGTCAAAATGTGTACAAATTTGAATCTAGTTGAGTCTTGATTGGTTCTTGTTTTCAGGGACGTGGACCCAAAGATATTCCTGGCAGATCATCGATGCCAGCTGCAAAATCTTCACGGCGGCCAGTAGATTTCTCCGAAAGTGAGAGGGAAGAGTCTGAGTATGAAACTGAAGGAGAAGCTGAAGAATCTCCACAGCAGAAAAGGTATGAGGACTCTGAACCAGAGTATGTTGATTCTGAGCAAGAAGATGAGCAGCAGGAAGAAGAGGCAGGAGATGATGAGGAAGCTGAGGTATTACACATCCAATCCACCTCAATTCTTATTGTTATACTCCCTAATCTAAAACATGCATGTTTTTCTAGCCTTGATTTTTGTACTAACATTTTTTCAAATTTACCCTTAATAAGTTTGTGCTTGGTATTAATAAATCTTGCTCTTTAGCTGCATTGCTAATGTCTGTTTGGTGAAATCTAAGTGTATCTGGCACTAGAATTAGATTCTTACCCTGGTTTATATTGTATCTGTGTTGTTTTTTCATAGGAGCAGCAAACATTTAAGGAATCAAGAAGTAATCTTAAACGGAAGGGGATTGAATCGGATGAAGAGTCTCCTCGAAGGAAGCCTGCTGCACATCGTCGAATGGCAGTTGTTTATGACAGTGACGAGGATTGAAGCCAGCAAAGGGAAATCACTTAGAAAAACGATGAATTTTTCAAGTGTACCAAGTTTTTAGGCCATCAGTTCTTCAACAAGCATATTGCACTTTTAACGTGAATGTGGTTTTCACCTTTCAAAGGATTTTCCATTTTTCCTTGTTTAGAGTTGGATTTTTCATGTAAAAGTAGTATTAAACTTATAATCACTTGCAAGAAACTTGTTATGATAGATGAATAATTTATTTAATAAGGTCTGTTAAAGTTAAAAAAAGCTTTTACTTTGTCTTTAAGAGGAATCAAGTGTTTTAAAATCATCCATTTTCGAAAATGATTTTGAATTTCAATCTGAGCATTACCAAACGTTGGAATCTGTTGGAATCATATCAAACGAGCCCTAAGGCACGGGAGGTAGTTAAGCTAGTAAGACCATAGGGCTGAGAATTGCTACGCCTGGACGAAATATTCTGAGCTGGAGATTTCTTTGGGTGAAACTGAAAGAGGTAGGGCTATCTTTGAACTTGGAGTTGCTCAGTCCAAGATGCATAAGAAGCTTAAGAGGAAGAGACCCCCATCCGAGGAGTACATAGACCGTGTATTTCCAGAAGAAAACCGAGCTTGGAATCTACAGATCCTTGAGAAAGCTCTTGAATGGAAGAAGCGGAGATTGCAGAGAGACGCGAGCGGAGAAAGGAGCCCCTGTTTACTGGCTGTTTGACCTGATTGTCATTCTCTTACCCTGGTTTATATTGTATCTGTGTAGAATAGAATGGTGATGTGACACTTTCATGTATTACACAACTGTTAGCTCTTATACAGAATTGAAGTTGAGCACATACATGTAATCTTTCACAAGCTGATCGAAAGAAGAATACGCATTCATGTCAGCAGTGAAATTAGATTTGAAAAAAAACATCAATGCTGCTCCATAAACATATAGGAAACCAAATAATGATCAATTGACCAACTTTTGCCACAACTTTTGCCACATGATTCATAACACATCGAAAAGATCTCTTGTTAACAGCTCTTAAAGCACTCATGTGCTGTTTATGGACTCAAGTACATGGTTTGAAATAGCCCTAAACTCACATAGCACCATTTTTACATCCTGCTTGTACCAATCAACCTCGTATCACATCCTAAATAAGTTAATACAGACACATTTATCTTCTTCTTTTTCTGACTTAGCGTCTTTCCGATTCCATCAAAATACAAAAAATCAATTATCTTAGGGAAAGATAAATATATTTTTCTCAATATATGACTTAGTACAGTATTAATAAAACAAAGAATGTCTCTAAGGGCTTCAAAAATAGCTGTGATGCATGTGCATCAAATCCCGGCTTCAAAAAACTCACTCCATCATCTTGATTTCAAGGATGCATGACCAGTATCCTTCAAGTGCTTGTGAAGTTTACTTCTACACACACAAAAAAACAAATGCTTAAAAGTTAGATGAGTAGAGGCTTGAATACACAGATAACATGTCTCAATATTAGTTGTTCCGTGAATATACTTCACCTTGATTTGAAGTCCTCCCCACATTGTTCACATACTGGGTCAGATTGCCTTGTTTTACCCTGCAATTACAAAGACAAATAAAGGTACTTCTTTTAATGAGATGCATCAAAGTTATAGCAACTAGGATATGTAATGATCCAACACCTCTTAGAACTTCTACGCAATTATATAATTCAGACCGATATTTAGACGTATAGTAAGACAATAGTTGACCTTAGCCAATAATCTAATCCAACATTTAGTCGCCCAAAATTGAGGGCTGGTTCATAGCAAGAATTACACAGTACTAACAAAACTGAACTGCACATTTACAATTTTATAGCAAAAGTAAAACTATGCCAACACAAATAATCATAATTTATGCAAATAATCAACAAAACCTTATATTCTAGCCTTCCAGATAAGTTTTTCTTTCAGTGAGATGCATCAAAGTTATAACAAGCACATAATACCTAGGATATGCAATGATCTAACACCTCTTCACACTTGTACACAGTTATATAATCCAGACAGTCATTTAGACGTATTGTGAAACAATAATTGACCTTATAACAACCACCACATACCCAAATATCTGATTTTCCACCCAAAATTTAAGACTAGTTCATGGCAACAATTATACAATATTAGCAAAAGCAAAACTATGCCAACATAATTAATCATAAATGTCACAAATGATCATAAACAACCACCACATACCCAATTATCTGATCTAACACCTCTTCACAGATAAGCTTTTCCATTAAGCCATAAATGGAACAAAGAATCAACAAAATAAGAGCCTTTACCTTCTGTTTTGTACTTCTAGACGAGTTCTTTGTTTTGGTGACTCTGTCAGTCTTGCTGCCTTTGTACTTCATATTCTCCTCAAGATTTGCCTCACTTTTAATCCCACCATTGTCAGCTTCTACGTTCTTCTGCATGCCATTTTCAACATTCATTGAATTTGTACCATCACCACTGACTTTCCCACCTTTTGCCGCTCTTCTGCTCTTTTTTCCGGCCTTTTTCTTGTTATTATATTCCATTACAACTTCAACTTTATCTTCCTCTTCACTATCAACATGAACTTTCTCAGTAGAAGGCGCCTCAGGTTGTTGTTGTTGTCTCTTCACAGTCCCACGTTTTTTGTTCTTGTGACCAGATATCATTGCTTTGAGAATCCTCATCTCTTCATCAGACTCAATTGAGTTCTCCACTTCATTATCTTCTGTCCCTGATGACAATTCATCTTCACTTTCTTCCTCCTCTATCAGCTCTCCTTCCTTCATTTTTGGCTCCTCAATGTCATTATTTTCTGCCCCTGATGGTGATTCATCTCCATTTTCCTCTTCCCGAACTGACACTCCATCTTTAAACTCATCCTCCATGTTCGGCTCCTCAATATCATTATCTTCTGTCCCTTCTTCCTGAATCGACAGTCCATCTTTAAACTCTTCTTCCAAATCAGACACAACATCCTCAGCAGACTGAAAACTGCCATCAAAATTCTCATCCTCCTCAACAAACTCAGCTTTCAACTCTTCAATCCTCTCCTTATGTTTCTTCGACTTCTCATGATTCCTCCACTGCTTATCCGACTTAAATTTCTTCCCACAAGCCACACAGTACCATTCCTTCTTCTCCTCTTCCTCCTCCTCATCCTCCTCAATCTCCTCCTCTTCAATCCGAGCCCACTCGGGATCCTCATACATCCTCGCCTTCTCCAACTTCTCCCTCTCAATCTTCTTCCTCCTCTTCAATTCCTCTTCCCGTTTCTTCTCCCTCTCCTTCTCCTTCTTCACCATCATTTCAATCACCCTCTTATCCCTCTTCTTCACAAACTCAGCCAAACCTCGAACCGTCTCATTAAACTCCCGTTTCGCCTTCTTCCTCATCTTCTTATTCTCCTCCTCCATCAACCTCCTCACCTTCCTGCTCTCCCCACCCGAAGCATCCCACTTATCTACCCACCCAAAGTCCATCACAGTAGCAAAACCTAACCAATATCCATAAAAGGCATTCACCTGCGTATACGGACTCTTCAAATCCCCCATCAAAGGCGCCTCTTTCACCGACCCCAACCCTAACCCTAAAGTCTTCGCAAACTTAATCTCATGCGCGAAAATCTTATCAAACACATCGCTATAAACCTTGTAAAATCCCTTCTTCGGATCGGTGAAATCAGTATAGCAAGACGGGGAGAAGTAGGAGAAGAGATTAGGGATACCGGCCGGAGACGAGGCGCCGGCGCTGGCGAGATCGGAGAAGAGGATTTGGGAGCGGTGAGAGTCGTACCATTGACGCTCTTTTGGGTCGGAGAGAACTTCGTATGCGTGGACTAGCTCCTGGAAAGAGGCGGTGGCTTCGGCGGAGGAGACGCCGGACTGGACGAGCTTGTCGGGGTGGCGTTGAAGGGCTTGTTTTTTGTAGGCGGAGCGGATTTCGTCCTGTGTGCAGGTTTGGGGGAGGCCGATGACCTCGTAGTGGCACCTCTTCGGAGCTGCCGCCATGGTTTTGGAGCTCGGATTGGTGGTCAATTTGGAGAAGAAGGGTGTTTGAAGTTTTTATATGCGGTGAAGCCCAGACGGTAAAGGTTGTTATTTGTCGATCTGATATTAAATTTCTCTCTTTTTTTCCCGAATTAAACTTTATTTTAGAGGTAAATTACGATTATAATGTTTTCGCATAAAATAATCGTTGATTTAATTTGCACAAGTACTTCCTCCGTCTATTGTTATAGATGACGTTTTCTATTTTGGTCGTCTCAAAATATAGCTCTTACTTTCCTTTTTTATCTTTTGTCTTATTATCAATATCACATCAATTTACACTCTCTTTCCTCCTTTTTACATCAAAACTCACACCAATTCACTTTTTTATTTTCTCTCTTCTACATAAAAATCCACACCCATTCACAATCTCTCTCATCTCCATTTTTCTTTCCCTCTTCTTTAATTTACCTCGTTAACAACAAACGAGATCTATAATATTGGACGGAGGGAGTAGTAATTATCTACCTAATTATTATGAGATGAAAGGATGAATATCTATATAGTATAAAATTATTCTATATAAATATATTTTAATTTAAAAAACTACGGTGATAGGAAACATCTATTAATCCACTATTGTGTTTTTTCCTACAATAACTTTAAATCTACATGTTTTAAGCATTTTCTTCTCTCTATATCTCTTCTAGACTCTTACCATCTACTTATAAGCTTCTACTCAGTATTCACTTACTTATCAAATTTGTTACAAGGATTTAAATGCATTATCAAACTTCTTTACATTGGTGTCGTCTCTCGTCATTGTTCGCACTCTTTCCTCGGCCATAATTTTGTTCTCTCTTAAACCATCAATGTGTCCTTTGCTCTAGGCTCTAGCATCTAGATTATGTGATTGCTCGATTTTCCCACCTTCATCTTTGGAGTGACTAACATCATTGTCAAAATCGTCATTGTGATATCTCTTATCCCTTTCAATAATTATGCACAAGTGTTAAAGCTTTGCTTCTTTTTTTATCTAAGTAATTTAATCTTTTCTAAAGGCTAACACATGATTAGTGGTGAAGAATAATCTTTGGAAACAAGAATTTTCAACTTTGAATTTCAACTATGTATGCAATGAAAGAAACTTATATCCAAAAAGAGTATTGAAAGACAAGCTTAATTATATGTAAATGACGTTTTCGGTAAATTGTAAAAACAGTTAGTTACTTTAAAGTGTAAAATTATCATAAAGAACATGAAATATATAATAATTTAAAACTCATGTGCTCTATAGCTCATGATATAAGGAGGGTGTGGAGAATTTTTGATGATTTCATAGAGTCGAAGTTGAAGTAATTTTTCGCTATATCTCTAATGATAAAAAATGGTGTTGAAGTGATTGATTTTATAAGTTTTTTCAACATACATCAACCATCTACAACTTTCTTAACCAAATCTCACTAGCTTTATCAAATATAACCATGTAAGTGGTACAAATGTTGAAAACATCATCCTTAGTAAGAATGAGTGAGTGTTGAATTTTAATAAATTCATATGACCATGTAAGTGGTACAAAGAGAAACAATTATATTTTATGTTCGACAAAACTACATCTATACTACATGTCATTTTCTAACCTCATATCATACAACATCCTTTATTTTAACCGAATTTGGATTGTCTGGAGCTACTACTGCAGCAACTCCTGTGTCAATACAAAAAAATTATTTTAAAGTATATTTTTTTGGTTTAGGGTTTATTATTTAGGGTATCTATCTTATATAATAAAGCTGATCTTTTTAAAGCTCTTAGATTGATTTTAGGCTTAGTTTGTTACATAATTTTTTTTAATTTCAATTATAAATAGATTGGATAATTATATTAACAAATAAATCTTAAAAAATTATCATTTCTTTCAACAACAAATATACAATCTATTTTATTGAGAATAAGTATTATGTTGAAGGTTGATATATACTCTTACGATAAAATTAGGATTATTTTCGATAATAAAAATTAAGTCAAGTTACGTACATAACCTTCATGAAATAAAATATATTTTAATATAATAGTCTTTATAAGAAAAAAATTAATCTTAATTTTTTGACAACTCGATTAAAAGGATATACAATTTTCATACGAATAACATGAAATTTCCCGTGTATGACACGGCCGCACGGGTCACTACTACTAATTTAGGATTTGGAGTTTCAGGTGCGTAGGAGTTATGAATTAGGATTTGGAGGATTTATTTTCTGACCAAAAGAAAATTATAATTTTTTTATTTAAATTTCATCATTCACTCATCTATAAAGTTTTAACCCTTACCTCGTCTCAAATCTTGTAGTTTCCTAATTTAATAAAAAAAAGAAGAAGGAATTAAGTCAGAGAGAATCTCATAATAAATCCTCTCTTAGAGATAAATAAGAATGAATCTAAGTCATTGGATGCCCAATGACTTAGATTAAACTAGTTACCCCCACTACAAGTTGGGGGTAGTTGTGGTGGTCCGTCGACCTCCCGACGACCACCCGGTGGTTGTCCGGTAGAGGTCCGGCGGGGGTTCGGCGGAGGTTCGGCGGGGGTCCGGTGGAGGTCCGGCGGTGGTCCAATAATAAATGAAAAGGTTAAAGTATAAAATGAAAATTTTAAGTCTAATTCAAATTGGTGAACATTTAAATATAATGTGATGAACATTTAAATATAATGTGATGAACATTTAATTATAATGTGATGAACATTCTGTTGGTGAACATGAAATTAAAATGTGATGAACATTTACTAGAGTATATCAAAATGAACTTTTATAAACATTTTGATGAACATTTATGAACAACGTGATGAACATTTAATTATAATGTGATGAACATTCTGTTAGTGAACATTAAAATGTGATGAACATTCAGTAGAGTATATAAAAATGAACGTTTATAAACATTTTGATGAACATTTAGATGAACAGCGTGATGAACATTTAAGCTAATTGTAATGAACTTTTGAGTAATGAACATTTTATTAAATTCTTGTGAACATTTAAGGATTTTTGATGAACATTTAAGTATGAGATGATGAACATTTAGGTAATTTTTGATAAAGATCAAGTGTTTTTCTACTCGAAATTATATTAAAGTGATGTTTGATGAACATTTAAGTAAGAGAAGATGAACATTTATCAACATTTTGATGAACATTTAAGTCGATTGTAATGAACTTTGGCTAATGAACATTTTATTAAATTCTTGTGAACATTGAAGTATGAGATGATGAACATTTAGATGAATATTCAATTGATGAAATTTTATGTATAATGTGATGAACATTAGAGTATGTACAAATGAACATTGTGATGAACATTTATGAACACTTGATGTTCATAAAAAATTGGTGAACATTTAAGTAGAATGTGATGAACATTCAGTTGGAAAACTTTTAAGTATAATGTGATGAACATTTATGAACACTTGATGTTCATCAAAAATTGATGAACATTTAAGTAGAATGTGATGAACATTCAGTTGGAAAACTTTTAAGTATAATGTGATGAACATTAATGAACACTTGATGTTCATCAAAAATTGGTGAACATTTAAGTAGAATGTGATGAACATTCAGTTGGAAAACTTTTAAGTATAATGTGATGAACATTTATGAACACTTGATGTTCATCAAAATTTGGTGAACTTTTAAGTATAATGTGATGAACATTCAGTAGAGTATATACAAATGAACATTTATGAACATTTATGAACACTTGATGTTCATCAAAGATGGTCCGGCGACGGTCCAGCCCGGTGGAGAGAAGGGGTGACAAGGAGTGTCACGTGTCATCATATGGGCTCTTGGATCTCGGCTCCACGTTCATTTCCTATGATTTTAGAAGTATTACTACATCACTTTTTTCTTTTAAGTCAAAACCCATGAACGCCTGTTTTTCCAGCAGATTAAGGTAGCTTAATCTGGATTAACAACTTGACAACGAAAAGAACGTGAAGATTGAGACCACTCCGAGACACAAATTTGAAGCCCCGAATTCTGTTTCGCATGGAGTCGTTGTCTCTTTTCCGCTCACCAACTCCTCCTTATCGCCTCTCAGAACCATCGCATCCTGCTCGGAATTCCTCCTTCGTGGCCATGGCTACTGACCAAGACATTTCTAGTATATTCTTCCTTCCACGCTCCTTATTGCAATTTCCAAATGTTTATTTCGCGATCCTGAAGAAAAATTAAGCATGCCACATTACATTGTCGACAGATAGTTGCTGAAATTTGTTCTGGATGTGAAGAATCTTATAATTGGATGCTAAATTTCAATTTCTGATGGCCAATTGTTTCAATTCGGTTGAGATTAGTAAGCAAATTACTGAGAGGAGCTTGATTTTGTGGATTGCAGATAACTCTAAAAGAGTAGCAGTTGTAGGTGCTGGAGTTAGGTATGCTTTACTGTAAGTTGTGTTTGATGATTTACATAGCAATGATGTCATGGACTAATTAGTTGTCTATCCCGGTTTTGTTCATTGAAGTGGCCTTGCTGCGGCGCACAAGCTAAAATCAAAAGGCGTAAATGTGACATTGTTCGAAGCTGATGCAATAGCTGGAGGGAAAATAAGAACTGTCAAGCAAGATGGCTTGATTTGGGATGAGGGGGCCAATACAATGGTCAGTGTCTTTTGTTGTTGTTGTTTTCTGCTAAATTGTCTTCAATAGTGTTATAATCTCTTACGTTTCCAGACAGAAAGTGAGAAGGAGGTGACTGATTTAATTGATGATCTCGGGCTTCGAGAAAAACAACAACTGGTAATCCTTATACTGCACTCTAGTTCTTTCCTCTTGCAACCATACTCGTCCACTACATTGTGTGTTTTTTTGCATTTGTAGATATCCAATTAGTTAGCCTGCTATGTAGACCAATTTTGCTTAAAATGAGTGCTTACATTCTTCCTTTGACAGCCGAACTCTCAAAATTTGCGGTACATAGCAAGAAATGGATCGCCGTTGTTGGTAAGTATTGTGTGGTCCAGTTTTATAAGTGGTCTGTAGAATTTAGTGAGGTTGAATAATTAGTTCTCTCTTGCTTCATACAGATCCCTTCCAATCCTATCGCCCTGCTCAAAAGCAGTATCCTATCTACCAAATCAAAGGTTAGATTCCTGCATTCTGCCTAAGGATTACTTTTTATAGCAGAGTGTCTTTATTAAATATTCACCTGAAATAAACCTTTATCTAAGGTACAACCAAACATAAAATATTTTGAAGAATATACTTATTGTAGCATTCACTTTTTCGTTATCACAAAAGCATCCATAATTTTCATCCTGGAGAACAAGCATGTTGTCAAGCTTGAAAGATGGATTAGCTCAATGATTAAAATGTTTTTATAAGCCCGGGAGCTCAGGCATCATTTTTTCTGTTCAGCTTTAAAAATTTGTACCTCATTTTCTGTGGAACAATGAGCGATTTCAATAGTGTGAGTGAAATCTGTGAGTTGAGGATTGACCTTTTTACTTGCCTGCACTGTTGTAATTTTAACTTCAAACATATGTTGCAGTTTAATATAGTTTTGGAGCCATTCTTGGGGAAAAAAGTGGATAGTTCTAAGGTGGCAGATGAGCAATCATTTGAAAGGTAATGGACCCGTTACCGTTTTTTCACGCATCATGATTATTTATTAACCGGGCTTGTGTCCACATGTAATCCTAATTCTTTTTCTGATAATACTTCCTGTCATTTCCCCATGCATCCATGTTTTGTTTGTTTCTATTTCCAATTCTATATTTTTATGCAACCCAGTTTGCAACTGCAGATCTTGTACAATAGTAATTTTGTTTGAAAAAGAGTTATTAGCTTGTCTTGTTGGCCATTACATTCAAACTTATCCCAAAATATGTATGGAAGCTAATATTGAAAGGCTATTTCAATTAAAATTGCAAAACAGCTTGTTATTTCGTTAGTGGAAGAAGTTTCCATAGGGGAAAAACAAGGAAACACATATGTAGGTTGAAAATCTATGATCACGTCCATTAATTTGACCTTAATTCAACTCCAGTTTCTCTTTCTTTGAGGTAGACATGTCTCATGAGAGTCCTTAACAAATTTGTGGCATTTATTTTACTGCAGTGTGGGTGAATTTTTCCAGCGTCATTTTGGAAGGGAGGTATTTTTCATGTTAACTGTATGACAAATAAGTGGCTTGATATTTGTAAGCTATTACCATGACATTTAGGATTCTAATTAAATTTACTGTATGCAGTTTGTTGATTATCTTATGGACCCTTTCCTTGCTGGTACATGTGCTGGAGATCCTGATTCTGTTTCAGTAAGTGCTACAATCTATTTTACTAAAATCTTTTCTTGTCATGCTTTTCTTTGTTGATTTCATATATAATGGAAGATGTTCTTGATTAGGTTCTGAGTCTATATATATATGTAACTGTGCTTATAGGCTTTCATTTTGGACCTGCAATTATTGCTTGGTTTTACATTAATCATGATAAAAGATATTTTTTGTGTTGGCAGATGCGACATGCATTTCCTGAGATCTGGAACATAGAGAAAAGGTATCATTAAATGTGAGAATCTTCATATATGTTAGAGCCGGTTCTTGGACAGGAATGTCTAATTGATATGGGTTTTAAACTCTAAAGCATGATATATAACCATCTCTCACTTCTTGATCTAGCATATAAGTTTTTCCTGAAAAATATGGAATGTTGATGATAAGATCTCAAGAGAGGTGTCTTTTTTCACCCAGTCTCAAACATTTAAATATGATGAAATTTCTCCATAGTAGGAATGTGTTTCAACTGTAAGAAGTACTAATCTGCATGATAAGAATATGAAGTCAGTGGATTATGGTTTCTTGAATTATGAGCAGGTTTGGTTCAATTATAGTGGGGGCACTTCGGTCCAAATTGGCAACCAAAAAGGAACAAAGCAAAGAAACTAAGGAGTCTTCGCGTCAGCCTGGCTCTTTTTCATTCCAAGGTGGAATGCAGGTATATATTCTTAAGCTGCAAGTCTTGTATGGGTTTTATGCACTCCTTTCGATCACTCTGAGTTATCATTCTATCACTTCAAATACTTGGGCTTGGCCATTGTCCATCAAACAAGTAGATTATGTTATTGATGTTGGATACTCGATTGACAAAGTAGTCATCTATTTGTAGTCATTCTTCAGTTATGCTGCTGTTGAATTTATACATTCCCTTCTTATAATAGTTGAATAAGTAGTTATGCAAAAAGAAATTTTCAAGTACTATGCATTTTGCTGAAAGCATGGTTGTGACTGATCTTTTCCCACCTGTATTAGACACTCATTGATACAATATGCAAAGAGTTTTCTGATGAGCAACTCAAACTCCAAGCAAAGGTGTTGTCACTGTCTTACAGCGGTGATGAGCTGTCTAAAATGCAGAATTGGTCCGTCTCTTATACCTCTAACAACAACTTGCAAGATCTGCCTTTTGACGCTGTACTCGTGACGGTGAGAGTTTTCTTCTAATAATACTCTTAAAGCAAAAGCTTCTTTATATGAAGACTTCATCTTCTTTTGCACATTGTTAATAGGATGATATGTGGTCTTTTTTTGCCTTTTTACCCTATAAAACTGTGTGTGTAGAATAAAGCCGGTTCTCTTTCTTTTTAACTGCTTCCTATCTCCCTCGAATCTGTTAGGGGAAGTTATCTTTCATATAATTGTAGCAGGGAGGGTTCTAAATTCAGCATGGAAAATGATGAGATTTAAAGATTCTATTTTTTCCTCCTATCTTCACTATTTACTTTGTCAGCATGTAACGAGATGGGGAATCAAATATTAGAAGCCTCAATGTAGCTCATCATACTGCACTTCAGGATAAAGGGTTTTGCATTTCTTAGTTTAGTTATTTGAAATGTTTGTTTCACTATCCCTTTCATTATCCAGTGATCTGTCTTACAGAAATAGAATTTAGTAGCTAAAGAAAACTTCTTCATGACAGGCCCCACTTTCTGATGTTAAAGGTATGCAGATTTCAAGGAGAGGGAATCCATTTTCTCTTGACTTTCTTCCAGAGGTATGTGTATGCAATACGCAGTTATGCACTCCCTTTCCCCTGCATTAATTTGAGCTGGTTATCTTTCCTTTCTTGGAAACTCTAATGTACAGGGACCAAAAAATCCCTTTTGTATGCGCATTTTGAGCCTTCCCTGGGTTACCAAAATTCTTCTTGGTGCTATAGCTTTCCCTTTTAAACTATGCTTCACGCAAACAATGAACCAAATGATGTAGTCTTGTATTTTGTTTTCATTACACAATTTACTAATATTATTTTTAGTTTAAAGTCCTTTGAAAACGAGAGATTGGAAATTCTGTATGTTAGAACAACAATTTTTGCATCCACCAGAGCAAAAATGCCGTCTACCCAACTACACATTCATTATGCAGGTGGACTGTCTACCACTCTCTGTTATAATTACTACATTCAAGAAATCCAATGTGAAAAGACCTCTAGAGGGATTTGGAGTTCTTATTCCCTCCAAGGAACAGAAAAATGGCATAAAAACTCTCGGTACTTTCTTAGTGCTGGTATTTCATGCTAAGCTTCTTTTATTTCAGAACACTGGGCCTAACTGTCTGAGAGTATTGGTTGTACAGGTACCCTGTTTTCTTCAATGATGTTTCCGGACCGCGCACCTAGTGACATGCATCTTTATACTACTTTTGTTGGAGGAAGCAGAAACAGAGAGCTTGCTAGAGCTTCCACGTACGTTTGTTGTTAATTTTTCATGATTTGATGGCAATGATCTGCAATTTTCATGAGCTAAGACATTCTACCAAATATTCCTCCAGAGATGAATTGAAGCAAATAGTTTCTGCTGATCTTCACCAACTGTTAGGCACTGAGGGAGAGCCAACTTTTATCCAGTACGGTTCATGATCTCATCTTCTCTATTTAATTTTCCTGCATAAATTTTTTGATCAAAAAGTCTTAAGTAGCTATATTCTTGCAGCCATTGCTTTTGGAACAAAGCATTTCCCCTCTATGGGCGAAATTATGACTCAGTTCTTAATGCGATAACAAAGATGGAACAAGGTCTTCCTGGATTCTTCTATGCTGGTAAGCAAATTTGTAAATTATGTATACTCTCTGTATGTTGTCATTGATTTTTCACTAGGGTAAAATATATTCCTTTTATTGATGTTTATGTAAGTGCAAGCATCAATTTTGTGTATCTTTATGTAACACTGATTTTTGTTTTACTTGTCTATACTAAGGTAATCACAAGGATGGACTTTCAGTGGGTAAGGCCATATCTTCAGGATACAAGGCAGCCGAGCACGTGATTTCGTACCTCGACGCTTTTCCAGTTGATAGAATGGTTGAAGAAGCTCCATCATCATCAAGTGCATGAGAAAATAGGCATGGGGAAGATGGTTATAGAGGGGTAGTAAGAGTAAGACTAGGTGATTTCATTTTACTCATAGTAATGAATCATATCCTTTAAAAGCAGTGACTGTATTTTTTTCCAAGATTTTTTTGACAAATTTCTTTTGTTGCTATCATATTTTAGACTTCTGTTCCATTTTCACTTGGCTACATTAATGAAGCTAATTTGAATGAATGGGATATCATGATTCAACTTCTACTTAACATATCAAAGATAGTTCATCAAATTTTAAAATTATATTAAAATAGTTTAAGAGAATATACTACACTATGAAGGAACAAATCTTAAGAAAAAAAACTTATACTAATTCTTTTTTTTTCTATGAGGAAATAACAATATTGCATAAGTTGAAAGGTCCATAAATCGTCGTTGATTCAATCAGGATTAAGAGAATAAAACATCGTGACTACACAAGGCCGTTCCTAGAATTTTTAGGACATGGGCGAATTTTTTTAGACCCTATGCTAGTTTTATTCTTGCGTCATGCGGAATTTGTACAAGGGCTTTTATAACTATGTATATAATTTATAAAACATAAAAGTAACATTAATATAAGGAAAAGAGTCATGTAATAATACTTGTTAAAATGATAAATGAGAATGAATGTGGAGCCTTGGATCAAGAGAGATCCAAGAGCCCATATGATGACACGTGGCACCCCTTGTCCCCACCGTCGGAGCGCCGCCGCCGGCGCTCCGGCGGACCGACCACCGCCAGACCTTCTTTGATGAACATCAAGTGTTCATAAATGTTCATTTGTATATACTCTACTGAATGTTCATCACATTATACTTAAAAGTTCACCAAATTTTGATGAACATCAAGTGTTCATAAATGTTCATCACATTATACTTAAAAGTTTTTCAACTGAATGTTCATCACATTCTACTTAAATGTTCACCAATTTTTGATGAACATCAAGTGTTCATAAATGTTCATCACAATATTCATTTGTACATACTCTACTGAATGTTCATCACATTATACATAAAAGTTCACAAATTGAATGTTCATCATCTCATACTTAAATGTTCATCATCCCATATGATGACACGTGACACCCCTTGTCCCCACCGCCGGACCTCCATCTGACTTCCGGTCGCCGGACAACCACCGGGTGGTCGCCGGGAGGTCGCCGGACCACCACAACTACCCTCCACTTGTAGTGGGGGTAACTAGTTTAATCTAAGCCATTGGATGCTAAGGCATCCAATGGCTTAGATTCATTCTTATTTATCTCTAAGAGAGGGTTTATTATGGGATTCTCACCCTTAATATAAATAGAAGTATGCATTATATTATTTTTATTTTTATTTATTTTTTAATTAATATTAATATAAATAAAAGAAATTTCAATTGATTTATAATATTTTATATTGACATGCATTTAAAAAGGAAATGATATCAATAGATATATGATAGTGATCTTTGTATATATATTTTAAATGATTGCGATTCAAATAAGGAAATGATATCATTAGAATTAGGTTAGTTATTTTTTAACATACATATTTAATTTTTCATTTTTAAAACAATGACAAGTCAAATGATGACGTGACATAGCTCATTGATGAGTAGTGTTTTGCTATAGTAATTATATAGAGATTATTTTATTTATTTTGATAATTATCTTATTTTAAAAGTTTATGAGCTTCAAATGATTATATACAAAATAATAATAAATTAAATATTATAAATTAAAATATTGAATAATAGATGATACAATAAAAGAGAACACCAAAGACAATTAAAGACAACCACTACCGCTTTATACATATCGTTTAAAATAAATTTTGGACTCCTAAAAATTTTGTGCTCCTCCCGCCCATGTCTCTGGGCCAATCATATGACTAAAGTGGTAATCAAAGACAATCAAAATAAAGCAGTTCATTTTATTTCACTAACATCTCATTTCAGTAGCTATAATCAATCCCATTTTACTTTGATCTAACAAATCTTAAGCAGAAAAAGGTCAAACCTAAACTCGCCGCCACAAAAAGGCCAACAAATACGGTCAAACCTAAACTCTCCGCCACAAAACGGCCAGCAGATTCCGCAATTCCCTCTGCAGCCACTCCAAATCCAAATCTGTCCAATACGGGAGTATAGGCAAATGCGACAAACATGTTATCCGACTGTAAATACCAAAGGATTCTACATGCTTCGGTTTCGAGATCGTATGCTAAAATGCGGTTTCTCATACGAACCAACATCTCAAATGTTGTACAAGATGTTTTGCACAACGAAAACATCGAAGGAGGATCAGAAACTCGATTAGAAAGTGTATACTGGAGACTCCATCCATCTTCGTAGGTGGCGAGAGTGTATATACAAAACTGTGATGACGGATCTAATTCAGCAAAATAGAGAATCTGGTTGAAGACGCAAAACAGGTCGGGGACGGGGCGGTGCCGGTGAGAGGAGAGATAGGGACAGGGGACATAAATTGATTCAGTTGGTGTGATGGAATATGGAAGTAGAAAGATGTACCATATCGGTTCAGCCAGTGAAAGGAGTCATTTCACACAGCCAGTGAAGAATCTATATGGAAGTTCATGGATTTCGTGAATGAACAAATGCTAAGGAAGTGGATCCCCAATGCTTAGCACTTAGCACTCTTGGAGACCTCACAAAGAGTTTGAAGGCACGAGATTGTGATTTGAGGATGAATCTCGTCCTACCTCCCCTTGATTCTACTCTTTCACAACCTCATGGCCTCTCTCTCAAATTTCTTTAAGAGTGTTGCTCTAACTTGTTTCAAACTCTCTCTTTTTTCATGTGTATGGGTGCTAAATTTTCCAAATCTCATACCGTTAATCTCGCGTGTTAGAAAGTGAGCGTCAAGCAATACCAAAACGAAACAAAAGCAAGTCTAACAAAGTAAAAGCCGCTCGGGGCCTGAGGTGAGGCCTTGGTCACCAAAAGGCAAAGCAATCGAGTCAATACGAAACTAAAGATGAATGAAAGCTCTGTTGGAACCGAATTTTCCGGGCACCGTTGGTGTCGGATAATGGGAGCGTTGGCTTCGTCTCCGCGAGCACTATTTCGTAGTATGCTCATTTGTATAATTCGGGTTCCGTTTGAATGAGAAATAAGGGAGTTACATTTAATGTAACTAAGTTGAATTTTGAGGATTAATGTGTATCCCACATTGATTAGGAGGAGAAAAACTCACTAGTATATAAACTAGAAGTGGATTGTAATGGATGTGATTGAGCCAGAGGAGGCTATCCTGGTGGGGTTGGGCCCTGGGAAACCACACGCGCGGTTCGGTTCGGATCGGCTCGGCTCGTGGGCTCCTTGGTCTCCTTGGATGGGCCGTAGGCCCGAGGAGGAGGTTGTCTTTTTGGGCCTAGCTCAAGTCTGATATGACTTTTGGGCCTCGTTTCAAAATCAGAGTCACGCGGAGTTGACTTGGACCAGATCAGCCAATTCATTACACACAGATGATTGGGCCATTTAATCCACGCGGATTGGGCCATTCATGTCACAGATTCTCCATTGCAGCCTATAAAAAGAGGCCCTGCAGAACTCAAAAATCACAACAATACGAACAGCTGTTGAGCATTCCTATTCGATCTCCTTCCCCCACTTTTCAGTCCCTGTTCACTTCTTCTCTTCTTTTGTTCGAGTCTGAGAGTACACACAATATAACTAGAGTTCGTTGGATTTTGTTCTTGAGTTGTGCAAGTCAGAAGTGTAGCAGTTGTATCCTGGGATTCAGAACGCTGGTAACCGTCACACTACGGGGCGTTTTCAGAATTAAGGAAAGAGATTCATTCTCGACTCTGCTTAATCTCGACAGTACGGTTTGGTATTGTTACAATTGTTTTTCTCTTTTCCTTAATACTGATTTATTCTTGTATTTTATACATATTTATAAGTTGTAGAAAATAGGCCTTCCTTTTCTGTTTGTTGCAACTTTTATACCGCTTTTTCTTCTGAACTTATTTGTTATTTGGATGATGATTTGATGCAATAGAATGGCTGGATTTCTTCTCGAAAAAAAAAGAAAAAAAAATAGGATTCCTACAATCTTAATTCTGAAATTTTTTCCTACGTTTCTACGACTAATAATTTTGTTTTGAGTAAACAGGTTAAGGCGGAATTGGAAATATTGATCTCGTTTATACGAGAAAACTCCGGGAAAAAAATATAATATGTTTTTGGGTTGTTTACCCTCTGTTGTGCCGACCGGTATATATTCGATTTATATCCCATTAGGTTATTGCTAATATCACTATTTGTAGAATTAATTTTTGGCTGATTTTGCTCAACACGTGAGTACTCACTGAAGCCATATATTAGTGGTTTAGTGGATGATTTTGATTTTTGCTAATCACCATTTGGTATAGACATTAATGCAGGTTGGAGATTATATTGTTTTGAAGACGTGTTAACGTTTCTATGTTAGATATATATAGACGTTAGTGGTGCTGTTAGTCAACACATTTTTATGTTGGCGATTTGTTACCTTTTCTTATTCATTACGAGAGTTAATGTTCTAAAAGAATAAATCTGATTCATCTTTTCTTTATATACATATATATAACATGCAATATCATTTTCTTCATGTATGCTCATGTGCTCTCGTCATATAAATTTGTAGAGTTTATATACATGTTGTATATATACATAATATATATATGACGATAATTTATATATTAATGATGATGTATGCATTGGGTGATTTATTGTTTTTTTTATATATCATTTTGATGATTGATGATTATATGTGCTTGAGATTTCTACCTTAGTATGCGTTCTAAATGGTCATGTGGATCTTGGTTCATGTTGTAGTGTTATGAATCATGTTATATGATAGTCTTTGCATTATATAATATCATTATATATGATAGGATACTAATGAAGTTTAAACTATGATCATATAAGGTAGCTATTGCATGTATGTGCTTGATTGCTTTGTATTTAACGTCATATATTATGATATTCACAATGATATATATGCTTATAGTGCATGATATACATGTTATTTAGGGTATGCACATGATGTCAGCATGATAATAAATCACTAATGCATGTTTTATATATATTTGTCAGTGAATGTGTGTCCCAATTCATATGAGATGATTTGGTCTTTATGCATCTAACGTTTTTTAGAGTTGCTGCAGGCTTTGGTCAATACTAATTAATTTATTTTAATTGGTTGTTTGACTACGAATGCCTATTCCTCTCAATTTGGATTATTTGTATTAAATACATCCCCTGATTTGTTTATTTGATTAGTAGTATTGCTAATCAATCTTCTTTTGGTTTATTAGCTTGACTAGCACGCTTATTACAAGAAGACTTTGGTTCTGGTTGGTGACAGCGGGTTCATTCCCGATGGTGTCCTAATTGAAAAAACAAGTGAGTCGACACCCCAAATTCAGTTTGGGGATGGTCTACCACTTGTGAACTTGCTCCCTATTAGGGTGAGTGAAGAAGTTCCAAATTCAGTTTGGTATGATAAATTTTATTAGCATGTTCATAATCTATTAGTAGATTAATAGGCATGAACATGTTTTCAAAATATAAGTTTTGAAACATGACCAACGACAATGTTGCGGATGCTACCGCTACTACTAAGAGTGGTGAGTCGACACTCCAAATTCAGTTTGGAGATGGTCTGTCATCTGTGACTCTAGATCAGAATCAGGTTCAGAACCCTAAAACGAATACGGTCAATGACCAGCCTTCGGTCGATAACCAGGCTCGGGTCGTACCGAAACCGGTTGGACTGTCTCAAACAAGCCATCCGTTGGACTTGTCGGATGTTCAAATGCCCCGTGTGAGGGTACCGGAAAGGTCGTACATGGCTAGCATCCCAAATGCATTTCATGCTGGAGTTCTGCCCGATAAGTTTGACGGGAAGGGATTCAGGATATGGTATCAGAAGATGCATTTCTTCCTGAGCACGTTGAATCTGGACAAATATCTGAAAAAGGATAAGCAGATCATATCTCTGGATGATGCGGATGTAGAGAGGACAATCGAACCTCTAAGATAAAGTCACACCAATTTATGTGATTTAAAGTTTGTGCAATCTAGAGGCGGTAAAAAGTATTTTGTGACCTTCATAGATGATTGCACAAGATATTGTTATGTATACTTATTACGTAGCAAAGATGAAGCTTTAGAAAAATTCAAAGAGTACAAGTTGGAAGTTGAGAACCAACTTAGTAAACGATTAAAATCGTAAGAAGTGATAGAGGAGGTGAGTACAATGAACCTTTTAATGCGTTCTGTAGAGAACATGGCATTGTTCACCAAACTACCGCTCCTTATTCGCCGAAATCCAACGGAGTAGCGGAACGAAAGAACCGAACTCTTAAGGAAATGATGAATGCAATGTTGCAAGAATCTGGGTTAGCCCAGAACATGTGGGGGGAAGTGTTGCTTACCTCAAATTATATTCTCAACAAAATACCACATAAGGTGACCGGAAAGACGCCTTATGAGTTGTGGAAAGGTAACGTACCTTCGTACAAATACCTCAAAGTGTGGGGGTGCCTAGCAAAAGTAGCAGTACCACCTCCTAAAAAGGTCTCAATAGGACCAAAAACCGTTGATTGTATTTTCATCGGGTGTGCACATAATAGTAGTGCATATCGTTTCTTGGTATACAAGTCAGATATACCGGATATACATGCTAATACAATAATGGAGTCAAGAAACGCATCTTTCTTTGAAAATGTGTTCCCTTGCAAGGATAAAGAATATCCTAAAAGGACTCGTGAACAACGAGATGAAAATGAAGTTGCTCAAGAAGCAAGCACATCTATGCAAGAAGCGAGCACTTCTATCCAAATAGTGAGTACTTCTGTCCAAGAAACAGAAGAAGAAAATGATGAACCTAGACGGAGCAAGAGAGCTCGAAAGGAAAAATCATTTGGCTCAGATTTCACAATGGCGTTTCTTCTAGAAAACGAACCTCGAACGTTTAAAGAAGCCATGTCAATGCCAGACGCACCTTCATGGAAGGAAGCGGTCAAAAGTGAAATAGACTCCATTATGCAAAATCATACATGGGAGTTAGCTGATTTACCCCCAAGAACAAAAGCGTTGGGATGTAAATGGATTTTCAAACGAAAGTTGAAAACCGATGGCTCAATAGAAAAGTACAAGGCAAGGCTTGTAGTACAAGGGTTTAGACAAAAAGAAGGTCTAGATTTCTTTGATACTTATTCGCCGGTAACAAGAATTACCTCTATTTGAATACTAATAGTGATTGCGGCTCTACGTAATCTAGAAATACATCAAATGGATGTAAAAACGGCCTTTCTAAACGGAGAGTTAGAAGAGGAAATTTATATGAAACAACCCGAGGGGTATGTTGTGTCTGGACAGGAACACAAAGTGTGTAGACTTGTGAAATCTTTATATGGATTAAAACAAGCACCTAAACAATGGCATGAGAAATTTGACAGTGTTATGATGTCAAATGGTTTCAATATAAATGAATGTGACAAATGTATTTATGTCAAAACAACTCCAAAAGGATATATCTTGTTGTGCCTACCGCTTGGGTGGTTCAAGGCTGAAAAAATGCTACCAGCACAAATGCAGTGATTCTTCGACCGTACTCTCAAAAGTCTTTATGTCGAGTCGTTTTCACGTGTTTTAGAGTCATTTCTATTCATGTGGGGGATTGTTGGAACCGAATTTTCCGGGCACCGTTGGTGTCGGATAATGGGAGCGTTGGCTTCATCTCCGCGAGCACTATTTCGTAGTATGCTCATTTGTATAATCCGGGTTCCGTTTGAATGAGAAATAAGGGAGTTACATTTAATGTAACTAAGTTGAATTTTGAGGATTAATGTGTATCCCACATTGATTAGGAGGAGAAAAACTCACTAGTATATAAACTAGGAGTGGATTGTAATGGATGTGATTGGGTCAGAGGAGGCTATCCTGGTGGGCTTGGGCCCTGGGAAACCACACGCGCGCGGTTCGGTTCGGTTCGGTTCGGTTCGGATCGGCTCGGCTCGTGGCTCGTGGGCTCGTGGTCTCCTTGGATGGGCCGTAGGCCCGAGGAGGAGGTTGTCTTTTTGGGCCTAGCTCAAGTTTGATATGACTTTTGGGCTTCGTTCAAATGGGCCTCGTTTCAAAATCAGAGTCAGCAGATCTCGGGCATTAATGTCACGCGGAGTTGACTTGGACCAGATCAACCAATTTATTACACACGGATTGGGCCATTCATGTCACAGATTCTCCATTGCAGCCTATAAAAAGAGGCCCTGCAGAACTCAAAAATCACAACAATACGAACAGCTGTTGAGCATTCTTATTCGATCTCCTTCCCCCACTTTTCAGTCCCTGTTCACTTCTTCTCTTCTTTTGTTCGAGTCTGAGAGTACACACAGTATAACTAGAGTTTGTTGGCTTTTGTTCTTGAGTTGTGCAAGTCAGAAGTGTAGCAGTTGTATCCTGGGATTCAGAACGCTGGTAACCGTCACACTACGGGGCGTTTTCAGAATTAAGGAAAGAGATTCATTCTCGACTCTGCTTAATCTCGACAGTACGGTTTGGTATTGTTACAATTGTTTTTCTCTTCTCCTTAATACTGATTTATTCTTGTATTTTATACATATTTATAAATTGTAGAAAATAGGATTCCTACAAGCTCGTGAAATAAAATTCCAGTTAAACGTAAGAACGACAAGTAACAAAGTATTGTGAGTTAAAGAGTTTATTAGTCTAAAGTATTGAGAGTTTTTATCCCTATTTTACCGGGTCCATACACATACCTAAGATGGATATCAAACGATCATAAACAAGTTTGTATAACGTTATTCCCCTTCGAAAAAAGATCATTTAGAAAGCTTGCACGAAAAGCAATAGGTTTTTTTATTTTTATTTTTTCCCCCAAATCTTGTAGCGAAAGGCTTCAGTACAGGTATATATAGCGGTGCTAATTCAGCATCTCTTTCAATCTTTTTGAAGAAGAAGAAGAAGAAGAAGAAGAAGAAGTTGAAGATTTGGCAGATCATCAATGGGATTTATTCGGAGCAACTTCTTATTCATAGCAGGAACACTGGTGGGAGCCTATGTGGCTCAAAATTACAACATTCCCAACATCAAGAAGCTCGCCAACTCCGCCTTGGACCAGGCCAAGATCGCCGAGCAAAACTACCGCAAGCGCAACAACAAACCGGGATCTCGAGGCGATGATGATGATGCTGTTTAGGCTTCATGTTTTCTTTGGATCAGGCCTTTCTATTTCTTCTTCTTATTGACTGTTCTGGGTATAAACCCTAGCTTTTTTGTAGTCTGCGATTGACTGGTAGAATCAAATACTGAATTAAAAAGATAAACTTCTGAATTCTGATCATCTAGTTCGAAGTTGTCGATTTTGTATACACTGGTGATCTTAATTGAGATATACTGAGCTCTGCAATACTGTTTTTGTATGTGTTTAGGATCTGATTCGATTGCCTCAATTTCATTTGAATGTATTGATAAACGCCAACAAATTTGCCAGTTTGGTGTTTGATTACTATCTGTACAAATCTCACTATCCTGCATTGCATTTTGGTTTGAGAATTGGAGATGAACTTCTGAACTAAATACTGAAGTAAAGAGATGAACTTCGTGATATTACTCGAATATGATTGCGTTCTGCAATGCTGTTTTTTGTGTAGCATCTGATTTGATTATGTTCTTTTTGCCTCAATTTCATTTAAATGATGATAAACGCGAACATATTTGCTCGTTTGTTGATGTGTGGTTACTATTTGTCTGATGCCTGACTCGAGAATTAGCAGACAGTGATTGGGAGCAAATTTCACTATCCTGCATTGGATTTTGGTTTGAGAATCAGAGGTCATCTTCTTCAATCACTAATTTACATGACCTACTGATATCTGAATGAGAAACTTTCCACCTTAGAAAGCAGTGTAAAACTATAAAGTGCAACAAGCCTGAAACAGCTGAGATAAAAGTAAACTTGTTGGCAGAATGAACTCAACGAAGCATTTACAGATGGGCAACGGTTTCCAGTTAATAATATCTCAGTCATGGTACAGAAACAATTGATAGTGTGAATTTGCCTCTTTCGCTTCTCTTCTCTGTAACTTCAGATATTCTTGGTCTGATTTTGATGTGAGCTATAATACCACAACAATACCCCAACTGAACTTTCAAAAATGGTAGATAGGGGAAAACAATAGCTGTTTCGGCTCTCGGGTTGCTATTTTTTAACCGATCTTTGGTAGAGTCAATGTTTGCTTCTGTTTTTTGTTGTTGAAGTTGTCTCTGAGAAACTCAACTGCCATGAATGTCAAGGCTGAAGCTGGTACATACCACAATATTCTAGGGACACTCCCCCTAAAAAAACCTTTTGGGCCTTCAATCCTCCATGTTCTGCGTATGGCATCTAACCAGCCATTGTACCTAATGCACACAGTCAAATTTCAGCACATCTCACTAAAAATTTAAGCTCCTTGGTTTTATGCCAAGTGATGCAACAGATTTAGTGATCAGCACAATGGTGCTGAGTTGCTAATACCTCAAAGTTGGTCCCTGCACTTGCAATCTTGTTTTGATGACGTCTAATGGTGTTGTGATATATGCGCTCAATCCTCCGGCCACTCCTCCAAGGAGAAGTCCTTCCAAAGAACTATTTAAATGGTAGTCTGAGTTGGGTATCCACCTTTTACTCCCCAACTCAGTCATGTCTTTCATGGATTCGTAGAACATGACCTGAAGAAAGTGTATATGGCTTCAGAACGTTTGAAGGAGCATAAACATATTAATGTTGGTCATAATATTCTAAAAATTTTTGAAAACATAATGCTGAAATTGAAGTGCATTGAAAAGATTTATACTCACCATCAATCCAGCAAAAGGCATATCCCTTGCTAGTGTAGACAAATACCTAGTCAAGCATTTGAAAATATAGTCAGACTGCTGAATGCCTGAATATATGAAAATAACAAGCTTAACAAGCTTAATCTATAAACGGATAAACTCTCATAGCTGTTAACTAGGTTGCTTTGGGTTAGGACTACTTAACCTGTATGAGATGATTCCCACAACAAATGGTCACTCATTCGCTATACTGAAACTTATACAGTATACTTTTGAAGCTCGAAGATAATTTTAAGGCCAAGATAAGGCTCTTATAGGCAGTGAATAAATGATGGTCAGGATATTTAAATATTACATTTCTGAGAAAGAAAATTTGTGCAGATTGAGAATTAACTACGGGCACAGCTAGTAAAAAGCAATAAAGAAGAATAAGAAATTGTAAGTAGTTCTAATGGAAAACTGGCCAGCCTAACATCAGCATTAGTTACAATTGTGGCAAATGTCATTTCAAAATTATGAATTATTATTATTTTGACTCCTTTCGTTACATACCAAAAATGCATCATGTGGAAGGAAAAAAGAGAGGTTCATGACTAGATAATTAGATACATACCCAGCATACAAACCCTTGAACCCTTGCTCCATCCATATTGAACTGCCAGCATGGAACATCCCGGTGTAATACTTATACATCTGCACTCCAGGCATCCTAGCATTGTTGGCATTAGTAATCACGGAACTCCAAGAAGCACTTGTTCCTTGAACCTGCATGCGTTGCTTCATCACTTCACATGGAACATATACAAAAGAACCAAGTGCGTCCCCTGAAACATATTTCCAAATAGAGAGAACTTGAGTTCTGTGATTATCCATGCAGTTGGGTATGCTAGAAAGAGAGATGTGAAAAAAACGAATGTTTATTCAACTCCTTAAGTGGGATACTTCTAGCATTGAGTAACAGAACTACGCTGCAGCATTTTCAGTAGCAACTAGGAGTTATTTATAGTATGATGTCACCATATACCGTGTATTCATCATACTTCTTTTAGATTACATCAATTTATTAAGTGAAAAAAAATGCATACCACTTCACACCTGAGTACGCCTAATCTGAATGTAAAGTGTTTGTTTGCACACCCTTCTCAATTACTGAATTCAAGACCTCTCATTAAGGAAGTAATCCAAAATCTACTTATTGTAGTTATTTTTATCTCACCATGTTATGCAGGAAGTATTAATATATGCAAGTCTATGCCTTCTCTTCCATCTCCCACTCAGTCCCTCTCATATATTCTAAAGGACCAAAACCTTGCAATATGTACGAGTTTTAGGGTAGGCATTGAAGAAAAATGTATTTAATGGAATGAAGTGTGAAAAGAAACAAAGAGGTACCATTACTGAACATAAGAACCAGAATCACTTTGATCATTTGGGAGAAGCAATACTGGAACAAAGTGTGAAAAATCAACAAGATCTTACCTACTCCTCCGGCAATGAAGTGAGCCCAATGCCCCCCAAGGCCAGGATGCGATGCTTCAAGCCATGTTTTTGTGGACTCTATGAAGCCAAAATAAGTTGCTCCAGTAGCAAGAGATCCAGTAAGACCAGGGGTCACTCCTCTGTAAAATCCTGTAAAGGCGGGGACAAAGAGAAAGCAACATATGAATTGAAATGAAGATAGATATTACACTAAGACGACAAATCAGAGTAGCTATCTGAGAAAATATAAGCTCCAATCAGAAAAGGAGAAGTTTGTATATCAATAAGTGCAAGCTAGTCAACCTCGTAATCCATCGGCAGCCCAAACTGTTCTCACCATTTGCAATACGGTTTTTTGGGGCTGAAGAAATAATGGACGACGGTTAAATTGCATGTGAAACATAAAAAAAAAAAAACAGGTTGTAGTGGAGTGCAATAGCAATTTGACTCAGCTCATAATAGAGGTTACCTGACCACCACTGAGAATAGCCTGACTCTGAATTCTAGTTTTTAAGGTATCAACTGGGTGCATCATTCCTTCACCAACAGCCCCAGCAATTCCACCCCATAAAAATTCTCTCCACACTGCATGAATGACAAGGATATGGAGTGAGTTTGTTTGTGAAAAAATTCCTGTATAAATTAGATTTTCTAGTTGCTTGACAATTAACCTCAGTCATTTCATCACATATATTTTAATCACACAAGTTTTAAAAACCAGACTCTAGTATAGCTAATTCCTGGACAGGCATACTGCATACAAACTCCACATTATAGAACATGAGAATTTATATCTAGCTGCATCCTCCAATTGCAAATTAATTTAGATCTCCCACTGACAAACACAGAAACTGATTTACTATGCTTACAAATGTAAGTTACTGGGAAGTACATCCTCAGTTGAAGAATTAAGACATTGCAAATGTATTCCTAACATCTCAGTGCTTCGTAAGAGCACATTACCAAACAGAAAAATCAGAAACAACTTCCATCATCAAGCTCCATTCCATTCAATACGCAAAACAACAAGAATCCTCCTTAATTTTTTAAGGCGAACATGAATCAAAACGCAACAGCAAAACTCTGGAGCTAAAAACCAAGACGTATGAGGTATTACCGATGAACTGATTGGGCTGGGGCAACGACGAAGCTCGTTGCTCTACCTGCAGAGAAGAAGAAGCTGGAAGGCCAGGAAGCTCCATTGGAGCCCCGGAGAAGCTTCCCCCCTCCCTTATCGCCATTAATTCCTCTTTGTGAATTGGGAATCGAAACGTTAGGGTTTTGTTGATACGAATGTCGATTGTCCGGTGGAAGTGTTCGTCGCGCTATAGAGCGGCCTTCCGGTAAAAAAGAGTCGCCGGCTAACCCTGTTTGTTTGTTTGTAAATTGTAATTGGGGAATGGAAATGGTAGGAACTAGGAAGACCCTTTTTTTATTTTTTATTTTTCTTCTTAGGCACGAGAAGAACTCGTCTATAAATATATTAAAACAGAACCGTTGTTTTGTCACATGTCTCATTTATATTCAATTCGCCTATGCATCGACCTCTAAGATATGCTATATCATTCACCATGTCATCCTTCACGTCATCCGACTTTATATTTTGATATATATCTTTAAAATAAATAAGTGAAAAACTCAAAAAAATATCTAATATGTTATATAACAAAAAAAAATATTTTTATCTTTTATCATATTATATCTTTATCTTATATATATATAAATATATATCTTTATCTATTATTATATTATCAATCTAATTAAGTTGAGTTATTAATGAACTTAAACTATAAAACATAAATTTTAAACTATAAACTATAATCTATAAATTATAAACCATAAAGTACAAACTACAATTTATAAATTAATTAATAATATAAAATATAAATATATTATTAAAATATTTATTACATGCGACCCCGTACATGGTACGAGAACACACGCTAGTTTTATTACTAACTATGGAGTAGTACTTAGAGTATCTTATCTTATCTTATCTATATAAAGATTGACTATCCAATGTCAAAATTAAATGAAATTGGTACCTCATAAATGTTGCTCCCTCCATTGATAAATTTACATCAACCATTTTTTCTAATTTAAAAAGATGTCCAAAAGATCAAAACGAAGCGTTTTGCTAAACAATTAAACACCCTCCTTTTTTTTCTTTCATTAGATCCGTGGTAAAACTGTACAACGGTTAAAATTTTCCAAACTAGAGATTCAATTGTTTTAAATTTTAAGTAAAAATGTGATATACTGATTATACTCCTCTCGTTTAGTATCATATAAGTAGTCAGCTTTTTAATATATTTTTTTTAAATTCAATTTACACAACGGTAATTAATTACTAAGTAATTAATAGAATTACATGAAGTTGGTTTGATTTTATTTTTCATGTAATATAACGTAAGTCATTTTAGCCTTTTAATTTTATACACAAACTAGACTAGGTCTCGCGCCATGCGCGAGTTTATATAACTCGATATAGTGAATTAGTAGTAAGGAGTATTATGTAATATAAATTTTTATATGAAAATAAGTTTATATCTTATAATGATATTGATATATAATTAAGTTTTTACATTTTAAATATAATAAACAACGAATATACATGAATTTTTAATACCAAAAATCTTATTTGATCAAATTATCATGGGTCAATTTTTAACAAATTTAAATAAATTGATTTCAACATATATAAAAATATATAATTGAAAACACTACAATAACACAAAAATATAATTATTTCTCTTATTTATTAAGAAATCAATCATTTTGTGATACGTCATATCATAAAAATAAAATATATATTTGTAAAATAAAATAATAGGATATTGGGAGGTCAAAATCTAGAAAATTAACACATAAAAATCTTTTTGTAATCTGAAAGATCTTAAGCAATCTTTTTGTAATATTTTTGCACACGATTTTCCAAATTTAATTAATTTTTTTTGAGAAAATTACAATAAATTATAAAAAATCGTGACCAATGAAATGACGACAGGTGGATGGCCTGAATGAAGAGTATGCCACGTGACATAGCTAGAATTGAAGAAATGTAATTTGCTTTAGTACTTATATAGAGATTTTTTCTATTTTATTCTTGAATTTTGGTAAGAAAAGTAAGAGGTGTGTTAAAAAGAGAAACATGATTATTAAAAATGTAAGGAAACTAAATGTAATTTTTACATACAGAGTTTTTATATTTTTAATATCTATCAAACCCACTAAATATTGGTAATATTAGAGAAAAAGAATAACTTTTATATGATATTTCTATGTACAAGATATTTATTTGATACAAGAATGAAAAGTAGAAGAATATTTATTATTGATTTTACCACAAAAAATTTAATTAATTTAAAATTTAAATGTGGGTTAATATTATATTGAATATGTTTAAATCAAATTGATAATACTCAAGAAAAAGAGAACATAATTTATAATCTTAATTCTAATACGAGCCCCCACGGTAGAAATTTTCTAGATCCGCCATTGCCGATAACCCCCAATTCCTCGATCCCCACTCTCCCTTTCAAATTCACCGATCAACCTCAATTTTGACAGTGGTAATTTTCTTCTTACATAGATGAATCTAAATGATGTCTACTTGTCTTTTCTCCCCCTCGCGCACATACTTGACCGTATGATTGTGGGGAAAAATCCCGCACTCGGAAAATTTTAACTGGCACCCCAAACCTTTTTTTTAAAACCCGGTTCAGTTTTGGGCACAACTAGAATGCGCCCAAAACTAAATCGAATTTTTGAGCATTTTGAAGGCAATAATAAAAAGAAATTCCATGGCAATCACTCTTGTATACATGAAATTCAATGCCTTAACATCACTCAATGTTGTATGTTTTCATTGACTCTTTTTTTCATGACCTCTTGTAATTAAGATTAGTCAAATTAATTTGAGTTTCTGATTTCAAAAACTGAATTATGTGCAGTTTGTGTTTTCAGATCGAATATAAATATAAAATGCAAAGAAAGATGTTTGGACAAGAAGGTTGTGATCACATGAGATGAGCTGCTAACATTGTTGTTGGATTAGATATTGGTGTTCCATGGTTAATGTGCAAGGAAGATGACTCTCTTGATCCCTTTATAAGTTCATGTGTTCTTGTTGACAATCTTAATTCTTTTCAAAATAAATTTTTTAATAGTTAATGATCTTATTGTGACAGATTAATATACTTGCAACGACTTTTACTGTTATGTGTTTACTAAAACAGACCTTACAAACCTCTCATGTGGACAGAGGTTTGGAGTGGATGATATGATTTTGCAGTAATTGACTTTATCAATAGATTAATAAAGTAAAAAGTAAAAAGCCAGATCAATAACTTTTTTCAAAGGTACACATGAAGGCTTTACAGAGTTTAGAGGACCGAGTTACCAAAGAATCTAAATTCCATATATTCAATTCATGTATAATGTGTCTTTGTAAAAGGATTTAACTTTTGCAATTACTAAATTTATACAAAGAGGGAGATCTGTTGTGAACTATATGGTATGCATTTTTTCCTCTTTCAATTTCTTTGTGCTTGAAGTGTTTACTTTTTACTTATCCTAAACTCCATTTTTCGTCATTAGTACCAAACTTTGAGCCCTTATCGGAGGCCGTTTGCATCTAATTTTAGTAATTGTAAACAATATTACATATTGCAATATGCTAGCATGTTGTTTTCAAACATTTACACTCAGTTTCCAACAAGCATGATAATTTAGTAAACACGTCAAAAATGTATACAATGGGGAAATGACATTTAATAACTGGTCCTCGAGTTTATTCAATTGTAATGAGTTATAGACAGAAAAATAGATCATATATTCACCAACTTAGCTATTAATAAATCAAAATAGATTATCTTATTTTATATACCAAAATCTGTGGAGTTGGTAATAATACTGCAAACAAGACTTGAACAAAAAGTTAGCATATAGAGCATTGAAGAAATTGCATACGCAAATAACATATATTTAAAAACTTTTGTCTTGTACATTACAAGAATATTAAAAATCATATTTTTAAAAACTTATGTCCCGTATATTACAATAATATTACAAAATGATATAACAATTTGGCGAATTGAGAGAAGAGGTACAAATCATCAAACTCATTTGATTATATGATATAATATCATTTCAATATCTATTATGAAACATTTAAGAAATTATAATTACGCAAGACCCGTACGCGGGTTTCAGTCTGTTGATTTAAGCCCTAATAAAATAGGAACACCAATACACGAGCTAATTGTTTGGCAAAAAAAAGCACCCGAGCTAATTAGGTAATGTGATGATTTTAAAGGGAGAAACGAATTCATAGGTAGTTGTGTGTCAATTGCTAAAATGATTAATAAAACATTCAGGAAAAACATAATCACTAATTAAACTTTTTTTTTTTTCTTTTTGATAGAACAAAGATTAGAGACTGCTTTGTCGATGTTAGATTCTATATCATAAAGGGTTGTGAATATGATTAGCCCAATCTAATTTTAGGACGCCTATTAAACAACGTTAAATCATATTAAAAACTGTAATTTCCCCGCGCGTAGCGCGGAGGCCCGTTTCTATTCCTCAATAAAGGCTTTAAAATCGGGGTTATAAGAAGAGTTGTAAGCTAAAGCCCTTTTTATAGCTTTACTTTTTTTTTTTTGTAATAGAGGTTGTAAACAAAGACTGTAAGGTTTATAAAATTACATTTATATCCCTAAATTTATATTAAATTACTAATATATTTTTATTATAAATAAATAAATAAGATGTTATTATATTAAACATAGAGTTACAAGATATAAGATTTATAGAAATTAGAATTTTTTTTGTAGTTTAAAGTATTATATATAATTATAATTGGCATTTATAATATCAAAAAAATACTAAATTTTTACAGAAAATTATCTTAAATGTCAATTAATTGTAAACACATTAATTTAGTATACAATTTTATCTTAAAACAGATTAATTAAAGACTCTTGGGAAGGGCTTTGGGGGGCTTTTACATATTAAATTCAAAAATAAACTTAAAGCCTTGCCCAAAAGCCTCCATTGGGGATGCTCTTACTCTGTTAATACTAGTCCTGGCCGGCTGGCCCGGCCCGCCCAGCCCTCTAGCTTCGTGGGCTTAGACACTAAGTAAACTCCTGTTCGGCCGCTTAGCTCGATCTTTAAGGGTACGAGGGCAGGATAAGGTATAGATTCCAGGCCCTGGAAGACCGGTAGGCTCAGCCCATATTATATAATTAAATAAAAATTAATTAATATATATATATCAAAAGTGTCACTACTAGAAACACAGTATATTGCCTTGAAAATACTCTTAAATATAGGCACGAAATAAGCTTAGTATCGAAATTGACCTCGATTTTAGCCTCGAGACTGAATTCCACGCAAAAAGGACCGAGGCTAAATTTAGCCTCGAAAATATACCCTCAAAATCAAACGTCAAGGGTAAATACCCACGAACTGTATTTCAGGCTATTATCGATACTGTTAGCCTCGAAATAATTAGAAGCCAAATTTGTTGCTATGGAGGTACGAATATAACCTCGAATGTGATTAGAGGTTATAATTGAAGCTACTCAGTCATATCTAAATAGGATAGATTTTGATCCTTAATTATTTTTGAAGGTACATTTGAGGGTAAATAATTTCGAATTTAACCTCGAATTTAGTCCTATAAATCACCATTATAGAATCACTTTAGCCATAATCTCTTTTGCAAAGTACATTTAAGGGTAAATAGCCTCAAAATAGCCATATCTATAATCATGAAAAAATTTGAAATTCAAATAATAAGATTTAATACATTACATATGACCTTTTCTATAAATAAGCAGCACGTGTATAAATGAAATTTCTAGAATCAAAACCATAAAAGTAACACATTCACAAGGTAGATTTCATAATATCATAACCACATAACTCAAACATTCAACAATAAGAGTATGGTCATATACATCAGTTAACCTACTTCACAAGTATGTAAAGGTACTAGTTGTATCTTGCAAGGCTAGCAAAAAAGAAACGAGTCTAATCTCCTAAAGTAAATGAAGCCTCCGAGAAAATCCAAGAAGGTACTCCAGAATTTTAATCTGGAATTCCTGTTGTTATTGTTGTTGTTTCTGCTGATTAATAAGCTCAGCCAAGGTTGTTCGAAGCTCTTGAATCTCGTCTTTTAAGGGCTGATCTTGTGTCTCTTAAAATGCTTGTGAGGATTGTGTTTGGATAATAGAAGAGTTGTATATCCTAGTGCGAATAAGAGCTTTACCTTGTTCTCCCAAAGAAAAAAATCTTCTTATTTTGAAGTCCACCACATCCTTGAATCCATAATTCCGTCTAAGTTAGGCTAGAATTAGCTTCTCCAGAATTAGATGCATCAATTTGAGTGGTAGACAAACCATCAAACTTTTCCTAAACAACGTAAATGCATCAATTAGGTCAGGAGCCAACTACAAAGGCTACTAAAGAGTTTCCTGAAATTCCTAGTGGCGATTTAGGGGTTGAGGATTTTGATTTCACGTTTTCCTCACCGATATTTCAAGATACGTCGAGTCCTGTAGATGATGTTCCTCCAGTTGGTTCTGCAGTTGTTCCTCCAGTTCTTCAGCCTGAAGCTGTCCAGGCTACTAAGGTTCGAGATGTTGCCACAGGACCTGTGCGTACATATTGCCAATGGCTCGACACTGTTCCCCAACCCCGTTGTCCTCACCTACTTCCCAGCTTCGAGACCCACATTGCTAAGGCAATTTATGAGAGACCGCTACCTGAGGCTGCTCTAGACGTCGTTCCACTAGTACAATACAGGAGACGAAGACCTAAACGTAAACCTAATAAAGAAGACTCTATTGAAGAGGACACTGATGAAGATGTTCCGTATGGAGGTCCTGGTGCTGTTAGAGTTCGAGGAGCTGGAGATGTTGGCGGTGTCGGAGCTGGAGATGCTGACGAGGTCGGTGCTGGTGATGTCGGTGCTGGAGGTGCCGGTGTTGGAGTCGGTGTTGCTGGTGGTAATGGGGGAACTGCCGATGAAGGTGTTGGAGGGGGAGATGAGCATGAGGTCGAGGATGGTTCAGCAGCTGCACCTGTTGGTGGTAAAGCTCAAAGGGCTGCTACACAGGACTTGGTAAGTCTTCATTGCAATGTATTTTATAAAATTTGTGACACTAATTAGCTGCATCTGAAATTTTAATTTTAATGTATGCAGAGATATAAGATTCTGAAGGTCTACTTTCAGTCAGCAAAGTTGTACAAGTTGGAGCGTTACATTAGACCAGACCCAGGCAGCTGGTTTAGGATTGCTGAGCGGAGTGGCCTTACCTCTCTACGCACTCTTGGTATTGCATCAGGTGTGGACTCTGCGTTAATATCAGCTTTTGTGGAGAGATGGCAACCAGACACGAACACGTTTCACATGTCATTCGGTGAGATTACCATCACACTTGCGGACATTCTATGTATTCTGAAAGTTCGCATTCATGGGAAGAGCTGCATATCATCTATGACTGACGATGAGCTGTACTCTCTTGTTGCCGACCATTTGGAGGTGGACTTGAAGCAAGTGAAGAGCTGGAATAAGGCTGGGGGTATTCCTGTAAAGTGGTCGAGGCGTTGGCTGAGGCATAAGATGTGGTTGCCAGAGGCTGAACAGCCTGGGTCCCGTATTGCTATATACTACATTTTATTGTTGCTCGGATCGACTGTCTTGGTGGACAAGAGCACTAATGTCGTAAAGATCAAGTGGCTACGTTTTTTGTTCGACCAAGACCACTATGATGAGTACGCATGGGGTGCTGCCATTCTTGCTTATGTTTACCGCAATCTGGAGGGCTCATGGTCAGGGGATTGCTTCTTGCGGGATATTGATTAGGGTAAGTCTTGTTCCGTTATTCTATCTATCAAAAAAAATTTATATTCATATTATAATTCTCTTCTATTGTTCAATTACAGTGCTGGGTTTGGGAATATTTCCCTCATTTTCGTGGGTATATGGTTACCAACCCCCTATTTCTCGGCGACGATAGAGGAGCTACTCAAGATATGGGAGAGGTGCCACGTAGCAAGGATCCAAAGCATCTTGTTGCTATCCGTCTATTACTAGACGAGTTGAGATATGAGGAGGTAATCTATTTTATATGTTTACAGAACTTATGTTACTTGATAGTGCTACATACTGATTCCATATGTTATATTTTCTTATGTAGGTGAACTGGGTCCAATGGCCCAATCTTGACTATAACACTCCGGAGTTGTCGCCGACTCATTTTGAGGGAGTGTTGAGTTGCGAACATGTGCATGAGGCTTACAACCTATAAAAAAGTGAATTAGCGCAAATAAACATTTCCACGCCAAACACCTGAAGCGTGGGGGTAATGGTGAACCAGACATGAGAACAACCTATAAAAAAGTGAATTAGCACAAATAAACAGTACGTGGATTAATTGTTAATTGCGTAACGAATATACGAAACACTTACAGGTATAAAATGGTCGCGGTTGCCAACATGTGCCATTCCATAAATTAGTGTCGGAGGGCCATTCCCTAAAGACCTCGACCTTAGTGGTAAGCACAACATCGGGACATCCCAACTCAAAACTACTAGAGCAACCTGATATAGTGTGGCGAAAACTAAACCCATGAATGGCATGTGACACCAATATTTTGATGTGCATGGGCTTCTACAGTGGTTCACATTTTGTATAAGTTCTTGCCAAGTACCTGGGCGCATACGGGCCCTTATGGGTTCGTACATTTCTCGGTTATGAAGTAACTCCCCAACCAGCTCGCGTCGAACTGTTGCAAATTCGGACTCTTCCCTTCCGTGCAACAAGGCCATGGATCTGTATCCACAATGTCCATCAGGACGTGCATCTCTAACACTCGTAATGTACGGAAGCCAGAAGTCATCAATATTGTCGAAACCAAAGTTAACCCCTAAATGAATAAGAGGGGCTCTTTGTTCTGTACCACACGAATACTCCTCTGCTTCTGATTCCTCGGGTATAGGTTGAGATGACATTTGATCACAGTCCATCTCCACTACTATTGAACTTTCTTGTTGCTTCCTAGGACGCCCTGGCCGTTTTTTCGGTGGAACAGGTTCGGATGACATCCCATTCACATTCACCTTACTCTGGGGTTTTGGTTTTGCATTCTTTTTCGCCTCTTCTTTCTCATATTGTTCCAGTTCTTTCTTCTTGTGCTCAAAATAGCTAGGTTCCCTCTCATCGACCTTCTCCTTCTTGTCCTCCTTATCGTCCCCCTTGTCCTTGTTTTTCACACCTTTTGGCCTTCCTTTTCCCTTTCTATTTCGTCGGTTTCAACATACTACTCTCTTCTGGGTGCTCCAAGTCCTGATACAACTCTCCTAGTTTGATGACACAAGGTCGGATTAAGATCATGGATCTGCTAGGATTTGGATGGACGATGGGGGTTGAAGTCGACGGTGGCGGCGATTGTGGTCGACGGCGGCGGACGGTTGGGTGAATCTGATGTCGAGGCGGCTTCGAGAGATCGTTGTGACAGACGATCGATCAAATCTTGGTCTTCGACAAGTGTTATCTACCTTGACTCAGTCGTAGATCTAGGTAGACTAGCTTGACTCGGACACGATAAGCAAGTGACGTCTTTCTTGACTCAACCGTCAATCTAGAAAGACTCACTAGACTCGAATTAACCCAAGGAATCCACCTAGGGTTCTTTCAAGGTTTGGAGGTCGAAATATGTGTAAACAAGAGATCGATCTCACAGGCCAATATCAAACCAAGCGTTGACTTCTTGCAATTCAATATCAAACTCAGGCCAATATCAAACCAAGCGTTGACTTCTTGCAATTCAATATCAAACCAAGCTACAGCTAAACAACGTCAAAACAATGTCAAAACCTAAAAGGAAGAGTAATTCTCAATTTGTCAAAGTCTGCCTCTAAACCCTAAAAACTTATCTATTTATACTCCTAAGAGTAATACTAAGAATGAAATTGTCCAACACATGCTCATTGGGACCAAATCCTCTTCATGGCAAAACAGGCCCATATCTCTCTCGAATTGATCTGATTGAACCAATAGCTCCCGACTTCCAATGGACCTCATTTTTTGACACATGAAAGATAAGTCCAAAAACGGACACATATCCAAAAATGGGCCCAAACGGATAAATGGTTCGTTCGAACGAGCTGTTGCAATTTCTGACCTTGTAGAAGCCATAACTTGATGATAGTTTGTCCGTTGGGCTTCTACTTTGGAGAGCAGGTCATTTGGTCTTGGATCCCAGACATATCCTGAAATGAGCCCAATTGGGCAAGCCAATTGTGAACGCCACTCTGCCCTAGTTCCAGTTCGCCTCTTGTCATCTTCACGGCCTTCAGCTCGGCTGCGGGTTCGCCTCACCGGTTGTTCCGAGGGATGCTCCAGCCTTGGGAGCTCACCCATACAGACATGGGTGCCAAAGATGAATAATGCTCCAGCTCTTGATGAAGCTTCGACGTACGTACATCATAGTTCGTATGCAGTTCCTTTCTTCAGGGTTCCGGAATCCAACCTCGCAAACATTTCACGAAGTCTTAGCGTCGAAATGTCCATCCGTACATTTTCTAAAGGCCCAAAAACTATTGTATCATTGTCATCTTCCCACTGAATGTCCCTCCAGAACTCATGTACGTCTTGTGGAATGAGCGGTGTGCTAGAAATTATTGCATTCCCAATGGCGTGGACACAGGGCAACCCGAGGCAGTTCCTCATCCAATGGTCAGTACATTCTTCTTCATATTCATCTCTCAATAGCCGCTCATACGAAGCCAACAACATATCCCAACACTTGTCGGAAATTTTGTAGAAGAGCCTAGAAAATATTGCTCGCACAATTGGAGGGAACGTTGGGTCATCAAAATCTGTTTCTCTTTTCGTTAATGCAACGTTCAGGCTCGCCCATATCGAATCAATTTAAAGGATGATGGCATGATGGATCCTCACAGTGACTCGGTTGAAGCCTCCTCTACTAGAACCAATTATATCTTTCAAAACCTTGTGCATTCCCTCCACCCGGTTAGATGTCCTCGTAAAAAAATGAAGATGATGATCTGTCCAGGCTCGTACTATGATAGTCTTGTGAGGAGTAAGCCATTCTCTTTCCACGTATCCCACAAGGCCGCTCCTCCATGATGTCCTCAATGCATTCAACCTCTCTTCGTATTTTGCTTCAGTGGTTGAGCAAAATAGTCCCCAACATTGATTTGCAAATGCTTCCACTTTGTTTTTTTCTTCAGGATTGACGACGCGTGTGCCTCGATGTTGTGTTTTATATGTACCCAACACAATAGGTGTTGAACTTCACTCCTGAATACATCGTTGATCCCTCTTATGAGTGCTTGCTCACAGTCAGTCATAATTGTCGTTGGCATCACACCCAAATCTAAAAACAATGCCTTCAACTTTCTCATTATCCACGTGTAATGAAAAGTCTTTTCAGCACGTGTGAAAGCATAAGCAATGTTGAATGTCAAATGCGTGTTGGTGAATCCCACAATCCCAGTGGCATATCATATCTACGATAACATCTTATATTAAAAAATACAATCAAATCAATAACTACACAAACTTGTTTTAAATAAACTCAACTTACTTGTTTGTCTTGTACGTCGCGTCAATGATTACCACATAAGGGAACTTCTTCAGCAGACGCAACGAATCTTGGTTAGCAAAGAATAAGATTGCAACCTCATTGCTTTTCTTCTGCCTCAGAGGATTAACTACGTAGTGGTGGTCAAGTAGAAATTTCAATGACCACTGAGTAACCGTCAGCTCTCCACGATCCTCATACTGCAGCTTCTGCAAATAGTTCGCCACTTGTTTCCTTGAAGTCACATTTCCGGGATATTTCTTTCGCAAAAGGGAAACGATTTCCTTTGGTGTCTTGCGCCCATCTCCCCACCTACTAGCAGATTTCATCTCCGCTTCGGTCAGTTGCCCCATGAATGCATTTCCATGTAAGCTAGTTAGAAGCTTGTGGTTATGCCGACCTTCTACCACACCCAACTGCCATTTCTCATCATCCATCAAAGGATCTTTCTTCATCCGAATCCCCAATAGCTGAAACCTACACTCGCACTTCTTCGAATGAGACTTTCTAATCTTGGGTACCGGCAAATCAGGATTTTCCAAGTTCACCTTTGGCCTACCGTATCTCGGTTTCCCAAATCTATCGCATACCATACTAATTTGATACGGGCTGGAGTTACGCTTTATCAAAGAAATCACCATATGATTTGCTCTATCTTTTGCCCAATTATACAATTCTTCTTTACTATCCCACACCCGGTCAGTAGTAAAATGTTCCGAGTAATCTTTGCCCTATATAATGGATAATAACAAGAATTTTGTCATGAGTAATTAACTAAGTTCTTACTTATGACTATTGAATTAGTTTAACAACTAATAACAACAACAATTTAAAACTAACTAACAAATTGCATCATAATATAACAACATTTAATTAGATATAATTGCACACTAACCACAAATTCCCCACTTGGATCCCAATCGCCAAATTCTTCATCATCTATGAATCCCGCCAGCGCTGCTCCCTCCAAGCCATTGTCTTCTTCATCTTCTTCTTCACTAGGAACCCAATCCCTTTCCTCATCACTACTTTGATTACCTTCACCACTAACATATTCATTCAACATTTTGAAAATAAATTTTTTTGTATTTTGGATCTGAAACCTACATACACGATACACCTACTATATAGCCTCCTTTCATTTGCTTTTCGTTGGAATAATGCGTAAAAACTACATTTTATCACACGCATAGCTTGGGCGTGTCCTAAGGCTTACTTTTTTTTTATAGTATTATCCATGAATCTCTGACAGCGACCCCCTCCCCGGACAAAAAAAGCTCTACGCCTAACTCATGCGTGCAAGTTAGGGCATTTATTGCTTTCCAATGCTGACAATGTCAAATAATGATCGGCAATTAATATTGACCTACCATTGTACGCATAGTATAAACGTACACCTTACCTGTGATCTAGCTCAGTCTTCCACCAGATTCCCTGACATGTCAGATATTTGGACCACGTCAAGTTATACGCTAACCTTATACGCTCAACTTATGCGTGTAATGTAGTGCAAAGTACATCAATTAGGGTAAAAAATTAGGACAAATGATTAGGGCAAATAATTACGTATTGTACGCATTAACTGAGCATGTGATTAGGGCAAAAAATTGTTTGCACTAATTACGTTATTAAAAATCACATTGAAATCATGTGTACACATATCATATGCGTATACATATAGCCAGACACAAAAAATTTCCACAATTGTTCCATTTTTACCCTTCTTCATGCATAAGCTCAACATAGGCGTAGAAAAGGGGGACGCCTAGTTTATGCGTGCGGTTTCGCGTCCATTTAGACAAAAAACAGCGTGCATATAGTCATTTCCTATAGATATTGTTATAACATATTATTATGTATTAGTTGTTTAAGAATGTTATTAGTAGAAATATAGATATTCTATTTTTGTAAACTAGATCCGTATTTGTTTGCGATTAATATCATTAAATAAACTACCAATGTTCAATTTGATTTAGTGATTCAACATGAAAGTAGGTGTATTAATAAATGAGTAAATGAACCGGGCCCGATACCGATTTCATTTACTTTCGGCCAAGACCAACCAGTTTTTATATATATACTGGACCCGGGACCCCGCGTTTCGCGCGGATAGACTAGAAAGATGAGAAGGGAAGTTAAAATAGGGAATTTGGTGATAAATAATAAAGAAGTTTATTTATGTAATAATGTATTAATTTAAATAATAAAAATTTGAGAAAAAGACATGTATGATAACACACCTTGAGACCGGTGAACCATGAAACGCAACGACCCAATTCATGAGTTGTCGAGTTAGCTACGTACCCTTGGTATATGCAACCATCTGATCTCACCACAGAAATTAGCAAGGATCAACATGAGTGAAGGTCATTTCTTAGGATTCCCTCTAACAACTTTGATGAGAGTTAAGTAATCACTTTCTACAACCAGCTATCGACATCAAATAATAGTCGCAAACTGCATATTTCGAAAGAAAGTCTTGGCCTTGGCAACTAGGGGTCGTAGACACCCTCAAAATTTTCAGTGCAAGCACCCAAAGCCCTTCTATTTTCATCATGGATACAAGACCCTGTAGATGACAAATCTTTCTTCAAATACAACTACAACAATGTTCAGCTAGTACTAGCCAACTTGTGGGGCATGCTAACTCGGTTTTTTTAGTGCATACTCCATTTTGTGGAGCTTGGCTTTTTCCTCGATCCCTTCAAAAACTCAAAAGTTCCTTCTGTTCCAAATTTTACCAGGTCCGGTGAGGAAGATGTGAGTAGTGCGTTTACAGTGTCGAGGGCAAATCCCATTGGCTCAATCCACCCAATCATATTGGTTGCAGTCTTATCCACACTAAAGTTCAAAATTTATCGCACCTGTCTCGATTAATTGCAGTCTCAAAATGTGCAAATTGTGCTCATATGTAAAGTTACAAATTGAGCAACAAGCGAGGAAAGAGGTCATTATAAAAGATCTAAAATGGACATGTGAAGGGAAATGATTCATGTTGCAGAGGGAGTAGTTTGATGGTAATCAGTGTTGCGCTTTTGTTCTTTAGTGTATGTGTTTTTCTAATTAAAAAGAGCTACCTCAATATATTTTTGATTTATTTAGATCTCTCGCGGTCCATCCATATAACTTCTATTCTAGCAGTGTGTTTCTCGATTTAATCTTTTTTTTGTCATAATTTCTGGATTTAATTAGAATTGTGCATAATTCAGTTATTAACCGAAACCGAACAAAAACCGAACTAAATAATCGAACCAAAACCGAAACCGAACCGAAGTTAGTTCGGTTCGGTTTTCGGTTCTCATTTTTCAAGAGTTCAGTTCGGTTTTAGTTCGGTTCAGTTTTAGTTCAGTTCGATTAAAACCGAAATTTTAAAATAAAAAACTGATTAATTAAAATTTAAATATTTAATTTTTTTTTTAAATCGATTAATATAGGGTATTTTTCGAATATTTAAATTTTTTATAATTTAATTTAATTTATAATTTTTTTTAAATTATTTCATAATTCGGTTTTTTCGGTTAAAACCGAACCGAAAACGAAAAAAACGAACTGAATTAGTTCGGTTAACGGTTTGTAAAATCCTCTAGTTCGATTTTCGGTTCGGTTCGACTTGATTTTAACCGAATGAACAGTCATCTATCTTATATATATTAAAGCTGAGCCTTTTAGAATTCTTAGAGTGATTTTAGCCTTAGTTTGTTACAAAATTTTTTTTTATCTTTAATTTCAATTATAAATAGATTGGATAATTATATTAACAAATAAATCTTTAACCATTTTTTATTTCTTTCAACAACAAATATACAAGCTATTTTATTAAGGATAAATATTATGTTGAAGGTTAATATATATTCTTACGATAAAATTAGGATTATTTTCGATAATAAAAATTAAGTCAAGCTATGTACATAATCTTCATGAAATAAAATATATTTTTATAAATAATCTTTACAAGAAAAAAGTTAATCTTAGTTTTTTTGACCAACTTGACTAAAAGGATATACAATTTTTATTGAATAATATGAAATTTTCCGTGCATGGCACGTGTCGCGACACTAGTAGGTTTAATATGAGTTCGATTTGACGAGTTTGCTTGATATTTCTGCTTCTAAGATATATGTTTAATATTTTATAAATAAGAACGACTGAAAATTTTAATATGTAATTATCATTCTTCACAAATATGATTGTGTTCATAATTTTAAATATTAAATATAAATATATCTAGATTAGAATTTTATTTAAAATATCCGTAAAATCAATGAGACTTACTCTAACTACTTATATCTTGTAGTTACGATACCTTTTTCCATCACAAACGCACCAGTGGTCTAGTGGTAGAATAGTACCCTGCCACGGTACAGACCCGGGTTCGATTCCCGGCTGGTGCAACCTTCTAATCTTTTTCTTTGTATTTTGTTTTCATTACACATTTTGTAATATTTTTCTTTTTCTTTTTCTTTTTCTTTTTCTTTTGTTTTCATTACACATTCTGATGCGGAGATAAGCCGCAGTTGCCGACCTAGACACCAAACTTCGAACAGAGAAGAAAGGCGAAATTAGAATGAGATGAAAGAAGGATAAGTCGAATGATAGGCCAATTGGAACCAAATCAAACAACCATAAAACCCTTGAACTTAAGAACAAGAATCTTACCGAATGATGAAGAAACCCCAACAGATGATTACAACCAAACACAATGACTTTGGTGGGTCAAGACACCTGGAGGTTGCTCTATGGAGTCCCGATAGCACCAACCTTATGGAGGAGATTGACACACACAAGCACAACTAGGGCCAGCTCAACAACAATGCATACGGGGCACTCTTCTCACAAAAGCTCTCTTTTGAGAGGAAAAACGATAAACGCTGTATTCAATATCAAAGTCTGGGGGGGCAAAACAACAACTAAGGCAACCTTATATAGGGTTCATAAGGGTGTCAACTAAAGAAATAAACAATAAAAAGTATCTCCTAAAATAATAATCCCGAAAAACAATTAAACATCCGAAAATAATGTTTCAAAAGGAAGCCTCGGCGAAGTTAATGAACTCGCCGAGTTTCCCGGCCGCGGGCGCGGATTTGTAGACATGTCGCCGACAGCTCTTTTTGAAACGGCTCGTTCTCTCTCGTTTCTAGATCGGAATTGAGCGATTCCAAAGCCTAGAGTTTCGTCTTGAAGTCTAGTTTGTTTCATCTTCAGTACTTTACTTCTCATCTTGACTCGAACCGGATCTCTACGAGCTTGAATGGCTACAATACGAGCTCAGGCTACTATCAATGACTTGAATGATGGCTCATAACGATCTTTAGCCCTAGCTCCAGTGGTTAGCACATCTTTAGATTTAGGACGGGGCGTCCTTGATGATAGCTCAGATGCTCCCGCATCACATTCTCTAATCTTTTTCTTTTTATTTTGTTTTCATTACACATTTTGTAATCTTTTTCTTTTTATTTTGTTTTCATTACACATTTTGTAATCTTTCTCTTTTTATTTTTCTTTCATTACACATTTTCTAATATTTTTCTTTTTATTTTGTTTTCATTACACATTTTCTAATATTTTTCTTTTTATTTTGTTTTCATTACACATTTTCTAATATTTTTCTTTTTATTTTGTTTTCATTAGACATTTTCTAACTACACATTCATCTTATCTTATCTATATAAAAGTTGGTTGTCCATTGCCAAAATTGAATGAAATTGGTACCAATTTAATGCATTACTCATTTCTTAATCACCTCCTATTGGACTTTTGGGTATGTATTTAAATATCTTTCTTATATCCCTATGTTATATTTATTTATAGTCTACTTGATTAAGTCACAAATTAAATTAATGTGTGAGCTTCTCTTATGACAATGCAAACTTTTCTAATATTATGTTTTAAAACTACTTCAAACATAAATATAAAGAAATAAAAAATACTTATATTTACAAATATTAATAAATTTGATAACAACAACAACATATTAACAAATAATGTATAGCTATATTAAATCACATACGAAAATCCGTAATTTTCTCGCGCGGAGCGTGGAGACCAGTATCTAGTTATGCAGGTGGATTGCCTACCACTATCTGTTGTAATTATTACATCCAAGAAATCCAATGTGTAAAAACTCAGTATTTTCTGGTATTTCATGCCAAGCTTCTTGTATTTTATAACATGCATGTTTACACTAGTTGTGTTGGAGGAACCAGAAACAAAGAACTTGCTAGAGCTTCCACGTATGTTTGTTGTTACTTTTTCAAGATGTGATGGCAATAATTTGTAAGTTTCATAGGCTAAGACATTCTACCAAATAGTTTCTGCTGATCTTCACCAGCTGTTAGGCACTTAGGGGCTTTAGGGCAAACCAACTTTTATCCATATATCATCTGCTCTGGCATAAAAATCTTGGATTTTAGCAGGCCATTTGACTATAACTATAAGCCGAGCTCGTGATTTCGTATCTCGTCGGGCCTTTTAAATCGGACTATATCCATTCAACAGTTCAACAATGAACAACCCAAACACCATTCCAATTCCGAAACGCTGGTGACTTTAGAGCACGACTTCAATGCAATGCAATGCAAAATTGAATACATTAAATTTCAACCAATGAATTGCCCTTTACCTCTTCAATTTCAACCGATGAACTCCCAATTAAATTTTGACATGCTCGGTTAAGCTACCCTCTACAATTTCAACCGATGAACTTCCCTTTTCCCCTCATTGCTAAACCTATTCCTTATTCCCTCATCCTCCATTTTCAATTGCGAGTTGGCTGACACAGAAAAAGACAAAACGAGACGAAGAGTCACACATTCAGGCGAATGCTGGCCATTCTCTGTCTCCTGAGAAGCGAAACCCCCGTCAACGTTTTCCACCAAGCGGTCTGTTGGAGATTAAAGAGGGAAACACAACTCTAATTCTTGAGGAGCTCACACTAAGGATACTTGTGTTTTGAAGGAAGAGGATTTTTGTTTCTCAACTTGATACTTACAACTCAATGGATGGTCCCTTTTATAGTGGGAGCAATCTACTCCATACAACTTTCAACCAACTCATTTAATGCTTCTACAACATTCTATACTTTTCTTCTAACTTTTACCACATTCTAGGATATTCTTTTATTTCTACTTTCTTCTAGCATCTTCTTGGACTTGTGCTAGATTTGGACATGCACTTGGACATATACACTTGGGCCTTATTAAAACAAGTTTATATTTCAACACCCCCCTTTAAACTTGTTTTATAAGGCCAAATGAACTTCTTAATCTTGCAAAGTCATCGAACTTGAGTGGTTTGGTGAAGATATCCGCGATCTGGTCTTGAGACTTCACTTTCTCCATCTTCACGTCCTTCCTAGCAATGCACTCCCGTATATAATGATAACGAGTGTCAATGTGTTTGGTTCGATCATGAAAGACCGGGTTCTTTGCCAAGGCAATGGCTGACTTGTTGTCAACGCAAATCTCGGTCGGCTCTTCTTGCTCCAAGTTAAGCTTCTTCAACAGATTCCTCAGCCAAACTGCATGACAGACACATGAGGTAGCGGCCACATATTCCGCTTCACAAGTGGATAATGTCACAATTGGCTGCTTCTTCGACGCCCAAGTGAAAGCCGTGTTTCCCATGAAGAAAACAAGTCCAGTTGTACTCTTGCGATCATCAATGTCTCCACCCTAATCGTTGTCGCTATATCCAACAAGCTTGTAATCGTTAGAAACTGAATAGAACAGACCAAGATCAATCGTACCTTTAAGATAGCGAAGAATCCTTTTGGCTGCCTGAAAATGGGTTGTTGTTGGAGACTCCATGTAGCGGCTAACAAGTCCAATTGCGTAGAGGATGTCGGGTCTTGTACAAGTCAGGTAACGGAGGCTTCCGACCAGACTTTTGAACAGAGTTGGATCTACTCTTTCGCCGTCTTCATACTTGGACAATTTAAAACTGTACTCAGTCGGGGTGCTTATTGGCTTGCAATTCTCCATTTTGAACTTCTTTAGTATCTCCTTGGCATAACTTTTCTGGGAGATAAAAATGCCCTCCTTCTCTTGCTTCACCTCAATTCCAAGGTAGTAAGCCATTAAGCCGATGTCTGTCATCTCGAACTCTTTCATCATTGCATCCTTGAACTCTTGAAATAGACTTGGATTGCTTCCAGTGAAGATCAGATCATCCACGTATAGGCACACAATCAAAATATCTCCATCCTTGACCTTCATATAGAGTGCATGCTCATATGGACACTTAACGAACCCATTCTTCTGGAACTAACTGTCAATCCGACTGTTCCATGCTCTCGGTGCTTGCTTTAGGCCGTAAAGGGCCTTCTTTAGCTTCAAGACTTTGTCTTGTTGCCCACGAACTTCATACCCAACTGGTTGCTGAATGTAGACTTCTTCTTCAAGGATTCCATTTAGGAAAGCGGACTTGACATCCATTTGATGGATCTTCCATTGGTTTTGAGCTGCCATTGAGATGATGAGTCTAATGGTTTCCAGCCGAGCAACGGGCGCAAACACTTCATCATAGTCAATTCCAGCCTTTTGACTATATCCCTTTGCGACTAATCTTGCCTTGTATTTTTCAATTTCTCCCTTAGCATTCTTCTTTGCTTTGTATACCCACTTGACACCAATTGCCTTGTGTCCTGTTGGAAGGGTTGCTAACTCCCATGTATCATTCTTCTCAATGGATTTGATTTCTTCATCCATTGCAACTCTCCATTTTTCTTCTCCTGCAGCTTCCTCAAAATTTACTGGTTCACAGTCAGTAAAGAGACAAAATAGAGTAAGATTTTCCACCTGTTCAGTAGTATCATAAATGTCCTCTAGACTCCTCATGCGCGGCGTCCTCTCGTTTGAACTTCCACTTGAAGATGATATATCACCATTGATGTTTGCCACACGTGACATAGGTGGAGTTACAGGCTCGTGTGAGAGACCTTCAGGCTGGTCTATGGGTGGTTGCTCTTCAACTTCATAGAAGTTGTAATCTTCCTTATGAGGATTGAAATCCCATTCTCCCTCTTCATCGAAAACCACGTCTCGACTGATTACAGTCTTCTTGTTGTTTGGGTTATAAAGCTTGTACCCCTTCGAACTAGCATCATATCCAATAAAGATGAAGCTTTGACTCTTATCATCCAGCTTCGTTCTCCTTTCGTCTGGAACATGTACATGTGATATGCTTCCGAAAACGCGAAGATGAGATATTCCAGGTTTTCTCCCGCTCCATGCTTCTTGTGGTGTCATTCCCCACACACTCCTAGTTGGGGATCGGTTCAACAAATACACTGCACAAGCCACTGCTTCAGCCCAAAACTCCTTTGGCAACTTCTTGCTCTTGATCATACTTCGTGTCATATCAAGGATCGTTCTGTTCTTCCTTTCAGCAACTCCGTTCTGCTGGGGAGATCTTGGGACCGTCAAAGGTCGACGAATCCCATTGGCTTCGCAGAACTCTAAGAACTCCTTGGAAGTGAACTCTCCTCCTCTATCTGATCTCATTGCTTTGATTTGGGCGCCACTTTCTTTCTCTACACCAGCCTTGAATTTCTTGAATACTTCAAATACTTCTGATTTCTGCTTCAAGAAATATACCCAGGTTTTCCTTGAATAATCATCAATGAACAGAAGGAAGTAGTTACTCTTACCGAGAGAGCTTGGCTTGATCGGACCACACATCGGTATGGATGAGCTCGAGCGGCTTCTTAGCTCTTGACTCTGTCTCCTTTGGAAAGCTCTTTCTGGATTGTTTTCCAACCAGACATCCTTCACATAGCTGCTCGGGATGTTTTATGCTCGGAAGTCCCCTCACCATGTCCTTCTTGGATAGTAATTCCAAACTTCCAAAGTTGAGATGCCCAAATCGGAGATGCCATAGCCATGATTCATCTTTGTAGCAGGTCTTGAGACACTTTGCAGTATCGTTTCGAATGTTCAGCGGAAACATTCGATTCTTTGTCATCTTCACCTTGGCAATTAGATCGCCTTTTCGATCTCTTATGAAAAGGTTGTTATAATCTTTCATGTGGATATCATAACCCTTTTCTAAGAGTTGCCCCAAACTCAGGATATTACTTTTCATGTTAGGAACATAGTAGACGTTTGAGATTACCTGGTGACTTCCATCCTTGGCACGGAACAAAATATCTCATTTTCCTTTCACTGATATTTGTGAGTCATCACCAAAGGAAACACTGCCACTTACTGACTCATCAAGGTCCACAAACATGCTTCTTCTTCCACACATATGATTGCTTGCACCAGTGTCAAGATACCATGTAGTCTGTTCCTCGCCACTCTTTTCCTTGTACACCAACAATAACGTACCCTTCTCTTCGTCCTTTATCTCCGCATAATTTGTCTTTTCCTCGATCTTGTTTTTCGGGGCCCAACAATCTGAGGCATAATGTCCATACTTCTGACAATTATAACACTGAACTTGAGACTTGTCATACCTCGAGTCTGGATGATGTCCTCTTCCACGACCTCGTGGCGAACTTTCTCCTCTCTCATAATTTTTGTTGGAATTTTGTCTACTGGAGTTCCAACCTTGTCCACGTCCAATGCCTCGACCTCTTCCTCCTCGTCCTCTGCCTCTTCGGTTACCACCTTGACTTCTCTCGTAGCCTCTGTTTTCTTCTTTCTCCTTGAACTGCGACTTGAGAAGTTGCTCAGTAGTCTCATGCTTCTTTATATGCCTTTCTTCATATGCTTGCAATGATCCTTCTAATTGCTCGATCGTCATTTCCTTCAAGTCCTTGGTTTCTTCTATCGTCACCACAATGAGCTCGAATTTGGGATCCAAGGTGCGAAGTATCTTCTCCATGATCCTCACATCCTCTAACTCCTCTCCGTTTCTCCTTAACTGATTGGAGACGGCTTGGACCCTCGACACATAATCCGAGATAGACTCCGAAGGTTTCATATGTAAAAATTCAAACTCACCTCTCAAAGTTTGAAGACGAACCTTCTTTACTTGCTCAGCTCCTTTGCAAGAAGTCTTGAGTTTTTCCCATGCTTCCTTGGCTGAAGTTGCACTTGAGACCTTCTCAAAACCATCATCGTCCAACGCCTGGTAGATAAGAAACAGGGCCTTCTTGTCCCTCTTTCTTGAATCCTTCAAACTTTCTCTTTCGGGGGCGGTCAAAGCAGTTTCGCCTTCAACCTCATTTAGGCCATTTTCAACGACCTCCCAAACATCATGTGCTCCTAGTAGAGCTCTCATTTTGATGCTCCAATTGTCATAGTTGTTGGTTTTAAGTGATGGAACTTGAAAAGAAGATATGTTGGCCATACCTCAAACAATCAACTCGGATAGATTTGGACAGCAACCTTCAAACAGCTCTTGGCGGCGCGTCTGGACTCCGATTAGGACGATTCCTTTTCCTCTGGATTCCTCTCTTCGAGATCTTCAGTTTGATATGCAATAGTGCATATATTGGACAGCTCTCGGACCTCAGCTCTGATACCACTTTGTTGGAGATTAAAGAGGGAAACACAACTCTAATTCTTGAGGAGCTCACACTAAGGACACTTGTGTTTTGAAGGAAGAGGATTTTTGTTTCTCAACTTGATACTTACAACTCAATGGATGGTCCCTTTTATAGTGGGAGCAATCTACTCCATACAACTTTCAACCAACTCATTTAATGCTTCTACAACATTCTATACTTTTCCTCTAACTTCTACCACATTCTAGGATATTCTTTTATCTTCTACTTTCTTCTAGCATTTTCTTGGACTTGGGCTAGATTTGGACATGCACTTGGACATATACACTTGGGCCTTATTAAAACAAGTTTATATTTCAACACGGTCGTCGTTCACCTAATTTGGATTTGAATTCCAACGAAGGTGAAGATCATGTGGTTATGAATTCTCATGCCTTCTACTATCTTTTTTTTATTTCATTTAACATTTGCTACCAGGATCTATGTGATTTTTTGGGTGACTTTTGTTTTTGGTAATGGATTTGATTTAGATGGATTATTTTGCTATGAATTTTCCGTGCAGCCTTTTGTCAACAATAGGAACAACCCACCTCAACCTCAAATCAGTTGAAAACCATTATCACTATACTATTAATTGCTCATGAATTGATTTTTTCCCTAGGGTTGTGTCATCTTGAACAGACAGTGGACTTTCTGCAATGGCTAGCTAAGGCACCAATTTGCTGAAGAGTGAGCTTCTTGATTTTTCAAATGAATTTGCTCAGATTTTGTTTAGTTAGCTTCGAATTGATGACGACTAAGCTGAATAAGATCAACAGTAACTGAGATTATGGTGCAGATGCATAGGATATGGTTTGATGTCGTGTGATGATGCATGCTTTATGCAAAGAATTATGGTGGTTGCAAAGGAAATACAATATATCTAACGAGGAAAGATCGGGTGCAAATAACTCTTAACTTGGAAAAACGAACAGACCGTGTTCACCGATTACCGGCCAATGTTCATATTCTGGATGGTAGTGTTCATAATATAGGCAACAAATTTTTTTGAACGTTTTAAGTGAGCGACGCGGTGACATTCTTGTAATTACTGCGAACTTTGATTTTTTTTATTTATTTTCTCAAAATGACCTCAAAAAAATTATCGTCTAGATTATGAACGTCACCGCTCAATTATGAACATTAATTTGTTATATGTGAACGCGAAAACTTCATTTTTCCTACGTTAAGCTTTGTTATCACCGGAACTTTTCTCTATATCTAAGTGATGGTTCATTTAAAGATTACAGGGAAAACATTGGTAAGATAAACATTGGTGAGATATATTGGCCTACTCCTACCTAGGTTTGTGCTAATTAATGCATATTTTTTTAAGTAGTCATATATGATCGATTTATATTTGCTTTCATGCTTTGTATCGTGTTTTGGTTTCATGGTTTGATGGATAATTATGTATGGATTGCGCAATTAAAAAAAGTATTTGCAATTTTTTTGTTTCAGTCATAGGAATTAAATCATCGTACCATCAGAAAATGTACAAGATAACTTTATAGACGCATGTAACTCACACGTTGATAAATAATAATTAATAGTATGCAAAAAAAAAAAGCCATTAGGTTCAAATGTTCAATGGATCTGAAACTTGCATTTAACAAAAATGTATCCTTGGTTTTTGTTTTTAGCTCATGCAAGGTAGATCGATAGCTTGATAAATACATGTAATCAAATGGGTCATATCATAAACCTAATAAGTTAGTATTTACTAAGGCTATGTTTGTTTCCTTTCTTGCATCTAATGTATATGATGACTTAGCCTGATCACGGATTCACAAGATGCTAATTGAGACAAAGAAGTAGATGTAATATAGGATATGAAGTCAGAGGCTGTTGTGAGGCATAATAGTGACAAAAAAAATCAGAGGAGAACAAATTGGATTTATAGGAGCATGACTCCTATGTATATATGTGTAAAAACTAGAATGCGGAATAAACAAAAACGTTTTAGGCCTAACTAGAATACATAAAAACCACTAGGTTAGAAATTAAAGAGCAAAAAGAGACCAAAAGTTTGGATTGAGAGAGTTCTTCAAGAACACATGGATAGAGCATACACAAAGAGTAAAAACCCTTAAAAGCTCTCAAGCTCAGAGGTGCCCCCATAGAAGTTTTGTTTTCAACCAACTTTGATATCTAGGGCAAGTAGTCTTTTATAGACAAAACCCATATTCATATGTGTACATGGAATTATAGGCTGCCAAGAATTGGGTCAAACATTGTCATCCTAAATGGGCTAAGCCCATTTTATTGCAATGTCTAACTTCAAAACGGTAACTCCATAATCATTAGTTTCCACATATAAACTTTGTAATTAATCTCTACAATTTCCCCCCTTAATTTCTAAGTTTACATGAGTAGTAAAACTGCCTAGTTTGCATTGGTTTTGGGATTTACATCTTTTCTATCATTGGCCCATTTTTTTTTTTTTGATGCGTCATCTTCAGTGCAGGTTGATCTCTGTCACATGTAAGAATTCCCTGCAAAACAGAAACTTGTCAGTAGGGACAATTTTTGTTCCATAATCTGCAGGATTAATCTTACCGTCGATCTTCTGAACTGAAAATTCCTTTTTATCAATTTTATCTCGGATAAAATGATGTCTAACATCAATGTGCTTAGTCCTCTCATGATAGACAGGATTTTTGCACAAAGCAAGTGCACTCTGACTATCCATGTGTAACACCGAAGAATAATCATTTCTTTCTATCTCTCTAAGTAGACCTTGGAGCCAAATTGCTTCCTTGGCAGCCTCAGTGACAGCTATGTATTCTGCCTCGGTAGAAGACAAAGCTACAATAGACTGTTGTTGAGACTTCCAAGAAATGCAATTTCCACACCAAGTATACACATAAGAGGTAATAGATTTTCTATTGATTTTTTCTTCATTTTCTAGGGGATTGCTTCAAGCCATATATGGATTTCTTTAACAAGCATACATGATTAGGCTTAGATTGATCCACAAATCCCTTAGGTTGTTTCATATAAATAGTCTCATCTAGATCACCATGCAAAAAAGCAGTTTTAACATCCATTTGCTCAATTTCATAATCATAAACTGCAGCCATAGCAATCAATAACCTCATAGTCTTATATTTCACAATAGGTGAGAAGATTTCATGATAATCCTCACCTTCTCTTTGGTTGAATCCCTTAGCAACCAATCTAGCTTTGTATCTAGGTTGGTCCCCAAGTTTCAGACCATCTTTGAGCTTATAGATCCATTTGCAATCAATAAGTCTAGCATTATCTGGTTTTGGAACCAATTGCCAAGTCTTATTGATCAACATAGAATCTATTTCCTCATTCATAGCAATATTCCAGAATTTAGCATGAGCACATTTGACAGCATGTTCAAACAGATCAGGAGTATAAGCATTCAATACCTCAGCAATCACAAAAGAAAACTGAATCTCATTCCCAAAATATCTCCTATTAGGAATCCTCTCACGAGGAGCCCTATCTCTAGTCAATTGATAATCAGACAGATTTGACATTTCAACAAAAGGACCAACATCAAGATTTTCAGAGAAGAGTGGGACATAGGAAGAGGAGGGGATTTCAGAGGGGATAGGAGATGAGATTTGAGGAGAATGGTTACTTACCTGCCCACCTAATTGGTGAGGTTGCACAGCCAAGTGCTCTTCAGTACTTGTTTGAACATTTTCTTGTTCATCAGAATTTCTGGAATCTTCAGCTTGCACAGAGTTCTCAGGAGACACTGGTTCAGGAGAATGCCCAATGTCGAACTCTTCATCAGAAGGCATAGTAGAAGCACTTGGAAGATAGAAGTGAGTTTCACTATTGTTGGACCTGTCTAAATTCTCAGAGGAAGTGGTTAGACGACTTTTGAAATAAAACTCACTTTCATTGAAAATGACATCTCTACTCATTATTACTCTATACCCACCTGGTTGTATGAGTAATAATTTGTAGCCTTTTACCCCTTCAGGATAACCAAGCATAACACACTTTAGAGCTCTTGGGTTTAACTTTCCAATTGATTGTTTAGCATAAGCAGTGCACCCAAAAGTTCTTAAGTGAGCTAAACTTGGCTTGGTTCCACTCCACAATTCTTGTGGGGTTTTAAAACCAATGGCAGAGCAAGGGGATCTGTTTATTAGGTATGAAGCAGTAATGACTGTCTCACCCCAAAGGGAGTGTTTCATCCCTGCACTAATGAGCATGCACCTTGCCTTTTCAAGCAAGGTTCTGTTCATTCTCTCAGCAGTGCCATTCTGCTAAGGTGTGTCTGGCCCAGTTAAGTGCCTTTTAATACCATTAACATGACAAAAATGATCAAACTCATGATTGCAGAATTCTAGACCATTATCTGTTCTAAGACATTTCACTTTGAAATCAGTTTCACCCTCAACCTTTGTTTTCCAGAATTTAAAGTTATCAAATGTTTCACTCTTAGCTTTGAGTAAATACACCAAAACCTTTCTTGAATAGTGGTCTATAATTGAAAGAAAATATTTTCTTCCTCCTATAGTGTCCACTTGGGTTGGGCCCCAAAGGTCTGCATGTACATACTCTAAAGGCTTTTGAGCAACAAAAGATGACTTGTTAAAACTGGATTTAACTTGCTTTTCGAAAATACAATTTTCGCAAAGTTTTAAATCTGAGGGCTTTTGATCAAAGTGACCATGTTTGAACAAATAATGAAGTCCTTTGTTTCCTATATGCCCTAGCCTATCATGCCACAATTTAGTATGATCCATACTCATGCAAACATTCAGTTCAGCAGAAGAGGCACACAAAACAGGATTTCCAACAACATGATATAAGCCATTCTTTTTCACACTCTTAATCAAGATTTTTCCATTTCTGGAAACATTCCTTACGCCATTATGAGTATGAATATGACAATCAAGATCATCAAACATGCTTTCAGATAATAAATTTCTCCTAAGATCAGGGACCCACCTGACCTGTTGGAGAACCCTAACCACTCCATCATGCATCCTAAAAGGAACATTGCCTATGCCTTTAATTTTAAGAGAGGAATGGTCACCCAACCTTACCTCACCCTCATTACATTCATGCAGAAAATCAAAGTGATGCTTATGAGGTGTAACATGCATAGTACAACCAGAATCCAATATCCAAGAATCAGAATCATCCAAAGATGCACACATGAGAAGCTCATCAGAATAGAAAGGGTGTGAATCTAAAACATTGGTAGCACCATTTTGTGATTTACTTGACTCATCTTTCTTCTTTTTGAAGCATTCAGAAGTAAAATGACCAAGTTTACTACAATAATGACACTTTTTATCAGTTTTAGATTTAGAATCACCATTGCCAGACTTATAAGAATTAGAAGAGTCTGAATCCTTATCCTTCTTCTTCTTATTCTGGAACTTGGTTTTTCCTTTTGAAAACAAAACTTCAGATTTTGAATCTTTATCATGTTTTCCCTTAAAGACTTTCATAAGCTCATTTTTCTGAATAATCGAATCAACAATCCTCTTTTTAGTCAAGTCATCAGTACCAAATTGAATCACATCTTTGAAATGATCAAAATGGGAAGGAAGAGAGTTAAGTAATATCACAGCTTGGTGAGTATCAACAATTTTATCTCCACACCTTTCTAATTCCTGAGTCATGCGAAGAAATTTATCTAAGTTATCATTCAAAGACACAGAAACATCCATTTTGAAATTAAAGATGCGGCACAATAAGCTAATACGAGAAGGTAGGGATTTTACCAAATACAACTCCTTTAGGGCACTCCATAGTGCAGAAGAAGTTTCAATGTGTACTACCTGACGGGCTACATCGTCGGAGAGTCAAATCATTATCTCACTGTGAGCCATTTGATCCATTTCATTCTTTTCAGGATCCTTCATATCCTTGGGATAGTCGACGTTGACAGCTCGCCAACACTTCTCCTTAATTAAAATAGCTTTCATCTTGACTTGCCACATTGCAAAGTCAGAGATCCCATCAAATGGCTTGATACGAACAGATGACTCAGACATGGATGCGAAACTTCATAAACAAACGAGCTAACTAACAAATGACACAAATTAGTCATTTTTTCAAATTAATTTTGAAGAACTAGTCAATATGGTCAATGTAGTCAATGAAAGAGGTTAGAAAAATTCCAAAAGAAAACAATTTTTTTGGGACTTTTCTAAGAATGTGCAGCAAACCACTAAAATTCAAATTAATTTTGAACAAGCAAGTGTGTTGCACCAATTTGAGACTATAAATGTATCACTTCAAATTTGGTTTGAAGGATTAATTAAATAGTCAATAAAAGAGGATAAGAAAAGTAATTCCCAAAATATTAAATTTGGAGGACTTTTCAATACATGCAGTAACACTCCACCTCTCAAGCACTCAAGCACAAAAGGACAAAAAAGGCACAAATAGTAACGAAATTTGTGCTGTGTTGTCCAAGTTGGAGGAGAGAAAACCCTACTAGATCTGAGTAAGCGATTCGAAAAACTCTATAGATTTCTCCCCTTGTTTCAAATCGAGTCTAAAGGCAGCAATGGCCTCGCGGTAGCTCGAAGTTGAGTTTGAAGGGTCTGAAATAGAGAACAAATGCAACGTTTCAGATCTGAAACAAGAGTTCGAAAAAGAACATTCGGATCTGAAAAAACTGAAATTCAGATCTGAATTTTTTAATCAAAGGAGACCTTTACTTGACTCTAGATCTGGCTTTTGAAGGTGAAGAACTTCAAAAAACAGAACGTAGCAAGCTTAGAGACGAAAATTTAAAGACTTTAGAATCGTTTTTGAAGGCCACAAGACCACAATAAACCAGATTCGTAGCTCAAATAAGTCCCTTATGGCTCTGATACCAATTTGTAAAAACTAGAATGCGGAATAAACGAAAACGTTTTAGGCCTCAACTAGAATACCTAAAAACCACTCGGTTAGAAATTAAAGAGCAAAGAGAGATCAGAAGTTTGGATTGAGAGAACTCTTCAAGAACACATGGCTAGAGCATACACAAAGAGTAAAAACCCTTAAAAGCTCTCAAGCTCAGAGGTGCCCCCATAGAAGATTGTTTTTCCAACCAACTTTGATATCTAGGGCAAGTAGTCTTTTATAGACAAAACCCATATTCATATGTGTACATGGAATTATGGGCTGCCAAGAATTGGACCAAACATTGTCATCCTAAATGGGCTAAGCCCATTTGGTTGCAATGTCTAACTTTAAAACGGTAACTCCATAATCATTAGTTTCCACGTATAAACTTTTGTAATTAATCTCTACAATATGTGTTGCATCTTTTTTCGTTTTGTCCTGTAGGGAGCGATTTGGGCAGTTGCTTCACCTAGGAAGAAGCTTTTCTGTTTGCTAAATTGCTTTATAGTAATTTGGTTCCGTTTACATAACTCATTGAGTTCAAAGCCCGATGTTTCTTTGTTTTTTTTAGGTGACTTCATTGTCATTGCAAAGGCCTTCTTACACTATTGAGGGCTGAATTCAAAATAATGGGATCAGGTCAAGGATGGTTCAGAGCTTGAGTGGTGGATCCACCAACAAACTGTCAGCTTCAGCAATATGCACCTCACCTAATCTTTCTTATTCAGCTTATGGGTAAAATCCCAAACCAAATTCCAAATCCTTTATTCTCCAACTTTAAATTGTATAGAAAATTCTTACATTCCATAATTAGCCTTTTGGTGTTTAACAAGCCTGCAAGTTTGTTTGATAATTTATCTTAGTATTTTTCTCACTACATAAGGCATTTTGTTGAAGATATTGTAATTTGTGCATCTTAATAGCAAGAGACAAGTGACGACCAGAGATTTCAAAGGAAATACATTGGTGTCTATCCGGTTTGAAAACAAGGTTTGTCGTTGTATGTGGATAGAAACAAACAATTGTAGTTAATTTCTGAACTTCTTATTTTCTAGAGTGTTAAGTTTGAGATCTTGATTCTAATTAGAATTGTATATATCAGAATTCCATTTTGTAGAAGTTCCCTTTCAAATTTTACGGGTTATTTGTTTTTTTTTTACGAAAGAGAAATTGGTGAATGCATCGGAAAAGTTGGAACCTATTATTTGAACAGATCTGTATAGTGAATCCTTTTAAACTCTTCTGCAATTGCGCCTTACATACTGAGTACTCCGTATATGTGAAGGTCTGTGTACTAGCCTACTCTGACCTCTCTCTAGGTTTTTCTTAAACTAGTGAGAGAAAGGGTTCTGTTCATTTGGTTTCGATTGGTATGGAGGCCATGGCCTCTCCAACGCCCGAGCTAGTGTTAGAGACACAGGAAATGATGGACGCTACGGCTACGACTGACACTATGGTGAACCTGGACCAACCTCCGGGGGAGCAGGGAGACAAGGAGGAGACTAATAAGGCAAACACTGAGGAAGTGACCATGGAAGATGCCTATGGGGCTATCGAGGGGGTGGGCCAGGTAAGTCTACTGGAACAACCCTTGGCAGTCAAGAGACTATGGAAAGATTTGGTCACGACCCCAGTGGAGAACGTTGAGGCTCAAGGAGAAGATGCTGGGGAGAAAACTGTGAAGGAAAAAGAGGAAGATATTGTGCAAGTTGAGGAAGTTATTAGAACGTCTCTGCCGGAAGGTTTTCTAGAGGGAAAGGTGAAGATCACTTTTCCGGACGGTGATGAGGGAGACCCACGTATTACCATAGAGACCGAGGTTCTGGACGTGCTTGCGGCAGCTTGGACGACGACTCTGGTGGTAAAAACGCTTGGAACATTGATACCTTACGACGTCATGGCTCGAAAGATAAGGGAGTTATGGAAACTAAAGGGCAGTGTTAGGCTCATCGATCTTCCTAACGCTTATTACATGATCAAGTTCGACTCGACTGATGACTACTATAGCGTCCTCACAGGCGGTCCTTGGTCCATGTTTGGGCACTACTTAGTGCTCAAACCATGGACCCCGTCGTTTGACCCGCTAACAGACATTGTGGCGACTACGCCGGCATGGGTTCGTATTTCGAATCTGCCCGTGTTCTTGTATGAAGAGGAAGTGTTGATGAAAGTAGCAGCGGGCATGGGGAGGCCGATTAAGGTTGACAAAAGAACGCTCCACGCTGATCGGGGGAGATACGCTAGGGTTTGCGTTGAGATGGACCTCACGAAACCATTGAAGGGTTCCGTGTATATTAACGAGGGTCGTTACTTAGTGGAGTACGAGAAGCTTCACGCAATTTGTTTGCACTGCGGGAGGTATGGTCATCTCCAACCCAATTGTCCTACGCTCCCGATCAATGTGGAGAAGAACAAAGCTGCGAAGGAGAAAGGAATAGGGCAGGAGTATGATCCCAGTCGGAGAACGCCGGCGGGTGAGGAAAAGTATGGTGGATGGATGATGCCTAAAACACGTCGGCGGCCGGTGAAGAAGAACGATAGGAGTAACCCTAATCCTAGAGGAAGGCAGGGATCTGCGCCGTCCAGGGCCCCCACGAGATCCGTCGGTTTCAAAGTGTTGGAGGATCTGCCCGAGGAAGAGACTGCAGGGACCAGGTTGGAACCTAACTCAAAGCGGGAAAGTCAAATTACAGAAAAAAAAGGTTGGGCATATTGGAGGCAAACCGAATGAGGAAGTTAATGGTAGACAACATGGACAGGTTGACAAAGGAAAGGCTGTGGTTGGACAGGAGCTGAACGTGTCAGGAGGCAGCAGTCCGTTCAGAGGGTTTGGGGACAACTCTAAAGCCCTAATGAACAATAACCGTAACCGCAAGAAATCGGGAAGGAGGAATAGATATGGCAGGAGTAGTGGGCCTGCGTTTTCGGGAAGCCCGGGTGAAGATTTGGACTTGGGCCCATCGAAAAGATCGCGTGCCTTATATGAACAGCAGCAGTATGTGATTCTGAAGCGGGGTCAGTCCATTGAGGATATTGCGGGCCAATCCCTGGATCCGGCTAATAAGCTTGGGCCATTTGAGGGGGTTGAGGCCGATTTTCTTAATGGGCCACTTGTTAACCAGCAGCAGGGCCAGTCCAACAAAGTCGGCTGCAATTTAGAAGAGGCTCAGTCTGAGGAAAATATGAGGAAGGAGGATGAGGAGATTACTGAGAACGAGCTGGCTGGCTCACAAACTCAGGTTTGAGTCGGGCTCGTTCTTTCTCTCTATTTGTTGCCATGAATTGCGTTTTATGGAATTGTCGTGGTGCGGGTAAGCTCGGTTTTATCAACACGATTAACTACATGATTAGATGCCATCGGATTGATGTGCTTGCCCTCATGGAGACTCATATTTCGGGGGAGCAAGCTAATAATATTTGTGGGAAGATTCACCTTGGTGCTAGTGATAGAGTCGAGGCGCAAGGCTTCAAGGGCGGTATTTGGTTGGTTTGGAATCCGGATGAGGTTAATGTGAGGGTTATCCAGAAAGACAATCATTTCATCAATGCGGCGGTTCAGAAAGGGGAGATGCAGGTTCAGCTCATTATCATTTATGCTCCTCCTACGGTGCACAGGAGAAGTCGGTTCTGGAATTCTCTTGCGCGGGAAGTTGCCAACTGTCAAGGCCCGGTCATGGTGGGTGGGGATTTCAATTGCATTGTTGACTTGGATGAGAGACAAGGGGGATCGGGTGCTCTTCACCCGGACTCGGAGGAGTTTCGTAAGATGATTTCCGACTCGGGTCTTATTGACATGGGATTTGCCGGGCAAAAATTCACATGGTCTAGGGGCGTGAATCCGAGTATGGTTATTTCAAAGAGGTTAGACCGTTGCTTGATGAATTTGGAGTTTTGTCTTAAATGGCCTAATGCTAGCATTCGCCATCTTCCAAAGTTCGGTTCGGTTCATACCCCGATGTTGCTTAAATTTGAACCGAAGCGTTACATCGACAAGAGTCGGAGGCCTTTCAGATTTGAGGTTGCGTGGTTAACGCACCCGGATTTTCTGAATTTCATCCGGGACAATTGGAAAAGAGACTGTCCAACAAACGAGGCGTTGGTTTCGCTGAAGAATAAGTTGATCGAGTGGAACCTTAAGCAGTTCGGTAATGTTTTTGTGTAGAAAACTGAACTCCTGGCTGAGTTAGACAACATTCAGACTGCGCTGGCTCAAAGTCCTACTGATGCTCTTTTCGTGAAAGAGGTGCAGCAGCGAGAGAAGTTACAGTTGGTTCTCGAGAGAGAGGAACTGATTTGGTTTCAAAAATCGAGAGAGTCGTGGCTTGCTTCGGATGACAGAAATACAACATTTTTCCACGCCTCGACTGTCATTAGGCACAAGTACAACAGAGTTCAGGCGCTTACCAATGAGGATGGGGTATTGATTACCGAAAGCAGGGGCCTTGAGAATTTGGTTTCTAATTTTTTTCAAGGTGTTGTACAAGTTGCCGTCTGAGGAGATGTTTCCGATATCAACTCCTCACGGGAGGTTTCCGCAGATTGAGAACCACGTCTGGGAGGGTTTGCTGCTGGATTTTACAGATGCTGAAATTTGCAAAGCTATCAAGAAGATGGGGGGCATGAAGGCTCCGGGGCCGGATGGCTTCCAACCCATCTTTTATCACAAGTGTTGGGACACGGTGGGGAGCTCGGTTATCAAAGCGGTTCGGGATTTCTTCGCTTCTGGTAAGCTTCATGCGGGCCTAAACAACACTTTGATCACCCTTTTGCCCAAAGTTGCTAATCCAGATAAGGTTAGCCTCTTCAGCCCGATTAGCTTGTGTAACGTCTCTTACAAAGTCATTACCAAGGTGTTGGTGAATAGGATACAACACATGCTCCCGACCTTGATCGGCCCTATGCAAGGAAGTTTTCTCCCGGGAAGACTCATTACAGATAACATAGTTCTGGCTCAGGAAGTGGTTCACTCTATGAGATTTAAGCAAGGGAAGTCGGGATGGATGATCATTAAGATTGACATGGAAAAGGCTTATGATCGTCTTAGATCGGACTTCATTGTTGATACTCTTCATGACGCCGGTTTTCCGGAGAAGTGGATCGAGTGGATTGACGAATGCACCACGTCAGCTACCATGAATGTGTTGTGGAACGGGGAAAAAACTGGTTTGATCCGTCCTACGCGAGGTATTCGCCAAGGTGACTCGATCTCTCCGTATCTCTTCGTTCTTTGTGTGGAGAGACTTAGCCAGATGATTGTGAAAGCTGTGGAAGAGAATCTGTGGAAGCCGATCCGCATTTCGAGGGGAGGCCCTCCGTTGTCCCATATCCTTTTTGCCGATGATATTCTTTTGATGACAGAGGCTTCGGTGGAGCAGGTTCATGTGATTAGGGAGTGTCTGGAGCATTTCTGTAGGTCCTCTGGGCAGCGTGTCAACGCTCTTAAATCCAAGATCTTCATCTCTCCAAATATTGAGGAGAACTTGGCTCAGGACATTCAGAGAGCTAGTGGGTTCCCTGTGACGAGTGACTTGGGGGTTTACCTTGGTATGCCTCTTTTGCATAAGAAGATTGACAAACAAACCTTTGATCCTCTGTTACAGAAAATCAATGAGAAGCTCTCGGGGTGGAGGAGTCGTAATCTGAGTATGGCAGGCAGACTCACCCTCGCGAAGTCTATTATTTATGTTCTTCCTTTGTACACTATGGCTGCCATGAACCTCCCAGGATCGGCGTGTGATCGCATTGATTAGATGACGCGTTCGTTTGTCTGGGGCTCGTGGGGTGAGAACAGGAAAATGCATATGGTGCATTGGCATGAGATTTCGAAGCCGAAGAGCTGGGTGGTTTGGGGATCAAGTGTATGTGCAAACTCAACCTCGCTTTGTCCGGGAAGCTGGCTTGGAAATTCCTTAATGATGAGGATTGTTTATGGGCCCGGGTGTTTAGGGCGAAGTATATCCGTCCCTCGTTGTATGATCATAGCCATCCGTCTCCGGCTTGGAAAAGCATTAAAACTACGGTTCGTGAGGTCATTATCAGAGGCACGGAATGGCAACTGGGCAATGGAGAGACCGTCCGCTTTTGGAAAGACAAGTGGTTAATCGAGATGAGTTTTGAGAAGGTAGCCAATGGGGTGATTGATCCGGATATTGTGGATCGCACTGTTGATCACTTCTGGAGTACAAAGACTGGTTGGAAGTGGAGTCTGTTCAGTCATTTGCTCCCGTCTGCTGTTTTGCTCAAGATGGCTGCAACTATGGTTTTGGAGGGTGAGGATCAACCGGATTCGATCCGTTGGGGGAGATCTCAGGACAGAGCGTATTCGGTGGCTTCGACTTATGATCTGATTCACCCCAGTTGTGCGTTAATTGATATTGACTCCCCCCTTTTTAAATGCATCTGGAAACTGAGGGCTCAGGAGAGAGTCCGGATATTCAGTTGGCTTGTTGTGCGGGGTGGAGTTCTTACTAATACGGAGAGGCGCAGGAGACATCTCACGGATGACGACTCTTGCAGTCGCTGTGTGGCGGTGCCTGAGTCGGCTATCCATTTGTTTCAGGACTGTCGTATGGCCTCTGCGGTTTGGGGGAAGTTGGACCCGCCCATCCCTTGGGACTCTTTCTTTGGACTTAATTTTCAGCAGTGGATTAGAACGAATATGTTGCATTCTGGTCCTAGTGAGCGGGGTAGAGAGTGGGCTAGCCTGTTTGCTACCACTATCTGGCATCTATGGAAGTGGCGGAACAGTTGGGTGTTCCGCAAGGAAGAATTTGTTAGGGACAAAGCTGAGTTTCTGCTAGGCTTACAGAAGGACTATGGGGACGCTTGGCTCAAGAGAATTCTGGCTCCGTCTAGATCTGTGGAGGAAGTCTTGGTTGCGTGGTCCCGTCCTCCGGAGCATTGGGTTAAGCTCAACACGGATGGGTCGGTTGTTGATGGTGTTGCGTCTTTAGGTGGTGTCATTCGGGATCCGCAGGGAACTTGGGTGGTTGGTTTTGTCCAACACATAGGTCTCTGTACGGTTCCTATGGCGGAGCTTTGGGACATTGTCATGGGTCTCAAGATTGCTTGGGATAGGGGATACAGGAGGGTTTGCCTTGAAACAGATTCGCAGTTGGCGGTTCTGTTACTGAGCAAACCTATGGAGCGTTATCACCCCTTATTCAGCCTGGTCTCTATGGCGCAGGGCTTCATTAGTAGGGATTGGGAGATTCGATTCCGGCACGTTTTTCGGGAGGCAAACGTCGTTGCTGATCGTCTTGCTCCTTTTGCTTTTTCGTTTCCTTTAGGAGTTCATGTGTTTGAGTTTCCGCCCGATTGGGTGTTTCCTTTTATTTCGGATGATGTGAGGGATTTTTCTACACCTCTCCGATGGCAAAGTAGGCGTTATTTATATATAATTCCGAGAGTGCCGCCTCTCTTTCTATTAAAAAAAAAAAAAAACCCAAGATTGTGTGTGTGTAATTTTGGATATCCTATGATGTTCATAGTTAAATATTACCTATTTTATAGGTATCTAAGGGTTCAGCACTCACATTATGATAATGAATTTGCAATCTTTAATTTATGCTTCCACATGTGACCTGTTATTTCTCTTTTGGATTTAGTGTCGCCGAATATCAAGTAATTGATACTAAAAGAAGTTTTAAATTTAATTCGAGTGTAATTTTTAACTTCGGTAATCAGTTACTTCAAGTTTGAATATACATTTTTATATTAAATGTTTGTTAGAAGCTCACGATCGTTACAGAAAAATCCAAACAAGATATCACACCGTTAGTGTATACTTTGGGCCATACATGCAAATGATGCTCTTCCTGCATAAGGTTTTGCCTATTTTAATCTAGAATCTATATATTAAGCTAGGTTGAATTAAAAAAAAATGTCTTACATTACCCATGCTTTGCCTCCGATCTCTCTACTGCAATAAAATAACCATTAAAATAAAATGATGAAATAATTGTCTTTAAATTATCTAAAATAAATGAATTATTTCAAAGTAGCCACGCAAAACTCGAAACTCCAAGAATGAATCACTCTCCCTAGTATATAAAAGAGAAAAGAGAGGGGAATCAATTAATCTTCAAAAACACATAAACACAAAAGAGAGAATATAATTCTATCTGCGAGAGGGAAGGGTAAAACACAAAGAGAGGTTTATATTTATTTGTAAGGGCATTTACTCTTCTACGACAAGCTTGTGGTTTGTACAAGTTGTCGGGTATTTCCTTCATATAGTAACAAACGTATAACCCCGAGGACGTAGGCAATTAGTTGAACCTCGTTAAATTCTTGTGTGTTCATACTAATTTATTATTCCATATTAGTCGAAGCTTCTGCGGCTACTAAACAATTGGTATCAGAGCTAAATCAAGATCTAAGGCAGTAAAAGTCTGATTTTGGAAACAATGGCTTCTAGTAGTGGAATAGTAAAAGTGGGTAAGTATGAGATTGAGAAATTCAATGGGAAGAATGACTTCTCTTATTGGAGGATGCAAATGAAGAATCTGCTAATTTCTCAAAAGTTGCACAAGGCATTATTGGGTAAGGATAAGAAACCTGCAGATATGAAGGTTGATGACTGAGATGAGCTCGATATAGAAGCACGTGCCACCATAATCTTATGTCTTGAGAGAGATGTTGCATTCATGGTGGACGACGAGGAAACTGCGTCCGGCGTGTGGGAGAAGTTGGAGGAAAACTTCACGACAAAGACTCTAACGAATAGAATCTATATTAAGTCACGGTTATATATTTGCAAGATGGAGGAAGGAATTTCACTCCGTGATCACATCAACAAATTTGATAGGATAATTTCAAATTTGAAGGATATTGATGTGAAGGTTGAAGATGAAGATCAAGCTCTTATGCTTCTACTTTTATTGCCGAAATCATACGAGAATCTTGTTCAAACATTAATGCTTGTGGGCGAGACACTGACAATGGATGAAACCAGAACGACGCTTCTAGCTGATGATCTACGGAAGGTGGCCACTAGTGGTATGACTAGTGCAAGCAATGAACACGCACAAGGTTTGTTTGCAAGAGGAAGGGGTAATGACAGAGGAAATAGCAAGAGGGATTGTTCAAATAAGAAGGAACAATGGAAGAACAAAAACAACAAGAATAAGGGAGATCAGAATGTGAAGCACGAAGCTAGCATCGCTTCAAATGAGTGTGGCGCGGAATATTATTCTGTTACATATGAACATTCTAGTAATTGGATTCTTGATACTGGATGCTCTTATCATATGTGCCCAAACAGGAGGTGGTTCACTTCTTATAAGGCCATGGATGGTGGAACCGTTTTGATGGGTAATGATCATGGTTGTAAGACGGTGGGCATTGGTACAATTAGAATCAAGATGCATGATGGTGTTATTAGGACGTTAATGGATGTACGACACGTGCCCGATTTACGAAAAAAAACTGATTTCTCTGGGTGCATTAGAATCAAGAGGTTGCAAGTTGATCGGTGAAAACGGGGTTCTAAAAGTTGTTAGTGGTTCTTTGTTGGTGATGAAGGGAATTCGTCATCGAAACTTGTACCATCTTTCTGGCAATACGGTTACAGGTGATGTAGCAGTTGGAACCAGCGGAAGTAAGAAAAACCCAACGGAGTATACTAGACTTTGGCATATGCGCCTTTGACATATGTCATAAAAGGGTCTAAGTTTGCTTGGTAGTAAAGGTTTGTTGAAGTACATTAAGAAGCCTTGCATGGAGTTTTGCGAGCATTGTGTGTATGGAAAAGCACATAGGGTTTCATTCTCAACAAGCAACCATAAAATCAGAGGGATATTAGACTATGTGCATACAGATGTTTGGGGTCCGACTAAAGTTGCTTCCGAAGGTGGTTCCAAATACTTTGTCTCGTTTGTAGATGATTACTCAAGGTATGCTTGGGTGTATTTTCTTAAGCATAAGAATGAGGTATTCGAGACGTTCAAGCAATGGAGAGAAATGGTTGAGAATAGAACAGATAGGAAGCTAAAAACTCTGAGATCTGATAATGGTATTGTGATGAAGAAGGCATTGGACAGTTAGAGTACACAAATGGCGCTTTCAAAAGGTTTTGTGATGAAGAAGGCATTGTTCGACATTGGACAGTTAGAGACACACCACAGCAAAATGGATTCGTAGAAAGACTGAACCGTACACTACTTGAGAAGGCTAGATGTATGCGCTCCAATTATGGGTTAGGACGTGAATGGTGGGCAGAATCGGTTGCCACAACTGCTTATATTGTGAACCGGTCTCCACATTCGACATTAGATGGAGATACCCCTTTTAGGATGTGGTCAGGAGAACATGCAGATTATAGAAAGCTTAGAGTGTTTGGATGCATAGCATATTATCAGGTAAAAAATAACAAGTTTGATAATAGGGCCAAGAAGGCGATTTTCTTGGAATAAGATTTAACAAAAAAAATATTATTACATAATAAATGAAATTTTTGTAGATTTTCCACTCTAAAGAATAAGGCTTGATTTTGTATATACTGTTTGATATCAAAATTAGAATCAAGAGTCAAATAAAGTATATACTTAGTTTATTATTTGGGTATAATATCAGAACAAACAACTCCGGAAAAATCTATTATCAGTGAAAACGCGTGAATTTCCACTTAATATTTTCACTGTAATGGCCTGAAGTATACATTTCAACAGAACATTTTAATCATACATTCATACTACAGTAGGTTACTACGGAATATACTCGATATCATAATTTTATAAAGATCATAGGCTAAAATTTATATTTGGAGCATTATTATCTTTAAAAAAAATTCTTGAAACAATTATTTAAAATAGATAAAAAATAGTTTAAATTAGGTTAGCTACTTGATTTCATAGAGAAAAGACTCTCTAGTCTTAAACATTATCCCAACACTGCACAACAAGTCAACAACTAAACTGTGTTAGGGTGGAACAAACTACACAAACAGTCAATAATCAAACACAAAATCATATAGCAACATAGTGATTAGTTTTTCTAAAATATATCTGCATTATAAACATTTCCACACCACCCTCTATCTATACTAAAAAATAAAGCTAAAATCGTCTAAATCAGCAATAAAAACTCGTACACAATAAATCCCTGAGGAGTGATCTCAACCTTATACTTATCAACCATAAAAATACCTAAATACACATATCTCAATCTCACGCTATATACCCTCTCTGAATCACCAAACGGATGCGTCGTCTCATAATCGAACACATGCGCGTGGTTGAGTTCTCTATCGTCCAAATCCGATGTGCTATAAGTCTATGATGATGAATGTTGTTAGTCATTGCAATACGTCCTGTCTCACCTTCGTAAACGAAATGGTATCCCTCCACATAGTTGTGACGTCCATACCTAACAACTCCGCATGTGCCTACAACATAACCCTCATTAATACTAGTACAAATACCTTAAGTTCTATCAGTGTGCAGACCCGCCAGCATGAGCTCATAACGGTAGTGGAAAATGCCTCATTTTGTAGGTTTTTTCACTCTAAAAAATAAGGCCTCATTTTGTATATTGTTTGATATCAAAATTAGAATCAAAATGAAAATAAAATATTTATTTAGTTTATTATTTGGGTAAAATATCAGAACGAACAACTCCGGGAAAAATCTATTTTCACTCCGGAAAAAATATATTCACTGTAATAGCTGAAAACGCGTGAATTTCAACTTAATATTTTACTCTAATGGCGATCCAAGGTTAAAATCGGTTTTCTTTTTTATTCGATTTCAATTTAAGTCAAACTCTTTATTTATTTACTAATTTTTTTTTTTGTTTTTTTCAAGTGTGGAACGAGCCAATTGTCGCCTTAGACATTAAGTTTAAGTACTTCGAAGAGATAACAAACGGATGAAAGATGACACCACCTTAACTCTCTGATGATAAATTTGGTTTGTCACTGCAAGGCATCCCGTCTCATATCCGTAAACGATATAGCCTTGTCCAACATATAGTTGTGACATCTATACCTAGCAACTCCGCATGTAGCTACAACAAAATCTTAATGAAAACCAGTACAAATACCGCATCTCCAATCAGTGTGCAGACCCGCAGCATTATATGTTATATGATTGTCTTAACAATATATGTATCATATTTCTATTGTTGAACCATAAAAATATTTAAAGAGCAAATATATCCATAAAAGTTAGTAAATTTGTTGAAATCATAGCTCAACTTTTTTTTAGAGTTGAGATTGTTTTAGAAATTTATTAATTTTTAAAATCAATTGTAAGAATCGTATAAAATATTCATAATTTTTAAAATATTAAAATTACAAATTGATTTTAATAATCTGGACAAGTTTAATGGCTCGTTTGGTATGGAGATAAAAATCGGGTTGGAATGAGAAATCGGGTTAGATATGAGGAATGAGTTTGAGTGATTCTTAGCCTTTAGTGTTTAGTAGAGGGATGAGTGGTTTATAAACTTAGGTATAAGTCATACCTTGATTTTTATTTGGATATGAGATCTTATGTAATTTGTTGGTATGAGAAGACTCATACCCATTCCCTATACCGATACATATTCTACCAAACACAAAAACAGGTTTAGATCATTCTCATACCGATTCCCTATATTCAAGGTATACAAACAAACGACCCCTTTAGTAACCGAACAAACGACCCCTTTAGACACTTAAGTGAATAAGCTTCATATTGGAGCTTATTTATTTCTGGGACTTATCCGCCCATTTGGGCTTACAAAAATCAACTCAAGCCCTTTAGTAACCGAACACTTCTTTTGGGCCGGGCTTATTAAAAGAGACTGAAAATTCAACTTAAGCGCAGATCAGTCCGTTTAAGTTTACTAGCCTCTACCGAACAATAACATACCTCAGTCTTTCAGGGTTCCCTGTGGTCGGAGGAAAGAGAGAAGCAGGTGTGCGTTGAATCAAATCGCTTCAGAAACCAATCAGAGAATCTCTGAACCAAACTCGCAAGAAAAATGGCAATGGCTATGTTGAGAAAGGAGGGGAGGCGTCTCAGCCCTCTTCTCTCTCCCCATCCCATGAATGCTCTTCGATCCTCCCTCCTCCCTGCTCAGTATGATCTTTTAACTTTTGATTCCTCTATTGTGGCTTTAAGATCTCTATTCGTTGGCTGTTCTGTCATTTTTTTATTCTGGTCAATTAGATGGAGGTCAAAGTGTGTTTGATTAGGGTTTCCGGATGGGAATAAAGAGATTCGATTGTTAGATTTGGTATTTGGATCGGAAAACTGCTATGTAGATTGGGGCATTTTGGTTGCGATTCAGGTCCTGTTCGGTATAATTTCAGAAATCGATGAGATTGTGATCGATATGTTCTATAACTCGTTGTTTGGTCAAATTTGGGGATCCAGATGAGGGTTTTATGCGCTTAATTCACTGTTATCACCACCCTTCCACCTGTCACTTTCTCTTTCCAAAGACTACACATCCAACATCGATGCAAATCACACCGTGGAGCTGTGATGGTTTTAGCTAGACAGCAGTCCATCCTTTTACCCTCTCATTTTGGCACTGGCAGAGTATGAGAGAACCAAAATAGTGCTTGCTGATGCATTTGAGATTGTATCATATTTGTCAGTGTTAGATATCTGTTGAAGTTTTACAGTATGTACAGTTAGATGTTGTTTTTGGAGCTCCTTAGATAGGTTATCATTTGCATCAGTGAATTCCATGCCTTGCAGTTCCTTTTTCTCTGACGTATTACTATTTACTTTTGTGTCCAGGGAGGAAGCGTTGGGTGTTCGTTGCATTTCTACTCAAATTGGTGAGAGATATCTCATTTTGCGCTGAGTTGTTTTTCCTACAATGCAGTCCTGAATGTTTCTGATCAAACATAATGTTCTTGCTTGCAGTTAGGAATAGAATGAAGAGTGTTAAGAATATTCAGAAAATTACCAAAGCTATGAAGATGGTTGCAGCATCCAAGTTGCGACAAATTCAAAGAAAGGCTGAGAATTCCCGTGGCTTTTGGCAACCCTTCACTGCTCTTCTTGGGGACACTCCAAGTATGTAAATCCTTGTACTTTTATGTAATTGGTTGATGAACCTTTTTTTTATAGCTTTCTATCATTTACTCTTTGCAATAGTTAAATACAAGGTGACTCAAACTAGCTAGCCTTTTGTTTCTGTTAACAATTTACAGTTTAACAAGGATTTGGCAAACCATTGTAGGATTATAGACTGTTCAGTCTGTTGTCATAAGGTGATAAGCAAGTGGGTCGCACACCTGAGTGAGATATTTAATTCTGTTGTGGTATTTTGGACTTTGTTGCCAGAAGTGGGATAGCTTCTTAACCAGATAGGAGATTACATAGACTTGTTGCATTTCTTAATTTATTGCTTAGATGTAGATTCTGATTGTGCAGCAAATACTGGCATATCTTGCAATTGATGGTATTCACTTTATATAAATATCCGCATGATGGAATTCAGTGTTAACTTTGATCCAGTAGTCGGTAGGGTTTCATAATGGCTGAGACAGTTAGCTATTTACATGCAAGTTGCTGAATATCATAATACTTTAAACAAAATCAGTACATTGTAAGAACAGCAGCCATGTTTTATTGCAGAAGTAAGACCCTATCTTTTTCATTTACTGAACTTGAACATTATTTCATGATTATGAAAATTGTAGCTAATCAGATAATTTAATTTAATCTTGTTGTTTATGTTTTGATTGTAGTTTCAATTTCTTATGCTCTTCTGTTGTGATTCTAGGTGTTGACGTCAAGAAGACTGTCATATGTACCATCTCCTCAGACAAGGGTCTTTGTGGTGGAATCAACTCAACATCAGTCAAGATTAGTCGAGGAATTCGCAAGTTGAACTCTGGTATCTCCTATGCATTCTGAAGCAACTTGGGTTAGGAAGATCATGTTTACTTTCATTTCATGTTTTGGATGCAAATATAATCTACTCTGATGTAATAGGTCCTGACAAGGAAGTAACATTTGTCGTCTTGGGGGAAAAAGCTAAGGCTCAACTGATTCGTGACTCAAAGAAAGATATAGAATTTTCTATTACTGAGTTGCAGAAGAATCCATTGAACTATACACAGGTTAGTTTATGTATTAAATATTAATTAAGTATATGTCTCATAGTCAGAAGCTCTCAAATAGTCAAATGTGATTTAATATACTTAAAATTTTGATTGTTAGCCGTCAAATTTGAATCTAAGGATGCATGGACATAGGATAATGTGCTGATTGTATGTTGCAATATTTGTGTATTTGTCCATCTTACAGTTTTTTTAAACTGTTCTCAAGATTGTTTTAGCTGGAGGTTGCTTCTTGCTTCAGTTTTTCTTTGACCTAATCTTAATTTTTTAAAGACTGTTCTTGCTCTTTTTTTCCCTTTTGCATTGATGGTCAGAAGCTTTCGTTGAGGCTTTATATGTGATGTCATGAGGGAACTTGGCCTTTTAAGTTCCAAATGAAATAGGCCTGCATCTGAAATGTAGACTGCATTAGAAAATATGTTGAAAACTATGTTGTATTGTTTTTTATTGTCATGGAAATTGACGTTGCCGCTGTGAAAGTATTTCGTAACCCGTGTTAAGTGTATGCTTCTGTCTTGTTCATGGGGATGGAATTTAGACTAGAGTGTTTCCGTACGAGTTTGTTGACAATTCTTACCTTTCTTGTTTCTAACACATTTTTGGGGAGACCCTTCACCCTGCTCATGCGGGATATATACTGGTGCATATTGTTGCGTGGCATATATACTGAGGCACTTTTTTCTAACAACTTTTCCTGGAAATGGTTAGCATAGATTGTTTCATCCCAATTTAAATGTCAAGCTTATATATATGTTACTTTATAAATCAGCTTGTTCTTTCATTTCCCAGTTTGCTGATTGTGCTAATTGTATGATGCTTACCGTTTTTTAACTGTTCTCAAGAAGGTTTTATCTGGAGATTTCTTTTTGCTTCAGTTTTTCTTTAACCTTATCTTAATTTTTCAAAGATTGCTTTCTTTTTCTCCCTTTTGCATTGATAGTTAGAAGTTTTAGTTGAGGCTTTAACTAGACATCATTTTTATATGTGATGTCATGAAGGAACTTGGCATGCGTCTGAAATGTAGGGCATAATGGATTTGAAAAACTGCATTAAAAAACGTGTTATGTTGTATTGTTGTTTTTGTCATGGAAATTGACATTTCCACTCTGAAAGTACTTCGTAACGTGTGTTAATTGTAACCTTCTGTGTGACTCATGGGGGTGGAATTTAGACTATGAAGTTTCCATACGAATTTGTTCACGATTTTTATCCTTACCCCTCTTGTTTCTAACATATTTTTGGGGAGACCCCTGACCCTGTTCATGTGGGATATACTGGTGCATATTGTTTTGTGGGATATATACCGAGGCGTTTTTTTCCTAACATTTTTTTTCCTGCAAATGGTTGACATAGATTGTCCCATCACAGTTTAAATTTCAAGCTTATATATGTTTTACTTCATAAATCAGCTTGTTCTATCATTTCCCAGTTTTCACCGAGCTCTTTCTTGTGTTGCATGTCTACAGGTTTCCGTGATTGCAGATGAGATACTGAAGAATGTGCAGTTTGATGCTCTAAAAGTTGTATTCAACAAGTTCGGCTCAGTTGTCTCATTTATGCCAACAATGTCAACTGTTCTATCTCCTGAGGTAAAACCTTGGTTCATTTTGGATGACTTTGAGTTTTGTTCTCTTTGAATGCTTCATGATTTATAGCTCTGCTCTAACAGATTGTCGAGAGAGAGTCTGAAGCTGGTGGAAAGCTCGGTGAGCTAGATTCTTATGAAATTGAGGGGGGTGATTCCAAGTCAGAAATCCTCCAAAATCTGACGGAGTTCCAGTTTTCATGCGTAAGTTCTTGCCCTGGAATCTATAAATAGCTGATTTGTTTATTCTCCTAAATTAAATTTTATTTACAGGTGATGTTCAATGGAATGTTGGAGAATGCTTGCAGTGAGCAAGGAGCTAGGATGTCTGCCATGGACAGTTCGAGCAGAAACGCTGGGGAGATGCTTGACCGTCTCACACTTACTTACAACAGGTCTCTCTTCTGTTCATCTTCTCACAGTCTAACCTTCTATGTGATACATTTGTTGCGTTTCTTGACATGTTTATGTTTTTTTGCAAATAATTTTCTGCAGAACCCGTCAAGCTTCCATCACAACTGAGCTCAGTGAGATTATTTCTGGAGCTGCAGCCCTGGGAGGCTAATTTCATATTTCTACTCATGATCCATCAGATGGTGATGAAATAAACTTTTTCTTTGGGTTTGCGTTCTTGATCCCTTTTTATGGAGTCTGCAAAATAGAATGTTGAAAAATAACATCCCAAATCTGCTACTGAATTGGGAAAATTATGAATTTTTTGATCTTCTCTGTTTAGAATTCTTCTCATTTTTGGATCTCTTTAGCTGGTTTCAAACAACTTGTAAAACAGAGCTTCAGCTCTGGTTCTGGGCCGGCCTTCGATAATCCTTTGTTTAAAGAAACCTTAACACAATAAGCATTTGTGTTTGCTACAGCGTTTTGAAGTTGTATGTCTAATGAGAATTTCTCATTGTTTATTCAGTTTTATTTTTCTTAATGTTATTGCCTTTACATTTCTAGATTCCAGTAGCAAACATCCCTTAGTAGCAACATAGCAATGCAATGTACATTAGTATTCAATATCATGAACTTTAATGTTCATGAATTTGGGTGCTTATGATCGCGCACATCAATATTCATATGATGTGTATAGTAATGTACATGGTCACAACAATGAACATGATGGAATAACGTCTTGAACACCGAGCATGAATGTTCATAGCTCTACACACTCATATTTCACAACTGAACTAATACAATATTTAACAAAGCCATGAATTATTTGGCACTAATGGAAAAGAATCAATAGTAAACATTTATAGGCAAATGGCATAAACAGAAGTGTCAGATTATTCGTTGTTCTTGCGTAAATGGCGGAGAATGGTTATTAGTTGCATCCCAAGGAGGGATAATCTCCCTACATTTCTATATCCACACTTGAATTCTAGTAGTTCTCCTTGTGAAAAACAAATCTTGTTGCGGTTTTGGTTGAAAATTTTGTGCACAATCTCTCCAGTTCCTTTGCTAATGTTGGCGTACCACAATAGAATACCCCTGAAAAAACCAAGAACTTACTTTTTATCCATGAAATTATTCAATCTAATCCAAAAAAACAACGACTTGTGCTTGAAATTTCACCTATTTGTGATCCTGCATGTCTTGAAACTAGATTAGAGAAGATATTGGACCAATTTGGCCTAGCAAAGTGTGTATGCACCTACATTAACACCCAAAGATGTGTCATGGACTTAAAAGATTCACACAATTCATCAGCCAAATTTGACGAAGGTTCCTATTCCGCACCTGGGTTCGAGAGAAAATGTCGGTACCGTTCTTGGAAGAATGCAATGCTTGGATCACACTCAACATAACTGACCTTGCATCTCCTCTTTGGTACAAGCTTGTTAGATATGTGTGCATCTCTATCACTCTCTGCAACACAAGGTAACTTTACTTTGAAGGAACACAAATTTCTTGGTTTTTTAAGTTCAAATTTTAAAGAAGATAATGTCACCTGTTTTGGGTTACTAAATGCAGAAATTTCATTCATGGCTTCTCTGAACCAGCCAAGGGAGCCTTCTTCTCGCGTAACCCAGTACAGGTAAGCTTTCATTGGACCTTTCACATCGCCCAACTCAACATCATCATCCTAAAATCACTCACATAAGTGATTCTTAGATCAATAAGCAACAATCTGTTGAAATGTAGCTTGTTGAGTAACTAACTTACATGACTGAGTGAAGTTGGTTTATGAAGACTGCTTGAAATATCCTTAAGAACACTAATGAAAGGAGTGGCTCCTATACCGAGTCCAATCAACACGACCACGTCGTACTTGACATGATCTTGTGAAGCTGCTCCATATGGACCATCAATGTAAACTCTTGGGTAGCAGCAAGGTGGAACCGAGCATTCTGCCTAGAAATTCATGATAAACAAAAAAAAGATTGATCAATTAATCAAGAAAATTTCCATGCTTAATTAGTTTATGATTGATAGTTACATCCTGAAAAAGACTGTAGATCTGATGGCTCCAATCTCCAAGAGTTCGTATATGGACGCTGAGATAGTCGTCTTCCGGTCCAGAAGTCAATGAAAATGGGTGCCTAAAATGAGAACAAGTAAGCACCATTTTTATCATATATGATTCATATTGCTATTTAAATTTGGATAGGAATTAAGGGTACCATTCGAAAAAAGAGATTTGAGGACACTTGATGTATATATACATTCCACTTCTGTAAGAAAATCCTTTTGGCTTGGACAGCTTCAGTGCAAGAACTTCCCCTGGATACATTTTTGCCTTGCAAAACATGTATAGATCAAGAACATTAATAATTACTTTTGATGTGTAAGTGATTTATGATATGCTGGTTTGAGCTTACCTCCAAAATTTCAACATCATGGATCTCTGATCTTATGCTCCTATAGATTCTCTCTCCTGCATATAGCAAAACTGGTATTGCTACATACATCCATGTCTAAACATGTAAGAGAAGGGAACTGATGTTAGGAGTTAGTGACATTAATTTAGTAGCTTGTGAACGAAGACTAATTTTTTGCTTGAAATTGTACCGTTTTTTCAGCTGCTTTGCTCGTGAGGAACAGGAAGACAGAGTGAATGATGAGGAGTATGTAGACGAGTACGAACAAATGGTGCGAGTACCAAAAGGTGTTGTAGCCTGTGACTTGTCTAATTGACCTTGGAAGAGTTGAAGATTGACTTCGTGGCATTTTTGTTGCTAGAGGAAATGCAATGGCCATTAGTATCACCATTATGATCCCTGTTGCTACCTCTGTGGTGCACATCACTTGAAAATATGACGGCTGAATGCTCCCAAACCGACTTCCAATTGTTAGTTGGAATGTCAAAGGATTGCTCTGTGCAATCCTTGGGAAGTCACAGGCTAAATGTGTTCCACCATGTAAAATGACTCCTATTACTATCCCTCCTGCAATAAGCTAAACAGATAAAAGTCTTAGAGCTCGTTTGGTTGCATACTACGAATTCAGATGGGATAGGGAATCGAGTTCAATATGGAATGAGTGTTGAATGTTTTCAAGTATGCCTCATATGTTGATGCAGATGTGGGTATGTCTAAAGTGGTGGAATGAGTGATTTCAAGAAAACAAAATACCAAACTCAGGAATTGGTTTGAGTGGTTCTGAGGTACCTTAGTGTCTGTTACACTGTGCTTATGATTAAAAGCAGAGTTTGAAAATTGATCAAATTTCTATGAGGGCTTCATTTTCAACATTAGATAAAAGTTGGTGTTATCATTGAAAGGGATGATTGAGCTAATGCATGGTCTAACCAAACACAATCCCTGCACTAGTGTCCGTAAACTCTCAGGACTCGTTTGGTAACTTCTAACCAAACGCATGAATGAGTTTGAGTGATTCTGAAACTGAATTCTTATACCCAAGGATCAAGATATACTACCAAACATTGTTATGAATTGTTATTACCTTATGGAAGTTGATGTTATCATTGAAAGGAATGATTGAGCTGATGCAAGGATTCCGTCTCAACCAAGTGATTGTGTTTCGACAAACAGGCAGAAGAATGAGAGCCATGTTGAGCTTCAAAGTCTCAGCAGCTCCTTTGGCAGTACTAAGACAGTAACCCATCACCTGAAAACCCGCCCTGTTGTTATACTGAATAAATTTCCAAGCAAATAGCGCGGCACAAACCACCAACCAAACGGAGACTATCCATACGCGTCTCCAGTAAGTTCTAAGCAGAATGTCAGGCATTGAGTTTGGCTCTTGGTACAGATGCTCATCAGAATATGGACCATAAGAAACCGAGCTAGAGCTCTTTGTTGACACATTGCTTAATAGAGACTTCAGCTGATAAAACTGCACTTTTCAGAGTTGGAAAAATTTGTTACACATTTTGCATTTCTATGCTTTATAAGGAATATGTTGAGCCTAGAGGAGATGGATTTAGTTAGTTACTTCAATGTGACCGGTGTGTTTCTCACCAAGTTCTTGCATGACTAGAGAGGCGTAGCACTCAGCTTCTTCCTTTGGGAGTGTTAGATTGTTTGTTGAGGCGCTTAGTATAATCATCTGAAGAAAATCCATAATTCAGCATAAAAAAATCACATGAAAAGCTGATGGTCAAGGTAGAAATTCTAACCTGTTTGAAATCTGCTTTTGTGATCTTCCCCTTCATATCTTTGTCACACCTGAACAAGAACATAAGAGCTTAATCAGGTTCTAAAAGCAGTCAGTTTTGCCTTTCAAATGAAGTAAAATCTGATGGTGTTGATTCATTACATGTCAAAGAAAAGTTGTAATCTGGAATCATAGCATGGATGAGTGATTCGAATCCAGTAGCTCTGGAGCTCAGATTCGGTTAAGTTCATGGTGACGTTCTTCCTCTTACGCAACACTGCTAGCAGCTCCATGGCGAACTCAGGTGTTTGCTCCATTCCTGCTTAGAATAATTAAGCTTATAATCTGATTCATCAAAGACAATGACGTGGTTAATGAATTCAGCTTACCAATACAGAAGGCAAAAGAGGATGAGGGTGCAGGAGAAAGAATCTGGTGGAACCGCATTTGGGCATCCTTCCAATGCATCCCATCGTCGACAAATCTGAGCCATTGATCAAGGCTAGTTTTATTATGAAGCAGAAGAGAGGTCCCATTAGAGCTACCATGTTCATAGTCGGATGAGGAAGAGTAGGAGGAGGAATGTCGGGAGGAAGTGGACAAGTCAATAGAAGTCTCTTCTTCCTCTTCATATGCCAGTCCTGATCTGCAAAACTCCATTGTTGATTTCCTTCCATGCTTGATTGCATGACTCTTAATATGGATCAATTATTCTTTCAAGTGAATGGAGTGGAAGCAGAGTTAGGAAGAAAAGAAGATGCAGCAGTTGGTTAAAGTTGGTTGCATCATTTGGATTTCTGGTTTGTTTAACTTGCTCCACAATTCTCTACTTGCTAACTACCTTTCTCAATTATTGGCATCACAAAAATAAAAGTATAATAATTAGAAAGTGATTATACATGGGAGAGAATGATCTTTTCACTTATGCTAGAAAATCCTTGTCCTTGTGTTAGTGTTGGTTGAGTTGGTATATGTCAAACTCATCAATAAATGCAAAGATGCAATCAATCAAATATCAGTACCACCTTTACATATTGACGAGTCTGTTAAGAGTACAATGAATTTGGCTTTAAATTGATAGTCCCTACCAGGCAACGTAAGTGGTTGGTTGTCTTTTAACCTGAATCAGCAAATAAGAATATGGCCCTAGTGATTGAGGCTAACACTTGATAAATAGGAATCAGCATGTAGAAATGTAGTCGATTATACACCAATGCAATACATCCTGAGCATAAATTTTACATCTATGTACTACTACTACACAACAAACACATTTTGATATCATCAGGGTTCAGTTGCTAGCAACACAAACACTTAACAACAGCAAAAAATGTTTTTTTTTTTTTTTTACCAAATTGAAGTCGATCATCTTCTCCAAGCACTGCTCAAGGATTTGACTGACCCTTCAAACAAATCCTGAATAAGATCTACCATGTCATCAGCTTCATACTTAACATACTTCTCAATATTATGATTTTTACACCTTCTCACAAAACCCTGGTACGCCGGAACTAGGGTTTGAGTAATTGAGATTTTCAGTTCCTGTTTTAACTGATGATCTCTGATTATCCACCCAGACTGAACCTTGTACAAATCCTCAAATGCAGAGGCAAAACTCCTAAGCTTCTCCTTCAATATAGCAGTTTTTGAGGACCCTGAGCTCGAACCAGACCCACCTTCATCCAAAATCAAAGGCACAATAGGGCTCCAGCTCGTTCGAATGTAGCCAGTGGCGTTGTTTTTGTAAATTGACATTCTTTTCCTGATCCAATCATCGCCCAGATAAGCCCTCAGATCCGAGTCCCTAGCTTTTTGGACTATGTAATGAATGTTGTTGAGGAGGAAGACGTGTCTCAAAGACCCGTCTCTGTAAAGCCGAGACTTGTTTTCCAGGTTCGTTTCGAGTCTATCGACTATCAAACGAAGTTGAACCGCCATTAGACAGTTTTCTAAACTTTCCACAACGGATTCTTCTTCTTCTTCCTCCTCCTCTAAAATATCATCAGAGCCATCAAGAAGCAGGTTAACCATTTTGTGGTAAGCTGGGAGCGTGTTGAGGTAATTCATGACGTATTTGGTGAGATGGTGAACCCGACCGGCATGAAAAGGCTCAATTGACGGATCAGACAGAACGAAATCACCAAACTCCAAGAAAGTCGCTTTTACAGAGCAGCCTAAATTATTTGCCAGCTCCCTTAATTCACATTTAACAGAAGATGCACTTTCTTGGAAGAACAATGTGTTCACTTCCTGGCTAACTTCTCTAAGAACCTCAACCATGTTGAGCAGAGCAAAAAGCTTTTCCGGCCTTCGAGCTCCAATGGCAACTCCCTGTCCAAAGCTCAAGAGACACGTCATTGTAGAACCAGCTATGTTGGCAAAGAAGGCGGGATCCATGGTGGGTTCCACCTCCTCAAAGACCTGCTCACATAACCGCTTCTCTCCAGCAAGGTAGACTTGCACAAAGATCCTAACAGCTCGGTTCCATGTCTTGATCTTGGCATCCAGAACTTTCCAATCCATCTTAGTTAATTCTTCAATGGTGAGCCTCTTGATCCCGAGATCTGACAGCAACTCATCCAATGCCTCTTTCTGGCTTGCTATGAAAGTCTCACGAAATTCATTTTCGTATTTTGCCGCGTACATGACACGGGAAATGGATTTTATGATCGGGATTGAGTCTGGACAGACTAAGTCGCCCACGTAGTGGTCAGAGCCGTTGCTGCTACTGCTCTCTCTACGAGAACTTCCCAAGACGGACTCATCTGAGATAAACGAGCCTCTCTCTGCCACCTCTTCTTCACAGCAAGAAGGCGTCATGTTTGGCAAAACAGATTGAAGGCTGTGGGAAAATATATTCCTTAGCTCGTCTTCAATCCTCGTCATAGCAATCTGAAGAACATTTTCAGCTTTAACGATGATTTCCTCACAACCAAGCTTCCCATTAGAAGACAAGCTTCTAGCATATTCCGCCAAGCGACGAACTTCATCAGCAGACTGCAAGTAATCAGAAAACAAATCGGGAGAAGATTCCCATGTCATTCCCGGGTTTGATCCCCATCCCTTGATATTTTCCTCAGCTAACGCCAGCCGATCCCTGATCTCATTCAACTCCATTTCTTTATTTTCTTCAAGCAATTTCATGGCAGCCAATTCGGTGTCGAGATCAGCTAAGAGTTGCCTGAGATGATCATTTGCATGCCTATGCGTACCAAGAAGCTTCAGAATACGCTGTGCAGAAGAAACCACCTGTTCCTCTCTTGCGTAGAGGGAGGGCAAGTCCTCATAATCATCTTCCATTTGCAAGCTTGCTTGGTGATTCATGAATCAGTATTTCAGACAGCAACAATGTTTTTATAATATTCTGCAAACAGGAAGTAATACCAATTAAGAGAAAGGAATCACAAGGTCTGACCATTCACCATGTACAGAAAGATACTGATCATCCAGATTCAACATGAGAACAAAAATCCATACACAGAAGAACACCAAGAAAACCCTATTACAGAATGACATAAGAACATAAACAGAAGAGACATTAACGGAATAAAACCATACCTGATTGCTTAAAGAAGACGAAAAGGGGAATTAAAGAAACCCTAGATCAGCAAATTCAAGAACAAGCATCCGTACTACTGAAAGAACAACAAAGCACATACACCATCTCTGTTCACCCAATAATCAGAACCCAATACCCGAAATCGTTCGTCCTCTTCCTTGGCTGCTCTCAATTCTGTGTGAAGACTTGAAGAAGGAGCATTCACCTTTTTATGATTTTGAAGTTGTGTGATTGGTTCGTGGAATGATCAGTGACTTTGACGGTCTTACTGCTTTATCACCGTTCGATCTGAGTGCTAAAGGTTAGAGCTTTTTGCATTTCTTGCTAGGGTTTTGGACATGACTTTTACTGTGTGTATTAAATTATGCAAAAGCCGGTTTATGTCATGCACTTTTAGGCTTTTGCACATGACGCGAACCGGAGTTAGCTCCTTATATTCGGTTCGGATTAATAAAAGATTTATCGGACCGGTAAGATGAAATTTATACAGGTTTTAGAATAAATTCAAACCGGACAAAAATTGGTCATGGTGTGCTTGACCAAAATCTTAAGAAATTAGTCATGAATTAATTTTAGCAATAATAAACCGTTCCGACAAAGAGATTAATCCTAATCTATCTATATATAAAAATTCATGGATTTGAGAAAGTAATGGTAATTGGGACTCATTAATGTTTAAACTTAATTTTTTCTTTTTTTTTTCTATTTCTCATTATCCAATGATAATTAAGACTTATTAAATGTCTAATAAAACCATAAGTATGTGCTTAATTGGTTAGTATTTCCACCATTTTAATCTTTTTTTTCTTCGCTCTTCACCTTCAACCCGTATGACGATGAAGAGCAGTCCGATCAACGTAAACGACTATGTGATTTTGGTACATATATAAGAGATATTCAATTCATTTTATTATAATTTACTAAAAATACATATATGAAAAAATATATTAAGTATATGAATATAGACAAAAATAAAAAGTGTTTGGCTCGCGCAAAGCGCGGGTAATGACCTAGAAAGTTGTCATTAAGTGTCATTACTATGTGTCCTCTTGAATTCCTCTTCTAATTTCAACTTTTGATTTTTCGACTTCTCCGAATGGGATTTCGTATTGAATTCTCTCATCAAGTCGCCGTTACTCTTCTGCATATTGTATTTTGCCGTTACTCATGGTTATTGTCAATTTGTAATTGAACCAATCAATTTGCTATTTTTATCACTTCTATTGTTCGTTTATTTTTGTGTTAATGTCTTGATCTGCAGGTTAGATTTCTTCTGACCTAAATTGGATAATATATGCCCTGAAAAATATTGTAAATATATAATTAGCTCAATCCAGTTTTGAAACGAAAAGCCGTAATTACCTTCTAGTCCTAATCCTAATATATTATAAATTTAGATATTTCAAATAATAAATTCCACTCTCTTTCCATTAATGTTCTTCTATTAATCTCCAATCTAATAGTATTTGAGAATGGGTCATTTGATTTGGTTGTGCCATTGGGCCGATATAGGCCCATTAATGATTACTGTCATGTGGCTTCGTCGATACAAATTGTTTATTTACATCAAAACATGCACACAACCTAATGAGTTCTTAAGGTTACAGATCACAAAAAAGACTCGTGCATCGCACGGGCTCTGAGATCTTAGATATAGACCCATTAATGATTACCGTCATGTGGCTTGGTCGATACAAATTGTTTATTTACATCAAAACATGCACATAACCTAATGAGTTTTTAAGGTTACTGATCACAAAAAAGACCCGTGCATCGCACGCACGAGCTATGAGATCCTAGTAATAAATAATCCAAAAAGCCGATAGGATATACTCCGTATTAAATTCGAATTTCGAACCGGCCTAATTTAAGGGTGTATCCATATAATCTGATTCATGACCAAAATAAGTATCTTTTCAATCATCTGGTATGACATATAGCCATATAGGTACACCCGGCAGAAATTAACCCGACCCGCAAACCCGACCTAACCCAACCCGATTTTTCTGGGTCATAACCCGTCAAATTAAACCCGTGACCCATTTCCTGTCAAACCCGATTGACTCGAATTTTTTGGGTCAAAAGTGGGTTGACCCACCCCAACCCGTTTTGACCCGAAAATTTGGCCAAAAAAAAGTAGTCCCTCCATTAAAATTTACTTGTCCCTGGAGCAATTTTAGGGAGAATTTATTTATAGAATTTTTAGACAATTATACTCTTTGAATTTTTAAAAATGACATACTCACTTACATATTTTTAAGAGATAAATTATGATTATTTATTTTCCATCATTCTATTTTTCTTTTTTGAGAAGATTTTTCTTTTCCGTTTGGAGAAGATTTTCCTTCCTTTATCTTTCTGTGTCCATCTCATGTCCTCCAACTTCCTTAAATTTTGGTTTCCCTCTTGAATTTGCAGTTACCGTCAACTTCCACAAATTTAAATTTCTTATCAAAATCAAATTTCACTTGGAGCCAAAATAAAATTGAAGTGTCGGCATATCAAAATGAAATTACGTATGTACTCCTACTTTGATATGAAATTGGAGTGCCGACATATCAAAATCAAATTTTACTAATCGCTCAATTTTTTGTAATTGGTGGATTAGTTCTGTTTAGGGTAATGCTTTAGATGAAATCAAGGAGAATCTCAGGGAAAATCCACATAGCTTTAGAGGCAAATCAGTATAATTATTTAACAAATAATTTGGATTTCAGGAACAAGTTATTATTAACGGAGGGAGTAATAAAGAAGCGGAAAATTATAAATTTTACCAAACAAAATGACAATAATTGATAATTTCCCAAAAATTTATATATTTAAATTATATGAATTGCTACACTTGTACTACAAATGAAGATAAGAGCTAGAAGATGTTGCACAAGTACATATATAACATGTGAAAATGAATTTTATATATTTAAATTATATGAATTAGAATGAATTTTAGTTTTTACATAGGTATTATAAATTCATATAATTTTTAAAATTATATAATGAATTATAAAATATCTATGTAGTTTAAGTAATAAAACAAGCATAGAAAAAATAGAAAATAAGTCATTTTAATTTAAACCGTATCAAAGCCGTCTAGAAGGTCGTCTAACCGTCGATACGCTGGACTCTCTTTCACCGTACAACACTTTATAGAACACTGCCTATTAGAGATATTTGACTATGTGAGTAACTCTAATAAAAACTTTTACATTTTCATGTAACACCTCCTTTCTAAACATCGAACTAGTCATCACTCTGTAACTTGTTGCAATATGTATGGTCAACAACATCGATGTATTACTATGTTTGAAAATATTATACAACGTAGTCTTATTAGGCATATAAAGTAACAATAAGGTCTCGCTCACCACTCGAAACTATGCGTAAACGCTAAGGCTTTAAAGATGCCTTAAATAGGCTTACGGCCCAATTTGGACAATCGGCGTCCAAACGATGTCAGAATAGAATGAAACTTGGTTTCAATGCCTATTAGAGATATTTTACCATGTGGGTAACTTACAATCACAACTTCTAACTTTTCAAATAGCACATCCTTTGTAAAAACCAACTAGTGATAACTCTCTAACTTGTCGCAATATGTATGGTCTAATACATCGATGTTGATTATTGTTGAAAAAATTACAACTTAGTCTTATTAGGCATATAAAGTACAAATAAGTTACTATGCCCAAGTTAGAGCATCTGCATCGGTAGTTTTTTAGGAATAGAATAATATAAGTTTTTTAATTGTGCATCACTTTTGCTAAAAAATCAAGCTTTGAGTTTGGAAGTAAGGAACCGTTAAAAAACCAAGATTGTAAAAGTAGTGTTTGGTTGCACACACAAATTTCACACAAAATAAATATCAGAATTTGGGTTTTCTTTTGCACATCCAAACAACCCTCACCTTTTCATAAAGCAAGTGGGGGGTTTGTTGGCCATTGGATCAAAAAGATCAATGGTAAAGAAAAATGCTACAATTGTTATATTACTACCACTTTAAAAACGTTTTCTACAGAAAATAAAATGAATTGACGAAAAATAATATTTTCAATATTTTTATTTTATTTTTATGTATCTATAGACACCCACTTTGTATATGCTTATTATAAAGACGTTTTTATTTAAAATGAACAATACAAGAAATGTATATATTTTATATTTGTTTTTAGTATTTAATATAAGTAATTTAATTTATGTACTATGTGAAATATTATATTAAATATAATAGATGAAACAAAAAACAAAAAACAATACATTCACACATAAAATTAACATTTTACAAGATACATAAGCATATACATTACAAGAAAACATAAAAGATAAAATTAAACATATAAGTTGTATTACGATGCATCTAGGTTTGAGCAATCTAGTGCTAGTGATAATACATACTCCACTAATCGGCACACTTCTATGACGGACTACATAAATAATCGGTTGCAACTCCGAAGTAGGAATACTCACCAACAACTCAAAGAAGACTTGGTTAAGCACATATGGCAGAAGTTCGGCCATGTTTATCTCAGAAGTCAGTAGTTTGAGCACGATTTCATATCTAATATTTTTTTTTATTTGTGTGTGTTGTTCGATGTTTTTGTTTTGTTGTATTTCCATTTTTTTAGTATTTTTATGTATTTTCATGTGTTATTAGAATTTCATGTTCTTGCTTTTATGAATTTTCAATTTTTAATAATAAATTAAGTGTTGTTTGTGTTTTACTAAAATTTATATGGTTATATTGCATGTTTAGGTACACAATGTATTTGTAAATGTAAAAAATATATAATGTATTTAACAAATAAAAAATATTTAATAAATATTAGATTTAATAAAAATAATTATTATTCCAAACTAATATGATTATCTTGTAAGTAATATTTAATTATTAAATTCTAGATTTACTATTCAAAATATTATTGTGTAATTAAATAGTTGATAGGTAAATAGAAATAGAAATATAGTTAAAAAATTGGGCTAAAAAACCGGGCTAAAGAACCATGAATGTAGAGAAAAAATGGGTTGAGTTTTTAAAGTGGAGAAAATGAATAAAAAAAATTAAAAAACTGCTAAAAAACCGCTAAAAAACCTTACCAATGCGGATGCTCTTATTCAAATAAACGAAAAGAAGGTAATTGTGTCGCTATCGGAGCGTACCTTAAAATTTGCAATCAAGATTATCCAAATTTAACATGAAAATTTCATAACGACTAAACTTTTTTTGTCTCAGTAAGTTTTTGCTCAAAGCAACTCGATCTGATAATAAATCCGTAACAAACCGATCTGATTGACTTAGCAATTTTAGACCCGAACCCGACCCGACCCACCTATAAACCCGTACCAACCCGACCCACCTATAAACCCGTACCAACCCGACCTGTTTGGACCCGGTAATTTTAGACCCGAACCCGACCCGACCCGACATGTTTTAACCCGATAATTTTAGACCCGAACCCGACCCGACCCACACATAAACCCGTAACGACCCAACCTGTTTTGACCCGATAATTTTAGACCTGAAATGACCCGACCCGAAAAATACCAGACCCGGAAGCACTCTAACCCGAACCCGTCCGACCCGATTGCCAGGTCTACATATAGGCATATAGTACTATATATGATCGGTGGCTGAAATTTGTCACAGCTAGCTTAACAACTTTATATTATGAATGATGTTATCAAACGTATATGAACCGCGTTGATTGAATCTTTATTATAATAGTTAACGTACATTTTAATTTTTAATCCATTTATAGTTGAATTGACATGTACGTCCAATATATTTTCATGACCCAAAAATATATCATCCCATTGGGTAGAGATTTGTAGCTAGCTTCCTGTAGCGGTGGATATATTATGTGATGTTGATGATGCCTCCTAAAATCTAAACACCCAAATCAAATATTCAAATATAGATTGATTGTTGACTTGAACCAATAGTCAAATGTGGACATATGGCCGATGATGAGTGACTTAATCTGTAACTCTATACATTTCGATCGACTTGCAGATTAATCAATTCAATATATGTTGCCAAATTCAACCATCAGCACAAACACGAACCACTAAACAAGCAACAATTAATTTTAAAATATCACAAGTTAACCAAACATAACACCTTTATATTCATACGAAATAAGTTTTTCAAGGTTTACCCTATTAGACTCTTTACATAACAAGAGCAACATTAGTTTTTTCAAGAGTAAAACAACTTGGGTCGGACTCTAAGAGGACCCACTGGCCCAACAAAGCAAATCAATGACTCATGTTGCAAAAATTGATATTACAAACATTGACCGAACTGTTATGAGATTTAAACAAACTGGAGAAAATTTGTTCTTGATTGCTTGGATAATTTTGTACAATCTGATGCATGCAATTTATAGCAAGATTTCAGCCTTATAAGACCAAAAATTGCCAAACATTATCATCTGTCTCTTGAAGGCCGTAAGGGCCGTAAAGAAAAGGGCCGTATAGGCCAAGTTACAGTAAAAAGGTGAACTATTAACCTCTATTTTTATCCACAACACGAACCACTATTTTTTTGTTAAAAATATGAGACAGTTCAGATACGAACAAGTTTTATAGTGCAAACGTACGAATATATGATGTTCACCAAACATTTAATGCACCTCTTTCGAAAAACGAATACAATGCAAATATATGATGCATTTTTTACTTATAGAGGGATCACACAATTTTTTATTTGAATGTTGTTTTTCAATTTTTTAATAAATGTTCTTTAATTTTTAGAAGTTCTTAAGTTAGTCAATAGATATTCTCCAAATTGCTTATAATTGTTCATCATTCATCCGATCGTATTATAATATATACTAGGGAGAAGGTTTCCGCGCGGAGCGGATCTTATTTTTTTGATGTGTATTCGTGTTTTCATTAGCTTCTTTTTATTTTATTTAGGTAAAAATATTTTTGCTACGCTTGAGAAAATATATGTTTTTAAAAAAAATATTAAGACTATGTATCAAAGTAAATGATTGTTTTTTGAATTTTTTATTCATAGGTAATAGAGGTGAATATTTATTTAAAATGTGTGAAGCTATAAATATGTTGTTTGTATTGCATTATTTATATTTTTCAACTATATATGATTTTGGATTAATTTTTCTTAGTAGAATTAACAAAAGAATTTTTTTTATTTATTTATAAATAATTACATCTTATTAAAAAGTGACATATATATAAATGTTGAAGTTATATGATTTTAAACATTGTTTATATAATTAAACTGAAGTTTGAATCGGTTAGGATAAAAATCTCCTTCATTTTTATGAAAAAGAAAATAATCATCTTGCAAAGTGTAAGTTTTAATTAAATCTTTATATATTCAAGTTTTTATTTTATGGATATTGAATTAATCTATCTATCTATAATGTATAAAAACACCAATAACAAAATAACAACATTGAATTGAGGAGTGTGAATTAAACAATCAAAATGTGAAGAATTTAATGTTAGGTCTTTAATTTTCTGTCTTCGCGATTTTATATTAGATTAGATTCGTGACTCTTTTCTTTTCCAAAATGCTTGAAAAAGCAAGCTACATAATTTATGAGAATTTATAATTTTCAAATTTATATACACTAAGCAGGATTTAGGTGGATTGGATGGTTCGAAAAGCATTTCTTATGTATATTTCTTTTGGAATCATACGGCATTCTATATTTTTTTACATGCAATTTGGCAGACAATTGCATTTGAATCATATATATTATTTTGGGTAGAAAATTACATAGTAATATTTTTATTTTTGTTATTATATGAAAGTACTTAATAATCAACAGCAGAACTATACAAGATCTGCAGAAGCTGTACTTACGTGATTTTGGTATGATCGATATGGATCACCCTAGCTAGCTAATCTATATATATACTATATTAAAGAAAAATGAGAGTTCTCACCTTAATTTTAGCTTTATTTAGGTTATATATGTTATTTTGTTGTTAATTTTCTAAAATTAAATCATATTAAATTCTTGATTTTTAAAAAATTTCAATAAATAATAGTTTGTTAACTAATTACAACAATTGATTTTAGGGTTGAAGAAGATGACCAATTTATTCCAAATTTTGGCTTAATTATATTTTTTTACCCATTTTTTAAGTTTTGAAATAAATAAAAAGTTAGGGCTAAATCTGTAAAGTGATTTTTATTTAAAAATTAATTAAAACAATTAATAATATTAATTTAATCAAACTAACAGAATTATAACGGATGGATGGTTCTTGACTAACGGGGTACGTTTAAGGGTGATTTTCTCTAAAATAATTTTTAAGGGGTGATTTTGAGTAAATCGACCCTTTTTAATTAATGGTGGTTTTCGGTAGCCGCGGGGGACTACACTAATATTAATCTTGTTAATGATTAATTAGTTGGAGGAAAAATATTAAACTTAGTCATAACACCTCTTGCTCGAAGTATACATTTCCTCATTACATATATGTACCCGATAGCAAATATGTAGCATTCTCATTTTCCATATGAATTAAGCATCGACCATTGACAAGAGCATTTTTAAACATTATGACAATCAACTTGTCAAAACATAACTTAATTAACGAGATTACTCCCTCCGTCCCTTTAAGTTCTTCTCGTTTCTATTTTTGGCGTCCCCTTAAGTTCTTCTCATTTCCTTTTCCATCCATTAATTTCTTTCCATTATACCCTTATTCTATTTATTTTATTCATATCTCTTACACACTTTATCAATCAAATCAACCATCTACATCATCTTCTCCATTTAATTTTCACCATTAAAATCATCAACCACCTTCATCTCCATTAAATTACTTCCATTTTTACATAACCAATTTCTTAATTTACCATAACAAAGCTTCAGATTTTTGTAATAAATCCACAATTAACCCACTAATCCTCCTAATTCGGACTAACCCAACCCGATAAACCTAATCTAGCCCAAAACCCAGCCCAAACTCTAACCTAATCTACCCGATAAAACCATCTCATTCTCCTCTCCTCCCTTCTGTCGCCTCTTCTCTGAAAACCCTAGCAGCCAAAAAACTCTCGCCTCTTTCTCGCCTCTTTCTCGCCTCTTTCTCGCCTCTTTCTCGCCTTCATCTCCAATGGATTCCTCCACCAATACCCGACCATCTCAAAGCTTCACCAAGAGCGGAACACCGTCGTTGTCCACCGGACGGGTTTCGTTTTCTGTCTCGAATCCGAGCTCCTCTCTCTCTGTTGATCCCCAATCGCCATCAATCTCTGAAAACCTCTGTAAGAACGACTCAGAAGAAGCTTTGAATCTGTTTTTCAAAGATGATTCTGTCGACCCCAGTGCCTCTGTGGGTCGATCTGGTTGCTCGTTGTCCCCGCCTTGCAACTGGGGTCCAGATTGTGTTGGAGACCATACTTGGAGCCACGTTCCGTCCGAGGATATCGACATCGACATGCTCTGGTCCCCGGAGCAGAAGAAGGAGTCCATGGAGATGAGGTGGTCGCCGGAGCTCTCTGAAAACGAGGCCCTGTCTCGTCCCCGGGAGATCATCGTGATCCCAGACACTCCGACGCCTGAGGTGTCATTTGATGTGGATATGCCGACGCCGGAGCTTGTTGTCATCCCCGACTCTCCATCTGTCTCTGCCTCCCCCTCCCGCTCGGACACAATATAGCTAAGTCCCTCTTGAAGGCTATATATTTTGGGAATTTCTGTTATTATGGACTTTGGTTGTTGTTTTGCTTGTGAACTGTGGACTCTGTTATTATGAAATGTGGACTTTGTTATATTTTGGGTTTTGACTGGATGGTTTTATGGAATTATGTTGAATATCTGAGTTGAGGATGAGTTCCTCTATGGTGAATATCTGTTGAGTTGAACCTGAGTGCCTCTCTGTTGCATTTTTGTGGAGTTGAGGTTGAGTACCTCTCTGTTGATTCTGTTGAGTTGAGGTTGAGTACCTCTCTGTATATCTGCTGAGTTGAGGTTGAGTACCTCTCTGTTGATTCTGTTGAGTTGAGGTTGAGTACCTCTCTGCTGAATCTGTTGACTTGAGGATTAATATGTTTTGAGTTGTGGTTAATGATGTTGGCTCTATGTTGACATGAGTTAGTCCCTGACTTTGTCCCTCTGTTCAGTTAAGTTCTTCTCTGTTGGCCCTGTGTTAGTTGAGTTAGTCCCTCACTCAATGTCCCTGTGTTCAGTTGAGTTCTTCTCTGTTGGCCCTGTGTTAGTTGAGTTAGTCCCTGATGAAATGTCCCTGTTTTTTTTTAATCAATGATGAGTTCTTATAAACTGAGACACAGTTCTTCTGACCATCTCATTTGCTTTACATACTCCAGGAAACCAGTTAACACTGTCACTCTGGCACGCCATTGTGATGCTAAGGCAATCTTAGCATTACAATAGGAAGCTAGTGACAATTTTGACTGAATGAGGCCAAGTGTGTAGAGTTTTTGGAGATTAGGATTGTGTCTATGATGGTATAGGGACACCTGAGATTTTTTTTTTTAATCAATGAAGAATCCTTTTAAACTGAGATGCAATTCCTGTAAGATATCTCAATTGCTTTACATACTCTAGGAAACCAGGATAAACTGTCACTTTGGCACGCCATTGTAATGCTAAGGCAATCTTAGCACTACTCTAGGAAGCCAGTGACAGTTTTGAATGAATGAGGCCAAGTGTGTAGAGTTGTTGGAGATGGAATTGTTTCTGTGATGGCTAAGGGGACACCTGAGATTTTTTTTTTTTCAACAACTTCATGAGAAGAACTTTGCTAGGCTTACAAAAATATGAATACTGTAAGCACCCTTACAAAAACTGGTCTATGAATGCTTACAGTGGTCATACTGTCTTAGCTAAACCCAAAAAAAAACAGTACCCTATGCTTTCTGTGTTTACATGATTATGTAGTCCCCCAAATCATCTTGGCTGTCTATCAGATGTTGTGCTTGACTGTCCCCATAAACATCTGCTTGACTTTGTTCCAAGTCATTTGCTTCACTGTCCCCTTCAACATTGGCTTGACTTTTTTCCATGTCATTTGCTTCACTGTCCCCTTCAACATTGGCTTGACTGTGTTCCAAGTCATTTGGTTCACTGTGTCCTTCATGATTTGCTTGATTTTGTGCTTGACTGTCCCCATAAACAATATCCCATGCTTGTATAACAGCCCAAGTTGTTGCTTTGACTATCTCTGGCAGAAGTCCTTGTGCCCTCAGTTTTTTTTTGTTGATATGTGGAATATCAAAGTCATTCCCTCCTTTTACTTGTAAGATTTGATTCATTACTTGTTGAAGTGTAATCCACACATCTCTTAGAGTAGTGGGTTCCAACTCATTAAATGCATCAAAAACTGCTTCTAGCATGGTGTCAATATCTTTTGGCATTTTCTTGTGCATAAGGGATTGGATGCTTCTAAAAAATCCTAGGTCTAATATGTTTAGATCAGGACTGTTAGCTGGTTGCTGAATTAAAATAAAAGTGAAGCCATCTTGTTTGTGTACCTCTTGCCATTCTGGATCTTGTTGAGTAATATGAGGCCTTGCATTGTCTTGTTGTATGTAAATGACCCTTTGTCCTCCTTCTGGCCATTTAGCCTTGATTGCTGGTATGATCTGGTCAATCAACATTCTTCTAGTAACTTCCTTGTTGATTGACTCCACAAGCTTTGTGATAATTGTCCCTTTTGGTCTCTTTACTGAATTTCTCTTAGCTGGTTCTTTGTATGTGAATGGAAAGATACCAATCTTTCCATCAAATGTGCATTCCCCATCTGTGTTGAACCTTGGCCTTGCTACTGCTGCCATAAACATAACCTTAGGAATGAACTTACTTGAAGTAGCAGCCCTATACATACCTCTCTCCTGTTTAGCTAGATAAACTCTTTGTGTCTTCTTTGAAAGAAAGAACCATTTCTCATCAATATGCACGAAATCATACATTGGGTGGTAATCTGATTTTTCATGCACTGTGTTGCCTGTGATTAGATTCAGAATCCACTCCATCCTTGTCAGCTTGTGTGCTTCCTTCAATCCAGGATGTAGTGCATTTGTATGTGGCCTTATTTGTTTGCTCTTGATCATTCTATGACATACTGTTTTGGGAATACCTAGTTTGCTTGCTAAGTCTCTTATGCATGTTCTGTCCCCCATGCTAAGTGCCTTGATTGCTTCTTGATCAACTTGAATTCTCTTCCTTCCTCCATTATGATACAATGTGGCCACATTGTATGTAAGATTTGATTGTCTTTGTTTCTTGGCTATACCCCAGATACTACTAACTGTTCTTCTTGACACCTTGAACAGTGCTGCAGCTTCATTGATGGATCCATGTGGTAGTGAACCCTCTGAAAATCTGGTGAGAAGAAAATTGAGAAGTTGCATTTTCTGAGAACTGCTGAGCCTAGGAGTTGGTGGTTCATGATGTTGTGCTGGTTGTTCATGAACCTCTGGTTCTGATGCTGTTGGCTCTTGGTTTAGATCGAAATCAAATTCAGGTTCTGCTCCTATGTCCCCCATCTCCTCATAACCGTAGCCATCATCATCAAGGACCGGAGGTTCATTCAAATTAAATGCTGAAGCCATCCTCCTCAGGCAATGATGCCCTGTTTTTAATTTCAAGCTTCTCACTGTTTTGCTGTAATTTCAGTTGGTTTTTTGCTGTAAATAGAGAATAAATTGAATGTGTCTGCAGTGTGTTAACTGCTTTTATAGCAGCTGAATGGTTTTTCTTCTTAGGGGTATTTTGGTCTGTTTATGTTAGCCTAATATGGCAATCCGTGTGTAATGTAATGGTGTAATTTGATTGGCTGTTGAAATTAAGCAAACTGTTTTCATTGGCTTAAAAATGGGTTTGGGTAGCATTATCTATGCACTGTTTGCTGCAGTAATTTCCTTAAGAATTGTGCAAAGGACAACATGAGAAGAACTTAAAGGGACAGAGGGAGTAGTTCATAACATAACAGGAGCAACACATAACCACTTTATTATGAATCATCAAAGCCACTTACACAACACATACATGAATATTCCGATCAACATATCATCAAGGCGATGAATCGATCAGTTATCTTTTACGTATGAAACACACAAAAACAACAAATTCGAAAAAGAAATCCGAAAGAATCAAAGACATACACAAGATCCATGAATTTTAGAAGATATATTCTTAGGCACACTGGAATCCAGATGGAACACTCTTACCACAATAGTTAAGCAACAAGCTCAAAGAAACCGCGACGTTAAGATTAAGCCCCAAAACATTAGCTTTAATGGCGGTGCAAAGACAGACCGCGGCTTCAAGATCAGCCAATCCATCGAGAAGCGGGCAACAAGGAGTTTTCGGAGGAGTTCCGATAACGACATTAATCAAGTCGCCTAATAAATTAGCACAAACACCCAACTTTAGGGCATCTCTAGGGCAACTTCCTTGTGTTGTTGAAGGCGGGTTTTTGTGGTGGTGATGTGGTGGTGGTGGTGGACATGGAACGTTAGCCGAGACTAAGGCGAAGAAGACGAGGTTAAGGCATATGAAGAGGGCAGCTGAGGCTAAGGATTTGGATGCCATGATCACTAAGTTTGTGTTTTAGGGTTTGTTGTGATGGGAAATTTGAAGGGGTTGATTAGGGTTTTTATAGTGGAGATTTGGAGTGGTGTGGAATATTTTATAGGGTGGCCCATGTGAAATCAGGGGGAAGATAATATTGATGCATTTATTTTGGGTAATTGGAGAAAGTTGTAAGGTTTTTTTTTATTTTAGTTCCTGCAATTATGCATGGAGTTTGGAGTTTTGTATTGGCTGTCATATATTTTGTTCTCTGAATTTGTGTCCCGTGAATGTTTTAGTGTCAAGGATTGGTTGTATTTGGAGAGTTGTACATACTACATGGTCAGATCTGCATATTACTAATTGTTTATGTAGTGCATTATTTAGTAAGAGAGTAGTAGTGTGACTACTAGATGTGGAAATATACATAATTGACATTTTTGAACATATATCCCTTGTATAAACCGGGGAGTATTATTTATTTTTAATATAACATCGAGGAGATCGCTTTCACAGATTACACATCAATGTTCATATTCTGGATGATTATGTTCATAATATGAGCAATAGTTCTTTTTAAACGTTTTCAGCGAGTGACGTGGTGACATACTTGTAATTATTGTGAACTTTGGTTTTTTGTTTTGTTTTTTCTCAAAATGACCTTACAAAAATTTATCACCCACATCATGAATACAACCGCTCAAATTATGAACATTAATTAGATTGTTATTTGTGAATGTGAAAACTTTGTTTTTTTACGTTAAGCCTTGTTCTCACCGGAACTTTTCTCAAGATCGAGATCTGTTGGGTTTCGATCATAGAGTAAAGTTCGGGTGCAAATAAGTCTTAATGTAGGAAAAACGAACATATCACGTTCACAGATTACAAGTTAATGTTCATATTCTGGATGGTAATGTTCATAATCTGGGCAATCAATTTTTTGAACGTTTTTAGTAAGGGACGCGGTGGCATACTAGTCATTACTGTGAACTTTGTTTGACCGCACACTCAACCATTTTTCACCGTACACTCACTTAAGGACTACACGGCGTGTAGTTGGAAAATTTTTGAAAAAAATCCGGTTCACCCCACGTCATGTAGTTGGAAACCGGTTCAGAATTAAAATTTAAATATATTTTAATAAAAAAATAAATTAAACCGGTTCGGGACATGTGGTGAACCAGATGGGTCAACTACATATTGTGTAGTTGGATCGGGTGTCGTGTAGTTGGACCGGAGCCGACTACACGTCGTGTAGTTGGACTTTAACGGCTAAAATAATTAAGTGTAGGCCAACTACACGTCGTGTAGTTGGACCAGAAGCCAACCGCTAACAAAAAACGGTAACAAAATTTTGAATTAAATATATTAAAAAATATCTGATTTTAAAAAAAAAAAAAAATGGTGTCACTGCTGACGTCATCCTGGATTGATAATGAACCGGTTTTCCAAAATAATATTTATTTTTAAAATCATTTTTTGAACCGGTTTGAAATAAATTAGTAAACCGGTTTACTATTGAACCGGTTTATTCCAACTACACGACGTGTATTTGGCCTAATTTTCAAAAAAAAAAAATTGGTTCAAGCCAACTACTCGTCGTGTAGTCCCCAACTGAGTGTACGGTGAAAAAACGTTGAGTGCGCGGTTTTTCCGCGAAATTTTATCACCCAGATTATGAACATTACCACTCAAATTATGAACATTAGTCTGTTATCTTTGAACGTGAAAAAACTTCGTGTTTCCTACGTTATGCCTTGTTCTCATTCAAATTCTTCTCTTTGATCCTATAGTATTAAATAAAATAAGGGGCATTTGATATTTTCTCCTTAATATGTTTGTGAAAAAACGAGTTCATAATATCTCTTAAAAAAAATAAGAATCGAGTAATACGTAGGAGATAATTGACAAATTTTGAAGAAATAAATCTAAGTACTAAAACCATGATTTTGTGATAAACTCATTTTTTGCTGCATATTAATATTATGCTGCAGCATACAACCCACCAAAAGAATTGGCCGACGTAGTTAAATTTATATAACAAAGCTTAGCTTAGTGCCGACGTAGTTAATCTTGGCAGAACTGGCCGGTATACAATAACCTTAATCTATTATTGATGCAGAGACCTGTACTTAATATCTTGAGTTTATCGATCCAGAGGAGTTAGGTTAAGTATAAACGTAAATATGTTTCCACCGAAAAAAGAAACGTAAATATGTGTATTGATATGAAACGCAAAGATATCATCTAATAATACTTCATTATTATTATACGCATAAACGAATAAAAAAGGATGTGTTTGGATATATATGCATTAAAAACTATGTTTGGTTGTATAAAAGTTTAAAATGTATTATTGTTGAATATTAACACCGAGAAGAGTTGAAGGATGATGGAGGTTTTTGAAATAGACAGAGGAGAAACTTAATATACTTATGTTGTCAAACGCACTCAAACATTTAATACATTTTAATAACGTATTAAATTTTTATTTAACGCATATTAAAATTTAATGCAAAATAATGCATTATTGATTTAATGCATTGAAATCCAAACGCACCCAAAGATGGAAATATTAAACAAGGTATTATTTCATGCATATGTAGGACATAAGATTTGGTTTCGTCGAGATTATTAAATGATAAAAGATTACTCCCTCCGTCCCAAAATATAAGGGACATTTGGTTTTCTGACACTATTCACAAGTTAAGAGAATCTTCTCGTTTTCTTCTAATATGTAGAAATAAATATATGCATGTGAGATCTTGTTTGATTCGTCTCAAACGTGTACTTTGACACTATATAAAAATTATAATTTTTGTCATCGTATATTTAGAGATATTAACGTTACAAAACGTGTCTCGATAAATGTGTCAAAAGTAAATGTCCCTTATATTATGGGACAGAGAGTATTAAACAAGGTATTATTTCACTAATATATACTCGTAGTTGCATCACAATAACATATGAACGTCAATATGTTACGTTGTGTTCATAGTTCTGTAGGGTTCATATAAATACATATGGAATACTTAATTCCGTATGTTTTTTTCGTTTGAAATTTTCACAACATTCACGATTCGATATAAATTGCTATTTTATTTTAGCTGAATGTACACTTTTTTTGACTATATGTACACGAATTGATGCGGTAAAATTTATAATACAGATCAGTCCGGTAATAATTAATGCACATGCATTTCATGGACAAAACGAAAAGTTTTTGGAAATATATGAAAACCTTGTGCGTAAAATTTAACGCATCAGTCTATGCGTTGAATCTTAACGCCCACACTACTGGAAAAGGTGTCGGTTTCCGACGCTTTAGGCTCGACGCTTTGTAAAAGCGTCGCTAGATTTAAACACCGCCCATCTGTTTCCGACACTTTTCCTCGACGCTTTTTATTGTCGACGCTTTTTATTGTCGGCGCTTTTGACGCTTAAATATGTCAAAAAGAATAAATAAGCGTCGAGAGCTACTAACCTTATTAATTTTAATAAAAAAAATCTGAACAATAATTAAAAACAAAAGGGAGGGCACGAAGCGGCTCCATCTCCTCCATCGTTCTCAATCTCGAATCCTCGATCCTCCATCTCCTCCATCGTTCTCAATCTCGATCTTCCATCTCCCCCATCGTTCTCAATCCCGAATTCTTCTAACAAGCACGAAGCGGCTGACGGCGAACCCTGCGAAGCGGCGGGCCCTGCGAAGCGACATGCCTTGCGAAGCAACGAGCTCTGCGAAGCGACGAGGGAGTCTTAATAGTCTTCAAAATTGGTATGTTTTCTGGTTCCATGGTTGATTGCACTCCTCCTTCGCCCTCTCCTTAGACGAAACAAATTTTAGGGCTGAGAAGAAACCAATTTTAGGGCTATCGTAGTTGATTTCACTAGAATCTTTGTTGATTTGTCTACTGATTAAGCTTTACTGCGCCCAATGTCGGCCAATAGAGCCACCTTCAAATCTTCCTTTGTCAATGGCAGCAAGCTAGAACATTTTCACTTGACAATTTCTCTCATCTCTATGGGGATGGTGGATGTTTTTTGTGTAGGATGCTTGATAAAATTATAGATCACAAAGAGAATTTCAAGGTGATAAGCAAATGAGGGTGTAGCATCTTAGTCTTAGTTTTTTAGTTATTTGAAGGGTCAGGTGACTTGAGATAAAATGAAATTTCTATAATCATGAATGGGATATAAACTAAGATGATATATTATATACCTGTTTATTCCTGTGAATGATCTGTTATGTCAATCTGTAGGTGTGCAATATTTCAAGAAGATTGCGAGATAATTTCAGAGTCTCCTCCTCAAGTTTCTGTGAATATAAGGTTTGTCCTGTCATGACTCATGAAACTTCTTCTGTCCATTTTCTTTGCCTTCCTAGTGGGTTTAGGCTTCTTACTTGACATATTTTAGGCCTTACTCCAAGGATACTGGCTATGAGAACCAGAAGGTCTCAACAATTTTGCTTGTGAGGTTGGTGTCATGTCATAGAACTCATTATTTTCTGCCTTTTCTTTGAGCTTTTTTCATGCGTAACCTTGCTTTCCCTTCTCAATATCTAGGTGCATTGAGGATGTTCATTCTGTTGACTCACCAAATTCATTTCCCAGCTTGAGAGTAAGTTCTCAGGATCCTTTCTAAGTTGGCCCTTGAGGCTCATAGCGTTTATATTGTGCTGATCGAACCTTCAAAGGAATTTATTAAGGGTAAATCACTAAACTGCCAGCTTGATCTTCTTCATTATGTCAAGCATCTAGAAGTGAACGTTTATGGCTTGCTCGTTACAACTTTGGGTAAGTTTATTTTTCTTTTCTCTATCTCTGAATTTTAATATTAAGGGATGATATATATCAGTCTAAGACAACAAAGTTGAAGCCTAATTAGAAGTCTATAATAGCCATGGTTACTCCATCTTTCATGGGTAGAATGGGAATCTGGAATCATGTTATGCAGGTTGTGTGCTTGACAAAAAAAGCAGTTCAGCACCATTAACTTAAGTCAACTGTATTTTACTCAGGTCTAGTTGTCTGCTACATAAGCAGATGAATATTGAGGTAAGGAATTACATGTACGTATGTTCTGATTAAGATGAGGGAACCTAGTGTCAATGTAATTTTTATATCCTGCTTTGTGAAGGAAGAAAGAACTTGGTTGCTTTGTGAAGGATGTTAGTGTTAAATTGCAGTTTCTGTTCGAGTAAGTTGTGTTGCACTTCTTTCAGCTAATAGACAACATCTATCTGAATAGAATTCTACCTATTTCATGTCAATGTACTCAAAGCAAGACCACCTTCTACATCTTGGATAAACATAACGGCCAGACCCTTTTGTTGCTACATCTTGGATAAACATACTCTGAATGCAAAAAAACTCTCTGTACTATAGAGGACTTATGCTTGCTTAGGAATAGTGATAATCACTTTTTTGCATAAATGAGTCACTTTTTATGGTGCTTTGAAATCTTCAAGTAGCATTTGTGATTTGGTTTTAGTGTGGTGGGGGAACATTGATTTGCGTTCTGATTATGATGTAAGCTTGTAGGGTTTTGCTTTGTTTCAGGGTTGTTTGAGTATGACTAGGTAGATAGAGTTTAATTCTGAAAGTTTGTTATTGAAATGTGATTTTGAAAGTGATCATTTCATAGTATGACACTATGACACTTTGTTAGATCTTAGCTTTGAGTAGTTTAAATTGCACAAGCTTATTGAACTCAAGTACGAAATAGTACTGATGAATACATTAAGATCAATAAAGCAATCTAATCATTTACTGAACTAGGTAGTGCATATGTAGTTTTCTGTTATTTTCCTATTGGTCATCTGAGTTCTTCTTATAATAAACCATCTTGTTGTTCTACTATAGAAAGGACTTAAAATGATTGGTTGATATTTACATGAGTTGAATTAATGATGAAATTACTTCTAGTCTTCCACATCATGTTTCTGTCATTTGGAGTACTACTAATTTTTTTTATTGAGCTGGATAGTAGTAGTACGTACTAAGCACTAGACTTCTAGCACTCCTGTAGGTGTTGGTTCCACTGATTAAACCATTGACTGAAAAACAACGGTTGGATGTAAGCAACCTTCAACAACCGTGTCAGCAAGCAGAAGATGCGCTTACACAAGGGATGGAAAGACTTCAGCAGAATTTGGCTGACACTGTTGCAGCTGTAGGAGTAGAAGAAGGAAGCTACATTCAACAAATGAGCATTGCAGTAGAGAGGTTGGATGCTTTAGTCAGCTTTGTAAATCAGGTAACTTCAACAGTTTTGTTTTGTAAGAGAAGCTCTTGCATAAGTTGTAATGGGGGAGGAGTTAGTGAAAGCACATTCCAAACTGATCGCAGAGGAGGAGAAAATGGTGCTCCAACTGGAATTGTCAAAGGTTTGTGACTCAAGAATTTATTTTGTAAGTTTCTAACTGTCTCTTAGTGAATGTAAGGATACACTAGGTATTGGACTTATTTTAGATTATGTATAAATATGTTGATATTAGGTTATCTTGTTGTATAAATGAGTTGGTGCACATGAATTGGCTAGCTCTAACTTGCTATGTAAACTTTGGTGTTATGAATGCATTTTATTTTATTTTTTTCTTTATTTTGATCCAATCTCGACGCTTTTTTGCGTCTGCTAGTGATTGTATCTCGCGAAATATCATTTGCGATAGAGAAAAGCGTCGAGGTTATAGACAAATGACGACGCTTTAAAATGTCGATCACCTAACCGCAGGAAAAACTATTCCATTGAAAGCGTCGAGAAGAGATCCTCGACAATGAAAAGCGTCGGTATTTTGTAACTCCCGACGCTCTAAAATGTCGCAGTTAGTCAATTAAAAACTAATAAAAAGCGTCGAAACAAATTTACCGACAAAAAAAGCGTCGACTGAAAAGCGTCGAGGTTGCAATTCCTGACGCTGAAAATCTCGACGCTTTTCTGAAGCGTCGGAATTACTATTCTCGACGCTTTTAAGTGTCGGAAAACGTTTAAAAAAGCGTCGGTAACCGACGGGTTTTCTAGTAGTGCCAGATTAAGCCTAATTAATCTTCTTGTTTAATCAGGTTTAATGGGGATTAAGACCCGATGCGGTAATATTTACCGCACAGACCTGTACGGTAATATATATCGCACATGTTTTTTTAACGCACAATTTTTTTTGGCGTATGCCCTATACTGTATTAGTATATTAACCAACAAATAATGTAAATATCAATACTTCCTCAAGCACCGTACGACCAGTGTGAGGTCTTTGTTTCGAGTCTCAACTCCAATCACTACTATAGATTGGGCCTAATATAGCATGGAATATAACCCGGGCGTTCAATAGGCGTTATATATTCTTAGTTTCTAAAAACAGTCACAGAATATATTCCGGACCTATAAACATCGGGGTTATTTGAATATATAGTACACCAAAATAACTCGTATGCAGACACGCCCGGGTTATATCTATATCCATTATATAATGCGATTTAACCACCCGGATTATTTTACAATTACCCAGTAATACGCCCGGATTATTTAAAATCCTTAGTTACTGAAAATAACACTCTATCGTAATTCCTTCAACAGCTAGCATCGAATAGAAACCCTATGCCCAATTCGCTCAAACTAGAACCCTATCCCAAATTCGCTCAAACTAGAACCCTATCCCAAATTCGCTCAAACTAGAACCATATCCCCGAAATTGAGCTCCTCCACCATCCTCGCCGGCCTTTTCGCACAACCTCGCCGGCCTCTCCACACATCCGCCTCTGTTTGCCGGCCTCTCCACCTTCGTTGGTGTGAATTGCCTCGCTTCGCCAGGTAAACATCCTTCTATCTCGAATTCTCTTCTTCTGTCTCGCTTCTATTGATTTGGCGAGAGGTTCATAGATTTGAATACAAGGCTAGAAAGGATAGGGTATACAATACATTTTTTGAGAGGGAGAGGGCCATCTAGGGTTTGGTGTTAAGCTTGCTCTTTACTGTTTGACAAGATTTTGAGATCTTTGTATCCTTCAATTGATAAACCATAACTTAGACTAGGCATTGACACATTTAAACTCCACGCCTTCTAGGTATTTTGCTCAGTCTTCACCAGTGTTGGAGCCCAGAAATTGCGATCACGCGACACAACACTTCGCGTGACACAGGGCGTCTGGACAATCAACTTATGTAATACTATTCGTCGTCTTCTTCCTCGAAATTAACCTTACTCTTGACACCTGACACTTGCGTAACTTAACCGAGAAGGAAATCGGCTCCGGCTCTTTTAAGCTCCGATAAGAAAGATTAACGTAAAACCGGATACACCGAAACAACGCAAGTATACACAAAGGTAAGGAAAAGCAACGTGAAGGAAGAGTATATTATCAAAAACGTTTCACGTTTCGAGCTTACAATAAACCGAGTAACTCAGATACCACTCATAACAACACTAAAGCTTTACAACAAAACTATAAGTGATACAACAAGTGCTTTATGCCTAAACTCCTCTAGGAAATGAGTGTTTCGGAAGATTGAAGTTAGGGTTTGCTCTTGTGCTTTTCTTCTTCTTCAGAGGGAGGTGAAGTGTTTTTCTCTTATGACTGAGGATCCCCCTCCTTATCCATTGGGTTGCGTTTTTATACCATCGCCTGGGACCCACGCGAGTCTATTACCGTTTTGCCCCTCGATACTTAGTCTCGTTGTATCCTCTTATTGGGCTTCACTTGTTTATGGGCCGCTTTATTCTTCTGGGCTGACTTCTTGGACCGACCCGGCTCGCGTTCCATGGGCCTGACCCAATTCCCTATGGGCCTCGCGAGCCCATCGAGAACCGACTCCAACATCCAGCCCCCCAAGCTTTCATGCTGAATAGCTGAAGGCTTGGGCTGTCTTCTTGAAGTCGCGTTCTCGATATGAGGTTGACTCTTAGACCTTGTTCGATACCCTCGCGTGATAGGCTCGCGTGTATCTCTGCTTCGTTTTCTCTGGGCGACGTTTTGAATTCAAAAAACTTTACGAATTCCCGCGCCGAGCGCATGTCGTCCACGTGTTGACTTATTATTGCACCCTCCTTCCCCCGATTTTTTCTTATATATATTTCCCTTCGTCTTCCTCTTTCCTTTTCCGCCATAATCTCTATTTTCTCTGCAACTCTCACCCGCCGTAACCTCCATTTTCTCTGCAACACTCTTCGCCGGTGCTTTCCTTCCCTCTCCATCGTCATCTTCGCCGTCGTTTCGCAGTCGATTCTTCATGGCAGGTTAATCTTCCGCTCTCCTTTCTCTTTTCTACTTCGTTTTCTTGATTTTTTAGGGCTTCCATTGTTGCTCAATTTCCTCCCGCTCACAGAAATTTCGCTCGGACTTTTTGGAATCGAGAGGCTTTTGAAGGTCATTTTTCGTTCATGGGGTGTTTTCTGCGTTGCTTTCCCTTTTGACCCTTATTTCTTAACGCCCTTTTCTGAGAAAAAACGTGTTTTGGTCAATTTCTGCCATCTTCGACCTTCGTGATGTTCTTCGTGTTCTTGGGCTTGGTTCATTCTGATGTCGTTTTGGCTTCCCTTTTGATTCTTGAGTTTCAGCTTTTCCAGGGATTTCTTGTTTGTTTACTTTCTATAGCCTCGCGTTAGTTTCCTTAGACACGCGTTGCTCCTAATTTTGATGTTCTTTTTTTCCTTCTTTCCATCCCTGGAAAACTGAAACTTACCTTGCCCATGCTTTCAGGTAGCGATGATTTTTATGAATGCTCAGCTCGGGCTGAGTATTCGGGGCGCACCACGTCCGGATCTGAAGGAGGTTCTGGTGATCGCGAGCCAGACTCTCGTAGACGATCTCGCGTTTCTAGAAAATCTAAGAGGAGCAAAGCGAAGACGCCCAAAAGATCCAAAACCAGACTCCCATCTCGCGTCATTCAAGAGCGAGCCGAGACCAATTACGGTCAATTCGCCAGTTTTTTCTCTCACAAGGGGTCTTTGCCCCATATAGTTATAGAGAAACCCTTTCTCGCGGGCCCAGGCCGCGTGAGTATCCTTACAAAGAGAATTACGCATTCTCGCACCCTAATTCCCAACACCGCCCAACGTAGCAGTCTTACCTTTGACGACCTTCGTCGCCTCGCTACGCGATATCCTTTCCCTGAGGGGACCGTCTTTGCCCTCCCCGATCTTGAAGGCACTTCCCTCGACCAGTATGGGTCTTTCTTTGCTCTGAGTAGGCAGTCTTTAGAAGCCGGCTTCCGCCTTCCTTGGACGTCCTTCCAGACCGAAGTAATGGCGGATTTAGGCTTCAGCCCTTCCCAGATGCATCCAAACTTCTGGAGCTCTCTGATCGTTTACATCATGCGATGTCAGGACATTGGGATAGTTCCTAATACTCCTCACTACGCTCTCATCAATTCGTACAAGAAGAACTCCCGCGAGGATGGGTTTTACACTGCTCAAGCCAAGACTCCTAGCGCCTTCCGATTGCCTTCGAAGATCGAGGGGTGGAAAACTTGTTGGTTTTTGGTCTGTCCCCCTCCTGGCTCTGAAATTTCCGTCCAGGTACGCGAGCCTACTGCGAGAAGAGCCCCATGCTTTTTCCCCAAGGAGACTCGCGATAGATTCATTCGTGATTACAAGGATTATCCCGACAAAGCAGTTCAAAAACGTTTTGAGCTGGCTATCTCGGACTCTCTACTGGTCGCCAGGGGACTTAGTCTCAAGGCTCATGCCCTAGGTTTTTGTTCGTTTTTGTTTCAATGCTCGCGTTTATTATGATTATTCACACTACTCACTTGTGGTGGCTTTTGTAGATGCTGATTTTTTCGCCGATCTTCCGGATTTGGGGGGGTTGGCCCTCGACGAGTCGGGCGCGCTAACAACCATCGAGGCGCCTACCCGCATTGTTTCATCCGTTCCTGATCCGACTCCTACTCCCCCAGCCGCTGTTTCGGAAACACCAACGGATCTCGCGACGACAGTTTCTGAGGACGCTCCTCCGGTCCAGACGTCTCGCGTACTTTCGGTTCGCGATAAGGGGAAGCAGAAAGTTGTCGAGAAAAAACGCAAGAGGACGACGGAAGTGGAGTTTGTCTCCTCTCCGGAGCCTACTGATACCCCTGTCGCGAACCCGACCTTCATTCATAGCTTATTCGCGACGCGTGCGTTCGTTGAGACGATACCGACCGTTTTCCCTCCCGAACCTAGCCTCTACGAGGAAGTTTTGGATAGGCCTGGCGGCTTGTCCAAACTTCTTTTTGCCGTAAGTCCTGTTTTTACCTATTTCTTGTTTTCTTGGGGTGTTTTTAACTTTCATTTTTGCAGGGGATGAACCTCATCGCGAGCGCAACTCGAAAGGTGCTCGCTGCTGAAGATGAGCTTAAAGAACTGAGGGCAGAGGATCAGTCCGCCCGCGATGCCCACAGAGCGGCCAAGTCTAGGCTTATGGGAGAAAAGAAAGCTTTGGAGGAGGAGCTTTCGAGAGCTAAGACGACGATGAAGGAGATGGAGGGTGAACTCGCGTGCCTGCCAGCCAAAGATGCGAGGATAAAGGAGCTGGAAGCCCAGCTTGCGTATGAGAGGTCCACACATGTCAATATCGTTACTGAGTACAATACGCAAGTGAGCGACCTTAGACAGGAAAACGAGAAGCTCCACGCGACGATGTCTGAGAGAATCGCTTATGAGAGGAACATGGCGGTGGAGGAGTATTGTGGGGGTTATCGCCAGCGTGCTCGCGTCGATTTTTACAAAAATGCTGCCAACACGCTTCTCCTATGCATGGTAAAGATGCAGATGCTGAAGTTCAAAGTTAAAGACTTCCCCTTCAACGCTCAGGACCTATGCGGGCTTTCTACTGACCTTCCTGAGTACCAGCCCCCGCTGCCCGGAACTTTCATTGATGACGGGGAGACTCCACTCGAGGCATGGGGGATTACGCGTCTTGCGCCTGAGAGGGGTATTGTTAAGGGCAAAGAGAGTCAGGTTCTCAGGCCCCCTCTCCCGAAGGTGGTCGCTCCTCCTCCGCTTGAGAGGTCAGAGCCTGCTCCTCGCGTGCTTCCGAGCCCTCCTTCTCCAGCCCACTCGCTTCGCAAGAGAAAGGTATTCGCGTCTGATGCCCTTCTCGACACCGTTCAGCCCAAGCGTTCCTGTTTAGATCAAGCGGGTGGTTTAGGCTCTGGTGTTCGAGACGTCGTGGATCTGGATGCGGATAGCGTAGAGGACGCGGGGGATGCTGCTGAGACTGCTTCTAAGTAATATTTGTGTTTTTGAACAATGTTTTCTGTACCAGGAATTGTGATCTTTTGTAATCAACTTCAACTTTTGTATATAACGTGGGTATGATGGTCGCGATCTTTATGCTGCATCTATATTTTTGGTTTTGCTTTTGTCTGCTTGTTTCGTACATACTTATCTCGCCTCGTTCCCCCCGTTTTGTGTTTCGGAAAAATGAGTAAGTTTGCGAAAAAGGAAAACGCAAAGAGATAAGTGTCATAATTACGGTCCATCCTGTATACTTAGGCAAAACTGACTTGTTACATAATTTCGCGAGAGTAAGCATTGCAAACTATTCTTTTGCTAACTATTGCATGATCTTTACACGCGATCTCTAAGTTAGCCTTTAGCCTTTGTTAGCCGCGGCGCCGTAGGATAGCTTTTCCTTGGTGTGGTTGTCGCGGAGTATTTCTGGCCTTTGTAGAGCGTTTAGTCATGGTGCTGCTCTCGCGTGGGATACCAAGCACTGCACATGTAGAGGAGCATTTAGTTTTCGGTTTTTTATCCTTAGGTAATAAGAACTTTTGAAAGGTGGGGGTCACGATGCAAACCCGTCCATACTTTCGCGACCAAGGAGAGTTTTCTAGCTCAGCCCTGGAAGCTGGAAGTAGGACACGCGACCGGGGGGGTTTTTTTTAGCCCAGCCCAGCCGTCTACGCTTTCGCGACCAGGGGGAGTTTTCTAGCTCAGCCCTGGAAGCTGGAAGCACGAGCCGTCCTCACTTTCGCGACCAAGGGGAGTTTTCTAGCTCAGCCTTGGAAGCTGGAAGGAGGACACGCGACCGGGGTTTTTTTTTAGCCCAGCCCAGCCGTCTACGCTTTCGCGACCAGGGGGAGTTTTCTAGCTCAGCCCTGGAAGCTGGAAGCACGACACGCGATCCGACTGCGTTACCTGTATTTTTCATGTTATAATAACCACAAGTATTGTGAACGCACCTGAGTTTTACGGGAGGACTAGGCGTAGAAACGATGAAGTCGCATCACGTTCCAGGAGTTGGCAATGTGATTTCCAGAGTGGTCCTTGAGGCGATAAGCCCCGGGCGCGACTTCGCGATCTATAATGTAAGGTCCTTCCCAGTTGGGGTCGAGCTTTCCCCCCTCTGTTCTACGTAGCACAAGGTCTCCTCTGGCAAATCCCCTCAGTTTTACGTGCTTGTTATAATATTTTGCAACGCCGGCTTTATGATTGGCTGCTCTGATGGTGGCCAGGTCGCGAGTCTCTTCTCGCATTTGCAACTCTAGCTGCATTTTTTCGTCATTGTCGTCCGGACTATACTGAATCACGCGGTCCGTTGGCACAATGAACTCGACTGGTACTGTGGCCTCTATTCCATAAGCGAGAGCAAATGGCGTTTCTCCAGTTGCTTTCTTTACTGTGGTCCTGTTTGCCCAGAGTACTAGGGGTAACATTTCGGCCCACATGCCTTTGGAGCCTTCTAGCCGTCTTTTCAAGTCCATGACAATGCTCTTGTTCACTGCTTCTACCTGGCCATTGCAATGCGGGTGAGCGACTGAAGCAATCCTTAAAGTGATCCCTATGTCTCTGCACCATGTAAACAATTGCGGCGAATTGAATTGTGGTCCCCTGTCGGTTACGATCTCGTGAGGGAGGCCATACCTGCAGATGATGTTTCTCCAAAGGAACTTTTTAACTGCCGGGACGGTGGTGCTCGCGAGGGCTTCGGCTTCGATCCATTTGGTGAAATAATCAACTGCTACAATGATGTACTCTAGTTGACCAGGCGCTTTTGGTTTGAAAGGTCCTAATAGATCTAGTCCCCACATCGCGAAGGGGCAAGGGCTTGACATTATCTGCAACTCAACACCTGGTTGATGAGATGCTGGGGCAAAATACTGGCATGGCTTGCAACTCTGAGACTCGCGTTGTGCGTCTTGTTTCATGGTGGGCCAGAAACTTCCCTGCCTTAATGCTTTATAGACCATTGGTCTCCAACCCGCGTGAGTTCCGCATAATCCCGCGTGAAGTTCCCTTATCAGCACGTCACTTTCTATCTTAGTCAAGCACTTAAGCTCGCGTGGTCCGTATCCCCTTTTGTAAAGTTCTCCACGACTCATGTAAAAGCGTGCAGCCATGGAGACAAGCTTTCTCATTTCTTTCGGATCCGAAGGCCCTGTTCCGCTAGCAAGATATTGAATTATAGGGGTGCGCCAGTCGCTGACTGGCTCGCTTATCTCCATCAGTTCCACCTGATTGCTTATGGCGCTTTCAGACTTCACGAACCAAAAGTATGGGGCCTTTCCTTCTTTGATAATGGCAGTGGGACCTTCGCTAGTACATTCTATATTTGCATACTGAGTTTGGGAACCTCGCTTCGCGAGTTCATCAGCTCGCGTGTTTTCCTCTCTGGATACCGCTTCAATTTCAAAATGCCCGAGCAACGAAATCAGGGCTATGGCCCTCGCGTGATATCTTGGGAGATTGCCTGTCCTGGCTTCGTAGGTCCCATTGATCTGATTCACGACGATCTGGGAATCGCTCATGCACTTTACCACATGAACCCCCGCGTGAACGGCAATTTCCAGCCCTGCGATGAGTGCTTCATATTCTGCTTCATTGTTCGTGGCTTTGAACCTTAGCGCAATCGCGTGATCTATCTTATCCCCAGCCGGGGAAGTCAGGACGACTCCCGCTCCGCAACCATCTACGTTTGCCGATCCATCAATGTGCATTACCCACGCGGGGTGTTCAGGAGCTATAATATCTTTTTCTAGTTCTCTGAAACTTGTTTCAACTATGAAATCTGCCAAAGCTTGTGCCTTGATGGCGGGTCGTGGTCTATAGACTACGTCAAACTCTGTCATTTCAATGACCCATTTAGCGAGCCTTCCAGAGGTTGTTGGTTTACTCATAAAAGACGGTAGTGGTAAATCTGTCAGTACTTCGATGGGATGAGCATGGAAATAAGGTCGGAGTCTACGAGCGGCTGTTATCAACGCGAGCACTGCTTTCTCAATGGGTGAATATCTGGTCTCGGCCGACAAAAGTGCTTTACTGACGAAATAGACGGGGACTCGTTGTTCCTTTACTAACACAGCGCTAACGGCACGCGTTCCGGCCGCGAGGTACAGCTGCAAGCCTTCACCAGGTATTGGGGACGCGAGGGTTGGGAGTTTAGCCAGATGTTCTTTAAGACTCATAAATGCCCTTTCACATTCCTCAGACCATTCGAAGTTTTTAGGCTTCCTTAGTATGTCGAAGAAGGGAAGGTTTCGCTCCGCGAGTTTCGCGCAAAACCTTCCTAAATAGTTGACCTTTCCCACGAATCTTTGGACGTCGTGAATGGACCTTGGCGGTTGTAGATCTATTACGGCCTGGACTTTGTCTGGATTGACTTCGATACCGCGTGCACTGATCTGAAAGCCTAGGAATTTGCCTTCGGTGACTCCGAAGACGCATTTCTCTGGATTGAGGCTCATACCGTACTTTCTCAGGGTTTCAAAGACCTCTGCCAGGTCGCGAGTATGATCCGCTTGCTTTTTGCTTTTAACCACTATATCGTCAACATAGGCCTCTACAGTGTCACCTCTTTGGTCGCTAAAGATCATGTCCACCAGTCTCTGGAATGTAGCCCCCGCGTTTTTCAAACCGAACGGCATTACTTTATAGCAGAAGGTTCCTTTGTCTGTGATAAAAGCAGTGTGCCCTGAGTCGGCTGGGTTCATCATAACCTGATTATATCCAGAGTACGCGTCCAGGAAGCTTAGAGCTTCATGACCCGCGGTGGAGTCTACCAGCTGGTCGATCGAAGGTAATGGATAACTGTCTTTGGGACATGCTTTATTGAGACCAGTGAAATCTACGCACATGCGCCACTTCCCCGTCCCTTTGGGATTTTTCTCTACCATTACAACGTTTGACAGCCACGTGGGGTATTGCACTGGTTTTACAAACCCTGCTTTAATCAGCTTCGCGAGCTCTACCGCAGCTGCCGCGTTCTTTGGTCCTGCTTGTTTTCTTTTTTTCTGCCTACGCGGCTTGACCTCTGGACTAATGTTCAGGGAGTGGGTTATGACACTTGCTGGGATCCCTCTCAAATCCTTTGGTGTCCATGCGAACACATCCCGGGAGCAGGTGAGTAAGGTCTCGATCTCTTGTACGACTTTTTGATTCAGTCTCCCCCCTACGTAAAGTTTCTCCTCTTTGTTGGGGAAAGGAGTGATTACCTGTTTCTCAAACCCATCAAAATGCGGTTTATGCCCTTCTTCCTTCCCCTCAGTATCTCGCGGTCTGGGTGAGGCGCGAACTTCTAACTCAGCTTCTTCCAGGACGCGTGGCAACCCTGGAATAAATAACTGGTTGGCAAGCAAGGTCTTGGTACTGCCCTTTTCGGACGAGACGTAGCAGATACGGCTCTCCTCTTGGTTTCCTCTCGCGACCCCTACTCCTGTCAATGTTGGAAATTTTAAACAAAAATGGCAGATCGATACGACCGCCTCAAACCTGCACAGTGTCTCGCGTCCCAGTATCGCATTGTAGGAGGATGTTATTGGGATCACCACAAAATCTATCTTTTCTGACCTTCTTGACCCTTTCTCTTCACCCAAGATGAGATCTAGGGTGACGACGCCCAAGGCCCTTACTCTGTCACCCGCGAAACCTACCAGCGTGGTTTTAGTGGGCCTGAGTGTAGACTGACGACGCTAAACTAGGGGGGAGCTCAGCCGATATACTGTACTGGGACGCGTTCGAGAAAATGGGAATTGATCAGTCTACACTCAGGCCCACTAAAACCACGCTGGTAGGTTTCGCGGGTGACAGAGTAAGGGCCTTGGGCGTCGTCACCCTAGATCTCATCTTGGGTGAAGAGAAAGGGTCAAGAAGGTCAGAAAAGATAGATTTTGTGGTGATCCCAAAAACATCCTCCTACAATGCGATACTGGGACGCGAGACACTGTGCAGGTTTGAGGCGGTCGTATCGATCTGCCATTTTTGTTTAAAATTTCCAACATTGACAGGAGTAGGGGTCGCGAGAGGAAACCAAGAGGAGAGCCGTATCTGCTACGTCTCGTCCGAAAAGGGCAGTACCAAGACCTTGCTTGCCAACCAGTTATTTATTCCAGGGTTGCCACGCGTCCTGGAAGAAGCTGAGTTAGAAGTTCGCGCCTCACCCAGACCGCGAGATACTGAGGGGAAGGAAGAAGGGCATAAACCGCATTTTGATGGGTTTGAGAAACAGGTAATCACTCCTTTCCCCAACAAAGAGGAGAAACTTTACGTAGGGGGGAGACTGAATCAAAAAGTCGTACAAGAGATCGAGACCTTACTCACCTGCTCCCGGGATGTGTTCGCATGGACACCAAAGGATTTGAGAGGGATCCCAGCAAGTGTCATAACCCACTCCCTGAACATTAGTCCAGAGGTCAAGCCGCGTAGGCAGAAAAAAAGAAAACAAGCAGGACCAAAGAACGCGGCAGCTGCGGTAGAGCTCGCGAAGCTGATTAAAGCAGGGTTTGTAAAACCAGTGCAATACCCCACGTGGCTGTCAAACGTTGTAATGGTAGAGAAAAATCCCAAAGGGACGGGGAAGTGGCGCATGTGCGTAGATTTCACTGGTCTCAATAAAGCATGTCCCAAAGACAGTTATCCATTACCTTCGATCGACCAGCTGGTAGACTCCACCGCGGGTCATGAAGCTCTAAGCTTCCTGGACGCGTACTCTGGATATAATCAGGTTATGATGAACCCAGCCGACTCAGGGCACACTGCTTTTATCACAGACAAAGGAACCTTCTGCTATAAAGTAATGCCGTTCGGTTTGAAAAACGCGGGGGCTACATTCCAGAGACTGGTGGACATGATCTTTAGCGACCAAAGAGGTGACACTGTAGAGGCCTATGTTGACGATATAGTGGTTAAAAGCAAAAAGCAAGCGGATCATACTCGCGACCTGGCAGAGGTCTTTGAAACCCTGAGAAAGTACGGTATGAGCCTCAATCCAGAGAAATGCGTCTTCGGAGTCACCGAAGGCAAATTCCTAGGCTTTCAGATCAGTGCACGCGGTATCGAAGTCAATCCAGACAAAGTCCAGGCCGTAATAGATCTACAACCGCCAAGGTCCATTCACGACGTCCAAAGATTCGTGGGAAAGGTCAACTATTTAGGAAGGTTTTGCGCGAAACTCGCGGAGCGAAACCTTCCCTTCTTCGACATACTAAGGAAGCCTAAAAACTTCGAATGGTCTGAGGAATGTGAAAGGGCATTTATGAGTCTTAAAGAACATCTGGCTAAACTCCCAACCCTCGCGTCCCCAATACCTGGTGAAGGCTTGCAGCTGTACCTCGCGGCCGGAACGCGTGCCGTTAGCGCTGTGTTAGTAAAGGAACAACGAGTCCCCGTCTATTTCGTCAGTAAAGCACTTTTGTCGGCCGAGACCAGATATTCACCCATTGAGAAAGCAGTGCTCGCGTTGATAACAGCCGCTCGTAGACTCCGACCTTATTTCCATGCTCATCCCATCGAAGTACTGACAGATTTACCACTACCGTCTTTTATGAGTAAACCAACAACCTCTGGAAGGCTCGCTAAATGGGTCATTGAAATGACAGAGTTTGACGTAGTCTATAGACCACGACCCGCCATCAAGGCACAAGCTTTGGCAGATTTCATAGTTGAAACAAGTTTCAGAGAACTAGAAAAAGATATTATAGCTCCTGAACACCCCGCGTGGGTAATGCACATTGATGGATCGGCAAACGTAGATGGTTGCGGAGCGGGAGTCGTCCTGACTTCCCCGGCTGGGGATAAGATAGATCACGCGATTGCGCTAAGGTTCAAAGCCACGAACAATGAAGCAGAATATGAAGCACTCATCGCAGGGCTGGAAATTGTCGTTCACGCGGGGGTTCATGTGGTAAAGTGCATGAGCGATTCCCAGATCGTCGTGAATCAGATCAATGGGACCTACGAAGCCAGGACAGGCAATCTCCCAAGATATCACGCGAGGGCCATAGCCCTGATTTCGTTGCTCGGGCATTTTGAAATTGAAGCGGTATCCAGAGAGGAAAACACGCGAGCTGATGAACTCGCGAAGCGAGGTTCCCAAACTCAGTATGCAAATATAGAATGTACTAGCGAAGGTCCCACTGCCATTATCAAAGAAGGAAAGGCCCCATACTTTTGGTTCGTGAAGTCTGAAAGCGCCATAAGCAATCAGGTGGAACTGATGGAGATAAGCGAGCCAGTCAGCGACTGGCGCACCCCTATAATTCAATATCTTGCTAGCGGAACAGGGCCTTCGGATCCGAAAGAAATGAGAAAGCTTGTCTCCATGGCTGCACGCTTTTACATGAGTCGTGGAGAACTTTACAAAAGGGGATACGGACCACGCGAGCTTAAGTGCTTGACTAAGATAGAAAGTGACGTGCTGATAAGGGAACTTCACGCGGGATTATGCGGAACTCACGCGGGTTGGAGACCAATGGTCTATAAAGCATTAAGGCAGGGAAGTTTCTGGCCCACCATGAAACAAGACGCACAACGCGAGTCTCAGAGTTGCAAGCCATGCCAGTATTTTGCCCCAGCATCTCATCAACCAGGTGTTGAGTTGCAGATAATGTCAAGCCCTTGCCCCTTCGCGATGTGGGGACTAGATCTATTAGGACCTTTCAAACCAAAAGCGCCTGGTCAACTAGAGTACATCATTGTAGCAGTTGATTATTTCACCAAATGGATCGAAGCCGAAGCCCTCGCGAGCACCACCGTCCCGGCAGTTAAAAAGTTCCTTTGGAGAAACATCATCTGCAGGTATGGCCTCCCTCACGAGATCGTAACCGACAGGGGACCACAATTCAATTCGCCGCAATTGTTTACATGGTGCAGAGACATAGGGATCACTTTAAGGATTGCTACAGTCGCTCACCCGCATTGCAATGGCCAGGTAGAAGCAGTGAACAAGAGCATTGTCATGGACTTGAAAAGACGGCTAGAAGGCTCCAAAGGCATGTGGGCCGAAATGTTACCCCTAGTACTCTGGGCAAACAGGACCACAGTAAAGAAAGCAACTGGAGAAACGCCATTTGCTCTCGCTTATGGAATAGAGGCCACAGTACCAGTCGAGTTCATTGTGCCAACGGACCGCGTGATTCAGTATAGTCCGGACGACAATGACGAAAAAATGCAGCTAGAGTTGCAAATGCGAGAAGAGACTCGCGACCTGGCCACCATCAGAGCAGCCAATCATAAAGCCGGCGTTGCAAAATATTATAACAAGCACGTAAAACTGAGGGGATTTGCCAGAGGAGACCTTGTGCTACGTAGAACAGAGGGGGGAAAGCTCGACCCCAACTGGGAAGGACCTTACATTATAGATCGCGAAGTCGCGCCCGGGGCTTATCGCCTCAAGGACCACTCTGGAAATCACATTGCCAACTCCTGGAACGTGATGCGACTTCGTCGTTTCTACGCCTAGTCCTCCCGTAAAACTCAGGTGCGTTCACAATACTTGTGGTTATTATAACATGAAAAATACAGGTAACGCAGTCGGATCGCGTGTCGTGCTTCCAGCTTCCAGGGCTGAGCTAGAAAACTCCCCCTGGTCGCGAAAGCGTAGACGGCTGGGCTGGGCTAAAAAAACCCCCCGGTCGCGTGTCCTCCTTCCAGCTTCCAAGGCTGAGCTAGAAAACTCCCCTTGGTCGCGAAAGTGAGGATGGCTCGTGCTTCCAGCTTCCAGGGCTGAGCTAGAAAACTCCCCCTGGTCGCGAAAGCGTAGACGGCTGGGCTCGGCTAAAAACCCCCCCCGGTCGCGTGTCCTGCTTCCAGCTTCCAAGGCTGAGCTAGAAAACTCCCCTTGGTCGCGAAAGTGAGGACGGCTCGTGCTTCCAGCTTCCAGGGCTGAGCTAGAAAACTCCCCCTGGTCGCGAAAGCGTAGACGGCTGGGCTGGGCTAAAAACCCCCCCCGGTCGCGTGTCCTCCTTCCAGCTTCCAAGGCTGAGCTAGAAAACTCCCCTTGGTCGCGAAAGTGAGGACGGCTCGTGCTTCCAGCTTCCAGGGCTGAGCTAGAAAACTCCCCCTGGTCGCGAAAGCGTAGACGGCTGGGCTGGGCTAAAAAACCCCCCCGGTCGCGTGTCCTCCTTCCAGCTTCCAAGGCTGAGCTAGAAAACTCCCCTTGGTCGCGAAAGTGAGGACGGCTCGTGCTTCCAGCTTCCAGGGCTGAGCTAGAAAACTCCCCCTGGTCGCGAAAGCGTAGACGGCTGGGCTGGGCTAAAAAACCCCCCCGGTCGCGTGTCCTCCTTCCAGCTTCCAAGGCTGAGCTAGAAAACTCCCCTTGGTCGCGAAAGTGAGGACGGCTCGTGCTTCCAGCTTCCAGGGCTGAGCTAGAAAACTCCCCCTGGTCGCGAAAGCGTAGACGGCTGGGCTGGGCTAAAAAAACCCCCCCGGTCGCGTGTCCTACTTCCAGCTTCCAGGGCTGAGCTAGAAAACTCCCCTTGGTCGCGAAAGTATGGACGGGTTTGCATCGTGACCCCCACCTTTCAAAAGTTCTTATTACCTAAGGATAAAAAACCGAAAACTAAATGCTCCTCTACATGTGCAGTGCTTGGTATCCCACGCGAGAGCAGCACCATGACTAAACGCTCTACAAAGGCCAGAAATACTCCGCGACAACCACACCAAGGAAAAGCTATCCTACGGCGCCGCGGCTAACAAAGGCTAAAGGCTAACTTAGAGATCGCGTGTAAAGATCATGCAATAGTTAGCAAAAGAATAGTTTGCAATGCTTACTCTTGCGAAATTATGTAACAAGTCAGTTTTGCCTAAGTATACAGGATGGACCGTAATTATGACACTTATCTCTTTGCGTTTTCCTTTTTCGCAAACTTACTCATTTTTCCGAAACACAAAACGGGGGGAACGAGGCGAGATAAGTATGTACGAAACAAGCAGACAAAAGCAAAACCAAAAATATAGATGCAGCATAAAGATCGCGACCATCATACCCACGTTATATACAAAAGTTGAAGTTGATTACAAAAGATCACAATTCCTGGTACAGAAAACATTGTTCAAAAACACAAATATTACTTAGAAGCAGTCTCAGCAGCATCCCCCGCGTCCTCTACGCTATCCGCATCCAGATCCACGACGTCTCGAACACCAGAGCCTGAACCACCCGCTTGATCTAAACAGGAACGCTTGGGCTGAACGGTGTCGAGAAGGGCATCAGACGCGAATACCTTTCTCTTGCGAAGCGAGTGGGCTGGAGAAGGAGGGCTCGGAAGCACGCGAGGAGCAGGCTCTGACCTCTCAAGCGGAAGAGGAGCGACCACCTTCGGGAGAGGGGGCCTGAGAATCTGACTCTCTTTGCCCTTAACAATACCCCTCTCAGGCGCAAGACGCGTAATCCCCCATGCCTCGAGTGGAGTCTCCCCGTCATCAATGAAAGTTCCGGGCAGCGGGGGCTGGTACTCAGGAAGGTCAGTAGAAAGCCCGCATAGGTCCTGAGCGTTGAAGGGGAAGTCTTTAACTTTGAACTTCAGCATCTGCATCTTTACCATGCATAGGAGAAGCGTGTTGGCAGCATTTTTGTAAAAATTGACGCGAGCACGCTGGCGATAACCCCCACAATACTCCTCCACCGCCATGTTCCTCTCATAAGCGATTCTCTCAGACATCGTCGCGTGGAGCTTCTCGTTTTCCTGTCTAAGGTCGCTCACTTGCGTATTGTACTCAGTAACGATGTTGACATGTGTGGACCTCTCATACGCAAGCTGGGCTTCCAGCTCCTTTATCCTCGCATCTTTGGCTGGCAGGCACGCGAGTTCACCCTCCATCTCCTTCATCGTCGTCTTAGCTCTCGAAAGCTCCTCCTCCAAAGCTTTCTTTTCTCCCATAAGCCTAGACTTGGCCGCTCTGTGGGCATCGCGGGCGGACTAATCCTCTGCCCTCAGTTCTTTAAGCTCATCTTCAGCAGCGAGCACCTTTCGAGTTGCGCTCGCGATGAGGTTCATCCCCTGCAAAAATGAAAGTTAAAAACACCCCAAGAAAACAAGAAATAGGTAAAAACAGGACTTACGGCAAAAAGAAGTTTGGACAAGCCGCCAGGCCTATCCAAAACTTCCTCGTAGAGGCTAGGTTCGGGAGGGAAAACGGTCGGTATCGTCTCAACGAACGCACGCGTCGCGGATAAGCTATGAATGAAGGTCGGGTTCGCGACAGGGGTATCAGTAGGCTCCGGAGAGGAGACAAACTCCACTTCCGTCGTCCTCTTGCGTTTTTTCTCGACAACTTTCTGCTTCCCCTTATCGCGAACCGAAAGTACGCGAGACGTCTGGACCGGAGGAGCGTCCTCAGAAACTGTCGTCGCGAGATCCGTTGGTGTTTCTGAAACAGCGGCTGGGGGAGTAGGAGTCGGATCAGGAACGGATGAAACAATGCGGGTAGGCGCCTCGATGGTTGTTAGCGCGCCCGACTCGTCGAGGGCCAACCCCCCCAAATCCGGAAGATCGGCGAAAAAATCAGCATCTACAAAAGCCACCACAAGTGAGTAGTGTGAATAATCATAATAAACGCGAGCATTGAAACAAAAACGAACAAAAACCTAGGGCATGAGCCTTGAGACTAAGTCCCCTGGCGACCAGTAGAGAGTCCGAGATAGCCAGCTCAAAACGTTTTTGAACTGCTTTGTCGGGATAATCCTTGTAATCACGAATGAATCTATCGCGAGTCTCCTTGGGGAAAAAGCATGGGGCTCTTCTCGCAGTAGGCTCGCGTACCTGGACGGAAATTTTAGGGCCAGGAGGACAGACCAAAAACCAACAAGTTTTCCACCCCTCGATCTTCGAAGGCAATCGGAAGGCGCTAGGAGTCTTGGCTTGAGCAGTGTAAAACCCATCCTCGCGGGAGTTCTTCTTGGGTACGAATTGATGAGAGCGTAGTGAGGAGTATTAGGAACTATCCCAATGTCCTGACATCGCATGATGTAAACGATCAGAGAGCTCCAGAAGTTTGGATGCATCTGGGAAGGGCTGAAGCCTAAATCCGCCATTACTTCGGTCTGGAAGGACGTCCAAGGAAGGCGGAAGCCGGCTTCTAAAGACTGCCTACTCAGAGCAAAGAAAGACCCATACTGGTCGAGGGAAGTGCCTTCAAGATCGGGGAGGGCAAAGACGGTCCCCTCAGGGAAAGGATATCGCGTAGCGAGGCGACGAAGGTCGTCAAAGGTAAGACTGCTACGTTGGGCGGTGTTGGGAATTAGGGTGCGAGAATGCGTAATTCTCTTTGTAAGGATACTCACGCGGCCTGAGCCCGCGAGAAAGGGTTTCTCTATAACTATATGGGGCAAAGACCCCTTGTGAGAGAAAAAACTGGCGAATTGACCGTAATTGGTCTCGGCTCGCTCTTGAATGACGCGAGATGGGAGTCTGGTTTTGGATCTTTTGGGCGTCTTCGCTTTGCTCCTCTTAGATTTTCTAGAAACGCGAGATCGTCTACGAGAGTCTGGCTCGCGATCACCAGAACCCCCTTCAGATCCGGACGTGGTGCGCCCCGAATACTCAGCCCGAGCTGAGCGTTCATAAAAATCATCGCTACCTGAAAGCATGGGCAAGGTAAGTTTCAGTTTTCCAGGGATGGAAAGAAGGAAAAAAAGAACATCAAAATTAGGAGCAACGCGTGTCTAAGGAAACTAACGCGAGGCTATAGAAAGTAAACAAACAAGAAATCCCTGGAAAAGCTGAAACTCAAGAATCAAAAGGGAAGCCAAAACGACATCAGAATGAACCAAGCCCAAGAACACGAAGAACATCACGAAGGTCGAAGATGGCAGAAATTGACCAAAACACGTTTTTTCTCAGAAAAGGGCGTTAAGAAATAAGGGTCAAAAGGGAAAGCAACGCAGAAAACACCCCATGAACGAAAAATGACCTTCAAAAGCCTCTCGATTCCAAAAGTCCGAGCGAAATTTCTGTGAGCGGGAGGAAATTGAGCAACAATGGAAGCCCTAAAAAATCAAGAAAACGAAGTAGAAAAGAGAAAGGAGAGCGGAAGATTAACCTGCCATGAAGAATCGACGGCGAAGATGACGATGGAGAGGGAAGGAAAGCACCGGCGAAGAGTGTTGCAGAGAAAATGGAGGTTACGGCGGGTGAGAGTTGCAGAGAAAATAGAGATTATGGCGGAAAAGGAAAGAGGAAGACGAAGGGAAATATATATAAGAAAAAATCGGGGGAAGGAGGGTGCAATAATAAGTCAACACGTGGACGACATGCGCTCGGCGCGGGAATTCGTAAAGTTTTTTGAATTCAAAACGTCGCCCAGAGAAAACGAAGCAGAGATACACGCGAGGGTATCGAACAAGGTCTAAGAGTCAACCTCATATCGAGAACGCGACTTCAAGAAGACAGGCCCAAGCCTTCAGCTATTCAGCATGAAAGCTTGGGGGGCTGGATGTTGGAGCCGGTTCTCGATGGGCTCGCGAGGCCCATAGGGAATTGGGTCAGGCCCATGGAACGCGAGCCGGGTCGGTCCAAGAAGTCAGCCCAGAAGAATAAAGCGGCCCATAAACAAGTGAAGCCCAATAAGAGGATACAACGAGACTAAGTATCGAGGGGCAAAACGGTAATAGACTCGCGTGGGTCCCAGGCGATGGTATAAAAACGCAACCCAATGGATAAGGAGGGGGATCCTCAGTCATAAGAGAAAAACGCTTCACCTCCCTCTGAAGAAGAAGAAAAGCACAAGAGCAAACCCTAACTTCAATCTTCCGAAACACTCATTTCCTAGAGGAGTTTAGGCATAAAGCACTTGTTGTATCACTTATAGTTTTGTTGTAAAGCTTTAGTGTTGTTATGAGTGGTATCTGAGTTACTCGGTTTATTGTAAGCTCGAAACGTGAAACGTTTTTGATAATATACTCTTCCTTCACGTTGCTTTTCCTTACCTTTGTGTATACTTGCGTTGTTTCGGTGTATCCGGTTTTACGTTAATCTTTCTTATCGGAGCTTAAAAGAGCCGGAGCCGGTTTCCTTCTCGGTTAAGTTACGCAAGTGTCAGGTGTCAAGAGTAAGGTTAATTTCGAGGAAGAAGACGACGAATAGTATTACATAAGTTGATTGTCCAGACGCCCTGTGTCACGCGAAGTGTTGTGTCGCGTGATCGCAATTTCTGGGCTCCAACACTTATGATGATTTTATTCCATACCGTGGCATTGCAATACATGGATTTTGCAGTCCATTCAGTTCTAGTGTTTGCCTTCACATTTTACTCTTTACTGCTTTTTGTTCTTACATGAAGAGCTATCTGTTCTCTTCTATTTTTGTTTCTTTTTTGGTCATTGAGCAAATCTTATATTTATTTAATACAAATATAATTTTTGAATCTTTAGTAGTAAAGACCTTTATAATATATAGTCTACTTTAAACCATCTATACATATACTAAAACAGAACGTTGTTTTGCCACATCTCGCCCTTATATTCAATTCGCCTATGTGTCGACCTCTAAGCTGTGCTACACGTGTAGGAAATGGGATTCTAGATTCAGTTGACACATAAGTTGTTTGTTGCTTTAATTTTGATTTGATAGAAGTCTGAATTTAGGTTTCTCTTCGGTTTTCTATAACTCTAGGTTAAATTTGACTATGAACCTTGCATTATGAATATATGAACCTTGCATTATGAATATATGAACCTAGCATTGATGATATAAGGAATTTACTAGGTTAGTGTCTTTTTATCAGGTTACTTGCAGGTGTTTTGCTTATTCAGAAAAGGGAATGCATGGTTTCATGGGCATGATGCACCTGTATTAATAGAATTAAGAACCTGTATGAGGATGATGATGCACCTGTATGTATGACTGGAGCATCATCCATCATGTCATCCTCCACGTTATCCGACTTTATAATTTGATATATATATCTTTGAACTAAAAAAGTAAAAAAATAAAAAAGATATCTAATAGGTTATATAACAAAAAGAAAGAAAGATTTTTATCTTTTATCATATTATATCTTTATCTTATATATATATATATATATATATATATATCTTTATATATTATTATGTTATCAATCTAATTAAGTTGAGTTATTAATGAACTTAAACTATAAAACATAAATCGTAAACTATAAACTATAATCTATAAATTATAAACCATAAGGTATAAACTACAATCTATAAATTAGTTAATAGTATAAAATATAAATATATTATTAAAATATTTCTTACATGCGACCCCGTACATGGTACGGAAACACACGCTAGTTTCATTCTGAATGGATACATGATTTGGTTTTTTGGCGCTTTGATGCGGCTTTATTCGGTAGTTTTTAACATGATTAAAGAAACAACTAAAACCTGATCAAGCTAAGCTTTGTGCTTAGAAACAACTAAAACAAATAATGGTGCAGCTTTAAGTTAGTAGTCAGCTTCACTTATCTTCTTGTGTTGAAGTAGGTAGATGTTACATTTGGAGATATGAATATGCAGACACTTTATTGTTTTGCCACATAGATATGTAAACACTTGATTCAGTAGCACTTGATTTAGTAGAATAGTACCTAAACATAATTGATATGTTGCTAAGATATATATGTTTGTTGTCTATAATGCAGATGGCTAGAAAGACAGGTGAGCAAATCAACTATGAAAGTTTCTACTGACAAAATCTTCTTTTTTGAAATGGATATTTTTTTATCTATTGGAATTGTTCTTGATAATGCGATTCTTACTTGAGAAGGTACCATTTGAGGGACAAGAAGACAGGTGAAATTCGGACAAGTCCTCCTACAATGTATGACACATGCATCAAGGGCGAACACTGGAAACAATTTATTGAATTAAGTCCATCTGAGGAGCTCAAGGTATTTCAGAGTTTGTAATATATAGTTTATTCGACATATATTTTAATTGGTCACAGAGAAAGCTTACAGTTATTTTTGAGAGAAATGTTACAGTTATTTCCTTTTTTTGTCTTCTGTTGCTTGTAATATAAATTCAGGAGGTATTTTTTTATTCTTGCAGATTGAGATGCTGAATTAGCTGACCTGATTACTAAATTATTTTATCAAATTGCTTTTTCTGTTTTAGAGATGAGCGCCTGCATGAGAAGCTTATTTAGTTTCTGTATATTGAAAGGTGCGGTGGTGTTGGTACGCAGCGGAGAGGGAAAACCTCCTATAACTAGTAAGCTAAATTTTTCGCTTTTGATGACAAATCATTCTTTCAGATCTATTTCTAGCCCTAATTGATCAATTACGTAAATCTAATTTATCAGCATAAAAGTATTTCTCTCGTCTTTCGAGGTGATGTCGTGCTCTCTTTTGAGGGTCTTGAGTCATTACAGCTATCATTACATGTTTTTTTATCTCTGACAAACTCAAATGTTTAGAGGTAGGTGCAGTTTGTTCAGCCAACTATCGTCAATTATGCCATATGAGTAGTTATCGTCATGTGCTACATCCAAGACGTTCTATCTCTTTTAAACTCCAATGTTATATAAAGTAAAATGCATGAGATTAAGTTTTGTATATCCAACAAATGTTCTTGATATACATTTTTGATGATGATACCCTCATGTACAACCTACCCTCAGGATTACATTCTGACTCTATCCTTCATTGGTTCATGAAACTTCCCAGAAATTGGATGTGTCTACATTTCCTGCGAGCAATTGGTGTTGCAATGTCTATGCGAGAAGGTATCGCTGCAGATGCTATAACAGCTTTGCTTTTCCGCGTTCTTTCCCAGCCTGCTTTACCTTTCCGCGTTCTTACAAACAGCAGGTAACTTAGATTTTAGGCTTCCATTATTGCATAATTTATAATCCACACCAAGTATATTCTTGGAAATAGATTCAACAAATCTTTTCTTACCATGTTTTTATCACTATTGTCTAGTGTGAAGTGCTTGGTGCACAGTGAAACTAAATGTGTTGTGCATTTTCATTTCCGTTTCCACATAAACAACAAGTTTGATCAAGATTAGGTACAAAAAGAGCGATCTTGTCTTACAAAATTCTTTGAGGGGGCAAAGTTGGTAAATTGACTTACAAAATTCTTTCTCTGATGAGGAACTCCAAACACTAACTCATGAGAGTTGTTTGAGACACTACGGCTAATACTGAGTTTATCTCGGATTTTGATAAGACTCTTCCACATCCAGCTATGAGATTCCTCAACGTTACTGTCCCATACGTTCATCCCTCTGAGAAGGGAATGTCGAGCGCAAGAAACCCATATATTAGTATCATCTCTGTCAATTTCTAGAATAAGTTTGGTCAATTGACTGATTCCAAGGTAGAATTTATTTGAAGCCAAGACCACCTTCCTCATGGGACCTACATACATCTATCCATGCAACAAGACGATTTTGTGCTACTCCAAAGATATACTTAGCAACGTTGTGAGCTGCTTGATCAGTTTTTTTTTTGGAAAGGTTAAATATATATATAAGAGCAGTAAAATTACAACTCGAGAGGGCCCAAAAAGTTACAATCACGGACAATCAAAATGCTAACACAGTTAGCAACAACATGAACAAAAGAGCAAAATGGCAAATCAGAAAGCGAGATGACGGGAATCATCTAATATATGTTTAAATCGCGAAGCCATAGCAAAGACTTCGAGTCTGTTTTCTTCCAAAGGACGTGAACCCTCAACGTAGTCAGTCTAATAATTTCATTTGCACAATCAGAGGAAGAAGCAATAGGCGAGTTAGAGTATGAGAAGACAAAGTCGTTACGGGTCTTCCAAACACTGTACATCAGCAAGGCTGCGGGTCTGAGTCTGAAACTTCGATGGCCCAACCCAAGATAATAACTCAGAAAAGCAGTCAGCTAAGGAGGAAGGCGGATTCGGCCATTTGACCCAATGAAGAACACGACGCAAAATGCAGCTGACAAAAGGGCATATGAACCAAATATGGTCATTAGACTCAAGGGCCTCACCACAAAGGACACATAAATCATCCACAAGAGGAACCCGTCTAGAAACTCGATCTTTCGTAGGAAGGCGACCATGCAAAGCCAACCACGAAATGAAAGAAGACTTGGGCTGATTCAGACCATTCCAAAGAAGCTTATCCCAAAGCACAAGCTCTCCCCGGTTTCTCAAAATATCATAGGTAGTCGCACTACTGAATTTACCGGAGGGAGACACAAGAAGATTAAATAAGCTAGCAGAATCACCGTGACAAAGAAGAGTGTCGCGGATTCGGAGCAGATTTTTCCACGTCCAACTATCAAGGACGCGTTGCTGAACTTCCCAAACAGACTCATGGGAGACATACTGATTGACAATCCAAGACTTCCAGAGGCTCTGAGAGGTGGGTGAGGCAACATCAAACAGAAGTTGGTCGCTCTATCATAAAATCTCTTAAACCCCATTAATTAGTTGTATACTTGGGGAATAGAAAATCGGATTAGGAATGAGATAATACTTATTTTGGTGTTTGGTATAAATAGCTATGTGTATGAAATATTGATGCTAAGGAATGACCTATATCACCCCCACATATCCAACTCTCGTACCCAAATAAAAACAAGGTATAAGTTATGCTTATTTTGCATTTTATTTTTCATTCCCAACTTCATTCCAGAATATACCAAACAAAATTAATATTTCAGAAATCTCTCAACCTCATTCTCGATTCCAATCTGATTCCGCCATCATACCAAACGAGCCCATTAACATTAATCTGGATGAGTTGTCTTACAACTATCATAAGTAGTATGATGGGGGTGGTCGAGTACTGGGTTCTTAGTAACCTTTTGGAGCATGATTCCATTTGGTCGGTTGCTAGCAAGCCCTCTGATAGTTAGAGTTGGCGTTGCCTTTTGGCGGTTCGAGACAATCTTCTTCACGGCTCCTCTGTTGCTATCAATGTTCCTCTCCTTTCGGATGCAAATGATAAGTTCTCTACTTATAATGTCTACAATTTGTTGAGAAACATTGGCCCATACTGGATTTGGGGGAAAATTATTTGGAACTGACTTCACACCCCGAAGTTCTCGGTTACTACGTGGATGGCTCTTCACAACAAGCTTCCCACCAAGGATCACATCTCTCGATGGACTACTCTTCCTAACACTCTTTGCTGCTTGTGTAATGCTGAAAATGAGTCGACTAATCATCTTTTTAACACTTGCCCGTTTGCTTGGACTGTGTCGGGTGACATCCTTGATTGGCTCCAGATTGTCCATAGGGAGAACAATTTCCATAGTTGGTTTGAGTGGATCCTCCACCATCGACGGACGAATCGCAACCTGTTTGATCTTGTTGACGTTGGATTCTCCTCCTTCATTTATTTTGTTTGGTGGCTGAGGAATGATATATATATATATATATCACCTTCAACAATGGGGTACGTTGCTTGTGCTCGTACTTGCTCTCGGCGGATCATCACTCATGTTCGTAGTTGTGTTAGTGCTCATGGTCTAAAACTGATCCTTCCCCGGGGTGGAGTTTTGTCATGAGCATTTCTTCTTTCCATTCTCTTGTTTGATGTCTGTGTGTTTGCACTGTATGTTTTTTTGCTTTGTTTGAGTATTTTGCTGGCTGTTTGCTGTCATCCTACTCTTTCTGATGTAATCTCCCCTTCTTATATATATTTACCTTTATTCAAAAAAAAAAAGAGTGGGTGTTTTTAGAGCATTTTTCTTTTGATTATTGTAATCTATAATTCACATTCATAATAAAAACAGATCTCCTTCTGCTTATGAATTTAACCAAAACATACGAAGTTGGTAAACATGTACTTTGTCTTCTCGTTTATTATGTTTATCTTTCTCACATACGTCACCATAAATCATAATACCGTGCATTAATACAAACTTTTAGCTTTTAATATATTTTTTCTTATACTTTCAATCAAAACACATTACATTGCCTTCAATCAGAATCGTCACGTTATAATTCTTTTAGAACAACTTTAATCACGTTAGAGTTCGACTAAGTCTATCACCTTGAAGGCTACACATCTGATCTATAATGCAAATCATTTTTCACTATCTAGACTTGTCATGATCGAGCAAGGGTGAATGGCCTTATTATAATGTACGTCCTTCTTCTAACTTTTCTTCGGCCTTCCTCTACCCTACAACCCTCATCACTCTTACACAATAGAAGCTTGATCTCCTCAACATGTGCCCAAACTAAAGCTTGTATATCCAAAATGGTACTCCCTAGCTAGTCCCTGCGTCCCTATTTGTTTGTCCACTTTGACCATCCTACACTATTTACATGTTGATACAATTTACTCGATTATTCTCAATCTATGAGAAGAAACATAGTCATGCATATGTGATCTTGATTGATTCGTCTCAGTGAACATTTTAACATCTAAGTTTTTATAATTTTTAGTAATATGTAGTTAGAGATATTAACGACGCAAAACTCATCTCGACAAACGTAAAAAGTACAAAGTGGACAAACAAATAGGGACGGAGAGAGTAGTAGCTAGTTACTACAGTATTATTCAAAATAAGGTAAGTATAGTATAGTTTTTGGGCCTCCTCAATGGTACGAAACTCGTTTGGGACAAAGGCCTCAAATATGTCATCTTTGAATCAGATTCCAAGTTGTTGTTTTTTTAAAAATGTAAGTATATTGAAGAAGGGAGATTACAAGGGAGAAAATGCAACAAGCTGCAAAATCCAATTCTACAACCAAAAAACACACCAAGTGCTCATCTTAAAACTCCACCTCTAGGAAGAATAAGTTTTATATCATGAGCACGAATACAACTTCTAACATATATAACTAATGATGAGCCGAGAACAAGTGCGGGCGCAAGGAATAACGTCGTTGAAGATGGTGTCATAACTAATCAGATTCCAAGTTAGTTATTGATCTCGTACACAAACTCATCCATCCAAACCAACCATGACTAGCCTTGTTACCAGTTGTCAAGGCTTCATTCGTAGAGCTTGGTCCGTCCAAGTTCGACATGTCTTCTCAGAAGCTAATTCTGGAGCGGATTCGCTGGCTTCTTTGACCCTCTCCGTTCTCATAGGGCTTTTCCTCTTTACTTCGCCCCCTTCTTGTATTGTGAACATTCTTAGCGACGTGGCAATTATAACAGAGCTGTCAACAAAATTTGTCAACAATTTTTTTAAAAGAGCTGTCAACAAATATTTTAACAGAGCTGTCAACAAAATTTTTAACAGAGTTGTCAACAAGAATAATAAGTTGTCAACACCAATTATAACCCTTTGTCGACGTGGAAATTATAACAGAGTTGTCAACATAATTTTTAACAGAGCTGTCAACACAAATTTTAACCGAGTTGTCAACAAATTTTTTAACAAAGCTGTGAACAAGAATAATAAATTGTCAACACGACTAAATAAGTTGTCAACTCAACTAAATAAATTGTTTACACGACTAATAAACGATCAACAACATACAACACAAGTAATATTACAAAATTGTCAACATTGTCAACACTTTACAAAACTTGTCAACACCACTAAATTACATTGTCAAAAGAATAATTGTCAACACATTAATTTTTTTTACACACCAAAACAAACTGCATTGTCCCTGCATAATCCTTGTCAACACTGTCAAATTTTACACACATTAACTTGTCAACACTTCCAATTTCATTTGTCAACAGTCCCTGCACAAAATATCAAATCCTTGTTTTTAACAACACGGCTAAATAATCATGTTAACAACCAATAAAAACTTTACAACACACACAAATAAGTGTCAACAACTAATAGCTAGTAGGAATCCATTATGATCTAGTGTTAAATTGTCAACACCACTTATGATACCTTGAAATCATAAAATGTATTCTGATTCCTGCCTAGACATTAATGGAGATTTCTCTGATAGCATCTTCTCAGCACATCATACATACAACTTGAGCTAACTTACAAATTACCGCCACCTCTACTCAATCATACAACTTGAGCTAACTTATAAATTATCGCCTCTTGACAAAGGAGCACTAATACCTCAATTAATTCAGCACAATAAGAAAATCACAAATTACTGCCTCTTGACAAAGGAGCACTAATACCTCAATTAATTCAGCACATCAAGCAAATTACCGCCTCTTCACTGTACATCAGCACAACAAGAAAGTCACAATACCTCAATTAATTCAGCACATCAAGCAAATTACCGCCTCTTCACTGTACATCAGCACAACAAGAAAATCACAAAAACTGGAGGACAACACAATTAATTCATCTAGCAGCTAGGGTTCCGGTGGCCAGAAGAGAAACAGAAACTTTAAAATGAAATAAAATTGATTGCAAACTCACCTGGTGTAATCAGATTTAGGTTTTCACGGATGAACAAATCACACGCACGAGATTTGGGAATTTCTTCGATTCAACCACCGCTGCCTGGAGTTTTTATTGCAATTCCGAATCCAAGAAACAACGGCCGGGAATCTAGCCCGAGAAACCGAATCATAAAACAACAAGCGTTTGAATCTAAATCTGTACAAGAAGATCTCATTCTTCTACGACGAATTCGCAATCTCTGAAGCCTCATCCGACGAGATCGAAGTCGAAAACGCGATTGCTCGAGCTTTTAGGCATGTTCTGAGCAACACGACGATTGTGAGAGGTTCTGTTGTTGGTGATGTGAACCGAGATCTGGATTCAGACTCTTTGAGTGTCTTGAAATCAGATTTGTGTAAGAAGAATGGATTTCCGCTTAGTGTGGAGATCAGAATCTGTTGACAGAGGTAGAGGAGGAGATCTGGTTTCGGACTCTTTGAGTGTCTTGAAATCAGATCCGAGTAAGAAGAATGGATTTACGCTTAGTGTGCAGATCGGAATATGTTGACAGAGGTAGAGGAGGAGAAGAAGTTGCGTCGACGTGCAGAACAACGGAAGAGAAGATGGTCGGCGAAGCGAGAGGTGGAGGAGATTGGGCGGTCTGAAAACAGAAGATTGAGGTGAGACTGAGAGGCAGGGTCGGGGCGCGCGTGTATTTATCTGGGGGTGGGTAGGGTAGAAACTAAAGACTTAGTTTGGGAGTGCAGTTATTACAAATATAGTGCCCAATAGGACATTGAGCACAAATCCTTCTAGTTTTTTCAAGAGTAAAACAACTTGGGCCGGACTCTAAGAGGACCCACTAGCCCAACAAAGCAAATCAATGACTCATGTTGCAAAAATTGATATTACAAACATTGACCGAACCACTATTTTTTTGTTTAAAACATGAGACGGTTCATATACGAACAAGTTTTATAGTGCAAACGTACGAATATATGATGTTCACCAAACATTTAATGCACCTCTTTCGAAAAGCGAATACAATGCAAATATATGATGCATTTTTTACTTATAGAGGGATCACACAATTTTTTATTTGAATGTTGTTTTTCAATTTTTTAATAAATGTTCTTTAATTTTTAGAAGTTCTTAAGTTAGTCAATAGATATTCTCCAAATTGCTTATAATTGTTCATCATTCATCCGATCGTATTATAATATATACTAGGGAGAAGGTTCCCGCGCGGAGCGGATCTTATTTTTTTGATGTCTATTCGTGTTTTCATTAGCTTCTTTTTATTTTATTTAGGTAAAAATATTTTTGCTACGCTTGAGAAAAGATATGTTTTCAAAAAAAATATTAAGACTATGTATCAAAGTAAATGATTGTTTTTTGAATTTTTTATTTATAGGTAATAGAGGTGAATATTTATTTAAAATGTGTGAAGCTATAAATATGTTGTTTGTATTGCATTATTTATATTTTTCAACTATATATGATTTTGGATTAATTTTTCTTAGTAGAATTAACAAAAGAATTTATTTATTTATTTATAAATAATTACATCTTATTAAAAAGTGACATATATATAAATGTTGAAGTTATATGATTTTAAACATTGTTTATATAATTAAACTGAAGTTTGAATTGGTTAGGATAAAAATCTCCTTCATTTTTATGAAAAAGAAAATAATCATCTTGCAAAGTGTAAGTTTTAATTAAATCTTTATATATTCAAGTTTTTATTTTATGGATATTGAATTAATCTATCTATCTATAATCTATAAAAACACTAATAACAAAATAGCAACATTAAATTGAGGAGTGTGAATTAAACAATCAAAATGTGAAGAATTTAATGTTAGGTTTTTAATTTTATCTCTTCGGAATTTTATATTAGATTAGATTCGTGACTCTTTTCTTTTCCAAAATGCTTGAAAAAGCAAGCTACATAATTTATGAGAATTTATAATTTTCAAATTTATATACACTAAGCAGGATTTAGGTGGATTGGATGGTTCGAAAAGCATTTCTTATGTATATTTCTTTTGGAATCATACGGCATTCTATATTTTTTTACATGCAATTTGGCAGACAATTGCATTTGAATCATATATATTATTTTGGGTAGAAAATTACATAGTAATATTTTTATTTTTGTTATTATATGAAAGTACTTAATAATCAACAGCAGAACTATACAAGATCTGCAGAAGCTGTACTCACGTGATTTTGGTATGATCGATATGGATCACCCTAGCTAGCTAATCTATATATATACTCGTATATTAAAGAAAAATGAGAGTTCTCAACTTAATTTTAGCTTTATTTAGCTTATATATGTTATTTTGTTGTTAATTTTCTAAAATTAAATCATATTAAATTCTTGATTTTTTAAAAATTTCAATAAATAATAGTTTGTTAACTAATTACAACAATTGATTTTAGAGTTGAAGAAGATGACCAATTTATTCCAAATTTTGGCTTAATTATATTTTTTTACCCGTTTTTTAAGTTTTGAAATAAATAAAAAGTTAGGGCTAAATCTGTAAAGTGATTTTTATTTAAAAAATTAATTAAAACAATTAATAATATTAATTTAATCAAACTAACAGAATTATAACGGAGGGATATTCTTGACTAACGGGGTACGTTTAAGGGTGATTTTCTCTAAAATAATTTTTAAGGGGTGATTTTGAGTAAATCGACCTTTTTTAATTAATGGTGGTTTTCGGTAGCCGCGGGGGACTACACTAATATTAATCTTGTTAATTATTAATTAGTTGGAGGAAAAATATTAAACTTAGTCATAACACCTCTTGCTCGAAGTATACATTTGCTCATTACATATATGTACCCGATAGCAAATATGTAGCATTCTCATTTTCCATATGAATTAAGCATCGACCATTGACAAGAGCATTTTTAAACATTATGACAATCAACTTGTCAAAACATAACTTAATTAACGAGATTAGTTCATAACATAACAGGAGCAACACATAACCACTTTATTATGAATCATCAAAGCCACTTACACAACACATACATGAATATTCCGATCAACATATCATCAAGGCGATGAATCGATCAGTTATCTTTTACGTATGAAACACACAAAAACAACAAATTCGAAAAAGAAATCCGAAAGAATCAAAGACATACACAAGATCCATGAATTTTAGAAGATATATTCTTAGGCACACTGGAATCCAGATGGAACACTCTTACCACAATAGTTAAGCAACAAGCTCAAAGAAACCGCGACGTTAAGATTAAGCCCCAAAACATTAGCTTTAATGGCGGTGCAAAGACAGACCGCGGCTTCAAGATCAGCCAATCCATCGAGAAGCGGGCAACAAGGAGTTTTCGGAGGAGTTCCGATAACGACATTAATCAAGTCGCCTAATAAATTAGCACAAACACCCAACTTTAGGGCATCTCTAGGGCAACTTCCTCGTGTTGTTGAAGGCGGGTTTTTGTGGTGGTGATGTGGTGGTGGTGGTGGACATGGAACGTTAGCCGAGACTAAGGCGAAGAAGACGAGGTTAAGGCATATGAAGAGGGCAGCTGAGGCTAAGGATTTGGATGCCATGATCACTAAGTTTGTGTTTTAGGGTTTGTTGTGATGGGAAATTTGAAGGGGTTGATTAGGGTTTTTATAGTGGAGATTTGGAGTGGTGTGGAATATTTTATAGGGTGGCCCATGTGAAATCACGGGGAAGATAATATTGATGCATTTATTTTGGGTAATTGGAGAAAGTTGTAAGGGTTTTTTTTTATTTTAGTTCCTGCAATTATGCATGGAGTTTGGAGTTTTGTATTGGCTGTCATATATTTTGTTCTCTGAATTTGTATCCCGTGAATGTTTTAGTGTCAAGGATTGGTTGCATTTGGAGAGTTGTACATACTACATGGTCAGATCTGCATATTACTAATTGTTTATGTAGTGCATTATTTAGTAAGAGAGTAGTAGTGTGACTACTAGATGTGGAAATATACATAATTGACATTTTTGAACATATATCCCTTGTATAAACCGGGGAGTATTATTTGTTTTTAATATAACATCGAGGAGATCGCTTTTACAGATTATACATCAATGTTCATATTCTGGATGATTATGTTCATAATATGAGCCATAGTTCTTTTTAAACGTTTTCAGCGAGTGACGTGGTGACATACTTGTAATTACTGTGAACTTTGGTTTTTTGTTTTGTTTTTTCTCAAAATGACCTTAAATTTTTTTATCGCTCACATCATGAATACAACCGCTCAAATTATGAACATTAATTAGATTGTTATTTGTGAATGTGAAAACTTTGTTTTTCTTACGTTAAGCCTTGTTCTCACCGGAACTTTTCTCAAGATCGAGATCTGTTGGGTTTCGATCATAGAGTAAAGTTCGGGTGTAAATAAGTCTTAATGTAGGAAAAATGAACATATCGCGTTCACAGATTACAAGTTAATGTTCATATTCTGGATGGTAATGTTCATAATCTGGGCAGTAAATTTTTTGAACGTTTTTAGTAAGGGACGCGGTGGCATACTAGTAATTACTGTGAACTTTGTTTAACCGCACACTCAACCATTTTTCACCGTACACTCACTTAAGGACTACACGGCGTGTAGTTGGAAAATTTCTGGAAAAAATCCGGTTCACCCCACGTCATGTAGTTGGAAACCGGTCCAGAATTAAAATTTAAATATATTTTAATAAAAAAATAAATTAAACAGGATCGGGACATGTGGTGAACCAGATGGGTCAACTACATATTGTGTAGTTGGATCGGGTGTCGTGTAGTTGGACCGGAGCCGACTACACGTCGTGTAGTTGGACTTTAACGGCTAAAATAATTAAGTGTAGGCCAACTACACGTCGTGTAGTTGGACCAGAAGCCAACCGCTAACAAAAAACGGTAACAAAATTTTGAATTAAAAATATTAAAAAATATCTGAATTTTTTTTAAAAAAAAATGGTGTAACTGCTGACGTCATCCTGGATTGATAATGAACCGGTTTTCCAAAATAATATTTATTTTTAAAATCATTTTTTGAACCGGTTTGAAATAAATTAGTAAACCGGTTTTGGAAACCGGTTTACTATTGAACCGGTTTTGGTAACCGGTTTACTATTGAACCGGTTTATTCCAACTACACGACGTGTATTTGGTCTAATTTCCAAAAAAAAAAAAAATTGTTCAAGCCAACTACTCGTCGTGTAGTCCCCAACTGAGTGTACGGTGAAAAAACGTTGAGTGCGCGGTTTTCCCGCGAAATTTTATCACCCAGATTATGAACATTACCACTCAAATTATGAACATTAGTCTGTTATCTGTGAACGCAAAAAAACTTCGTGTTTCCTACGTTATGCCTTGTTCTCATTCAAATTCTTCTCTTTGAACCTATAGTATTAAATAAAATAAGGGGCATTTGATATTTTTTCCTTAATATGTTTGTGAAAAAACGAGTTCATAATATCTCTTAAAAAAAATAAGAATCGAGTAATACGTAGGAAATAATTGACAAATTTTGAAGAAATAAATCTAAGTACTAAAACCATGATTTTGTGATAAACTCATTTTTTGCTGCATATTAATATTATGCTGCAGCATACAACCCACCAAAAGAATTGGCCGACGTAGTTAAATTTTTATAACAAAGCTTAGCTTAGTGCCGACGTAGTTAATCTTGGCAGAACTGGCCGGTATACAATAACCTTAATCTATTATTGATGCAGAGACCTGTACTTAATATCTTGAGTTTATCGATCCAGAGGAGTTAGGTTAAGTATAAACGTAAATATGTTTCCACCGAAAAAAGAAACGTAAATATGTGTATTGATATGAAACGCAAAGATATCATCTAATAATACTTCATTATTATTATTATACGCATAAACGAATAAAAAAGGATGTATTTGGATATATATACATTAAAAACTATATTTGGTTGTATAAAAGTTTAAAATGTATTATTGTTGAATATTAACACCGAGAAGAGTTGAAGGATGAGGGAGATTCCTGAAATAGACAGAGGAGAAACTTAGTATACTTATGTTGTCAAACGCACTCAAACATTTAATACATTTTAAAAACGTATTAAATTTTCATTTAACGCATATTAAAATTTAATACAAAATAATGCATTATTGATTTAATGCATTGGAATCCAACCGCACCCAAAGATGGAAATATTAAACAAGGTATTATTTCATGCATATGTAGGACATAAGATTTGGTTTCGTCGAGATTATTAAATGATAAAAGATTACTCCCTCCGTCCCAAAATATAAGAGACATTTGGTTTTCTGACACTATTTATAAGTTAAGAGAATCTTCTCGTTTTCTTCTAATATGTAGAAATAAATATATGCATGTGAAATCTTGTTTGATTCGTCTCAAACGTGTACTTTGACCCTATATAAAAATTATAATTTTTGTCATCGTATATTTAGTGATATTAACGTTACAAAACGTGTCTCGACAAATGTGTCAAAAGTAAATGTCCCTTATATTATGGGAGAGAGTATTAAACAAGGTATTATTTCACTAATATATACTCGTAGTTGCATCACAATAACATATGAACGTCAATATGTTACGTTGTGTTCATAGTTCTGTAGGGTTCATATAAATACATATGGAATACTTAATTCCGTATGTTTTTTTCGTTTGAAATTTTCACACCATTCACAATTCGATATAAATTGCTATTTTATTTTAGCTGAATGTACACTTTTTTTGGCTATATGTACACGAATTGATGCGGTAAAATTTATAATACAGATTAGTCCGGTAATAATTAATGCACATGCATTTCATGGACAAAACGGAAAGTTTTTGGAAATATATGAAAACCTTGTGCGTAAAATTTAACGCATCAGTCTGTGCGTTGAATCTTAACGCACAGATTAAGCCTAATTAATCTTCTTGTTTAATCAGGTTTAATGGGGATTAAGATTCGGTGCGGTAATATTTACCGCACAGACCTGTACGGTAATATATATCGCACATGTTTTTTTAACGCACAATTTTTTTTGGCGTATGCCCTATACTGTATTAGTATATTAACCAACAAATAAGGTAAATATCAATACTTCCTCAAGCACCGTACGACCACTGTGAGGTCTTTGTTTCGAGTCTCAACTCCAACCACTACTACAGATTGGGCCTAATATAGCATGGAATATAACCCGGGCGTTCAATAGGCGTTATATATTCTTAGTTTCTAAAAACAGTCACAGAATATATTCCAGACCTATAAACATAAATCGTAAACTATAAACTATAATATATAAATTATAAACCATAAAATATAAACTACAATCTATAAATTAGTTAATAGTATAAAATATAAATATATTATTAAAATATTTCTTACATGCGACCCCGTACATGGTACGGAAACACACGCTAGTTTCATTTTGAATGGATACATGATTTGGTTTTTTGGCGCTTTGATGCGGCTTTATTCGGTAGTTTTTAACATGATTAAAGAAACAACTAAAACCTGATCAAGCTAAGCTTTGTGCTTAGAAACAACTAAAACAAATAATGGTGCAGCTTTAAGTCAGTAGTCAGCTTCACTTAGCTTCTTGTGTTGAAGTAGGTAGATGTTACATTTGGAGATGAATATGCAGACACTTTATTGTTTTGCCACATAGATATGTAAACACTTGATTCAGTAGAACTTGATTTAGTAGAATAGTACCTAAACATAATTGATATGTTGCTAAGATATATATGTTTGTTGTCTATAATGCAGATGGCTAGAAAGACAGGTGAGCAAATCAACTATGAAAGTTTCTACTGACAAAATCTTCTTTTTTGAAATGGATATTTTTTTATCTATTGGAATTGTTCTTGATAATGCGATTCTTACTTGAGAAGGTACCATTTGAGGGACAAGAAGACAGGTGAAATTCGGACAAGTCCTCCTACAATGTATGACACATGCATCAAGGGCGAACACTGGAAACAATTTATTGAATTAAGTCCATCTGAGGAGCTCAAGGTATTTCAGAGTTTGTAATATATAGTTTATTCGACATATATTTTAATTGGTCACAGAGAAAGCTTACAGTTATTTTTGAGAGAAATGTTACAGTTATTTCCTTTTTTTGTCTTCTGTTGCTTGTAATATAAATTCAGGAGGTATTTTTTCATTCTTGCAGATTGAGATGCTGAATTAGCTGACCTGATTACTAAATTATTTTATCAAATTGCTTTTTCTGTTTTAGAGATGAGCGCCTGCATGAGAAGCTTATTTAGTTTCTGTATATTGAAAGGTGCGGTGGTGTTGGTACGCAACGGAGAGGGAAAACCTCCTATAACTAGTAAGCTAAATTTTTCGCTTTTGATGACAAATCATTCTTTCAGATCTATTTCTAGCCCTAATTGATCAATTATGTAAATCTAATTTATCAGCATAAAAGTATTTCTCTCGTCTTTCGAGGTGATGTCGTGGTCTCTTTTGAGGATCTTGAGTCATTACAGCTATCATCACATGTTTTTTTATCTCTGACAAACTCAAATGTTTAGAGGTAGGTGCAGTTTGTTCAGCCAGCTATCGTCAAACTCTTTTGAGGATCTTGAGTCATAATTCCATTTTTGAATTATGTCATATGAGTAGTTATCGTCATGTGCTACATCCAAGACGTTCTATCTCTTTAAACTCCAATGTTATATAAAGTAAAATGCATGAGATTAAGTTTTGTATATCCAACAGATCGATGTACTTGATATACATTTTTGATGATGATACCCTCATGTACAACCTACCCTCAGGATTACATTCTGACTCTATCCTTCATTGGTTCATGCAACTTCCCAGAAATTGGATGCGTCTACATTTCCTGCGAGCAATTGGTGTTGCAATGTCTATGTGAGAAGGTATCACTGCAGATGCTATAACAGCTTTGCTTTTCCGCGTTCTTTCCCAGCTTGCTTTACCTTTCCGCGTTCTTACAAACAGCAGGTAACTTATATTTTAGGCTTCCATTATTGCATAATTTATAATCCACACCAAGTATATTCTTGGAAATAGATTCAACAAATCTTTTCTTACCATGTTTTTATCACTATTGTCTAGTGTGAAGTGCTTGCTGCAACAGTGAAACTAAATGTGTTGTGCATTTTCATTTCCGTTTCCAAATAAACAACAAGTTTGATCAAGATTAGGTACAAAACGAGCGATCTTGTCTTTTGTTGTGGCTCGACCAACAAGCCATCTGATGAAAGCACATCTCGGAATGTTGTATGACATCCACACAACATTACCCCAGGGTATGGTTGGTATTTGAGGGGACAAAGTTGGTAAATTGACTTACAAAATTCTTTCTCTGATGAGGAACTCCAAACACTAACTCATGAGAGTTGTTTGAGACACTACTGCTGATACTGAGTTTATCTCGGATTTTGATAAGACTCTTCCACATCCAGCTATCAGATTCCTCAACGTTACTGTCCCATACGTTCATCCCTCTGAGAAGGGAATGTCGAGCGCAAGAAACCCATATATTATTATCATCTCTGTCAATTTCTAGAATATGTTTGGTCAATTGACTGATTCCAAGGTAGAATTTATTTGAAGCCAAGACCACCTTCCTCATGGGACCTACATACATCTATCCATGCAACAAGACGATTTTGTGCTACTCCAAAGATATACTTAGCAAAGTTGTGAGCTGCTTGATCAGTTTTTTTTTTTTTTTTGAAAAGGTTAAATATATATATAAGAGCAGTAAAATTACAAAGTCGTTACGGGTCTTCCAAACATAGTCAGTCTAATAATCTCATTTGCACAATCAGAGGAAGAAGCAATAGGCGAGTTAGAGTATGAGAAGACAAAGTCGTTACGGGTCTTCCAAACACTGTACATCAGCAAGGCTGCGGGTCTGAGTCTGAAACTTCGATGGCCCAACCCAAGATAATAACTGAGAAAAGCAGTCAGCTAAGGAGGAAGGCGGATTCGGCCATTTGACCCAATGAAGAACACGACGCAAAATGCAGCTGACAAAAGGGCATATGAACCAAAGATGGTCATTAGTCTCAAGGGCCTCACCACAAAGGACACATAAATCATCCACAAGAGGAACCCATCTAGAAACTCGATCTTTCGTAGGAAGGCGACCATGCAAAGCCAACCACGAAATGAAAGAAGACTTGGGCTGATTCAGACCATTCCAAAGAAGCTTATCCCAAAGCAAAAGCTCCCCCCGGTTTCTCAAAATATCATAGGTAGCCGCACTACTGAATTTACCGGAGGGAGACACAAGAAGATTAAATAAGCTAGCAGAATCACCGTGACAAAGAAGAGTGCCGCGGATTCGGAGCAGATTTTTCCACGTCCAACTATCAAGGACGCGTTGCTGAACTTCCCAAACAGACTCATGGGAGACATACTGATTGACAATCCAAGACTTCCAGAGGCTCTGAGAGGTGGGCGAGGCAACATCAAACAGAAGTTGGTCGCTCAGAAGTTGGTCGCTCTATCATAAAATCTCTTAAACCCCATTAATTAGTTGTATACTTTGGGAATAGAAAATCGGATTAGGAATGAGATAATACTTATTTTGGTGTTTGGTATAAGTAGCTATGTGTATGAAATATTGATGCTAAGGAATGACCTATATCACCCCCACATATCCAATTCTGGTACCCAAATAAAAACAAGGTATAAGTTATGCTTATTTTGCATTTTCTTTTTCATTCCCAACTTCATTCCAGAATATACCAAACAAAATTAATATTTCAGAAATCTCTCAACCTCATTCTCGATTCCAATCTGATTCCGCCATCATACCAAACGAGCCCATTAACATTAATCTGGATGAGTTGTCTTACAACTATCATAAGTAGTATGATGGGGGTGGTCGAGTACTGGGTTCTTAGTAACCTTTTGGAGCATGATTCCATTTGGTCGGTTGCTAGCAAGCCCTCTGATAGTTAGAGTTGGCGTTGCCTTTTGGCGGTTCGAGACAATCTTCTTCGCGGCTCCTCTGTTGCTATCAATGTTCCTCTCCTTTCGGATGCAAATGATAAGTTCTCTACTTATAATGTCTACAATTTGTTGAGAAACATTGGCCCATACTGGATTTGGGGGAAAATTATTTGGAACTGACTTCACACCCCGAAGTTCTCGGTTACTACGTGGATGGCTCTTCACAACAAGCTTCCCACCAAGGATCACATCTCTCGATGGACTACTCTTCCTAACACTCTTTGCTGCTTGTGTAATGCTGAAAATGAGTCGACTAATCATCTTTTTAACACTTGCCCGTTTGCTTGGACTGTGTCGGGTGACATCCTTGATTGGCTCCAGATTGTCCATAGGGAGAACAATTTCCATAGTTGGTTTGAGTGGATCCTCCACCATCAACGGACGAATCGCAACCTGTTTGATCTTGTTGGCGTTGGATTCTCCTCCTTCATTTATTTTGTTTGGTGGCTGAGGAATGATATATATATATATATCACCTTCAACAATGGGGTACGTTGCTTGTGCTCGTACTTGCTCTCGGCGGATCATCACTCATGTTCGTAGTTGTGTTAGTGCTCATGGTCTAAAACTGATCCTTCCCCGGGGTGGAGTTTTGTCATGAGCATTTCTTCTTTTCAAAAAAAAAGATTGGGTGTTTTTAGAGCATTTTTCTTTTGATTATTGTAATCTATAATTCACATTCATAATAAAAACAGATCTCCTTCTGCTTATGAATTTAACCAAAACATACGAAGTTGGTAAACATGTACTTTGTCTTCTCGTTTATTATGTTTATCTTTCTCACATACGTCACCATAAATCATAATACCGTGCATTAATACAAACTTTTAGCTTTTAATATATTTTTTCTTATACTTTCAATCAAAACACATTACATTGCCTTCAATCAGAATCGTCACGTTATAATTCTTTTAGAACAACTTTAATCACGTTAGAGTTCGACTAAGTCTATCACCTTGAAGGCTACACATCTGATCTATAATGCAAATCATTTTTCACTATCTAGACTTGTCATGATCGAGCAAGGGTGAATGGCCTTATTATAATGTACGTCCTTCTTCTAACTTTTCTTTGGCCTTCCTCTACCCTACAACCCTCATCACTCTTACACAATAGAAGCTTGATCTCCTCAACATGTGCCCAAACTAAAGCTTGTATATCCAAAATGGTACTCCCTAGCTAGTCCCTGCGTCCCTATTTGTTTGTCCACTTTGACCATCCTACACTATTTACATGTTGATACAATTTACTCGATTATTCTCAATCTATGAGAAGAAACATAGTCATGCATATGTGATCTTGATTGATTCGTCTCAGTGAACATTTTAACATCTAAGTTTTTATAATTTTTAGTAATATGTAGTTAGAGATATTAACGACGCAAAACTCATCTCGACAAACGTAAAAAGTACAAAGTGGACAAACAAATAGGGACGGAGAGAGTAGTAGCTAGTTACTACAGTATTATTCAAAATAAGGTAAGTATAGTATAGTTTTTGGGCCTCCTCAATGGTACGAAACTCGTTTGGGACAGAGGCCTCAAATATGTCATCTTTGAATCAGATTCCAAGTTGTTGTTTTTTTAAAAATGTAAGTATATTGAAGAAGGGAGATTACAAGGGAGAAAATGCAACAAGCTGCAAAATCCAATTCTACAACCACCTCTAGGAAGAATAAGTTTTATATCATGAGCACGAATACAACTTCTAACATATATAACTAATGATGAGCCGAGAACAAGTGCGGGCGCAAGGAATAACGTCGTTGAAGATGGTGTCATAACTAATCAGATTCCAAGTTAGTTATTGATCTCGTACACAAACTCATCCATCCAAACCAACCCTGACTAGCCTTGTTACCAGTTGTCAAGGCTTCATTCGTAGAGCTTGGTCCGTCCAAGTTCGACATGTCTTCTCAGAAGCTAATTCTGGAGCGGATTCGCTGGCTTCTTTGACCCTCTCCGTTCTCATAGGGCTTTTCCTCTTTACTTCGCCCCCTTCTTGTATTGTGAACATTCTTAGCGACGATGTAAGGGGTCGAACTACACCCCGGGTTATTCCAAAGTAGTTCGTGTTTGCGGACTCAACTCGATTTTCCCAAACAACAAACCAACACATTCTTAGGGAATAAGGAATAGTACTGAATAGAGTCTACTACTTCTGAATTGCAGAACTGCAGTCATTTACATATTTCCAAACAACAAACCACACAATCCTTACATAAGAAACATTTATTAATATCATAATTCTTCATCCCTCCGTTCCATCCCCTGCCACACTACTCTCTACAACAACCTTCGTCTAACCATTCAACAACAACAACAAACAACAGACGAATTGTGTTCCAGTGAGTGCTACAGAGAACGCCACACACCCTTCACCCGGCACGAGCATGAACGCAGCCAGCATCATCACCACGCGACACCGTCACGTAACAAGGCGGCTCGTACCCTCCTCCAGCCTGGGGTCCACCGGCATGCTTCATAAACTCTTCAGGGGTATAAGGGTAATTGTGACACATGCATATTATCCTGATACGCTCATCTGCACCCTTGTTGAGGTACCCTTTGACGATGACCTCACCCGAACCGGGTCCGGATCCGGACCCGCGAGGAGGTGGAGGCGGATAGTACATCGGTTTGGGGAAGATAACTCGTTCGTTGTGTTCGACACATGGCTTTATCTTCTTGGACTTAGGGTTAGGGTTTGAAGAGGAAGATCCGCCGTTGTGTTCTTCAATCACCATTAGCGCCTTGGAGTTTTTGTCCGCCGCCATCTCTCTCTGCTCACCTGAGTTTCCTCCTAATTAAAATGATTTTTTAGTTTTTTGGATTATTTGTTTCATCAATCTTTTTTTTTTGAGCACTGTTTCATCAATCTTGATTAAAGTTACATGTATCTATGTTGGAAATGAAAAAAGAACAAAAAAGTGACAATAGTGATGTATCAAATTATACTCTTAGTTTTATATAGGAAGTCAACCAAGAAAGTACTTGTGTTTATATCCTTTTTTTTAATTATAGGTGATAAGAAAAGAAAAATTAATATTATAAGGATAAAGTTGGTAAAAAGAATAAAAAATTATAAAAAAAGAAATTTAACTTTTAGTAATTGATTTGAGTCTAGATAGACATGTATTAATTAACGAAGAGCAGGTATAATTTCAAGTTGTAAATCAATTATCTGTCCTAAAATTTCAAATTAGGTCACAACTCTAACAGAAAATTGCCTATTCTGTCTTCTACAAGTAGACACCAAAATCGAGATTACAGTAAGAGTTGACCAATAACAATTAATCGAAACGCCAATTATGAAAAATAGTAATACCACGAACCTAATAATTACTCATCCGTTTTGCAAAATAAGTCCCGAAAAATCTTTCTCTTTTTAACAAAATACAAGTCTTTCTATGTTTTTTTACAAATTTTTATATTTCACCTTATTTTTTATAGACGGATTCTACTTAGAGAAATTATATATTGAATGTTGTTAAATTATGTAAATAAATGAAAGATAATTTAATCTAAAATTATAAGGATTTATATTATTAGACGGAGGAGGTAAGTAAAAAATTAAAAACCATACCTATGGAGAGTGCTTTTCCACGTGAAGGTGCAGGCGACGGACCCATCTCCGACCCCCGAATAAACTCCGGGTTGGTCGGTGGTGGTGGCCCGAACCGGCTCGGGTCCCGATCCAACATCTGTCTTTTGAGGTTGGATCGGATCTCAGCGTTTCTTGCCATATGTCTTTCCCTCCTCATCAGCGCAATGTGCCTCCTCCTCTCCTGTGGAGACGGAGGAGGCATGTCCATCGCCCCGATGAGGTTCGCCTCCTTAGCAACCGTTTCCGAACCGCGTCCGAGCGAGAGCTCAGTGACGGGAAACTCGGCCGCGTACTCGATCGAATCGGACTCGGGACCGATGAAATTGTAGAAGAATGGCGGCCGATACTTGTCGGAGTTGCTCATCTTGAGTGAGGAGTAAATATAGTATTAAATTGATGTTGGTGAGGAGGAAGGAGGAGGGCGAGATAGGGTATTTAAAGGATTGTGAGACGGTGGAAACGACGTCGTTTCATGAGGTTGTGTAAAAGAGTCGGATCCACGTGGAGGAATATGGTGGAGATGAGGGCTCGAGAAATTTTTTACGGTTGGGGGTAGTTTGGGTATTTGTGAGGGATTGCTTTGCATGAAGCCGGTGAGAAAGAAGGAATTATGGGCAAAAAATTGGAGTTGAATTGCGTAGGGATTTTCGAGAGGTGATTGTTGTCTTTGTATGAGGATCCACAATAGTTCTTACACGTGTCGCATCACTGCAATCTAGTATTTCAGGTGAGTCTATGTTTTTTTTATTCTTCTAATCATCGACTTGTACGCAATAGTTTGGTCTCCTACTCTCTTAGGTTTTAGGGTTCATGTCGATAAAGGAGGAAAACTTTAGCTTAGACATTTATTGCCCGTATTGTGTAAGTTTAACTCGTGTGTTTTCAAAATTTGTGTTTAGATGGTATGTTTTAGGGATTGTTTGGATGTCGTCTACTTCATAAATGAAACCGTTTAAAAGTCGTTAAGATTTTTTTAATGTTCGGTTAACTGATTTAAGACTTTTTGTCGGAACTGGATAAGACGTACTTTTTGTCGGCTTAGAAATGAATTTTATGATGCCTTATTAGGTTGTCTCCCAGTTAGACAGAATCTGATGTACGACAATAGTTACAAGATGTGTTTATAACGACTATTCAAATAACGAAGTATGTGAAAGACTTATAAGTACCTAAATTCGTTATATATGTATTTAGAAAATCACCCTTTTATTCTCAATAAGGAACTTCCTTTATATCTGTAAGTTTTCATTATTGTTCATCTTTGTTGGCGGAATAAGGTAACTAATGTGCAAATGATATGAAAAGACAATGATTGCGTTTATATAAGACGACAAACTCCAACCCTGACAAGATTATTAACGATTTCTTGACCTCAGTTTTTGTACACTCATTGAAGAAACATTTCTTCGAACCGACAAAAGAGAAACAAACACGCCATTTAGGGATTGTTTGGATGTTGTTTACTTCATAAATGAAGCCGTTTATAAGTCTGAAGATTTTTCGAATGTTCGATTAACTGATTTAACGACAATTCTTGATCTTGTCGCAACTGGACATGACTTTTTGTCGGCTTAGAAATGAATTTTATGATGCCTTATTAGGTTGTCTTTGTCAGACAAAGTCTGATGTGCGACAATAGTGACAAGATGGGTTTGTGTTAATAAGGTAAGAAGCTTTGATAACGACTATTCAAATAACGACATGGATGGTCCTCTTAGTTATAAGTTATAACATGCGCAAGATTTAAAAGTACCTAAGTTCGTCATATATGTATTTAGAAAATCACCCTTTCATTCTCAATAAAGAGCTTCCTTTATATATGTAAGTAAATGAAAGACTTCATTATTGTTCATCTTTGTTGGTGGAATAGCTAGCTAATGTGCAAACGACGTGAAAAGACAATGATTGCGTTTATATAAAAACGACAAGCTCCAACCCTGACAAGATTAACGACTTCTTGACCTCATTTTTTGTACTCTCATTAAAGAGACGTTTCTTCGAATTACCAACAAAAAATAAACAAACACGTCGTTTAGGGATTGTCTGGATGTCGTTTACTTCATAAATGAAACAGGTTAAAAGTCGTTAAGATTTTTCAAATGTTCGGTTAACTGATCTAACAACAATTTTTTATCTTGTCGATACTGGACATGACTTTTTGTCGGCTTAATTAGAAATGAATTTTATAATGGTTTATTGTCTTTGTCAGACATAATCTGATGTGCGACAATAGTGACAAGATGTGTTTGTGTTAATAAGGTAAGAAGCTCTAATAACGACTATTCAAATAACGAAATGGATGGTGCTCTTAAAAAATTAAGTTATAACATGCGAAAGACTTATAAATACCTTAGTTCGTCATATATGTAATTAGAAAATCACCCTTTTATTCTCAATAAGGATCTTCCTTTATATCTGTAATTAAACGAAAGACTTCATTATTACACTAATTAATGTGCAAACGTCGTAAAAAGACAATGATTGCGTTTATATAAGATGACAAACTCCAACCGTGACAAGATTAGCGACTTTTTGACCTCAGTTTCTGTACTCTTATTAAAGAGGCGTTCTTCGATTCGACAAAAGAGAAACAAACACATGTTCTAGTTCGCTGATGATAAATTGTATAAACTATATGAAAAGACGAAGTTTTTATTTATGTACAACATGCCAAAATCCTCCATCGTTGCTTTGGATGAGGCGTCACTGAAATATTTACCAATCAACCATCTGCAAATCAAAATAAGTTAGATACACATGAATTGTATGAAAATATAAAGATACATACAGTCTAAATCATGGGCATAGATACTTAATAGGTTATGAATAATTGCAACACAAATAAAATTCAGCTAGTAGTAATTGATTCTATCACCAAACACGTGAAGACGATGCAAATAAACTACAAATAAATTAGACATAACGAAAGCAATTTCCGCATAGTAACTGAGACTCTCTCTGGAAATCCTCCATCGTCGCCATCTGAGGGACCGAAGCTAGGATTTTGGAAAGTATCAGTGTAAGAGAATTGCACAAATCAATTTCAGATAAAAATAAATTTGTACCCGAAGAAGGAGAATCCATGAATTTCTTAGCGTTTAGTTGTCGGATCGTGGTTGGTGGAACCTCCAACGGGTTTGGTCTTTTCCGAAGCTATTCGGAAAAAATGTGAAAGAGGGAGAAAAAAAGGAGGGAGCCATTATTAATAGTACAGATGATACACACGATATCATAGTGTGTAAGTATGGTGTTTTAGGGTGAGATTACTGAGTTTTAGGAGCGTCTTGGAGCTATTTCATGCATTTGGAGTGAAGACGATGTATGGAGCTTTATGTTGATATTAGAGACTTATTACAGAAGAAGAAGAGAAGCCAGCAGAAGACCGACGAGAAGACAGAAGAAGACGAAGACATCTAGTGGCGGCGACCGCCGCTCATCCACGTGAAGAAGCTGAGTTATGTACTGGCGGGGACCGCTGCCTCTGTCAGATCCGAAATTGTAATCTTTATTTTCTATTGTTTTTTCTATTTTTCCTTATTTGTTTAAACTCGTTTTATGTTTTATTTTAAAGATATTATTTCTTTATAATTAGGTTAGAGGAGAGCCTGTTCTTCTCTAACCCCGTTTACACTTTTCTTTTCATCAACAGACATTTGTTATGAAGAACTAAGCCCTTTTGCTTAGTTAGACAATTGAAGCATCCGTTTTGATTAAGTTTTGAGATTTCTCGTTCCTTATCAATTGCTTGGAATTAATCTATTCTCTTGCTTGAATCTTTCATGATTAATATTGATTGTTTCTAGCCTGATCATCTAGGTATCGTTTTTATTGATCTATTGCAGAATTGGATTGTTACTGGTTGAGCATATCTAATTCGTAGTAGCAACTGTACTGTGCTAGTATCTGGTTGTGCTAGTCTTATGTGGAGAGAATTGATTTACAACTAGGATAAAAGCTGGTTGTTTTATGCTGATGTATCCTGATTATATTCCTGATCTTAATGTTGCTATTAAACTGAATCTTGATAGTTTCATGGTTGTTTAATTAGTTAGAGCTATTAGTATCTGGTTGTGCTAATAGCTAATTCAGAAAAGGAATAGGAATTTCCATTGCATGAGATATTGAATGAGTTATCTAAGATCAACTTGTCATACGAAGTGTGGATATTTGTTTGGCTGAGCTATTTCCCAATTACTGATTCCATCATCTTTTACTTGTTACTATTTGCATGCTTGGTTACTTAAGACAAACAAAACTCCCCCTTTGGTTAATTGATTGACACATATATTTCATACAGAACTAGAATCTGTCTCCCTGAGGACTCGACCCTTACTTTCCTAGGACTGCATATTAGGTTTGTTTGGATTACTTGCATAGGAGCAATTAGCACGACAAATTGTTGTTATCAAATTGGCGCCGTTGCCGGGAGGCAACAATTCTAATTGTTTTTGTGTGTGACTTGTGTGCCAATCTTGGTGTGAACCTATCTTATGGTTCACACCCGTGCTACTAATAATTTACCCCTTGATTTAGATCCAGAAATTGAGAGAACTCTTCTCCGTACTCGCAAGGCTATTCGTGCACGACATCAGGCAGCTAGAAGCATGGCTGGACGTGTTACTCTTGAATCCTTGACGACACCGGATCTTGTGCAAGCACCTCGAGCAGTGCAATTCCCTGCACTCACTACAGGCGTTAAGTTTGAGCTTAAGACGGGAGTGATACATTTGCTTCCGAAATTCAATGGACTACCGTTAGAGGATCCTAACAAGCACTTAACTGAGTTTCATGAGGTCTGCACTAGCATGTGTCCATCTGATATCACTGAAGATCAGATGAAGATGAGAGCTAGGGAGCATCACTACTTGGGTTGAATTGAAGAAGGTGTTTCTTGATAAGTATTTTCCATCGATTAAGTCCAATCATCTGAAGAAGAAAATCAGCAATATTGAGCAACAATCTAATGAAATTCTCTATGACTATTATGAGCGTTTCAAGAGTCTGGTTACAAGTTGTCCCTATCATGGCTATGAAAAGCATGATTTGATTCTATATCTTCATGGAGGTCTTCGCGAGGATAACCGCAGAATGGTAAATGCTGCATGTGGTGGGAACATCTTGAAGAAGACATATGAGGAAGCCTTAGAGATCTTTGCAACGCTAGCTGATGATTCTAGGCAGTTCAGTGGGAGAGGTTCTCAAACACTTCTAGCAGCAGGCTCTCAATCTACTGTCGACCAGGCTGACTGTGACATTCTGAAAGAAGAAGTGAGACGCCTGAAGCTGAAAGGAACCCCTCAGCAAGCTAAGGCTTGTGAGATTTGCAGAGATAAACTTCATCCAACTGATGCTTGCCCAACACTCCACGAAGAAGCAAATGCGGTTGGAGGATATCAACAAAGGCCCAGGTATGACTCTCAACCCAACAATTACAATTCTGGTTGGAGGAACTCATCTTCATCTACGAAGGATATGATGAAAATGTTGATGCAAAACACATTGCAATTCCAAGAAGCTACAAAATCTAGTATTCAGAACTTGGAACGACAGATAGGTCAGATTTCTCAAGTGGTGAGCAAGCTTGAAGAAAAGGATTCAGGGAACCTCCCATCCCAAACTGAAGAGAATCCGATTATTCGAAATGTGAGTGCAATGTCCTTGAGAAGTGGAATCAAGCAGGATGATGTTCAAGAAAATCAAGCTAGAGAAAAGCCAATTCTGCCTGAGTGGAAACCTGTTGCACCATTCCCATCTGCATTGTAGCGTACCGAGCCACTTAAGCAAGACAAGGACATATTTGAGATGTTTAGAAACGTTGAGGTAAACCGTCCTCTCCTTAATATGATCAAATCTGTCCCTCATTATGCAAAGTTTCTGAAGCAGATGTGCACCACAAAGAAAGCTCAAGACAAGAATAGTCAAAAGAAGGAGAAAGTCGTTGAGCATGTCTCAACTGTATTTTAGAAGAGTCTGCCTAAGAAATGTGGAGATCCAGGTATGTTCACAATTCCATGCACAATTGGAGGTACCAAATTCGATAAAGCTTTATTAGATTTGGGTGCTTCCATTAATGTTTTACCTTCATCTCTATGTGAAACCTTGGGGTTAGGACCTATTCATGAGACTAGAGTAGTTATTCAACTAGCTGATCGATCTAATGTGCGACCTATTGGAGTAATAGAGGATGTTCTTGTTCAAGTTGATGATCTTACTTTTCCTGCTGATTTTTTCGTGCTTGACATGAACCATGATAAACATGCAACCCCTATTCTGTTAGGGAGACCTTTTCTAAAGACTGCAAATACAAATATTAATGTGAGTACAGGTGCTTTGACTATGAAGTTTGATGGGGATAAGGTTCAATACAATATATATGATATGAACCCCATTGAGAAAAATTCTCTAAATGCTATTGATGTGATTATTCCTACTTGTTTGGATAAATTGCAACCTATTGTAGAGAATGTCATAGGAGATCCACTTGTAGATGTTGTTTTATCTACCAATTTGCAGGAAGTTCAAGCTATTTTAGACCCCGACGGTAACTCTCCTTCTCATCCATTGGGCATTCGCCCCACTGAGCTAACCTTGTCAGGCGAGAAACCATTGTCTTCTAGTGTACATGCACTTAAGATTGAACTTCAACAGCCGCCCGATAAGATCAACAAAGGGAAAGAGAAGGACATTACTTTCATGGCTAAGGATAAGGTGGTCAAAGTGAATGGAAAAAGGTTTAGATCCTTCCATGTGTGGTTCAACAAAGAGTTCAAGAAATGATCGGTTATCTCGAAACGGAATGGTGTCAGCTGAATCATCTGAGTACGATGTCGAGCCACGACATTAACTAAGGCGCTTATCGGGAGGCAACCCGATGATAGGTAGTTATTTTCTTCAATAAATCTCTCTCACATTAATTCTCTTTCGTACGCTTTTGTTTGGAACTAAGTTGTGCAGGAAAACCATTGGAAGATGCCACGAAGTGAAGGCAGCGACCAGGCAGCAAGCGGGCAGCGACCGCCGCCAGACCTACGGCAACCGCCGCCCAAAAGCAGCCCTCGCCGCCAATTCCTTTTGGCTACGACATTTTGACATTTAATTGCAGCGACCACTGCCAAATGGCGACGACCGCCGCTTTGCCGGCCTACGGCGACCGCTGCCCCAAAAAAGCGGCGATCGCCGCCAATTCATTTTTGCTACGGCTTTTATCAATTAATTGCAGCGATCGCTGCCTCTCAGGTATGGCTTCTAAACCCGAGCGGAAAAAAAGAATATGTGAGATAAATAAAAATCAAAAAAATCAAAAAAAAGAAAAAAATAGAGTGCAGATGTCGATTATCTCTTCTCTTCACCCTCACCCTCACTTTACCAAACTCAAACACAAACCCACTTTCCCCTTTCTCTCCCACAAAAACCCTAAAAATCCTCCCCTCCCTCCCACAAGCAGCAGCCACCGATTCTCTCTCCTGCTCCTCCCACCCAGTCGGCGACCGCCACCCCTTGTTTATATCCGACGCACAGCAGGAAGCGACCGCCGCCAAACCAGCAGCGACCGCCGCCGTCTCCACCACATTTCACACTTCGTCGGATTTTGTGCTCTCTCCTCGGTTTCTTCCCGTTTCCGACATCACCGGAGTCTAATCCAAGCCCCACTATCTTCAACTTCGGTTTGGTAAGCCCCCTCTTGACCTAGAACTTGAAATTCGAATTCTAGGGTTTGGGCTATTTGGTTGATGATTTGTGGAAGATATTGTTATTTGGTTGATGATTTGTGGAGGATATTTCTATTTGGTTGTTGTTGAGGATTGATTGGAGTTGATAATAGTGATTGTTGAAGCTTTGGTTTGCTTTGGAGGATTATTTTTGGATTTGAGCTTCTTGAGAATTTTGGTGTGGTTATTGTTGCTCTTGGTTGTTGTTGCTTGTTGTTGCTCTTGGTTGTTGTTGTTGTTGATTGAATGATGAAGCGTACCGCTAGCTCTCGTCCATAGTCGAATCCTGTTTGTGCCTAAAAATACGGCGACTATGGAACGCGTGAAAGCTACGCGTAGAAGGATAGAGGCGACGCGACGTATGAAACGGAAGATGGCATCGACGTGACGTTATAAAGAAGAACGTGTCGTTAAGCTATGGGAATTAGGTCAGCCGCCACTTAGTTACCTTGTTCTATATTATATTCGTGTAAATGGTAAAGGATAAGATGAATCAAATATCTTTTACCATATTTATTATATCGTTAGAAGGAAAAGGAAAAGATATTATTTCCTTAGTAAGATCCTAGGGTTAACCTATATAAAGGTTAACGCCAACCTTTTGTAGAGACATGGTACTACGCCGTAATATCAATACCACAAGAAAGTTCAAGTTTCAACCTTATTCTCTTGTCTCGTTCTCTTAGTGTTAAGATTATACCGTTCTCTTTGATTTTTGCCCTACAATTGCTTAGTTATCATCTCGTTGATAATTTCGCTACAAACAATTGGCGCCCACCGTGGGGCTAGATCAAAAAAAAGGTGTCGTCTTTCCACATAAAGGGAACCTCTTTTTTGCAGGAAGCCATGACGTCTTCGATGCCGCCCCAAGGAGAATCTCTCACCGTCTTAGGAGGACCACCGTCTCACGCAAGCTCCAGTACGAAGAGACTCGAAAGGACCATCGAAGACCAAGGCAAATCAGTCCCAGTCCATCTCTCCAGAGCCTCCAACAAGAACTCACCCATCACGTTCGAAGAGCCAGACGAAGAGGTCAAGCACCATGACAGCCTGGTGATCTCCGTGATAATCAAAGATTGACAGCCTGGTCGACCAATATCATCGCCCTCTCCGTTATCCTTGAACTCGGACTCTCCATTAAAGATATCTATGGAGGATTTAGCGGAGAAATTTCAGAGATGTTAGGAGAGATCACCCTCGAAACGTCCGTCCAAGGAGTCAACCTCCCAACCCAATTCGCAGTAATGGAAGCAAGATCCCCATACAACGCCATCCTAGGAAGACCATGGATTCACGGAATGAAAGCGGTCCCATCCATATATCACCAATCCCTCAAGTTTCCAACGCGTTGGGGAATACGCGAAGTCAAAGGCGACCCGTTTACGGCCAAAGAGTGCTACAGAATCGGTATGGAGGGAATCACGACGCCAAAGATCCAAAAAGACGAAGTAAAAGAGTTCCAAGTAAAAGCGTCCAACAAATACGTAAAACCAAAAGTCCAGAATTGGAAGACGTTGCCGTAGACGGTAAAAATCTAGAAAGGATCGTAAAAATAGGTACTGACGTTCCCGAGAAAATCAGAGGGGAACTAACGGCGTTCCTAAAGTCAAAGAGTCAGTGTTTCGCCTGGAGCCATGAAGACATGACTGAAATATCCCCTGACGTAATGCTCCATAGGTTAAACGTCGACCCTAAGTTCGTTCCGGTAAAGCAAAAAAGAAGAAAGTTCTCCCCTGAACGCAACAAAGTGGTGGATGAAGAAGTTAAGAATCTCCTCGAAACAGATAAAATACGAGAAGCAAAGTACCCCGATTGGCTAGCCAACGTCGTAGTAGTTCAGAAGAAAAACGGGAAATGGAGGGTATGCGTCGACTTCACGGATCTCAACAAAGCATGCCCCAAAGATTCTTTCCCCCTCCCCCATATAGACGCCATGGTAGAAGCCACAGAAGGTCACGAGATGTTGACGTTCATGGACGCGTTCAGCGGATATCATCAGATTCAATTGGACTCCAAAGATCAAGAGAAGACGGCGTTCATCACCAATCAAGGCATTTAGTGCTACAAAGTCATGCCTTTCGGCCTCAAGAACGTTGGAGCAACATACCAACGCTTGGTTAATAAAATGTTCAAAGAGCAAATAGGAGATACCATGGAGGTCTATATCGACGACATGTTGGTAAAGTCCAGAAAAGCCGAAGATCACGCAACACACTTGAAAGAGGCGTTTGAAATCCTGGAAGAGTACAACATGAAGCTCAACCCTACCAAATGTTCTTTCGGAGTCTCCTCGGGGAAGTTCCTCGGATACGTCGTGACCCAAAGAGGGATAGAAGCCAGTCCCGAGAAAATAAAAGCCATACTCGATCTCGAGTCTCCACGATGCGTAAAAGACATACAAAAGCTAACCGGAAGGGTCGCCGCCTTGAATAGGTTCATCTCCAAAGCCTCCGATAGGAATCGCCTCTTCTACGACACCTTGAGGAAGAACGAATCCTTTTCTTGGACGGAACGCCATGAAGAAGCGTTTATAGAACTCAAGCGTTACCTGACAAGTCCATTACTCCTAGCAAAGCCAAGAGACGGAGAACCATTATTCATATACCTAGCAGTGTCCGAAATAGCTGTTAGCGCCGTCCTCGTCAGAGAAGAAGGAGACGAGCAACAACCCGTTTATTACGTGAGCAAAACGTTGTCCTTAGCGGAAGCGAGATACTCGGCGATGGAAAAGCTAACGTTGGCTTTGGTCATGGCGTCGATAAAGTTGAAACCCTATTTTGAGTCGCATACCATCGTAGTACGAACGACATCTCCATTGAAAAACATAGTGAAAAAGCCAGAGCTTTCTGGAAAAATGACGAAGTGGACGATCCATCTAGGCGGCTATGCCATCATTTATGAAGGAAGAAGAGCGATAAAATTCCAAGCACTTGCAGATTTTATAGCAGACTTCAGTCCGACGCTAGAACAAGAAGCCGCCTCTCAAGTCAACAAAGTGGAAATCGCAAAATGGACTCTACACATAGACGGAGCGATGAACCAGAATGGAGTAGGTCTGGGCGTCGTTCTCAAGTCGTCACAAGGGGATAGAGTAGTGCAAGCAATAAGGTACGATTTCAAAGCAACGAACAACGAAGCCGAATATGAAGCGCTGATCGCCGGCTTACGTATCGCCATCGACCTAGAAATTCAAAAGCTAGACATCTACTGTGACTCGCTATTAGTAGTCAATCAAGTTCGAGGCGAGTATTCAACCAGGGATTCAAAGATGACACTATACATGAACGTAGTGAAGGAGCTGTTCGAAAGATAGAAGATTGTCAAATTAGGCAAATCCCCAGAGACGCCAACGCGCAGAAAGACGCGTTAGCTAAACTCGGATCTTCGATAAATCCCCGCGAGTATCAGAAGATCCCGTTCCTCCATTTAAGTAACGCGTCGATCAACAAAGAAGCCGCCCCGGAGCAAACTATCGCCGTAAGAAGCCAAGAATCATGGGTGACGCCTTACTATGAATGGTTACAACACGGACGACTACCAATCAACGCGTACGATGCAAGGTTGTTGCGGCGGAAAGCAACTACTTTCGTTGTAGATAAAGGGAAATTGCTGAAATGGTCGTCGAACGGCGTATTCCTAACGTGTCCTTCGGAAGAAAAGATCCAAGATATCCTACGCGAACTACACAACGGAGAGTATGGAAATCACTCCGGAGGAAGAAGTCTAGCAGCCAAAGCACACTCAACCGGATATTACTAGCCCACAATGAAGGAGGACGCGTCAAATTACGTCAAGAAGTGCGACGCTTGCCAAAGACACGCTCCAATCCCACATCAACCAACAGAAAAGCTCCACTCTATAACCTCTCCCTGGCCCTTCATGCAATGGGGGATGGATATAGTAGGCGCCATGCCCTTAACGTTAGGACCGAAGACGTTGATGCTCGCCGTCACGGACTATTTCTCTAAATGGGTGGAAGCTGAAGCATTCAAAAGTATCAAAGATTCCCACGTCATATCCTTCCTCGAGAGAAACGTCCTTACAAGATTCGGAATCCCACATACTATCGTGTGCGACAACGGATCGCAATTCATCAGCAAGAACATCGTGCCGTTCTGCGAGAATAAGGGGATACATACTCGACGCCCAGATACCCTCAAGCAAATGGCCAAGCAGAATCAAGCAACAAGGTAATTGTAAGTAACCATAAGAAAAGAATAGAAGAATGTCGGGGTAATTGGGCAGACCAACTCCAAGCTATAGTATGGGCCGACAGAACGACGCCCAAAAGAGCAACAGGAAGAACACCTTTCTCACTCGTATACGGATGTGAAGCCGTACTACCGATCGAAGTGGCAGTACCAACCGAAAGATATCGATCTCTCCCCGAAGAAAGAAACTCCCCCATGATGACGTTCATTATAGACACGATCGATGAGCTAAGAAGCAATGCGGCACTAAGGATCGCATCACAAAAGCAAATCGCCTCCCGAAGATACAATCGACGAGTAAAAGCCAGAACTTTTTAAGTAGGAGATTGGGTCTCAAGAAAAGTATTCCCAGACACCGAGGATAAGAGCGTCGGGAAACTCGCCGCGTCCTGGGAAGGTCCACATCAAATAGCACACAAGTCGTAGGGAGAGGAGCCTATGAACTCACAACACCGGAAGGAACACCATTGATGCGCTCTTGGAACGCTACTCACCTTAAAAAGTACTATCATTAAAAGATAGTCAATGTGATGATTCTTTGCCATTTCGCATGATAAATTCTTAAGATGCTCTCTCCCCCTCTTTACTATTTTCTTATCAAGTACGTCTTAGCATTGAAACGACCAGGGGGTCGCGTAGATTAGGGGTAGTTTTATAACGTCTTCGTGTCAAGTCATCATGATTATGTAAAAGCATAAGCATATTTTCTCTCCAAACGTGTCAAGCATGCCGAGTTGTTTCTTTTTAAAATACTTGCTCTCTGTCTCTGGTACAACACCCAAGCTTAATAAGGCCGCGGCGAAAATCCGCGCCGGGGGCGAATTTCGTCAGTCTACGCGTAGGCGACGTTAGCCGAACCGCCGACCCCGAGTCGAAGCTTCCTATGATCATTAGCGACGTGTGGCAATGGTCATAGGGATTGAAGCCCGGCACCTCACGAAACCGGCATGGTGCTCTGGGGAAGAAGGGAAACCTATCGCCACCACCCATCTCCAAGAACGCTGCTCACGCCTTCCACGGCCCCTCTGAGAGTCATGAATCCACGGGCAATTCGCCAAACCGGCAGGGACGCGTCCACCGGCATCGTAAGTCCTAATACTGAAGAAAACGAACGACATACACGATGAATAGGCCCGTCGATTAAAAGAGTTCGACGTCGACCTAAACGCTAGCGTGAGGCAACATATCCACCTTTAAAGTAAGGGGTAACGTCACAAGCTGATAAAAATCACACGCTGACCTACGTCCGCCACTCGCTTCTGGGTTCGGAGGAAATGTTGGACCCAACATTCATATAAGACGACAAATAACCTAAAGTAAGTCGCATTGACCGAAACACACAAAAGGTAAGCAACGACATCAAGTCTACAAAAAGATTCATGTTTGACGAACCCAATTCTCCCAAAGTTAGATTCGTCAAAAGGGGATAATAGTCCTACTAAACAAAAACAAAGTTGCAAACAAAGAAGTATCTAAAGAGAAGGAGGCAAAACACCACCCTCAGAAGCATCACCATCTAAAGCAAATGCTAAAGTAGAAGAATTTGAAGAAGCATGCAAAGAAGAAACTCCCTCAGGCGGAACAGGGTAAAGTACAGGAAATTCGCCACGTTCACGTTCCACATCCCAATCTACGTGACGACCTGCCCGGAACTCCTCCATCACCTCAATACGAGATGACCATGAGTAATAAGTGCCGACTTCCCGTAAGTTCTTCTCATATAACTTCGCCCTCTCCTCGGCGTCAACAGTAAGAGACGCAACCTTCCCATCTAGCACCACTATACGCCATGCCAATATGCCTCTCTGCTTCGCCGGCTCCAAAGTTTCCATACGAGCAGCCTTCTCCGACGAACGCAGTTTAGCAACCTCCGTAGTAAGATCTTGAACCTTTTCTTCAAGAACCTCCATCTGATCCTTTAAAGAAGCATCCGAGCTAGATTCTTTCTGAAGACGCTCCCAGGAACACAACGACGCTTGAAAAGCCTAAAGAAAAGAAAATCAAGAGAAACCAAAAGCAACGCGAAATAATGAAAGAAACCACGGAGAAAGAAAGATACATACCTGCCACTGCGATATGAGAGATTCTCCTAAAACGTCTACGACCTGCATAGACGAATAATGATTCCAGGATGACGTAGAACATAAAGATTGCATAGCTGGAATTAACCTACGCGTAGGCGCTACGGGACGAGAAATGATTGAAGGAAAGTCACTCGCCTCGACGTACGTAACGGAATCTACGTTAAGTTCCGCTACCCTCTCCTCCTTGACATTCTCTGACGGATCTACAGGTGCGTCCGACTCCTCTACAATTAAGGGCGTTTGCAACGTCGTTCCTAAAAGTATCGCTTCCCCCATAAAAGACGAAGCAACGGCTGCCTCGTCCCTCTCCGCTTTCAATTTCTCCTCGACAACGCGTCTCTTCTTCGCGGAAATCAAGTCCTGAGCAGACTCTTGACGAGTACGAGACGCAACGCCTAAAAGCAAAAAGCACACTTAAGAAAGAACATAGTAAAGAGCAGTACGCAGAATCCCATGAAAGAACCTACCCTTAGAGAAAACAGGGGTCGCCAGACGATATCTCTTCCCGTCTCGACCAGTAAAGGTACGCTCCACCAAAGGAATCGCCAAAATCTTCTTAACTATCGCCTCCGATTCTTCACGCGCCTCGATCGCATGAATATTAACTGAAGAAAATTACACGCCTAAAGTAAGCATCGAAATCTCAAGAAATCAAAGAAAGAAGTAAGCACCAGAAGAAGAAGGCGTACTCGAAGGAGTCCATTCTTCAAGCAAGAAAGCACAATCCTTCCCCAAAGTCGATTTCCTGATGAAATAGAACTTGTCCTCCCAGCCTCGATCGGACGAAGCTCCCTCATTCATCAAAGGCAAGGCTCCAACACGAGACTTGATATTAACCCTACCCGGTGAAGGGGTAGAGAGAATGCAAGAATGCATGACGTCGGCGATAGTGAACGCAATATTAAAGTTAGCCAGGACGTGATCCAGCACGGCCAGACTTCTCCAGGTACTAGGAAGAATCTGCCCAATCGCAATACCCAGGGAAGACAAGAGGGAACGAACCAAGGGAGAAAAAGGAAAACGATGACCGATCGTGAAGGGGTACTCGTAGACACAAATCCACCCCAGACGAAGAGCATCCGCGAACACGCCGGAAGGAGGAATAGCAATTTCAACGAGGGAAGAAAGCCCCGCCACGGATCGAAGGAATTCAGGATCGCGAGCTTGAGAAGAACGGCGGTTAGCGTCGCTAAGGATCATGTTGGGGTCGTAAGTATTTGAAATCATGGCGGAAGAATGAAAGTTAGGGTTTTTCTTTCAAAGAAAAATTGTGAAGGCAAGAAGGCGAGACCAGAGCGTGTTTAAATAAGGGAAGACCGCATCCGGGATTTTCAAGAATCACCTTGTTACCGTTGGAAGAACATCCGGACGTTGGGAATATAGCCATTACGGTAAAATACCAATCAAGCAGTCACAATAAATGAAGATCCTCGAAGAAAGACATTAACATAATTGCTTGAGTCTCTTCCTTTGAAACAAACGCGTTCCAGTTATTTTGAAGACGTATTCTACAAAGAAAGAAGGCGTCTCCCAGCTCTGCTTGACATTAAGCCCTGTAAGACACCTTAGGGGTATTGTTTGTGCCTAAAAATACGGCGACTATGGAACGCGTGAAAGCTACGCGTAGAAGGATAGAGGCGACGCGACGTATGAAACGGAAGATGGCGTCGACGTGACGTTGTAAAGAAGAACGTGTCGTTAAGGTATGGGAATTAGGTCAGCCGCCACTTAGTTACATTGTTCTATATTATATTCGTGTAAATGGTAAAGGATAAGATGAAACAAATATCTTTTTACCATATTTATTATATCGTTAGAAGGAAAAGGAAAAGATATTATTTCCTTAGTAAGATCCTAGGGTTAACCTATATAAAGGTTAACGCCAGCCTTTTATAGAGACGTGGTACTATGCCGTAATATCAATACCACAAGAAAGTTCAAGTTTCAACCTTATTCTCTCGTCTCGTTCTCTTAGTGTTAAGATTATACCGTTCTCTTTGATCTTTGCCCTACAATTGCTTAGTTATTATCTCGTTGATAATTTCACTACAAACAACTCATGAACAAAAGGAGAGGAAGAAAAGGCTAGAAAAACAGGAATTTGTGTCCACTTTGTTCTTAGACCATCAATGTTTAGGTGCACTTCGCCTCTATGATTGCACGGAGAAACTGTTTCAGCATGGTGGTTTGGGACGGTTTTTCCATCTTAAGGCACCAACATTCAAGAGTTGGACGATTGAGTTCTTGAGCACCCTTGAGAATGTGAAAGACGAGAAAAGAGTTGCTTTTGGGCTTGCAGGTAATAATTACTCAATGAGTTACGAAGAACTCAGCTCTGCGCTTGGGATTACCAAACCACCCTCTAAGGAATCAACATGGGCAGACACTTGTGAGTACGTGGATTTCTGGTATGGCTCTACAGGTAATTCAAATTATGACGCAAAATGTGGAGAATATAACTATAAATGGTCACATCCTTGTCTCCGCCTAGCTCACAAGGTAATCAGGATGACCTTCTTAGGCTAATCAGAGCTGAACAAGCTGTCGTATCTAGACCTTGCAGCAGTTTGGAGCATGACACCAGAATGCTCATTGGTGAAGGATTGGTTATCCTTATGTTTGGGGTGTTGTACGAAATATCAGGGTGCCAAGAAAGGCAAGAATGTGATCGGTGGAATGGTATCTTTGATTGCTTTGTCCCTTGACATCCCACTTCCGGATGAAAAATCACAGGTTTCTCCAAGCTTTGTTTATGACTGGGTCAAGATGAGGCATGTGGGTGTTTTGTCACACATGGAAGGCAAGCACTTTTGGACTTATGGTTCAAGAGGAAGTCACAAGATCAAGCTTCCTCTTCGAGTAGAGATGCCTTTTGGACCCAAGTATGTGGATTTTGATATAAGCAGGTATCGGTTGGGTGCTTTTAAAGTTCTTCTGTTGGACCCTCACATGCACCTGCTGAGCAAGATGAGGAAGACATTGAGATGGGTGATCCCGTCCCTCCTAGTTCTGAGGACATGCAGCAGCAGATGTTTCAGATGATGCAGAGGATGGATACGAGGCAGCAGGCAATGGAGGTTGATTTTAGGGAGTTCAGGCAACAACAACAGTTTTTCAGTGATGAGCAGAGCTTCATGAGAGGTCAGCTTACTCAGCTTGTTGACAATCAACTTGATTTCCGTACCATTCAGCAGCGGCAGACCGAGAACATACAGAGCTTAGAAGATCAGATGAGGTCCTGGGACATTTTCATGACCCAACATTATCCACCATCTCAGTAGCGGTACTCTCTTTACTTCCCCTTATCGTTCAGTCTTTAATTCATTGAGGACAATGTTAGCTTTAAGTGTGGGGAGTAGATATTGTATTTGTTATTGTTATTTTGATATTATGATTCTGAAAAGAAAAAAAAAACAGAAAAATCCTGGGATAGCAAGATCTATGCAACAAGCGGGTAACCTGGACCAGCACTAGGTTGGGGTAAAAAGAGGTTTCGAGTGATGTAAGTTTGTGAGCCCTGAAACAATTAATGAGTGGTTAGGATGAAAACCCGAGAGGGCGCCTAAGCAAAATGAGTGGTAAGAAAAGAGAGATTTCTAGGATTCATTCTTATTTGGCGAGGTGACATAAGTTGGAGGTGATATAAGGAGGAATTTGGGTAGGATATTTTGGAGCTATAAGGAGTTAGTTTTGGTCATGATTTCTTTGATCACATTTGTTAGTGTTGTTGGAGGATGAGACTATTTGGTGTTGATTGAGTTGGAGTTTTGTTGGTTGTTAGGTAGGATGTTGGTGATCTCACTTGTTTAGAGTTATGAGCTTACATGTTTAGGTGCTACATTCTTAGTATTGAGTTCTCTTGTGTACTTGGGTGTCTATGAGCTATATTGATGATGGGTAGTAGTTTTCTATCTACTCGGGACGAGTAGAGATTCAAGTGTGGGGGAGTTTGATACACACGATATCATAGTGTGTAAGTATGGTGTTTTAGGGTGAGATTACTGAGTTTTAGGAGCATCTTGGAGCTTATTCATGCATTTGGAGTGAAGACGGCGTATGGAGCTTTATGTTGATATTAGAGATTTATTACAGAAGAAGAAGAGAAGCCAGCAGAAGACCGACGAGAAAACAGAAGAAGACGAAGACATCTAGTGGCGGCGACCGCCGCCAAACCTACGGCGATCGCCGCTCATCCACATGAAGAAGCTGAGTTATGTACTGGCGGCGACCGTTGCCTTTGTGTCAGATCCGAAATTGTAATCTTTATTTTCTATTGTTTTTGCTATTTTTCCTTATTTGTTTAAACTCGTTTTATGTTTTATTTTTAGGATATTATTTCTTTATAATTAGGTTATAGGAGAGCTTGTTCTTCTCTAACCCCGTTTACACTTTTCTTTTCATCAGCAGACATTTGTTATGAAGAACTAAGCCCTTTTGCTTAGTTAGAGAATTGAAGCATTCGTTTTGATTAAGTTGTGAGATTTCTCGTTCCTTATCAATTGCTTGGAATTAATCTATTCCCTTGCTTGAATCTTTCATGATTAATATTGATTGTTTCTAGCCTGATCATCTAGGTATCGTCTTTATTGATCTATTGCAGAATTAGATTGTTACTGGTTGAGCATATCTAATTCGTAGTAGCAACTGCATTGTGCTAGTATCTGGTTGTGCTAGTCTTATGTGGAGAGAATTGATTTACAACTAGGATAAAAGCTGGTTGTTTTATGCTGATGTATCCTGATTATATTCCTGATCTTAATGCTGCTATTAAACTGAATCTTGATAGTTTCATGGTTGTTTAATTAGTTAGAGCTATTAGTATCTGGTTGTGCTAATAGCTAATTCAAAAAAGGAATAGGAATTTCCATTGCATGAGATATTGAATGAGTTATCTAAGATCAACTTGTCATACGAAGTGTGGATATTTGTTTGGCTGAGCTATTTCCCAATTACTGATTCCATCATCTTTTACTTGTTACTATTTGCATGTTTAGTTACATAAGACAAACAAAACCCCGCTTTGGTTACTTGATTGACACATATATTTCATACAGAACTAGAATTTGTTTCCCTGAGGACTCGACCCTTACTTGTCTAGGACTGCATATGAGGTTTGTTTGGATTACTTGCATAGGAGCAATTAGCACGACAAATTGCTGTTATCAACAGATTCGACCGATGGACTATGCAACGGCAGAGTTACAAATACAATTTCAAGACCCATAACATTCCACCATGAATTGATCTGAAGAAAAGAAGAGGAAGAAATACGTAGGAGCGACGAAAATGATGGATTTTTCATGTTCATATTTACTGTGTGGTAAAAAAAGAAAATCAAATAACTCACCTATTTACAACAGTAGAAATACTAAATGTTTAACCAAGGTCAAGTTTATAGTATAATAGATTAGATTTTTCACTACACCGAATGAGATAGATTTAAACTTGGGACTTCTTATCACGTGGTATACTAGTAGCATGCTGCTAAAATGGAAGACTTATCTATCTATTAATCAAAGGCTGGGAAAATTGTTTGTAATAACACTACATATGCTCATATCATCGCACATTCACATAACAATAACACTACATATGCTCATATCATCGCACATTTACATAACAAATAAAGGGGGTGGAAAGTGGTAGATTGATTGCACACGAGACATCACCATAGCACAAGATAATTCGTTGGCATAAGAGAAATGGATAAACTACAGGAATAGTCTTACACCTTTCGTGTTGTGAGGTGAGGTTATAGAAGGTTAGAAACTTACAACAGAGTAAAAAATGCAAGCGTTGAAACCTAATTTGGAAAGTTTGGAAGGTTGTGGACCAATACTGTAATTTAGGTGGAAGGGAATGTCTATGATAATGACATTAGACATCTAAACAAACCTCAAGAGTTTCTAGGCCAAGTTATACCAATAACTAAACAAAATGCAGAAAACTAGCAACGAGAAACACCAAGATGTTATATCACAACATACGATACGATAACAAAGAGGCACATCATGTCCATAAAAATCCTTCAAACTGATGCTTCTTCTATTTTAAAGGGTAACATTAGAAGTTGATGATAAAGAGAAACCACAACTTAAACTGCAATGCATTTCTAATCAATGTCTTCATACAGCCATCAAGTCTCCAAAATTGCGCATTAGAAAGATTGATCCAGCGAAAAGCCCAGCAGCTCGTAACACTTTCTGCAGAGTGATTCAGATGAGCTTTTGGTTAAGCAAGGCAGACGAATTTCAGTTACATACTCGATATAAACCAAGTCCTATAAGTCGAACTTATAATGGCAACATAGAGGTCACTACACTGGATCACTGAAGTTATGGTAATCAGCTGAAGGGCAAATATAATTACAGGGTGGATCAACTGTCAAAATTGGATGATGATTCTCATCTCGTCATTTCTTTCCTATGTCATTTATACAGATTAGATCTTTTATTCTTTAAGTATGCATCTAGTAATCCTGTTTCATTATGAGCTGATGCATTGGATAGTATCATTATCAAGGTCATCCAAACACACCCTAAGCCTATAATGTCTACGCTGATGTATCTAGTAATCATGTTTAACATTTTGGCAATAAGAAAAGCAGATAACTGCAAACAGAAATCCAGCGTGTAATTCAAAACTAAATGATTCAAGGCAATCTATGTTCTTGGTCATAAGATCATCTACATAACCCACAAGCAAGACTCATGCTTTTCCCTCATCTTTATCTAAAAAGAGAACAAACAGAAAAAAGATCCTTGCGTGAGTTTGTCCAAAACAAAAATCAAGTCTGTGTACGATACGCAATTTCATCCCTATCTGTATTTACAGTCGGAAAATCAAATGTGCAAAACACATCAAAGATGACATTTGTAAACGAGAACGCAGAAATTGAACTAACAGCCATGAAATACGACATCTGGAAAGGTTTAATTTTCAGTTGAGAAAAGTAATTGGAAGTGGGGAAATTGAAACGAGAAAAGAAGAAGAGGGTTTTGTTTACCATGTTCGTATCCCAAGCTCTATCGTCTTGAACTTCAGACTTCCAGAATTTCTTAAGCTTGTCGAGTGTCATCGACATCGCTGAGTCGGCCATGGCTGCTGGTTCGAAAGAGGGTTTAGGGTTTGTCAAAAACAAGGCTTTAGCTATACTGGACTACTGGAGTTTAACTTGTGTTGCTTGAAATCGACATATATATATATATCTGACGATTTTATTTGATTATTTTTTATTAAAACTTTTCTTGTGCATCAATTCAACTTTCTACTGGTTTGCTGATGTGTGGGCCGAACCGGACCGGGCCGGACCAGACCTTGACACTTGACCGATCAATTTGGTTACATCAACTTGATGGATAATAATTTATGTGAGCTTGATCGAAGTTTACAAGCTAAATTCAATTAGAGAAAGCGATAATTTATGTGAGCTTGAAAAAAATTATGAATTAACGATTTTCTTGAGAATCGATGATAAACCCTCGATCCTGGATCGAACAAATAGTTGAATCCAAGATCCCTAAAACGAGAGTTTGCAAACTCGATTACAGAGGTTTTCAAAGAAGAAAAATTTCACTTACTGTTTTGGACAAATAATCCTTATGGACTAACTTGTCTTTAAGATGAGGTGAACTAATCGAATCAAGAAAATGAGTACTAAGACGTCCTAACAATCGAACCAAATAAATGAATAAGACGAAAGGGATAACTTGGCTAGATGGGCAAGTGTTGATCTTGAATATCAAACGATCCTTGATTAATGAACTTCAGAATGCTTCGTTATCTCTCAAACAGATTGATTACAAGAATGAATGCCAATATCAGCGTAGAACTTCAAAGTTACATCATAATCCTATATATACATGTCGAATACCCTATGATTTTTTCGTTAGGAGAATCGCCAGATCTCCCTTAAATCTCGGCCTCTCCCTATCTCAACCAAGCCACTCCGGATCGTGATCTTCAACGGCTTGATCCAGTTGTTAATTTGCCATCTTTGGACTGTGGGCCACTCGACGAAACTAAGCCCAAAATTCGGCCCAACAATTTGCCCCAAAAGAAAGGGTTGGACCGGAGGTTCGAGCGGTTTCTTTTCCGCCATCACAACCGTACACGTGTATTCCATCTATTTACCCATTCGAATTTTGCAGTTACTCTTTTCTGTCTTTAAAGCCTCGCATCGTCCGAAGAGTCATCATATCTTCTCTGCAAACGTCGAGTCCCAAGGTACATCCTTTCTTCCTTTGTTCTTCAAACTTCCTTCCTCCCACCTTCAATGGCTTCCGACTCCGAGTGCGACCACCGGGTTCCCGCTCTTCCTTCTTCTTTGCTTCATTGGCAAGATGTCGTCCCTAGCGATGTCACCACTGAGGATCTCGAGCAATTCCGCCTTCTTTATGGTTTCCCTTCTGGCGCGGTGCTTCGTCTACCGAGAGGAGATGAGCGAGCCGATGAGGAAGGAGAAGAATGGGTGTGCTTTTATGAGTACCCATTCAAGATTGGGCACACCTTCCCGTTCTCTCCTCTGGTTCGAGGTGTCTTGGAAAGATGGGATCTTGCATGCTGTTAGATCACTCCTCACGGGTGGCGATTATTGAGGGTTCTTGACCGACTCAATGAAAGGTATCCAGATCTTCAATTCGACTTGAAAACCTTCGTCTATCTTCATAATCCCTGTACAATCAAGTCGAATATGTACCGCTTCAAGGTGCGATCTGGGTATCACGCCATAACTCTAGGTCAAAGTCCTAACGACCGAGGGTGGAAAAAGAGGTTTTTCTTTGCCAAGGTGTCGTCGCTGGGGACAGAAGAAGAGAGGAATTTCTTGCGGACCCGATGGTTGCGACAGGGTTAGTATGTTCTCCATGAATGTACTTCTATTCCAGTGTCTTTAACTTTTTTTCTTACTTTTTCTTTTTTGCAGTCCCTGAGGAGCTTGAATACCCGCTCAATCCAGACCTTGAAGCTAAGTGTGACGAAGTTTTCTCGGTCTCAGAAATTCATCGTACCTTTCTGAACGCTACCGCTGCTCAACCTATCCCTGCATTGAACATGGGTCCAACTCCGTCTCCCACTAAATGTAAGTTTGCTAGACTAGTCTTTTATCTTAACTGTTGGTGTTGTTGTGTTTACCGTGGGGCCATGTTGTGATGGCAGCCGCCAGCACTCGGTCTGAGAGGTCCAACGCAAGATTGTCCTTCAAAAACCTCCAATCTGTAAAAGGGAAAGGCCAAGCCTCGTCGTCTCTCGCTCTTCCTCCTAAGCCCAGATCGGGGGACAAGAGGAAGGCTTCTGAGATCATTGATCTGTCGGCCGAAGCGGCTTCTCAGGGCGTCGAGACTGGCTTTTCCAATCTCACCGATATGGTAGTCCCCGACGATATCCGTCTGATGAGTCTTCCTGACAATGTGCGTTATGCAGGAGAAAGCCTCTGGGTGGTAAGTTTGTATAGTGTTTGCGCTTTTGTTGGATCTTGTATGTATTTCTGATCTCTTGGTTATTCAGGCCATGCAACACATCCGAGTTTGTCATGACAAGTCGGTGTATACGATCGATGGTCTCACCCGTCGAGCAGAAGCTGCTGAGAAGAAGACCAAAGTGCTGTCTCAGATCAATAAGAGGTTGGAGGCGTCCATGACCAACCTGCCTAACGAGGCCAAGACCCAAGGTGAGCGTCTCATCGATATGGAGAAGTTTCTTGAGGAAGAGAAGGAGAAAGTTGGGACCAAGGCTATGGAGATAACTCTGTACTTCGGGGCTCAGGCGCGACTGGAAATCTTGGAAGAGTTCGAGAAGGGTCAGCACACGTCATGGGACATCCAGGCTGCTGGGGATCACTTTGAAGCGTCTTTTCCCCTTGGTTGTCCTCATTCGGAGTATTTGGCAAGGCTTCAACCTCAGGGCGAGACGGTCGACGAAGCAGAGTGTAGTTCTGGTCGCACGGTTTCAGAATGTCCTTTGAAAGATGACGCTGAGAAGCCGACCGACGACGTCACGACCGACGCTCCTAGATCTCTTTTTTCTCTCTTGACATCAGTTTGACTCGTTTTATTTCTCTTGTTGGTTCCTTTTAAACAATGCTACTGTTTTGGCGGTCTGTCCACCACCGCGGACCGCGACGTTTGTAATAGCTTAAGACCATGTTTTGGCAGCCCGTCCGTCATCGCGGGCTGCGCAGTTTGTAAGACTTTTGGCTGTATGGCCTTATCTTTAATGCTATCTCCGGTAGGTGTTATCTTTCATATTTGGGGCTCGCACGACCTGTCGTGAATGTAGAGTGATATGAGTATTTGATACCTCATGTTTGATATGTATATGTATAATGTAAGATGTGTGTGGTCGACGTTTTTACCTTACGATGCGTGTAAGGTCGCAGGGTACGTGGACCCAGGTGTCGTCTTCTTGTCAGGCCTTTGATTTGTGAGGCCTTTGCGTGGGATGGCTTCCCTCGTAGCGAGAATCGAAGCCTGTATGTATGTATTAGAGTCATGACGTGCGTCCGAAGGATAGGTTTTTAGCAACAGTGTGCGTTCAGTAGGGCGGTCGTACCTCATTATTGTTGTGAGATAGGCGGGGTACGACGTACCAATGTGATCCTTCGTGTTTCGATCGATCGCGTGTGTGTAAGTGAGCTCATGAGTGTGTGTCTGATGGATCCACCTTATTCTTTGTAGGCCTTTATTGTTGTGTCTGTGAATGCCTGGGAGACAAAATAAAAAGGAAGAGAGATATCCTAGGTGATAGTCAGTCGTACGACGTGACCACCCTTGGACGCTTGTATCAGTATTTGCTTTTGAAGTAGAAATGAAGCTAAGGCAGAACATGTTTATTGTGCGATTGTAATTAAATAAATAAAGAAGGGTTTTCAGAAATGATACAGTTTCAGGTGGGTTGCATTCCAACTCCGTGGGACGGGTCGTCCAGCGACATCCTCTAAGCGATATGCTCCTTGTCCTACGACCTCGACTATTGTGTATGGTCCTTCCCATTGCGGGGAAAGCTTTCCGTTTCTGGGATCTTTAGTGTTTGGAACGTTTTTCTCAAGACCGAGTCTCCTTGCTTAAAGACTTTGATCATAACGTTCTTATTGTAGCTCCTGGCGACTTGTTGTTGATACTTGAACATCCTAACTCGCGCTTTTTCCCTGAGTTCGTCGACGGTGTCCACATTATGAGACAGAGCTTCGTCGTTGGTCTCATAGTTTTGTAGTCCGTATCTTGTAGTTGGGAGGAGTACTTCTGCGGGGATTACTGCTTCGCATCCATAAACAAGTGAGAAAGGTGACTATCCTATCGCATTCTTCGGGGTCGTGCGATCTGACCATAAGACGTAGGGAAACTCGTCGGCCCATCTTCCTTTGGATCCCACTAGTCTCTTTTTTACGTTGTTGATGATTATTTTGTTGCTAGATTCCGCTTGCCCGTTGGATTGGGGATATCTTGGGGTCGAGGTGACCAAGTTGATGTTCCATCGAGCGCAGAATTCTCTTGTCTTGCTGCCTATGAACTGGGAACCATTGTCGCAGACAATTTCTGAAGGTATGCCGAATCTGCACAGAATGTTACGTTTAATGAACGATATTACCTGATTTTCCTTTATTTCACGAAAGGCTTCTGCTTCGATCCACTTTGAAAAGTAATCGGTCATAGCTAAGAAGAAAACCCTTTGCCCCGGCGCTGGAGGTAATTTACCGACGATGTCCATCCCCCATCTCATGAAAGGCCAAGGAGCGATCGTGGGATGCAGCAGCTCCGAAGGTTGATGTGGGACAGGAGCGTGTCGCTGACAGGCATCGCACTTCTTAGCGTGTTTCATTGCATCGTCGTTCATGGTGGGCCAGTAAAAGCCTTGTCGTCTTGCTTTGCATGCTAGGCTTCGTCCTCTGGCGTGGTTCCCGCACTCACCGTCATGGATGGAGTGGAGCAGTTTTTGCGCTTCGGGCGGGGTTAAGCACTTGAGCTTTGCCCCTGTGACAAATCGTTTAAAGAGTAAGGATTCAATGATTTCATAGGAGAGAGCTTGTACCTTAAGTCTTTTGGCTGCGCTTTGTCTGAAGGTAGGATTCCACGCACTAAATAGTCAAGGAAGGGTTTAGTCCAATCGTCAGTGTCTTCTGTTTTTTTTTAGTTGTCTTCTTCATTGGTGAGGACCTCGGACGGCGGGTCCCTTACCTTCGAGATGGTAGAAGTCGTCACGTGGACGATTGGGATGACGGGGAACTCTGCTGGGTTTAACGCCGATCCTAGATTGGCTAAGGCGTCCGCCTGCGTGTTCTGCTCTCTTGGGACCTGATGAATCTCGAATTTGACGAACTTGGTGATCAATTCTCGGACGACTACCACGTAAGCCGCCATCCTATCATCCTTTGTGTCGAACGTTCCTTGTGTTTGGTTGACTATGAGGAGTGAATCGCAGGTGACGTTGATGTCGTTGATTCCCATATCGATTGCTAAGTGTAGACCAAATATGAGTGCTTCATATTCAGCTTTGTTGTTAGTCGCATTCCATTCGCATCTCACGGCTTGGGCTATATTGTCCCCTTGTGGTGATTTTAGTACAACACCTAATCCTGTGTCCCTGACGTTTGACGTGCCCTCTGTGTGGAGTTGCCATGTGCCTTTTTGGTCTGTCGCCAGTAGCTCTGACGTCTCTTTCATCGCTGCATCCTCCAGTATGGGACTGAAATCGGCCACAAAGTTAGCTAAAGCTTGCGATTTTATGGTTGTTCTTGGTTCGTACTCTATCTCGTATCCGCTCAAGTGAATCGCCCATTTTGTGATACGACCTGTGAACTCTGTTTTCCTCAGGACGGCCTTCATAGGATGATTTGTTCTTACGATGATAGTGTGGGATTCAAAGTACGGACGCAGTTTGTTCGATGCCATAACCAAGGCTAATACCAATTTTCCAGCGACGAGTATCGTGTCTCTGCTGGTAATAGTGATCGACTTACGTAGTACACTGGAGATTGTTGTCCGTCTTCTTCTCTTATGAGGACTGCACTCAAGGATGATTCAGAAACGGACAGGTACAGGGGTAATGGTTCTTCAATCTTTGGTTTTGCCAACAACAAGGGGTTAGACAGGTACGTCTTAAGATCTTGGAAGGTTGTCTCATGTTCTCCGCTCCATTGAAAGGATTTAGTCTTTTTCAGAGCGTCGTAGAAGTGTTTGCATTTGTCGGAAGACTTTGATATGAATTTGTTAAGTGTTGTGATCCGTCCTGTTAACTTTTGCACTTCTTTGACACATCTAGGGGATCGTAGATTCATGATCGCCTTAATTTTTTCGGGACTGGCTTCGATCCCTCTTTGGTTCACCAGGTATCCCAAAAATTTTCCTGATGACACTCCAAAAGAACATTTAGTCGGGTTTAATTTCATATTGTATCTTTTGAGTACCTCGAATGCTTCTTGCAAGTGATTTATGTGATCCTTCTTTTGCTTGGATTTGACGAGCATGTCGTCGATGTAAACCTCCATTGTGTCTCCGATCTGTTCTTTAAACATCTTGTTGACTAGAAGCTGGTATGTTGCCCCTCCGTTCTTGAGACCGAAGGGCATCACTTTGTAGCAATATGTCCCCTGACTGGTTATGAAAGTTGTCTTCTCTTGATCCTCGGGATCTAGTTGGATTTGGTGATATCCGCTGAAGGCGTCCATGAAAGTGAGCATCTCGTGCCCCGTTGTCGCGTCTATCATGGCGTCTATGTGAGGTAATGGGAATAAGTCTTTAGGACAAGCCTTGTTGAGATCTTTGAAGTCGACGCAGACGCGCCATTTGCCATTTTTCTTCTCCACGACGTTCGCTAACCAATCGGGGTACTTGACTTCCCTGATCTTGCTCGTTTCTAGGAGTTTGGTGACTTCTTCGTCGATTACTTTGTTGCGTTCAGCAGCGAATTTCCTACGTTTTTGCTTTACAGGAGTAAAACTAGAATCGACATTAAGTTTGTGAGTCATAATATGTGGAGGGATTCCCACCATGTCTTCGTGGGACCATGCGAAACAGTCGGAATTCGATCGCAAAAATTGTAGCAAAGTAGCACTCGTCTCGGCATCTAGGTCGAACCCGATGCGGACGGTTCGCCCGGGTGAAGAGGGGTCAAGAGCGATCTCGTCGAGCTTTTCCATTTGGGGCTCGACGTATCGTCTCGATCTCTCTTCATCCCTTAATTGCTATGCCGATCTCTCCTCGATTGCTTGCTTCATGGACACCATGTAACACTCTTTTGCTAGTTTTTGTTCCCCTTTAATTTCCTGAATCCCCCATTTCGTAGGGAATTTTAATGTTTGATGGTAGGTCGACGCTACTGCTTTCATGGCGTGGATCCAAGGTCGTCCTATAATGCAGTTATAAGGCGACTTGCAATGCACGACATTAAATCTCACTTGGAGGTTCACGCCACCAGCGTAGACGGCAAGGACAATGTCCCCGACCGTGTACTTCACCTCCCCACTAAATCCGACTAAAGGAATACGATTCGGACTCACGTCGTCTTCCCCTAGTCCCATTTGTTTCAGTGTGGAGAGGTTCATTAAATTGCTGGAGCTACCGGTATCGATTAAAATCCTACGAATGAGGCAATTACCAATAGAAAGAGATATGACCAAACCGTCGTGATGTTCGACCTCACACGCGTCGGCGTCCTCGAAGGTGATTGACGGTAGGTCGCTCACCCTTTTACCTTTGGACTCCAACGGCGGGGGTGCGTCTAAGATAATGCTTTTGATGTGTCTCTTTGCCGCTGAATAGGATATCCCACACAGTTCCGAACCACCTGAAATGCAATTAATAATTTTGGCCGGAACTGGGGACGCTAGGCGGTCATCTGGTCCTTTTGCGCGACGATCTAGCGTGGCTTTTGCTCTTTCGGATATAACATCCTTGAGAAAGCCTTGAGCCAGTAGCCTAGCGACCTCTTTTCGGAGGGCTACGCATTCGTCAGTGTAGTGGCCATGGTCGCCATGGAACTCGCACCATTTGTTCATGTCTTTCTTTGATTCAGGTTTGTCACTTTTGCGTGGCCATCTTACGTCTTTTCCGAACTTGTCGAAAGTCTTGACTAATTCTGCGACAGAAACACTAAAATTGTAAGATTGAACCTTCGGAGGGAGGGATGGATGATCCTTCTACTCGCTTCCTCGATCTCTGCTGGGACCAGCCATGTCTCTGTCTCGTCTTTCTCGGGAGTAGGGTTGGCTTCGGTGATCTCTGCGACCATCGTCTCGCGACTTACGATCGACTCAATCTGGACTCCTATAAGGAGCTTCGTCCTCCTCAAGTCTGACTTGTGCCATCTCCTTCGCTTCAACATCTTCAAAGGTTTGGCAAGGGTATTTAGTTAGCTCCCGATAAAGCTCACTACCCCTGACCAACCCTCGTCTGAATGCTTGAATCGCAGTCTGGGCATCGCAATATGGGATCGATACCTTCGCTTTGTTATACCTGTTCAGATAATCATGCAGGGTTTCATTAGTCTTCTGAGTCACATAGTACAAGTCGCTGGGTTGCTTTTCCAGTTTGCGACTGCTAGCAAATTGAATTTTGAAGGAATCGACTAAATCTGCAAAAGAATTAATGGATCCTCGAGGTAAATGCATGAGCCATGTTAAGGCGGGCCCAGACAACGATGTCCCGAAGCTTTTACACATGACAGCTTCATGGCTCCCTCGGGAGACCGAGACGGTCATGAGTTTTTGCTTATAGAGCGCGACATGGTCGTCTGGGTCGCTGGTACCGTCATAGCTCGCCATGTTCGGCAGGTGGAATTTCTTCGGGATCTCCGTTCGAGCGATGTGCTCAGCGAACGGGGAATCCTCAAATCCGTCGACGGATTCCTTCTCGATTGGGCGAGGGACCCTAGGGATCCTCGCTATGCGATCATCCAGAGCTCTAAGGCGTTCGTTCAGGACTTGGTCTATTATCGTCTGCAAGTTGACGTTCGATGCGACCTGCATTTCATTCACTCGGTCTATGGTAGGACCGGTGGGAGTAGCAAAAGTTACAGTGTTAGGTGGAACAGATATTGTCACATTAGGTTCAGGGTTACTGACGGATGCCCTTGGATTGGGCACGGGCGTCATAACTATGTCGTCCAAATTGAGACGCGTCTGGACATCAACGACATTTGCGAGCCTCTGGGTCCTAATCATGTTAGACCCCGACGATTGTACCTGCGCTTTAAGAGACAGATTTTCATTCAAAAGGTTATTGTTAGACGCAAATAATGCCTCGTAACGCTGGCGTTGGATGGACATCTCCTGCTGAAGAGCTTCCATGGTTTGAGCCATGCGTCGCATTTCTTCTCGGGTTGATTGTGCGACATCTTCAGGTGTGGGGTTGTTCCTAGGACTAGTTTGGAGACCATCCTCAGTATGGCTTGGGATTTCTACGATGGGGGTGCCATCAGGGTTATTGTTCCCTTGAGCCAAACCAAGGACATTGGCATCGACAACTCCGGTCTCGTTCACCATCTTGATCGGTCGCTGGATGACTTAGTTTACACCTGAAATCGATTAGTTGCCCCACGGTGGGCGCCAAATTGTTTTGGGCAAATAATCCTTATGAACTAACTTGCCTTTAAGATGAGGTGAACTAATCGAATCAAGAAAATAAGTACTAAGACGTCCTAGCAATCGAACCAAATAAATGAATAAGACGAAAGGGATAACTTAGCTAGATGGGCAAGTGTTGATCTTGAATATCAAACGATCCTTGATTAATGAACTTCAGAATGCTTCGTTATCTCTCAAACATATTGATTACAAGAATGAATGCCAATATCAGCGTAGAACTTCAAAGTTACATCATAATCCTATATATACATGTCGAATACCCTATGATTTTTTCGTTAGGAGAATCACCAGATCTCCCTTAAATCTCGGCCTCTCCCTATCTCAACCAAGCCACTCCGGATCGTGATCTCCAACGGCTTGACCCAATTGTTAATCTGCCATCTTTGGACTGTGGGCCACTCGACGAAACTAAGCCCAAAATTTGGCCCAACACTTACAGTTACTTATCATACTGACTCTCCAGCTTGTATCAACTACTTTATTGGTTATATTATATCTATGAAAATTAACTTAGCTAAGTTTCAGAAGAACAAAAATTCGAGTTGATTTGTGATGGAGACTACTAGCTTGTATCAACCATTTATTGGTGGAGTACTGATGTTGGATGATACACTTAAAAAGAACGTGAAGCACATCACATCTCTAATTTGTGTGCTTTTGAGTTGTAAAAGAAAAACATTAGTATTAGGTTTTGGTAACAACAAGCAACCTAGCAATCCTCAAACATTATAACCTAGACAAATAACGGGTTTTTGCAGGAAACCACCCGTTATTTGTCGAAATTTGCAGGTAACCACCCGTTATAAACGTATTTATTCTAAACCACCCAAATTCTATACTTTTCTTACAATTCACCACCCGTAAACAGTTTCCGTCCAAGTTGCCGTTTGAGTCTGTGAAATGACCATTATACCCCTTAGATTTTAACGAAATGAAGGGCAAAAAGGTCAATGTAATATCCGATGAATCTGACGAGAATTTATAAGAGATTTTCAATTTCTCGTTTGAGTCTTCAATTTATCTTTAAGTTAAAAAATTAGGGCTTAGTCGTTAACATTAGGCTTAGTCGAAGTCGAAGAGAGATTTGGAAACCTGCGTCGATTGGCGATTGGAGATTGATCAAAGAGAGTTCTGAGTCGAAGATCGAAGCTTTCCTATCAGGAATCGAAGATCGAAGTTGTCCTCGCTGGAGTCGTGGTAAGTCTTCAATTAGGGAGTGAATTAGGGTTTTGATTCGAATTAGGGTTTTGATTCGAATTAGGGTTTTGATTCGAATTAGGGATTGGATTCGAATTAGGGATTGGATTCGAATTAGGGTTTTGATTCGAATTAGGGATTTATTATGAATTATGGATTGGATTCGAATTATGGATTTATGTCATCTCATAATGTGCAGGATCATGTCATCTCAATCTCAATCCCAATCCTATTCGTCAAACAATGGTAGCATATTTTGTCATTGCAATTTGAGGCCTATAATTCTTACAGCTTACACTGTAAAGAATTATGGAAGGAAATTTTTAAGATGTCCATCAAGATGCTGCAAATTTTTTCAATGGATTGATGTTCCATTGGAGCCGAATGTGAGTGAGATAATCCAGAAATTGGAAGAGAAGAATCTGCGGCTCAAAGCAACTGTGAAGGCCAAAGATAAGCAGATTGGGAGGCTGTGGTTGCTTGTTTTTGTATTGGTTGTTGAGATTGTGTTTTTTAGGTTTTATAAGTAGAACTATGGTATGTTGTATGAATCTTATGTCTATGTTTTATCTTAGCATCTTTGAGACACTTTGGTATGTAACAGATTGGCTTCTATGAAAGTTTTATCTAAGTTTTATCTAAGGTTGAATGTATCAGATTTTATTTGTTGAATATTGGTTACAAAATGTTCCATTGGTTGCATGAAACGGTGGCTTGTTAATGGACATCCGTAACTGCAGGTAATGTGCTCTTTTATGAGATTTGAATGGAATGCAATTTTATGAGAAGAATTGGAGTGATGTGAAGACAGTGCATTGACATTAGGAAACTAACATTAACTTAACATAATAAAATGGCACTCACATTATTAGAAGCTGGTGCTTGGGATGACTGATTAGATGGAGGTTGTGTCATCTCTTGGAGAAGGAGTGCATCCTGCCAAAATAAAATGAAGTAATGGTCAACCAAAACAATGAAGTATTGGGAACCATAGTAAGCAATGAAATTACCACATCATAATCTTCAACATTTCCCATCTGCACTGTTTCATCAGGGACTGGAGTTGCTCTTGCAGGTGATGCTGGATCTGGCCTCACCTATAACAAAAAAAAATCCCTCCAGTGTGTTAAGAAACATTATACATTCAAAAATTTATGAAATAATCCCAGATCAACCAACACTACCTGCTTCCTGGTGTACTTTCTTTTCCTTGGATTAACAGGCATGGCATTATTACATGGTGGTCTTCCTCCAGTGTTTCTAGCCCTAGGAATCTCAGTTGAAGGTGGTTTAGGTGGGTTTTTACAAGTCTTCCCAATGTGGCCTTCTTCTCCACAATTACCACACTTGTTTTTCCTAGTCCTTAATCTTGTCTGTTTTCCAGTCTCTCCAGGTTCTTTGTTTCTGGATTTCTTGGGCCTTCCAGCTTATATGATTAGCTTAGGAGGTTGAAGTGGTGGGTAAACTGTCTTCTCCCATTGGTCTTGTCCAGGCATAGGATTCACAGATAAGTTGTATGTCTTCATGTAGGTCTCTTTTGTATAATAATGTGACACATAATCTTCAAGCTTGTGTCTCCTCTTTAAAATGATGGAAATAGCATGTGTACAAGGCATGCCAGTTATGTCCCACATGTTGCATCCACAGCCCCTCCTAACCAGATCAACCACATATGTCTTTCTACCACAGTCCACTTCATAGCAGTCTGCATCCCCATAGCATCTGCACCTATAAAAACTATCAGTTCTAAGAGCATTCAGCCTCTTTGCAGCTTCTGGAGTTAGATATCCCTGGTGTGCATTCATTTTGGCTCTCTTGCTTATAAACATCTTCATGAGTTTTCTCCTAATCCACTCACACATACTAAGGATAGACATCTCTCTGGCAGGCAAGATACAACTGTTAAAAGACTCACATGAGTTGTTGAGTAGCATATATGACTTTACATAATGCTTGAAACCATGTAGAGACCATGTACATGGGTCTTGTCTCATAAGGTAGTTATATGCCTTCTCATCCATGTCTTTTATCTTCTCCATTTCCATCTCAAAATCAGGTAGAGTGGAAGCCTTTGCAGCTGCACCAACAGAGTCTCTGTATGACTTCCCAGGCCACTGTTGGGAAAAGTTTTTTTGAAGATGTCTAACACATACACGTGTGTCAGCATTAGGAGCAACCAACTTCAATGCCTCAAGCAAACCCTGCAATATCAAATACATAATCAGTTATTATGATCCTTTATTTTTAAAAATACCAAGAAAAATAAAAAGAATGATCATTTACTTTCTGCCTATCTGACATGAAAGTCAATGGCTCACCACCAATATCTCTTAGCAAATTTTCCAGGAACCAACACCATGTAGATTTCTTTTCTGACTCCACCACTGCAAAAGCAATTGGAAATATGTTTTCATTTCCATCTTGTGCAACTACAGACAACACTTGTCCTGTATAAGCTCCCTTCAAATGACACCCATCTAGTCCTATAATTGGCCTACAACCTGCCTTGAATCCCTCTTTGCAAGCTTGGAGACAAACATACATCCTCTGAAAGATAGGCTTCTCTGGATTCTCTGTATTCTGCTCAGGCCTTACATACATTGTGCTTCCCTCATTGTACTTAATAATTGTGGCTGCATAATCCCATACTCTTGCATATTGTTCAGGTGCAAAACCTTGTGTCAACATGATTGCCCTAAGTCTAGCTCTCCAAGCCTGGTGATAAGAAATGTTCACACTATGCTCCCTCTTTACTGTGAGGATAAACTGTCTGATCCTCCATTGTGGATCCTCTCTGTAATGCTCAAGATATCTCTTAGCAAGCCAAATAGCATCCATCTTGGTGTTCTTATCCTGCCAACCACACTGATGTTCAGGTTCCCAAGTCTTGAGTTGGAAACTTCCATCAGTTCCCATCCTCCTTGCTGCTGCTTTGAACCCACACAATGAAACTTTACACTTGCAATTTTTCCTACTATGTTTGAACCCACACTCACACTTACTCAAACAATAAGCTGAAACTTTAGACTTGTCATTATGCAAGTAATAGTAGTCAAAACCATTCTCCAAGGCACACTGTTTTAAAGCTTTTCTAAAAACTTCATTAGATGCAAATGTCATCTGTTTCTTGAGACATATCTTGTGCTTGAAATCAACTAAATGATTAAACTCTGGAAACTTAGCTTTGGGAACCTTATCTTCATCAGAACTGGAGGTCACATAGGTGTCCTCATCAACTATGATGTCAAAGACATCTTCTCCATCATCTGCACCCACCTCAGTGTTGATATTCTCATCAAAGACATCCTTGTCTACATTTGCTTCAAAGGCAGCATTGTCCTCATCTGAATCCCCAAAGATATTCTTCTCATAAACCACATCATCATCATCCGAGGACTCCTCTCCTAACAGCTCAGCATCATCATCTCCTGAGTCATCTTCAACATATGTGGTTTCAAAAGGGACTTGGAAAGGATTGCTGAAAGGGGCAGATCTGGTGGTAAATTGGCTTTCAGTGCCTAAGGGGGCTTGTGTAGCTCGAGGGGATACTTGGCTTTGGCTGAGATTGGGAGGTTGATCAATAATTGGGGATGAAATAGGGTTCTCAGTTGGGCCAACACTGATGGGCCTTCCATAGCTCCTTGATGGACTACCCATATTAGAAGGCTGGGCCATTACAGTTAATGGACTTAAATCTGCCCCATGAATGACATACACTTCCAAAGTATGATCATTCCCTACAGATGCACACCACTGCAATATATCACTGTCTCCTATGATCTGTTTGATCCCCCTTTGCAGTGGCATACCGGACCTTGCATACCATAGTTCCTTAACATCTTCAACTCCCACATCCTCCTTAATGAAATCCTCTAGTTCAATCTTAGAAATTAAATCAGGATCTACATTATCCTTCTTATAAATCTTATTTCTCCTATAAGACAATCTGTCTTGAGACATATTTGGACCCAAATAAAATGTCCCATCATAAAAGAACTTGATGCTAACACTCATCTGGAGCCATAAGACAAACAATAAACAATTAACATTTAATAACTATACATATCTATACTATAATAACTAAGGCATAGGATTTCCATGATTTGTTTATACTATATTGGCACATATATCGAAATTCATCATCCATATCATCTATCTACACATGCTTGAAAGCTGAAAAAAGATTCCAAAACAAAGAAATGGGACCATGATCACATGCTTCAAAGCTGCAAAAAATATTCCATATCCACTTACTTCCAAAGCATTGAATTCAAGTCAACAACCACTACCAACAACCATTCAAACATCCATTCAATTGAAAAATCCAAAACAAAAACTAATTGAAACCAACAAACCCTTAAATCATCTCATAACTGAACACTCCAAACCCTAATTCCCTAAAAAGAGAGACAGAGAGAGTGAGAGAGAGAATTACCTTCTGTTGAACACCCTTGGTTGTTCTACGTCTTCAATCGAAGCTCAAACCTCCAGAAATGGCCTCGTCTTCTCCCTCGATCGAAACCCCCAAATTCTGCCTTCTAAAACCCAAGATCTTCGTCTTCAATACAAACCCGATATGATGCCTTCTCAAGCCCTAAACCTCCAACCTCAATCGCAACCCAGAAATTCCCCCTTTTGAAACCCTAAACCTCCATCCTCAATCGCAACCCAGAAATAGAACAAGAAAACCCTAAATCTTCTCCCTGAATCGCAAGCCCCTTTCTTACCCAAAATCGACAGATTCCGAGCTCGCACAAACTATCTCCCTTCGTAATCTCGCACAACCTATCTCCCTTCGTAATCTCGACGAGATCGAACTCAATCGCCAAGAAATCGGATCCCCAAATCGATCGTCAATTTGGACGGAAATTGTAAAAAGTAATTTTGAAATTAGGTTAAAAGTTTCAATCGTCAATTTCTCGCGATATAATGAAACCGGGTTGGGAATGGGTTGGCAAATCCGGTTATTTCGTTAAAATATAAGGGGTATAATGGTCATTTCACAGACTCAAACTGCAACTTGGACGGAAACTGTTTACGGGTGGTGAATTGTAAGAAAAGTATAGAATTTGGGTGGTTTAGAATAAATACGTTTATAACGGGTGGTTACCTGCAAATTTCGACAAATAACGGGTGGTTTCCTGCAAAAACCCCTATTATTTATGACCATGAACACTTGATATTCATAGTCACGAATATTAATGTTCATTGCTATGAACAACAAGAGCATGATAAAAAATGTAATGAACATGATTTACATTAGTGTTCGTAACACTGAGCATGAATATTAATGGCTTTGAATTTTAATGTTCATGGCTCTTAGTACAAAACATTATGGTATTTTCATAACGAAAACTTAATAAACGAAAAATAAAATTAATAATAATGCATACTTATAAAAACAAAGTCTTTATTCGGCACACCCTAAAAGTTTATTTAACACACCCATACATTCGTCACGAAGGTATTTGGTCAGACATTCGTCATGAAGGTATATGGCCAGACATTCGTCACGAAGGTTCGAAGGACATCCGTCACGAAGGTATTGGGGAGATCCGTCACGAAGGTATTGGGTAAATCCGTCACGAATCTTTTTTAAAAAAAAAAAATTCAGAATCTTGTAGAGAATTTCAATACGAGTCCGTGCATATAAAATACGTCTAAAACGGACATCGTTTTCCCTTCCAAAAGCCTCCAAAACAAAATAGTCGCATGCGTTAAGTTCGTAAAAGCAAAAACTTATATAAATTTAGTATTTGTATAATATAATTATTAATTATAGTTAAAAATCATGCAATTAAATTTATATACTATAATTGTATATTATCATTTAATATCACTAATTTATTACTTATAAAGTATAATTATGCATTATGTTTAAATATTACGAACTTAACAAAAACGGCTGTTTTGTTTTTAGGACTTTTGAAAGGGCAAACGATATCCGTTTTGGACGTATTTTATATGCAAGGACTCGTATTGAAATTCTATACAAGATTCTGAATTTTTTTTATAAAAAAAAAATATTCGTGACGGATCTCCCCAATACCTTCGTGACGGATCTCCCCAATACTTTCGTGACGGATGTCCTTCGAACCTTCGTGTCGAATGTCTGGCCATATACCTTCGTGACGAATGTATGGGTGTGTTAAATAAACTTTTAGGGTGTGCCAAATAGTAATCCCCTCTAAAAATCATGAACAACCTGACACGAATGAGTGAATATTTTAAAAAGACAGCAAGTATCATAAACATGAAATGTTGCTACATTGCTACATAAGATATGGTTGCTATGTGATTATTTCTCATACTTAAACCTTCCTCAAAACTATGAAATAAAATTATACAGAAACAAGTAATAACCTATGTTACCCGGAAACTTCTGAAAGTTTCTGACACGGAAACGTTTCGAACACGTAGAAACGACAACATCAAATTTAACGAAAGGGGAAACGGCGGGGAAACGGCAACATATATTATATATTAATTTAAAGAGAACAAATAATAGAATAGATATATCTCTAAAAGATTCATAAGAAAGATTAAACACGTGATATTAAATCCCTTATAAAGCCAAATACAATAACTTAACAACATACGTAATTCTGAGTAACATAATCAAGTTCAACATCTGAAAAACTCACAAATTAAGGGAAATAGAGTATCAAACAACATAACCAAGCCTTTGTGGCAAGAGCGGTCGCCGGTCGGAGCCTCGAAGGTGTTGTGGAAGAGTGGGAGACCGAAGAGGCGAAGAGAAATTGAAGAGAAGCGGAAACGACTCTGAAATCGGAAATTAGGTTTCAAATTCTACATTCCTCTATTTCTATATCTTCATTTTCTTTAAAAAAAATTAGGAAACTCCACGCGTTTCCGTCCATTTTCCGAGTGTCGTGTCCGATTAAAAAGTCAAAAGCCCTCAAGAGACGTTTCTGACGTGTTTCTGGACGTTTCCGAGTGTTCCGAAGTGTCCGGCGCGGGATACACTCGGTCCTAGGAGTTTTCGGGTATCATAGGTAATAACTGGAAACATTGAGGGTATTTTCAGATTCGCCCTATCATCAGCCTCCTGATTTACATCTACATTTTCCAACAAAAACAGATTTATTTCCTGAATACTGAACTAGAAGAGAAAAAAAAACCTATATTCCCGCGCAACCAGCAAAGAACTACCTACTTCATTAACCTAACAGAGAGAGTATATCAAGGGGAACAAAACCTGTCAAACTTTCTAAGGGTGAAGAAGAAGATTAGCAGAAGATGGACTATTTCCCCCCTCCTTCCTGCACAGATCCGTTGTGGTCAACTCGTTGGTACGTCTCTAGAACCCGTCTGTTTCTGGGCACGTATTCACCCCGACCATACGAGCGGGGTCCACCCCGTCCATGTCCTCTGAAATTGTCGGGTCTATAGCCACCGCCTCTTCCTCCTAGAGGATACCTCCCTCTTCCACCACCATTGTTTGGGTTTGATCCAACTGAAACGACCCGAAAGAAATTAGACGGGATTTAATTGGTTTATATCCAGAGTAATTTGCATTTTAACTTACCTCGAGTTGATGTTCTCTTTTCCTCAATCACGGCTTTACGGTTCCCTATTATAACCGGTGATCCCTGCAGAATAACAAAATCAAACTCATGATAAATTTTATTCCATCACAATTTTTTCTGCAAGAGTGCTCACCTCAAGTGCATTTGTCATGGATCCCTCGGATTCAAATTCAACGAAGCCATAACAGAAGCCTTGCTGCTCGAAGGAGAAAATAGGCAGACAAAAAAATTGAAATGATCAAAGCCAATCCAAAAAAAGAGAGGATATTTCATTATGAAAGAAAGTTAAGTAATATGCATACCTTGTTACTTCTGACTTGGACTCCATTTTGCTTAATGGATCCAAATGTTTTGAACACTTCCTCTAGCTGTGCGGAAGTTGCATTTAACGGCAAATTCCTCACATAGACCGAGTGACCTTCATCTGCACAGAGAAGCATATTCTTAACAAGATTCAAGTATATAGAGGGTTTTAACTTTCCTGGACACGTATAAACAATCTATAAAGCAATACTTATTGGTAAAACAAAGTATTTCTTACGCTCATCTTGCACATTGTTGCTTTCTTGTGCAGTCTCAGCAGAGGAAACTATTGGCTCGGAAATTGATGCAGGTTTTGCAGGTTCACGTGATTGCTGCTCGTTGTTTGAAGGAGCAGCCCTAATATTATTAGTTGAAACATGTGTTTTTGTAGGTGTTGGATTGACTTTCCTGTACTTCACCTGTAAGAAATATATAAATAAAATTATCTAGCAAAATGGATTGATTTAAACAGATCAGCTTGAGGAAAGAACTTACAATTGATGCATAGGATTTCTTGGGTGCATCACCTTCGGGGACAGAAGGGGATGATGACTCTGTAGCAATATTCTCACTCTGATTCTGATTAACTGGAGGCTTGGTTACAACCTCATCTTCAACAACTGACTCATCATTATCTGAAGGATCACAAACTTCTTCACCATCATTTGGATCCTCATCTGAAGTTTCAGGGACCGTTACAGGAACATGAGTTGGCTGAACTGGAAACAAAAACATATGCCATTTTGAATTTAGATTTAATTTTAATGCCAAAGTGAAGTTAAATTTCAAAATTTTACCTGGATCTGGCAGTGAAGCAGTTGCTGGTGTACTTTCACCAACCGAGCTGGATGAAACTGGAGTTCTTACCAGCCGTTCATTTTCTTCGACGTACCTAAAAACATCATTTAAGACAAAGTAGCCTTTCTCTTGTGGTGCCAGAAAAAATGATTGAGCAAATTTTCTCCTCACATAATCTCTTCCAGTTAGGCAACCAGTAACCAGCACAGTCACCCCATCCCCAAACGACAATTGAGCATCTGCAGTCTTGATCTCAGCCATATAATCCTTGTAGTTTAAGGATAAGATCTTTTCGTTAATTCCCTGCACCACAGGCAATGTAACACATCTTCAACTGGTGGAGTAGCATTCAGCATATATTTGAAAATGATTAAGGAAAGTGATAAGTAAAGATTGATTGGCAACTTCAATGTTTACATTTAAGATTTGAGTAATAAAGAAGAAATATTCTGCCACGAGACTCAGAACAGTTCAATTGAATTTTTAAACAAAGTGGGAATTTTTGTTGTATAAAGCTTTTTGAATACCTGCATAGTGGTGACAGAATTCATGACACCATGTGCATCAGGTCGACTTAGAACACTTGAATCTTGATAAAATCTAAACACCAATTCTGGAGACTGGTGAAGAATCTGGTAATACTGTTCAACAAAGGCATTGCCAACAACGTGAGCACTTGGAGAGCCAGCAGGACTATCTGCCTGCACTGCCATCTGAAATTCAATCTAAGAACATGAGTAGCAGATTTGCTTAATAAAGTACCACGAGAGCACACAGAATTTCTGAATTTATACAGAAATTCCAGTTGAGATGCAGCAATTCCAGGCAAATCCATAATCAGCAAAAAACTCAACACACAATACATGATTCAGATTGGTAAAAAACAAAATGATCCAGAGATATACATCTTAGAAGCAGAAAAACACGGTGCATGTAGCAAGTGAAAGGATAGTTATAGCCCAAACAAACTTAAGATAAGACTACAATAGATTTAAAGCCGTTATACATCCATCTGAAACCGCACCCCTTATAATGAAATTTATACCACCACCACCACTGTAAGGTTTATCTCCTAGGCGTAGTACAGCAACGCATCATTCAAATGTAAAACTCATAAAACCTCAAAGCTGCATCAGGAAACAGTAGAACAAGTAGAGGTTCAAAAGCACTAATTGGAAACGCTGAAAAAGAGAATAAAACAGCACTATTTATGATTGAACCATAAATGAAACTGTAAGACAAAGCATAGTTCAAATGAAGTACAAATCATTCAATCTTTCAATTCAGGTATAAATGTCACATAAAGGGGACAGAAAACCTAGATACTCCTAGGATCTAAGCACAATACAGAAAGCACCTGAGAAACCCTTGCACTAGCTAATACGGAGTACATTTCAACAGTTCAACTAAACATCAGAGACCAAATTTTAAACAGAAGATAGTGAATTTCAAATATCGAAGCTAAATCAACCAGCAAAAGTCTAGATAAATGAACAGAGAATTTTTTTTATGTCTGAAACAAATTAAAATGCATTCAGAGTTGAATAAGCTGCAGAGATTCGGCAATGGAATAGAGGGATCAATCGTACCTGAAGAAGATTTGGTTGGGCGAAAACGTTGACGATGGCGTAATCTGTGGAGAGAGAAAGTGAGATACAGAAGACTACAGAGAGATCTGGAAGAGTGAAAAGCAGAGACAGCACAGAGAAAGAGAAGAGAACAGTCTTGCTTTATTTATATTATTCACATGATTTTTGTTCGCAGATCTTCATTGGAATATTTATTTTGTTCAGTGTTGATTTCGAAAAGTCACCACTCTTTTGGGGCGGGTTTCGTAAATAATGAGAATATAAATATTTCCTTGAAGTAGCCTCTTTTTCCAATTTGATCTAATTACACCGTCTTCGGTCTTGTTTGTGTTAGAAACCCTAATTCTCAATCCCTTTTGTAATGGCTTTTAGGAGAATCTCTGTACTTAGTCTTGCATCTCTCCGCGACCATAAACAATTTCAATCCCAATTTCGTTCTTTAGGGTACACCCCACAGTTTCTATCTTCTCCATCATCCTCTCAATCGCAATACAGGAAACAGACATTGCTTGCTAATCTAATGCAGAAGTTTGGCTTCCCAGTTTCTGAGCTGCCATCGTTGCTTTCCAAGAATCAGTTCCTGCTCAAGTCTGATTTATCTGGGATTGAAAAATGTTTAGGGATTTTATTGTTTTCATTCAAGCTTCCACAGAATGCTGTTGTTGCATTAACTTTCAGTTGTCCTGCTGTTTTGAGATTGGAATTCCTGAAGAAATGGGAAGCTGTCATCTTAGGTAATCCTCCATTGTTGATCAGGAGTGTTATTGAGTTCTCCAGGAAATTTCAGATTGAGCCTGGAGATTTTCTTAGGTGCATTGATGTTTTGAAGGATTTACAGTTGAGTGATGATACAATAAGTAGGATTCTAAGTGAGTGTCCTAAGGTGATGATGGTTGATGAGAGTCAACTTAAGAAGCGTATATCGGTTTTGACGATGATTAGGTTAAGCATTAATGAGATCAATAGGATATATCTTATGTGTCCTGAAATTATAGGGTTTGGAATAGATGAAAGGTTGAAGCCACTCCTTGACGAGTTTTCACAAATGGGATTCGGACGTCTCTTGAGAGAAGAGATTGTTTGTGAACCTAAACTCCTTACACTTGAATTAGGCGAAATGCATAGATGTTTACAGTTGTTGGAGAGATTGAAATGTAGAAATTCAATCAAAGAAGAGATTTTCAGCAAGGGGGAATTGAAAGCTGCATTTGCTGTCAAATTGAGAATTGATTTATTGTGCAGTTACGGTTTGATCCGGAGAGATGCGCTGAATCTATTGATGAGAGAACCAAGAACTATAATATATAGCATTTATGACATTAAGAAGAAGATTGAGTTTCTGCTACAGACAATGAAATATGACATTGGTTGCTTAGTTGAAGTTCCTGAATATCTTGGTGTTAATTTTGACAAACAGATTGTTCCAAGATACAATGTGATCGAGTACTTGAGGTCAAAAGACGGGCTCGGTTTTGAGGTGCGTTTGAGGGACATCATCAAACCAACTAGGCTTAAGTTCTACAATTTTTTTGTGAAGCCATATCCTGAATGTGAGAAGATGTTTGGAAGATTTTCCAATCCTGAAGCTAAAAGTCGCCATCCTACTGGGCTTTGGAAGCTTTTTAAACCACCACCAGCTCAGATGTCAAAGGAAGAGGCGAAAAAGATTAGGGATTTCATGGAACAGTAGCTGAATCAGATTTGTAACATGAGATTATTAAAATCATTATGCTATGCCAAACAGGGGGTTCGATGACATTTGTAATTGAATGGGGAGCGAGCAGGCGGTTGTGATTCGTCAAGGAGACCCGCTTTCGCCTTATCTCTTTGTTCTCTGTATGGAAAGGCTCTTTCTTCTTCGCTGATAATCTTGTAATTTTTTGTCAGACTGATGCTCGGCAAGCTTTGGTGATTTGAGAATGCTTGGATGTGTTTTGTGGATTGTCAGGGAAGCAGGTTAATTACCAGAAGAGTAGCATTTTGTTTTCGGATGCTGTGTGTGGACCTATGAAAGCCGTTGTGAGTGAAGTGTTATCAATTCCAATTTCCACGGACTTTGGGAATTATCTGGGGTCCCTATGGCTATTGGTCACATGCCAAGTGCCAGATATCAATTTCTTCTTGACAAGGCTGCTGCTAAAATAAGAGGTTGGAAGACTAGAACTCTATCTCTGGCAGGTCGTGTGACTTTAGCTAATTTGGTTCTGTCGAGTTTCCGTTTGTATGCTATGCAAAAAAACTTTCTCCCTCGGAAGACATGTGATAAGATGTAAATTAGAGGATTCGTGTGGGGCTCTGCAGCGGGAAAAATGCCGTATTTACCTTCTCCATTGGGACAAGATTTCAAGACCCAAATCGGTCTGGGTCTTAGACAAATGAGGGAGATGAACGCTGCCACATTAGCTAAGTTGATCTGGAGGACGCTGCAAGAACCCACTATGCTCTGGTCTAGGGTCATTCGCAGCAAATACTGTAATGGTCGCCTTGTTTTGGACATGTTCACTTGCTCGTCGAATTCTTCAAGGACCTGGAAAAGATATTGTTCATGGCGCTCAGGAGCTTAAGAAAGGCCTACGGGATGCGCTTGGCAATAGTACTAACACCCTATTTAGTCTCATTGTTGGCTCGGAGATGCACTCTTGAGTACAGACGCAATCGCACCGATTCCGATTGAGATTGAGGATGCTACAGTGCCCGAGATGTGGATTGGTGATGGGTGTAATTGGCCTCTTCTACATTAGTACCGTCCTCCTGAGATATGTCACAAACTTGCCTCCATCCGTGTTGAGATCATGATGAAGCCACTGATAAGCCCCAAGTAGTAGTCTTGCTTGAAACTGATTCACTGGAGGCGTTTAATCTGTTTGCAACTCGACAGCTTCTCACTCATCCCCAAAATTTGATTGATCAGGTTGCTTGGTCAGTTCATGTGCAGTGCGCACACATAACAAAGTTGCTAATAAACTTGCTCAATTTTTTTTCTCCTTAGTTAATGGTACTGATGCTTCCTTTTTCTAGTTTTAATCTCCCAGATTGCATCAAGTCTCTGTATGAGTGAGCTATGTGCTACTACAGTATAATAAACCGTAACAGTAACCTTATCAAAACCGTTGAAAACTGAAAACGAAACCGGAACTGTGACCGAAACCGACAAACCGGATTGAACCGCCTAAGTCCGGTTTCGATTTCGATTACGTTCGGTTCTAATTCGAATCGATTCCGATTTAAAACGATTGTAGACCGTTTCCAAATTCTAAACCGTTGAACATCTCTAAGCCTTGGTTGGCTTTTCAAAAACAATGAAAACGCGTACACTCCAAATTATGCTACCCAAATTATTTATTCACTGTCTGGAAGACACCCTCTATCTATCTCTCTTTTCTCCTCCCCTCACCAAAAACACATGGATTCATCGTCTTCTCCGGCAGCACAGTCCAATCCCGGAAAGAGCTGGAGCATCTACGGCCGTCAAGACATAACCAAAAACTACGACATCCACGAGCGCGTCGGCTCCGGCGCCTACGCCGATGTCTACCGCGGCCGCCGACGCTCCGACGGCCTTATCGTAGCGCTCAAGGAGATTCACGATCAACAGAGCGCCTTCCGTGAGATTGAAGCTCTACAGACGCTCCAAAACTGCCCTAACGTCGTCGTTTTGCACGACTTTATCTGCCACGAAGATGAAGATGCTGTGCTTGTTCTTGAGTTTCTTCCTACCGATCTTGCTTCTGTCATCGCTGAGGCGAAAAGGTCTTGGGAGGGAGGGATCACTGCTGCCGAGATCAAAAGGTGGATGATTCAGATCTTGCACGGGGTTGATGCTTGTCACAGGAATTCGATTGTTCATAGAGATTTGAAGCCTTCTAATCTGTTGATTTCGGAGGACGGAGTTCTGAAATTGGCTGATTTTGGTCAGGTAATCTCTAAGCTTTGAAATTGGTGTTCAAATTTTTACATGGTATATGTTGAACTGTTGTTGGCTATCATCAAATGCATATCCATCTTAATCCATATGACCCACAATGTCCACCAATTCATATTCATGTTCATATTCCATAGATTCTCAAGAATGATGTGGTATTCAATAGTACAGCTTCTAAGATTGTTGACATTTGTTAGTGCCTGCTTGTTTTGGTTTTTTGGGTATATCTTTGCTGATGTACATTTATAACTTGTAAGTTGAGGGAAGTTTCTGACCATTTGGCGAAAACAATGTCCACCAATTACTGGATTGAGAAATGTTTCCTGCTGCATCGTAAGCATGCTTTCGCTTCTAAGTTCTAAGTGACCAGTGGCATTTATCTCAACATACCATTCCTAATACTGCTTCTGTTAGAACTAAAACTTGTATGTATTTATTCTCCATTTTTGGTATTCTTTGCAGGCGAGGATTCTCCTGGAGGCTTATTATGTTGCTCCTCCATCTGACCTGCAGCAACTTGATGAATCTAACAACCCAACTACATTTAAGGAAGATATACCTCAGCTGCCTGAAAACCCTTGCCCAACTGATGGTTCTAATACAAATCTTAGGAACCAGGAAGTAGGATTTAGCAGTAAACAAGAATTCTTGAGGGATTTAGTGGAGCGAAATGCTAAAAACCCTTCAATGGATGAATTTGACAAGGACTCGTATATCCGAGATGGAGACACTTCTTGCCTTGCTACATGTACAGCTAGTGAACTGGATGATGATCCTTTAACACACGAGATGGAGGGCGAAGGAGATGATCGATGTGGGCCTCTCACATCGTGTGTTGGAACACGCTGGTTCAGATCCCCTGAGTTACTCTATGGATCCACAAACTATGGGGTGGAAGTAGATTTATGGGCATTGGGTTGCATTTTTGCTGAGCTTTTCAGGTTAGAGCCTCTGTTTCCCGGGACTTCAGACATTGATCAGCTTGCCAGAATCTTTACAGTCTTGGGCAACTTGACTGAAGAAACTTTTCCGGGCTGCTCCAATCTTGCTGATTATAAGACTATTTCGTTCTCTCAAGTAGAGAGTCCGTTAGGTTTAGAGGCATGCTTGCCCAACTGTTCTCAAGGAGAATTGCTCATTATTAAGAAGCTTCTCCACTTTGACCCTGCAAGCAGAGCCACAGCAATGGAGCTGTTGCATGACAAGTACTTGAATGAAGAACCATTGCCGGTTCCCATTTCTCAATTGAGGTTTCCTTCAATTAGATGTGGACATGCTGAAGACCAGACCCAAGATCAAGATTGGTGTGGCTATAGAGATATGGGTGAAGATTCTGACTTTGAAGATTTCGCTAGTGTTAATGTCACTCAAACTAGAACAGGCTTTTCAGTTCGCTTCGACTCTGATTAAGTTAAAGATGTCTGGTGATAAACGTACAAGGCCCTCATAAACTACTTCACTGAGATATTGTACAAGCTGGTAAAATTTGTCGAATTTTTCTTCTCGTGGTTTCATTCCCATTTCTATAATTTATCTTATAATCTGAAAGCAAACTGGTGTATCGAAATACTGATGTTCCTCATGAACCACAATTTGCAGTGGTAAACGCAGATAATGATGTACCATGATTATTGGCAGAAAATCCAGCTTCTGTACTGAATAAAGCGTCTACATCGGTTGAAAAATTTGGTGCATAATGAATCATGGATTGAATGTGTTTTTGTGTGCATATTTGGTCCAACAATATAAACTTTAAAGTTCAGATTAAATAATTTTAGAAAGGTAAGAACAAACCTCAGCGATTGAAGAAGAAGCAGCAGCAGCAGCAGCTTGTCTTATGAGACAGCTGCAACTAAAAAGTATTAACCTAGGCTTCTTACATGTTAGCTTCCATGATGTTGTAAACATGAAACAAAGCCCCATAATTGCAGTTGAAAGATTTCTGAGGGACTAGAGAGGTTTTTTGTTGAAAGATTTCTGATGATCGTATTTAGATATCATGAGCAAAAAACTTCTTCCAAGATTCTCCATTATTGATGGATATTTCTATGTACCTGGTTAATGAGATGGGAGTACAAACGTAGTGCTGTACATATCGAGCTGATTTAAAGATGAACAAATAAGTTAATGATGGCTATCTGCAAAAACCATAGCTTGCAACAAAATCCCTTTATGAAAATAAAAGTTGCAAGCAATATTTATTGTCATTTCAAGAAGTTCTGCTTCAAATTTGCAACAGAAAATACATACCCTATTAAGACAATAGAAAAGATGTCAATAATCGTGTTCTTGACAGCATCAAGACTCAAGAGCCTCGGCTTTCTGTTCAGGACTAGTCATGTCCTTTGCGACAATAACTAATCACTTTACCTCCAAACTTTGGCTGCAGAAAAGATTCAGTAATTGTCATTGAGAATCCGAAAAAACAAAGTACAAAAAAGAAGGGTCTAAGAAAAAGATTATGAACTTACAGTTAGAATGCTTGATGTGGATGCAATCAAGAGCGCGATAGTTGCAAGAAAAAGATTATTGACTTACAATTAGAATGCTTTATTGTGCAGTTATGGGTTGATCTGAAGAGATGTACATGACATCAAGAAAACGATTGAGTTTCTGTTACAGACAATGGAATATGGAATTTTTTTCTGAAATAAGCATTTTACCCGAAAAAATTCCCGACGTAGGCTCTTTTCAAAACAATTTCCCAAAATAGGCAATTATTTCAGCTTCGGAATTTTTTTACGTGTGCGTCTCTCCTCCGAAGCTGAAGCTATTTTTTTTGATTTTTTTATGTATAAGAGACGCTGACTCGAACCAGCGTCTCTTACACGTAAAAAGTTTAAAAAAAAAAAATTATTTTATACGTACCTTTTGTTAATTTTTTTTTTCAAAGTTTATATATATATATTATTATACATGACTTACTCGTGTTTGGATGGCTCGTATGGGCTCGTTTGAAATCGGAATCGATCACGACCGATTTCGTTGGGTCCGTATTGATCCCAGATTTCACCAGATATGTCTCTCGCTCGATTCTGATTTCGAACGACCCCATACGAGCCACCCGAACAAGCGTAAGTCTCGTGCGTACCTTCTACTGTAAATGGATATTTACAAATTCGTTCCTCCATATCACGCGATGAGAGACATATTTGGTGAAAGTTTGGATCAATACGGACCCAACGAAACTGGTCGTGGTCAATTCCGATTCCGAACAAGCCCATACGAGCCATCCGAACAAGCGTAAATCTCGTGCATACCTTCTTTCACCAGTTCGGAATCGGAATTGATCACGACCAGTTTCGTTGGGTCCGTATTGATCCCAGCTTTCACCAGATATGTCTCTCATCGCGTGATATGGAGGAACGGATTTGTAAATATCCATTTACAGTAGAAGGTACGCACGAGACTTACGCTTGTTCGGGTGGCTCGTATGGGCTCGTTTGAAATCGGAATCGATCACGACCGATTTCGTTGGGTCCGTATTGATCCCAGATTTCACCAGATATGTCTCTCGCTCGATTCCGATTTCGAACGACCCCATACGAGCCACTCGAACAAGCGTAAGTCTCGTGCGTACCTTCTACTGTAAATGGATATTTACAAATCCGTTCCTCCATATCACGCGATGAGAGACATATCTGGTGAAAGCTGGGATCAATACGGACCCAACGAAACTGGTCGTGATCAATTCCGATTCCGAACTGGTGAAAGAAGGTATGCACGAGATTTACGCTTGTTCGGATGGCTCGTATGGGCTTGTTCGGAATCGGAATTGACCACGACCAGTTTCGTTGGCTCGTATGGGGTCGTTCGAAATCAGAATCGAGCGAGAGACATATCTGGTGAAAGTTGGGATCAATACGGACCCAACAAAATCGGTCGTGATCGATTCCGATTTCAAACGAGCCCATACGAGCCACCCGAACAAGCGTAAGTCTCGTGCGTACCTTCTACTGTAAATGGATATTTACAAATCCGTTCCTCCATATCACGCGATGAGAGACATATCTGGTGAAAGCTTGGATCAATACGGACCCAACGAAACTGGTCGTGGTCAATTCCGATTCCGAACAAGCCCATACGAGCCATCCGAACGAGCGTAAATCTCGTGCATACCTTCTTTCACCAGTTCGGAATCGGAATTGATCACGACCAGTTTCGTTGGGTCCGTATTGATCCCAGCTTTCACCAGATATGTCTCTCATCGCGTGATATGGAGGAACGGATTTGTAAATATCCATTTACAGTAGAAGGTACGCACGAGACTTACGCTTGTTCGAGTGGCTCGTATGGGGTCGTTCGAAATCAGAATCGAGCGAGAGACATATCTGGTGAAAGTTGGGATCAATACGGACCCAACGAAATCGGTCGTGATCGATTCCGATTTCAAACGAGCCCATACGAGCCATCCGAACAAGCGTAAGTCTCGTGCGTACCTTCTACTGTAAATGGATATTTACAAATCCGTTCCTCCATATCACGCGATGAGAGACATATCTGGTGAAAGCTTGGATCAATACGGACCCAACGAAACTGGTCGTGATCAATTCCGATTCCGAACTGGTGAAAGAAGGTATGCACGAGATTTACGCTTGTTCGGATGGCTCGTATGGGCTTGTTCGGAATCGGAATTGACCACGACCAGTTTCGTTGGGTCCGTATTGATCCAAACTTTCACCAAATATGTCTCTCATCGCGTGATATGGAGGAACGAATTTGTAAATATCCATTTACAGTAGAAGGTACGCACGAGACTTACGCTTGTTCGGGTGGCTCGTATGGGGTCGTTCGAAATCAGAATCGAGCGAGAGACATATCTGGTGAAATCTGGGATCAATACGGACCCAACGAAATCGGTCGTGATCGATTCCGATTTCAAACGAGCCCATACGAGCCATCCAAACACGAGTAAGTCATGTATAATAATATATATATATAAACTTTGAAAAAAAAAATTAACAAAAGGTTTGTATATTTTTAAAATTTTTACTTGTAAGAGACGCTGGTCGAACCAGCGTCTCTTACACGGGGAATTAAAAAAAAAAATATGTATAAGAGACGCTGGTTCGGCCAGCGTCTCTTATACATAAAAAAATCAAAAAAAAATAGCTTCAGCTTCGGAGGAGACACGTAAAAAAATTCCGAAGCTGAAATAATTGCCTATTTTGGGAAATTGTTTTGAAAAGAGCCTACGTCGGGAATTTTTTCGGGTAAAATGCTTATTTCAGAAAAAAAAATTCATGGAATATGACATTGGCTACTTAAGTTTCTGAATATCTTGGGGTTAATTTTGAGAAACAGATTGTTCCAAGATACATCATAAAACCAACTAGACTTAAATTCTACAATTTTTTTTGTGAAGCCATATCCTGAATGTGAGAAGATGTTGGAAGATTATCCAATCCTGAAGCTAAGTCCCCATCCTACTGGGCTTTGGAAGCTTTTTAAACCACTGCCGCTTCAGATGTCAAAGGAAGAGGTGAAAAATATCAGGGATTTCATGGAACAATAGTTGAATCAGGTCTGTAAAGACTATGCAATATCTTGCATTTTTGCCATTCCCTAGAAGTTATGTGTATCCTTTCCTCGAGCGATGAGGGAACCAACAAAAGAAGGCTTATATCCAAAACAAATGCATTTGTAGCTTTTGATGTTTTATAAATAAATAAAATCATCAACTAAAGTTTGTGACCTTGATCTGATCCTATTTTCAACTTTGCTGAAGACTTCAAAGTCCACTTGTGCACTGTTTCATAGACTACAAGATTACTTAATCAGCCAAAAATAGCAGTACACAATGTTGGGTGCTAGTACAAGACATGACATTCTCTTTCATAGGCAGTAAGATCCGGAATCTTGTTCATCATTTTGCTCATTACAAATCTATATCTCTGTTTTGCTTCCTTGTTGCAACTGTCTTCTCACAAGTGCAGTGTATATGCCATCTTTGTCCAGAAGCTCTTCATGAGTACCCGTTTCGACTATCTGACCATCTGATACAACTGCAACGGTATTTGCACTTTTGACTGTTGATAGCCTATGGGCTATGACCAGCACAGTTCTCCCTTTCATCAATGAATCCATAGCATCCTACAAAACATTATTCATTAAAAAAAAACATTATTCTTAAAGTTGCAGCATAGGAAAACAAAGTTGTACCTGGACCAAGTATTCGCTTTCAGCGTCTAGAGCACTGGTTGCCTCATCTAGTAGGAGTACTTTCGGGTCCATTAACAATGCTCTAGCAATCGCTACTCGTTGCTTTTGTCCTCCCGAGAGCCTAACCCCGCGTTCTCCGACATGGGTTTGGTATTTTTCCGGGAATTTTGATATGAACTCATGGGCATTTGCCATTTTCTGCAAATTTTACAAGTCAAGAACTGATGATATATTGAGGATCTTAAAAGGGTTGTTCAAATTCTTACTGCAGCGTTTTCTATGTCAGTAATGCTTGCTTTGCCATTTAATCCATAAGCAATGTTCTCTTCTATGGTGCAGTTAAACAGAGTAGGCTCCTGGCTCACAATACTGATCTGCAAAATAGGAATCATAAGTATGTTTATTTCATTAATATATTTGTAAAACCGGCTTTTAAGTGCAATTTAATTACCTTCTTATGCAAATGTTCATGAGATATTTCTGTAAGGGGAACGCCGTTCAGCAAAATCCTTCCTTTGATAGGGTCATAGAATCTCTCTATCAAGTTAGCTATAGTTGTCTGCAAGTAATGTGAGTTGTGGACACATTAGACTGATCACTGTTTAAAAGTAAAGTTCTTTTAAGACCAAATTATTGCACAGCACATTTTAGTATGAAGGAGAACTTACTTTCCCACCTCCACTTGGACCAACAAGAGCAACCTTTGAGCCCGTCTCCAACTTCAATGTAATTCCCTGAGGTTTCATAGGCAGGCTTTTTTTAATACACAAAAAAAATCTAAACATCAGTCATCTTAATCAGATTAATGTTTATTACCTTGAGTACGGCATTGCTTGGGCGTGAAGGATATGAAAACCACACATCATCCAGCTCGACTTCCGCTTCTTGTGTACTGGAAAAAAAAAGAAACTCCTTTTTTCACTTCGGCAGATATGTACCAAGAAAGTATTTTTACACTACAAAGGACGAAAATTAATAAACTAACCTCAATGGACACTGATCTCCTGATTTCTGCATAAAAGATTGGCGATCCAAAAGTTGAAAAACTCGTCTACTAGCTCCTGCCGCTTTCATTGCCACAGTGTATAAACTAGATAGCCCAGAAACAGAAGATCCAACTGCAAGAGGAAATTCATTTTTCAGATTTCAGCTTGATGATGAAAAAAATGATATGAACTGAAACAATGATTAATTGCACGTTACCTGTGAGGCTGTAGAGAATAAAGGATGTTAAATCACCGGTTGTCATGCTTCCATTGATGGTCAAGGTAGCGCCATATATCACCACTACGATGACTGATAAAGTAGATGCTGCATTTAAACCTCCAGAAAATAGCCCCACTACTTTCTGCAGAAGATCATGCAAAATGTTAAAGAGGGGGGATTTGAATAGATTTTAAGAGCTTAAATTTATACTACTAGAAGATAGCTTACAGCTTGTTTAAGTCCAAGGTTCAGTGTCTCATGGACTTGTTCAGTGTACCGCTCTACCTCGTATTCTTCTTGAGCAAAGGACCTTACTGTTCGGATTGCACCGAAAGATTCCTAAAACATTATCACACTTTTTGTGTAAATTCTAGTGCTACATAAACTTTTTTCATAAAAATTATTGAAAAATTGCCTAAAACATCTACACTTTTGAAAAAGTTAAGAGTAGAATGTGTTTCTATGTGCATATTTGTTCCAACAATATTTAAATTTAGATTTAGATTAAATATTTTTAGAATGGTAAGAACAAACCTCAGCAATTGAAGAGGCAGCTGCAGCAGCAGCTTGTGTCTTATGAGACAGCTCACGAAGAAAGCGACCAAATTTACGAACAGCAACAGAAATTGCAGGCACAACAGCCAAAGACAACACTGAAATTTTGAAGGGTCAAGTTGACACAAAATGAGACGACACTAAGAAGTAGTATTAATTTTCTAGGCTTCTTACATGTTAGCTTCCATGATGTTGTAAACATGAAACCAAGGCCAATAGCTGCAGTTGAGAGATTTCTGAGGGCCTCAGAGAGGTTTGTTGTTGCAGCATTCTTGATGATTTGTGTATCTTCAGATAATCTGCTCAGTAGCTCCCCAGTTCGAGTGACGTCAAAAAAGGCTATTTCCTGATGATCATATTCAGAAATCATGAGCAAAAAACTTTTTCAAGATTCTCCATAATTAATGGATAGTTCTATATACCTGGTTAATGAGATGGGAGTACAAACGCTTCCTTAGTCTTGCAACCACCCTCTCACTAGCCGAATAGAACAGCCATGCACGGAGTGATGTACATATCGAGCTGATTTAAAAATGAACAAATAAGTTAACTGTAGCTCACTACAAAAACCATAGCTTTGTCAGGAAAAAAATTTCATTTATATATTTCTTCTATCTTAGTGTACATGTTTTTTACAGGCTTCCAGAAAGAAAGAGCTTAATTCGAAAAACTAGCTTAAGATGACACCAATATCTTCATTCTAGCTAGCTGGCAACAAAATTCCTGTATGAAAATAAAGTTTGCTGCTTGCAATAAAATTCCTGAATGAAAATAAAGTTTGCTGCTTGCAATAAAATTCCTGAATGAAAATAAAGTTTGCTGCTTGCAACAAAATTCCTGTATGAAAACAAAGTTTGCTGCTTGCAACAAAATTCCTGTATGAAAATAAAGTTTGCTGCTTGCAACAAAATTTCGGTATGAAAATAAAGTTGCAAACAACATTTTTTGACATTTCAAGAAGTTCTGCTCCAAATTTGCAACAGAAAGTATTTACATCCAAACTTTGATCACAAAAAAGCAAGTGATCATACCCTACTATGACAATCAAAAAGATGTAAAGAATCGTGTTCTTGACAGCATCAAGAGCCTCAGCTTTCTGTTCAGGAGTACTCATGTCCGTTGCCACAATATCAATCACTTTCCCTCCAAACTTTGGCTGCAGCAAATATTCACCATGTCAATTAGAATCCAAAAAAACAAAGTACGAAAGAAGGTCTAACTTCTAAGAACAAGATCATGGATTACAATAAGAATGCTTGATGTGGAAGCTATCAAAAGTGCAATAGTTGCAAGAACCAATTTGCCAGCATCAGGCTTTGCCTGTTAATTAACAAACAACACAGTTTCAGTATGCAAGAAATCTACAACAATTTGTAATCAAAGATGAAGACTTTTGAAAGTAAATGCACTCACCAGTGATAATACTCTCCCAAATCCTACATTTGCAGCCTATATGAACAAAGTTAGAAGCTTTTTTCCTATCAAACAAGATATATAATCAACTTAATGATGATTACCGGAACAGCATCTCCATGCTCCAAGTCAGTCAAACTAGGGTTCACCAAATTATCATCCCTCTTTCTTCCCTGCACAATCATTCACTATCAGTGAAAACTAAAAACAGAAAATTACCCATTGTTGAAGTTGAACAAATCTACCTCTCTACGTAAAAGGGGAAGTCTTTCGCCACCAAACCCATTCATTCCTCCTCCTCCTCCTCCACCACCACCTCCGCCACCAAAATTCATATTGAAATGGGTTAAGGTTGATCGAATTGAAACTTAACTGGGAACAAAAATGGGGATAGAACAGAGCGTGGGGAAACCGAAGGCTTTGTTCTCCTTCACTCATTTGAAGTGTTTTTTGATAGGCAAATGTTATGGCGTCATGTATGATATCATTAAATCTTGTCTGAATGTGCATTAATGCCAATAAATTTTGGCCATGGAGTGGAGATATGAGGTAGAAAATTAACAAAATCTAATTGGAAGGCAATAGGCATGGTGAGTGAGTGCTGTGCTGTCTTGTTCAGTGCACTCTGACATAACGTGCTGTCTATTTTGGTTAATAAATGGAATTCAAATTTGTTTAAATAAAATATTTGTACGAGAACGTCCATTTACTGATGTGGGAAAAACTCTTGGAGAACATGGTAGGTGGACAGCTCTTATTTAACTCCTTCACTAGATTCTTTAAATGCAGCCATATCATTCTGTTGGGGTTCAGATTTGTTGGAACCTCATTCCAACGGAAGGGTAAATCGGCAACACTCCGGATTCCCGAGTCTTTGTCGTTTCTTCTTCTAGTGGACTCTCTATTCTCTCTCTCGTTGTAAGGTAAAAACGTCCATGTTCCTGCAAAAGCCAAAACCCGGAGCTGGTGCTCCCCGGGAAAGGCTCTCCGACGCTCAAGTCAGTAATTATATAAACGATATAACTGTCAAATGATACTTTAGGGAATTAGAATGATTAGTTTAAACCCGAAAGGAGATTTAAGAAGGTAATTATACATCACCAAGAGAAGGTGAAACTCATGCTCAATGCTTTATTCGACTAAATGACCTCACGAGCCATATATATACCCATAACATCGACTTACTCAATTACTCGTATATGCTTGGAGTCTCACGAGTAATAATATACTCAAACAGCATTCATGCATGCTCACGTGAACAGTAAACCCAAGTAATATATATGCATGCTTGTAATCTCATTTTCTTAACCCACCTTATATACTTTAAATAAGTTACCTCGCAAGCCGATAAATCATGTATTAGGAAGTCGACAAAGGCCGTAACGAATATGCTAAAGACGCGTGCATGTGAGAAGGCTCAAGCTAGGTTCTATGGCGGAGATGTAGCGCAACCGATACCTCGCGAGCAAGGCCGTAATGCGCTAGTTGAGACGTGAGTAGTCTTAAGCTCGCGGGTCGGAAGGGATCGCCATTAAGTTGAGTCGCAAGCAAGACCGAGGTGAGGACGCGAGCAAAGCCGAGGTGAGCTACGGCTAGAGTCGCAACGAAGACCAAGGTGAGGACGGGAGCAAAGCCGAGGTGAGCAGTCCCGCGAGCAAAGCCGAGGTGCAGTCGGAGGTCGTAACGAATATCGCCATGTACAAGGCGGAGGTCGTAACGAATATCGCCATGTACACGCGAGGGTCACGAGTAAGTCGCGAGGTGGGCTACGGCTTCGACCGAGCTCACGGCCTGTTTAGAGAAAGCTGAGCTTGGAGCGGGGAGCCGATCATACCTTGCGTGGCGCCGTTGCCGGGGACAACCGTTCTGAGTGAGAGAGGGCTCTCGGTTGGAGAGACCTTATGGCCAGTTCTCCTCCTGCTTCTTCTCTCCCATTTCTCTGGTTCCTTCTCCCTTTCTCTTCCTTTCTCCTCCCTCTGTCCTATCCTCTTTTTTCTGGTGCTTATCCCCCCGTCCTCCTCCTGCTTCTCTTTTGAGCACAGCACACACATATATACTAGTATATGGTACAAGAGAAGGCTATTGGGCTTTTCTTTAACGGGCTTTGGGCTTATCTTATCCCGGGTCCAACACAGCTCCCCAAGCTCTTCGTTGAATAAACGAAGGCTTGGTTTATTGGACCTTTACTAAATCTTACGTTCGTTTAGGAATTTCGCGAGTGTGTTATTTGTCATTCACGTGACATTTTCGCGTACTAGATTGGGCAAAGACAAAAGACAAACTCTAATAGGATGGTATGATACGGTGATTTTGAGAGTGAATCGCGTCCAACCTCCCCTTGATTCTTCTCTTTCACACCTTATAGCCTTTTTTAGTCTAAGACGAGACTCGAGGAGAGAAACTCTCAAGGCTCGCTAGGGCTTTAACCTCGTGAACGAACGTGCGAATGAACATGTCCTTGCTCATGTGATATATGCATAATGTGGAGCATATGCTAATGCTCGTGTGAAGTATGCATTATTATGAAGTATGTAGCTTCCCACGTATGTTTATGTAACATGCAACATGTTGATGCTTACGTAGTATATATATGGGCATTATGGAGCGTATTATCCCATACGTATGTATAATAAACGAATGTTAGGGTCAGTTGAGCTCCTTCGGGAATATCGTGTCTCTCTTGGTATCATTTACTCATTAAGCGTTTTGCCCGAGTGACTTAAGGGAAATTCTTATGTCTAAGGGAAGAGGCACCGCAGGCTTGCTAGGGTGTTAGCCTCGTGAGCGATCTCGCGACGGAATAAAGCTAAGGGAAGCTCCGGCCTAATGTGGGTGAACAAAGGCTAAGGGAAGCTCCCGAGCTTGAGGGAAGAGGCACCTTAGGCTCGCTAAGGTGTTAGCCTCATGATCGATCTTGCGATTGAACATGTTGTCATACGCGTAGTTAGTGTAATTTTTCGAGCATGTATAATGTATTTTTAATCTGGAGTGTGCATTTGTTATGGGCACGCGAGTACGTATAAAATAGAGCATGTTGATACTCACGTGGGGTGTTTGAGGCATGCTGATGTTTGCGTGTGTGCATTATGGGGGTGTTGAGCTCGCGTGGCATCATGCATGGAATGAGGTATATTGGTCCTCGCGTGGGTTATGTATATTGTTGAATGGAATTTGCTCGTGGGATTTGCTTTGTAATAGTCTTGAGTGGATGTCAACACCTTTGTCATCTCACATTTTATTCATTAGTGCACTATACGTTGCCAACTCTCGTTTACTATCTTCTTCCTCAGGAATCGACACTAGAGGAGAATTGCTCGAGCACGCGAGTTCATCAAAATTGCGGGTATGTTGTTACTCGCGAGAGACATACGGACCAGGGTATTAACTAATACCTCTTTATTTCATATGGGTGTAAACCCGTCAATGCTTTTGCGACCAAGGAGAGTTTTTTTAGCTCAACCTTAGAAGCTGCTTCGCAACCTAGGAGGGTTTTTTAGCCCAAGCTAGTGAAGCGGGATCACGGCGGGTGAGCTCGTTGGCATAAACCCGTCCATGCTTTCGCGACCAAGGAGAGTTTTTTAGCTCAACCTTAGAAGCTGCTTCGCAACCTAGGAGGGTTTTTTTAGCCCAAGCTAGTGAAGCGGGATCACGGCGGGTGAGCTCGTTGGCATAAACCCGTCCATGCTTTCGCGACCAATGAGAGTTTTTTAGCTCAACCTTAGATGCTGCTTCGCAACCTAGGAGGGTTTTTTTAGCCCAAGCTAGTGAAGCGGGATCACGGCGGGTGAGCTCGTTGGCATAAACCCGTCCATGCTTTCGCGACCAAGGAGAGTTTTTTAGCTCAACCTTAGAAGATGCTTCGCAACCTAGGAGGGTTTTTAGCCCAAGCTAGTGAAGCGGGATCACGGCGGGTGAGCTCGTTGGCATAAACCCGTCCATGCTTTCGCGACCAAGGAGAGTTTTTTAGCTCAACCTTAGAAGTTGCTACACAACCTAGGAGGGTTTTTTTAGCCCAAGCTAGTGAAGCGGGATCACGGCGGGTGAGCTCGTTGGCATAAACCCGTCCATGCTTTCGCGACCAAGGAGAGGTTTTTAGCTCAACCTTAGAAGCTGCTTCGCAACCTAGGAGGGTTTTTTAGCCCAAGCTAGTGAAGCGGGATCACGGCGGGTGAGCTCGTTGGCATAAACCCGTCCATGCTTTCGCGACCAAGGAGAGTTTTTTAGCTCAACCTTAGAAGCTGCTTCGCAACCTAGGAGGGTTTTTTAGCCCAAGCTAGTGAAGCGGGATCACGGCGGGTGAGCTCGTTGGCATGAACCCGTCCATGCTTTCGCGATCAAGGAGAGTTTTTTAGCTCAACCTTAGAAGCTGCATCACCACCCAAGAGGTCTTACAGCCCTGCCTGGTGAGGCGGCATCATGGCCAAGGTGAGTGTACATCTCATCTAGGTCACGGTACATATCGCGTGCTCGGTGACTCACCCGATGCCGTTAATTGTAAGCAAGTTAAATAAATAGAAGAAAGTATGAGCAAGGTAAAAGTCATGCTAGGTGCAAGCGGGACTTACCTGGCTCTTCGCCTTTTATCTTTTGCTAATCTTGTGATTTGTTTTTCATAGAGCGAGAATAGAAATCTCTCGTCATGACGAATGTCAAACCGGTTGCGTGAGGAAATTCCCCACGGTCGGCGCCAGTGTTGGGGTTCGGATTTGTTGGAACCTCATTCCAACGGAAGGGTAAACCGGCAACACTCCGGATTCCCGAGTCTTTGTCGTTTCTTCTTCTAGTGGACTCTCTATTCTCTCTCTCGTTGTAAGGTAAAAACGTCCATGTTCCTGCAAAAGCCAAAACTCGGAGCTGGTGCTCCCCGGGAAAGGCTCTCCGACGCTCAAGTCAGTAATTATATAAACGATATAACTGTCAAATGATACTTTAGGGAATTAGAATGATTAGTTTAAACCCGAAAGGAGATTTAAGAAGGTAATTATACATCACCAAGAGAAGGTGAAACTCATGCTCAATGCTTTATTCGACTAAATGACCTCACGAGCCATATATATACCCATAACATCGACTTACTCAATTACTCGTATATTCTTGGAGTCCCACGAGTAATAATATACTCAAACAGCATTCATGCATGCTCACGTGAACAGTAAACCCAAGTAATATATATGCATGCTTGTAATCTCATTTTCTTAACCCACCTTATATACTTTAAATAAGTTACCTCGCAAGCCGATAAATCATGTATTAGGAAGTCGACAAAGGTCGTAACGAATATGCTACAGACGCGTGCATGTGAGAAGGCTCGAGCTGGGTTCTATGGCGGAGATGTAGCGCAGTCGATACCTCGCGAGCAAGGCCGTAATGCGCTAGTTGAGACGTGAGTAGTCTTAAGCTCGCGGGTCGGAAGGGATCGCCATTAAGTTGAGTCGCAAGCAAGACCGAGGTGAGGACGCGAGCAAAGCCAAGGTGAGCAGTCCCGCGAGCAAAGCCGAGGTGCAGTCGGAGGTCGTAACGAATATCGCCATGTACAAGGCGGAGGTCGTAACGAATATCGCCATGTACACGCGAGGGTCACGAGTAAGTCGCGAGGTGGGCTACGGCTACGACCGAGCTCACGGCCTGTTTAGAGAAAGCTGAGCTTGGAGCGGGGAGCCGATCATACCTTGCGTGGCGCCGTTGCCGGGGACAACCGTTCTGAGTGAGAGAGGGCTCTCGGTTGGAGAGACCTTATGGCCAGTTCTCCTCCTGCTTCTTCTCTCCCATTTCTCTGGTTCCTTCTCCCTTTCTCTTCCTTTCTCCTCCCTCTGTCCTATCCTCTTTTTTCTGGTGCTTATCCCCCCGTCCTCCTCCTGCTTCTCTTTTGAGCACAACACACACATATATACTAGTATATGGTACAAGAGAAGGCTATTGGGCTTTTCTTTAACGGGCTTTGGGCTTATCTTATCCCGGGTCCAACACATTCCCGTCGGGGTAGAAGAAATTCGACCTCGAATTTGCACCTGTCGACACCACTGCCTTGCAAGGAGAAGAGTCATCAACAAAAGGAATCAGGTGTTTCACATTAAACACATCAGCAGTACGAATGTGACTCGGAAGACGAAGGCGGTAGGCATTGGGGTTGATTTTTTCCAGAATTTCCACCGGTCCGATCTTCTTGGCAGACAGCTTGTTGTACGCACCAGTGGTAAACCTCTCCTTGGTGAGAATGGCCCAAACAAGGTCACCGACTTGAAACTCAACATGGCGGCGTTTAATATCGGCCTGCTTCTTTTAGCGTTCATTGGCGACAGTAAGGTTCTGAAAGACCGACTGATGCACCTGCTGAAGGTTGTTCACAAAGTCCACAGCTGAACCCTGTAACCTGGTCGTGTCAGGGAAGGATAACAGATCAAGAGGGCCACGAGGTTGAGCCGAATACACCACTTGAAAAGGACTAAAACCAGTGCTCCTATTAATACCATGATTGTGGGCAAATTCGGCTTGACAAAGTTTCCGATCCCAACCTTTGACATGGTCACCCACCAAGCAGCGCAGCAAGTTCCCAAGAGAGTGGTTCACCACCTCAGTCTGGCCATCGGATTGAGGATGGTAGGCGCTGCTGAAATTAAGGCGAGTAGATGTCATCTTCCAAAGACTTCGCCAAAAATGACTAAGAAAATGGGAGTCGCGATCAGACACGATGGAAGAGGGGAGGCCATGTAGTCGATACACCTCAAGAAAGAAGAGTTGGGCAACACGGACTGCATCCGTCGTTTTCTTGCAAGGAATAAAATGGGCCATTTTCGAGAAACGGTCGACGACCACAAAAATAGAGTCGTTGCCCCGCTGTGTATGAGGTAATCCGACCACAAAGTCCATACTAAGATCAACCCAAGGTTGGGAAGGTACAGGGAGAGGCATGTACAATCCCGCATTGGTGGCTGCCCCTTTTGACACTTGACAAACTCTGCATCTTTTGACAAACTTATCCACCTCCTTACGAATGGTCGGCCAAAAATAAGAAGCCTGAACAAGATGCAACGTGCGATCACGCCCGACATGACCTTCACCATGAAGCTCTTGAAGAATATGCAAGCGCAAACTACAGTCAGGAATACATAAGCGATCACCTTTAAACAGATACCCATCATGTAGGAGTGACCTCGCAGAACGCGAGTGGCATGACCTCGCGTAACGCGAGCAATTCATGTCAGATAGACGTTGTTGTGCACCATTAATAGATGTCTTGTCCCCACCTAACTATAATAACTACCCCCTTATTTTAAGTAAACCTTAACACCTATTAACTTTACCCTAACACCTCTTTTTATCATCTTTCACCTCTTTCACCCTCCATTAAAACTCATTTTCAAAACCTTCAAACTTCAAAACACTCTAAAAACACCTAAAACAATGGAAGATGAAGATGAATTCAACAAAGGAAGGAATGAAGATGGTGGTTCATCAAGTTACCATGCAAATGAGGTAATGTTCTTACTTAATTTTTGAATTTTAATTTGTTTTGCCCATTAAGAGCTAAAATGAAGTTATTATGTTGTATTTCATGTTAAATGTAGAAGTAGTAAGTGTTGAATAGATGACTTTTGCATATAATGTCCAAAAGTTTTGTTCTTCAGCCTTATTTTGTTTAGGGGTTATGCTTTTAGAGTTTTTAATGTAGAATAAAGGAATAGGTTAATGCTTATGTTAAATGACCCTGTTTCACAGTGTTTCAACCTTAGCATTTTCCCGCGTTCTGCGAGATGGATCCCCTCGCGTAACGCGAGTGGTGTCTCCCTCGCAGAACGCGAGAAAGTGCAAATTACAGAGTATTAACTCTTTATTCTGTATATGTGAATTTTTCTTTGTTCACTGGAGTGAATGCAATCCAGTTGAATGACTACACCTACCCTTTGCGGAATACAAGGCCATGTTCGCCACCGTCATTTGATTTAGGGATTGACTTTGGTGATTATCATCAACCATCTACATATGAATTGCCCGTGCCATCTACTTATCAATTTCCTATGCCATCTACATATGAATTGTCCGTGCCATCTTCATATGAATTGCCCGTGCCATCTACTTATGAATTGCCATGTACATATGAAGTGCCATCAAGCTATGATGCGTTTGATTCACAGTTTGCTAACCCATCTACAAATGTAGGAGAGGAGATGTGGTTTCTTCCCTCTTTACGCATTGCACCAAAGTTTAATAGTCCCGTATGTGAGGAATATGTTGTTTCTAGGGATTATTCGGAATATTTCACTACGGAGCAAGTGTTTGCCTCTAAGGAGATTGGTCATTTGTGGGCGTTGAATGTTGCAAAGCAACATAAGTTTATGATCTCTATTGGAATGAGTGTACCATCTGAACCGGGGCAAAGTGGAAAGGTTCAAATCATTTGTGAGAAAGGGGGAAGTTATAGGTCTAAAGGTCTCGGAGTAAGAACAAACACAAAGAGCAAGAAAACGGGGTGTCCATTTCAGTTGAAGCTCATGAAGAACCGTATTGAAGAAAATTGGAGACTAATAGTTGTTTGTGGTTTGCACAACCGCCTATAGTTTAACGTAGTTGAATTTATGTTTTATTCGCTGAATTTGTAATGTAATGTTGAACTGGAGCATAGTTATTTCTCTTCTGACAATTTGGAATGAATGCAATATCTCGCGTTCTGCGAGATGTGTGTCCTCCGCGTTACGCGAGCGACACAAACCGTGCCAGAGACCGTGCATCTTCACTGAGAGCGAGAAGTTGGTTATGGGATCTACTCGCGTTCTGCGAGATGCACTGCCCTCGCGTAACGCGAGATGATGCATAAAACTTGGCCTTGTTTCGCAAAGACTGTTTATGATTTGTAAACCAACAAAATTATCCAACAACTAATCCAACAAACAAATTCAAACAATCCAACAAACAAAGCAATCCAAAAACATAAACAATCCAAAACACAATAGAAAATTATCCATCAACTTAAGGAAATTCAAACAATCCAACTTAAGGGTAATCTTGTTGTGGTCGAAAGGGAGCGAGATTTTGAAGAGATAATAGCATTTGAGCGTGATATGAAGGAAATTGATCTTGAGTTGCAAACCGATATCGATCCATGTCATTGTAGACCCGACCAATCACCTAAAAGCATGTAAACAAATAAGTTATATTCATATTATAGACAAACAAAGACTAATGCAAGATTTACCTGTTCATGACTAATCATCCCGGGGACTGCAGGACGGATATACCTATTTGTCCTCTTGATGTATCAATCCATGTAATCCTCGGAGCATTCATGTGGTACATAGGCAACTGGCCCCATATCATTAAGAGAGATGGAGTGAACATCTCTTGCCTCCCAAAGCCATTGGTTGGCGTCATAAAAAACACTGTAACTCCTAATGTTGGCTAGCCTATGAGCTTTGAGCGGTTCGATCACTAGACTAGGAATACGCTGCATTCGCCCAAATTGCCTCGGACACCGATACGGCATGTGTGGTTCGGTGACGTCGCAGCACGATAGCACCCCGTGAAATAGAGAGGGAGCGAGCTCAGGATTGGAGAAGTCTACCGCTCCATACGGGTTCCAATATATCTAAAAACAGACAAAAAAAATGCAGAAAATTAAAGAAACTGCTAACAAAAGATCACAGTTTCTGCAAGAAAATGGGCGTTTCCTCGCGTTCTGCGAGGAAACGCCCATTTTCTACTGCGAGGTCCATTTCTGCAGAAGCTGTTGAATATGCACCAAATGTAGAAACTTAACACAACCTAATGCAGATGAATAAAAAAAGAATTAGATAATTACCATCTCCGGTAACATAATATCGAGCGCGCCTCTATAGTCCCTTCCGACTTGCCCCTTCTCCAGCTTTAAATTCTTAGGCATCCAACGGTAAACCCATGGTTGTGCTTCCGTCCATCGAGGTCGTTCATCAGGTCGAAACTGTGGGAAATAATTGTAGATCCATGCCTAGGAAATATAAATTACGTTAAATATGAAAACATAAATACGTAGGTAAATTAAATGCTTAGAAAGTAAAATACCTGCAACAAAGTGTAACAAAAAGACATCTGGGCACAGTTCTGGCGTATGCATACCCCAGCTGCCTATACAAATGTGCCAAAGCAGCCGAGCCCCACGAAATTTTCGAATCCCGGTCATAGGATTTCACAAAAGGCCCATATCTAAGCCGGATCAAGTTCTCTGACTTGTCGGGAAATAAGATCGAGGCAGCAGTATACAACACCCAACCTAATCCCTTTCGTTCTTCAGAAAGGGTTTGACAATGACTTCTAAAAACCTCGGCTTTCACCCTCTCAGAATCGCACATGTTATAATCTATTCCAAAAATTTCCGCCCCCCACTTGACATAGTATTTTATAATTTCTTCATGACTAAACTTGGCACCCAATTTCTTATTTGGTGTCATAGTTTTCCCATCTATGGCAAGGCCTAATATCTTATACACATCAAGAAGGCCAATAGTAATTGATGAGGCTAAAGTCGTAGTGCCAAATCAAAGAAATAAACTCTAAACACTAACTGGAGTATAGCAAGTAAGTAGAGGTCGAACCCAAGGGAATCAAAACACCAAATCAATGCAGTCAAGTGAAATATCAACTAGTGAACAAGTAACCAAAGGGGGGGGGGTTGATTGTATGGAACACAAAAGTAACAAGTATCAAGCAAAGAAGGTTTGGTTGTGAATACGATGAGAAGGGGTTTCACCTAGCAAGTATCCACACAACAGTCAATCAAGTTGATCATAGATTTATCTCAAGTTCTATTCAATCCTAGGGAATGTTCCTATTCCAATCTTTAATATATCAGCAGGCCAACCGGTCCTGATAATACTTACTATTCGACAATCAGGGAAACCTCTCAAGATTAGATGAAATAGAAGCAAAGGGCACAGGAATTATAAGGATGCATGCAATAACTTACAACCGTCAAGTATTAACATGCAATCAATTCTCTTTCATAAAAGCAATCAACTACCAGATCATGCAGATATGAATGCTACAATGACAAGGAATTCCACCGTATATTCCTAGTCTAGCAATAGAAAACTATCAATCAAACTAGGTGATCAAGCTAGCAAAACTAATAGAAATCAATAGATGAAGAACAAGAGAATTAATACAAACCCATAGGAAAAGAACAAGAGTTTAGAAATCTCACAACTTAATAACTGAAGGTTTCAACCGCTAGGTAAAACAATGGAGATTAGTTCTTGCTCATGGTTGCAGAACTAAATTGTCTGATGGAAAAGATGATCATAAAAGATGATAGAACTAGGGTTCTTAAATAGAGACTAACCCTAAAAATATATGGTAAAAGAATATCCTAAAACTAAATAAGGAAAAAAGGAAAAAAGGAAATAAATAAAAGAAAAGGAAAAAATAAATCTATCGTAAAGGTTTGCTTCCAAAGTGAGCTGCTTGCTTTCAATTGCAGCTGCTTGCTTCCAGTGGGCCCCACAATTTGATTCATATTGCACAAATTCGGCCGGTGCCTGCTTCTTTCACGGCCCGTCTCGCGCACGAAGGGGAATCCAGCATAATACCCGCGATCGCGGATATTAATCCGCGGTCGCGGATTTATTAAATATTCTCGGCTCCTCTTTGTTGCTCCACCGCGATCGCCGCTGATCCATGGCGATCGCCGTCGGTGATTTCTTCAAATCTTCAATATTCTTTGGTTCTGATCTTCAATTCTTCACTTCTTAATAAATATCTCAGAACATAACAATGGCTCGAAACACATATAATAATACTCCTAAACTAATGTAATAATCCCTAGTTACGCTATACAAAGTGCAGCGTATCAAATACCCCCATACTTAGACTTTTACTCGTCCCGAGTAACTTACAGAAAATCTACCCATACAATAAAATGCTCAAAGTATCAGGAAGTACAAAAATATCTCCTAGTGATTACAGAACCAATAAGCTTCTCCAAAACACACAAAACACAACAACAATAATCAAGAACAATGTGATAAAATAAGCACATACCTAGAACTACACCTTATTCCTCCAAGTGGCCTACCCGAATCCTCCTATACGCCTCCTTCTTATGTCTCCATACGCCAAGATGATAATGGTCCTAAAACCCTCAATTTTTTTAATAACACTCATCTTGCTTGGGCGCCCTTTCGGGTTTTCATCCCAACCACTCAATAATTGTTCCAGGCTCACAAAACTCACATCACTCAAGACTTATTTTTGCCCCAGCCTAACGCCGGTCAAGCCACCTTCTTATTGCATAGATCTTGCTATCCAAGGATTTTGTATGCCTTTTTTCAATTTTTGTGGCTTTTTCATACAATATATATTCAATAAGCTCATGCAGATACAACCAACACCCAAATAATTACATGTGAATACATTCTCCTCCCTCATACTTAAACATTGCATTGTCCTCAATGAAATGGAAGACATAAAAACGAACCCAGGGAAGGAGACAGAAGACTCACATACAAGGTCGGATGACCTTCCTCCAATAAAACTCAAAGTGTGGTAGAATGAGAAACTAGACAAGAACTAAATGTAATCCAATAATGCATAGCTCATCTAAAGCAAAAGAAAGAATACATCCAATGTAGAAAGTGACCAAACAAATCAACTCCTTGCAAAGAACATGGTCACCAACAAGCTAAGCTCCAACGAATGTAGATCTAGAATGATAGTACTAATGAAACCAAACTTGATGTAATACAACTCCTTACTTTCTTTTCTCTCATATTTTTTTTCTGCACTCTATTTTTTTTTTAATCCGATATATTATTTTTTTCTCGGAATGATTTTCGGATTTTTTTTTTTTTTTTTTTAGACGGGAGAGAAAACTTACAGCGAGATTGGCTACTGACTGTAGCGGACCCTAAGCTTCGGTGATTTCCTCCTGTCCATAGAAAAACTAAAAAGAAAATTAAACCGAACAAAAACAAATTCAAACCTCGGGTTGCCTCCCGAGTAGCGCCTTATTTTATGTCGTGGCTCGACATGAAACTCAAGAGATTTAACTAACGCCATTTGGCTTTGTAAAAACAGTCTCTTGTCTGAATTCTCTCTTGAACCACTCATGGAACGCTTTAAATCTCGTCCCTCTTACCTTAACCACCTTGTCTCTAGCAATGAAGGTGGTTTCATTCACTTTATCCACCTTGACCGTATCAGGCGGCTGTTTAAGCTCAATGTCAATTACCTGCACACTAGACATCAACGGTGTCTCGCCTGGCGAGGTTAGTAATGGAAGGCGATTGCCCAAAGGATGTGGAGAGAGCTTACCTTTAGGCTCTGGCTCAGCCTGACACTCCTGCATGTTAGTAGATAAAACAGCATCTACTTTTGGGGGCTCTAAGATATTCTCTAAAACAGGTTGTAATTCATCCTTACAAGTAGGATTAATCACATCAATAGCACATAGAGAATTCTTATCAATGGGATCCATGTCATAAATATTGTATTCTACCTTATCCCCATCAAACTCCATAGAGAGAGTCCCACTATTAACATCAATTTTCGTTTGTGCAGTTTTCATAAAAGGTCTACCTAACAGTATAGGTGTGACATTATTAGCATGCTCCATATCTAACACAAAGAAATCAGCAGGAAAAATCAGATCACCAACCATAACAAGAACATCCTCAACAACCCCTTTCGGGTACACAGTAGACCTATCAGCAAGTTGAATAACAGTTCCTGTTTTATGCAAAGGTCCTAAGCCTAGTGATTCATACAAAGAGTAAGGCAAAACATTGATTGATGCACCTAAATCTAGCATGGCTTTGTCAAATTTAGTTTCACCAATCACACATGGAATGCTAAATATGCCTGGATCACCACATTTCTTAGGCATGCGTTTTTGAAACACTGCAGAAACTTGTTCACTTATTTCAACTTTCTTCTTTCCTTTTAGTTTTTGATTTCTTTTAATAGTGCAAACTTCTTTCAAAAACTTGGCAAATCTAGGAATACTCTTAACAAGTTTGAGCAAAGGAATGTTTACCTCACACCTACTAAAGGTTTCGAAGATTTCCTTGTCGTCATCCAGTCTTCGAGTATCCTTCAATGCTTCAGGAAAGGGAGCAACAGGCTTCTGAGAGAATAGAGGTGGGAAATTCGGGCGAACATAATCGTCAATGTACTCAGGGGGCTCCTGGCGATCGCCATCAACTCTCGGCGATCGCGGTTGCGAATAATCTTTCACCTCAGCTTCTGGAATGGAATGGCGATCGCCATTGCCATGTGGCGATCGCGGTCGCGATGCAGATCCTGTTTTGCTCTCTGTAATCTCATGGCGATCGCCACTCAGATCTGGCGATCGCGGTTTTGGCACAGAACAGTCGTCTAATGTTTCTCCGCTCCTCAAGAACACTACACTGACGTTCTCTCTCGGGTTTCTTACTGGTTCCCTGGCCTCTAATTTACTCACAGCTTGAGCAATCTGTCCTAACTGATTTTCAAGATTTTGGATACTCGATTCCGTTTTAGCATTTTGTTGCATCACAGTTTGAGCTAAGGACTTGATCATATCTTCAACAGTCATGGAATTCTGAGGTCTAGGTTGCTGATAATTAAAATTATGAGAATCATACCTTGGCCTTGGTTGCCATCCACCAACAGCGTTTACCTCAACATTCGGCTCTTGGAGTTGTTGACCACCACTTTGCAGCATAAAAGACTTCATCATATCTTTCAGTTCATTCATATCACTTTGAATTTTAGCGGGATCAAGTGAACTTACTGACTGTGTTCTTTGCCTGCTACCAAACTGCCTTGAGCTCTCAGCTAATTCCTCAAACATTTCAGTAGCCTGAGGTATAGTCAATCTTAAAACGTTACCTCCACAGGATGCATTCACCATTCGACGATCCTCATCAATCAGGCCACTAAATAAGTACATAAGGAGATCTTGGTCAGTATAACTATGGAATGGGCAGCTTGAGCAGAGCTTCTTGAATCTCTCATAATATTCATAGAGACTCTCAGTTGAGTGTTGTTGAAGATTCGTGATCTCCTTCTTCAAGCTGCTCAGTTTTGTAGCTGGAAAATATTTCTCTAAAAAGACCTTTTTCATCTTAGCCCATGTATCAATACTCCCTGGAGCTTGATAATAGAGCCAATCATTCGCAGCGTCTTTCAGAGAAAATCCGAAAGCTCTCAGCATGACCTGCTCCTCAGTAACACTTCTTGGCTTCATACTAGAACATATGGCATGGAATTGAGCCAAGTGTTTGTTGGGATCTTCTCCTGCTAAGCCATGGAAGTGTGGTAGCTCATGAATTAAACCAGCTTTTAATTCAAAGTTCACACCTTCTTCAATCTCAGGAAACCTCACTGCTAAAGGTTGTTGGTTTAAGTCTGGGGCAGTGAGTTGCCTCATAGTAGGCAATGGCGGTCCATGTCGATCACCCATCTCTTTATCTTGGTTCAGAGCTGCTCTTTGGTTCCAAAGGAACGTCCTTTCAATCTCTGGGTCAAAGGCAACAAGAGATGAATCAGTAGCACGGGTCTGAACCATAAAGGTTCACACCAAACAGTTGATAATTTCACAATTAACACAGAATCAGAAAAATTTCAATTCCCCGGCAACGACACCAAATTTGATGAGGCTAAAGTCGTAGTGCCAAATCAAAGAAATAAACTCTAAAAACTAACTGGAGTATAGCAAGTAAGTAGAGGTCGAACCCAAAGGAATCAAAACACCAAATCAATGCAGTCAAGTGAAATATCAACTAGTGAACAAGTAACCAAAGGGGGGGGGGGGTTGATTGTATGGAACACAAAAGTAACAAGTACTAAGCAAAGAAGGTTTGGTTGTGAATACGATGAGAAGGGGTTTCACCTAGCAAGTATCCACACAACAGTCAATCAAGTTGATCATAGATTTATCTCAAGTTCTATTCAATCATAGGGAATGTTCCTATTCCAATCTTTAATATATCAGCAGGCCAACCGGTCCTGATAATACTTACTATTCAACAATCAGGGAAACCTCTCAAGATTAGATGAAATAGCAGCAAAGGGCACAGGAATTATAAGGATGCATGCAATAACTTACAACCGTCAAGTATTAACATGCAATCAATTCTCTTTCATAAAAGCAATCAACTACCAGATCATGCAGATATGAATGCTACAATGACAAGGAATTCCACCGTATATTCCTAGTCTAGCAATAGAAAACTATCAATCAAACTAGGTGATCAAGCTAGCAAAACTAATAGAAATCAATAGATGAAGAACAAGAGAATTAATACAAACCCATAGGAAAAGAACAAGAGTTTAGAAATCTCACAACTTAATAACTGAAGGTTTCAACCGCTAGGTAAAACAATGGAGATTAGTTCTTGCTCATGGTTGCAGAACTAAATTGTCTGATGGTAAAGATGATCATAAAAGATGATAGAACTAGGGTTCTTAAATAGAGACTAACCCTAAAAATATATGGTAAAAGAATATCCTAAAACTAAATAAGGAAAATAAGAAAAAAGAAAATAAATAAAAGAAAAGGAAAAAAAAAATCTATCGTAAAGGTTTGCTTCCAAAGTGAGCTGCTTGCTTTCAATTGCAGCTGCTTGCTTCCAGTGGGCCCCACAATTTGATTCATATTGCACAAATTCGGCCGCTGCCTGCTTCTTTCACGGCCCGTCTCGCGCACGAAGGGGAATCCAGCATAATACCCGCGATCGCGGATATTAATCCGCGGTCGCGGATTTATTAAATATTCTCGGCTCCTCTTTGTTGCTCCACCGCGATCGCCGCTGATCCATGGCGATCGCCGTCGGTGATTTCTTCAAATCTTCAATATTCTTTGGTTCTGATCTTCAATTCTTCACTTCTTAATAAATATCTCAGAACATAACAATGGCTCGAAACACATATAATAATACTCCTAAACTAATGTAATAATCCCTAGTTACGCTATACAAAGTGCAGCGTATCAGTAATCTCACCACAAGGGAGGTGGAATGAATTTGTCTTTGGTTGCCATCTTTCAATGAACACTTCAATCAACAGGAAGTCGATTTCGTCGTACATCATTCCGGGGAGATTTGACAATCCAACTGCACCGGGAATCCAGCACCAATCATTGTCGTCTAATGGCCAATCACTGCTCTGTTTTGTCCTTTGTTGTGGCTTCATCGGACCTTTGATCTGCAGTAAAAAATACATATTATATAGATTAGAAAAAATTAGCTAAAAATGCAGACAGAAAATGCAGAGAAGGAAGAAAATGCAGTTAATGTGCATATTCTCGCGTTCTGCGAGGTTGCACACACTCGCGTTCTGCGAGAAAATGCACTATTTCTGCAGTCTCTGCAGAAACTGTGCAAACTGGATTATACTGCAAAAAAAATGACTTACATTCCCTTTTTGGATGTGGTAAGCCACATGTGCTTCAAATCCCTTAAGCAACTTGGGATCTTCTGGACCTCCAACTACGCTTTGAGTGAGCTCAGGATCATATCTTGGCTCATTCTTCTTTGACTTCCTCTTTCTTTTTGTTTTCACGACCACTTCTTCATCATCTTCTTCTTCATGTTCTTCCTCTTCTTGATCCCCAACAACTTCATCCTCGTTTTCTTCTTCCATCGGTTCTGGTTGTTGATTGTAAGAAGAAGAACAAGCTTGTCCACTTCCCTCACCATGTCCACCGCCCCAACTTTGTCCAGCCCACCCCTGTCCACCGCCCCAACTTTGTCCAATCCACCCCTGTCCGACTTCCACTAGTGCACCCTGTGGAATAAAATTGTCCCAGCTACCCGGTTGTCCACATGAATAACTATCTTGGGAAATAATGTCTCAACCACCTTGGTATGAGTCTCAGCTACCCGGTTGTCCACATGAATAACTATCTTGGGAAAAAATGGGGCGTTCATCAACGTCGGGGAGTCCCTCGGGGAAGAGCTCTACGGGTGTTGTCTTCTTTGCTTTCCTCTTCCCTTTTGGGTTTTCAACCAGGGGTTCTTCCCTCACAATGTTTCGGTTTCTCCGACGAGTTGAACGACCAGGACGATACATTACCTAAAACAATACAAAGTAAAATCAATAAATAAACGAATGCAGAAAAAAACACAGAAAATAAAATGTGCAGAATACACATGTTCTGCAAAAGGGGGAATTGCCATAACTGACAATTCCTCGCGTTCTGCGAGGGCATGACACTCGCGTTCTGTGAGGTTACCCATCTCGCAGAACGCGAGGGGTGACGTCACGCGTGACGCGTGATTTCACACTTTCTTCTCCGGTCATCTCATTCATTCCGGCCAGTTTCCGGCGAGATTTCAACACAAATTCAACATAAATTCAATATTTTAACTAAAAAACCTATCAATTTAAGTAAATTACCAAATAAACATCAAAACCCTAAATAAAATGTAAACCCTAATAAAAAACCCTAACCCTAATGAATTTCAACCTATTCAACATAAAAAAAACATCCACTCATCAACCATAATACAAAATCATCATCTTTCATCCATTCCAATATATACAACCATTTCTAAATCAATATTCAATATCAAAACATCATATAATATGCAATTTCATATAGTAACAACATATATTCATCAAGAATCAACATTAGAAAGCATAAGGGAAGAAGAAACATACCTTAATTGAAGATTTGTGTTGAAAAGAAGAAGATGAAGTAGGTTTTTGAGAGAGTGAGTAAAAAAAGCGGCTGTAGAATGTAAAAATGAGCAGAAGTATGATTTTTTCCCCTTTTATAGGGATTAAACCCTCGCGTTCTGCGAGTGAGGCGTCCCTCGCGTTACGCGAGATGACGCTCCCTCGCGTAACGCTCTCTTCGGGCGTTATTTAGTAAAACGTCCGGACTGTATTTAGTAAGGGCCTAAATAAACTATGTTTCATATTCCATGGGCCTACTCACTTCTACAATGTAGCCAAAATGTATGATGTAGGCAATTAGGTCATTTCTCCTTCACGTGACTGAGACTAAGATACTTTTCATAAGTGAAAATGATGGGACTAAGATACTTTGTTTCATGTTTATAATAGAAAATTAAACTCTCTAACATCAAAGTTATTCCATGGGTCTACTACTAGATCAAATTTGCAAAGAAGCTTGAAAAAGGAAAACGAAAGCCATTATTTAACAAACAAAGTTATTCTAATAAATAACTTCCTATATACTTAGGTTACTTTGGGATTATTTTATTACATTGGAGATCAACTCATGCATGAGAACGGCTACATTTGTTTGTATGTTTTGGAATCATTATTTTCAAAGCAAAAGAATCTACAATACAAATGATACCATATATTATCTTGCAAAATTTTCATGTACACTACATATATAGTTGTTTGGTCATATGACTCATACATGTACGTGAACATAACTCGTAAGTAACAAAACAATTCTTACTCATCTACTCTTATCTTCTCTCCATAGGACTAATGAGGAAGAATATCGGTCAGACCATGAAAAGTACTCTCAAATGATTTTATCCTCTCTTTTACTTGGGTCTGTTCGGTCAGACCATGAAAAGTACTCTCAAATGCTTTTATCCTCTCTTTTACTTATTTTCTCAGAAATAAGCAAATGTAACATGTTTGGTAACTTTTGCTTTTTTATACTGTCATTTGCTTTGAAATACTTAAAAATGGACAAAATGAAAAGCTCCCAGGTCATGCTTTTGGGTGCTTTCGTATACTTATCTGTAAAATTAGATTTACAATTCCAATTAATACCCCCGACAAAACGACAAATAAGACAAGCTATTCCTTCATCTTCAAACTTTCAGAGTTCAGACGACGGTGGGGTTCTTCCCGACGACCTTTCAACGACGAATGGGTCTGCCCGACGACCTTCAGACGACATCGGGGTTCTGCAGCTGCCGACTGGGAAAGCGGTTCGTGTAGCTCCGACGGAGTTCTACGGTGGTTCTGACCCTAGCTCCAGATCTGCGGCGAGATTCTACGGTTGTCCAGATCTACACCTTAGCTTTCAGATCTGGACTTAAAACGTCGAGGTATGAGGTGGTGGCTCGTCTTGGCTTCAGATCTGGACTTTAAACACCGGATTATCCAATGATTGTGTGAGGGAAAGTGTTGGATTGCTGCTTGAGTAGAGGTGGAGATGGAGATGGAGGTTAAAGATGAAGTGGGATGGGCATGAGGTTGAAGATGAAGTAAAGGATAGAGAGGGGGACATAGAGGTTGAAGATGAAGGGAGATGGATTGTGATGTGCACGGTGCTGAAGGTTAAAGATGGAGAGGATGTGCAAATGGGCTGAGGAAAATTAAAATTAAAATATATAAGGGTATTTTGGTTATTTGAAATTAAATGTTATAATTTTAAAGTATTAATAAGTATTTTTTTACCGAACATACGTATCGATAATAAACACATATAAAAGTATCAGCAACAACATTAAAAAAAGTATCAGCAACGACATCAGCATAAGTATCAGCATTAATTAGTATCAGCATTGGCGAACCGAACAGACCCTTATTTTCTCAGAAATAAGCATATGTAACATGTTTGGTAACTTTTGCTTTTTTATACTGTCATTTGCTTTGAAATACTTAAAAATGGACAAAATGAAAAGCTCCCAGGTCATGCTTTTGGGTGTTTTCGTATACTTATCTGTAAAATTAGATTTACAATTCCAATTGATGCCCCCGACAAAACGACAAATAAGACAAGCTATTCCTTCATCTTCAAACTTTCAGAGTTCAGACGACGGTGGGGTTCTTCCCGACGACCTTTCAACGACGAATGGGTCTGCCCGACGACCTTCAGACGACATCGGGGTTCTACAGCTGCCGACTGGGAAAGCGGTTCGTGTAGCTCCGACGGAGTTCTACGGTGGTTCTGACCCTAGCTCCAGATCTGCGGCGAGATTCTACGGTTGTCCAGATCTACACCTTAGCTTTCAGATATGGACTTAAAACGTCAAGGTATGAGGTGGTGGCTCGTCTTGGCTTCAGATCTGGACTTTAAAGATCGGATTATCCAATGACTGTGTGAGGGAAAAAGTGTTGGATTGCTGCTTGAGTAGAGGTGGAGATGGAGATGGAGGTTAAAGATGAAGTGGGATGGGCATGAGGTTGAAGATGAAGTAAAGGATAGAGAGGGGGACATAGAGGTTGAAGATGAAGGGAGATGGACTGTGATGTGCACGGTGCTGAAGGTTAAAGATGGAGGGGATGTGCAAATGGGCTGAGGAAAATTAAAATTAAAATATATAAGGGTATTTTGGTTATTTGAAATTAAATGTTATAATTTTAAAGTATTAATAAGTATTTTTTTACCGAACATACGTATCGATAATAAACACATATAAAAGTATCAGCAACAACATTAAAAAAAATATCAGCAACGACATCAACATAAGTACCAGCATTAATTAGTATCAGCATTGGCGAACCGAACAGACTCATAGTAGTGTCCGCGTTACTTTGGTTTTCTGTATTTTTATCTCACATTTTCAATCCCAGGGTGATACATCCTCTCAATTTGTTTGAATATGGATGATACTTACATCTGGACTCCCTAACCTTATTTCAGTGGATATGTTCTTTTGTCAATCACGTACTTTTCTAGTGCCAATCTGCGCTATTTTGATGCATTTTTATAAACTTCCACAATAAAACAAATTCATATTAGCAATTCTTGTGAGTTCTATTGTTATATATTGTTTGCTATATTATCAAACACAAATGTGGACGTGCCGGAGTGGTTATCGGGCATGACTAGAAATCATGTGGGCTTTGCCCGCGCAGGTTCGAATCCTGCCGTCCACGTTTTTTTATCTACTACAAACATTTTTGGAGAAAACAACATCTCTCCACACAACTTCTTCAAAGAAAAGTTTATAAGGTCTATATTTTTCGGCCCATATTAAAAGCCCAGCCCATTTAAAAGCCGAGCCAGTTCACCTTATCCATTTAGATACTTATGGTAAGGTATTTGATTCAGTAAGCCGAAAAAGGAAAGGCGCGTACATCATGCAATTTCGAACCGTTACAGGGTCATTTTCGTCATTTCTCATTTCCCTATAAATCAAGATAAAAACAAAACACGAATCGAAGAAGATAACAACGGTCAATTGATTGGCCGCCGCGAATGGGAGCGCCTGCGCCTGGCTTAGCCACCAGGCTGAAGCGCGAAGACCACCGTCGCACCAAGCACGACTCTTCCTTCTCCAAATGGAAGGTATAATCTCTACATCTCAACAATTTCCCTATTCCTCAGTTCAATTTTCCTAATTTGGTTCAAAAATGGCCGCAGATTCTGATTGGGCCTTCGGATTGGGAAGAGCATCATCTGGGCAAAGAAGGCGCCGAGCGGTACCGGATCCACAATCTCCCGTCGAATCCAGGCCCTGGTGTTTACGAAATCGGGGTTGGCGTAACCGGATCGGGTCGTGACCTCGATAAGATGGATCCGGATCGGATAGTGCCTGTGTACTTAGGCCAAGCTGAGAATGTGAGGTCTAGGTTACAGAGATATGGAAGAGGTGGAGCTCATCTTGACGACGCCTCTTCGACTGGGCTGTTCAAGCTCATCTTTGCTAGAGGGTTTCCTATTCTGTATAGATGGGCTCCTGTAAGTTGCACTCCAACTGTTCGATGAAATGGTATTGGATTTGGGGTTGAGTTGTTGGGTTTTGAACTTTTGTGTGCAGATGAGTAGTAAGAAGGATGCCGAGAGGACTGAAGCGGAGCTTCTTGCGCATTTTGATTATCCGTGGAATAAGGTTGTGAATGGCGCGAAACGGCCTACTGATGTGTTGTTGAAGATTGACGAGGTTGTTTCGTCGTCTTCGACTCCTAAGGTTTTGAAGATGCTGAAATCTTTTACAGAGAAGAAAGTGGGAATTCCAATCCAACCCAGTATCCCATCTTCCCCTAAGAAGATATGTGATGATGATGATGAAGGAGGTGAGTACAAATTTGGTTTTTTGGCTCGAGTTCTGAAGTTTGGAAGATCTCAACCTAGAGCAGTAGTCCCTCAAGAAGATGATGATGCAATTGGTAGTAGTGCTTGTGGTGTTAGGTTGGCTGATGGGTCGGTTTGTAGAAGCCAAGCAATTGAAGGGAGAAAAAGATGTACTGAACATAAGGGGAAGAAAAAGAATGCAGCTCATGTAGTTGATCTCAATTCAGTAAGTGATGAGGAGAAGAAGCCTGCATTGGACGAGTTTTTCGTCCCCATTTGTGGCGTGATCTTGCTCGATGGCTCTCCTTGCGCCAAGAATCCGGTTGGTGGTAGGAAAAGGTGCGAGGAGCACAAGGGTAAGAAAATTCAGGCACAGAAAGTAATTTATCAAGAAATTGAGAGTGGTGTAATGGAGAAAGAATCCATGTCAAGGAGGAATTTAGGGTTTGACAGTGATGACAACTGTTGTGGAGTTAATTTAAGTAGTGGGAGTTACTGCAAGAGAGCTCCAGTAAAAGGAAGAAAGAGATGTGAAGAACACAAAGGAATGCGTGTTTAGCGCAAAAAATAGTTACTTATTTGCAGGCCATTGTATTTGTATCTGAGATTGCATTTCCAGTTTTCCATACAAGAACACATTTGAAATTGTTTTTTATTTATAAATGAAATTTGATTTTTTCTACTCCACTGAATATTTTAGAGCTAGTTGAAACATCACAAGACTATTACAGCTGACATCACTGTTTATAATGTATGCGAATATGAAACAATCACCTGCTAGAGATTTTCTTTCCAAAAGCGCACAGAACGATCAGTTCCACAAGTAATGAAAGCTTCTTCATTTGGGGCGTGCTCGATCCATCGAGGTGCACCAGTATGGTTCGAACGCAGTCTTGCTACTTCAGCAGCAGTTAATGCATCCCATACAACAATCTGAAATTTGACCAAGATAAGTGATAAGTTAATCTCAGAATATGAAATCTTTGTTTTCTGTAAGATTTTTTGAAAAGAAGCATAATCACCTCATTTTTTTGTTCATCCACTGCTAAGACAAACTCTTCGGTCACATTGAACACAGCCTGTAGAAAAATTGAAATCTGTGATTAGCTGATGAAAATCTTCAAATGAATGGTCAAGACTCAAGAGCAATGATCACAAGATGTCGATACCTGGCAACGCATCTGTTTATGAGTGGCTCCTAAGTACTGCTTTACCATTCTTCCTGTGCCAACTTCCCAAAGCTTTACTGTGGAATCCTTACCCGAAGAAAGAACAAATCTGAAGAAACATTCAAAAGATGAACAGCATAATTTAAAACATCAAAAATAAGCAAAAGTAAAAATCAAAACATATATTTACAGATTGATGGTTTCATACTTTTCATCCTTTGTAAAGATTGCACTGGTAACTTCTGCTGTTCCGTGTGCAGCAGCTATAGTACGTACACATTGGGCATTGATGCCATTCCACAAACGAATAACTCCATCTTTAGATGCTGTCACATATAAACCACCTGTGGAAGAGTACCTCACCTGCATGATGAATTTACTGCAATGATTCTCCCAACGGCTGCTGATTTTTTATAATGATGGATGATATACCTGATTTATTGCAGCATTTGTTCCAATGTCTTGAGTATTTGCTGACAGGTAACACTTAAACGTGCTGATATCATACAGGTGTGGAATTGGATGATCAGTTCCTACAAGTGCATATTATTTTAACGTGTATTTTGCTTCAAATAGATTTTGAGATAACATAAGAAGATAAAGTCTTAAGTAATATTATGGTTCCAGCAATCAGTACCTGCCAAAAGGTAGTTTCCAGAAGGATGGAAAGACACAGAACGAACATTGTGAGTATCCTGCAACATATCAGCTAATTCAGGAGAATAATCTGAATAATGCTTGAAAGAAAGCAGATGAGAGACTGCTGGACTGTCTAAAAGTATAGAACATCATATACTAAAACCTGAATCACTCGGAAAGCTCTCTTCGCATTTGGTTTTGAAAAGTCAAAGAATCTGAATAAACAATCACGGAGAAAACAATATCAAGATTATCAACTGTTCAATCCCAATGCTTATGTCATAGCTTAATGTAATACAAAAAAAAAAATTTGTAATATGAACATAATGGTACATCATACTTTATTGTGTGATCTTTGGCTGTAGATATCAGTATCGGGTTATGAGGATGGAAATCTAAATCATTTACTGGCTGCAGAAAACAATACAATAGCGTCAGGACAGGGAAATTTAGGCCAGATATATCTGTAAAGTGGTTTGATCAAAATTTGACCAAGATTCAGTTTTTGTGAGATAAGTAAAGAAACTTCACATACAAACTAGACAAAAAATATCAGAATAGGATATTTATGTACTACACTAAGCCGATATAAACACTATGCTTTATTTGAGCTACAACCAATGTATATTGTATTATTATTCTCTATGCCTGCATTTACATGTCTCATTCCGCCTCCTTTTTAACACATCTACACCATAGTCATATGCATGAGAGGAAAAAAAGATTGATGAACCTCAGAACGAGAATTAGCTTTGACTCATCAGTCCTTCCATACAGAAATTACTACACTAAAGCTACAATTCTATTTGGCAATATACAGGGATATCTGCAAAATGCAAACACATTGTATATAGCAACTCCAAAGCCAAGGCCACCATAACAGGAAAGCTTGAAAAGTATAAAAAGATTTACTTGTGTATGTTCATAAAATGCTCGAATAAGAGGCCGAACAGGTGCATCTTTAGAATCTGCTACCATCATCTGCTTGATCTTTGCAACCTACATTCCAAAAACAATGCACACCCATCTGATCCAAATCCCACATAAAAAAACACACACATTTCATACATGAACAGCAGCACAAACCTCAAAGAGCTTTATAGACATGTCTGCACTCCCTGTTGCAACATACCTTCCATCAGGACTGAACCTTGCACATCTTGCAACATTCTTCAAAAATCAAGAAAATTAAAACCCAACATTCAGCAACAAATCTTGTCCATGGAGAAACACTGAAAATCACTGAACCTACTTTATGCTCTGAAACATTCCGTGACTCATATTCCTTGAAGCTTTTAGGCAAAGCTCTAACATCCATTGATGCACTGTTTCAGCATAATTAAAATACTTCCTTCAGTTTCACTACAACCTTGACATGGGTTTGATAATTAGGAAAAGCTTGCCTGAAATCAATGGCAGGAGCGAGCACTGATCCAGTCAAATCATTCCTCAGAGATGAAGAAACTCCTCTTACGGGCTCACCTCTTTCCACTCCAAGGCCCTTGGCAACGAGATCAAGAAGACGATTGGGAGGCGATTCGACATCCAACGGCGTCATCGTAGCTAAGGCAACGGCGTTGGCTACCTGATTGAAGTCATTACCACGCAGATGGGAGACGATTAGCGCATTCACCAGACGGTAGAGCTCGCCTTCAACCACTAATTGCTCGAAATTGTTATCTGTTCCCATTGTGTGAGCGTGGAGATGGAGGTACAAACCCTAATCTTCTTTTACAGTAGCTTATTTGGTTAATTGTACAGAGAATCTAGTGTATATGATGTATCATGTATCACTTTCCAGGCTACTTTTTTTTGTGACATATCAGGTGTCCTTTTTTATAGTACTACAAATTTTGATTGAAAAATTCTGAAGTCATCTGCAAAAAAAAATCATGTTGGGATTCAGATTTACAAGCTTATCAAGAAGCCTTACATGAATGATTTACTGTATGGAAGCTCATTTTCTTCTTACATTCTATATTCCATACAATGATACAAGAGGACTGCACTAGCCACTAGATGAACACCAGGATCACTAACAGAAAAGGCATAATCTACTAATATGTCAGATGACAATTCATTTGTATTGTTGTTACTAATGGATTATTTTAAATTTTCACTATCTCATGTATACTTCTCTGAAATGGGGGCATGGTAGCAGTAATCTACTAATATGTCATGAACATTTTATGCATATCATCACTACTTTAATTATGTTAATAGTGCTTGAAGATTCTTAAGTCATCTGCAAAAAAAATTGTTGGGTTCAGATCTACAAGCTCATCAAGGAACTTTACATGGATTTAGTATGGAAGCTCATTTCTTTTGACATTTGCAGATTATATGGTAACTCAAATATGGTTTTCACCTCTACTTCCCCACAACTCAAAACTCTATATCTCAGTTACAAGAGCCATGTATGACTGCTCTAGATGAAAAACACCAGGATCATTAACATAAAAGCCATAACCGAGCCTACACTCGAAAGTGCATTCGCATGACTAGGCAAATAAGGGTATGTATCTGGTGGAGGAAGCCTGCACTCCTCTCCATTGAAGTATACTTTCCTTGGAAATGCCCATCCTTGCTTAAGCGTAAACGTCTCTTCAGTTTTCTTTAGTAGTATTTCAGATTGAACATTCCCAAATGCCCCAGCTTCCATTAGAAGATCATTGTAGAATTTGGTGCCGTAAAACATGCCTGTGTCATCTGCACAAAACATTACTTGGTATTAAATCTTGTTATTGACTCATTTTTATTGTATGTGCAGTTTATGGATACTTACTGACGGATTGGAAGGGCGCTATGGGCTTGTAGTCAAAGCTAAAGACCTGGGTGACATTGTCAAGATTGGGATGTTGGACAACAAGAGTCCAATCTGTGTAATTAAGCCTATAATTAAAGTTAGTAATGGCTATCTTTGCTCTCCAATAATCCTTGTAGTTGATCTTCACGTGCCAATGCACTCGAATTGGGCAATTATGTCTAGTGCACTGCAGCAATGGCGCATTGTTTTTTGTTGGAGTGTTGATTCCATGCTTTTGTGATTCTTTTGATCCACTCCTGCAATGTTTCAGTTTGATCCTGTCATTCCTACATAACTGAAATAATATAACCTGTTATGTCTAAATGAAAGTGGGCTCAGCTAGGCTTACAAGACACAGTTCTTCTTGTGACAGCCACAAGAACACGAAGGGCAAGGAATGATGGTGTCGTTGTAGAAAGATGAGAACGAAACACAGCAGGTCGGGTTCTTTGAGGCCAGGAATTGTGAGTATGTGCAGCTCACATTCCATGTCACTGCAGAATAAAAAAATTAGTCCCTCCTTCATAACTTATAACACATTTTTCAAGTAGTTTAAACAAACAAAAAACTTACTAAGAGCTTGAGTTTTCCTCCTGTGGTCAGGTGTGAGGAAGACAGTTGAAGGCACCACCTTAGCCGGACCACAAGTGTAACCTGGGCCTGGACCGAGCAAAGTGAAGTTCTTCGGGAGCTTAACAGTCTTATTGGACGTTCCCGCCTGGCCCACACTGACCTGGAACTGAGAGACGGCGCTAGCTGGATCCTGGCCCCATGAAGACAGAACGCCACCTTTGCAGCAATTGGCCACTTGTTGGTTGTAAGGCACATTTCTCAACAAATCCACAACTACTGGAGTCTTCATACAACAATGAGGTATATTGCCTTTAAACTTGGAGCAATCACCTTGCTCTGTCGTCTGAGCCCCCACCATAGACCATATCACCTCTTTCTTGGCCCATGACCAACCTAGGGTCCAGCCCGGGTTCATTATGGTCCGGTACATCTGGAAGTTGTTCAAAGTCACTGTTGCTACATAGCCATCTGGTGTCCATGACATGATATCCCATTTGATTGTTATGTTTCCATTTGGATCTAGTGGATCATACGCACCTGAGAAAGCGAAAAATGTTAAGGTTAGATGAGTTCTATGCATAAACTTGAGATTTGAGTGATTTTGAACTTACCCACTTGAGAAAATGTCAAGAGGACACAAATGGATGGGAAAATAAACTTCAGCATAGTGATTCAAGATGGAAATGTTTGGTTTTGGTTTCGGTTTCCGTTCCAGATGAAGCTTAATAAGGACTTGTAGGATTGGAAAGTGGAAAAGGATGTTGGTTACTATGCTTAGATTGCTTAACTAATTAGGTGAGTTGCACTTGCAGAATGGTGTTTTTTTATTTTGCTGATGTCCACTCTGTTGATCCTGCATTTGGAAGCAAAGTGCAGTTGATATATGAATGACTGACTTCACCTAATTTTGATGATATTTCTATAGCTTGTGTTCTACACAATTTCGAATAGAGATCTTTTAACTGAATTGTTAGGTAACTTGTGTAAGTATGAAGTGATCCATTATTCCATTCATTCTCAATTTTTAGTTGCTGGTAGTGATCAATTTCTTGAGCTGAACTGTATAGATGTGTGTTTTAAGATTGCATCGAACCCGGTTCACATATTGTAGGTTCAATAAACCGGTTTCTTTCTCTTCTGTATTCAGTGCTCAGACTCAGTAGTCAGTAGCAGATTCTGAAAACAACAGTCAGTTGTGGAGATCATCCTGTTTATCTCCCTTCGTGTTCGCGCTCAAGCTAAGATTACGTTCCAATTTTGAGTTTTCGACTCCATAATCGTTGATCGATTGTCCAATTTGCAGTTCCCAAAGTAAATTTACAAACCCTAATTTGGGTTCATAGTTCAATTTTGATTTGTGTTTGTTGCGGATTGAACATGTATTTGTATCTGTTTATAGCTGTGGTGAAAATGAACATGGGAGGAAGCTCGAGTGTGGGAGGAGGAGGGAGGTCATGGCCATCAACAACATCGGTATCGACATCAGGAAAGAGAATACAGAAGGAAATGGGAGAGCTTCATTTGTTTCCTCCAGCTGATTGTTCAGCTGGTCCTATTGGCGATAACCTCTACCACTGGGTTGCAACCATCATTGGTCCTTCAGGTCTAACCATACTTCTTCTGCTTTTATGATGATTGATTCTAAATATGAGATTGTGAGTGGCAGTAGTGTTGATTTTGCATACTTTATACAGTGATCAAGCTATAATCTATGCTGTGCCTTCTTCTATGCACATGGGCAATATCAGATTTGTTACACTAGGGTGAAAATTCAATATTTGAAGCTATCATACCCTGGTTCTCATGATTGCTATGAATATTAGGAAAATGTATTAGATTGAAACAGCAGAAGAACGTTAATCTCGAAACATAGATAACTGAGAAGTACAAGTATTTTCATTCTGTGTGTCTCAATAATAGGAAAAGCTTGTCATTATATAGAGTAGGCAAAGCCCCAATTCAACTACAAGATACTTAACAGAAAAAATTCCAGAACACTATAGTCAATGGAAGCAAACACGGGTTTAATGACACCATCTTTCTGTGATTTATGATGATTGATTGATTCTAAATATGAGGTTTCATACACCATCTTTCCGCTGAGTGGAAGTAGTGTTATCTGTTTGTAATTTATACATTGGTCAGGCTATAATCTTTTTTCGGAAAATCTGTGATTTTTGTTGAGTCTTCTGTATGCACATTGGACAAAATCAGATATGGTACACTAGGGTGATATGTTGGGATTTTTGTCGGGCCTTCCCATTTAAATGGGAAGCTATCATACCCTGTTTCTGATGCTTGCTATGAATCTTGTAGGAAAATATATTAGATTGAAGATGCAGAAAAAGAACATTAACATTAAGACATAGAGAACTGAGAAATACGACTAAGAGTAAGAGCAGATTTCCATTGTATAGACTAGGAAAAGCTCCAATACGACTAACAAGATACTTGGCAGAAAATGTCACTGAACACTTTGGTACAGCTAGCTTAAAATTAAAAGTTTTCTTTCCAATAATTTCAAAAGATGGCAATTCATTGATCTTATTTTACACATCTTGACATCAGATGCATCATGGATGTATACATTATGACTCTCCCTCCATAAGTAGCCTTGTTTGATAAGAACTTCACAATTGAGTCAGATAACTGATTCTGAAGCGATAAGAACCTTACTGGGTAGTGCTATGCTAGTGTTAATGCAGCTTTTAGCATTGTCGATGTGCCGATTTCAGGAATTATGATATATTTCTAAACTTCTGCTATACTCATGTTGTCTTGTGTAGGGACACCGTATCAAGATGGCATATTTTCCCTTGAAATCAAATTTCAATGATTATCCTTTCAAACCTCCTACGCTTAAAATTTATAAGTTCTCTTCTTTCCAATAATTTCAAAAGATGGGCAATTCATTGAGCTTATTTTGCACATCTTGACATCAGATGCATGTAGACATTATGACTCTCTCACCATAAGTAGCTTTGTTTGATAAGAGCTTCACAATTGGAGTCAGATAACTGACTTCTGAAGTGATGGGAAACCTACTAGATACCGCTATCCTACTGTTAATGTGGCTTTAACATTGTTGGTGTGCCAATTTCAGGATCTATGATATGTTTGCTAAACTTCTGTTATGTTCATTTCATCACGTGTAGGGACACCTTATCAAGATGGCATATTTTTCCTTGACATCAAATTTCCCAATGATTATCCTTTCAAACCTCCAATGGTACGTTTAAACTTTAAACCTATAAAATCTTTTTTTGCTAATACGCCTTAGAAGTATCAGTCAATGATAATGTGACATTGTTAGCTCTAGATTTGCTGTGCTGGAAAGTAAATTCTAATAATCTTCTACGAGTTTCAATCCAAGTGCAACTGATTCATCCTTGGATTGACAAATCTTAATGCAGCACCTGGATTTGTAGTATGTATGCTAATATTGAGCTGAATAGGTGGTATTTAAAACTCGAATATACCACTGCAATGTGGATTCTTCCGGCAACGTCAACTTGAACATCCTGAACGACGGTTGGAGTCCGGCCTTAACAATCTCCAAGGTTCTACTTGCCTTAAGATCAATATTTCTTACTCCAGAGCCATGTAAGTTCCTATAATTCCCTACACATAATCACTAACTCCTTCCTTCATACCATGATCAAACTGTCTATTGCCTGCAGATGACACTCTTTCACCTGGCATTGCACACCTGTATGTAGACGACAGAATCAAGCACGATGAAATAGCAGCGGAATGGACTCTCCGTTTCGCCAGTTTAAAACGGTTTTAAAAACCAGTAAGTGCAATTTCTCAGTTGTAAATGCAGCAGCTAGAATATGGAGATGAAATTGCTTTGGTGATTATGTATGTGCTCAAGTAGTAAATATTGCCCACATTAATATGGCATCCATCAACCACCCCAGATATAAATTTCAATAAATGCAGCAAAACTGAAGACATTTTAGTATGGGAAAGAAATCCTTGTCAGAGCAGAGAGGGGCTTTGGTGAGGTTGACACATGATCTTGAATTCGTCATTCGTAACACGTCTTCACTTTTTTCTTGGTGGGTAGGGCCCACTATGGTGAGCTGGACGGTAGATTCCGAAATTCCACCCTATCACCACCACTTTGTACGCTGGCTGCAGGTGACTTTGACTCCATTGTGGAATTTTCTCCATTTTTACAAGTCACTTTCGGGTTAGGCCGATTACCAGCTCAGATTTTGTGAACTTTGCTAACTACTCCCTCCGTCCCACAATATAAGCAACATTTTTTTTAGGCACATATGTCGATGCACGTTTTGCGTCGTTAATATCTCTAGTTATATGGTGATAAAAATTATAAAATTTTGATATTATTAAAGTACTCGTCAAGACGAATCAAACAAAACCCTATATCACTATATTTCTTTTTATATATTGGAATAAATTTAGAAATTAATATTGAAGTGTGAATAGTGTTAGAATTTCAAATGTTGCTTATATTATGGGACGGAGGGAGTATTCACTACACTAATTAGGAAACTTCAGGAGTGAATAGGTTAACGTACGAAAGTGATGATCTTAACGTATCGTAATTTGAATTAAAGTACTCGTCAATTATAAAAATACTTATCTTAAGAAAATAAACTATTTCTATAGCCACTATTTAAAACTTACGTTGTCGGTGCTACAATTATGTAACATACCATAGTTCAAATTTGAATTCGTACCCTCAACTTTATACATTACCTTGTGTTACCAATTACTATTATAATATGAAATAATTCATTGTTTCCAAATGCAATTATTTGCATCGATTTGGAATGAGTGCTGTGAAAGATTATTTTCAAAACAAAAGAGAAAAAGCTAGATTTTGAATTTTGGTTGCATTGATAATTTACAATTCTTTGGTGGACCCTATAAAAATAAGAAAATAATATCAAGCTAAATATCTTTATCAATGACTTAAAAAGTGCAAATATCTCACAATTAACTCATACTCCCTCTTATAAGTCTCATTTGTTTTTTCAACACTATTTACAATTTGAGAGAATCTTCTCGATTTCTTCCAATATATAACGAAAAATATGGTCATATAGGGTCTTGTTTGATTCGTCTCAGTGATTACTTTAACAATATCAAATTTTTATATTTTTTACTAATAAACAATTAGAGATATTAACGAAACAAAACGTGCATCGACATCCGCACCGAGGTCAAATGGGGCACAAAGGGAGTACTCCTTAATGAAACTTTACCAAAAAAAGAATCTATATTAAAATTTGCTAGGATTAAATATTATACATACAAACCAGTACTTTTCAACGTAACCAACAATGCCCTTCTTCCATGAATCTCTCAGCTTTCTCAACCTCTCTTCGTAGATTTCTTCAGTGCTCGAGCAAAATATCCCCCAACATTGCGTAACAAAGTTCTCCGCCCTTTTAGTATTTTTAATCACTTTTTCTGCGTGTGACTGGATGTTGTGCTTAATGTGCACCCAACACCATAGTTGCTTCACATCAGTGTCTTTGAACACTAGTTTGATTGCTCTTAACAAAGCCTTCTCACAGTCGGTCATTATAGCCTTCGGCATCACTCCCAAATTTCGACACAACTCATGAACGCACATCATCACAAACTTGTAATGCATTACTGTCTCCTGAGCCATGAATGCATATGCGATGTTGAACGTCTTGTGCGTGCAAGTGAAACCAACCATCTCCACTAAAGCCATATCATACCTATTTGTCTTGTATGTGGCGTCCATCATAATCACGTGAGGAAACTTCATGAACAAACGAATCGACTCCGGGTGAGCGAAAAAATGGACTTCAACCTCATTCGTCCTCGTGTTCCTCAAAGGTTGACAAAAATACTTGTTCTCTTTCTGAAAATTTAGAGACCACTGAGTAATTGACAATTCACCACGATCTTCAAAATTGATCTTCTGCAAAAAATTGGCAATCTGCTTCATGGATGTCACATTTTGCGGGTCTCTTTTCCTAAGCTGAATAAGTATGTTTTTTGGCGTCTTGCGATCATCCCCCACTTCCCTTGCTATTTTCTCCTCCTCTTTGCTCATTCTACCCACGAATGAATTCCCATGAAAATTAGTAGGAAGGGTGTGGTTGTGACGACCTTCTACAACATTCGCGATCCATTTATAACTATAAGGCCCTTCTTTGATACGAACCCCATATAACTCAAATGTACAACCACATTTCTTCGATTTTCGGTCACGAAGCCTCGGAACCGGCAATTCTGGATTTTTTAAATTCACTTTCGGCCTACCCGATCTAGGTTTTCCAAACCTATCGCATACAAAATCAACGCAATATTTGCTAGATGTACGATGTACCAAAACTATCATTAAATCCCTTGCTCTCTGTTTTGTCCATTCCATCATCTCTTCCTTACTATCCCACATTTGCGCAGTACTAAAATGTGGTCTAAAGTCTTCTTCGTATATTGATTAAACTACATTACTTAGATACGCAATTTTAACTAATTAACCTAAATCTCATGCAATTAAATACAAAATTTAAATTCATAATATACTAACCAAAATCGGTAACGGAGTCCAATCGTCTAATGCAATTGATACATTTGCTTCGCCTTCTTCCTCTCCTTCGACTTCTTCTTCGTCCACTTCCTCATCGACTTCTTCGTCTTCTTCGTCCACTTCCTCTTCTTCATCGACTTCGTATTCTTCTTCCACGACCCCTGATATCCAATTGTCGTTACCATCATCCTCACTACTCTCATAATTATAAGACATTGTGGTGTGCATTGCAAAACTTCAACAAGAGAGCTCAACCTCTATATACAACCAAAGAAATGCCCGTTGGAATTTTATGCCCGTTGGTGCGGTAATAGTTAACGCACCAACGGGCATTTTTTCAAAAAAATCTTGTGCGGTAAGAGTTACCGCACAGATAATATTTATTAATTTTTTTTAAATTTAATTTAATTATTTTCAAATAATTATTAAAAAAAAACCGATGCGGTAACAATTACCGCACCAGTTTTATTCATTATTTAATTACTGGTTTTAATTTTTTTTTTTAAATTTTATATATCTTGTGCGGTAAGAGTTACCGCACAGGTGTTTAAGTTAATCAAAATCTGATTTTTTTTTGTTAATCTCGTATTAACATGGTGCGTTAAGTGTTAACGCATAGATCTGTGCGGTAATTCTTACCGCACCAGATTCATATACGTTTCAGAAAACATTCCAACAATGCCCCAGAGCCCTTTGGTGCGGTAATCCTTAACGCACAGAAGTGTACTGCAACTCTTACCGCACAGATTAGTGTGCATTTAGCCCAAAAAACGTGTGCATATAGACCAAGCCTATAATTATACGTGTTAGCGTATTTCCTTTATATGAGTATATTAGTTTTAATTTGTATGTTAAAAATGTGTCTTTTCATAGATTGTGAACTAGCGTGTGTTCCCGTACCATGTATGGGGTCACATGTAATAAATATTTTAATAATATATATATATTATATACTATTAATTAGTTTATAGATTGTAGTTTAAACTTTATGGTATAATTTATAGATTATAGTTTATATGTATTATATACTATTAATTAGTTTATAGATTGTAGTTTATACTTTATGGTATAATTTATATATTATAGTTTATAGTTTACGATTTATGTTTTATAGTTTAAGTTCATTAATAACTCAATTTAATTAGATTGATAACATAATAATAGATAAAGATATATATATATATATAAGATAAAGATATAATATGATAAAAAATAAAATTCAATATTTGTTTTTTGTAATATAACCTATTAGATATCTTTTTGATTTTTTTACTTATTTAATTCAAAGATATATAAAAAAATATAAAGTCGGATGATGTGGACGATGACATGGTGGATGATGTAGCATAGCTTAAAGGTCGACACATAGGCGAATTGAATATAAGAGCGACATGTGACAAAACAACGTTCTGTTTTAGTATATGTATGTATAAATTAAACCACTAATTATAAAAATGTATAAGGAAAAGATTCAGGTATAAATGGTTTTTACTGTACGAATGAAAAATTCTCGTGCACAATTCTTCACATATAAATATAGATACATGCACATTCGCAGATGTGTACATGTATTTGACCATATATGAAAATACATGCGTGTGCATCTGAATCTGAAAGAACGTGCATGTAAATATTGAAATATGTATATATTCGTATACTCGTACAATAAGTCATTCATACCTGATCTTTGTCCAATCCAATATATAATATTCACATTTTATTTACGTCGTTGAAAAGACATTTACTAATTACGTTTATAAAGCTCAATTCTCGTGCCTACTAAACTAATGACTATTAACTAGTAATTATATCTTTAATTTTTTTTATATGTCTCACATGATATTTAATCCATTTGATCAAAATCCATGCTCCTACATTCCCAACCAAATTTCCCGTTACAAAACATAACTCTAGATAAAAAAATTATGATCAAATACAACCGTTTATCTTGTGATATCTACTTAAAAGTATTTTGTGATATCTACTTAAAAGTATTTCCCTCTCTCCCTTTTAGTTTGTCCACAAGTACGATTTTCGTGAGAATTAAGAAATTGTAGGAATATAATGATTATAGGAGAGAAAAATGTAAAGTGAATGGTTAGATGAGAAAAATATAAAGTGAATGGTTAGATGAGAAAAATATAAAGTGAATGGTTAGATGAGAGAGATAGAGATAAAAAGTAGATAAGATTGTAATTTGAACAATGTGGTAATTATATGTTGATAGTAGGGATAAAATAGATAGAATAAAGTAACATAAATGAAATAATGAACAAACAAAAGAGGACGTCCGAGAAGGAAAATAGGTAGAATAAAGTAAATAAATGGAATAATTCACAATTCACAATTCACCCTCAAACTCTATCAATCAAACTATTCACGTGAAAATCGGAAAAAGAAAATCACTTTTTAAATTTAAAAATCAACCCATACATGAATTTCCAGCAATAAAAATGTGAAATAGGAATCCACCTAGCATATTTCCTCCCAATTCGGATCCTTTCTCAATAAATAGCAGCTCAACACAGACCTTCTTCTTCAGCGTTGACAACCCAATTCCAATTCCAATCTCAATCCCTCTTTTTTTTTTTCCAGATCTGATCTCTCCAATGTCGACTCCCGCTACTCCTCTCCTCAAAGACGAGCTCGACATCGTCATCCCGACGATCAGAAACCTCGATTTCCTCGAGATGTGGAGGCCTTTCTTCCAGCCCTACCATCTCATCATCGTCCAGGATGGAGATCCCACCAAGGTCATCGATGTCCCTGAAGGATTCGACTATGAGCTCTACAATAGGAATGATATCAACCGCATCCTTGGCCCTAAGGCGTCTTGCATCTCCTTCAAGGACTCCGCTTGCCGCTGCTTCGGTTACATGGTGTCCAAGAAGAAGTACATCTACACCATTGATGACGATTGCTTTGTAAGTGTTTGATTCTCCGGATTTGAATTGTTAGGGTTTTTTTGATGTCGGTGTTTTTGTTTTGTTGTGAAGTGGCTCTCTTTTTTGCTTGATCTGATGTAGATTGGAATTCTGTTAGTTGAATTTTGCTTTTTGTGCGGTGGTTTGGATTTCTGAGTGTTTGTTGTAGCCGATTGGATCTGAAATTTTGAAACTTTTTAGTGCTTTGCTGGATTGGATCTCAAAACTTTTTAAGCTTGTTTTTGTCACGATCAGGACCAGATCTACCTTGGATTTGAAACTTTTTTTGAATTTGACTTAAGTTGTGATCTTATTGTGTCAAATACTATATGAATGCTTATTTTGAATATTTTCCTGGGGCCATATGTGATAGATTTAGTTGAGAGATTAAGATATTACTAGTAGTTCATTCAGCTACAAGCTCGTTGACCATGCATGCAGTTTAAGCATGTAAAAAGGGCGTCTTTAGAGTTTTCTCTTGCGTTTGAAGTTTCTGTTTACATTCTAGAAAGGGATTTTATTTTAATGACTTAGTTCTTGTGTGCACTTTTTAAGCGCTGATCTCATTTCTTTTTACCCAACTGGAGTGTCTTGCATCTTGATCTATATTTTGATTTGAATCAGTTCAGTGTATAATTAAATTTCATCTTCTCATCAATAGTCAACCTCTGGTATGTGCATTTATCGCGTGAATGTAACTCTGTTTTTGACAATGTGTGAAACTATTGATCAGGATATGCTCTGGTTTATCTTAATGCTGTTGGTAATGTAGATCTTACAGTTGATTCTCTTTTACTGTGTTGTAGGTTGCGAAGGACCCGTCTGGCAAAGACATCAACGCTCTCCAGCAACACATTGAGAACCTCCTATCCCCAGCTACCCCTCTTTTCTTCAACACCCTTTACGACCCATACAGGACTGGTGCAGATTTCGTTCGTGGATACCCATTCAGCCTCCGTGAAGGTGTCTCAACTGCTGTCTCCCATGGCCTCTGGCTCAACATCCCTGACTATGATGCACCAACTCAGCTTGTCAAGCCACTCGAGAGGAACACCAGGTATATAACAATGGCAGCCCTCAATAAACCTCCTTACAATTATATTTGAACCTACTCTTAACAAGCCTGTTTGTGTCTTAGGTATGTTGATATGGTGATGACCATTCCCAAGGGAACCCTCTTCCCTATGTGTGGCATGAACTTGGCTTTCAGACGTGACCTCATTGGCCCAGCTATGTACTTTGGGCTCATGGGTGATGGCCAGCCTATTGGTCGTTACGACGACATGTGGGCTGGATGGTGTGTCAAGGTATGCTCTCTTTCAAAATCAATCAAATACCATATCATCATGAATAATCCTAGTTCCGAATCCCAAATTACATAATATTCATGCTTCAGCATAATCTTCATAGTTTTATTAATCAATAGGTTCAAGATCATAATAGATCGCCACCATAATTTTTTCTGAAACAAGATCATATTTATTTACCAATAGCTTTTCTAATGAAAATAACTCTTGTTTCTTGACTGATCACCTCAAATACCATATCATCACGAATAATTCTAGTTACCTCATTCTTGTGGTTTCTTCTCGTATTGGTTGGCTATTTAGATCAAACAGTTGAAATCAAAATAATATTGATGCTTCTGTATGAACTTCATAGTTTTATCAACCTACTCTCAAGATCATAAGAGATCACCATCATAAATTTAATCTGAAACCGGATCATAATTATCCCATTGAGATCAATTTCCAAATCCCAAATTACAAAACCATATTTACCCGAAAATGAATATCGTCTCATTGATTGATTTTCTAATGGAAACGACTCTTGTTTCTTGATGAATGATGCTATAAGCTGTTGAGTCTCGTCCCATTGATTGACCTTTTAATGTAAACATCTCTTATTTCTTGATGAATGACACTATAGGTTATCTGTGATCACCTCGGATTGGGAGTGAAGACAGGTCTTCCATACATCTGGCACAGCAAAGCCAGCAACCCATTTGTCAACCTGAAGAAAGAATACAAGGGTATTTTCTGGCAAGAAGAGGCAATCCCGTTTTTCCAAAACGTGAAGCTCTCAAAGGAATGCACCACCGTCCAGCAATGCTACATTGAGCTGTCAAAGGAGGTGAAGGAGAAGCTTGGTAAGGTTGATGAGTACTTTGTTAAGCTTGCAGACGCCATGGTGACATGGATTGAGGCGTGGGATGAGCTTAACCCGACCTCGACCACTGAGAACGGGACCGCCAAGTGAGGATTAGACAAAACTCAGCTACAATGATCAGGCATTCCTTTTCAGCTGAGGCTCGATGCAGCATTCTGTCTTTTATCGCTTTCATTTACTGTTGTTTTCTGAGTTGAGACTTTAGGCCCCAAGTTTCTATTGAGTTTCTGCAATATTTACTATAGCAGTGCTTTTACTGTTTTTAGAATTATTCATTTGGGACACTTCATCTGGAGAAGTGGGCATTTGATGTGTTACATTACAGTTCTCATTCTTGTTGTTTCTTATGGTATTATTAATTGGCTTTCTAGATTAAACTGATACTGGTGAACATCATAATACTCATCCTATAATCCTAATCTTATATAAATCTATATAAAAATTGGGTGGTATTGCCTAAAGTGAAGACCACTGATGAAACCATATATCTTTAATGAAACCATATATCTTTTCATATTCTTTGCTCTTCGCCTCCAATCCGCATGACAATGAAGAACAATTCGAGCACCATCAACCCGAGACTCTTGTATCCCGTATGTTATAAGTTCCTTTCATCTCCCTCAACAATCTCAATAATACTTTTTAACTATCTACCTAATAACTTGTCAACTATAATCATTTCACTATTTTAGATGATCAAGGCTCTGTTCGGCAAAAGTGAGTTTATTGGTAGCTTATGTAGTGATAGCTGAAGCTGAATTAGTAGCTGAAGCTGATTGTGCAGCTGAATTTAGTAGCTGAAACTGAAGCTGATTTAGATAGCTGAATTTGATAAAGTATAAGTATGTCTTCGGGAAAGTAGCTGAAATGTTAATGGTAAAATTATCAAAAAGGGTTTAGAATAAAAATGTAAATATATTTATAGGATATAATTGATAGGTGTAGATGTGTGGTTTTAGGATTTAAATTAAAACCCAAAAATCTGAGCCCAATTAGTTAGCTCATATTTAATACTCCAATATGAGTAAAACTTTTTTTTATCCACAATATGAGTCTAAATTAAAGCCAAATATTTACTGTAAAATGTGCCTAAAATCTTCTCACATGCTGTATATATACAATTCACGTATCATAACCTTATTAATGAAAGAAATCTCCTCTTATACAGCAATTGAAAATAACTAATGAAATTTACTAACCATTCTAAAATCTCTACTAATAAAATCATTAATCTACTTCTTATCTTCAATAGAAATAATCAATATGGGTAAAGAGAAAATTCAATAAACTTGGGTAAAGATGGAATAAAGATAATAATTTCATCCATAAGCTAGCTTATTTTAGCTCAAATTTTCATAATGTTGAAGACCAACATTTCGGTTTCTGGTGGAATTTAAGCTAGCTTATTGAAATTATCTCCAAAATAAGCTCATTTGCCGAACACTTACATCAAAACCATTCTTTTATAAGCTAGCTTAAATGCTCCAAAATAAGCTAGCTTATGCAAGAATTATAGCTGCCGAACAGGCCCTAAATATATATAATCAATTGACAATTAATTCGTGCGTGGCGAAGCATAAAAAAAACTAGTTTACTCATATATACACACCAAGTGGAACCAATTTTGAATTTAAATAACTTGTCTTTTCCATTGTCTTACCCACTTACTCATATTTTTGAATTTAAATGAACCAATTTCGGTTACAATAGCTAGTAACATTCAATTTTGACCCATTTTGAACGTTGAATCTAGAGACACTATCCCACTTCTAATCTATAAATTTGAGGCCTTGACCTTGCACATTTATCCACCCAAACCCTCTTTCATACGAACAACAATGCAACTAAAGTTCATTTTTCTCATTTTCATCATCGCCCTCACGGCATTCTCCGGCGTCTTGGGCGACGACCTCATCACCAAGACATGTCGAAGCACACCGCGGAATATGCGAACGATCACTCCGATCAGACCCGCGGAGCTCCACCGCTGATCTGATAGGGTTGAGCCTAATCATGATCGATGTTGTGAGATCGAATTTCACTGAGTCTCTCGTGTACGTGAATCAACAGTTGAAAAAGTCACCACCACCGACCAAAGAAAAGGCCCTCGAGAAATGTGCGTTCCTTTTCAAATTTGTGATCGACTCCAGCGTGAAAGTTGCAAGGGAGGCCGTGCAAACATACAACCCCAAATTTGGAGTCGACGCAATGCGCGATGCTGCGGTTAAGGCCAACTTGTGTGTGTTATCTTGTAGATATTACAGCTACTATCTTTGTAGAGGATATTTTTCCAATCATATCTTTTTCACAAGGAAAGATTATGATACTGCAAAATCATATCTTTTCCTTTTTGTAAATCCTGTAATTCTATTTAAGCTCTTCAATGAATAAACAACAGCACATCATTCACAATCAATTATAACTCTTTACATGGTATCAGCCTAACCACGATCCTCACGATCTCATGGCTCACCTAAACAACACCCAGAACGCCGGCCTCACGCCTCAAATCCTCGCCATGGCTGCTGGTAACTCCAGCACCTCTTTCCATTTTCCAAACTTTGCACTTCGCCTTGATCGCACAAATTACTCCCTCTGGAGAGGCACAATCTCTTCAGCCCTCTCTGCATATGGCCTCAGCTCATGCCTTGATTCCTCCTCTATCCCACCCAAAACCATTCATGTTGCGGCCACAACAACGGAGCCCGCAACTACCGCTCCGAATCCAGATTTTGCAGTGTGGACTCAGCGTGATCAATTGGTTCTTCTCTGGATCAGATCAACGCTGACGACCCCTCTCCTTGGTCTTGTGGCTCGTGCCACCACCACTCTAGAAGCATGGCAAATCCTCGAGCGTATGTTCCATGCTCAAACCAGATCTCGTCAGATGCACCTTCACAATCAACTTCAAACCCTCACGAAGGGTTCTCTGTCCATCTTGGAATATTATGAGAAGAAACGTGCCATAGCCGACAGTCTCCTTGAATGCTCAGTCGTTATTCCCGACGCCGATCTCGTTGCCTACATCATCTATGGTCTCGAATCCGCGTACGGCTCCTTCCGCGCTGCCTTGTCGATGCAAGACAAAGAGATATCCTCTGATGAAATACTTAATCTTCTCTTGCAAGAAGAGAAACGTCTCGAAGACGAAGCAAAAGAGACACTTGTTCTCCAACCTGCGACAAACATGGGATCACGCGGCCCCTCTCGAGATGCTCATAACCCAAGCTCTCGCTCTGACGGTTCATCCAACAATGACCGCCCTCACCATCAATTCCAGATTTGTCGTCGTCTTGGACACGAGGCTGCAAATTGTTATCAACGCACCAACCTCCAAGAATACCCTGTTGCACCTCCTCGACGTACCCGAGACCGTGGCCGAGGACGCAACAATTATCATAATCGTCATCCTGCAGCATACACTGCCAGCACTTCTCAGCAGCAGCCTCCACCCTCTGCATTAGTTGATCCCTGGTATATTGACTCTGGCTCTACACACCATGTCACGGGTGATCTTGGCAAGCTCAATCTGAACGCCCCATACGACGGTAATGATGGCCTTATGGTCGGCAACGGTGAGTCCCTTCCTATTTCGCTTATTGGGCACTCATATCTTTCTTCGTTGCACAAGCCAATCCACGTCAAAAACATATTGTTTGTCCCTGAAATTAAGAAAAGTCTTGTCAGTGTGTCCAAGTTATCTTGTGACAATGATATTTATGTTGAGTTTTACCCTACTTGTTGTTTTGTGAAGAATTTATAGGGGCATACGCTACTAAAAGGAACCCTTCAGCACGGTCTGTATCGCCTTCCATCTCCCTTGTCCACAAACACTCTCCCGCAGCCTCCTCAAGCCTTCCTCACTGAGCGTACCAGCCTTCAATGTTGGCATTATCGCCTCGGCCATCCTAATGAAGCCATTCTTCGTCGTCTTATTCCCGCTTTGCTTTACCTATTTCAAATAATAAGTAGTCATCTATATGTAACTCTTGTCAACTAGGAAAGAGTCATCTCTTACACTTACCTAGTCAAACTGAGTCATCCATGACACCTTTTGAGTTAGTTCATTCAGACGTTTGGGGTCCTGCCTCGGTTTTATCTATTAATCAGAAGGGGTTTTTGCAGGAAACCACCCGTTATTTGTCGAAATTTGCAGGTAACCACCCGCTATTAACGTATTTATTTTTAACCACCCAAATTCTATACTTTTCTTACAATTCACCACTCGTAAACAGTTTCCGTTAGATATTCTGTTAAAACTTGTGAAATTACACTTTTACCCCTCCATTTTTCCGAAAATAACAACTTTGAAAGTTATGGGTCAATTTTTGTAATTTCCTAAAAATGGATTAAAAACCTAGTTCATCCCAAAATCTCAATCTCCTCCTTCAGCCAACCCCCAAATACCAAGCTCCATCGTTCAATCCTTTCCTTTCGAAAAAATAATTCGATAACTTGAAAATACATTTGGAAGATGATGCAAGTTATTAAATCCCACTACACTCACATATCATCATCTAATGAACCAAGTATCCCTACCATCATGAAATTAGAACTGCTCAGCTAAAATAGAATCAATTAATGCTCATGTCCAAATGTGATTTTGACCAGATCATTAAACTTCATGAGTAGTCCCAACAGAAACAAAATATAGGACGAATTCAACACCCTACTCAAGAAGCAGTCTAATTGTAAGGTAATTAACAGGAACGGATGAGCCATATAATCTATTCCAAGACCATAAACTTGTATATTTTCCACACTTGTATCTAAACCAGAATTTTGAAACTAAAGCAGGTAGATCTTTGTGTCTATCATGTTTAGATTCAAACCAAAGAATAACAAAGAACCCAAGCAGGCAAAATAATCCAAAAATCAAGAACCAATCAATTTAAACAATAGAAGAGGAAGGAAAATTAAACATACTGCGGATCTCAAGCCTGTTTCTCGAAATCTTTGCCCCTTGTAGATCGAAATCGCCAGTCCTCAACACCAGGAGAAGAGGCCGTGTTCGCTGCCTTGCGCATCGCCTCTTCCTCGTCACCTCGGCACAGAAACAAACTCAAATAGAACCCCTTACGACTCGAGACTGCCGCTCCTATCCTCGACACCAGCAGAGTAGGTCTTGTTGGCAGCCTTTCTCGCCGCCTCGAATCGGGAAGAGAGACTTGGTTTTTCCATCGTTCTAATTTCATGATGGTAGGGATACTTGGTTTTTCCACTAACCGTGAGTAGATCTGACCCGAGATTGGGGATTGGGAGTCGACAGTTTAGAGAGAGATAGGGAGGGATGTTTTGGAGAGAGGGAGAAGGGAGAAGAGGAGAACAGATTACAGAGAAGGCTCGAGTGTGGAAGAAGATGTCAGGGGGAGATTGAGATTGAGATTTGGGGAAGAAGAAGATGAACTAGGTTTTTAATCCATTTTTAGGAAATTACAAAAATTGACCCATAACTTTCAAAGTTGTTATTTTCGGAAAAATGGAGGGGTAAAAGTGTAATTTCACAAGTTTTAACAGAATATCTAACGGAAACTGTTTACGGGTGGTGAATTGTAAGAAAAGTATAGAATTTGGGTGGTTAAAAATAATTACGTTAATAGCGGGTGGTTACCTGCAAATTTCGACAAATAGCGGGTGGTTTCCTGCAAAAACCCCTAATCAGAATCGCTACTTTGTTTCTTTCATTGATGATTGGACTAAGTTCATTTGGATTTACTTCCTCACTAACAAATCTAAAGTTGCTTCTGTCTTTGCATCATTCAAACAGATGATTGAAACACAATTCTCAACAAAAATCAAAGCGGTTCAAACAGATTGGGGAGGGGAATACCGACCTGTGTCTACATTTCTTGCCCAACATGGCATTCTTCATCGTGTCTCCTGCCCACACACACCTGAACAAAACGGTTCTGCTGAACGTCTCAATCGATTTATTATTGAAAAAGGTCTAGCTCTCCTTGCCCACTCATCTCTTCCTTTACAGTTTTGGGAACAAGCATTTCATACGGCGGTATATGTCAACAATCGTACCATCTCTGCCAATCTCAACTTTAAATCTCCTTTTGAAAGCCTCTACAACAAACAGCCTGATTACGGGTTCCTGAAATCATTCGGGTGTCTCTGCTATCCCTTTCTTCGACCCTACAGTCAGTCCAAACTCGAATACTGGTCCCTTCCATGCATATTTCTGGGGTATAGTCCTAAACACAAAGGGTATGTTTGTTTTCATGTTCATACAAAACGATTATACATTGCTCGTCATGTTGTTTTCGATGAAACGAAATTTCCATACACCACTCATGTCACTAACAACAACACCTCTCGTGATTCACAAACTACTAGTACATTGCCTTTGAATATACTGCAGGAAGCTAGCCGCATTACAGCTGAAGCCTTACCATCACCACAAAACCCACCTGCGATTCCAACAACACCATCAACCTCACCAACACCTCCGTCCTTGTCACTACAGTCCACAAACGAAGACATTCCAACTCCTCAATCCCAACCCGCTGCACACTCACTTCAATCCCAACTCGCTGCACACTCACCTCAACCACAACCCGCTACACACTCACCTCAACCACAACCCGCAGATACGTATCAAAGAGCTCCCTCTTACTTTCGTCCTGCCTCAAACTCAGATCACAACATGGTAACTCGTGCTTCTACTCATTCTCTTAAACCAAAAAATTTCAATGTCACTAAATATCCATCTCCTGCAGATCCTTCTATACAAATTGAACCAAAATTCTATCATCAAGCCACAAAAATCCTAATTTGAAAAATGCAATGCAGAATGAATATGATGCTCTTATACGTAATGGGACTTGGGACTTAGTGCCCCGGCCCTATGGTTCTAACATTGTCGGCTGTAAGTGGATTTACAGGATCAAGAAAAAGGCGGATGGTTCGATCGAACGATACAAGGCGAGACTTGTTGCAAAGGGTTTTCTGCAAGAAGAAGGGGTCGACTACTTCGACACTTTCAGTCCAGTAATCAAGCCAACAACTATTCGCATTGTTCTTAGAATTGCCATCACTCACAACTGGCCGCTTCGTCAAGTCAACATCAACAACGCCTTCTTAAACGGCGACTTAATTGAGACAGTATACATGAATCAACCACAAGGATTCATTGCCTCTGACCGTCCTGACCACGTATGTCATCTCCGAAAGGCTCTTTACGGACTCAAGCAAGCTCCCCGAGCTTGGTTTCACAAGCTTCAATCATCTCTACTGTCTCACGGTTTCAAGCCTTGTCTCACTGATTCTTCACTATTTATAAAAAAGCAGGGGACTGATGTCGTCTATGTGCTCGTATATGTAGACGACTTGATTATCACAGGGTCCAATCATGCTTTCATAGAAGATTTTGTCCGGCACTTAAACCAATTCTTCTCTCTCAAAGACCTTGGACCGCTGAATTTTTTCCTGGGCATAGAAGTCACTCGCACTGCTGCTGGAATTCACCTCTGCCAGCGCAAATACATTTGCGACATCCTCACCCGCAGTAAGTTGGACGGTGCTAAGCCCATATCTTCTCCTGCTGAACCAGGCTCACGTCTCAAGGTGATCCCTTCCCTGATCCACATCTGTACTGTAGTGTCGTAGGCTCGCTTCAATATGTCACAATTACTCGCCCCAAAGTGTCTTATGCAGTTAACAGTGTATGCCAATACATGCACAACCCCACCACTTCTCACTGGGCTGCTGTCAAACGCATATTGCGATACCTCAAAGGTTCACCTAATGATGGTCTCTTCTTCAAACGAGCTACTGATTCCCGCCTGGTCACATTCACGGATGCAGGATGGATGTCCGACGGAGATGATTCACGAGCCCAACATGGTTTTGCAGTATATTACAGTGGAAATCTCGTAAGTTGGTCTTCCCGAAAACAAAAAGTTGTAGCACGCTCCAGTACTGATGCTGAATATAGGGCCATTGCATTTGCTTCTACTGAGCTTATCTGGATCCAAGAACTAATCAAGGAACTTGGTGCTTCAATCACTGGACCGCCAATTCTTTTGTGTGATAATTTAAGTGATCGAGTACACATGATTCGTAATGTGATCGAGTAGTAGTACACATGATTCGTAATGTGATCGAGTTATTAAAAAGTTAAATAATTAACTTTAGAGTACACATCTCCTTAATGTCAAATAATTAACTTTAGAGTACACAACTCCTTAATGATCGCAGTAGGCTTTGCAATCACTAATTTACAAAATATCTTTCAATAAAGAGAAGAGCCCGGATCAGGTGCCAATGCTTAACATAGTCATTCGCATGCACATTCTTCAGTAATGACATGCACACGCAAGTGTGTGCATGTACTTTTCACATATTATCAATGACATGCACAATCTGTCAAATGTGCACGTCGCTGACTTAAATGTGCATGTCACTGGTTTAAATGTGCATGCGAATTATTCGCACGTTAATAATACGTTCGCACGTGAGGCTAGAGTCGTAGTGTCAAATCAAAGAAAACCCTAAACACTAACTAGAGTATAGCAAGTAAGTTGAGGTCGAACCCAAGGGAATCAAAACACCAAATCAATGCAGTCAAGTGAAATATCAACTAGTAACAAGTAACCAAAGGGGGGGGGGGTTTGATTGCAAGAACACTCAAGTAACCAGTAACAAGCAGAGGAAGTTTGGGTGAGAATATGATGAGAAGGGGTTTCACCTAACAAGTATCCACACAAAAGTCAATCAAGTTGATCATAGATTTATCTCAAGTTCTATTCAATCCTAGGAAATGTTACTATTCCAATCTTTAATATATCAGCAGGCCAACCGGTCCTGATAATACTTACTATTCAGCAATCAGGGAAACCTCTCAAGATTAGATGAAATAGCAGCAAAGGGCACAAGAATTATAAGGATGCATGCAATAACTTACAACCGTCAAGTATTAACATGCAATCAATTCTCTTTCATAAAAGCAATCAACTACCAGATCATGCAGATATGAGCGCTACAATGACAAGGAATTCCACCGTATATTCCTAGTCTAGCAATAGAAAACTATCAATCAAACTAGGTGATCAAGCTAGCAAAACTAATAGAAATCAATAGATGAAGAACAAGAGAATTAATACAAACCCATAGGAAAAAAACAAGAGTTTAGAAATCTCACAACTTAATAACTGAAGGTTTCAACCGCTAAGTAAAACAATGGAGATTAGTTCCTGCTCATGGTTGCAGAACTAAATTGTCTGATGGAAAAGATGATAATAAGAAAGAAAGAACTAGGGTTCTTAAATAGAGACTAACCCTAAAAATATATGGTAAAAGATAAATCCTAAACGAAATAATAAAATAAGGAAAAGGAAATAAAACAAACGAAGGAAAATAAGGAAAGTCCGGAATGTCTCCGGCCTTGTTGTGGCGATCGCCATAGATGCCTGGCGATCGCGGTCTTCATGTAAAGCTTCGCCTCGTCTCTGTCGCCCCATGGCGATCGCCGTAGAGTCATGGCGATCGCCATGCTCTTTCGAACTCATGTAGTGCTTCTGTTGTAGAATGGCGATCGCCATAGTGATGGTGGCGATCGCCGCTGCTCCGCAGAATGTCTTCGTTTTCATGTCTTCAATCTTTGATCCTCTTCTTCTTCGGTTCTGGTCTTCATTTCTTCACTTCTTCATAAACAACTCAGAACATAACAATAGCTCCAAATACTTGTGATAACACTCCTAAACTAATGTAATAACCCCTAGTTACGCCATACAAAGTGTAGCGTATCACATGCACATTCTTCAGTAATGACACGCACACGCAGGTGTGTGCATGTACTTTTCACATATTATCAATGACATGCACAATCTGTCAAATGTGCACGTCGCTGACTTAAATGTGCATGTCGCTGGTTTAAATGTGCATGCGAATTATTCGCACGCTAATAATACGTTCGCACGTGAATCTTTTCCTAAAGAGAAATAAAACTTCTTAATGTCCAATACTCCAATCTTTAAGTGATCTACAAGGAGGAACATTCAAAGCCATCGAAACTCTCAATGTAATATGATAATGCTTTCGCTCTGGCGAACGACTGGCTCGAGTAGAAACGCTCGAGTCTTTCTATCTACGTTTTAGGAAGAAAAAAATTCAAGATAGTCACCATGTAGAACCAATAGAATTCTAACTGATTATTAAATAACATGTGAGAAATACTGATACAATATTGGTTGAGTTTTTGTCTTAAGATGATTCTGTCATTTACATTTCCAACAATCATGTCAAAATGCTTAGTTACACCTTATGCATTCATTCCAAGAAACTCAATTCCTCCATTGCCAAATTCCAACCTGCAGTTGAAAGATTTCAATAAGAACACATTCTTTTTAAAGCATTGAGATGAAGGTAACCAACATACTATTGAAATCTACAACTAGAATTATAGAGGAGATGGACTTATTAGCTTATTGGGCCTCGTTTGTTATTGTTAGTCCAACCCATTAAGTGTTAGTTAGTCGTTTATATAGTTGCAGTTAGTTTGTTAGCTAGTCAGCTTGTGTAATAAGCCATCATACATTGTTTTGGATTCTATTTTGGATCCTTGATGAGTGGATGAATTCAAGAGAATTCTGGATCTTGAAATGGTATCAGAGCCACGGGAATTTGTTTTCTGATCTTTGATCATTCTCTTCTTGAGCGATCGGTGATTGTGTGGTGATCGATTATCTTGGATCTTGCACTTCTGCAATTCCTGATTTCTCGACCTAGCTTTCTATGGAGGAAGGTTTTGGTGAAACTAGAGGTCGCAGAGGACCAGATCACATGGAGATCAACAGGAGCGGCTATAGTGATCCTCTTTTCTTATCGAATTCCGATCATCCTGGATCGCAGCTGGTGGCGACACATTTCAATGGCGCTAACTTCACTTCTTGGAGTCGAGGAGTGCGAATGGCATTAGCATCTAAGATGAAGCTTGGATTCGTTGATGGAACTTGTCTATTACCTACTGATAATGACGAAAAGAAAGGTATGTGGATTCGAGCTGATTTTATGATTCGGTGTTGGATAATCAATTCCATGACTAGTGAAATTGCTGAGGGATTTATGCATGTTCAGTCTGCTAAAGAATTGTGGGGTGAAATCTTGGAAAGATTTTCTGAATCTAATGCTCCTCCAGTATATCAATTGCAAAAAGAATTGAGCAATGTTAAACAAGAAAACCTAAGTGTTGCGGCTTATTATGGCAAAGTGAAGAAAATATGGGATGAGTTGCAGGTTCTTGAACCAATACCTATTTGTGAATGTGGAGTCATGGATGGATGTCGTTGTTTATTATTGAAACAACTTCTTCTTTTTTTTGGAATAAGGCAAGAACTGAGACCCCATGCATCACAGCAATGGCGGTCCCTGATCATCCTTCAGGATGATCCGAAAAAACGATAACAAGGTTGGAGGACAACCATGTGAAAGTAAGAAACCTCTAAGATTCCTGATATTTGCATCAGGTAAACACAAACTATTATGGCCATAAAGTGAAATCTTAATGGCCGTAATATTAGTTGTTTTGTGAGCTAGGAAATCGGCAGCTTTATTCGCCTCCCTAAAACAGTGCTTAAAAGTGTAATTAGGAATACTTTTTAAAAGATTCCAGCAATCCGAAATAATTGTTTTAATCTCCCACGAAATTTTCCATAGTCGTGTAATTGAATTAATAACTGTTAGATTATCTCCTTCAAAAATAATATTATTTAAGTTATGAAAAATCGCGAATTGTATGGCTTGTAAAGCTGCAAAAGCTTCAATCTGAATGATACTTTAATTTGGAGGGAAGTCTTTTGACTATTGACAAAGAGGATTTTTCCATTATTAGTTCTGCAAATATTAGCTACATAAGCTTCTCTGTCCTGTTGTAAAGAACCATCAAAGTTAATTTTAACTCAGTTATCTGGCAGAGGTGTCCATGTATTATTTTTCCTTTTATTTCTATTATAATATTTTTTAAGTTTTGGACCAGTTTGTTTTAACTGAATCGTTTCCCAATTTTTAAAATTAAAATGTGCTATGTCAGCCGGGTCCCTATTATCTTTGTTGGTTCTATTGAAAACCGTTTTGTTTCTGAAAAGCCATAATTCATACCAGAAGAAGACGAGGGGGTGTAACAACTTTTTAAATGGTGAATTAGGCATGATAATATTTTCAAAATACTCCATAAAAGTTAAGTCACTGGGTAATGAAGATTGCATGTGAATTAGTTGCGAGAATTTTTGAAATTGTTGAATAGTATGCAGACATTGAAGAAAAAAGTGTTGTGTGTCTTCTATGGTATGATTGCACCGGGAACATTGAGAGGGAACTTTGTTATAGTATCTATTAAGTCTCTCGGTAGTGGGCAAATTATCGGACAAGATTTTCCACATGAAGTTCTTATGCCTCGGTAGAACTTTAAGGTTCCATATGTAGTCGAAAAGATTGGTATTCATGTCGGGTGTCGTGTTTGAGTAAATTTTTCCAGCTGAACTTGTTCTAAAAGACCCTGTGTTCTCCAAATTCCAAACAATTTGATCCGGGCAAGGTATTCTGGGAATATATATTGCACATATTTGGTTTACAATATTTGGAGGTAACACGTGTTGTAGGCGTCGGATATCCCAAGTGCGAGAGTCGGTAATATAACAACTAATAGTTTCGTTTATATCAGAAGATAATGGGTCGAAGTAGGTATTTAGATTTAAGTTTGGAATCCATTTATTAGTCCAAAATTTAATATTACAACCATCACCTAATTTCCAAAAAAGACCTTCTTGAAAAACTTTTCGTAAATGAAGTAGTCGAGAGAATTGCCAAGATTGACTTTTATATCCTTTCTTTTATTGGAGAATTGTGTTTGTTTTTAGATATTTTTGCGTAATAATTTTAACCCAAATATTATCATTGTCTGTCAATATCTTCCATAGGAGTTTCATTTGTAGGGCATTGTTGATATGTTTAGCTTTATGAAGCCCTTACCCACCATCTGATTTTGGTTTGCAGATTTTATCCCAAGATATAAGGGGTCTATAATTTGGATTCGGACTATTCCAGAAAAAGTCTTTATTAATGTTATCCATTTTTTCACAAATGTTATTGGGTAAAGAAAAACATTGCATTAAGTGATTGGCTGTAGAAATTAGGTTGGATTGAATTAATGTTGCTCTACCAGCTTGCGAAATAGAATTGGCTTTCCATTTAGTGAGTTTATTAGTCATATTCTGGATAGAATATTCAAAACTTTCGCTTTTAACTCTCCCCCTGACTATAGGAATGCCAAGATACTTTTCTATAGAATAAGTTAGTTGGAGATTTAGTATTGATGCTAATGCTTGTCTTTGTGTGTTAACTATATTAGGAGTTGTCTGGAATGTACTTTTATGATAATTAATTGATAATCCTGATAAAGTCGTAAATTTATCCAGGGTTTTCTTAATAAACTGCATATTAGCAATATTTGCATTCGCAAAAAACAAGGTGTCATCAGCAAAACATAGAAATGGGATGCATGTTCCATGTTGAGAAAGTTGGATGCCTACCTTATGTTGGGGTTTGTTTGCTTCTAATTGAAGTGATCTAGCTAAGTATTCCATTGCAATAATGAAAAGGAAAGGCGCAATAGGATCCCCTTGACGTAAACCACAATTTGGTTTAAAAACGGGTCCTGGGATATTATTCACTAAAACTGAGAAGGACGCTGATTTAATACATGTCATAACACGTTCAATCCAAGTATTATGGAAGCCAAATTGTTGGAGAATTCTTGTTAAAAAAGGCCATTGTAATTTGTCGTAAGCTTTTTCCATATCAAGTTTAAGCGCCATCCACCCTGGCGTTCCTTTTTTCCTTTTATGGAAAGAATGAAAAACTTCGTGGGAAATTAGAATGTTGTCAAAGATTGACCTACCTTGTACAAATGCCCCTTGGCATGGATGAATTATTTTAGGAAGAAGTTTTTGTAGTCTGTTCGCCATAATTTTTGTTATAATTTTATAAATAGTTGTGCATAAACTGATAGGGAGAAAATGGTTAATCGTTGTGGGGTTATCTATTTTTGGAATTAGGGTTATAAAAGATTGTGCGCAGTCAACTAGAAGCACTCCTGAATGAAAGAAGGATTGAATAGCCGAAACCATCGTTTTAGAGAGTATTGACCAATAGTGTTGGTAGAATTCAGCTGTAAATCCGTCTGGCCCAGGTGTCTTATTGTGAGGGAGTTCAAAAATTTCATCTTTGATTTCTTGGGCTGACGGTTGTTGCAAGAGCTTATTATTATCTTCATCCGTAATTAATTTTGGGATCATTCTTAAGTCTGTATTAGTAAAATTCGTTGTATGGTTTGGTTGAAATCTTACTTGGAGATCATTTGTAATGTGTTGTGTAATATCTGCATGTGTGTAGTATTTATTATGGTCTAAAGATTCATAGACATTTATCTTTTGTTTGAACTTCCTAATCTTAACCTTGTTCTGAAAATATTTTGTATTAATATCCATTTCTGTTGTGTGTTTTATTTTTGCTCGTTGTTTCCAATATGTGTGTTGAAATTGTAATAACTTATTATATTTGTTTAGGTGCGTTATATACCTTTGGTGGATGTTATCATATATATTCGAAGATGTACAAAGTTGTTGGAGTTTTTTTAGAGTGTCTTCTGTTTGTTTTAATTGCTCAAAAATGTTATGGGTGTGTTTCTTGAGCCAGTTCTTACTCTCGATTTTGATTTGCTTTTGTTTCATAAATAGTTGGAACATAAAGGAGCCTTGGTAGTGGTAATTCCAGATTCGAGTAATCATTTTTCCGAATTCATCGTTTTCAAACCAAGCATTCTCCATGATAAATGGGTGGTTTTTAGGCGTCTCGTTATTGCCTAGTTGGAGTATAATACAACAGTGATTAGAAGTTGTGAATGGTAAATGTTCCAGTTGTATATTATTATAGTAGTTGACAATTTCTAGGTGGATTAAGACTCTATCTAATCGTTCTAGCAAAGTTGAGGAGTTATGCATTGATTTCCTCCATGTATAAGGGAATCCATTACAATTTGTTGGAAGGAGACCATGTTTGTTAATGAATGAAGTGAGTCTAGAAAAACGGTGATATGTACACGGAACACCTCCTAATTTATCTTCAGGGTTTAGGAGATCATTGAAATCACCAATTATGATTGAAGGTTATTGATGGGTATTGATAATATCTGAGATAAAATGCCAGAAGTTAGTTTTTTCATTATCTTTACTAGGGGCATAAATGAAGATCAATAATGATATATTGTTTTAAGTTGTCCTTGTACTGGATTACTATTGTGTTAAAATTATGAAATAGAATACTAATTTTATTTTGGTCAATGAAGTTTGCAATTAGTAGCCAGAGACCACCTATACTACCATCAGCGGGTGAAATAGTAAGATGTTTGAAACCTATTTTTCCCAAAAATTGTGACGAAGGAGCGTCATTATTTTTTGTTTCAGCAAGACAAAACATATCTATATTATGAGTTCTTTTTAAGAAAGAAATTTTAGTGCAAAAATGTTGTCTTCTAATACCCCGACAATTCCAATAAGCGACTTTCATTCTAAACCGTTGATTAAAGAATCCAAAGAGGAGTTTGTAGTATTGTTTTGAAGTCTGAAAAGATAGTTTTTGTTGATGAAAGTTGTCATTTTCATGTTGCAATTTGATAATATGGTACGTAGGAGATTAGTAGTATGAAAATGAGGTTTGTAAGAGAAAGTAGTAAAGTAAGTAGGTTGCAGATCTAAGTTTGTATTTATGGTTTCATAGTAAATTTTGAGTTAATGTGTAATGTAACGATGCGGTATATAATAGGGTATAATAGGATTTATATATAGTGTGTAATAGATTTGTATAGTAGTTTTGGTATAATGTGTAATGTAAAGATATAGTATATAATATGGTGTAATATGGGTTACGAAAGATTTATAATAGGGTGTAATATGGATAACAAATGGTTTATAATAGGGTGTAATATAGGTTACAAATGATTTTAGATAAGAGTTGAGAATATTTTTGTAAGTAAAGCAAGCAAGAGTGGGTCTCAAGACCCTAAAACCAAGCACGAAAACACTAATAATAATCGTAGCGGTTCTTGGGGATGCATTACATAGGAGAAGTGAAACAAAATTAAATCTACTTTGGACAAACCCCAAAGAAATTGATGAGACAAAAAATAGGTTACAACTAGCATAAATGAGGTGGCACTGCTTAACTTGGGTCAAACCGACACGGAGCAAAACTTGTAGGAAAATTGAGTGCACACGCCAACAATTGGAGATATATTGGCAACTAATGCAATATGTACAACTAAGGCTAGTACTAAGACCAAATCTGATCAAAACATTAACATGAGAAACATTATAATTAAGGGCACAACAAAGGTAAATGGGCGAGCATCAGATTTTCATAGAAGTAATATCAATCATATCACTGATCATATAATTCCTAATCGTAACAATATAAAAAGAGTATATATAAGAAGACTCGTTGATCTTGAGAACATCAAAATAAACATGGTCATCACTATATATTTTTGAGAGAATAGAGATAGCAGGATCAGACCTTATAATGTTTTTCATGGCAATGACGAGACGGGGGAAAGGAGGATAGACATGCAAGCTAGGAGATACATACCTGATATGGAGTCGGTGTGTTTTGCACGTGACGTACAGGGATAGCTTCTTAAAGACGGTAGAAAAATGAGCAAAGAGTATACCAGGAGAAACTTTGTTGATGAAGCAAGCAAGTAAAGGATAATTAAATGTGTTCAGCAGATTAATAATACTACAGCAAGGGTGATGATTAAACATAACATTAGAAGTGAGTTTATTAGAAAGGTATAAATGGATATATCTACTAATATAACGATGCAAAGACAAATTAATATGCTTACTGTGGAGTTGAGTATCGAAGTGCATATGATTATAAGTTGTGATCAAAAGACTAATATTCAAAAAAAAAGGATTAAGCATGTCAATTAAGAATTGAAACAACTTCTTGATCGAGATCAGAAAACAAGAGTTTTACAATTTCTTAGGGGACTTAATGACTGTTATGAGTATGTGAGAAGTAGCATTCTCTCGCTTGAACCTTTACCACGAGTCAACAAGGCTTTTCAGATGGTGATGTGATGGCAGACGAATCTGCAGGATCGAATATTGAGGATGAAAACGCTCTCTTGGGTGACAGAAGGATGAAGTCGATGTTGGGGATGACAGACGATCGAACGAACCTTGGTCTTAGACAAGTGTTATCTTCCTTGACTCAGCCGTTGATCTAGGAAGACTTGCTTGACTCGAACTCGATAAGCAAGTGACGTCTTTCTTGACTCAATCGTCGGTCTAGAAAGACTCACTTGACTCGAACTAACCTAAGGAATCCACCTAGGGTTCTTTCGAGGTTTGGAGATCGAAAATATGGGCAACCAACAGATCGTTCTCACAGGTTGATATCAAACCAAGGGTTTCCACTTGCAGTTCAATATCCAACCAAAACTACAGCAAAAACGACGTCAACAGCGTCAAAACTAAAAACGTAAATATCAATTCTCAATTTGTCTAATCTGCCTCTAAACCCTACAAGCTTAACTATTTATACTCCTAAGAGTAATACTAATAATTGAATTGTCCAACACGTGTCCATTGGGCATAAATCCTCTTCATGGCCAAGAAGACCCATATCTCTCGCGAATTGGTCTGATTGAACCAGTAGCTCCCGACTTCCAATGGACCTCATTTTTGGACGCATGAAAGATAAGTCCAAAACCGAACACATATCCAAAAATGGGCCCAAACGGATAAATGGTTCGTCCGAACGAGCTGTTGAAATTTCTGACCTTGTAGAAGTCATAACTTGATCATCGTTTGTCCGTTGGGCTTCTACTTTGGAGGGCAAGTCATTTGGTCCTGGTCCCAAACATATCCAGAAATGAGCTCAACTGGGTTAGCCAATTGTGAACGCCACTCTGCCCTAGTTCCAACCCATCTTCGACAGTATCGCCTCTTGTCATCTTCCCGACCTTCAGCTCTGCTACGACATCGAATCACGGGTTGTTCCGAGGGATGCTCCTGCGTACGTACATCATGATGCGTATGGAAAGACAAAAGGAGATCACTACAGGAAATCCAGGAGCACCAGATTCCATGGCATTTGTTGTCAATAGATACAATCAGAGGTATCGTGGTGACAGGAATGGTGATGGCAAAAGGTCTTATGAGACTACAAAATATCAGGAAGGAAATAGAAGAGAGTTCAACTATGACAGAGAGGAAAAGAAAGACCTAAAGTGTACTAACTGTGGAGCTCGAGGACATGTTAAGGACACATGTTTCAAACTCATTGGATATCCTGAATGGTATAAATGATCAAAGGATAATGCTAACAAGAAGTTTGCTGGAAATGTTACTGATGCATACATGGATGATCATCCTTTTGAATTTGGTGACTCCTCCAATCCTTCTAGCAATGTTAACCATGCTGATCCAGTGATGGTTAATGCAGTTTTTCAGGAAATCCTTAAAATGATGAAAGGCAAAGGCTCGTCTGATTCAGATTCTGGACAAGCATTTGTGAATTTTGCAGGTAATCTAAATACTTCTCTCATTCATACTAATAATGGTGAGAAGTATACCTGGATAATTGACTCAGATCATATAAGTTTTGACTCAGATTTATTTGTTAACATGACTAGACTGCAGAGCCCTATTTTTGTAGCTTTGCCAGATGGTGCAGTTAAGACTGTTCAGTTTACTGGTGATGTTTATGTGACTCCTCATTTGATGCTCAACAGGGTTCTATATGTTCCAGAATCCAGACACAATCTGATGTCTATTTCTAAATTGGTAAGGGATAAGGCTGTGACAGTATTGATTGATGACGTTCAGTGCATTGTGCAGGGCCGGCTTGATGGAAAGAGTTTGGTGTATGTCCCTGTTCAAGAAGGACTTTATAACCTCTCAGAGCCTCTGGAAGTCTTGGATTATCAATCAATATGTCTCCCATGAGTCTGTTTGGGAAGTTCAGCAACGCGTCCTTGATAGTTGGACGTGGAAAAATCTACTCCGAACACTACAAGAAAAACCGTTTTTGGCAACGACAAAAGTCGTTACGATACATAACAAATCGTTGCAAAAACAGGTTTTGGCAACGACAATTTTCGTTGCTAGGTCGTTGCCGGTAACGCCGTAGTCAAAGGCTTTTGCAACGACTTTTATCGTTGCCAAAACAAATATTTTTCGCAATGACTTTGTTCGTTGCTAATTAGTTGTCGTTGCTAATAACAGTCCGAATTCGTCACATCTTTTGCAACGGCTAATGTCGTTGCAATACTTAACAACGTATTGCAACGACAAATGTCGTTGCAATACATATCTGATGTTTTGACAACAGCTATTGTCGTTGCGATAGATCATTGTTTTGCAACGACATAGTGTTGTATCCTCTCGTCAATACCTGTTTCTACCCTTATAATTCACATTCAAACAACCTATATCCAAAATCATAAACACAATAACTTCAACTATATAACCTTCAAAAACTTGTTCAAATTACAACCTGTACCAAAAACATGTCTAACATTCAAATATTTAATTTGCCAACTTAGATACATCCCAAATCATAAAACCAACTGTCCAGATGATGAGATACCTCAATACAAGCTCAATCTCAGCTGAGACGCCCCCAACATATGCATTTCGCCACCCACCTGCCCAGAAACCAGCGAGATCAAGAACTCGATCAAGGCCCACCCACAAAATAGTCTGTGGATATTGCTCTTCAAAAATTACGTGTTGATGGGTGCAATATAAATAGATCAATCGCTGGATAGTAGCATCCTAAGTAATCTGGGAAAATATTATCTGAAGTTGCAGCAACGAGCTAGGCCTCTATGCAAAATGTCCCATAAGCAGATCATCTGTCTTGGAGACTGGTAATGTGCAGTGTAATAGTTTTCCATGCAACCGTATTAACAAAATTTCCAGTTATGGGAATATTGAACGTGTCTTGAGGAGCTGTTGAATTGTTCAACCCACATTCCCATGCTCACATCCTCCATCTTGAACAGCTGCACTCCGTCACAGAAAAAAAGTCAAAATCTCAAATAATAAGGTGTATTGGGTAAATGAGGACGATCAAAAGTTTCCAAGGTACAAACCCTTAAACTTTGTTTATTATGCTGAGCTATGATGAACTTGACGATATCGATTGTGATGACATATGCAGGACCATTGGCTGTGGAGGGTAGACTTCTTCTGGCCATTCCTATCAAAGCAAATATTTTCTTTTAAAATGGAGATTAAAAGTAATTTAGCCTTATACAGAATGGAAAGCAAAGTATACCTCATAGCTGACTGCCCACTTTCCATGCCGTAGAGGTCGATGCAAGAGATTGAGATTGCCCATATATAGGGACCTTGCAGGCGGAATACGCTCAATTTCACTCAAAACAGTGGGCAGCCTCAAGAAGGTGTCGTCATCACACTTCATGATGTAAGAAGCTGTAACATTATGAACCTGACAATAAAACATTTGAGCTACTTATAAACGCCAACACATAATTTTATGCATTATGATGGTCACACAAAATATATTTATTTAAAGTTTTATTCACTCACCCCATATTCACATATAGCTATAGTTTTAAGAACAACTAGCTCATAACGATCCATGAATGGTAAAATGACAATATCACCAAAGTAAGAAGCTTCTTTCTTGAGTACTGCGTTTACCTCCTTCCGTGCATTCTGCAAGGTCGAAAGAAAAATGTATTAGCTGCTAAAATCTGCATTGCGGAGAAGTAGACCAAGTGATTCAATTTTATGAGAAACATATGGATAAAACAAAATTGATCATTAGTATACACAAACTACAATCAGTTTGATGCACAGAAAGACGGTTAGGCAAGGGTTTAAACAAATATAATGGAGATGCCATACTTTCATGTAATATAATAATGGTGATGAAAACATGCAGATACTTCCAATTTTTAGCATTTAAACATTGAGATTTCAGACACATACATCAATGCCAATTTCTCAACCTTTTCAACCCTAACAAGCAGAAGATATACAAAGGATTCATGCTTAATAACCTACTTATAAACCTAAATATCACATGGCACTCATCACAGTAACTTTTTAATAAACCACAATTACAGGAATACCTTTACCAAAGCAAAACAAAAATGGTTTCATCTGCTTATACATTTCAACTAAAATGGATAGAATTCTTCCTAAAACATGTTGTATGTTTGAAATTTCATAACTTAGATAGCCAGACGCCAGGTTTCAGCTGCAGCTCAAACATCAACATTTGCAACAGATATAGTATGATAATTATAAGTTTATAACCATATTCGCACACATCAAACTAGTGTTAAGATCACGAAAATACACACGCATATTCCCTCCCACCCAGAAAACTAAGGCAGGTTTGCATAAAGAAAACTGCCAGGATCTATCATAAATTAGCCACATTAAGCATCTGAAGCAAACAGCCGGTACCAATAAAATATTAATCAGGGCCATAATACAGTTTCTGATAGTAAAGATCCATGTATAGTGCATAGAAGTTGTCATTATCTTGGACATTGTATGATTAGCATTTAATTAGACCGAACATAAGGTATAGGCGAAACAGTTCCTCCTATCTTGCTTCTGTCATTATCCTCTAAGATTTCTTATCCTAAAAATCCTTACCATTTTATATGCAGAGAACATTTTTTGGATGAAAAAGTGATCTCTAAAAAAATACATCTGAGGAATTCTTACCAATGCAACAAAGAAACGAACAGCTACATGCGAGGATTTGATCTCTAGAGATTGCATCCAAGTTTTCCTGACAGCCATGCGTTCTGCAAAGTGATTACTGGCAGAAAGTACTCCAATGAAGAGATGAATAGGTTTCTTCGGTAGAGGATGAGATTTCCATTCAGGTAACATCTCTAGAACTCTTTGGGGAGAGAAGCTTGGATGAGAAGTTGGCAAGGCAGTGGCATACACAGAATGAACATCAACATCACCACCAACCGCTAAACCTGTTGCATCTTCAAGGGTGAAGCCCTGAAAATACATTTAAGCAAATTAATGAAAATTAAATTCGCACTATATAATTATATAAACCAAAAATAATGATATCGCTTTGCCCTCTATTTGACGATAGATGTCTTGATATAGAGAAGAAAGTTTGTGCTTAGTAACAAAATTATTGTATCAATTATTCAAAGTGCCATACAGTTCGGTAAGGGAATGAAGATATATGTCGACCTCCAACAATGATATGATATCCTTCAATGCCAGCACAAATGGTGAGGATAAACAACTTTCCCTCAGCAAAAGGAAATGGCCAGGTTACATCTGGCTTTTGCTTACGGCCAATAAATCTATTGAACCAGGAGGTTGTTTTGCTTTCCTTAGGATCCACGACATCATTACGCATCCATTTCTCACATCTCTTGAACCCATCAACTGCACGTGAAGTGCATTGAGAGATATCAGATAAAAACAACTGATCAAATTATTAGAACTCAAACAGCACTGCAAATTTGGATGGAAAACTATAATGTTATATACATTAATGCACTATGTTGTTACAGAGAATAATCTGACTCAAATAGGTTAATGGCAGATTTGACAGCGGTAGCAAACAGAATGAGAAAATACAATTGAGCAATAAGAAACTGTAAGATCGAAGGAAAAAATCTATTACTTTTTCTGCAACATGACTTTATAAATGATATTAAATGACGGAAGTAAGAATCCTTACTAAGCATGTCATCATCCTTTCTAGATGGTGAACTGATGAGGCTAAAGTCGTAGTGCCAAATCAAAGAAATAAACTCTAAACACTAACTAGAGTATAGCAAGTAAGTAGAGGTCGAACCCAAGGGAATCAAAACACCAAATCAATGCAGTCAAGTGAAATATCAACTAGTGAACAAGTAACAAGTAACCAAGGGGGGTTTTGATTGCAAGAACACACAAGTAACCAGTAACAAGCAGAGGAAGGTTTGGTTGTGAATATGATGAGAAGGGGTTTCACCTAGCAAGTATCCACACAATAGTCAATCAAGTTGATCATAGATTTATCTCAAGTTCTATTCAATCCTAGGGAATGTTCCTATTCCAATCTTTAATATATCAGCAAGCCAACCGGTCCTGATAATACTTACTATTCAACAATCAGGGAAACCTCTCAAGATTTATTGAAATAGAAGCAAAGGGCACAGGAATTATAAGGATGCATGCAATAACTTACAACCGTCAAGTATTAACATGCAATCAATTCTCTTTCATAAAAGCAATCAACTACCAGATCATGCAGATATGAGCGCTACAATGACAAGGAATTCCACCGTATATTCCTAGTCTAGCAATAGAAAACTATCAATCAAACTAGGTGATCAAGCTAGCAAAACTAATAGAAATCAATAGATGAAGAACAAGAGAATTAATACAAACCCATAGGAAAAGAACAAGAGTTTAGAAATCTCACAACTTAATAACTGAAGGTTTCAACCGCTAAGTAAAACAATGGAGATTAGTTCCTGCTCATGGTTGCAGAACTAAATTGTCTGATGGAAAAGATGATGATAAAAGATGATAGAACTAGGGTTCTTAAATAGAGAACTAACCCTAAAAATATATGGTAAAAGATATATCCTAAAACTAATTAAGGAAAAGGGAAAAGAAAAGAAATAAAACAAAAGTAATAAAAGGAAGCAAATTCGGTGAAACCAAATAACATATTTGCTTCCAATTGTGCAACTTCTCAACTTGGGCCCAACTGGCTTCTTGATCCACGTACGGCCCACCAGTTGCATCAGTGCAATACCCGCGATCGCCACCATATCACCCGCGATCGCGGTCGCTGATTTCTTCTCGAATGGCTTCTGTTGAATGATGGCGATCGCCTGGATGGTAGTGGCGATCGCGGTTAGCGTCGCAGAAGCTTCTTCATTCTTCAAGTCTTCAATCTTCTTCGGTTCTGATCTTCATTTCTTCACTTCTTAATAAATATCTCAGAACGTAATAATGACTCGAAACACATATAATAATACTCCTAAATCAATGTAATAATCCCTAGTTACGCTATACAAAGTGCAGCGTATCATGAACCATTGCACCTCTGAGCCTGACCCCATTGCATCCTGTAGCAAGTATTGTGTTCAACAACTGGTTGCGTGCTCCAGTCCCCTCTAACAGGAGGATTCAAATGTAGAATCTTTGGAGGCGCCTCACCTTCAACTACTTTCAGCCCTTGTAATTCAACCATGAACTAATCCATACAGACAAACCTAATAATATTCTAAGCCAACTGAGAAGTACAACTCTGGTGTTCTAGAAAGGTCTAACCTTCAAACCAGCCATGGTAGTCCCATAATATCAGCAACATTGCTTTGATCTACCCCCAGCTTTTGAACCATATATTCTAATCACAAAATGAAATTACATAAACAAAACAATCAACACTCAACTTCATATATATTTAGATGAAAATCATGTATGATTACCTAGAATATTAGCAGAGCAATGTTTGGCTATACCAGAACTAAGAGGGTAAAGAGTATCATCCAGATCTGATATGTACAAATTTAACAGACAAATTCACAGCTGATTTTCAAAATACCACTTCAACAAAAAACATCAGGCAAATTAGGGCACAAAATTCTGATCTTACCAAACATCAGACAATCATATTTAGCCTTGGAAAGTTGCTGATTTTCTCTATCCATTCCTTACTTGTTTCGAAACCAACCAATAACTGCAAACAACAGAATAATACGGAGAGAAATAACAACAAAGATTGAGTCTTACAGAAACGGGCGCAAAATGAACATTTATAAACAAAGAAGAAGAAAGGAAAGAACTTACAAAATTTGAAGCGACAGAGATTACAGAGCAATAAGTCAGAGGGAATGGAACTGAATGCAGAATCTTAGATTATACTTATGTTATTTTATATCCTTACTTAGAAATAGAATAATTAGATTACTTATCTTTCAAGTAGTAATTTTCCTATATAATGTCATGTAATCCTTCATTAAATATCAGAATATGAGAATATCTTTCTCAATTGCTTCTTTGCAAGTATTACTGTCTATGAAAACATTCAAATACTTTTTTGAATTAAACATTTTTTTGAAATCAAAATGACACTTGTGGTACAGAGTTTATAGTGCAAGTCCAAAACTAAATCATGACTCACAAAACATTGTACATTTTAGCAAAGCATGATCAAATGTGGCAAAAAAAAAATTCACATGGTGTAAGGAACACATACAGTGTGATTTGAGGTGAACCAATCTCCAATAAGGACTACAATATCCCCATCTGGCTCATGGAATAAGATATTAGACTTGACATGTTCAGTCAAGCTAGAAAATTGAAGTTATGTACTCAGTATGTTCATAGAATCGGCCTAGCAATTTCAATCAGGGATAACGTTCACCCAATTCAAACAGGGTTTCACAATAAATAAGAACTATGACCATTAAATTTAAAACATAGAATTCAACTAACAGTAATCATCAGGAATAATACTGCAATGTTAATTAATCAATCGACCTCCTGGAGAGAAGCACCTGCAGCACCATCATCGAATTGACACAGGAATTTAACTCAAGGAGATGGATTTCTAAGCATTTTTAACTAACACAATTCATAGAGAAAATGAAAGCATCCAATTGCACTACACTACTAGAAACTTAAAATCCAACTAATACTGCAAAATCACTAAATCAATCAACCTCGTGGAGAGAAGCACCAGCAGCAACATCATCGACCGTAAACTTCCCCTTCCCCTTATCATCCGCACGTCCCGTCGCCTTTCGCTCAAGAAGCGACTTCCAATCCTTATCAAGCTTAAGCTTAGTGACAACAACCTTGGAAGGATTAACTCCAACATCGACAGTAGATCCATTCAGCTTCTCACGAGTGATGCGTTCAACGTGAATCACCCATTTCTTACGGTAAACCTGGACGATCTTGCCCTCACGTCCCTTGAAAGTTCCTCTCACGACCTGAATCTCGTCGTCCTTGCGAACGGGGACGGATGGGACATTGTACTTGCTGCGAAGCTTGGCGGAGAGAGGCACGCTCATCAGGACGCGACGCACGCTCGATGGGGCCGTGAAGTCTAATATCCAAAATAGATGCAATTACCAGAATAAGAACATACGACTCACACTGGACTAGGGTTCCGCCGGCAATGTCCTTGACGAGGTGAAGAGGAGCGGCGACTCTGGATTAGGGCAAACCGCGCAGACGAAGATGGGATCCAGATTAGGGCAAACCACGCAGACGAAGATGGGATCCATATTAGGGTTGCTTTGTATTCCACCTTGTGCGGCACAGTAGTTAGGGAAGAAACGCGCCGCGCATACGAAGATGGGCTCCGGGGCGGCTCGCGACAGTGACTGAAGAAGGACGAGGACGAAGATTGAGACTGAAATTTGGAAAGAAAGGAAAGAACTGAGACTGAAATTTGGAAAGAAAGGAAAGAACTGAGACTGAATGAGAAGAGTAACGATAAGCTGGGGAATGAGAAGGGGAACGACATAATTTAGCAACGACATTAGCAACACTAGCAACACTTGTTTTTTGTCGTTGCAAAAAACATATTTTTAGCAACGACATAATTTAGTCGTTGCAAAAGCTCGTTGCTATAAATGGTTTTTCTTGTAGTGGAATTCGCGACACTCTTCTTTGTCACGGTGATTCTGCTAGCTTATTTAATCTTCTTGTGTCTCCCTCCGGTAAATTCAGTAGTGCAGCTACCTATGATATTTTGATAAACCGGGGGGAGCTTGTGCTTTGGGATAATGTAGGAGTTGTATGTTAGTATCAAGGGAACTGTGACAAAGATTTGTCCAGTTCCTAGGCACAACGGAAGTAATATAACAAGTTATCAACACGATTACTTTAGGTGGAAACCCTAGATAACCAAATAGTTATCTTTGGATGAAAACCACCCCTCTTTCGAGGATTTGAAAGGTCTACTTGTATATTCAATCAGTAAGTTTAGAGATGAACGAGATTACAAACTTATTGCTAAGTACTAACCTAGTTCCTTTCAGAAACTCTCGGATGAGAATACCAGTGAACTTACTTGATGTTCTTTATACAAGAACACACTTCTTCTTCTCTTAGGCTGATGCACTTCAAACTTCGTCAAAATACATAAAACCTAAGAACATAGAGGCGACCATATATATAGGGAATTATTTCGGCGTATAAAGATATTCCAGGGAATATATTATATGTCGTACTTATTTCCTAATATGTGATCGAACCTATGCGTTTCAAGTTAACTTAAATTAACTCAATAGTTACCATAAATTACAAAGACCGAATTACAACCAACTCTAGCAATATCCTAACAAGGAAAAGATCTTCTACAAATCTTCTCGGCTCGCCGCCCACGCTAGGGTTAGGAATAACTTGGATGTAATCGCAGTTCCTTCTGACTTCCCTTGTTGCTTCATCAGTCTTCAAATCTTCAATCTTTTCAACTGAAATAACAAGATAAACTATACCATAGTATATGCTAAGGTTGTCATCGTCAAAACATAGAGTAATAAAGGAAATGAACATGTTAAGGAACTGGAGTTCCATAGGTCCCTATTCCAACAATTTCCCCCTTTTTGATGATGACAAACTCAAGTAAGTGTAAGCATAGAGACAATAGACAATATATCGTACGAGTCTCGGAACAAAGATACTTGAATCAAAAAGCTTTAACTGGTTCCCCCTTAACCTTTGAAGTATATAACAAGTTCCCCCTAAACATGATGTCAGTCCTATTGGTTCCAAGATTTCAGAGTATATTCTCCCTTTTGACATCATCGAAAAGATATGAAGAGAATATTAGTAACCGAGATGCGAAGCATGAAAGACAAGACTCACAAGTTATAGAGCAAGAAACTATTGTTATCATTCATCATGAGCCCAAAGACAATCGCGACTCATACAATCAAAACACAAGAATTAAACAGAAATCATGAAGCAGAGAGATAACAAAAGAACACAAGGATTGATGAGTTGGGGAACCCTAGGGGAAAGCTACGCCAACTACATCGGAGGAACTGGTAGAGAGACCCTATCCTCTCTGTGCAACGAGAGCTTCGGCGAGCTTGGTGAAAGCGGAGCCGAGGGTACGAACAGCAACCGAAATTTCTCTCAGTTCCTCAACAATCTCAGAAGAAGGCGCCTCAGAATCATCTGCAGGAACTGATCGAGCAGGTATATGTCGGGATGGGCGAGACTTCTTGGTGGTTGTTTCCTCCACCTTGAGACTGTTGATGTAGGAGCCATCCATCTTATGGGAGAAGGATGTTTCCTCCTCGGCTTCCGGGTAGATGTCAAGTCTCTCCAGGAGAGCCTTGATTATAGTTGGGAACGACAGAGAGTGAGATGGATGGCTGTGGCAGGCCTGCATGTGGTGCATGATGATTTTGGGCAGGTCAAGCAGGTCCCCAGAGACGATCTTAGCCATGAAGACAGCATTAGCGATCAATACAGTGCTCCTCTTTTCTTGGCGAGGAACGACATTGTTGATGAGGAAGGCATGGAGTAGCTTCATGGACAGAGAGAGGAACCTTGTGTTGAGTTCCTTTAGATCAGGGTTCCCAAAGACGGTTTTGGCATAGTCGCTTTTCTTGGTGGGTCAATGCTTTTTGTGTATAGCAAAGAACCCAATTCCTGTTAGGATGCCAAGGACCGATGAGATCATCTCTGTTGTGATCTTGTACAGCTTACCGCGGATGGTGACCACAATGTCACGAGGGTGTTCAACTTCCGAAACAGAGACGAAAGACATGGAGGAGTAAAAGGATTGGATTACCTCCTCATTTACACTCTGAGGCACAGTGAACAGAGATTCCCATCCTTGGGAAGCTAGCAGGGTCTGGAAGGTGTCGACTTCACTCAGGTCCGAGTTCCATAGCTCGGGGTCCACAAAGAGAGGACCGAGGATGCGCCTCTCTGCAAATTCTGGTTTGAGGGAGGTTGTAGTAGTGGCGAGAGAGCTGGAGGAAGAGACAGTCGGCTTGGCAGACCGGGTTCGAGTGGCGAAAGAGTTAGGCTTGGACTTCTTAGCTTGACGACCACCATGAGTGGTGGTCTTCGTGATGAGAGGCTCATCGTCGTCGGCCTCGTCCCTGAGGCGCTTCAGGAAAGCGTTCCCAACACTCTCTGGTTCAGGGATGGAGGGATTTGAGGGGTTCTCTGGTGAGTGAGGGGAGGAGTGTTGTTGGGATTTAGAGGGGGAGTGGATGAAGTGGTCGCTTTTGGTAGGGGAGGGTGGTGCGGTTTGTGGAGAGACTGGATGAGCGGTGTAGAGGATGATGGCTTTGGATGGGTGATGAGGCTAAAGTCGTAGTGCCAAATCAAAGAAAACTCTAAACACTAACTAAAGTATAGCAAGCAAGTAGAGGTCGAACCCAAGGGAATCAAAACACCAAATCAATGCAGTCAAGCGAAATACCAACTAACGAACAAGTAACAAGTAACCAAGGGGGGGGGTTTGATTGTATGGAACACAAAAGTAACAAGTATCAAGCAAAGAAGGTTTGGTTGTGAATATGATGAGAAGGGGTTTCACCTAGCAAGTATCCACACAACAGTCAATCAAGTTGATCATAGATTTATCTCAAGTTCTTATCAATCCTAGGGAATGTTCCTATTCCAATCTTTAATATATTAGCAGGCCAACCGATCCTGATAATACTTACTATTCAGCAATCAGGGAAACCTCTCAAGATTAGATGAAATAGCAGCAAAGGGCACAAGAATCATAAGGATGCATGCAATAACTTACAACCGTCAAGTATTAACATTCAATCAATTCTCTTTCATAGAAGCAATCAACTACCAGATCATGCAGATATGAGTGCTACACTGACCAGGAATTCCACCGTATATTTCTAGTCTAGCAATAGAAAACTATCAATCAAACTAGGTGATCAAGCTAGCAAAACTAATAGAAATCAATAGATGAAGTGCAAGAGAATTAATACAAACCCATAGGAAAAGAACAAAAGTTTAGAAATCTCACAACTTAATAACTGAAGGTTTCAACCGCTAGGTAAAACAATGGAGATTAGTTACTGCTCATGGTTGCAGAACTAAATTGTCTGATGGAAAAGATGATAGAAAAGATGATAATAGAAAGAAAGAAACTAGGGTTCTTAAATAGAGACTAACCCTAAAAAATCTATTTATGGTCTTAAAGATAAACCTGATCATGTGTGCTTATTAAATAAATCTATTTATGGTCTTAAACAATCACCTAAACAATGGAATAAGAAGTTTGATGCTTGCATGATTTCTTTGGGTTTCTGATGAGACTAAAGTCGCAGTGCCAAATCAAAGAAATAAACTCTAAACATTAACTAGAGTATAGCAAGTAAGTAGAGGTCGAACCCAAGGGAATCAAAACACCAAATCAATGCAGTCAAGTGAAATATCAACTAGTGAACAAGTAACAAGTAACCAGGGGGGGTTTTGATTGTATGAAACACAAAAGTAACAAGTATCAAACAAAGGGAGTTTAGGTGAGAATATGATGAGAAGGGGTTTCACCTAGCAAGTATCCACACAACAGTCAATCAAGTTGATCATAGATTTATCTCAAGTTCTATTCAATCCTAGGGAATGTTCCTATTCCAATCTTTAATATAGCAGCAGGCCAACCGGTCCTGATAATACTTACTATTCAACAATCAGGGAAACCTCTCAAGATTAGATGAAATAGCAGCAAAGGGCACAGGAATCATAAGGATTGATGCAATAACTTACAACCGTCAAGTATTAACATGCAATCAATTCTCTTTCATAAAAGCAATCAACTACCAGATCATGCAGATATGAATGCTATAATGACAAGGAATTCCACCGTATATTCCTAGTCTAGCAATAGAAAACTATCAATCAAACTAGGTGATCAAGCTAGCAAAACTAATAGAAATCAATAGATGAAGAACAAGAGAATTAATACAAACCCATAGGAAAAGAACAAGAGTTTAGAAATCTCACAACTTAATAACTGAAGGTTTCAACCGCTAGGTAAAACAATGGAGATTAGTTCCTGCTCATGGTTGCAGAACTAAATTGTCTGATGGAAAAGATGATAGAAAAGATGATCCTAGAAAGAAAGAAACTAGGGTCCTTAAATAGAGAACTAACCCAAAATATATGGTAAAAGAAAGATCCTAAACGAAATAATAAAATAAGGTAAAAGAAATAAAATAAAATAAGGAAAATAAGGAAAGTCCGGAATATCTTCGGCCTTGTTGTGGCGATCGCCATGGATGCCTGGCGATCGCGGTCTTCATGTAAAACTTTGCCTCGTCTCTGTCGCCCCATGGAGATCGCCATAGAGTCATGGCGATCGCCATGCTCTCTCGAACTCCTGAAATGCTCCTGTTGTAGAATGGCGATCGCCATAGTGATGGTGGCGATCGCCGCTGCTCCGCAGAATGTCTTCGTCTTCATGTCTTCAATCTTTGATCCTCTTCTTCTTCGGTTCTGGTCTTCATTTCTTAACTTCTTCATAAACAACTCAGAATATAACAATAGCTCCAAATACTTGTGATAACACTCCTAAACTAATGTAATAACCCCTAGTTACGCCATACAAAGTGTAGCGTATCAAATACCCCCATACTTAGACTTTTACTCGTCCCAAGTAACTTACAGAAAAGCTACCCTTACAATGAAATGCTCAAAGCCTCAGGAAGTACAAGAATATCTCCTAGTGATTACATACTCAATAAGCCCAAAGCATACAAAACGCAACAACAACAATCAAGAACAAATGTGATACAATAAGCACAAACTCAGAACTACACCTTATTCCTCCAAGTGGCCTACCCGAATCCTCCTATACGCCTCCTTCTTATGTCACCATAATGCCAAGATGATAATGATCCTAAAACACTCAATTTTTTTTTTTTTATAACACTCATCTTGCTTGGGCGCCCTTTCGGGTTTGCATCTCAACCACTCAATAATTGTTCCGAGCTCACCAACTCACATCTCTCAAGACTTATTGTTGCCTCAGCCTAGTGCCGGCCAAGCCACCTTCTTATTGCATAGATCTTGCTATCCAAGGATTTTGTATGCCTTTTTTTCAATTTTTGTGGCTTTTTCATACAATATATATTCAATAAGCTCATGCAGACACAACCAACACCAAATAAAGACATGTGAATACATTCTCCTCCCCCATACTTAAACATTGCATTGTCCTCAATGAAATGGAAGACATAAAAACGAACCCAGGGAAGGAGACAGAAGACTCACATACAAGGTCGGATGACCTTCCTCTAATAGAACTCAAAGTGTGGTAGAATGAGAAACTAGACGAGCACTAAATATAATTCAATAATGCATAGCTCATCTAAAGCAAAAGAAAGAATACCTCCAATGTAGAAAGTGACCCAAACAAATCAACTCCTTGCAAAGAACATGGTCACCAACAAGCTAAGCTCCAACGAATGTGGATCTAGAATGATAGTACTGATGAAATCAAACTTGATGTAATACAACTCCTTACTTTCTTTTCTCTCATTTTTTTTTTCTGCACTCTATTTTTTTTAATCTGATATATTATTTTTTTCTCGGAATGATTTTCGGATTTTTTTTTTTTTTTTTTTAGACGGGAGAGAAGACTTACAGCGAGATTGGCTACTGACTGTAGTTGACCCTAAGCTTCGGTGATTTCCTCCTGTCCATAGAAAAACTAAAAAGAAAATTAAACCGAACAAAGACAAATAAAAACAAACTCAAACCTCGGGCTGCCTCCCGAGTAGCGCCTTATTTTATGTCGTGGCTCGACATGAAACTCAAGAGATTTAACTAATGCCATTTGGCTTTGTGAAAACCGTCTCTTGTCTGAATTCCCTCTTGAACCACTCATGGAACGCCTTGAATCTCGTCCCTCTTACCTTGACCACCTTGTCTTTAGCAATGAAGGTGGTTTCATTCACTTTCTCCTCATTGACCATATCAGGCGGCTGTTTAAGCTCAATGTCAAGTGCCTGCACACTAGACATCAATGGTATCTCGCCTGGCGAGGTCAGTAATGGAGGGCGATTTCCCAAAGGGTGTGAAAAGAGCTTACCTTTAGGCTCTGGCTTAGCCTGACACTCCTGCATGTTAGTAGACAAAACAATATCTACTTTGGGGGGTTCTAAGAGATTCTCTAAAACAGGTTGCAATTCATCCTTACAAGTAGGCTTAATCACATCAATAGCACATAGAGAATTCTTATCAATGAGATCCATATCATATATATTATATTCTACCTTATCCCCATCAAACTCCATAGAGAGAGTCCCACTATTAACATCAATTTTCGTTTGTGCTGTTTTCATAAAAGGTCTACCTAACAATATAGGTGTGACATTATTAGCATGCTCCATATCTAACACAAAGAAATCAGCAGGAAAAATCAGATCACCAACCATAACAAGAACATCTTCAACAACCCCTTTCGGGTATACAGTAGACCTATCAGCAAGTTGAATAACAGTTCCTGTTTTATGCAAAGGTCCTAAGCCTAGTGATTCATACAAAGAGTAAGGTAAAACATTGATTGATGCACCTAAATCTAGCATGGCTTTGTCAAATTTAGTTTCACCAATCACACATGGAATGCTAAATATGCCTGGATCACCACATTTCTTAGGCATGCGTTTTTGAAACACTGCAGAGACTTGTTCACTTACTTCAACTTTTTTCTTTCCTTTCAGTTTTTGATTTCTTTTGATAGTGCAAACTTCTTTCAAAAACTTAGCAAATCTAGGAATACTCTTAACAAGTTTGAGCAAAGAAATGTTTACCTCACACCTACTAAAGGTTTCGAAGATTTCGTTGTCGTTCTCCAGCCTTCGAGTATCCTTCAATGCCTTAGGAAAGGGAGCAACAGGCTTCTGAGAGAATAGAGGTGGAAAATTTGGGCGAACATAATTATCAATATACTCAGGGGTCTCCTGGCGATCGCCATCAACAACTGGCGATCGCGGTCGCGGATGATTTTGCACCTCAGCTTCTGGAATGTCATGGCGATCGCCATCGCCATATGGCGATCACGGTCGGGATGCAGATCCTGTTTTGCTCTCTGTAATCTCATGGCGATCGCCACTCAGATCTGGCGATCGCGGTTTTGGCACAGAACAGTCATTTAAAGTTTTTCCGCTCCTCAAGAACACTGCACTAACGTTCTCTCCCGGGTTTCTTACCGGTTCCCTGGCCTCTAATTTACTCACAACTTGAGCAATCTGTCCTAACTGATTTTCAAGATTTTGGATGCTTGATTCCGTCTTAGCGTTTTGTTGCATCACAGTCTGAGCTAAGGACTTGATCATATCTTCAGCAGTCATAGAATTCTGAGGTCTAGGTTGCTGATAATTAATATTAGAAGAGTCATACCTTGGCCTTGGTTGCCATCCACCAACAGCGTTTACCTCAGCATTGGGATCATGAAGGGAAGCATTTTTCAGCATCAAAGCCTTTACCATCTCTTTCAACTCATTCATGTCAGTCTGTAATTTATCTGAATTAATTGCTTTTACTGAGTGGGATCCCTGTCTACTGCTAAACTGCCTTGAACTTTCAGCCATCTCTTCAAACATTTCAGTGGCCTGAGGTATAGTTAGTTTCAGAAAATTACTTCCACAAGATGCGTTTACCATTCGACGATCCTCATCAATCAGCCCACTGAATAAGTACATAAGAAGATCATGGTCAGTATAACTATGGAATGGGCAGCTTGAGCAAAGCTTCTTGAATCTCTCATAATACTCATAGAGACTCTCAGTTGAATGTTATTGAAGATTCGTGATCTCCTTCTTCAAGCTGCTCAGTTTTGTAGCTGGAAAGTATTTCTCTAAAAAGACCTTCTTCATCTTAGCCCATGTATCAATACTCCCTGGAGCTTGATAATAGAGCCAATCATTCGCAACGTCTTTCAGAGTAAATCCGAAAGCTCTCAGCATGACCTGCTCCTCAGTAACACCTCTTGGCTTCATACTAGAACATATGGCATGGAATTGAGCCAAGTGTTTGTTGGGATCTTCTCCTGCTAAGCCATGGAAGTGTGGAAGCTCGTGAATTAAACCAGCTTTTAATTCAAAATTCACACCTTCTTCAATCTCAGGAAACCTCACTGCTAAAGGTTATTGGTTTAAGTTTGGGGCAGTGAGTTGCCTCATAGTAGGCAATGGCGGTCCATGTCGATCACCCATCTCGTTATCTTGGTTCAGAGCTGCTCTTTGGTTCCAAAGGAACGTCCTTTCAATCTCTGGGTCAAAGGCAACAAGAGATGAATCAGTAGCACGGGTATGAACCATAAAGGTTCACACCAAACAGTTGATAATTTCACAATTAACACAGAATCAGAAAAATTTCAATTCCCCGGCAACGGCGCCAAATTTGATGAGGCTAAACTCGTAGTGCCAAATCAAAGAAAACTCTAAACACTAACTAAAGTATAGAAAGCAAGTAGAGGTCGAACCCAAGGGAATCAAAACACCAAATCAATGCAGTCAAGCGAAATACCAACTAACGAACAAGTAACAAGTAACCAAGGGGGGGGGGGTTGATTGTATGGAACACAAAAGTAACAAGTATCAAGCAAAGAAGGTTTGGTTGTGAATATGATGAGAAGGGGTTTCACCTAGCAAGTATCCACACAACAGTCAATCAAGTTGATCATAGATTTATCTCAAGTTCTTATCAATCCTAGGGAATGTTCCTATTCCAATCTTTAATATATTAGCAGGCCAACCGGTCCTGATAATACTTACTATTCAGCAATCAGGGAAACCTCTCAAGATTAAATGAAATAGCAGCAAAGGGCACAGGAATCATAAGGATGCATGCAATAACTTACAACCGTCAAGTATTAACATGCAATCAATTCTCTTTCATAGAAGCAATCAACTACCAGATCATGCAGATATGAATGCTATAATGACAAGGAATTCCACCGTATATTCCTAGTCTAGCAATAGAAAACTATCAATCAAACTAGGTGATCAAGCTAGCAAAACTAATAGAAATCAATAGATGAAGAACAAGAGAATTAATACAAACCCATAGGAAAAGAACAAGAGTTTAGAAATCTCACAACTTAATAACTGAAGGTTTCAACCGCTAGGTAAAACAATGGAGATTAGTTCCTGCTCATGGTTGCAGAACTAAATTGTCTGATGGAAAAGATGATAGAAAAGATGATCCTAGAAAGAAAGAAACTAGGGTCCTTAAATAGAGAACTAACCCAAAATATATGGTAAAAGAAAGATCCTAAACGAAATAATAAAATAAGGTAAAAGAAATAAAATAAAATAAGGAAAATAAGGAAAGTCCGGAATATCTTCGGCCTTGTTGTGACGATCGCCATGGATGTCTGGCGATCGCGGTCTTCATGTAAAACTTTGCCTCGTCTCTGTCGCCCCATGGCGATCGCCATAGAGTCATGGCGATCGCCATGCTCTCTCGAACTCCTGAAATGCTCCTGTTGTAGAATGGCGATCGCCATAGTGATGGTGGCGATCGCCGCTGCTCATTGATGTGGATGACATTTTTCCTCAACCTGCCTCATACACAAGACTGGTAGGGTGCCTCCTTTATCTCACCTTAACTCGTCCAGACATTGCTTTCACTGTTCAACAATTGAGCCAGTTCATTCAATGTCCACGAGTTCCTCACTTTCAGGCTTCTATTCATCTTCTTAGATATCTTAAGGATACATTTAATGTCTCCTTATTTTATCATGTGCAACCTGATCTTACTATGACTGCCTTCTGTGATGCGGATTGGGGCAACTGTGAGTATAGTTCTCGCTCTATTACATGGTACTGTGTGTATATTGGGAAATCTCTTGTTTCTTGGAAAGCAAAGAAGCAGAAGACTGTTTCTAAATCATCCACTGAGGGAGAGTATAGATCTATGTCCATGACAGCTAGTGAACTTGTATGGCTTCATGGTCTCCTATATGATCTAAAGATTGCTTCTTCCTTACCTATCACAATGCACTGTGATAATAAAGCTGCTCAGAATCTTGTTGCCAACCCAGTGTTTCATGAACGCACCAAGCACCTTCGAATTGACTGACATTATGTGCGTGAGTAGGTGCGGGAAGGCTTCCTTCGTACAGTACATGTTCGTAGTGGTCTTCAATTGGCTGATATCTTCACCAAGTCACTTGGAGTTTCACAACACCATTTCTTATCTGTCAAGCTTGGACTGTTGTTTCCACCACACATTCCAGCTTGAGGGGAGGGTATAGAGGAGATGAACTTATTAGCTTATTGGGCCTCGTTTGTTATTGTTAGTCCAGCCCATTAAGTGTTAGTTAGTCGTTTATATAGTTGCAGTTAGTTTGTTAGCTAGTCAGCTTGTGTAATAAGCCATCATACATTGTTTTGGATCCTTGATGAGTGGATGAATTCAAGAGAATTCTGTATCTTGAAAAGAATTCTATCGGTTCTATATATTGTAACTAACTAGAGTAGGGTTGCACAACCGGTCCGGAATTTCTCGGGTCGGTCCGGACCGGTAAATCGGAATTCTATCGGTTCTATATATTATCAATTTGCTTTTTAGATCAAATATTGAAGCACCAGATTTATCAACCTTAGATCCAACGTTCCAAGTAAAAACTATAAAACAAATTAGAATTTAGATGTGTAGAATAGGCTCATGAAAAATCGTTTCATTAGTTGTTGAACCGCACCCCTTTGAGCTTTACAGAATTATCAATCACATTAGTTATATTCTTTATATAGTAACATTTTGTAGGCCTATCATGTATGCAACAGAGCATTGCCTGATTTCCACCTTCAAATTGATGTGCTTCCATGGTGGTTTTTTTATTTGTTTCAGTGCAGAGGGAAGTCTCGGTCATTTCCTGCTTCAACTTGTTAGGAACCGGGTCGTCTGGACAGGAACTGCAGTAGAACGACTCCTCTTCAAGGGCTTGATCAACGGTTACTTGATTCGGATAAGTTTGAATCGTGATGAACACTTTCCGAAATCAGTATTTTGCCCCTATTAAGCCTAAGGGACTCCACAAAATCTGAAGTGAGATAAGACAAATCTTCTAGTTCTTATCGAGGCTTCCGAAAAGAACTAAACTAAGGAAATTGAGTGTTTTGGATTATTGCTTGTGTTAAAGATGAGTAAGAAGTTCCGTTCTTTCGTCCATTAGTGACACCAACTCTCATCAATCTTTTATATAGGCTTTAGAGAGAGAAAACAAAACGGTTACCCAAAAGTAACTGTTGCAGTTGAGCAGTTCCCGACGGTTATGGCGGTTACCACTATATACACATGGTTGTCCGCTTTTATCGACTGTTACAAATTAATTACGCCGGAAATGACGGTCATTTACTTAATTAACACGTGTTAAAATAAAATAACCGTCAAATAACCGCTCCAGCCCCAAAAGGAACTGAGATCCAGTTCCCATGGCCGAATACCGTCAGTTCCCTTTACAGAAACTCAAAATATGTTTCAAATGAGCATGACTTTTACATGTAACATATATCCTTGGTTCCTCTAGAACTAAATTCACTTACACAAGCATGTACTCCACACACCCGGACTTGTGTTCTAATGAAGTAAGTTCTCATGATGTCGCATGAACCCCGATTACGCTAAATGACAATTATTTCACTAAAATCACCAACACAATTGCCCAACCTCTTTGAGATTTCAAAGCCCAAATTTCTAAGTTAAAAGGTTTCTCGAGGGTTATTTGCTGAGATTTTGGAATTTTTTGTGGTTTAATTGCGAATATCATCGGATAGTAATTTGACATTTTTACCCTTAATTTATTTAAAAATCGAAGGGTAAAATATTCATTTAGCTCGACTACACATCAACAATGACGGTGTAGTAATATGTAAACGGAGTATATGATTTGGATGATTTATTATAATTTGGATGACGATATGTAAAAATCCTATTTGATCTTTGTATATATGTTTTGATTAATTTGTGTACAAATAATGAAAATGATATCAATAGAAATACAATAGTAATCTTTAAATTTTGATTTTTTTTTAAATGACACGTCTCAGTGATGTTGCATAAAGTTTCATTTTAATAATTATATAGAGATTTTCACATAGTATCACATTTATTTTGATTTTAAAATATATATCCAATATTGGTTTTATAACCTATGTCTAATAAAATTAGAATGAAAATATATTTCGTTAAGGGAGCGTTACATGTGAAATCTATTTAAAAATACTTAAATTATTTATATGATGATAGTACAAAATATAATTTATATTTAAAAATATTTAACAATGTGACCGCACAAAAATACATCAATATTACTCCGGTTATTCCGGTACTAATCAATTCACTTAAGGAATTATTTAAATCCGTTAAAATAATGAATTTACTGCAAAAAAAAGAAGAGAAAATACATTTGACAACTATACCAAATCACAGAAAAGTTCCCTTTTCTTTCTCCCCGACTGCCACCGTGGGGGCTAGGTTTTTCTCGTCGTCGTACGAGTTCCACTGAGTCGTTTGTGCTCTTCTTCGTTCGGATTGATTCTTTGTTGCACCATGGATTCTGGAAAAGGAATCAGACGTAACTTGCATCTCATGAAAGATGAATTGGTTGTGATTGACGATGCTAGCGAAGTGATTGACGATACTATGAAAGATATCCAACGAAAATTGGGTTGTGCATCTTGTTTTGCGGTGGGTTGTGTGTGTAGGGCAAGTGGTATTTGTATGATGTGGGAAAAGGATGTTGATCTAGGTGTTGTGTCTTACATTGTGCACCATATTGATGCCAATATTTCTCTTAATTCGGGTTCGACTGTGTGGAGACTCACTGGGATATATGGGTGGCCTAGAAGTGATGAAAAGGTACACACTCTTAATCTATTGAGCATATTGCATTCGGATGTGCATGAGTCACGGGTTTTCATGGCAGACTTTAATCTCTTTTTGGTGATAAAGAAGGCGGTTTGGTTCCGAATGTCAGTGAGGTGCTACAGTTTCGAACAGTTATTGAGGATTGTCATTTCAAGGAACTTGAGTTTTCCGGGGAGAAGTTTACATGGGATAATGGAAGAGAGGGTTCAGACTTCATTCAACAGAGAATAGATTTGGCCTTCGCAAATGCGTCTTGGTCTCAGCTATTTCCCAACACGATGGTTAATTCAACACCTTGACCGGTGTGGCTCGGACCACGTTCCAATTAAATTAGTTCTTAATCCTGCCGATGTTGAGGAACAACCAAAGATCCCACGTCCTTACAAGTTTGAGGTCATGTGGCTCGATGATGAGTCGTGTGCCGAAGTTGTTCGCAATGCCTGGGGAAGCCCTGGTAGCTCTCTCTCCACCCCAGGTCTGATTGGTAAAATCCAACGCCGTGGTTTGGATCTCCAAGCTTGGGAGTTCGGTGTTTTTGGTAACGTTAACAGAGATCTGAAAAAGGTGCGAGAGGAGCTTAGAGATCTGGGGAAGTCGGGGATGAGCGGGGATCTTATTCACAAAAGACGGGCTTTAGAAAGCATGGAAAGACAGCTTATGGATAGAGAAGAGGCTATGTGGCTGCAACGCTCTAGGGCCAATGAGATGAAATGGGGAGACCATAATACTTCCTTCTTTCACCAAAAGGCATCTGGTCGAAAGAAGAGGAATACTATCAAAAAGTTGGTTGATGATAATGATCTTGAATGGAGATCGTTTGAAGGGAAAGCAAATGTTGCTATAGATTACTTTCAGAAGTTATTCTTGTCTGATATTTGTGTTGCTGCGTGCACGACTTCTCAGGGCATTGAACCGCTTCTTTCTGAGGAGGACAACGCAGCTCTAACTACTCAGTTTGTAGCCGAGGATGTGCAGAACACTCTATTTGCTATGCACCCGACAAAGGTCCCGGGGTCGGACGGGATGTATGTGATCTTTTTTCAGAAATTCTGGCACCTTGTAGGGGATGATGTAACTCGGTTTGTGCTCTCTATCCTTAATGGTGCAGAAATCCCCCGGGTCTGAACCATACTTTCATTTCTCTTATTCCCAAAGTTAGCGACCCTTGCAGAATGAAGGATCTCAGGCCTATAAGCCTCTGTAATGTTATCTACAAGCTCATCTCTAAACTCTTGTCGAATAGGTTGAAGGCTTGCTTGCACAAAGTAGTGGCTCAGAGTCAAAGTGCTTTTGTCCCGGGAAGGCTGATTACCGATAACGTTCTTTCTGCTTTTGAGATCTTTCATTATATGAAGAAGAAGACCAAAGGTAAGAAAGGCTATCTTGCACTGAAGTTGGATATGGCACAAACATTCGATAGAGTGGACTAGTCTTTTCTTGAGCACTGTATGAGGAAATTGGGTTTCTCTGACGATTGGGTCTCGATCATTATGCGTTGTGTCAGCTCGGTGTCTTTTTCCACTCTCATTAACGGGATACCGACTACAGTTTTTACTCCCTCTCGGGGACTCAGGCAAGGAGACCCTTTATCCCCCTTTCTGTTCCTTCTTTGTGCTGAAGGTTTGTCTGGAATCTTGAGATGCAATGAGGCTCAGGGCCGGATTCATGGGGTCAAAATAGCTCGCTCTGCTCCGTCAGTATCCCATCTATTTTTTTGTTGATGATAGTATTTTGTTTGCTAGAGCTACCTGTCAACAGAGCATTGAAATTGCAAATATTATCCATGTCTATGGAGCCGCTTCGGGACAACAAGTCAATTTTGCAAAATCTGAGCTATCTTTCAGCAAGAATGTGGAAGTTGCTAGTAAAGCAGAGGTTCAGGCCATTTTGGGTGAGAAGTTGAGAATCATGAGAAATATTTAGGTTTTCCCACCATGGTGGGCAAGTCTAAGAAGGTTAATTTTGCTCAACTTAAGGAGAGGATCTTGAGCAAAATTGGAGGGTGGAATGCCAATTGCCTTTCTAGTGTTGGGAAAGAAGTTCTGATCAAAGTTGTTGCTTTGGCCATTCCTAATTACACTATGACATGCTTCAAACTGCCAGGCGAGTTATGTAAGGAAATGGAGCAAATTATCAGCAACTTCTGGTGGGGGTTACCAGCAATACCTCTAAAATTCATTGGCTCCGATGGAAACGTATGTGTATGCGCAAATCGATGGGTGGTCTCGGTTTCCGAGATCTGGAAAATTTTAACCAAGCCTTGCTTGCCAAACAGGCCTGGCGCAGCCTGACTGATCCCAGTACTCTTCTTTCCCGCCTCCTGAAGGCTAGATATTTTCCCCGTACTGATTTTATGAGTGTTTTAATCGGCCACGCTCCTAGCTATACGTGGAGGAGTATACTTCATGGTAGGGAAGCTCTTGATCAGGGACTGTTGTGGGGCGTCAGCAACGGGGCAGACATAGACATTTGAAAGGATAAATGGCTCCCTCAACCTCTAAGCTTCAAGGCTATCCGGTCTGGAGTGCCTACACCAAGCACTAGACTTGTGGATTTTATTGACTGGACTTCGGGTTGCTGGCGCATGGATGTTGTCAATTCAGTTTTCCTTCCTTGTGACAGCGAACTCATTCTGAATATGAAGTTATCTGACCCCCTGATGCCCGACAAACGGATTTGGTATTACTCGAGGGATGGTTTTTTCTCTGTCCTAACGGCATATCATATGATGATGCGTAAGGAGTTTGCTGAACAGAATGATACTTCGGCCTCTTTCTCTGCTGCACCGAAAAAACCTTGGAAGAAGATGTGGAAATTAAGCGTTTCCCCTCGCGTACGTTCATTGGTTTGGAGAGCCTGCAGAAATATCATTCCCATGAAACTTATACTCGGAGAAAGATGAGTGACAACTGATGATCTTTGTGGTGCTTGCGGGAGACAGGAATCTGCTTTCCATGCCCTTGTGTCGTGTCCAGAAGCAAGGAAAGTTTGAGGCTGCATTCCGGGGTTGATCGACGATGTTCTAAGAAACTGTTCCTTCATAGATTTCTTCAGTTTTTGTTGCGAAACTATTAAGGATGACGAGCTTAATATGATGGCTATGCTTTGTTGGTGTATTTGGCGCAGTCGCAACAAAAACATTTTTGAAGGGGTGGGGACTGAACCTATGGACACAGTGACGGATTGCAAGAGAATTCTAAAGGATTTTAATTCTAACAAATTACAGTTGAAGCTTAGAGTGGTTAACAGTAGTTCAGAGAAGTGGTGCAGGCCTAGATCTGATCTTTTGAAAGTGAACTGCGACGCTGCAATTTCTGTTCAGGGTGTCTCAGGTGTTGGCTTCATAGCGCGAGACTCTTCCGGTGCAGCAATTTTCATGGGGTCTAGATCAATCAATGGCTATGAAGATGCTAAAGTGTGTGAAGCTGAAGCTATTACATGGGCCATGGAATGCTGCATTCTACATGGTACTCGAAACGTGGTGTTTGAATTCGATTGCAGTTCAGTCATCTCCAAGTTGCGCAAACGGAGTCCTTGGAGAGGTGCTTACAGTTGGGTTCTATCCAAGATCCAGGATCTGCAATCATCCTTCGGCAAGTGCGAGTGGAGTCATATTCGACGTGAAGGAAATAAGCCGACTCATTTTTTGGCTAGTGTTAAGCCCAATTTTTCAATGTTTCTTGTTTTCAATTCTGCATTTTCTTTAGATCTGAACAATTTGATTTCAGACGATTCACATTAATACAGTAGACTATGGTGCTAAAAAAAACTATATCAAATCACAACTACGGAGTAGCTAGTAGATTACTTGCACCGACTCCGTTAAATTAAAGATATATGGAAAGTTATTGATATTTGTAAGGATATTTTGTATACAAATCTTCATGTTAATATTTTGTATACGAATCTTCATGTGAATATTTTGTAGAAGGTTATTATTATAAATATATAATAATAAAAGTTACATCGTATAATTTGTAACAAAATGATAAATAGTTGTGGTATATATATGACGGAGTAGAACTCCGAAAAATCTTTCACCAATCTTTTCAAATGTGCGCACCTCTAATTAAATGAATTCCATGCTCAATTCTTGAAATTGAGACAAAATATTAATATAGATAGCATTTTGAAAGTAGAAGTTGTGAGACTTGATCGGAGAATAAGACAAAGAGCTGCATTAGCCTATTTAAAGCTCGAAGAAGTAGATTGAAAGCTTCTTTCGCAAAATTGCACTTAACCTATTTTGCCTACAGCCGCCGCCAGCCATGAGACCGTTTCTCACTTTCCAATCATTTCTCGATCGTCTCCGCTCCGGCGGACGACCTTATACGGTAAAAATAATGATTTCATCATACCTTGAATTTGTGTTTACTTGTATCTGATTTGGTTTATGGTGATTCAGAGAATCAATCAGGAAGATAGCAACCAATGAAAGTTGCTCTTAGAAGTGAATAACTAAAAACTAACTATCATCTTTGATATGATGATTTCAAACATAGATTGCAACTTTTTTTTTGTTGGGTTGATTTCAAGATCGCTGAATATGTCGAACTATGCTCCTCGATCAAATCTATGTGGCGAGGCGGCGCCAAAATGCTCTAAATATCATCCATTTTTAAAATGTAAACCGAAGACTTCAAACGCAAGAGAAAACGTTCTAAAGACTCCCTTTGAAGATGCTTAAACTACATGCATGGTCACCGAGCTTGAATGAACTACTAGTAATATCTTAACTTCACAACAAATTCAAAAAAACCTTCATATAGTAAATTACCTTTGCCAAGCCGCAAACTCTAAACTTGCAAAACAAAGTCTAAATTTTGATGCATAAACATGTAGCTAACCAAAATCAGATCGATCGGGATCATTCTATGACACCATATACCGCTACAATCCATGGTCGGCATTGAGAATGATCTACGAAGTTATATAATGCACAATATCAATCAAGTTATCAAGATTATTCAAACAAAACAATACCTAATCATATAGGTCAAGCAACACATTACTAAAAATTAACAAGCAATAAAATCATTACATAAGAAATTGAAGTCTATGTAATATATCAACACAATATAGAAATATATACAAAAATCAAGCTACAAGATATGTTCACAAATTTAAAGTATAGAAAACAAGAAATTGAACGTAAAAATCTTTTGTCGATATGGACAATGAATTGTATTAAATGTTGGATTACTTTGAACGGTATTGACTTCTCCAGAGCCTTCTCTATTAAATTTATATAATACACATATTGTACATTATAATAGATCGGAGGAGACAATGAAGAAGTCAATACCATTCAAGGTATTCTAACATCTAAAGCAAAACACCACAAAATGACGAAATAAACTAGAGGCTATTAAGAAATCAGCCCCTTTAAAAGGTGTCTAAGTAAGGTATTAATTCTATTTGTGGGCTTTTATTGTGTTTCAATACATTTGATTGTGAATTGGGGTTTACTAATATGTTTGGTTTGATTAGTGAAATTATAGATTTATAGTGATAACACTAGTTAGATCTTGCTATGTATTCGTGGTCATTTAGGGAAGAGTAGTCATCTTAGACTTTTAGCTAATGGTATTGTCTTCAATATCTTTTCATTGACCGGTAGTTTTAGTGAAGAGTAGTCATCTTATACTTTTAGTTCATAATATTATCGGAGTTAGAGGTGCACACATTTGAAGGCATTGGTGAAATATTTTTCGGAGTTCTACTCCGTCATATATATATTCAGTTGTTTTTGTTTTTGTCTTTGGTGTGAAGTGGTTTTCATTTGGCTTGATCTAATGTGGATTGGAGTTTTTTTACTTGCATTTCGCCTTTTGAGTCATTATTTGATTTTGATTGGTTTCACGGTTAGAATTTTTGAGTGTTTGTTGTAAGCAATTGAATCTGAAACATTTCAACCAAACTACTGATGAAGTTTATATCATGATTTATTTGTAACTCTATTTTGTCAATCTGTTAAACAACTTTGTAAGATTTAGTAAGTCTGACCACTGATCAGCTATGGTTTATCATAATTCTGTTGGTATTGACAGATCTTGCAGTTGATTCTCCTTCATTGCTTTTGTTTACAATAGTTTTGAGTTCAAGTTTGTTTCTATTAAGTTTCTGATATGCTTTAACTAATGTAAATGATGGAGTCATCTAACACCTAATCAAAACCAATTTCGCATCATTTTTTTTTCATATCATTAGCAAAAATCACAAAAGCCAAAAAAAGCGCCAAATAATTACAGGTTAGAGGTGCGTACATTTGAAGACATTGGTGAAAGATTTTTCGGAGTTCTACTCTGTCATATATATATATATATTCAGTTGTTGTTTTTGTTTTTGTCTTTGGTGTGAAGTGGTTTTCATTTGGCTTGATCTAATGTGGATTGGAGTTCTTTTACTTGCATTTCGCCTTGTCCATAGCCTTTTCTACTAAGTTTATATATTAATGTACAAGATTCTTATACTACTCAGAGGAGGCAATAAAGAAGTCAATACCATTCAAGATATTCTAACATCTACCACAAAACACTTCTTTGTAGTTAGAGCTTGTCAGCAGAGAACGCATTTGGTTATATAAACCCTCTCTCTCTTTTATAAGGTGTAAGGCTTAGATATAGTGCTGACTGCTGAGCGAATGAATGTAGGTTCGGGTTGTTCAAATTGAGCAATTTTGTGCTGGAGATCTTCTTATAATCATTGCTGCTTACTGGTGCTAAAAAAATATCACTAGTTACTTGCTCAATAAATGTAACTAGATACATTAGAGTTTATGGGTATCCTTTGTGTTTGCTATAGATAGTATCATACTACCATGAATTAATGGCCTTACTCGAGAAATTGACGTGTTTATGAGATTCTTTTGTGTTTGAAATTGACGTGTTTATGAGATTCTTTTGTGTTTGAAATTGACAATTGAATGTGTTTACTGTTTATGGGTTTCTTGTATATATGATATAGATAGTATCATACTACCAAGTACCATCTAATGACTAGTTTTTATCTTCCTTTTGATCAATACATATTGTAAATGGTTTTTGATGAATTAACATTCAAGCTTATTAGCTCAATAGTAGAGCAATGTGCTTTATGTACGTGGATGTGGGTTCGAGTCCCACGTAGGCTGATTTGTATCTCAAAATACAATTAAGATCATGCTTAAATTGATTCTCCTTCAATTCATTGCTTTTATTTACAGTAGTTTTGAGTTCAAGTTTGTTTCTATTGAGTTTTTTATATGCTTTAACTATACCAAATTACCAATGCTTTCACTGTTGTTTTGAGTTTAGAATGATTCATGCATAATGTTACAGTTATTCTCATCCTTGTTATTTCTTACGGTATTATGAAATTGGCTTCTAAGTTGATCTTTTTTCATATCTTGGTTACTACTGCAGGCTGCTATGAATAAGTTTAAGTGAAGGTTTGCTGCATAAAATGTAAATGACGGAGTCGTCTAACACCTAACCGAAACCAATTTCGCATCGTTTTTCTTTTAATGTCATTAGCTACGGTTCTATTGTTTCTATATTGTGATAACTAAAAACTAACTATCGTCTTTGATATGATGATTTCAAATAAAAAACATAGATTGATTGGAACTTTGTTTTTTGTTTTTTTGGGTTGATTCCAAGATCGCTGAATATGTCGAACTGCACTCCTCGATCAAGTCTATGTGGCGAGGCACATAGAGGCGGCGCTAAAACGCTCTAAATATCATCCCTTTCTAAAATGTAAACCGAAGACTTGAAACGCAAGAGAAACGCTCTAAAGACGCCTTTTTAAGATGCTTAAACTGCATGCATGGTCACCGAGCTTGAATGAACTACTAGTAATATCTTAACTTCACAACAAATTCAAAAAAAACCTTCATAGTAAATTACCTTTGCCAAGCCGCAAACTCTAAAATTGCAAAACAAAGCCTAGATTTCGATGCATAAACATGTAGCTAACCAAAACCAGATCGATCGGGATCATTATATGACACCATATACCGCTACAACCCTTGGTCGACATTGAGAATGATCTACGAAGGTCAAGCAACACATTACTAAAAATTAACAAACAATAAAATCATTACATAAGAAATTGAAGTCGATGTAATATATCAACACAATATAGAAATATATACAAAAATTAAGCTACAAGATATGTTAACAAATTTAAAGTTGAAAACAAGAAATTAGACGACGTAGAAATCTTTCGTTGATATTGACAATGAATTGTATTAAATGTTGGATTACTTTGAACGGTATTGACTTTTCCATAGCCTTCTCTACTAAGTTTATATAATGTACATGTTGTACATTATAATAGACTCGTTAATATTATTCAAGGTATTCTAACATTTAAAGCAAAACACTTCTTTTTCTTTGATTGAAGCAAGAGAGGCTATCAACAATAAATCTAGATAAAAAAACTCCAATGCCCAACTTCTCTATTTACTAGCATCTCGGCGCCCGTGCGATGCACGGCCTTTATGTGTTAATTTTTTTATCTGTTTTCTTTTCTTGTTTCTCTCATTTATATGAACCTTTGGTCTTCGCTAACTTGATACGAAAAAAGATTTTCATGTGATTCAGGTTTAGAATGTATGCCACCAATATGTTTTCCGTCATTTTCTTCTTTGTGAATCAAATATAAAGAATCAAATATTGAAGAGATTGTTCATTATAGTTGAGTTTCTAGCTAATGATACGATGTGATGAAATAGAATGAAGACTGGTGATCGAAATTCTGTTAATAAAAAAAAGTTGAGAGATCTCTTCTTTGCTGGTTGTTTCTTTCTGAGCTGGTAATCATACATGTTGTTGAAATCAAAAATAACCACATTGTCTCATGTCAGCTGATTCTTTCTAAATTGGATCTCATTCTGTATACACTCAACAAAATGCAAAAGTACACTATGTTTTGTGATCTAATCCATGTCAGATATACTGATATGTTGTTGTTCAGTTTTTTTAGCATGGAACCGCAGCTCAAGTTAGAGAACTGGCCAACAAACTCGTTGTGCATGTGTTGACGCTTAGCCTTCAAATGTATGGTTGTAGGGTGATTTAGAAGGTAAAGTTACTGCACCTAGTTCCTTTTTTAATCGAATTACCATTTATGAAATTCTTTCAAAGTCCAGCTGCTCATGTCTTATGGTTTGATCTGTTTATGATTTTTTCTAACTTTCAGGTGAAGGATCTCTCTCTATTCACTGATATACTTTCTTAAACTTACCAGGCCATTGAAGTGGTTGACCTTGATCAGCAGAAGAAAATGGTGACTGAGTTTGAGGGTCATATTATGCGTTGCGTACGTGATCAGAATGGTAACCATGTGATTCAAAAGTGCATTGAGTGCATACCTGAGGATGTTATATCTTTTATTGTGTCAACCTTTTTTTATCAAGAGGTGACCATTTCAACTCATCCATATGGCTGTCGTGTGATACAAGTTAACCATCTTCTAATTCCCATTTAATACTTGTAATCCTATAAATTTACAGTACACTGAGAGGATCTTTTCCCTTATTTAAAGCTTCCTTTTTTTCCTCTTCTGTCAGCTTTACTTTGATGGACTCAATTTGCTCTTTCTCACATTGTGCTATTTGCGCAACTTCCTAGAGCAAGCTATGGCCAATTACATACCATTCTTGTAGAAGAACATAGTGTCTACGTGAATACTATGCAAAGATAAAATCACGGCTCCATATACCTGGTATTTGCGTCCCAAAGTCCACCATAGTGTTTTAATAGCGCCCCTTGCAGCGTCTGCAACTTCTATGTTGCGTCCAATCCTGTATTGAGCACACAAAATAAATCGGTGTGGAAGATGTGCACACCTTAAACTTCAAATTCATATATGAAGCAATAAGGATGGGAAGTGACAAACTTCATCAAAACCTCTGCATTGAAGGCAAATGGTCGTCCGAAACCAGGAAAGTGCTTCTTCTTCGCATAGAACTCCCCAGTCACTAAAGCTGAAACCTTGAATAAGTAGATTTATTTACAAAGTGAAATACAACTAACAAAAAATCAAGTACTTTGACAGGGTTTTTAAGTAGTGTCTTACAATATCCCCAAATTGACCTTACGCCTACTGGTAGGTAGTTGTTGCTCTTTTCTATTTCCTCTTTCTACATGTTCCACAACAATTTGAAACCACTGCCAACACTTATAATATACATCCGGCAAAGAGTATGCAGGAAGGAAAAAAACATCAGCAAATGCTTCTTTATAATTTGTCCATCAAATTAAATGTACTGCACATTTTGCCTCAGGATAGTTGTCGTTATCAATCTTCTGCAGTCGCGCTATAAGTTCACATGCAGGCTTATTTAGGTTTTTGAGACCCTGAACATAGAATTTGTAGAGAAACTTCATAACTCATCATGCCTTCTTGGAATATCATCTAATAATCAGAAAATATAAATTGGTACATGTCAAACCTTATAATCCAAGTTAAGAAGCTCACCTGCGGCTTTATCAAAGAAGAATTTAATAACTCTTTCAGCAGACGAATCAGAATCAGATGCGCTTATAGCTCACCGTGTTCGTTCAGATGCGCTTGCAACTTGTCTTGAATTCTTTTCCATGCGGTAGCGTAGGCGGTGTCCTCGTTTCGGTCTTTCCATACCGCGCTAGACTTCACAGCGTAATTCATCTATTAAGGAACAAACCTGCATAAAAATAAACCTAATTCCTTAAACGAAGTCAAGTAACTTGCAGCTTTCAGTTTCCTTGCAATTCATTTTTTGTAATCCTCTAACTGAAGACAAAAATTCAAACTTATACTCCCAATCAGCAAAAGAAACGACATGGCACATTAAGAACCCATTATACTGTCATTTTTTCCAAGTATAATGATATGGAACCTAAGCAAATGGAATAGATACAGAGAAAATTAGCAATCCTGAACAATCCAAGACTGAACAATCCAAGATTGCATGTCTCTGCTCAATCTCTCTTCCTAGGAAGTTGCACCAGAAAATATCATCCACAAAATGCAACTTAAATATGGCATGTGTAAATAGTTCAAATAAAGTTGCACCAGTTACCTCTTCCGATTTCTTCTGTTAAAAAGTTTCTACAGTTCATAATAAGTAGTAAGCTAGGCAACATACACAAATTTTGGCACTCATTTGAGGATCCAGAAAAGATTTCACTCTGTTCCACAGCAATTTGAAACCACTGCCAGCATTTATAATATACATCCGGCAAAGAGTCTGTAGGAAGGAAAAAAAACATCAGCAAATGCTTCTTTCAGTTTTTTCTTTGCAAACCTATCAATTGTAACATCAAAACACATCAATGCTGGATGAAAGAGAGATCAAAGATGGAAACTTACTGCATAAGCATATCATCTATGTCTATCTAGTATATATACCTGATTTAAATCGTTAAAATCGTAGTTTCTTATCTGATTTGTGAGTTATACCCACTTAATTTTTGTCTTCAACTGAATCATATTTATCAAAAAAAATGAATAAGATCAACTCACATGTGCAGTACATCTATGTCTTCTCTACCAGCAGCATGGAACTTGTAAGTATCACCTTCGGAACAAACTGTATTGCACACCATGAATTTTTACAGAAATAATATTATGATGATATATGTAGAAACAAAATTAAGTGCTATAATATTTAGCATTACATGTAGTCTAGAAAGAAATAACTTATCATCCTCACAACCAGAGGCCACAATTCGGTTTTGTCAGAGCAAGCGCTTTCTCTTTCTGATGGTTTTAGAAAGTTGAATTCTGCTTCACTGGATAATGAGTTAATTTGAGTTGACTGATTCTGCAAGAAAACAGAATAACATCAGAATGATGACAGTTGAAGCTTAAATTTTGCACAACTTACCCTCTCAAAGATAACAGAGAGATTATTTGAAGCATCAGGAAAAGGTTCTTTAACAGCCAAGCTTCTGATGCAATGATAGCATACTTGATTGTGGCGATTTCCTCCATCTGGATACATTTTTGCTGCTTCGAAGTAGTATTTTGCTGCAGTACACCAATGAAACCCAGAAATAAATTCACAAAAATTCTACTACCAAATGCACCAAGTTTGAATCTCTACTACGGATTCTGATAAATCATGGAACATAATCCACCAAAGAAACAATTGAAAAAGTTCAAAAAGAAAGGTAAAAGAAGAATACCGTTAGTGATGATGGCGCTGGTCTATGGAGGGACCTTCAATTCGTCAGCTGCGAATTTGAGGACGGCGGTGAAAGGGGCAGCCTCAGGGACACTAAATCTGATGGTATTTCAATTACAAAAATCAGTAAACTTCGAAGAGAAGAAGAAACCCTAATGAAGCAAAAACTTACACTTTGAAGGGAAGCTTCGGATCGGAGGTAAGTGTGACCTTATACGAAACTTTCCCACCAGTCTCCATTGCTATCCCTCTACGAAAATCTTAGTAAGCATCATTTCAACCAAAATCATAAGAAGCTCCTTATGCAGATTCTAGACTAACGTACCTGATATCATAGCAGTCCAAGAGAAACTATCTCTTTGAGGAATTTCATCGAACAACTTCCGAGCATCATCAATCCGACCCACCTTGGAATACCCATTGATCATAGTGTTCCAAGAGCACACATCCCTATCAGGCATTTGATCGAAAACCTTTCGTGCCTCCTCCAAACTCCCACATTTTGCATACAAATCAAGGAGGCAATTCCAAATGATAACCCTAGGCACAAAGCCGAATCGATTGATGTGGGCATGAACCCTTTTACCCTCTTCAAGAGCTCGCTTTTGAACGCAAAGCTGAATGAGATTGGAGTAGAGAAGCAAAAACTTACACTTTGAAGGGAAGCTTCGGATCGGAGGTAAGTGTGATCTTATACGAAACTTTCCCACCAGTCTCCATTGCTATCTCTCTACGTTTTCTCTTCACCTCGGTGGTTTCTGAGATTATGCGATTGCAAACTTGAGGAAGAAGCCCCTTTATTGTTTCTGAGATTATGTGATTGCAGCCTTGAGGAAGAGGCATCGCCTCCGGGAAGATCGTCAAAATTCTCAGTAGAATCTCGAAGAGGAGAAGGGTTTACGGCAAAGCAGCAGCAGCAGTACGTATAGAAGAAGAAGGGGGATAAAGGGGTGGAAAGAAAGAGGCAGGAACGGACGAAGAAGCAGGGGAGACGGTGTGGATAGGAAGAGATAGGGAAAGAAATACAAAGAATGGCGTTATAAAATTAGAAGAGGGTTTCTTGATGATCACGTAATTAATATCTAAGTAAATATCGTAACCTTGTATGGAATATTAACATGAAGATATTTATACATAATCTATCTTATCTATTAAAGCTGATACTTTTAGAGTTCTCTCCTTGCTTCTGGCCCTACCACCTCCCATGTGGCAATTTTTCATTGGTTGTTATCTTTATTAATTTTTTTAATTCAATACCAATCTAAATCTGGCTTCATTTCTCTTTCCCCGAAATCTTTCTCTTTCCCCCTTCATTTCGAGCTCTCTCTTCTTCTTTGAACATCGACTACGAATCCAGCCTTCAATTCAACTGCTTTGATATCACAATCCATTTTAGAGCTCTCTCTTTCCCCGCTTCATTGCTGCAATCTTCTTGCTTCTGGAATCGACTCCATCTCCTGCGTTGATATCACAATCCCGAAAAATGGAAGACCTGGATTCAATCACCCCAGTTTGCTGCAATCTTCTTGCTTCTGGAATCGACTCCATCTACGGAAACCCTACGACAGAATAGGCAACAAGATCCAATCCCAAATCCAGCCTTCAATTCCAATTTTATGGATTCGAATGGATAGTTTTCAGTCAAGGATATTATCTGCAAGTTCTACATTTGTTATGGTATGCATTCATTCTTCATAATCAATTGGTCAATTTTGTAGCAAAAAATGATGTGCAATACTGCTCTCACTGCTATCGTCAATGGTTGCTCTGTCTCTCCCTTTGCCTTCATTTTCCTTTTATTTTAAATAAAAAGTTGATTCATCTTTCTGATTGAGTTTGGGTATTTGGTCAGTATTGGCAACAATTCATACAGCTAAATTTGGGTGGAATAGCTTGAATCTTTAGAGTTCGAATCGATCTGATGCAGATCAACCTTTGCTCAGTAATGTGAATATATAAGAACGTTCACCTTGCTATCCAGATTTCGGTGCTTGAATCGTAGCCTCAGCAGGTACCAATTTAACAAGAACTGTTTGGTTCAATTTGGGTATTATTATTGAAAATGTAGAACTCAATAATCGAATAAGTGGATCACTGATCAACCTAATCCAACTGCAAACTAGATTGATTTTTCTACATTACTGAGCAATGAAGCAAATATGGTTTGTGATGCCATGTGATTGTGCATTAGCATAATTTACAGGATTCGTTTTATCATAATCTGATGGAAGATGAACTTGAACATGCAGCTGATTACAATTTTGATCACAATTTTGATCGTTTCAACCCAGGTAATGCTTTTCTGAGTCTTTGATAAGATAGATCTCTCCCCTTGCAAATTCTGATACAAATATTAGCTTATTTATGCATTCGTAGCTTTACATTGTATGGATCCATGCTCAATTGATATTGTTGAGTGCTTGATGTGTTGCTTTGAGTCGATCTTAAATTAATTTGGATCCAGTTGTATTTCATTTGGCTCTTGATCTTGTATAATCGCGAATGTTAAGTTTGGAGTAACTCAAGATTGATTTCTTGCTGAAGTTGTTGTTTAGAGTGAACATTAGGGTTTTCTGTTTTAACATTTTTGTTTTGCTGCAGCTATTGATTGAAACATATACCAACAATTTCAAAATGCTCACCAAGTTCGAAACCAAGAGTAATAGAGTTAAGGGACTTTGTTTCCATAGTAAGCGACCATGGATCTTAGCGAGTCTTCACACTGGTGTGATCCAGCTATGGGATTACAGGATGGGCACCCTTATTGATAAATTCGACGAGCACGATGGACTTGTTCGTGGTGTTCAGTTCCACCAATCTCAGCCACTGTTTGTGTCTGGAGGTAATTTATTTGATGATTTACCAGTAGTATTTAGTGATAATCGTTGATCTGTTATTGATGCGATTTTTATCTGCACCATCAATCTTATTTTCGATACTAGATGCAATTGTGATTCATCTTTTTGTGCTTGACTAAGATAGATCACTCTTTAAATGATAGAATGGACGTTTTTTTATCACAATTTTGATCGTTTCAACCCAGGTAATGCTTTTCTGAGTCTTTAATAAGATAGATCTCTCCCCTTGCAAATTCTGATACAAATGCAGTCATATTTTTTATCCACCATGATCAATGCTTTTACTAATTCTATGATGTCGGTTTATTAAGGATATTGCCATTCTAGAATTTCTTGAAATTTTATCTTTCTGAAGTACACATGTAATTTAGTTATCTACAAAGGAATGTTGCCATTCTAGATTTTTTGCATTCTATCATTTATATGCTTTTATTATCAGTCAACTGATGGTATAAAAAAACGTCCATTCTATCATTTATAGGCTTTTATAAGATAGATTTTTACTGTATTTGTTCACCACTGATTATTTATTCCATTAGCCTTTTTTGCTTCACAAAATTGATAGAATGCAATTCTGCTATGTTGATTTGATTGACAATAAAAAAAAAGATACGAGATTCTCTTATCCATTATAATATTGCTTTCTTTCAAATTCTGATTTATCTTAGTCACTCTAATTCAGATTCTGATTTGGTTTGTTACTCTAACTCAGATTTTGATTTGGTTTGTTACTCTAATAAAGATTCTGATTTTGTTTGTTATTGATTTATTTATTTTAACAATAGTATTATGCCTTGAAAATAATCTTCCAGGATTATATCTCCTGATAACCTCTTATTTCCTAGCAAAATCATACCTTTCTTTTTTGTTGCATCTTTCAAAGCCTTCATCTTGGTATTGCCATGACGAATTTCATTGATGATCTTACTTTAGGGAAACAATCTACATGTGCACTCACAGTTCGTGTACTAAGCATATGGAAGGCAAGGAACAAGAAAACTCAAAGAGATGAACTCCATTTGGTTCTATTAGATGAGAAGGTTAGTTCATCCATCTACTACAGAAATCAATCTATCAATGAAAGTCTGTATGTACAACTAACAGATGCGTTAATGTAAACCTTAATATAAAAGAACTAAACTTGGCACAAAATCAATCATCCTTTTAGTCTTCTTTTCTATATAAATAGCTTGATGATTTAGTAACATAGTAACAAACAATTCACATACAGAATATGTTTTTTTAGTTGATTGCAGAATTTAGATCTGACTTCTACCTTAATATAAAAGAACCTATGCTATGAAAAAAGTGCTCATTCAAAACAACGAGCAGTTGGAGTTGGTTCGGGAAGAGATCCGCGTGTCGTCTTTATTCAATCACCGGAATCTGCTTCCGCTTCTTGATTTTGCTATTATTCCTGTAAAGGTATTTTTTTTCTTGCAATGCATGAAAATCAGAATCTACTCTCCATCACTTTGTAAAATTATCTTAAATTAGTAAAACTGACCATCTCTGTCATAGAAGAATGATCTTAGCTTTCACATTTTACATGGTTGAAATTTAATGTATAGTTTCATGTTAATGCAGATAAGCTACTCAGAAAGAGGGAATCACTTGGACATGTTTTAAATGGTGATCGTTTGACAAATACTCGAAACAGTGTGAAATTCCAGGAAAAGAAGGCGGAGCTGCTATGCAGGAAAACATTTAATAGACGTGAAGTTGTAAAAAATTAGAGATGTCGTTGTTAGAGACTTTTACTTTCAAATGTACTATGATGACCTCTCATTTTGAGGTTTTATTGGGAAAGTTGAATCGGGTAACACAACCCCTGATAAAGAGGGGTATAGGTATGTATTATCTTGTCAGTCATCTTCGATTTAATGCTCAATACAGTGGAAATCATGTTATTGAAATGCATGCCTTTGGTGACCCAAATCATGTTGTGGACATAACAGAAGATGCCGAAATTGATGTTAAGTTTACTTATTCAGTTAGTTGGAATGATATTACACTACAATTTCCAAACAGAATGGGAAGATAACATCTAAACCATTTATCTCTTATTATAGTACTTTTTTTTTTTGCAAAACAATATAGATTTTAAAATAAAAGTCATCAAGAAATAGTAGGATTGGAGGCAATCACTACCACTACCAACAACATCAATATTGTTATTGCTAATCTTTGGCCTATTCCTCTATCATTCTGTTATTGAATAACTTTTAGTAACTAATCTAATACATTCATGTTTGATGTATGACAATTCCCGTGCATGGCGCGGGTCTTACACTAGTATATTCCTAAAATCATCTAAAATTGTCAAGCAATCCCATATTCTCCTACCCTTTTTCGAATCTTATATTCCTAAAATCATCCAAAATTGTCAAGCAATCTACAACTGCAATATTCTCCTACCTTTTTTCGAATCCCGAAAATTACTGCAATATTTAGATTATTTCCCTACCATTTTCGTTTTTTTTTAGAACTACCCTTTTTTTCGAATCCCAACAATATTTTTCCCGAATCCCGGAAATCACAAAAGCCAAAAAAAAAAATAGCGCCGTTGCCGGGGATGGAACCCGGGTCACCTGCGCGACAAATAGGAATACTTAGAGGATCTACGTTACTTAGAGTAATAAATCCCATTTAAAAATTGAAAATAAAAATGGCATGACAACTTTTGTGATAGAACCAATGTCATGAGTGGAGAGAAGTAACAAAGAAGTGTTACTCACTCTTACACAAATCACTTCATTTGTCCAATCATTTATCAACATGTGGACCAATAGTAAAATTGAATTACTTAGTTATTGATAAATATCTTACTGTATAACACTCACAATACATAAAATTTTATTGTAATTCTTTTTTAAATATTTCTGATTTATTTTTATTTACATATTGATATCCATATTGACTATGTAATATATTATTAAAATTTATAATAAAAATAAAGATAAAATACATGTTATTTGATATGAGTAGCATGAATGTGGATGAAAATTTATTTAATATTAAAAAAATAGACTATGTTATCGAGTAACATGAATAAAGATGTTTTTACCACTTTACTACAACGACATTAATTATTAGATTAATAATATAAATATAAATCTTTATCTATTCTCACCCATTTAGTTTTTTTAAAAAGATCATACCCTTGTTATATCATGATCGAATTGTCATATCATATGCATTGTTATCCCTGTATCGTTGTCTTTTTACCATCCCCTTGTTATATCTTATCCCTCTATGATTTATCGATTATTTATTGTATATAATATATTCGTTCATTTGATCTTAGTAAAAGATTGGGCTACTTGCCTACATAGGTTTGACAATAATATTAATACTACTTCTACTGTGGTGATTTTTGTTGATAGCTTAACGTTAATTAGTGTCACGTCATGTCTTTCAAAGTGTATTACATGCCTACATACAACAATAGTAACCTGGGGAAACAATGTCGAGACACCATTTTCGACGTTTATAAGCGCCGAATATGTCTGGAAATCTCGGCTTTGAAATTACTGGCGCTTTACATGTGTTCGAGAAAGACCAACTTCGACGCATACAAGCGTCAAATATGCATAAAAAGGCTTTGAAAAATGTGTAGTTTTCTAATAGTGATCTTGTAGGTTAATTGAGTAATTAAATAGTTCATGGTCGCGTTAATCAAACATATAAATCAACAAAGTTAAAAGATTACTCGTTACAATTAAAACAACACAGATTTTATCCTCAAAGACATGAATTGGGATAATCATCTATACATATACTAAAACTGAACGTTGTTTTGCCGCATGTCGCCCTTATATTCAATTTGTCTATGTGCCGACCTCTAAGCTATGCTACATCATCCACCGTGTCATTTTCCACATCATCCGACTTTATGTTTTGATATATATCTTTAAATTAAATAGGTAAAAAGAATAAAAAAAGATATCTAATAGGTTATATTACAAAAAGAAATATCGATTTTTATCTTTTATCATATTATATATTTATCTTATATATATATATAAATATATATATATATATATATATATATATATATATATATATATATATATTTATCTATTATTATGTTATTAATCTAATTAAATTGATTTATTAATGAACTTAAACTATAAAACATAAATCGTAAACTATAAACTATAATCTATAAATTATAAACAATAAAGTATAAACTACAATCTATAAACTAATCTATAAACTAATTAATAGTATAAAATATAAATATATTATTAAAATATTTATTACATGTGACCCCGTACATGATACGGGAACACACGCTAGTATGTATGTATTTAGAAAGAAAAAAAAAAGGAATTTTTTTCCGAAATGAGCATTTTACCAGAAAAAATTCCCGACGCAGGCTCTTTTCAAAACAATTTCCCAAAATAGGCACTTATTTCAGCTTCAGAATTTTTTTATGTGTGAGAGACGCTGGGCAAACCAGCGTCTCATATACATTTTTTTTTTATGTTTGAACTTATAAGAGACGCTGGTTCGACCAACGTCTCTTATACACTGCCTTAAAAAAAAAATTAAAACTACAAAAAAGTTTGGAAATTAAATTAAAAAACTAACATGTAACCAGCCAGCGTCTCTCACACATAAAAAAATTCTGAAGCTGAAATAAATGCCTATTTTGGGAAATTGTTTTGAAAAGAGCCTGCGTCGGGAATTTTTTCTGGTAAAATGCTCATTTCGGAAAAAAATTCAAAAAAAAGAACAGGAATTTTGTAAGAACTTTTATGAATTTGAAACTCAATTAGACGGTAACAATGATAATATTTTACGTTTTTGTGGGTGCAAAACGACATATATGATAATAATTATAATAATGTCGAAAAATCATACATTAGAAACAGTTTATGAAATGCAACCTAGGCCACATATATAACGTACGATTTGTCAATCTAAACTAGAATTCCATCAATTATATAATCATAATAGTCAGAAAATAATTGGATTTATTCTTTTAAATATCTAATGCATTTCTCAATCTCAATTAATCCGGTATAACAGCAGATTTTCCGATGTTAGTTTTCCCATCTTATAAGATCTCTGGGATTTGGTTATATTTATCAGTTAAATATAACCTAGCAAAAAGCCCGTCTAGCTCAGTTGGTAGAGCGCAAGGCTCTTAACCTTGTGGTCGTGGGTTCGAGCCCCACGGTGGGCGTTTTTTTATTCTTTTTTATTCTTTTTTATTCTTTTTTATTCTTTTTTATTCTTTTTTATTCTTTTTTATTCTTTTTTATTCTTTTTTATTCTTTTTTATTCTTTTTTATTCTTTTTTATTCTTTTTTATTCTTTTTTATTCTTTTTTATTCTTTTTTATTCTTTTTTATTCTTTTTGGTTCTTTTTGGTTCTTTTTGGTTATTCCAATAATAAAGCAGTTAAAAACATTACTGCAATCTAGTCCAATGTTATGATCAATTATCATGTTCGGGATCTATTCGTCTGTTGATGAGAAAACGAATTTTAGAAAAGAAGTAAAAGTGATAAGATTGGTCACATATTAAACGACATGTTTGGAGAACCAAACTGCCCCTTACAGTCTACTCCTCGAAAATCGGCCTATAAAATCGAGGAGTAAATTTCTTCGTTAATCCTTAAACGTTCACATGTTTTCCTTATGGGTTTCTAATACACCCGGCAGAAATTAACCCGATCCGCAAATCCGACCCGACTCAACCCGATTGACCCGAATTTTTTGGGTCAAAAATGGATTGACCCGCCCCAACCCGTTTTGACCTGAAAATTTGGCCAAAAAAAAGTAGTCCCTCCGTTAATATTTACTTGTTCCTGTAGCAATTTTAGGGGGGGTTTATTTATAGAATTTTTAGACAATTATACTCTTTGAATTTTTAAAAATGACATACTCACTTACATATTTTTAATAGATAAATTATGATTATTTATTTTACATCCTTCTATTTTCCTTTTGGAGAAGATTCTTCTTTTCCGTTTGGAGAAGATTCTTCTTTTCCGTTTGGAGAAGATTTTCCTTCCTTTATCTTTCTGTGTCCATCTCATGTCCTCCAACTTCCTTAAATTTTGGTTTCCCTCTTGAATTTGCAGTTACCGCTAACTTCCACAAATTTAAATTTCTTATCAAAATCAAATTTCACTTGGAGCCAAAATAAAATTGAAGTGTTGGCATATCAAAATGAAATTACGTATGTAATCCTACTTTGATATGAAATTGGAGTTCCGGCATATCAAAATCAAATTTCACTAATCGCTCAATTTTTTATAATCGGTGGATTAGTCCTGTTTAGGGTAATGCTTTAGATGAAATCAAGGAGAATCTCAGGGAAAATCCACATAGCTTTAGAGGCAAATCAGTATAATTATTTAACAAATAATTTGGATTTCAGGAACAAGTTATTATTAACGGAGGGAGTAATAAAGAAGCGGAAAATTATAAATTTTACCAAACAAAATGACAATAATTGATAATTTCCCAAAAATTTATATATTTAAATTATATGAATTGCTACACTTGTACTACAAATGGAGATAAGAGCTAGAAGATGTTGCACAAGTACATATATAACATGTGAAAATGAATTTTATATCTTTAAATTATATGAATTAGAATGAATTTTAGTTTTTACATAGGTATTATAAATTCATATAATTTTTAAAATTATATAATGAATTATAAAATATCTATGTAGTTTAAGTAATAAAACAAGCATAGAAAAAATAGAAAATAAGTCATTTTAATTTAAACCGTATCAAAGCCGTCTAGAAGGCCGTCCAACCGTCAATACGCTGGACTCTCTTTCACCGTACCTCTCCCGTACAACACTTTATAGAACACTGCCTATTAGAGATATTTGACTATGTGAGTAACTCTAATAAAAACTTTTACATTTTCATGTAACACCTCCTTTCTAAACATCGAACTAGTCATCACTTTGTAACTTGTTGCAATATGTATGGTCAACAACATCGATGTATTACTATGTTTGAAAATATTATACAACGTAGTCTTATTAGGCATATAAAGTAACAATAAGGTCTCGCTCACACTAAACGAGACTCGAAACTATGCGTAAACGCTAAAAGGCTTTAAAAATGCCTTAAATAGGCTTACGGCCCAATTTGGAAAATCGGCGTCCAAACGATGTCAGAATAGAATGAAACTTGGTTTCAATGCCTATTAGAGATATTTTACCATGTGGGTAACTTACAATCACAACTTCTAACTTTTCAAATAGCACCTCCTTTGTAAAAACCAACTAGTGATAACTCTCTAACTTGTCGCAATATGTATGGTCTAATACATCGATGTTGATTATTGTTGAAAAAATTACAACTTAGTCTTATTAGGCATATAAAGTACCAATAAGTTACTATGCCCAAGTTATTCAAATAAACGAAAAGAAGGTAATTGTGTCGCTATCGAAGCGTGCCTTAAAATTTGCAATCAAGATTATCCAAATTTAACATGAAAATTTCATAACGACTAAACTTTTTTTGTCTCACTAAGTTTTTGCTCAAAGCAACTCGATCTGATAATAAATCCGTAACAAATCGACCTGATTGACTTAGCAATTTTAGACCCGAACCCAACCCGACCCGCCTATAAACCCGTACCAACCCGACCTGTTTGGACCCGGTAATTTTAGACCCGAACCCGACCCGACCCGCCTATAAACCCGTAATAACCCGACATGTTTTGACCCGATAATTTTAGACCCGAACCCGACCCGACCTGCACATAAACTCGTAACGACCCGACCTGTTTTGACCCGAAATGACCCGACCCGAAAAATACCAGACCCGGAAGCACTCTAACCCGAACCCGTCCGATCCGACCAGATTGCCAGGTCTAGTTTCTAACTATCACATCATCTCCTCTGTCCTTCCGTTCATTAAAGCGTTAAGTTTCCTTGTTATTCGTATATGGCAAGTGAAATGTGTCCCTAAAATCAGCAACACTACCCAGTTGACCGAGTATCACTAGTTCACTACCCCTTAGGGAACCAACATTTTTCACTCATTAACAATGGCAACAACAACAAAGAGACCACCCATATCGAAAACCCAATTTCATCTCCATGGTAGACTCAAACTCAACCGTAATCTTGATCTAATTTTCTATTGAAAGAAACTTGTTCCATTGACATATTAGGCGAAAACATACAACTCCTTGCTATTTACCAAGTTTTACTATTTGGCATTTTGTCAAACATTTTGGAGTCATCCACATTATTCCGTAGTTGTCATTTGTCACTCTACTCTCGATTGTTTCCATCACTGAAGTTATCAATAAGGTCACGCACCGGAAATTTATAAGTTGCACAATTGCATCCGATTTGGGCACATTTCTCTTGCGCCCATGTGTTTTTTTAACAACCCAAGTTCGACGTTGGGCGCAATACATATGCGTCCAAAGAAAAACCGGTTCTCTTTAACCCTTGGACGCATCTTTATTGCGCCCAAAGAACCGATCGGATTCGGGCATAAAACCGCGCAATTTTATGCAAAAAATTTAAGTTTATATGGGCGCATCCGTATTGCGCCCAGGTTGTTTAAAAATTCCCAAATCGGGTTTTGAACCCATCTTGAGGGCATTTTGGATGCGCCCATAATCGAGCCGGTTCTTTGGGCGCATTTTGGATGCGCCCAAAACGGGTGTCATATATAATTTCTCGGGTGCGGGGTTAAACTCTCTTGTCCATATAGGAACCTTAATTTCTACAACATGAAATTTGTGTGAAATGAATGAATAAAACAGAATTAAGGAATAGAACTATTGCCGAAACCGGATTGATCGAACAGGAACAGAGTCTAGATGAAGATCTCTTTCCTTAATTATGAAAATGTCCCATAATGTGACAGTTACCGGCGTTTCAAATCCCAAGATACAACTGCTACGCCTTCTACTTTGCACAACTCAGGAAAAGAAGCCAACGAACGTTTTTCCAGTGTGTACTCTCAGACTCGATAGATAAGAAGAGGAATGAGTGAAGAGACGATTTTAGAGAGAAGGGGAGAGCTCAATTCTTGTGTTGTGTGTGTTGAACTCTGAAATTAGACTCTACAACCCCCTTTTATAGGCTGCAACAAGGCATTTATCATTCAAGGAAGTGAGTGCCATTCTAGCCGAATCTTTGTTCCGAAAATGGATTATTCTAATGATACCCATTTACAAGGCTTAATTGAGAAAACTTGATCCAAACCCTCACATGAAAATTTTGTCATCAATTTTGATAAGAATGGTTCAAGTAGGTACCTGATTTTCAATGGCTCCCACCATGTCACTATGTATACTAGTTCGTCCAACGTCCTATCATTGTTCATCCCAAATTGTTTGATCAATCACCGATGATTCTCTTCATGCTTACTAGATTCATTCATGAATTGTTGAGTGTGGGTCCTAAGTTCTTGACTCGTCGTCACACTTTTTTTTGAATGTGTTGCAATTGTGCTTGTTGAAAGAATTGTTCAACGTCTTCCTTCAGATTGACTTTGTAGTAAGCTAGAGTGTTTCATGACCTTTCAACTCAATATTTTCTTGTCCGAGAATACTTGAGTAATTTTATTATTTTATGTTTTAGAGTTAGGTCTTAGCTTTGTCGATCAACATCCTTCTGACGAGTTGTCGGGGGTAAGGATTGTCTAGATCTGGACTTCGACGAGAACAAATTGAGTCGATTGTTATTGCTTTTTATTACGGTAGCCTAGTAACGGAGATTTAACGTTATAATGGACGGAAGGACGGAAGATGAAAAGAATACGATAGGACCATTTTAGAATGATTGAAAGTTTTGGGACCAATAAGAAAAACATTTAAAAGTTTTAGGACCAATGATGTAATTTACCCAAATCGAGGGAAACCCCAAAAATTCACCCCCCGCTGGCCGCTGCTACGATTTTAGAACCTCGCAGTCCCTTCTTCTCCTCCTTTGCGTTCTCCTAAACTGTACATGGTTTCAAAAGTTGGCTTTGCAATTCATTTTTACAGGTACACGATTTAGGCTGGGCGTCCATTGGGCTGAAGCTTAGGTCACAAGAGGCTCCTACCAGACGCTGGAAAGGACAATTTCACACGATTACTCTATTTATTAATATAATTAAAGCCGAAAATGATCCTTCCGCAGTCCGTAGCCATCGCGAATGCCCTTTCCCTCTCTCAAAAGGCCCAGTTGGATCGCTGTTATTAAACCCTCCTCACTCCTCCGATCTTTCTCAACTCCTGATCCTCCTTTGACCTCTGATTATGACTCATTCGGCTGTCTCTCAGGTTAGCTTCCTGATCCAGTTTTGTACCTGTTCTAGCTTGGGTCTTGGCTGATTTTGTTGTTGTTAATGGAAATTCTTTTCTGGGTTTTAGGGTGCTGTTATTGTCCCAGTTGGAACCGACCCATCTCTCAAAAGATCTGCGTTTAAGGTGGGTTTTCGCTTGATCAATCGATTGTTTTCCAGAATTTGTTGTTGGTATCTTGTTGTGATGTTGACTTCTATATGCATGCTTTTATTGCTTCCAAGCCAATTTTGACTAATGTTAGATCTTTGTCATTCACATCTGCAAAATCACACCCATTTGTTTTTGCTAATTAGTGATAAATGAGTGGCATTTTGTACTTTTAAACCTTGTTATATTGGTAATAGGTGTATGCAGGTTAGTTTCTTGACAAATTTACAATTTCAAACTGAAAAATGTGGGTTGTTTTCTCCACAAGAATCGGATTCTTAGAAAATCTTTGGACCTCAACTCGTGTATAATTAGGCTGTTTGGGTAGTTTAAAACTTGTGTAATTTCATTTCAGACATGTAATGTGAGCTTTCACAATAAGCCATGGACATCTGGCTTGATGTTCGACTCAAAAGCCAAGAATTTGCAACTAGGAAGGCAGTCTATAGTATGTATGTCTGTTCAGCAAACTGCAACACCTAAAGTTGCTGTCACACCTCTTGAACTCGAGAATGCTAAGGAGCCGCCGATGCATGTGTACAAGGCCAAACAATCTTATACCGCAACAATCGTGTCTGTTGAAAGGATTGTTGGCCCAAAAGCTCCGGGAGAGACTTGTCATATAGTGATTGATCATGATGGCAATGTTCCCTACTGGGAAGGTCAAAGCTACGGTGTTATCCCCCCAGTTAGTCTTCCTTCCTTCTGTCTTTTCATATTTTTATCTGGTTTGTTTCTGTATATAAGTTGATTTTGGATTCAGTTTTTCAGTTGTGAAGTATTAGTTCAGCTTTTGAGATTTTGATACAGAAATATGTCATATTCATTGTTTAATATGCATGTATGTATCAATTCATTTTAGATTCAAATATATAAGGTTAACTGGTTAAGAAGTTGAGTACAATTATTGATATGCTTTTTGGGGGTTTCTTTGTACAAGTTGATATTGGTAATGAAAATGACTCTACTAGTTTGATTAGTTCTGTAAGGTATCTGATTGTTTGATTAACGATTTGTCAGGGTGAGAACCCCAAAAAGCCAGGGAACCCCCACAATGTTCGTTTGTATTCGATCGCATCCACAAGGTACGGAGACAATTTTGATGGGAAGACAGCAAGTTTTTGTGTGAGGCGTGCTGTTTACTATGATCCCGAAACTGGCAAGGAAGACGCTTCAAGGAATGGCATTTGCAGTAACTTTCTGTGTAATTCAAAGCCAGGAGACAAGGTCCAAATTGCTGGTAAGCGTCTTTTCCTAACATAAATTGTTTAATCCGCCAAAATTGGCCTAGACTTGTTGCCATATCACCTCCTCGGTTTGATTTTGCAGGTCCATCTGGTAAGATTATGCTTTTACCTGAAGACGACCCAAAGGCGACCCATATCATGATTGGTACGGGAACTGGTGTGGCTCCATACAGAGGTTACCTCCGACGTATGTTCATGGAGAATGTCCCGACATACAAATTCGAGGGATTGGCTTGGCTGTTTCTTGGGGTGGCTAATGCAGACAGTCTCCTCTATGATGAAGAGTTCTCCACTTATCTTCGGGATTACCCAGACAACTTCCGGTACGATAAGGCTCTTAGCCGAGCAGAGAAGAACAAGAAAGGTGGGAAAATGTATGTTCAGGACAAGATTGAGGAGTACAGTGATGAGATCTTCAAGATGTTGGACAATGGTGCACACATTTACTTTTGTGGTCTAAAGGGAATGATGCCTGGAATCCAGGATACCCTCAAGAGAGTGGCTGAAGAGAGAGGGGAAAGTTGGGATCAGAAACTTTCACAGCTCAAGAAGAACAAGCAGTGGCATGTGGAGGTTTACTAAGACAGAGACACTCAGTTGGGACTTGTCTTGGCTATATCTTCTTGTAGGTGAGATGTCTGATATTTTCAACAATTTGGATTGCCTTGGATTGAATTGCTCTCGAGTTTGATGAATAAAGTCTGTAAAACTTCATTTAAGCGCCTTCCAGGTAACATCGCCATTTATGCAGTATATTAATTGTTCTTCCATTGTCGCCGTTTCATAGTGTGCAATGTTGAACATTGTATACAGTTTGTGTCTAGTCGAGTATTCGTATTATCCCCGTTCAAGAACTATGTAATAATAAGGGGTATCAGGCTCTTTTTCTGTAACTCCAGCTAACAAAACTATAAATTTAACGGAGAAAGTATTCTAATGTATGTATTACGGAGTATAAAAGAAAAAACGAACACTGGTCTGAAATTAGAGAGGAAGTGGAAGCTGCTGTTCAGCAAATTCTCACTGGAAATGGTGTACCTGAGGCCTCAATGGGACTCTCCTTGTGTTAATACCTAAGGTGGCGAATCGTGAGTCGGTGAATCAACTTCGCCCTATAAGTTTATGGAACGTCGCCTTCAAAATTGCTACCAAAGCACTTGTGATGAGACTTAAACCCATCATGAAGTCCATCGTTGCTCCCACACACGCAACTTTGTCCCGGGAAGACAAATCTCGAATAATATTGTTATTACTCAAGAAGTTATGCACTCGCCTATTCTCATAATTTGGAGTTAGTGAAGTTACACCTATTGCTTTGAAGTGTGACAACATGGCAGCAATACACATTGCCAAGAACCCCGTTTATCACGAGCGCACCAAACATGTAGAGATCGACTGCCATTTTGTGCGTGAAAAGCTCCTTGAAGGCCTTATCTCCATCTCTCATGTTCCAAGCAAGCTCCAACTAGCTGACATACTAACCAAGCCCCTCACTGGCATATCACATCATGATCTTCTGTCCAAGCTTGGAGTGTCCTCTACTCCACTCCAGCTTGAGCCGGGCTGATAGAATATGGTTAGTTAAGTTTGTTAGTTAGTTAGGGAGTTTGTTATATTTATGAGAAGGAGAGAAATTCAGTTAGTGAAGCAACTTCACTCCATTGTATCCGGGCATATATAAGTCTTGTCTGTAATCTTTTACATTCACTTCAATCAATGGAAATCATCACTTTCCCTCTCAATTCTCTCTTCTTACTGTCTAACAAGAACTCTCTCAGATCTCTCTCTCGCCTCTCAGATGAACAGTGACGAAACAAGTAAGAAGTGAGGATAGAGAATAGGGTTAGAAGCTTATATACCCAAGCTTTTGTGAAGACACGCGGAGCCCCGATTTTCTCCAAGCGGGTCGGGTTACGTCTTGGACATCTGGTATAGATATGGGCCTATTCTTCTATTGTACCAACATAAGCCCAGCATAATGAAAATTAGTTGTAACCTCCTTGGTGGTATTACTAATCTTGAAAAGCTGAGTGGATACTGCGAGTTCCCAAAGGTAGCTATCAAATAAAGGTATGTGTCCATGGACTGTAGACCATTTTTCTACTACATTAGGGCTGAATCTATACGCACTACATTTTGCAACTTTCCACACTACATTGGCGTACGCTGGTTTTGGGCGGACAGTGCAAAATTCCAACATCGATTGTGAGGCAAAATACAAAATACGGTATTATGTATACGCCCAAAATTGGCGTACATTATAAATTTTAATAATATAGCCGTTTGAAAATAGCCGTTGGGGAAATACAATTTTTTACTCGTACGCCCATAATGGGCGTACGAGTAAAAAATTTGGTGTAACGGCTATTTGTCCAAATTCAAAAGTGACCGTTGGGGTATATTTTGCCTGTACGCCCATTATGGGCGTACGATTGTTTTTATCCCAACGGCTATTTTTTCAGAATATGACCGTTTGGGATGTAGTATGTGTATAAATGTAGGAACTTCGGATGGATGTTGAAGTCAAAAATGTCAAATAGGAGAGTTACAAATTTGAGTGATGGTGAGGAGTTTGAATATGTGACGGAGATTGAGTATGGGAGCGGTGAAGAGAACGAGTATGTTGAAGAGAACGAGCATGGGAGTGACGAAGACGATGCGATCGTGGATGAGAAAGAGTATTTTAGTGAACCCGACGACGGGATGTGGGACGACGATACCGACGAAGAAGGAGGAGACTTCGACGCCGGAGATTTTTCGGTTAGTAATTAATTAGAATCGTTTCGTATTTATTTACGTTATTTAGTTGCAAATAATTTGTAGAAGTGATAGTTTAGATTGATGTGGACTCGTAGTTTTAAGTTTTAGTTGTGATAAATATGGTAGTTTTTATTAATTATAGGGTATGGATTACTATGATTCGTTTGATACCGAAGAAACGTTTCCTACTAAGGAACACTTGAGGCGTTGGGTTCAGAGTATTGGTAGACAACTTATGATGGTATTAGTGACTCGCCATAGCAATGAGCGTCAAATGAATATAATGTGCTCGCATGCTGGAGTGTATAGATCAGGGAAAAAGAAAAGAGAGGATGGCGAAACAGAGGAGGTTGTTAATACAGAGCGGGATAGTAGGGATAAGAAGTCGGATTGCAAGTTTGAGATCCGAGGATATAGGTTCAGGGCGAGGGATGCGAGAGATGGATGGTATGTGAAGGTAAAATACGGACAACACAATCATAAGCTTTCCACTAGCTTCATTGGCCATCCGTACATGGGTCGAATGACGCCGAACGAGGTGAAATTTGTGACGGTATGTGCGAACAACTTGACTACGCCGTCTGTTATTGCTACTCAGTTGAGTGCGGCCTTTCCAGGGAATACAACATCCACAAAACAAATCGCCAACTTTATTCAGAAGATGCATTTTGAGGATCGTGGAGATTTGACTGTTACACAATGGACCTTGAAGTTTTTGAAGGAGCGCAGCTATGTAGTGCATCCCCTCTGCAAGAAGAAATCAAACGAGGTGGAAATCTTGTTTTTTGCCCATCAAGACTCGTTGCACTTGTTGAAGATGTTTCCGTACGTCGTGGTTATTGACGCCACATACAAGACGAATAGGTACATAATAGTTGTATATCAAAATTTTTTTGTTTAAATATATTGCATATGCCTCTTCCTTCATTATTTAAATATATTATGCAGGTATAAAATGCCTCTTGTGGAGATTGTCGGTTTCACTTGCACGCATAAGACATTCAACATTGCATATGCATTCACGGGTAAGGAGGAAACAATGCACTACTTGTGGATAATTCAGAGGCTTAGAAAGTTGTTTGAGGATGCCGGAGTAATGTCGACTGCAATAATGACCGATCGAGAACTAGCTCTCATCACTGCAATCAAATATGTGTTCAAAGATCTTCCGGTTCAACACCTCTTGTGTTGGGTTCATATCAAGCACAACATCGAGGTAAACGCTACCAGAATTTTGAAAAATAAGGAATCGGTGAAAAGGTTGTGCTCGCAAGTATGGAGACTTTTTCTATCAAGAACGGAGGAACAATACGAGGAAAGACTGCTAGGATTGAGAACATCTTGGAGAAGCGGCGTCGTCGGATACATTGAAAAGGTGTGGCTTATCCCTTACAAGACAAACATTGTTTGCGCATGGACGGAACACAATCTTCACTTCTTCACGAGGACCTCAAACAAGTAATTTTTTTTTAACTTACTTAAACGTTTCCAATTTATTTATTAGTTTATTATGTAACAGTTGTTTTACTTAAACGTGACATTGAATGAATAAAACATAGGGTTGAGGGAATGCATAAGGTGTTGAAGAAAATAATCGGTTCAAGTATAGGCGGTTTTAATCGAATGGTTGTGAGGATCCATGCAGCCATCGAGGGCCAGATTGTGAAGGTGAGGGCCACCATGGAAGAGGATCGGATCAAGACACCCGGGGTTTTCAGACGAATGAATCCACAAGTGAAATTGATATTTCGGCATCTATTCCATAATGTGTCTGATAGAGCGTTGCATAAGTTGTGGGATATATGGGAGGATATAAAGGCGAAGAATTATGAGGAACATTGCGAAGATTACTGGATGCGAGAATGTCAAGGCCTACCGTGCATCCACGAGATGGTGCAACATATTATTCAGAAGAAGCCATTCAAGCTCAATCAGATTCACAGATTCTGGAGGCAGCTACAATGGGATAGGATTGAACTTGATAACGGGGAGGTAGAGATTGGTGTACCTCAGACCATGCGGGAGTTGAGATTCATTGAGCTCAACGATAGATGGCAAAAGGGGGAACTTCCTGAAAGTCAGTGGTCTCATATAGCGGACTTGTACACAATGTTGGAGTATCCACATCAAAGTCTTGCGTTGGAGCCGACGGGAATCAAGGATCCTGGCAGACCAAGAGGAGCGGTAGGAAAGAAGTGGGGAACCGAGAGAGAGATGAGCGCGTTTGAGTATGCAAGGGAAGAATTAGAGAAAAATGATGTTGCGAAGGTGAAGAATAAGACGGTTAGAGGAAAGGGAAAGGGAAAAGCAACGGCGGCACAACCTACTTTCAACGAGCCTACTATAATGAGGGAGTTTGAAGTTGTTGGGTGCACTGCGGCAGAGGCGTTTGGTCATTCAAGTGGCACTGGTGGAGAGGGGTTCGGATTATCAGGTTGCACTCTTACAGATGAGTTCCCTCAGCCAGCAATGACGAAATGTGGGGTAGACTTCGGGGTTGACAATGTTGATCTCTTCATGTTTCCATACATTGTAGATGCACAAGACGTAAGGGCGGATGGACACTGTGGATATCGGTCACTAGCCATGTTGTTGGGGCATCACCAACAAGAATATCCTCGCATTTGCATGGAACTGACTACGGAGCTGTTAGAGAACAGTGATATCTACAGACGAGTCATGACCAGACTACGCCCGGATTTGGCAAACAACTTCGACGCTCTTGTTCAAGAGGTCAACTATAGCAGATCACCATGTCCTGAAAGATACTGGATGAGTATGCCCATGATTGGATTAGCATTTGCCACTAAGTTTCAGGTTGGTTTGATATACTTATCCAAAGTCCGATCATATTTGTGCTTACCGATGAAGGTGTATCAACAATGCTCCAGTCATGGTTTGAAAATTTATGCAATGGCTCGTGTGGGCTTAGCAAACCACTACATACCGGTATGATTTTCACTAAAGTATTTGTGATTTTCACTCAATTTTCTTAATGCTTAACATGGTATTTATGTTTTGTAATTTAGGTGTGCCTTAGAGAAGACTGTCTGGTACCATCTGTACCTGGAGTTTGGCGCATGTTCAAGGATCCTAGTGCGAATGGATTGGATCGCGGGTTCGCGCTGAGGATGCAGCAATGGAAGGACTATCGCATTAATTATGGTAGTATAGATGTTGATCTGTAGTGAATTCGGATGTGTTGAATGTTTCACCTTTTGAAATTCTAGTTGATGACTTCTGTTGTATGTCTGTTATGCTTTTAATATCTTGACTCCTTTTTTATAGTATTGTCTTGTCTGTTATTTTTTAATGTTTTAGATGGGTTAAATGAAACAAGTTCTGAATTCACTACAAGGGATTACTTGTTAAATTAAAACAGACACTCCAGAAACTACAACAGACTTAGCAAAGACGTAACAAAGGCCCAATAACTTAAAATTATGTCATCCAGCTGTGACTTACAGCTGTGTAGTAGCTGTAACACATTCATTTTCATATAAGTGACATCCAGCTGTATGCTAGATGTAGAATTCATCCCAACAATTCAAACCATCAGCCGAACAATTCAGCCCAGCCAAGCCCAATAAGTCAACCCAGCCAAGCCCAAATAATTCAGCCCAGCCAAGCCCAAATAATTCAGCCCAGCCAAGCCAAGCCCAATAAGTCAACCCAGCCAAGCCCAAATAATCCAGCCCAGCCAAGCCCAATAAATCGAGTAAAACGGGATTAAAAAAAAAACGGCGCGAAAATCGAGTAAAACAGGATTAAAAAAAAAACGGCGCGAAAATCGAGTAAAACGGGATTAAAAATAAAAACGGCGCGAAAATCGAGTAAAACGGGATTAAAAATAAAAACGGCGCGAAAATCGAGTAAAACGGGATTAAAAATAAAAACGGCGCGAAAATCGAGTTTATGAAGGGACGTACAACGGAAAATGACAAGAAAAGGGTATTTAGCAAAAAGAAATAGTTTTCATGATGCAAGGGGTATTTAGCCAAAAAATATTGAAAAATTTGAATAGGAAGGGGTATATAGTAAAAACTTTGGATAGTTGTGTTTGAAATGGATAGTTTGGGCCCAGTTCGTTTAAACGCCTTATAACGCTGAAACTCAAAATTTCAAAATTGTAACATGATAGAAAATGAAGTCTTTAGTCGTTATCAATTCTCGGAATCGAAAAAAAATCAACGAAAACGTCAACGGGCCTAATAAGGCCGAATTGAGATTTGGTGAGGCCCATTACCTAAAAACGACATAAAACGGGTTAATAAGACCTTAAACATTGAAAAACTTGAAATGTAAAAGTTGTATTTGAGCATTACCAATATGACGGTTTCGTTTTTATAATAAAATAACAAAATGAACACTTCGAAATATCTAAACAGTCACTTTCACCCAGTAACGAGTTAATCTCAAGTATATAAGTCGTATAGTTTTACTCATATGTGTGTGATATCAATTCGTTACTCAAATAAACTTTACAAATACCAGAATTTCATAATGTTTTATACATAAGCAAAATATACATGAAAAAAAAAAACATTAAACGAATACTACCTTCAGCAGGAGCGGACAGCCAGCAAACCCCTTGGATTGAGCACGGGAGGCCTGACCCAACTGTCTGTACAGTTCAGCCAAGACGGCTGTCCCCCAAGCATAGGACCCTGTCTCATTGTGATCTACGAGGATGCTAAGGTATTTGTGCTTCACCTTCATCCGAGACTTGTCTACAAATGTCGTACTGCCTAACAGGGACAGCAAGTACAGCGAAGCAATATCACTCTCTTGCTGAGGAGTCCTGCAATTAATAACAAAAAATGAATTAGTAACGTTACTCGAGAAATTATGAGAAATTCTTATAATATACGATAATTTACCTGTCCCGTATATCAAACATCTGTAATAGTCGGGTGTGGATCGTGGTGATGCCTCTCTTGCCGTGGATGTTCAAACCCCCATCTGATAATTTATCACGGATTATAAATATTTAATTGAATCAACTAAAAAATGGAATCAAATATAAATAATAAAATAAACTCTACGTACGTAAGCATAGCGCAGCAGCCTCCTCGATCGTAGCAAACCCGAACATCCGTTGCACATGAGGATGCACAAACCCATCTATGTCTGCCTCAGCAGATCTGACAGCTCGTCAATGGATCGGAAGCTCCAGAATCTTCAGCACGTCTAACAAGGTAGGAGCAATCTCACCAAATGCAAAGTGAAACGTGTTGGTTTCTGGATACCAACGCTCCACAAATGCAGAAATCAGAATCGGATCGATGCTGTTGTACTCGAGCCGGGGATCTGCAAGGACATGTAAGTGGCTCCGCTCAACGAGCTGCCACCATGACCCAGGCACATTAGATTTATGCCTATCATACTCCCTGAAGAAGTCCTTGCGGGTGTATATATCCAACACCCTCTTCAGCTGATGTACGAAAGAGAAATTAATGAATTAGAATAGCGTGTGGATCGTTTTACCTCACAAATTCATTTAGGAAACAACGCATACCTTCGATGAGGGTGGTATCACATAAGTCGGGTCATGCTCAATACGCTCTGCAAGAGACGACGTCTCAGTCCATATCACCGGAGCAATGTGGGTGCTGTAATCCACCAAAAGCCGTGAACTAAGAGGACCTCCAGGATGCCCCACATAATCTGCATCCCCTGGAACCGGTACAGCTAAGCCCGGATCAATGTGCTGAACAGGCTCCTGAACAGGGTCCTGAATGGGCTCCTGGAGGTCTGGCTGATCCTGAATCTCCTGCTGATGATCCTCTGCAGAAGGAGACAATGATCCAACTGGAGATGGCTCACGCAGAGGTGATCCCTCATAGTAATCATCATGCATCTGCGCCTCCAAATCTCCTAGATCTGCATCTGGCTGATCTGCAACCTCTGGCTGATCTGCAACCTCGGTTGCCTCCGTCAACTCCTCCGCCTCACTAACATCCAAATCATCCATCAAAGCTTTCCATGTATCTCCTATATGCACTCCTGGAATGTCTGGAGGAGATCCACGACGTCGGGAAGCTGTGATCCCGCGTGCGCTAGGGTGACGAGGGCCCTTCTTCTTCTTTCTAACAGAACCACCCGCCGGAGTAATAGCCCTCTCTAAAGCCTATTTTCATATTTACGAATTATTATTTTATATTATTTGACGTTTTTCTTTTAAATATTTAATAATGTATTAATTACTAATTTTTTCTTAGGTACGACTTATTAATAATTTATTAAGACGCTATTTAATAATGTATTAATTACAAATTAATTCATTTCTTAGTAAATAACAACTAATTAATATTATATTAATAAATATTATTCAATATTAAATCTTTTTCTTTTACAAGTTATTTATCCAATAACGTGAAACGATAAATAACGACTAATTATTCTTTAAATCGTTATTTATCGAATAACGTGAAACGTGAAACGATAAATAACGACCAATTAATAATATATTAATAAATATTATTTATTAATATAATATTATTTTCTTTTAGCTTAACGATAAATAACGACTAACTAATATTATATTAATAAATATTATTTACTAATTAATCTTATTCTTTAAATCGTTAATTATCGATTAACGTGAAACGTTAAACGATAAATAACGACCAATTAATATTATATTAATAAATATTATTTATTAATATAATATTATTTTCTTTTAGCTAAACGATAAATAACGACTAACTAATATTATATTAATAAATATTATTTACTAATTAATCTTATTCTTTAAATCGTTATTTATCGATTAACGTGAAACGTTAAACGATAAATAACGACCAATTAATAATATATTAATAAATATTATTTATTAATATAATATTATTTTCTTTTACCTAAACGATAAATAACGACTAACTAATATTATATTAATAAATATTATTTACTAATTAATCTTATTCTTTAAATCGTTAATTATCGATTAACGTGAAACGTTAAACGATAAATAACGACCAATTAATAATATATTATAAATATTATTTATTAATATAATATTATTTTCTTTTACCTAAACGATAAATAACGACTAACTAATATTATATTAATAAATATTATTTACTAATTAATCTTATTCTTTAAATCGTTAATTATCGATTAACGTGAAACGTTAAACGATAAATAACGACCAATTAATATTATATTAATAAATATTATTTATTAATATAATATTATTTTCTTTTAACTAAACGATAAATATCGACTAACTAATATTATATTAATAAATATTATTTATTAATATATTATTATTTTATTTTTAGTCGTTATTTATTAAATAACGTTTCACGCTAAACGATAAATAACGACTAATTAATAATTTATTAATAAATAACAAATAATTCATATTTCATTAATAAATCTTTTTTTAATCGTTATTTAAACGTTAAACGATAAATAACGATAAATAACGACTAATTAATAATTTCTTAATAAATAACAAATAATATTAACGTACCTCGTGGATCGAGAGCGTCTTCTCCGGCGATATCGAACGGGCCCGTTTTTCCGCACCGCCCCGATCACGACCACCCCGACCACCACCCCGACCACCACCCCGACCACCACCTGCTCCACCAGCTTCACCTCCAGCCACCTCGACGGCGCCACCAACCTCCTCCCCTCCACCACCAGAGCCCTCGCCAGCACCACCGACCACCTCAGCCACCGCAGCCACCGCAGCTCCACCACCCCCCCTTTTCTTTTTCGCCGGATTCGTCTTCCGCCCAACTCCTCCACCTCGGACCCTTGCGCCACCAGCACAAATACGGACGGGAGGGAGAACAGACGAAGCCGCAGCCTCCACCGTCGCCTCCACCACCGCCGCAGCCTCCACCGTCGCCGGATTCGAGCTTTTCCCCATTTCTTTGGATTGCATGATTCCGAGTGAAATTGAAGAAATTGATTAAGGGATTTGGATTGTATGAGAAAAACGAGTCGAATGGGATAGATTTGGGGAAGAAAACGAGTGAAATAGGAGAAGAATGGACGACGGCGATATTTAGGTTACGGGATGAACAGTAATCGCAGCTTCAGACGAGAGGAGGAAGAAGAAAGCGGGGCGGAGTTTTATATCCTGGGCGTACGCCCATTTTGGGCGTACATACCATTTTTCAGTTTTCCACCGTATACGTATACGTATGTTCGAGAAAACTGCACGGTACGCCTTTTGGGCGTACGAGAATGTAGTTTAAAAAGTTTCAAAATGTAGTGCGTATAGTCTCTGGGTACATTAGTTGTCTTTTGTGATATATGCAATTACAATAGCGAGATAGTATAGAACAATTCCCTATCTAGGATTGCTGCTAGTTAGACATTGATTTTAAAAAATTAACAAAGAATTATATGTTTAGTTTACACAAGACAAGAAAACTTTGACAAATGAACATAGTTTATGTTTGCAAGTTACTAGGAGTGGACGTTGTTCATTCAAACTACTATTTGGGTGCCTTGTTCTATGGACTCGTCATATTTCTAGGATATGGTTTAGCTGAAGCAGGATTGATGATCACGAGGCCTCCGGTTTTTTTTAAGGAACGATAGTGGCGGATCTACCGGGGGAGCTGTGGGAGCGGCTGCACCCACGGACCTCCGACGAATACCCTAGTGTTAGATTGCCCTCGGCGGCTAGATTAAAATTTTCCATTAAAGGACCTGGAAAGTTCAGCGGCCAGCGGGTGAACATTGGAGAAGACGACTCAAACATTAATTTGTGTTTTTAATTCTTCATTTAATCAAACGTTGTCGTTTTGTACAGTCCAAAAAAACCCTGTTTTTTAATAAAGGAAACCCAAAAACTAATTAGAAAAAGATAGAAGTAGGCTGTCATGCTATACCTCTCTCTGCAATTCTCCCTTCGCCTAATCTGTTCAATTCTCAAATTCAAAAGTGGCACACCATCCAAACTCTGCACCAAGTGCCGGTCACATCAATACATCATCCATCCACTTTATTTAATTTGGCCAAACTTAGTAAGTTACTCCATAAACTCACTTATATTAGGGGTTTTAATATCGTAAAATTGTACTCCCTCCGTCTCTCAATATAAGTCTCATTTGACCTCGGTGCGGATGTCGATGCACGTTTTGTTTTGTTAATATCTTTAATTATTTATTAGTAAAAAATATAAAATTTGATATTGTTAAAGTAATCATTGAGACGAATCAAACAAGACCACATATGACCATATTTTTCATTATATATTGGAAGAAATCGAGAAGATTCTCTCGAATTGTGAATAGTGCTGAAAAATCAAATGGGGCTTATAAAAGGGGACAAAGTGAGTGCTATTGATTATTGGAATATTTGTTCTTAGCATAGCTTTTCTTGGAACTTACTCCGTATTAATTTGTTGAAATATTTTTATTAATGTTGTTTATATTAAATTGTATATGTTGAGGAATTACAATACAGAAAAAAAAGGATAAATTTGTTATTCGGACTAAGAGGAGAAGCACAACAATGTCAAATTCAACTAATGTTGATACGAACCTGGGTGGATTGAATGTGTCTCAAGTTGATATGAATGTCACTCGTGCGGGTGAATTGAATGAGCCTCAAGTTGATATGAATATTGTTGGATCGAGTGAGCCTTAAGTTGATATGAATATTGCTGGATCGAGTGAGCCTCAAACTGATACGAATTTGGGTGAATCAAGTGGATCTAGTCCTAAAAGAACTAGAATGGAGACTGCGTGTGAAAAGGAAATCGTGAGCGATCCGACATTACGAAAGCCAATCAATGACTTACCTCCTCGGATGATAGATGATGTGAGGAGAGCGTATATGCTTAAAGGTCCATAAATGGGATCAGTTATTAGAAACTGTCAAAAGTTTTTGTGATCGGAATAAGATCGACGTTCTCAAGATGGATGATCCAGCGCCATCTCTCTTTGCTAGACGTGTTACTACTACATGCTATCAAAGATTTCATCATGATATATTCCTCCAGGTACTTTATTATCTCTTTATAATTTTTTTAAACTAAGTTCTCCTATTCGGGAACTAAACTAATATTATGCTACTTTTTAGGTTATTGATCGAATTGTTAGGGAAATGGATAGCCGTTTCAGGGAGTCGAGTACGGAAATCCTTACATGTGTAGCATGCCTTGATCCAAAGAATTCATTCTTCCATTACAATGAAACAAAGCTACTCCGACTTGCAGAGTTATATCCACAAGACTTTTTAGAGTGCGATCGAACAGAGCTTAAAGGACAACTAGATTTGTGGATTCATGAAATGAGGCGGAATGACAAATTTTCAAACTTGCCAAATATTGCAGTTGTTGCAAAGAAAATGGTTGAGGTAGGAATTCATGGAGCTTTTCACTTGGTATATAGTCTCATTGAGTTAGTTTTAGTGTTACCTGTTGCGACTGCAACTGTGGAAAGAGCCTTCTCAGCAATGAAGATCATCAAGTCAGATTTGCGTAACAAAATGGGAGATGAGTTTCTCTCGGATTCTCTAGTGTGCTATGTGGAGAAAGACATTTTCCAAAACATTGATAATGAAGTTATACTTCAACATTTTCAAAATATGAAAACTCGTAGGATAGATTTATCTCTTTTATAGGTTGAAGAGTAGAAAGTGACAATGTTTTATCATACGTTTTTTTATGTTGTTATTTTTGTAAACCTCGTTTGATTATACTTTATAAATTTTTAGCCCCCTAATTATTTTATTCTAGATCCGCCTTGTACTTGTATCATGCATGAGCCTATGTAGTCTCGGCCTCACTCCTGACCATTCCTTTCTCCTTTATCAATTCGCTTGTTTGGACATCACTCACTTACTATGTCATTGGATATAGTTATGAAATTGGGAGGTTCTTTTGTCAATTCCTTTTTCTGAGCTCAGTGCACTTCTCATCAATATCCATCTACCGTTTCCTCGTTGTTGTGTTCCAAACTGAGTGGTTGCTCTTTCAGCATGCAGTTTCTTTCTATCCTTTGGCTACGTATTCGCTGGCTTTGTAATTCCGCAAGGTAATGCCTTTTGTAACAGAATTTTCAACTGTCTGTCATACTTACATATATAACCTATATATATAAGATGTTTGTTACTCATGGATATCTATGTACACAGCTTCGAGTTACTGCATACTGTGAACGTGAAGTACAAAAGGAAGCAATATACGCTAGAAATGAGTTCTCAGAGCAGTCAAGCACTTCAACTTTGATTAGGAAGGAACCCTTAAATTCTTCCTCGTGAGGATTTGCTTCCTGTTGTGACTGATTAAGCTGAGAAATCCAAAGTTGAAGCTTATAAGTATAATGATTTTAGAATAGAGCGCATAGAAGCTTGGAGATAAAACTGTCTTGTGCGTCAAAATTCCAAAGTTGATTCTGGTGTCATGTTTGCAATATTGATGTGCTGAAGCTGCTCTTGTAGTTGTTTTGTTAGGATAAATATGTTCCAGCTTGTAACTCCTTTTATACATCTAGGAATATTAGAATCTAGGAATATTAGAATGACAAAGACTCAAATCATATTTGCATGGTTCATATTCTTGAAAGCCAAAGTGTCAATAAGCATATTCAACTCTAGTGCTAGTGCTTAAAGATTAATAGTTAAAGTGACACATTTCAACATTAAAACAAAACCAGTAACAAGAGCAAGAAATGATAGTTCTCGTTAACACAAAGTCTATTAGCTCAATTGGGAGAGCAATGTGATATACACATCGACGTGGGTTCGAATCCTACATAGACTAATGTATAAACAAATCTTATAAATATAAATGAATGTGTTAGGATAAATATGTTCCAGCTTGTAACTCCTTTTATACATCTAGGAATATTAGAATCTAGGAATATTAGAATGACAAAGACTCAAATCATATTTGCATGGTTCATATTCTTGAAAGCCAAAGTGTCAATAAGCATATTCAACTCTAGTGCTAGTGCTTAAAGATTAATAGTTAAAGTGACACATTTCAACATTAAAACAAAACCAGTAACAAGAGCAAGAAATGATAGTTCTCGTTAACACAAAGTCTATTAGCTCAATTGGGAGAGCAATGTGATATACACATCGACGTGGGTTCGAATCCTACATAGACTAATGTATAAACAAATCTTATAAATATAAATGAATGTGTTAGTATTAATTTGTAATGTATTTTATTTATAATTTTAAAAAGTCTTTAAGATTTAATAAATAACTTTCAATATATACTTTGGTGAAATTAATTAAGTAAACATATACTTTGATTAATATTAATTAAGGAAATTTATTCAAACAAAACAAAAATATAACACACAAACACTTCAATCTAAAATTCATTTACAAAATTATATACATGCCCTTTTTCGTAATTTTACACTTCAAGTACTCAACTTCAAATAAATTATTTTTTGCCCAGCCGAACACGCCATTTCACAATTTTTACACTTTTCAATCACATAATACACCTATTTCAGCTAGTTTACAAACAGCACATCAACTTCAGCTACTAACAACTTCATCTAGTTTATTTCTTCGCCGAACCGAACATGCCCTAAGTAAGAAAACTAACTTCAAGTAATTTCTTGAGTTTTTATTAGAGAAAAATATCTTTTTGGTTTCTCTTCTTCCCTTGATAGGAGATTACTTTTTAAATAAGTTATTTTCCTAATAAAAACGTCGTTGGTCATTTACCCAACTTATCAATAAGCTAATTAACAGCTAATAAACACCAATGATACTTAAGCTAGCTAATTAACAAGAAGATCACTAAGCCACTTATTTAACCACTAACTTTATACAATTTGAGTTTTGTATAGCACCAACAAAATAATTCATTCATCCTTTTTTTTTGCCGCTTCAACTCATGCTTGATCAGCTCAGTATGGAAATGTGTGTCCTTAATTCTCAACTTCTGCTGCGACATTTTTTTTACGAGTCTTGATACGGTACAACTTATAATTGCATCACCAAGGACTTTTCGAGACTAACATTCAGTAACATTATCTAGGGTGAAACCTCGTTAATTATTGGTTTATTGATCTTAATACTCGATTAGGTGTAGTTTTTTTTTTTGGTAAACGATTAGGTGTAGTTAAAGTAGTGCACATCATATACTAAAAGTCCTAGTGTAGTGACTCGTGTCATGCGCGGAAAAATTCCATATTATTCGTATGAAAATTGTACGTATATCCTTTCAACCGAGTTCGTCAAAAAATTACGATTAACTTTTTCTTATAAAGATTATTTATAAAAATATATTTTATTTCATGAAGGTTATGTACGTAACTTGACTTAATTTTTATTATCGAAAATAATCTTAATTTTATCGTAAGAATATATAATAACCTTCAACATAATATTTATTCTCAATAAAATAGCTTGTATATTTGTTGTTGAAATGAATGATAATTTTTTAAGATTTATTTGTTAATATAATTATCCAATCTATTAATAATTGAAATTAAAGATAAAAAATAATAATTGTATAACAAACTAAGCATAAAATCACTCTAAGAGCTCTAAAATGCTCAGCTTTAATATATAAGATAGATCGGTTTTTCTAACGTATTTCCTAAGGAAACATATTAAGTTTATTTGTAATTGAAACTGGTTCCCCACATAAAAGGAATATAAACCCCTCAAAGTAAAAAATACCATTTTTCTATCTTATATCTAAGGGCACAACCAAACTATATGATTTATAATCAAAATATCTTACATTTATTTCCATTATAATTTGTTTATCCTGTACCTAAGACATAGGTTAGGAAAATCGTAAGAGTATAATGGAAATCAATAAAGTTAATTAACAAAATTTGCTTCGGTCATATATATTCCTTGCAGTTCAAATAGGGTAACCGCATACACTTATCATTACATGTCCTGTTTTTCTTCTACAAATGTAACATTACATTTATTTGATATAACTTTGATTTGTAGACATGCCTGTACAATAATTTACACGTATGTTACGAGATGCTAAATTCATGCGAGATGTGAAAGGTGAGGAAGCAAACCAAAGGATCAATTATCATGCTCGTGAATCGTGATCCATTTGGATAATATAGAACTTTGTATGACACGAGTGTTGTGTAGTTATATTAATATAAGAGAACACACATTTGTCTCCTATTTGAAATGATGATGAAGAGTGATTTATAGAGCGAATTTTTTTATTAACTAGACTTTTTGGGCCCGCGCTACGCGCGGGTTTCACGGCCTATAAAACTTCACAATAAGACGTTGCGGAATCGAGGAGTAGAAGATGATGTAATGTTCCATATGAATCCATTATAAATATGTGTTGATGGGTCAAAATCTTTATTTGAGTGACATATTCATAAACGTAGGAAAGAAATGGGAAAAAAATCAAAAAAATGATAAATTAAAATCAAAGGTTTAAATGTAGTTTGTTTAATTTGGGGAACCCGTGCGATGCACGGCTCCTGATTTTCACTTGAATTCTGAGCTTTAGCTACCGCTGTTCTTTCATGTTGAAAGTATTTTGTAAGTGTGTATGATTGCATTGAGTTGTAGGGTTAACAAAGAAAAAAAAGGTTAGGAGAAAAACATGTGCGTGGTCACTATCCTAAATCTATTGATATCATTTCTTTATGTAAATGCATATAAATATAAAAGATTACAAATCAATTGAATTTTTATTTATTTATATAATATTGATTTAAAAATCATTGAAAATAAATATAATTATATAATGCATATTTTTATTTATATAATTGTTATTTCTATATGTTTATAAATTATATACATAGTTCCACGCATGGCGCGTGAATAAAGTTATTTCTCTCTAATTTTAATGTTAGGCGGCTCCATCTTCAGACACAAGGTAGAGATTTCAAAGCAAAAACAAAAACTAAATGCAACTCCAAAAACACTAAGCTAAAGATCAATTTTATATGTTTATAGATTATAGATGAGCCGGATATGTTTAAACACCATGTGGGAGGTTCACTTTTTTTCAAAGAAAATTTGACAAACGCTACATGATAGCGTCTTTACCTTGACTCAAACAATAATATACAGGGATTAAAGAATTCAGCCGAATTTTTTTGTTCATTTTTTTTTTCAATATGAAATTTAAAGATAAGATCCAAAAAAAATCCAACTTATGTTAGATTTTAAGTCATGATTTTTTAATTAATTTAAAATTACATTATCTTTTTAATAAACAAGTAATAATGGATGTAATATATCAAAGTTCCGCTGTCCAATTAATTAAAAGTCGGCATTAGGTCTAGACCTGGTAGAAAATGATCCGACCAATCCGAAATTTCTAAGTCATAACATGTCCAATTGAGTCCGTGACCCGTTTTTCGTCTAACTCGAATGACCCAAAGTTTCTAGGCAAAAAACTGGTTGACCTCGTCCCAACCCGTTTTTTACCCGAAAAATTGGGAAAAAGCGGAAAAAAGCTGAAAAATGAATCCATAATAACCTGGTCTTTTGGTAGGTTTTGACCCGACCTGACGATAAATCCGTAACAACCCGACCTGTTTGATCCAGTAATTTTAGACCCGAATCATACCCAACCCGGCTATAAAACCGTTCTAACTCGACATGTTTTCACTCAGTAATATCAGACCCGGAACGCTCTGACTTGAATCCGACCCGCCCGACACAATTGCCTAGTCTATTAGGTCCATCACTTAACACACCAATCCGACATGTTTCCCCTTCTTTTTTAGTGGTGAACTTTGAAAAATACAAACGTCCACACAATCCGATATTTTCTCCTTATCTTCCTTTAATCTCGTTACTATCCGTTCATGTCAATAACCATCGCTAAACCCTCTTTCAACTCTCTTAACCAATCAGAATTTTTTCTCACACAATCAACCAATCAGCGCATGACAAGCTATTTTCTAAAACCACCCCGGTTTTCCAATACCGCCTGTACTTCCAAATCTAGCCTTACGGAGTATTTTATAAACCAAGCTCAACCTTCATCTCGACAACGCATTTAGGAAAACCGCTTTCCTTAGAATAAACAATCATTTTTTTACAGAGCCTTTATTTGTTCACTTTTATTCTTTTAATTCTATGGAAGTGAATTCTTTTTGTTCTATTATTATTTTTGGCATAACATTCTAACAAGGGGAATATATATGGTTTTTAATTTGGAACTTGGAATATTATCAAAATTTAAAATTCATAATTGCTTAAAGATTAAAATTATCCAAAAGATACTCTAAAACTTTACCTATTTCTGGATTCACAACCTATAATATAGTCTTTATTTCGATATAGAAGAGACTTAGATGAAGACTCGGTATAATGCACATATACATGTAACTAGTTGCAAGACTAAGTAATATTATGTGTCTCGTATTCAGTTTTCATCGTCACTTGATAAAGTCTTGCAGGTAGATTATTACAGGGCTCGTGCACACGAGCACATATGCGCAAATCTCGTATACAGTTTTCGTCGTAACCTGATAAAGTATGGTGCTACAAGCACATATCACATTAGGTTTACAATACAAGTCCATGATATTTCATGATAAAACCAATTGTCAAAGGGCATTTAACCTTGCACCCGGAAAATTATAACCCTGCACCCATTGTTGGGCGCATCCTAGATGCGTCCATATGAACCGGGTTAAAGGATGCGCTCAAAACTGAGCCAGATTTTTTGAAAATGATTTTGGACGCATCCATTTTGCGCCCAATGTTCTTCTCATCTCTAATTTTTACATTATTCACAATTCAATACAATTCGCTAGATTATTCTCAATCTATAAGAACAAACATGGCCATACGGGATCTTGTTTTATTCGTCTCATAGAGTACTTTAACAATATCAAAATTTTATAATTTTTAGAAAGATATAATAAGATATATTAACGACGCAAAACGTGTCTCGACAAATGTGTCAAAATGAAATGGGAAGAACATTAAGGACGGAGGGAGTATAATTTTGTGTGTTTTAAATGTGAAAGTGTACGTATGGTTGGTAAATAAGGTGCGTAGCTTCATCCTGCAGCTAGAGGAAAAACACACACATAAATTTGCCCCAAATACTCTTGTTCTGACTTGTGCCATGAAAAACACCACAAGCTTCCCCATTTCTGGCTAAAAAACATTATTCCTGCCCTGAAATTTTATTTGCAGAGAATCGATGGGGAGAGGGAAGGTTGAGTTGAAGAGAATAGAGAACAAAATCAATCGCCAAGTCACCTTCTCGAAGCGCCGTAGAGGTTTGCTTAAGAAAGCTCAGGAAATCTCAGTTCTATGCGATGCTGATGTTGCTCTTATCGTCTTCTCCGCTGAAGGAAAGCTCTTTGAGTATTCCTCTGATTCTTGGTCAGTTTGATTCTTGATTTTTTTAGATCTAAGTCAAACATTTCATGCATAAATTAAACCAAGATTTTAGTGTTTTGTAACTTTGTTTTGGGTTAATTGGTTAATTTGGTTGGTGATGCAGAGTGAGGCGTAAACAAGTTAAGGTATTTCGGTGCAATTATGTATTATTATTATTATTATGTAGCAACTTTTATGTAAATATGTCTAAAGGTAATATATACTGATTAAACAAATGTTATGGTATAAATAGTTGAAATACGAACTAGGGCTAGCTTGTATATTATAGGCCAACTGATGTGTGATATATGTTGCTTTTCGATCCTAACTTTCTATTGGTTGTCTTGATTCTTTGATCTGGTTTGATCTTTACTGATTACATATGATCGTGTATATATTATACAAACTTGAGATTTCACGTAGATAAATTATCTGATAAGGTATTTTTCCTCTATACATATGTATTCAAATGTATGTATATATGTTTATTTCTGTATTGTGTAATATTTATACAATAGAATGTAATATATATGAATTTACTTGTCATTGACGTACAAATGATTCATAGGAAAAATACGGAGAAAAATATCGCATCCATTTTTTTATAACTGACACCCGCTTTGTGCGCATTCCGGATGCGTCCAAAACATTTAAAAAAAAATATGGTTCAGTTTTGGACGCACCCAGGATGCGCCCAAGTTAAATCGGATTTTTTTAAATTTTGACGGCAAAATTTTTTTTTTTTTTTTTCCTTGGGCGCATCCAGTGTGCGCCCAAAATTGACCCGGTTTTAAAAAAAATAATTAGACGCACCCGGGATGCGTCCAAAGCGGGTGTCAGTTATAAAAAACCGGGTGCGGGGTTAAACGGCCGAAAAATATAGCTTTTCAAAGTTTTAGTGAAGGAGCAGTGATATACTTTCTCAACATATACATTTTTCGAAAAATATAGCTTTTCAAAGTTTCAGTGAAGGAGCAGTGATATACTTTCTCAACATATACATTTTTCATAAGCCATATTATTCTTATATTTGAAACTCTTTAGCCTCTACTGCAATTCACAACCGTGGTAGGAAATGTGTTAATTAAACAATAAAGTATATTTCTTCATGTTAACTATTGGTTGACACTAGTCTCTTGTTTAGCTTGTTTCATAAGTGTATTGCATGATTAACCTACCTACAACATCTACATTGGTGTTACTTAGAGTAACAAACTCAATTTAAAAATTGAAAATAAAAATGACATGAAAACTTTAGTGATAGAACCAATGTAATGAGTGGAGAGAAGTAATAAAAAAGTGTTACTCATTCTTACACAAATCACTTCATTTGTCCAATCATTTATCAACATGTGGACCAATAGTAAAATTGCATTACTTGGTTATTGGTAAATATCTTATAACACTCACAATACATAAAATTTTATTGTAATTCTTTTTCAAATTTTTTTAATTTATTTTTATCTACATATTGATATCCATATTGACTATGTAATATATTATTTAAATTTATAATAAAAATAAAGATAAAATACATGTTATTTTATATGAGTAACATGAATGTGAGTGAAAACTCATTTAATATTAAAAAAATAAATTATGTTACTCAACGTGAGTAACATGGATAAAAATGCTCTAAGAGCATACCCATTGGTGTCTCATTTAGGGTGGGTATTAGGAGAGAGAATGTCAAAATAGGAAAAAGATACAATGGAGATGAAAAATGGAGATGAAAAACATACAATGGAGATATTGATGGCAAACATACAATGGAGATGAAAAATTTAAAAACCCAATAGGAAAAAGAACCCAAATTTTTTATTTATGTAGAGATATTACTAGGCGTTAATGTATTATTGCAATTTTAAGATTATCTTCCTTCATTAGTTATGCTTATTTTATTTTAATTAAAATCTTACGATTAATTATCACATGTACTATGGAATTTTAAGAGGGATTCTATTATCATTTATCAATAAAAAGAAATTCTTAATATCCAAACAAATCAATTAATGAATATTCTTGTTGATAGCTTTGTCAAATAATTGAAAAATTGTAATGATATTGGATTGGATAATAGAAAAAGTAGAAAAGAAAAATAAATGACCATAAATAAATGGGCAACCATTGGGAGTGTAGTGGAAGTGGGTGAGTATGAAAAATGGAGATTGATAAAAGTAAGAGAGAAATATTATTAAAATATTTGATGCCTACAAAAAAAAATGGGCAACATTGTGTATGCTTTAAGGTCCACAATAATGAAGGGTTAAAATTTGAAAATGAAAGTTTTATTAAAGGTATAAGAGTACTCATATCAATTCATACATTCTCGAAGCACTATTTATAGGTGACTACTGTATACAATGCCTTGAAAGGCTTCCGTTTATAGCAGAATGATGGGGTCGGATATACGCAACCAAACCTTGTATTAAAAAGACAAAGAGGTTGTTTCCGAATAACCAAACTGAAGATTGCGTCAAAAATTGTATAGTCTGAGTACTGCTTCACAAAATAAGAAGCATAAAGAATTAAATGAGTCATTTTGCTTTATTTCATATAATTTTGAAGCCAAAGAATTGTGGATCTTTGATTTCATAGGTGACTTTAACATCTTTAATTTGTAGCTGACATATTGTGAGCTTGGTGATAGCATTATGTTTTTGATGCATTCTTTAATGCTATATTTATCATGAAATGCAGTAACATTAAGTGTAAATCTCTCTTTACCTGTCTATTACAATCTTGTAATGTACTGAGATTCTAACCAACCAACTGCTCAATCTCTCTTTGTTGTGTTACATGAACAGCATGGAGAGGGCTATTGAACGCTACGAGAGATACTCGTACTCAGAGAGGCAGCTGAGTCCACCCGATCCTACCTCATATGTATGTCTAACAATTTTTTGTTTATGCAAAAACATGTCAATGTTCGAAACATAGTTTAGACGTCTGAGAAATCTCAATGTTCTGACAATTAATATATGTGTACATAGGGAAGCTGGGCGTTGGAGAAAGCCAAGCTAAATGCTAGGATGGAGGTCCTACAGAAAAATATAAAGTATATGAATTAATCTTGATTTACTATTTCTATGGGAAACATTTAATCAAAGAAATTAAGCCATGATCAGTTTCTATTCTTGATTTTTGCAGACATTATGTTGGAGAAGACATTGATGGCTTGAGCCTCAAGGAGCTCCAGAGTTTAGAGCAACATCTTGAGCGTGCTCTTAAGAATATCCGATCTAAGAAAGTACGCGTAAAAAACAAGTTTAATCTGTATTCTACATTATAGATGTTAGTAGATTTACATAATGTGAATAAAGTTGTATGTTTGTTGTTGAGTGCAGAACCAACAAATGCATGAATCACTCTCCGTGCTTCAGAAAAGGGTAAGAGATTGAATACGATGTGTGTCAAATAACCAACTCAACCAAAAGCTTAAGCTGATGGTTGAAGTCCCAAGATTAGTTTCATACTCTATCAGTGTGAAAATTATTAACGTACGAAACATACAAAGGCTCATTTGCATGCATATACAACACAAAATACATGCGTATGCGAGCATAATGTAAGATATGCATGGATATATTCACGAGGATGTGCATGGATTTATACATGTATGACTATGTGCATGTATTTGAGGTCTTATAGCTAGCGTTTTGATTTTCATGGCAGGCCAAATCACTTCAGGAGCAGAACAATGTGCTTGCAAAAAATGTCAGTATAAAACTGATTTGTGCAATTACTTACAAACACTTAGCACTTACACTAACTCTATGTGAATGCCTAATGTATAATAGGTTAAAGAGAAGGAGAAGAAAGTGGCTGATGAATCTGAGTGGACTCAGCAAGATTGTGACCTTAACAACTCTCTTGGGGATCATCAGCCCATGAGAGTTGTTGAAGAAAGAAGTGAGGTGCAAGATCAGATTGGCACACAGATGCCCTCTTGGATGCGTCCCGTGGGAGATTAATTAACACGGAACACACGTTTATCGTCGGTTTTACAGACTTGATTATGTGGATATGTTTAGAGTTTGAATGCTGGGAGTTGGGCAATCTTGTCATTCTTATTGTGCTATGCAATAAATAGTTTATGTGTATATATACATATATATGAGTGTGCCCCCGGCCCCAATGTAGCAAATTAAGTATGAGGTCTTGATCTTGAATTAAGGTGAACGTTTGTGTGAAGGTTGGTGCTATTTTATGGGTTTTTAGTTGCAAAATTCATTGGGTATTTAGTTGTTTTCTTGGGGTAAGTCAAATGAAAAAATTACAAATTCATTAGGTATATATTAAGTAGTTTTTAGTTGCCTATGTCATATATGATATCCTTATTTTGTTATAGACCCTCTAGACTTGCTAATGTTGCATAGCTTTAGAAAACCTTTGGCAATGCTAATGCAGCTTATTAATAAAAGCTAATCATTGAGGGTTTCCGGCGAAAACACATGCGAACTCACTTTAGTGTGAACATTACTATCTTATATGCATGTGATCCTTAACTATGGACAATGGAGGTTCACAATTATATGGTCATAGTTCGCACCGTAAAAAATATTTTCACCCGATCCTCCCTCACTAATCATAATGGAAATTGCCCTATTTATGCTAAGACAATCCACATGTTTTTTAGTCTTTCTGGTTTGTTTGGCTTGAGACGCTTTATATCCGGACCGGATACTGCAAAACCCTTTTGAAGAAGGCGACTCTCCCAATTTAATCTTTTCATACACGTCGCCTAAGAGATTTGAACTAGAAACCTTTAGACAAACGCTTAAAGAAATCTAGTGTCTTATCCCGCTGGACACATTGATTATTGGTCAAGGCAATTTGCAAGTTGAGTGAGGTTCTTGGACCAATTCATAGTGTATATATCCATTACAAAAAGGTCCAATCCCTCCCTCCTATGTGCTCTCCATTAATGATTAGCTAGTCCATCCCAAAACTCATTCATCTCTCTTACAAGAGTGCAAAATGCAGGCAAGTCATTATTGGGATGGCAAATAAAGACAGAAAAAGAGTTAATAAAGGCTATGTGGAATTGGAATCTCACCAAACTCAAACTAAAATGATTTCTGATATGGCAAAATTTTGAAGGAGTCCAATTTTTCTGCCAATCTTTTCATACAGCTTGCAAACTGCAGCTGTCCATATACAGCTTCTTTGATAAGTGACCACTACACTGGTTCGTCGCTCCCTAATTTATAACATTACATGTTCCATCAACAGCTACCCAACTCCACCAAGTCCAATCTTCATTTAAACAAATACAGACTTTCAATCAACATTTTATTTATTATGAAACATTTTAATGTACCATATAATAGATCGAGAGACCGGAAAAAATCTCGACACAAATAACAAGTTGACTGAGCGATAAAATGTTTTGAGGTCATTTTGGGAAGAAAAAAAAAAACAAATTTCGCAGTATTACAAGTATGTCGTCGCGTCCCTCACTGAAAATCCCTATCTAGATATGAACATTGACGTGTAATATGTGAAAGCGATCAGTTCATTTTTCCTATGTTAAGAGTTATTTGCACCGGAGTTTCTTCAAACAGACAAAGCAACAAACAAATATGAAAACTTGTGATAATCCTAGATTAAGGATCTAGAACAATTAACCCAAAGAACATTCTAAAAACCTTGGATTTTAGCACTAGACTCCTTCAAATCCGGGATAACTTTTAGTTGCAACCACGTCATAAGTGTTTTAATGGGCTCCATCAAAGAAAACCCAAGAAACAAACAAGAAAATTAATATACACCAAGTCAAACTTACAACTATCATCTCCCCTTTATAGTCCCAATCTCCTTCCATAACTCCTCATTCATTGCCAATAACAAATCAAACCATATGAAGAAGTTGGTTCGGGTTCGAACCCGATTTCGAAATGTATGTTTCAGATTGAATAAGGCGAGAGTCCGAGTTCGAGCGCCTCCCCTGCACTCTAATCCAGCCTACAACTCAATCCTCACGGCCGATAGGAAGACAAACGACTTATACGAGAATGAGTGTGATGCGAGTGTCGATGAAGACACAGACGAAGATGGAGAAGATACACCAAAAAGTGTTAATGGTAACAGAATCATGGTGGTGATTGATTCAACTAAAGAAGCTAAAGGTGCACTCCAATGGGCTCTTACACATACGGTCCAAAAAGAAGATACTATAATCCTCCTCCACATTATAAAGCATAAAATTGCAGGTAAATAAAAAAACTCAATTCTACTATAAAGATATCAACTTTAATCATCAAGCTGATGTATTTTTATCCAATTTCAGGTCCAGATTGTGGTAGCAAAGTCAGCCCTAGAGCTTATGGGCTACTTTACTCGATGAAGAGCGTTTGTCGAGCTAAGAGACCCGGGGTAAGTAAAAAACATTGAGTTTTATAAGGGCTCGTTTGGTATCGTTGTCTAGATGATATCGAGTATGAGTATAGGATATCGACTATTGATTTTGAGATATGCAGATATGAATATGATCGATATCTCATACCAGGGGTGGAGCCATAGGGAGCGATCGCCCCTCTTTCTCACTTCGAATTAGCGATTATATGTATTTTTTCGATAACATTTTAATGTATATATTTGATGCTATACACTGTGACATTATACTTGAGTCCGTAAATGATTTGGAAAACTTAATCTATTGTCTGCTTAACAGACCCTAAAGATATTTGCCAAACAGAGCCTTATATTTTTTTTTTCTACTTCGTCTATTGTATACTAAAGAGACCCTAAAGACATTTGCCAAACAGAGCCTAACATTTAAATTTTTGACCGTTAGGTGAAGATAGAGTCAGTTTTGCTGAAGGGAAAGGACAAAGGAAGATTAATAGTGGAGGAGGCGAAGTTGCAGAAGGCGTCATTATTGGTGTTAGGACATAAACGACGATCAATGACATGGAATTTGTTGATGAAATGGACGGGAAAACAGAGTAGCAGTGTTGTTGCAGATTACTGTATTGAGAAATCAGAGTGTATGACGATTGCTGTTAGGAGAAAGAGTAAGAAGCTTGGTGGGTATTTGATTACTACTAAGCGTCATAAAAACTTCTGGCTTTTAGCTTAATTAAGTGAGGTTTAATTCAATACTCTTGTGAAAATAGCTTATGTAAAGTAACCCAGTTCAGATTCTTAACCGAATTAAATTTGTTGGATTTCGATCTTTTGATCTTCAATTTCGTGCTTATGCTCCAGTTAAGTGAAACGGGCTGGCCCAATCTCAAGGCCCAATTATTGAACAATCTAGAAATATAGAATAGTCCAACAAAACGTTATACAAACACATACTTCATACTTGTATAGGCTCAAAGGGCTGACATTTTGCAAGAAGGGATAGTGTTAGGTGAGGCATTTTGTGTTTATCAATTGATTTGGCTTTAACTGATGTGATTCTTGACCAAGTTGTATGATTCTTTCTTTATTCTGTAGCAGATGTCTGTACCAAATTGCAATTTTTGAGTTCTAATTAGCTGGATGGTTCTTATGCTTTCTATATCTGAATTTGTGAGGCTGAATATTTTACAGACTCAAGTTACCCTTTTAGAATGGTGAGAATGCTAAACATGATCTGTTCTTGGACATGACATCTCTAATAGAGAGCTAAAAATATCATGTCACTTAGGATTATAGCAAGTTGAAATAATACTTTTTAGCAAATGTTATTTTTACCAAGGAAGACAACATCAACAACAAATGCTAAAATTAACTATTTATTTGCCTAATTCTCAAACTTGTCCTTCTATATTAATTTTATTTATTAAATAAGTTCAATACCCTTTTGACACATCATCAAGAATGCTATATGAAATGCTATTTGGAATGCTATATTTAACTTTTGACTTGGAGAAATGGAGAATTTCTAAGAGAATATTCTTCATTTCTTCATTTTTAGCTTGTTATTGGGGAGTAATTTTTCTATAAGTTTGTTATAGTTTTTTTAGCATACCATTGGAAATGCTCTTAGTGGAAGATATACAAGGGGATGAGCACACTCTTATGACAAATTCTGTTAGTATTGGCTAGCATAGTTGTATTATGTCAAGTAAAAGATTAATGATTAATCTGATTATAAATGTGTGAATATATGAATAGATTATTCATATACACCGTTCTTTATTTTGACATGTGCATGCAAGCGTAATACATGAACATGTATATATTTGACACTGAAAAAATACACGCAAATGCGCATGTGAAGAAATGTGCATATATATATAAAATGATGTGCATGTATTCATATGATCACCGTAAGCATATTTATACGTAAACATATTTATACCAGATCTTTTCCCTTGCGGCAATTGCTTCTTAAGCGTTCTAGCGGGATGTCCCGAGCTCGAGTCTTGACATGATTTGTACGAAGATGTTAATGCTAGGAGGGGATTAAAATGATGATGAGAATTTGTTTTTGTTGGATGAGGTATGGCGAACATATCACTTCATTCACTGAGTAATGCCAAGTATGTACTAAGCTATGACACACTTTAATACTATTGATATTACCAAGAGTCAAGAACTATAGATGTTAAAATCAGAGTGGTAGCAGATCCGACAGATCTTGACAAGCACAATCGCAATATAGCAATATCGAAATTGAAAGCAAGATGAACACCAAGAGTTGTTCACGCAGTTCGGGCTAAATCCCTAAGTCTGCGGAGCCTCAAGAAGGGAGGCTCGTCCTTATGCACTATAATGATCAAAGTCACACAAGCTGGTAACACAAGAACGAAGTTGGCAAATGTAAACCCTAAGTCTACACAAATCAACTCGAGAACACAGAGAAGAAGCAAGAGAGTAGAAGCCAAAGGAAATGGCCACAATCGTCGTCGGTAACTCCAAGAGCCAACAACCAAGAACACCAGCAGAATCACCACTTGAGGAGAACTCTATCTTCTTCAAGATCGCCGCCTGGAACTCTCTCTTCTCTCTTTGTAATGAGTTATGTGTGTGAACAGTACAACCCTAGAAGCCAGACAAGAGAGCTTATATGCTTCTCGTCTTTAGCAGCTTCAAGAGATAATGGGCCAAGCTTTCTCATCTGCTTACCAAGCCCAATGACACGGCCCAAGCGAACCAGCCAGATTAAATACTCTGGGATTTCTTGTGGGCCCGGTGTCATAACCTGGTTACAGATAATAATAAGCTAGTCCAACATTTATTTACATTACAAAGGCTTATAATCTACCTAACATAAGTTCCTATGATAACCTATACTTGTACTAAATGGTAAACTTGGATTATATCAAGCATTTACAAAACACCCTCTTAATCCATAGTTTATCATTTAGGAATTTACATCATCACAGTGCATTCGGACAAGCTGTCTCCAATCCGTCATCAGCTCAAGTGCTCTTTCTTCTTAGTGAACATCATGGATGTGAAGGGCATCCCTGCAAAACACAAACTTATTAGATGGCACAATTTTAGTACCAAAATCAGCTGGATTAATGTCTCCAAGGATCTTCTTCACATTGATTTCCTGGTTCTCAACCTGATCTCTAATGAAATGATATCTGACATCAATGTGTTTGGACCTCTCATGATAGACAGGATCCTTACACAAATATAAGGCACTCTGGCTATCCTTGTGTAACACAGGCAGATAAGCCTTACCCTCAATCTCCTAAAATACCTTTCAACCATGTAGCTTCCTTACAAGCCTCAGTAGCTGCAATATACTCAGCTTCTGTTGAAGACAGAGCAACTATAGGTTGTTGCTGGGATTTCCATGATATGCAATTCCCAGCCCAAGTGTAATAAAATGCAGAAGTAGATTTTCGGTTATGTTTATTACTAGCATAATCAGAATCAACAAAGCCATGTAATTCTTTCCTAGAAATATGCTCAGAATAAGTCAAACCAGGGTTCACAGTACCAACAATGTATTTCAACATATATTTCATGCCTAGCCAGTGTTTTTCACCTGGATTGGACATGTATCTATTGAGAACACTAATGGAGAAGGCAAGGTCAGGTCGAGTGCATAACATGGCATACATGAGTGACCCTACAGCTACATCATAAGGAACATCTTTCATTATTTCCTTTTCACTGACAGTTTTAGGACAATCAAGTTTAGAGAATTCAAGATGAGCACCTAAAGGGATATTGGTAGGTTTAGCATATGACATAGCAAACCTATCAAGAACTTTAACTAAATAATCATGTTGAGATAGATTAATAGTTTTCTTAGCTCTATCCCTAATGATGTGAACACCTAAGATTTTCTGAGGAGGACCAAGGTCCTTCATATCAAAATGGTTTTTCAAGTCATTTTAAATACCAGAGATAATCACCTTAGATTTACAGATAAGCAGAATGTCATCTACATAGAGTAACACAAACAAGGGATTATTGGACTTTACAGATTTGAAGTAAAGGCGGGTATCATATTGACTTCTAGAAAACCCTAGAGACCTCATGCAAACATCAAACTTCTTATTCCATTGTATAGGTGATTGCTTCAACCCATAGATGGACTTATTCAGAAGGCAAGCATGGTCAGGATAGTTCTTATCTACAAAGCCCTTAGGTTGTTTCATGTAGATAGTTTCTATCAAGTCTCCATGTAAAAAAGTTGTTTTAACATCCATTTGTTCAAGTTCCCAATCATAGACAATAGTCATGGCTAAAAGTAATCTCATTGTTTTGTACTTAACAACAGGTGCAAATATTTCATTATAATCTACACCCTCTTTTTGGGTGAACCCTTTAGCTACAAGCCTAGCTTTAAACCTAGGGGGATCATTATGACTAGCACCTTCTTTTAGTTTATAAATCCATTTACAGTCTATTAACCTAGCTTTAGCAGGTTTAGGAACAAGTTTCCAGGTGTTATTAACATGCATAGATTGTATTTCTTCATGCATAGCTTGCATCCAGTCATTAGCATTTTTAGACTTTAAGGCAAGTTCATAGGTTTCAGGAGTGTAGTCTTTAACAACATCAGCAATTAGGAAAGCATATCAACAATATTAGCAAAACTCTCAACCAAGTTCATATCAAATCTTCTATTAGGGATTCTGACTCTAGGTTCTCTATCCCTAACAAGTTGATAATCATAAAGGTCATTATTCAAGTTAATATTAGAGCTGACTGAGCTAGAAGCATGTTTCATATTAACCTGAGTAGATGCTTGGTTAGAGTGACTTACCTCCCCAACCTAATTGGTGAGGCTGCTGACCTGCATCATGGAGTTTATTTGTTGTTTGGTCTACACTCACTGTTGCTTGGGTCATCGAGTCCTGATCCATGTCAAGTTCTTCTCCTAATGGCTCCAAGTGGTCATCTGGTTCAAAGAATTGTCCAGTGGGTATGCCAATCTTTGCATCCTTGTCTTTGGTACCTGTATTCTCAGAAGATGGTGTTAGAGAGTTCTTAAAGTGAAAATCTTCTTCATTGAAGGTGACAGACCTTGAGGTGATGACATTGTAACCCCCTGGTTGAACAAGGAGTAACTTATAGCCCTTCACCCCCTCAGGGTAGCCTAGCATGACACACTTTTGGTCCCTTGGATGCAGTTTGCCCTGAGATATCTGAGCATAAGCACTGCATCCAAAAGGCTTTAAGTGTGCTAAGCAAGGCTTCCTACCTGTCCACTTTTCTTGAGGTGTCAAGAAATTAATAGATGAAGAAGGAGACCTATTAATAAGATAGGATGCAGTAGTAACAATCTCTCCCCACAAACAACCTTTCATCCCATAACTAATCAACATGCACCTAGCTTTTTCTAAGAGAGTTCTATTCATTCTCTCAGCTGTGCCATTTTGTTGAGGAGTTCCTCGGACAGTTAGGTGTCTTTTTATGCCATGTTCTTTACAGAAATTATCAAACAAGGTATTGCAAAATTCTAGGCCATTGTCAGTTTTTAGGCATTTCAACTTAAGGCTAGATTCACTTTCAACTCTAGTTTTCCAGATTTTAAAATAATCAAAAGCTTCATCCTTGGTCTTTAAGAGATAAATCCATCTTTTCTAGAGAAATGATCAGTAAGAGACAGGAAATATTTCTTACCTCCAATAGTATCAACCTGAGCCGGACCCCATAAGTCTGAATGAACATACTTAAGTGGTCTCTCAACAATATAAGTGGATTTAGGAAAACTGTGAGCAATTTTCTTACCAAGAATGCAAGTTTCACAGAATTTTAAGTCACTAGCTTTAGTAGTGATTATGCCTTGTTTATTAAGGTGATGTAAGCCTATCTGACCAATGTGACCTAACCTAGTATGCTAGACTTTAGTGTGATCTGAGCTGTGTATATTAATGTTTCCCTTGTAGACATTAATTTCAGGAAAAGCTTGTACATAGTACAATCCTCCCTTTTTAATGCTCCTAATAAGGATTGTTCCATTTATGATAACATCCCTTATACCATGGTGAGTATTAATATGACAGTTTTGATCATCAAACATAGACTCAGACAGCAAATTTCTTCTAAGGTTAGGGACCCACCTAACATTCTGCACAATTCTAACTACCCCATCATGCATCCTAAGGGCAACACTACCCACTCCCTTAATAGGTAAAGAAGTGTGATCACCTAGCATGACCTCACCTCCCTCATGCTCATTCAAGGAATAAAACATTCTTTTTAAAGGAGTGGCATGCATAGTACATCCTGAATCTAGGATCCAAGAGTTAGTCTCAGATATAGGAGCAACCATGAGCAATTCATTAGATTATTGAGTGCAGCTTTCACAAACATTAGAAAATCCAGAAGCATTAGGATCATTTTTGTTTTTTCTCCTTATTCTTCTCATCTCTAATTCTTTTATGACAATCTTTAATCCAGTGACCATCCTTATTACAATAATGACACTTAGAGTTTTTCTTATCATCATTATTCTTCTCAAAGTTATCCTTTTTGAATTTACCTGTGAGGTTTCTTCTTACCCTTACCTTTAGTCATAAGGACTTCAGATTTAGACTCAGTTTTGTTTCCACCTTTAGTCTTAAACACTTTCAGAGACTCATTTTTCTGAATAATAGACTCAGATATTTTAGTCATAGTGAGTTCATCCCTACTATACTGAATAACATCTTTTATGGTGTCAAACTGAGGGGGTAAGGCATTAAGAAGAAGCACAACTTGGTGTTCTTCTTTAATAGCATCCTCACACCTTTGTAAGTCTTGTGTCATTTTCAGAAAAACATCAAGATTCTCATGCACAGTCAAGTTTACATTCATTTTGAAGTTAAACATTTTGCAGAGAAGTGTGATTCTACTAGGCAGGGACTTAGACTCATAAATCATTTCCAGAGCATCCCATAGAGCTTTAGGTTGAGAGTGACTTACAACCTGACGAGCTACGTCGTCAGCTAAATGAATCATGATCTCTGCATGAGCTAGGTCCTGCAAATCCTTCATCTCAGCACTTGTCATGCCTATGGGCCAATCCTCAGAGACAGCCTTGAAGCACTTTCCCTTGACACGAATTTCCCTCATCTTGACCTTCCACATGGCAAAGTCAGAAACCCCATCGTAGGGCCTTAGTTTGACATTGTCTGTCATCTTGGTGGTACCTGAGATACACACAAACAATTAAGATGTAAGAACAAGTATATCAGTCAAACCTAAAAAACAGGATAAGAATTTAATTGAAGAATTCTAATCCTGGTCTGGAAGTCTGCTCGAATAGAAGTCGAGAAACAAGATTTCTCCAGTGAGTTGGTTTTTGCTCAAGATTGCACATGAGAGACAAGAAACCCTGATTAGACAACTGCAACAGATAAACTTGAAGCGAAACCCTAAGGGCTAAACTTTGAGCTTGAAGGCAAGATTCAAGAAACTCAAATTTAGAAACCCTAATGACAGGAATCCTCAGATCTAAGCAGTTAACCTAATATCACAGAATCTGTGTAAATAAGGAAGAACAAGGCAGCGGAAGATGGTGAACAAATATCAGAGAACCTGGCGCTGATACCACTTTGTTAAAACCAAAGTGGTAGCAGATCCGACAGATCTTGACAAGCACAATCGCAATATAGCAATATTGAAATTGAAAGCAAGATGAACACCAAGAGTTGTTCACGCAGTTCGGGCTAAATCCCTACGTCTGCGGAGCCTCAAGAAGGGAGGCTCGTCCTTATGCACTATAATGATCAAAGTCACACAAGCTGGTAACACAAGAACAAAGTTGGCAAATGTAAACCCTAAGTCTACACAAATCAACTCGAGAACACAGAGAAGAAGCAATAGAGTAGAAGCCAAAGGAAATGGTCACAATCGTCGTCGGTAACTCCAAGAGCCAACAACCAAGAACACCAACAGAATCACCACTTGAGGAGAACTCTTTCTTCTTCAAGATCGCTGCCTGGAACTCTCTCTTCTCTCTCTGTAATGAGTTATGTGTGTGAACAGTACAACCCTAGCAGCCAGACAAGAGAGCTTATATGCTTCTCGTCTTTAGCAGCTTCAAGAGATAATGGGCCAAGCTTTCTCATCTGCTTACCAAGCCCAATGACACGGCCCAAGCGAACCAGCCAGATTAAATACTCTGGGATTTCTTGTAGGCCCGGTGTCATAACCTGGTTACAGATAATAATAAGCTAGTCCAACATTTACATTACAAAGGGTTATAATCTACCTAACATAAGCTCCTATGATAACCTATACTTGTACTAAATGGTAAACTTGGATTATATAAGCATTTACAATAGAAATACGATGTTCACCAAATGGCACGAGTATAGTACACTTCACTATCACATGTGCACATAACTAGCTCTGCTCCATTTCATCTCTATCAACAGACTAAAAAACACGTACAATCATCAATACCCATCACATGCTGCTTCTGAAACCAAAAAATTGAGTCCATCATCCCTTCCATGGATTAGGAGACAATTCAGAAGCATTCAAACCTCCAAAACACATACCCCTAATATCAAAACTTGAGAAAAATATGTACATTATTACTCCCTCCGCCCCCATTATGTAAGGTCCATTTCATTTTCTAACACTATTCACAACCCGAAAATCTTCTCGATTTCTTCCGATATAGAAGCGAAAACATAGTAATATAGGCTCTTGTTTGATTTGTCTTAACGAGTATTATAACAATTTCAAAATTTTATATTTTTTACTAATATGTAATAGGTCTTATGTCACATGCATAAATTTTACCATTTTACTTTTGTAGTTGATCACATGCATAAATTTTACCATTTTACTTTAAAACTGTAAATATCACATGCATAAATTTTGTTCGGTGTATTTAATTAATTTTTTAAGTGTCAAAATACTATAGATTTTGTATAACATCATGCCTTATGTGATATGTCTTATACACGATGTGTCATGTGTATATGTAAGAAGGTCTCATTTCCACGGCAAGTGGCACGAATATAAAGCACACTTAACGTACGTAGACCTAGCTGTCACTATTTTCCTGCTAAAAATAATATTTTAACTTTCGCCTCCATTAGCAAAAGAGTGAAAAAAGACAATCATTAATACCCCTTCACACAATCACACCTAGAGAAGACACAACGGTTCTTCATTTTCCACCAAAAAAAAGAGTTGAATCCCCAATGGAATCCATCCTCCCTCCCATGGATTCTCAAGGAGATAGAGTTGAATCCCCAAACACACACAAACACACAACCCTAATCTCAAAACTTGAAAAAAATTACGATTGGCTAACCGATGATTATCCTCTATACAAATACCAAGGCTTTTGGTACGTTGAGATGTACCTACAAGGAGTCATAGATATCAAAGAATTAGCCCCATCTGAATTCAATCTCTCACCATCCGACATCATCATATGTAGTAGTATGAAAACCGGCACTACTTGGTTAAAAGCCCTAGCTTTCTCCATTGTAACCCGAACCCGATTCGATCTGTTTTCCGAAAACCACCCTCTTTTTGCCTCGGTTCCCCATGACTTGATCCCGTTCATAGAGATCGACATCGCTCGATACCGAACACCTCGAGATCTGAATCTTCCCTTGATGTCAACCCATATGCCCTACTCGGCCTTACCCGAATCGATATTATCTTTGGGGTGTAAGATTGTTTATATTTGGAGAAATCCGAAGGATGTTTTCGTTTCGATGTGGTGTTTCATGCACAAGGCGGTTCCCACAAAAGAGCCTCTTCCTATGGAAAAGGCGTTCGATCTCTTTTGCGAAGGGATTTCGCTATGTGGGCCTTACTGGGATCATGTGCTCGAGTTTTGGAAGGCGAGTTTGGAACATCCTGACAAGATAATGTTCTTGAAGTACGAGGATATGATGAATGATGTCGAGTTTTATGTTAAGAATTTGGCCGAGTTCATGGGATATCCGTTCTCGAATGAGGACGAGAGGGATGGTGTGGTCAAGAAGATTGTGGAGATGTGTGGATTCGAGTGTTTGAGTAATTTGGAGGTGAATAAAACCGGGAAGCATCGCGAGGAGCGTAGAGGGGATGAAGATATAAGTGTGGCGAATTCGACTTTCTTTAGGAAAGCTAAGGTCGATGATTGGAGAAATTATTTGAGTGAGGATATGGCTAGTAAACTTGAGCAGATCACTATTGAGAAATTTGGTGATTCTGGCTTGATGTTGTAAGTTATAAAATTAGGTAAGAAGTTGATCATCTCGATCAACTTCACTTATAAATAAGTCTTTCCTCTCATGATGTTGAGAGTTGAATGTTGTCTTTGATATGCTTTCTTTTATGTTGCTTTCTCATTTAGAGTGATGGAATCTTATTATATTAAGGGGTCATTTGTTTACATGGTAATGACTAATGAGATATTTGTTTACATGGTAATGAGATATGGGCAGTGGCGGAGATAGAAATGTTGTTAGGGGGTGTTCAATTTCATTATTGTTAGAGGGACAAATAAGTAGTATATGAAATAATAGTGATCACTATTGGTCATTCCATTCCGATTAGGGGCCATTTGATATAGTTAATATTTATAATTTTTTTACTAATTATGCACACTTGAAAAACTATAATAAGATATATTTTATTTTATTTATATAAAATATAGTTATGTAACATGCACAAATACAAGCAAAATAATATAAAAATACAATTATCTTACGTTATTTTATTTTGAATTATTAGAAAAGATAAATAGGTAAAGAAATTTATGGGCTAAAAATAATGGGCTAGGAAGGCCCATGGACAAACATAAATCGGGTTTATCTGTGACATAACTAACACTGTAACACACGCAATTGAAATGTTATTCGTGGAAGATTCAAGCCTGAGGTACAGCGCATTAGTAAAACGACTCCGTTTTGATATACATTTAAAATAAAATGAAAATGAAAAGTAAACCCATCTTCTTCTCTTTCGAGCCGGCCCTAAAACTGTAGCAGGTGCGCTTCAATGGTGTTTTTCAAAAACAGAGGTAACCTCCACTCTCTCAAGCACCCCCTAGCTCCGCCACTGGATATGGGGTTATGAAATGAGATCATGTCGTTTGTTATGTTAATTTTAGGATAGCAAATCCATTTTCTAAACCGGATGGGTATGAGGTTCTCATACCTTCCCCTCGCTTCGGTTTGAGATTCTCATATCTTTCTCACATAATTTCGATCCTCAAGTTTATACCAAACATTATATATCAGAAATGAGATTCAACCACATACCTTCCAAACCCAATACCTCATTCTGTATCCATACCCAAACTTTTATCAAATGGCCCCTAATCGGAATGGAATGACCAATAGTGATCACTATTGAGAAATGCTTTGTTTTATGTATCTCACTTTTTATTCACTTAGTTGCTTTCTTATTTATAGTGAGGGAATCTTATTCCATTAATTGGAATGTTTGGTTACTAGGGTTGGGAATGAAAACCCCTTATCTTATGTTTATTATAGGTAGAAATCAGAATAATATGTAGTAAGGAAGCTGCTCTCTTAGAAGTGATTTCGCCCTGACCACCGGAGCATTATCAGATCGGCGTCGCCTCCCAAGGTTATCACAGTGTCCTCAGACCGCGGACGCTCGCCGACGAAATAGTCAATCAATTTTTAAAACTCAAATTTAAAACAAATCGAAAAAGTCTGATACGCAATTAATTTACATGCAGAGACTTCTTATGCCCAAACACGGACTGGACAGATGGACGGCGGCGACGCGCACTGGAGTCTGCTTTCTAACTCAAGTAGCCCTTTAATAAAATACTCACTTTAAATACTATCCCTTATTCTAGTCGATGTGGGACAAATCCTAAACCCAAGTTTTAAATGCGTAAAATCAATTAAAATTTTCATCTTCTAATTTCATCCCTCCATTCCCTAACCCAATAATCATGATTTAGTTTCTTATTTCTTATAGAAATTACAAAAAAATTACCTTTTTTTACGATATGAGAGAATAGAGAATAGACTTGTGTTCTCATTAGGTCACTAAAGGGTGCCTTATATAGATGTTACATGAATATAATAAAATATTGTACATCCATATATAATAATACTATAACACTCCCCATTGGATGTACATAATTAACCGCTTCATTAAAAACCTTGTCTATGAAAAACCCAATGGGATAAAAATCAAGACGAAGGGAAAAAGAGTGCAGTTGTAATGCTCCCCCTCAATTCAACGTACGTCCTTCAAATGACGCATTCCAATTTGGTGTATGAGTTGCTTGAAGACCCTTGTAGGTAATGACTTTGTAAGTAGATCTGATAGGTTCTTGCTTGATTGGATTTGTCGGACATCAATTTTGCCTTGGACTTGAAGTTCGTGGGTTGAGAAGAATTTCGGCGATATGTGTTTGACTCGATCACTTTTGATGTAGCCTTCTTTGATTTGGGCGATACAAGTTGCATTGTCTTCAAATATGATTGTTGGTTTTTCTGCAACTGATTTTAATCCGCAAGACATTTGAACATGGTGTATAAATGATCTGAGCCATACGCATTCTCTTCCAGTTTCATATAATGCAATCAACTCTGCATGGTTTGATGATGTGGTCACTAAGGTCTTCTTTGTTGAACGCCAAGAGATAGCCGTCCCGCCATACATGAACAAGTACCCTGTTTGCGAAATGGCTTTGTGTGGGTCGGACAAATAACCCGCATCACTATAGCCAATTAGGTTGGTTGTTTGCTCCCCCTCGGGTTTTTGAAAATATAGTCCCATATCACTTGTTCCGCGTAGATAACGGAAAACATGTTTTATACCGTTCCAATGCCTTTTTGTTGGGGTTGAACTATATCTTGCTAGCAAATTTACTGCAAATTCTATATCTAGTCGAGTATTAGTAGCAAGATACATTAATGCACCAATTGCACTAAGATATGGTACTTCAGGACTCAATATCTTCTCAAATTTGTGCGGGGACGAAAGGGGTCTTTATTTATATCAAGCGATCGTACTACCATTGGTGTACTTAATGGATGTGCTTTATCCATATTGAATCGCTTTAGAACTTTTTCAATATAGTTCGATTGATAGATGAATACTCCATTATTTGTATGTTCGAACTGCAAACCGAGACAGTACTTTGTAGTTCCAAGGTCTTTCATCTCAAATTCCTTTTTCAAGTAGTCAGCGGTTTGTTGGATCTCTTCTGGAGTTCCTATGATGTTCAAGTCATCAACATAGACGGCTATAATCACATAACCCGATTTTGACCTTTTTATGAATACACATGGACTTATTTGATTTGTTGTAAATCCTTGTCTTAGTAAGTAATCACTAAGGCGGTTGTACCACATGCGACCAGATTGCTTTAGCCCATACAAGGACCTAATTAACTTAATGGAGTGCATATCGCGTGGTTTTGATTTCATTGCTTCTGGCAATTTCAATCCCTCAGGGACTTTCATGTAGATATTTGTATCTAGTGTCCCATACAGGTATGCAGTTACTACATCCATTAGTTGCATTTTAAGTTGTTCAACTACAGCTAGGGAAATTAAGAACCGAAGTGTTGTTGCATCCACTACGGGTGAATACGTTTCCTCATAGTTTACTCCCAGTGTTTGTGTAAAGCCTTTTGCAACTAGTCTGGCTTTGTATCTTACAATCTCATTTCGTTCATTTCGTTTCCGTACGAACACCCACTTATAGCCGATTGGTTTTACACCTATCGGTGTTGGAGCTACTGGTCCAAAAACACTACATTTATTAAGAGACTCTAGCTCTGCATCGATTGCTTCTTTCCAGCTCGTCCAATCGTTTCGATGTCGACATTCTTCCATTGTTTTGGGATCATTATCGTCCTCATCCATGATTTCCCTTGCCACTAAATAAGCAAAAACATCATCAATGACTAAGTCACTTCGCTGCCAGCCTAGCCCAGTGTTTGTGTAGTTGATCAAGATCTCAATGTTGTCTATGTTTTCGCTTTCTGAACCCTTTTGTGGGACTTCTTCATGAGTCTTATCTTTATGGACGTTTGTAGTCGACATATTTATAACCCCTTTAGTTATTGATTCTTTTCTCTTTCGGGGATTTACATCCTTGGACCCAAGTGGTCTCCCACGCTTCTTGCGTATTTGGGAATCACTTGCTAGTTGTTGGTTTTGGGTTACAGTTGGAACTTCCAAACGAGCTGGTGCATTTTCAGCTGGTATATGTGACTTTGTCACTCTCTTGGCATCAGTAAACGCATCAGGTAGCTTATTTGCTACATTTTGTAAGTGTATGATCCGTTGAACTTCGAATTCACTTTCATGTGTTATCGGGTCTAAAATTGACAGAGTGGTTGCATTCCATGCAATCTCTTTCTTTATTATCTCCTTCTCTTCTCCCCCTAGAGTTGGAAATTTTGTCTCATCAAAGTGACAGTCTAGGTACCGAGTTGTGAATTGATCACTTGTCATAGGTTCCAAGTATTTAATAATTGACGGAGACTCAAAACCAACATATATTCCTAACCTTCTTTGTGGCCCCATTTTGGTTCGTTGTGGGGGAGGGATGGGGACATACACCACACATCCAAAGATTTTCAAGTGAGAAATATCAGGTTCTCTTCCAGAGACGAGATGTAATGGGGAGAGTTTACTGTAAGCAGTTGGTCTTAGATGAAGCAATAATGCACCATGTAAAATTGTGTGCCCCCATCCAGATGATGGTATTTTTGACCTCATAAGCATTGGTCGGGCAATTAATTGTAATCGCTTAATTAATGATTCTGCAAGTCCGTTTTGTGTGTGTGTGTGAGGTACTGGATTTTCAATCGCTATACCAATTGATTGACAGTATTCAATAAAAGACTTGGATGTAAATTCTCCTGCATTATCTAGCTTTATTCTCTTGATTGTGTAGTCTGGGAAGTGAGCCCTTAATTTGATGCTTTGGGCTAAAAGTCTTGCGAATGCAAAATTTCGTGTTGATAGCAAACTTACATGTGACCACCTTGTTGATGCATCTATTAACACCATAAAGTATCTGAATGGTCCACATGGAGGTGTTATTGGTCCACATATGTCGCCTTGAATCCGTTCAAGGAACATAGGAGATTCTGCGTTTACTTTTGTTATGGACGGTCTTGTTATTAATTTGCCAAGAGAACAAGCCGTACATGTCAGGTCACCCTTTGAGAGGATTTTATAATCCTTTAGTGGGTGTCCATGTGACCTTTCAATGATTTTCCGCATCATTGTTTCACCTGGGTGACCGAGTCTATCATGCCACAAAGAAAACCTTTCACGACTGACTAACTTCTTGTTAGTAACATTGTGAGATTCAATAAGATAAATTTTCGTTCCATATAAACCAGGGGTGTAGGTTCTCATCTTTTCTAGAATTTTCTTCTGTCCCTTTTGATGGGAAGTGAGTAAGAGGTATTCAATACCATTTTCCCCCATAGTTTCTATGTGGTAGTCATTCTCCCGAATGTCTTTGAAACTCAATAAATTCTTTGTGATTTGCTTGAGAATAGAGCATTTTTTATGTGTAAAATTGTTCCCTTAGGTAACAAGATGGAGGCTTCACCAGAGCCTTCTATGAGATTGCTTGTGCCATAAATTGTGTTAACATTAGTTGTTCTCATTTGAATTTTGTTGAAGAACTTTTTGTCTCTCAAAATAGTGTGAGTTGTAGCACTATCAACAAGACATGCTTCTCCACCTTTGAAATTGAGGGAATTATCTTGATTGTCCATTCTAGTCAAAACAAGAAAGAAACATATATAAATAAAACTTATAATTGCTTAATATAATGGAGGTAATAATGTGTATTACAACCAAGCTGAAATAGAGAATAGTAGCTAAGCATGACAAAAAAACAAAAAACAAAAAACAAAAAACAAATAGTTCTAGTGGGGGTGATTCCTAGATAACCACCTACTTTATTATAACTGAAAAACAACTAGAAAGAAATAAACTTCTGGGGAATCATAGTTTAGCCAATGAGGTAGTTGTCCTCTGGTGTGAACTCGCCAGCCACGACATTCATTTCAGGCAAGCTTCCGTCTTTCTCATCCAAATTGAGGAAGTCAGATATGAGAGAATAGAGAATAGACTTGTGTTCTCATTAGGTCACCAAAGGATGCCTTATATAGATGTTACAGGAAGATTCTAGGGTTACATGAATATAATAAAATATTGTACATCCATATATAATAATACTATAACACCTCTCATCCCTCCATTTCATAATCCAGTGATCACGATTTAGTTTCTTATAATTATTTCCTACTCTAAAAGTTGTTCTAATGAGAACCAATACCTTACGAACATATAGTGAAAAATGTTTAGATACACTTATTTGTACAAAGTTTAGAAGTTTTCTATGTCTAAGCAATATAAAAGTACATCTAGTATTTACAGGTTTGTTATCTAAGCGTTTATTTTCAAGTGAATTATTTTGATTAGCAATGGTATAATACCAATTGGCTGAATTTGAAGTAGTGAGTAAGTGATTTCCATTGGTATAAAGTTTCGGTCCTACCAAAGCATATTTTGTGAAGTATAGATCTAGCAAAAATAACCGTTTAGGAAAGAACGTTAGAATACGCAAACTGCAAACACATGCCAAGTAGTATATGTGCATGTATGTGAAAATGTGTGTTTGACAAACTAAGAAAAACGGTGATACATTAACAACGTGCCTACATTAAGTCAAGAAGTGTCAAGAGCCAGTCAAGAAGTGGCACGAAAGTGGACATCTAGCTATAGCTCCACCGACTAAATATAATATAAGTACATCTTCAACCACATTTTAGGCCCCGTTCGGATTAGATGATGAAAATGAGAGTTGAAGGTAGCTGAAGCTGAAGGTAGCTGAAGCTGAAGTAGGTAGTTGAAGGAAGCTGAAGCTGAAGTTAGTAGCTGAAGTTGCTTTTCGGGTTGAAGTTGGAAAAAGGGGTGTTCGGTAAAGATGAAAAAATGGTAGTTGAAGTTGGGTATTTTGGTATGTTAAATTACATAAAAGGGCATGGGTATTTGTAGATATTACAAATCACGTGCGAAATTTGCTGCCTCACGTGACTATGCTAGCTTATTCGTTCCCATGAATTTCCCCCAATTTCTATTCCCCAGCTTCCCCAAAATTCCGAGCTCTCAGTTCTTGAAGCCGATGAACAACATCTTCACCTATCTTCCCATTCCAGGTTTGTACTCGATTTCTTTGCTTCATCAACCTTCATCTCTTTCGTTGAAGCTTCCTCAAACTTACTTCAGTTTTTTGTTTCCCTTCACGAAGTGCTCGATAACAAGAATTGAAGAACTAGGTCGGTTTCTTTACAATCTTTACATTCCGAATCTGTTGGTAGAGGTAAGTTCTGTATTCTCATCTTAGTAATCTTGTTATTCAACAGAGGAGATAACAACCATTCTCAATCATTCTCATCTCCACTATCGGAATTGAAGAACTAGAATGGTTGTTATTGAATTTCTCATCTTATTAGTAATCTGAAGAACATAATGGTTGTTATTAATAATCTGATTCGGAATAACAGAAATTGATAGTGGAGTTATTAGAAATGGAGAACATTGAGAATGGTTGTTATTGAATTTCTGTTTTTCAATTTCTGTTATTCCGAATATGTTGGTAATCTTGTTATTCAATTGCTGTTACTGGATTTTGTTGAATGGAGAACATTGAGATGTTATTCAATTGTTGTTACTGGATTTTGTTGTAGGGTTCAAATTCATACTCGAGTTTTTGGTACTCGACTTTGTTTATCTTATACTTTGTGGTTGTAATTTTGGTTGAATTGTTATGTGTATTTATGTGCATTCATGTGCATCCATGTTACTGAATTGTTTGTGAGAGCATGAATTGATTTAAGACATGTTATGCTGCCTTTGATTATTGAATTCCATTGTCTAAACAACAATCTTTTTGTGAAGTTAGATTGGAAAAATGGATGTTGAAAAACTTGATGGAAATGCAAGTGGAAAGACAAAAGGCAAACGAAAGGGTAGAGGTCAGGATAAGGCTAAGGCCAAGTCCACCTCTGAACTAGAAGAGAAGAGAATTTTTAAATTCTCTGAAGAAGATCAATTGATGTTAATGCATATTTGTAAGGACTATCACGTGTCTCACGGGTATAATAACAGTTTTGCGTGGGAGGAGTTAGTTGTGACATTCGAGGAGAAGACTGGGAAGAAGATTAGTAAGCAAAGTTTAAAGAACAAGTTTGAACACATGAAAGGACTTTGGCGTGTTTGGTCATTGTTACGTAATAGTGTGACCGGAGCGGGATGGGATCCAGTTACTGGCCAAGTTACTGCTTCTGAGGAATGGTGGGAAAAACATAGAACGGTGAGTTCTCAATCATTGTAATGCCTCTTCCATTGTCAACTTTCGTATTCATTTTTTTGACAATTAAATTGATACTTTGCAGGCTAAGAATGACAAGTTTCACCAGTTCAAAAAGAAGGGGGTTAATCCAGAGTTGAGTGAGCTATGGGATGACGTATTTTCAGTTATCTGTGCTAATGGAAAGTTTGTCATGTCACCGTCTATGGACAGCCCTATGCTTCTTCTTACAAATCCCGGTCTCGGCGATGATTCCCAAGTTAATGGTGGTGTTGTTGATGATGTGAATGAGTGTGGAAATGATGTGCACTGTTTGAGTGATGATAGCATTGATCGATGTATTACGAAAGACAGTGGGTTTTGTAAATGGTTTAGATGATGACATGCCTCTTCATCCATTTCTAGATCGTGTTTGTGATGCGATAAATCAACCTAGCCAGGGAAATCCTCAAACCGGTGCTAAACAAGGTTCAAGAGTAGCTACTGCAAACCAAACCCGATCTGAACCAACTCTTTTACCCGATTCTATGACAAAGAAAAGAAAAAAACCTTCAGCCAACACATCTGCTTATACTAACACATTGGCTAGTGTGGGAGAGCAAACTCAGAGGTTATATACTCTTATGGAGGGTGAGTTTGAAAGTAGTTCAAGGTCGGCAAATCTATATTCCTTTCAGCGGTGCATGGATTTGTTAGTTCAAATGAGTAAGGATGCGACTCTGGATTTTGCAGTCGACAATGTGATGTTTTGTTTTGCTTGTAGTAAGCTTTCGAACGAAGCATCAAGAGAGGTGTTCATCTGTATTCCCAACAATTCTTTGCGACTAGCTTGGCTGAAGTATGAGTTCGAAGCAAGATCGAAATGATGTTATGTGTTGAGTTTGCCTTGATGAGCATTGTCTTTCTGTGACTGACAAACTGTTATTTGCATGTGTTTTAAATTGTTGTTGTTTTTTAAATTGATGTTGTTGTTTGTAATGAATTTATGTTTGTGCTTTGGGTAATGATGTATTGTGATTTGTATCACAGATTTTCCCATGTCCTTGTTTTCAAGTTGTTGGATTCTGTTTTTAACAGATTCATCTCCTGTTTCGTTTAAATGTTCAGTTATGGCTTTCGCTTGAACAAACGTGACTGCATATTGGAATGGCTCGAGGATTACGGGTTCGAGGACGATTGACAAGAGCTCAGCGTCTAAGGAGATATGGAGTTATGTTGCATCTACTACTGGCAACCCATGCTCGTCTTTGTACTGCTTACTTTGTTAGGTATATGCTAAAAGTTCCTTGTTATAATTCCAAGTTGACCGGCTACATGTGGATGAGGCAGTGTATGGATTCTGAATCAGAAGTGAGATGCGTTAATGCATTCCGAATGGAAAGACATGTCCTACACAATCTATGTGATGCACTCCAAAATACGTACGAACTCTCACCTTCTCGGCAAATGTCAATGTTGGAAAAAGTTGGAATATTCCTTTACATAATTGCGGTGGGGATCTCAAATAGAGATGCGTGTGAGCGTTTCCAGGGATCGGGAGACACAATTAGCAGGGTGTTTCACCAAGTGTTGGATGCTTTGGTTGGGAGAAACCTTGGTTCTGGAGGGCTAGTCAAACAACTTTTGAGACCCCGTGATCCAACTTTTGCAAACCTTCCTTCCAGAGTCGTAAATGAACCTCGCTATAGGGTATTTAAGGTAAACCCTTTATGCAAGTCATAAAACATTTTTAAACATGGTTTATGTATATAGTCCGTATAGTATCTGACTAACTGTTTTACAGGGGGCTATTGGGGCAATTGATGGGGTTCATGTGGAATGTGTGGTCCCAAAGGACGAACAAATGACTTTTAGATGTAGGAAAGGATTCACATCGATCAATGTAATGGCGGTGTGCGACTTTGACATGTACTTTACATTCATATCTGTTGGGTGGGAAGGAAGTGCTCATGATGCTCGAGTGTTCGACCACGCCTTACATGAAGCTCATATGAATTTCCCACATCCTCCAACTGGTAACTATTTTTTATATATACATATGTAATGTATTTCAATCTCTTTACTCATGTAACGGTATATATTATAGGTCGTTACTACTTGTGTGACAAGGGCTACCCGGATAGGAAAGGTTACTTGGTGCCATATATGAAAACTAAATATCACCAATCCCAGTTCATCAAACACATTCCAGAGAACCATAAGGAAGCATTTAATCGTATTCATTCGTCATTGAGGACAACCATTGAAAGATGCTTTGGAATTTTGAAGAAACGGTGGAAGATTTTGAAGGGTATGCCTTCATATCCACTATCCACTCAAGTTGACATTATATGTGCATGTTTTGCTTTAAGCAACTTCATACTAGAACACAAGCATTACGACTCTGTCCCAGACGAAGATGATGAAGACGAGGATAACGCCAATAAGAAGTTCACCGATGAAGATGACGAAGAGGATAACGATCAAAACTCGGCAATGGGCGGTATCCGAGATAAGATAGCAACACACATTTGGAAGTACAAAAGTATGTTTCTAGCTGGTCTTTGAACTTCGGTAAACTTTAAGCACATGCCATGGGTTAGTACATATATGTACTAACCGGTAGATATTTTTTGTGTTTTGAGCTCATGGTAACATGAATGTGTGGCAATCTTTTTTGGGTAGGCCCTAATGCTTTGTGACATGTATGACAGTTTTATCAAACACTCTCTTATACGTATTGAACTTCTTATATTAGTACTCTATTTAAATGGTTTTGTAGTTGCACTTAATAAAACTGTCAACGTACTTAATAAAACTGTCAACGTAATTAATAAAACTGTCAATGTAATTATTAAAACTGGCAACGCACTTCATAAAACTGGCAACGTAATTAATAAAACTGGAAACGTCCTTACAACAACTGTGAACGAACTTAAAACAACTGTGAACGAACTTAAAACAACTGTGAACGAACTTAAAACAACTGTCAACGCACTTAAACAACTGTCAACGCACTTAAACAACTGTCAACGCACTTAAAACAAATTGTCAACGCACTTAAGGCAAACTGTCAGCGAAGTTAAAACAAACAAGTGACGACGAAACGGGAAGCAACATAATTGACCACTTAATCGAGATTGACGGTCGGGGTATTGGCGGGTACATTACGACGGCCATTCCACACGTATGCAAGCCTAATAGCACGGTGGGGGCCCTTATGGTTTTGTATCCGAAATTGAAAAACGTGATCTGATACGTGTCATCGGAAGTGTAAACACGACTGATTTTACCGTACCACCAACATTCACGCTTGTACAACTCGACATGGTCCCCAACTTCATACCTTTCCTTTGTGTGGATGGGTGGACGAGTCCTAATTATCATCTCGGTAACAACTTCCCTTATGCGTTTTGTATGAGTGTCATCCTCGTACAAGTTTGCGTACTCTACCGTATAGTAACCGATCGCTTGGCTTTCGCATATTATCTGAGCCTCATGATAGGAACCTTTCAATCCCTTTTCCACTCCCATGACTTCAACTTCGTCTCCACCGGTGAATTGAGGCCTACGGTCCATGGTCTTGCAAAACATATAAGATGACATTAAAACAATGACAATGGGAAATAAACTAAAAGATTGGCAACAACGAATGAGATGAATTTACCTCAAATCAAAATGTGCAATATCCTCAAATGTATGGGTCGATTTCTAGAGGTTTTTGTAGAGGATGAGCTTAAGAGTAACATATGTTGGTCCTTAAATAGCAAAATTAAGGTCATGAATGTTGTCAAAGATATGGTCAAAGTTGCTATACATCTCGTTTTTGATGAGCATGCTTTTGAAGAGTTGTCCCAAGCATTCTATGTCATTATTCCTAAGAAAACGTCCCCTAGTGAACATTGCATGTTATAAGTTGTTACACAAGTATTTAAGTTAGCAATGTTTTAAGAAGTTTGACTAATGTAATAATGTAGCCACGTTGATAAGTTACCAAAACTTGTGAGAAGATATAGTAATGTACTAAATTAAGTACATAAGTTGATAAGTTACCAAAAAGTTTTTTTTTTACCATTGATGGAACAATTCTCACCAAATGAAGAAGACAAGTGTGGCATGCATGCATATGTCATTGTCTTTGACCCCTGATGTAGCTTCAAATCGGTGCTAGTTGTGATAGGGACAAGTGAAGACACAAAATTGAATGCACAATGACATGGGTTTACAAAGATGGAATGCATGCGTAGGTGGCTTATAATGACATTGTTTTTTCAATATTGAAAGTGACAAGTGAAGACCAAATACTGCATGTCATTTGCATGCATGCATATTACATTATGATAGTGAAAGTGGAAAGCATGTAACAAATGTTTCCATAACAAATGATAGTGATGTTTATACAATTTCAAAATCATATATAACCAATGCAAATGGTAGTTTCTATCAACTCAATAAAACTACAAATTTGCATACTATATTTGACGTTTTGTTAGAAGAATAAGAGATGGAAGCCCCTATACCTTTAACGGACGTTCAGAAGCAGAAGTTTGTCGAGGTTTTGGTTGACTATCAAGTGAAGTATGGTGCGTATGATCACTTCATGTGGGGCGTAGTACGAGAGGAGTTTGGTCGAGCTACGGGGTTGAACTGTAGTGTCCCGTTGCTGAAGAACCACTATCAAGTATTGAAGAAAAGATGGAACTTATGGAAGTCGTTCCAAACAGCATGCAACGTTGAGTGCGACCTTGTAACGGGAGCCATTTTGAAAGACGACGATTGGTGGGGAACGTTGTTGGAGGTGAGTATGATTACGCAGTACTAAATTTCATGCCTTCATAAGTTCATATTTTGTATAACGACGTACAGTTTTATTTTTGCATACAGGACGATAACAAGTATGTGTGCTTCCGTGTATTCCCGTTCAATCCAACCATGAAGACGTTGTTATCTCGACTATTCTACCCTCAGTAGAGTCCATGCAAACAACCTTGAGTGGTTATAATCACCCATGTCTTACTATAATGTAATGTTTTGTGTTACTATGTTTTAAGAGTATGTCCTTTTATTTTATCATCATGGTCTTACTATTATGCAATGTGTTGTGTTACTATAGTTTTTCCTTTTATTTATCATCATGTCTTAGTATAATATAATGTGTTACTATATTTTAAGAGTTCGACATTTTTGTTATCATCATTTCTTACTATAGCTCAAACAATAGATAGGAACACAAACACCATATTATTAAACGAGAGCACGCAACACATATTGAAAAGGCATAGTAAAACGACAACATTCTTAGTGGACATACTAAACGGACATAGTGAAAACGACATAGTGCAAAAGGAAGGAAATACTAAGACACTTAGTGAATGTCGATGATCCGCAACTTGAAGGTTTCAACTCTTGAACGTCCTAAACGTTACGGAAAAGATAAGCACAAGCGTCCTTCATTGCCGGGGTCATCGGGAACCAACGGAAGTCCGCGAAATGTCGGTTCTCCTTCACAAACATATACACAAATGAATTTAAGACTAATATCTTAGATTAATAGTGTATTGCAAAACAAAAGTCTATAGTGAGTCATATTACCCTTATTTTTTCCGCCCACCACTGATCATCACCAATTACTTTGCCCGAGACCGGATCGCATGCAACATTTCCGGAGGTCACAAATTTCTTCCATAAACGCCACATCTTGACCATCTTGTTGAAAGTGTCGTTCAACAATATCGGGTCAACATGTTTTCCGGTTTTGAGGAAAAACGATAGTTCAACCCTTGCAAGATCGAGAACCAAATGTCTCTCAAGGTCCTCACGGAATTCGTGTAGCACCTCCATGAAACATAGCCTATCTTCATCACTCATAAACCAAACAATGTGTTGTCCTACATTAATGAAACGTTCATATTACAACGTCATAATATTAGCAAGATTGGACAATATGAGTAAAGAAGAAATTGAGCACATACTAGCCATCGGTGGGGAATGTTGAAATGAGGATGCTTGCTTCTTCTACTAGAGGGTGAGTGTGTTAGTACACAAGTGTGAGGAGAGGAGATAAACCCCAATGTGCTCTTATATAGAGGTTGGTACATGGATTAATCCATTTATTAGAGGCCACATGTGTTCAAAAAAAATAGTATAAAATTGACATTACAACTTACATATAAAGATGTTAAAAATTATAGTAGCACCTACATGGATTAGTCCATCTTTGGTGGGTGACTCAAACAAGTGGTGAAATAGTACTCCAAATTATAACTTAAATAAAAACAACCATTACAAAGATAAGTTGCAAAGGAGAGGGGAATACTAGTCCAAAATGACCCCCTGCATACAATTTCAACGTTCCAAAATCACACAATGTTTTAGTACATAAAACCTGCCCTACTACATAGCCATATAGATGGCAACTAACATCATCACAAGACCAGTAACAACATAATGAAACCACACTAAGGTTGAGCTTCGTGTCGCAACGTCTCGAAGATGTTTGTTTTCAGAAATAAGGTCGTCACGCTGAAGTCTCAGCTGAACATTGGAAGTGGCAATTTCGGCTACATGGTCATGGAGCTCTTGGTTCTCATCATTTAGCATTTTCTTTATAGTCAATTCATCACTAAGCCTTGAAGCCATTTGTTGTAATGCAGAATTCATGCTTTGTAGTTGACGGTTCGCAAATGCATTTTGTCCCAATAACCTCCCAGCTTGGTCACGAAGTGCTCGAGCAGCCTCTTGAACCAAGAGAACACGACTATTAGATTGTTCAACCGAGTAAGTGATAATGTAGTTGAATCGATCCACATTATTATCCTAAAAACATTGCAAGACAAAGGGCAGAAGGCATTCTTATCAATGACTTAACGGAGCATTACTTTCATAACGGGAAACTATGATTGAATTGAAAAATGCAAAAAGGGATAGTATTGTTCATTACCCTCCACAGTTCATCTTGTGATACAGTTGCAGATGAGGAACTAGCTGAGCTTGGGCTGCAATCTGTAAGGGCTTCCACGGCTTCCCAAGGGGATGCATAGTACATACGTTCAGCCTCTTCAGCAAGCAAATGAGCTTCCATATCATGTGCATAGTTTTCATCCGACATCTAAAAAAGGCTTTGTTAAAACAATATTGTTTATTATAGAGATCTTATACAAACATATACACAAACAAATTCACATAGTAATGAATTGAAACAGATGTGAATACACAAACAAATTCACATAGTAATGAATTGAAAGAGATCTTATACAAACATCATAATATGCATCTATAACTTTAATTTACAAACCAAAACCAACTACTTCTTTGACATTGACATGATCACTGCCTTCTTTCATAAACTAGGATGCTCATCTAAATAAACTAGGATACATAATATATCTTCCCATAATATCCACAAGACAATCATTATATTGTATCTTAATATGCATCTATAACTTCTTTCACAACCACTTAATTATTTTACATGATCACTGCCTTCTCTCATGGTGTTTCTGTTTATAGATCCACTTTCTGTTTATATGAATAATCTTTGCTAAACTTTCTAAACTACACCTTGCTAAACTGAGCTCTTATTTGACATGGTCTTGCACTAACTAATTTCACAGGATCACTGACTTCACTCAATTCTTTCACTACACCTTGCTAAACTTAAGACAAATATGAATAATCTTTGCTACCTGAACATTGATCTAACTTATCTCAGTCACAACATACCGAGAAAACAGTCATCAAGCAATCATCCATATGTTTGGCATTTCATCAAACACTTGGAGTGCACAACTATTTTGGTCTATAATTCACAATACTGAATTCGTAAAAGGGTTCAATCGAACCATTATACTATCCTAAGCTATGTAGTTACTGCAGAATTGAAGAAATTACACATTTGTGATTTTTAGGGTTCATCACAAGTTGACGCAAATTGTAAGGCCTGAAGCAAAAATCAAAATTGAAGTAACACGAACCTTGATAAAGCTTGGATGATCTTCCTTTCGATTTGGCGCTGCAAAAAAAGAAAAGATTTCAGCAAGGAAGAATTCGATCGAAATTTGATTATCGAGTTTAGGGTTCAATAAAAAGAGAGCAATACCAGGATGAAGAACAGTATGAATCCATCGACCAATTGCTCAGGGGTACTTGTTGGAATTTGAGGTGCTTCAACCTGGTTGAAGTTGAAGGAATTTTCTTCATCTGGGGGGGGGCTAGATGAAGCAAATTGGCACTATTTGGTTGAAGTTAGCCATTTGCTTCAATCAGCTTCAATCAGCTTCAACCAAATATGCTTTTTGCCTTCAACTTTGCCGAACGGGTGAAAAAAGCTTCAACCCCCCTATTTCTTCAACTTCATACAGAATTTTGCTCAAGTTCAGCTTGTCCGAACGGGGCCTTAATGAAGTCAATTCTCATCCCTTCCGTGGATTCTCAACGAGACACATCAAAATCTCCCACAACCCTAATCTCATCACTTGAAATAGATTCAAGGAATGACTATCCTCTATACAAATACCGGGGATTTTGGTACCTTAAGATATTAATAGGAGTCCTCAAATCCAAAGAGTTAGACCCTTCTGAATTCAATCTCTCCCCTTCTGATATCATCATATGTAGTAGTTTGAAAACCGGCACAACTTGGTTAAAAGCCCTAGCTTTCTCCATTTCAACCCGAACCCGATTTGACTTGTTTTCGGAAAATCACCCTCTTTTCACCTCTACCCACATGGCTTGATCCCGTTCATAGAGACGAACATTGCTCAAAACAAAACACCCCGAGATCCGGATATTTCCTTAATGTCAACCCATATGCTCTACTCGGCTGTTGGGAGTCTAAGTAATGGGCCAAGCCCATAGATGATGGCCCAACAAGAGAAAAGTGGAGGAGTTCCGGAATTCTCTAGAGTTGAGGAGTTGTTTCTTGAAGACTACTTGGTGGAGAATTCTAGGCTAATGGATAAGTATGGAGTAATCTAGAATTATACACATTGATATAGGTAGTAGATAGTTCTAGATTAAGTGAGCAAGTATTAGGAGTTGCCTATAAATATGCTTGTGTAGTTGCCATGTAAATCTATCGAGCAAAGCAAGAAGAGTGAGAGGTGTGTGCTCGTGTGGTGGTGTGAGGTGAAGTTGTAGTGTGTGAGGGTGTCCCATAAAATAAAGAGTGTCGTGAACTACTCGTATAATTCCTCTTGTATATTCATATATAATACAAAGTCGCTTCCGCAATATCGCGTCTTTGTTTCGGTGGGTGTCGGTGAGTATGCGAGATGGTCGATTTCCTGCTGAGGTTGCCGGTGTTGGGTGCGCACGTTTAGTTCACAGGTGAAGATCTCGTGTTGGTGAGATGGCGTCAGGTATGTCAAAGACGTCCGAGATTCCGCTCTTTGATGGGAAGATCAACTTCACGTTGTGGCAGAATACGATTCAAGATGTATACTTGGCAACGAGTGAGGAGGTTGTCAAGTCTGAGTGGTTGATGGATATTGCCGCCTCGATGCATGTGTGTGGAGATCAAGCATTATTCGACACCTTGAAGAAAGATGGAGAGTTTGGTCACATCAACTTAGCAGGTGGAGAGAAGTTGAAGGTCAAGGGTACCGAAAGCGTGACGATGAGGCTTCAGAACGGTACAAGTCATACTCTTCATAATGTGAGGTACGTGCCTTCAAGCAGAGTTAACATCATTTCCTTAGGTGCGATGATGTCAGAGAGGTGCAAGCTTGTTGGTACGTATAAGTGGTGCAAGGTGTTTAAGGGAAGACACTTGATCATGCAAGGTCGTAAGAATGAGAAGAATTTATACGTGGTGGATGCACGAGTTGTGCAAAGGAAATGTCGTGATGCAGTGACGAAGACTGGAAAGAAGGTACGTTTTTTTCGGATGACACGAAGATATTCGGAAATATAAATTAAGGGAGGATATGTTGGGATTAATTGATATTTTCGAGTCAAGTAATGGGCCAAACCCATAGATGATGGCCCAACAAGAGCAAAGGTGGAGGATGTAGGATATGTATGTTAGTATCAAGGGAAATGTGACAAAGAGTTGTTGGATGCGTTGATAACCAACACTTCGTCGATTTCATAAGTTGGATGCGACAAATACAGCTCTTTCAGTCCTATATTATTCAATACAAAACATATAAGAAATAGGGAAACTAGAAAATACGTAAGAAAACAAGTAAAAGTTGAAGATAAATAAAAAGAGACATAACCTTCTTCAATTTTCTCCATTCCAAGCAAGGTTTCTTCAATAAATATAGGAGAGTTAGTAATGCGTTGCCAATCTTGTGAACAAACAAGAGCTTCCACCATATTTGTAGACAAAGAAGTACGAAACGAATCTAGAACACGCCCTCCAGTACTAAAAGAAGATTCGGAAGCAACTGAAGAAACTGGAATTGCTAACATATCTCGAGCCAACTTTGCTAAAACTGGATACCTATTCTGATTGTCTTTCCACCATTGCAAAATTCTGAAATTTCGACAACTCAGTTCACAAGCATCCTCCATATACTTATCCAGCTCAGATTTATTCTCAATACCATCAACACCTAACTCCATTTGATACTCAGAACTCAACAATGTAGCAAAATCCATCACACCTTGATCACAGTCATTCAAAGAAGTAGGAGTACTATCCGACTGTTTGCTGACTTGAGGCAAAGAAGAAGCATAAATGCTAAATAAATCATCAATTAGAACTTTGATGTTGAGAGTTAGGAGTTTTGCCTTTGATTCGATAAACAATTTACGAACCAGAAATTTAACATAATTGAGCTTACGCCTTGGATCAAGAAACACAGCAATAAACATGTAGAGATTGATATTCAAAGCATTACCCCAATACTTATCATACTTTGCTTTCATTTTCTTAGCCATGGATGTATGCTCTCCTTGCTCATCCCCACTGAAATTTTTGATCATCATACCTACTCCAAACACATCCTCAACAGCAAAGTTGCTAGTGACATAACGAGAACCAGATAACAGGCAAGTAGCATCATAAAAGACTTTCAAAACGGATAAAATACTAGTCACTTTCTTCCAATCCTCATCACTAGGAAGTCCAATCTTCTTGTTCTCTTTAGCACATGCAGAATCTTTTAATACCAAGTTATCAAATGCCTTCTTAAATTTTACAGCAGATGCAAGCATCAAATATGTGGAGTTCCACCTTGTTTCAACATCCAAACTAAGATGACTTTTACTTTCCAATTTCTCCTCTTTTACACATGCATTAAACTTCTCAGTCCGTGAAGGAGAAGACCTCACATACCTTAATAAACCACGAACTTTCAAGACAGAAGAATTAATATCCTTTAATCCATCTTTTACAACAAGATTCAGAATATGGCAATGGCATCTCATATGCAGAAACTTTCCATCTAGAATACTAGTTTCCCTATGGTTGAATCTCCTTCTTAAATGATCAATTTCTAAATCATTAGAACTTGCATTGTCAACTGTAACTGTCATGATATTATTTATACCCCAGTCAACTAAACACTTTTCAACAGCTCTACCAATCAATTGCCCCGAATGGCCAGCAAGAGGACAAAAGTTTATGATCCTTTTGTGCAAAACCCAACTATCATCAATAAAATGAGTAGTGAGACACATATAGCTTAAGTTCTTCCTAGAAGTCCATGCATCTGTAGTAAGACTGATCCGACAATTCAGTTTTTGAAAACTATCCTTCATCTGTTTCCTATCTTCAACATAAAACTTATAACAATCTCTAGCAATGGTACATCGAGAAGGAACTAGGAATTCAGGATTCAAACATTTACAAAAGTACCTAAACCCCTCGTGTTCAACAATAGCAAAAGGAAGCTCATCCAAAATAATCATCCTAGCAAGAGCTCTCCTACAAGCAGCTTGATCAAACATCCAAGTAGAAGGAACACATACAATTTCAGCAACACCATCTTCATTAATAACAATTTTTTTATAGATATCCAACATCTTTTGTTCCTTATCCATATTTGCAGGAAGTTTTTTGCATCTTCTAACATGATTTATTAAAGGACTAGTTCCATTAGATGTCTTATAACCAATCACTGCTCCACAATACTTGCACTTAACATTAACTTTAGAATTTGGAATAGCATTAAAATGTTCCCAATATACAGAAGTTTTCTTTCTCTTACCTGAATCTTCAGAAGCATCCACATTTGAGGAAGAATCAGGGTGCCTTGGTGGTTTTGCTGAACTTCTTTCTTCTATAATTTGCACATCATTTAGATCGGAATTACTTGAGTCGTAGGATGCCCCACTTGAGGATGTATAACCACATTCCTTTAATCACATTGTGTATTAAGTTAATCAAACTAATACAAAAGAAAACAGAAATGAAACAAAAAACTACATAAACTTACCATGGATATTCAGTTGTGAAGCCCTAGCAAAGTGAGAGAAATGCAACCAAATATTGCCTGAATAAGAAATTACATTAGAAATGCAACCATATATTGAATTATGTTTTAAAAGTCATGGTGTACTTAGATAATAGATTTCACATTAAAAAATTCTCCAACTAATCTTATCCAGTAAAGTGAATGAATTCTTAGAACACAAAAAACAAAAAAATCTGCCATGACCTCTGAGGCTTTGTTCTAACAGTGAAAAATGCATCTTATGTTACAGGCTTGCCTTCTTTATATTGACAGACAGGTTTCGCTTCTTTTGGCAAGAGAGAGATCAAACCCAGACTTACATAGGATGCTTGAAAAAGGGTCCAGTCTTCATCCAAAAAATATATAAACATCGAACACAAAAAACAAAAAACGAAGACACATATACAAACATGACTAGAAACGAACATAAAGAAGAGGAAATCGAATACCAAAAAACGAAGACACATATATAAACATGACTAGAAAGTAGAAACGAGCATAAAGAAGAGGAAATTGAACACCTACAATTCAGTTTATGAGGGAGAACTTGATCTAGAAATTCAGCTAGGATGGTTTGATTGAGAAATCGAAGTCAAGAGAGTGAGACTGAGAGAAGAGGCGAGAAATGAGAATGAGAGAGATAGGAGGCGGTAGGGAGAGGCAGCAGCTGCAGAATGAGGCAATGAGATTGAGCGTTGTTAGATTAGGTCAAATTCAGCTAGGATGGAGTTTTATTTTGGGCTGGACTTTTATTTGGGGTTGGGCTTGGGTCAAATTAATAAAAGCCCTACACTCCTTAACTAAATATACTAGAATATATAGTTCTAATTTTAAAAACATATATTTTATTTCACATATCCCCGGATATCCGATAAGCAGAATTCATGATCCGTATCCGGTCCGTATATCCGGAAAAATCGTCCGGATCGGATCGGATTCGGATAAATATGAAACGGATTTTTTCGGATTCGGATAAATATGAAACGGATTTTTTCGGATACGGATTTTTCGGACTTGGATCGGCGGATTATCGGATCGGATCGGCCGGATCGGATATGTTTGCTCACCCCTAGTGGCAAGGCAGAGTTTTTCTTGAGGAGAGTAGTCATGGTCAACAATGTATACATTATTAAACCTCTTACCTTTCAGGAGAGTGTTATGAGATTCAGGATGAATCACAAAGCACTCTGAGGGAGTAAATAGGACATTGTTCCCTCCTTGGTCACACAGCTGTGACACACTAATTAGATCAAAACCAATATTATCTACAAGGTGAACATTACTTACCTTAATGTTTTTTGAGAGATCTACGGTGCCAGTTCCCAAAATTGCACCTTTCTTTTTGTCGCCGAAGGAAATCTTTCCTCCGTTATATCTCTGAAGTGAATGAAGTTGTTCTTTATTACCTGTCATGTGGCAAGAGGCGCCACTGTCTATGTACCATCTAGCATCATTCTTCACTTCAGTCTGCAAGGAAAACATTAATTCTTACGAACCCAGGCCAGCCAAGCTTTTCTGGGTAAGTTAGTGTTCAAGTTCCCTTGTTGGGTATTTCTGGCGACATTCTGGACTTTGGATTTGGATTCTTTGACTTTTTCATAGTATTGAGGGTCATTGATGTCATTGATTTGAGTATGTCCATTTCTGAATTTTCTGTAGGCCTTTTCCTCTTGTTTCCTCTTTTTCTCACAATCATATATAAGATGTCCTTGGTTCCCACAGTGCCAGCAGACACGGTTTGTGGGAATCCACTGATACATGTCCTGAGTTTTGTAATGGGATTTCTTTTTACCTAAGTCAACCTTTTTCCTGGGGGTACTTCTAGGCCTACCGTTTCCCATGTTTCTATACATGTCGTGGATGTGAGGACTGTAGTATGGGGCACAGGGTGGTTCTTGAGTAGAGGAACTTTCAATAACCTTGATTTTTTGTTCAAGGAACTCATTCTTGCTATTTGAGGTTTGAAGAGCTAGGACAAGTCTTTCATTTTTAGCCGCAAGAGTCTTAGTTAGCTCATCAAGGTTGGAATGAGAGTCACAAGGGGGTTTTGACTCGTCGTAAGGCTTATACCCTAGACCTCTACTAGGTTTAACAAACACAGTCTGATTAACAGTTTTCTCATGGATGCATTCAGTGAGACAGTCAAGTTTCTCAATGATAATTTGCAAAGTAGATTCAGAGGATTGGGATGAGGAACTGTTTCCTAGATTCAGTTTTTCATGCAAGTCACAGGTGGGACACTTGGTGATTTTGTTGGCATTTTCATATTTCTTACACCAAGCCTCACTTTCATCAGACAAAATGGAGATCTCTTCTTCACTTTCAGCAAGTTTTTCTAACAGGTTGTTATTTTCTTTACTCAGAGATTTGATAAATTTTATCAATTGTTTCTTATCATATTTAAGAAGAGTTTCAGAGAGTTCAGTGAAGGAGGATACCTCAATTTTTGGTGACTCATTTTCAGCTTGAGCCATGAGACATGCTATGGTAGCATCTTCTTCAGAGTCACTGTCTCCCCATGTAGCATTTTGTTCAAAGACAGTCATGAAGCATACTTTGGATGGATTTAGATCCAGTTCCTTGCCCGAGTCGCTGTCACCCCAAGTGGTGGTTGCAACTAGGGCCCTTTTCTTAGGAACTTCTTCCTCTTTGGACTTGTCTTCATTTTTGGGACAGTCTCTGGCACGATGCCCTGGTTGATCACATTGATAACATCTAAGTTCCCTCTTTTCCTTGCGATTTTCATTCCTAGGGAACTTTCCTTTATGAAACTTTCTAACAGTGCTAGTGAGCAGTGCTATCATCTCATCATCATCATCATCATCTTCAGAGTCAGCTCCAGTGGAGAGTCTTTCCATGACTTTGGTTAGGGTAAGAGAAATTCCTGCTTCAGTGGAACTTTTCTCATTGCCCTTCATCTTGTCTTCATGACGTTGAGCTTTCCCAACGAGTTCTTCTAAGGGGAGTTCCCTGATTGTTGGAGTCTGAAGCATGATGTCTTGTGTAACAGCAAATTTAGAGTTCAATCCATTGATGAAAACCATGGATTTTGACCATTCTTCAAGCTTGACTCCACATGCTCGAAGTTTGTTGCATAGGATCTCTAGACGACCGTGATAAGCAGACACATTTTCTGTTTCCAGCATCTTGAACCTGTGATATTCTCCTTGTAGATCAAATTTTCTGCTATTTTGGAGATCTTCACTTCCCAAGTTGAAAGTCTCAAGTGCTTTCCACATATCTTTGGCGTTGTCGATTCCCATGACTTTGTCTTGATCAACTTTAGAGAGAGCATTCAGGATATATTGTCTAGCTTTTGCATTTTTCTCTTGTTGAGAGAATTGTTCCGTGGTCCAGCGTTTGAAGTCTAACTCGGTTTTTTTGTCGGCTGGATCCAGAGGGACTTCGAAGTTACCGTGCTCAACAATCTTCCAAAATAACATGTCATTGGTTTGGAAGAAACCAATCATTTGTTCCTTCCACCATTGGAATTGACCGGGTTTCAACAGGTATGGCTTGTTTGTTGAAATACCTAATTCTTGTTCGTTTGGACGAGACATGTTGACAACCTGCGAGTAACACACAATCTAGAGCTCTGGCTCTGATACCAATTGTAGGATATGTATGTTAGTATCAAGGGAACTGTGACAAAGAGTTGTCCAGTTCCTAGGCACAGCGGAAGTAATATAACAAGTTATCAACACGATTACTTTAGGTGGAAACCCTAGATAACGAAATAATTATCTTTGGATGAAAACCACCCCTCTTTCGAGGATTTGAAAGGTCTACTTGTATATTCAATCAGTGAGTTTAGAGATGAACGAGATTACAAACTTATTGCTAAGTACTAACCTAGTTCCTATCAGAAACTCTCGGATGAGAATACCAGTGAACTTACTTGATGTTCTTTATACAAGAACACACTTCTTCTTCTCTTAGGCTGATGCACTTCAAACTTAGTCAAAATACATGAACCCTAAGAACATAGAGGCGACCATATATATAGGGAATTAGTTCGGCGTATAAAGATATTCTAGGGAATATATTATATGTCGTACTTATTTCCTAATATGTGATCGAAGCTATGCGTTTCAAGTTAACTTAAATTAACTCAATAGTTACCATAAATTACAAAGACCGAATTACAACCAACTCTAGCAATATCCTAACAAGGAAAAGATCTTCTACAAGTGAATTATTTTGTTATCTAAGCGTTTATTTTCAAGTGAATTATTTTGATTAGCAATGGTATAATACCAATTGGCTGAATTTGAAGTAGTGAGTAAGTGATTGCCATTGGTATAAAGTTTCGGTCCTACCAAAGCATATTTTGTGAAGTATAGATCTAGCAAAAATAACCGTTTAGGAAAGAACGTTAGAATACGCAAACTGCAAACACATGCCAAGTAGTATATGTGCATGTATGTGAAAATGTGTGTTTGACAAACTAAGAAAAACGGTGATACATTAACAACGTGCCTACATTAAGTCAAGAAGTGTCAAGAGCCAGTCAAGAAGTGGCACGAAAGTGGACATCTAGCTATAGCTCCACCGACTAAATATAATATAAGTACATCTTCAACCACATTTTAATGAAGTCAATTCTCATCCCTTCCGTGGATTCTCAACGAGACACATCAAAATCTCCCACAACCCTAATCTCATCACTTGAAATAGATTCAAGGAATGACTATCCTCTATACAAATACCGGGGATTTTGGTACCTTAAGATATTAATAGGAGTCCTCAAATTCAAAGAGTTAGACCCTTCTGAATTCAATCTCTCCCCTTCTGATATCATCATATGTAGTAGTTTGAAAACCGGCACAACTTGGTTAAAAGCCCTAGCTTTCTCCATTTCAACCCGAACCCGATTTGACCTGTTTTCGGAAAATCACCCTCTTTTCACCTCTACCCCACATGGCTTGATCCCGTTCATAGAGACGAACATTGCTCAAAACAAAACACCCCGAGATCCGGATATTTCCTTAATGTCAACCCATATGCCCTACTCGGCTGTTGGGATTAATTGATATTTTCGAGTCTAAGTAATGGGCCAAGCCCATAGATGATGGCCCAACAAGAGAAAAGTGGAGGAGTTCCGGAATTCTCTAGAGTTGAGGAGTTGTTTCTTGAAGACTACTTGGTGGAGAATTCTAGGCTAATGGATAAGTATGGAGTAATCTAGAATTATACACATTGATATAGGTAGTAGATAGTTCTAGATTAAGTGAGCAAGTATTAGGAGTTTCCTATAAATATGCTTGTGTAGTTGCCATGTAAATCTATCGAGCAAAGCAAGAAGAGTGAGAAGTGTGTGCTCGTGTGGTGGTGTGAGGTGAAGTTGTAGTGTGTGAGGGTGTCCCATAAAATAAAGAGTGTCGTGAACTACTCGTATAATTCCTCTTGTATATTCATATATAATACAAAGTCTCTTCCGCAATATCGCGTCTTTGTTTCGGTGGGTGTCGGTGAGTATACGAGAGTCCTGGGAGGTGGTCGATTTCCTAACATCGGCCTTACCTGACCATATACATTTGTCTGGGTGCAAGATTGTTTACATCTGCAGAAACCCTAAGGATGTTTTCGTTTTGATGTGGCATTTCATGCAAAAGGTAGGTCATCAAGTTGAAGATCCATTGCCTTTGGAAAAGGCGTTTGATCTTTTCTGTGAAGGGGTTTCTGTAACTGGACCCTACTAGGATCATGTGCTGGAATATTGGAAGGCGAGCTTGGATCATCCTGAAAAGATCCTTTTCTTGAAGTACGAGGATATGATGAATGATGCCGAGTTGCATGTTAAGAACTTGGCAGAGTTCATGGGGTATCCATTCTCGAATGAAGAAGAAAAGGAAGGTGTGGTTAAGAGGACGTTAGAGATGTGTGGATTCGAGAGTTTGAGTAACTTAGAGGTGAACAAAAACGGAAAGTATTTGGACCTCAAGGAGCGGAGTGGAAATGAAGATGTAAGTGTTGCAAAATCGGCGTTTTTTAGGAAAGGTAAGGTGAATGATTGGAGAAATTACTTGAATGGAGATATGGCGACGAAACTTGATCGGATCACCATTGAGAAGCTTGGTGATTGTGGATTAATATTGTAAGGTGTCGAACTAAGTTAAAAGTTGATCATGTAGATCAACTGCGGTTCTAAATAAGTTATTTCTATCATGATTTTAATAAATAAAAGTTAAGGGTTGAATGTTGTATTTGAGTTGCTTTTCTTGTATGTGTTTTTTTCTCAAGTTGATTATTGTTCATCAGTTTGAAGTCACTCTCGTAATTTCCTCGTTCTTCTCGTGAATTCAACTGAGGAGTAGCATTGAGAGTTTGAGCAACTTGGAGGTGAATAAGAGCGGATAACTATAAAATTCAATGGAGTTTCACCCTAAAATTAATTGACAATAAATAAAGTAATTCAAAAGATTATAAATTAGCCTTATTTAGTCTTTAACTTTTGATGTGGGATATTATTCTTAACAATATTTTCGATAATTAGGCGAAATGAAAAATATTTTTAGATTGAGTAAATACTCTAATGATTAGGTAGTTGGTGGCACTTAGAATGTTAAAGTAATGTAGCAATAAGACAAATGCGATGGTTGATAGAGTAAATACTTTAATGATTAGGTAGTCAGTGGGCAATGATAGAGTAAATGCAATCATGTGGACAGTGATTTCACCAATTTTACCCGCCATATCGTTGCTTAAATTGTTATGCCAATTGCCAAACTTCACCTTTTCTGAAAAACCTATCGTGGTTAAAGACTAGTAAACCTCAACATAGAACGAGTTATCCCGCTCTTTTTTTTTTTTTTTTTTGTCAAAGAGAGACGGCATTCTCAACGGTGTATTAACTAAAATAAAATACACAGAAACAAAACGGGGTAGCTCTCCCCGTAAAGTCGTCTGAAATAAACATCAAATTACCCACAGGTGGGCACGACAAAAAATGGAAACCAAGCGGAAAGGAAAGTGCAAAAGAGGCTAAGTAGTCGGCTATCATGTTCGCCTCCCAGAAGGTGTGACGAAGCTGGATGAGCCAGTCCCTTACGAAGGAGGCCTACACACCGGGATGTGAGGCGAGAGAGTGGGTGGTGGTTGTTGATGGGAGACTGCAGAAGGTGGATGGCGAGACTCGATTCGGATTCCAGTTGCACTTTGCGAAACCCCAGCTCCCAAGCGAGCTTGAGACCATGAAAAATTCCCCAAAGTTCCGCCATAGGAACCGTACATTGACCAATGTTGTGTACAAAACCTCCAACCCATTGGCCATTCGCGTCTCGAATAACACCCCCAGCCGAGGCAAGCTTGTCGATGGAAAGGGCTCCATCTGTATTCACTTTCACAAACTCCCCCAAAGGAGGGCTCCAGAAGATAAGGCGTTCCTGCTTCAGTCTAGGATCACTGACCAGTCTACTGTCCCACGCTTGAACATACGAGAGAGCACATTGGGACATGAAGCCCCCTTTGTTCCCCTTGAAACTATCATTACCAAAAAACCCGATCATTCCGCCATTTCCAAAGCCACAAACAAGCATCACCTCCGTCAAAACTAAACATTTCAACAATCCTCGCGGCAATGTCTTCTTTCCCTTTGGGTTTTATTTTGAATGTTCCGTCTGATAGATTCTTTGTTACTTTTAGATGATGCACATGACGTTGTGTTACCTCGTTTTCTTGTTTTGTAATTGCTCTTTGTTATGAAGTTTTCAGAGCTTGTCTCCCTCATAAGTTTTCGGAGCACTTTCTAACGCAACCTGACATAAATTCTCATTTCATTAAAACAATATTAAACTGTAATTTCGCTTGCAGTCTGTCGGATAACTATATCAAAACGTTTATGCCACTTCTTTTAGCTTCGAGCTTATACGAGTCTCACCGAAATTTTTTAAGATCATCTCCGATGGTTAGAAGCGGTCATACTAGCAGTAGGTGACACTTAATTCTTGCCTTATTAAAAAAAACCGTTAGGGAAAAAAAAATTGGTCTGGTCAATTGTTCGGGTCGGTATAATCTTCGGAGAAATATTCTTGGTCAAATACTTTCCCGTTGAACTCAGAATAAAGTATCGTTAGGCACTAAGCTAGTTAGCGGCATCTCTATTCTCAAATCTTATCCTTGCCCAACAATTTTCCGTATGATTTAGCAGTGATGCACGCTATCCCTCGTCCAACACCGTTTCCGATCAACGACGATAAGAAACAAAGGCACACCTGTAAACTCTCCACAGATTCGATTTGTCAGTTGCACTCTGGTTTCAGTATCACCAAACAATGATTTCTAGTCGTTGCGGAGATGCATCTCGCTCGTTCAGTAGTAGACATCAGCCATCGCATTTGTCTTCAAACCCTAGACGTCCAATCACTCGCCACCCACTACGCCGCCCAACTTCATATATGCCGTCGGCAACTGCCCACCTCCTATTTTCTCGCTCGGACCGTCCATGCCCACATGATTGTATCTGGGTTCAAGCCCAGGGCACCTATACTCAACACCCTAGTCGGACTGTATGTCAAATTCAACAAGTTAAGTTATGCCCAGAACCTGTTCGACGAAATTCCCCAACCAGATGTCGTGGCGAGGACAACTATGATTGCTGCAAACAGTTCGCGGGGGAATTTGAAGCAGGCGAGGGAGGTTTTTGATCAAACTCCGATGCGTATGAGGGATGTTGTGTGTTATAATGCTTTGATCAGTGGGTATGCTAGGAATGGTGATGGACATGGTGCTGTTGGGGTGTTTAGAGATATGGTGCAGTGTAATTTCAAACCGGATAATTTCACATTGTCTTCTTTACTTAGTGCTTTGAGGCTTATAGCTGAGGGTGAAAGAGAGTGTCAACAGCTGCACTCTCTTGTTTTGAAATCAGGAACTGGGTGCTGTACTTCAGTTTTGAATGCCCTGTTGTCACTTTATGTTACATGTGCTTCTTCTCCAATTGTTTCATCTGCCTCTTTGTTGGAGGGAGCTAGGAGGCTGTTTGATGAGATGCCGGAAAAAGACGAGCTAACTTGGACTACGATGATCACAGGGTTAGTGAGAAACAATGACTTAAATTCAGCATTCGAGGTGTTCAGTTTGATGAGTGACAAACTGACTGTAGTTTGGAATGCTATGATTTCAGGTTATGTACACCATGGATTTTATTCTCAAGCAATGGCTTTGTGTAGAAGAATGTGCCTAACAGGAATTCAATTGGATGAATTTACTTATACCAGTGTTCTTAGTACTTGTGCTGAGACAAAGCTCTTCACTCATGGAAAATCCGTACATGCATACATAATCCGAAAAGGCGATAAATACGAATCTCATGCTTCATCATCCATTAACAACGGATTAGTGACCTTATATTGCAAATGCGGAGAAGTTAATAAGGCAAGGCATATATTTGATGAAATGCCTGTAAGAGATTTAGTTTCATGGAACGCAGTATTATCGGGCTACATGAATGTCGGTTGCTTTATTGAAGCCAAGCAGCTATTTACTGAAATGCCAGAGAAGAATCTCTTGACATGGACACTTATGGTATCATCTCTTGCTCAAAATGGATGTGGTGAAGAAGCACTTAAATTGCTAAATCAGATGAAAGTAGAGGGTTTTGAGCCCTGTGATTATACATTTGCTGGTGCAGTCACTGCTTGCTCGTCCTTAGGAGCGTTGGAGCACGGGAGACAACTCCATGGTCAGATTGTTCGGTTTGGATACGAATCGAGCCTCTCAGCAGGAAACGCTCTCATAACTATGTACTCAAGATGCGGTGTTGTCGAATCTGCTCGGTGCCTGTTTCTCACGATGCCATTTGTTGATTCCATTTCATGGAACGCCATGATTGCAGGATTAGGACAACATGGACATGGAAATGAGGCATTAGAGCTCTTTGAAATGATGCTTGAAGAAAATATTTCACCTGACCGAATTACGTTCCTAACCGTCCTCACCGCGTGTAGCCATGCTGGGTTGGTAAAACAAGGTCAAATTTACTTCAACTCCATGTATTCTTCTTATGGAATTACCCCAGGAGAAGACCATTATGCTCGTATGACTGATTTACTGTGTCGTGCTGGTAAATTCTCAGAAGCAAACGAATTGATTAAAAGCATGCCGTTTGAAACAGGCGCACCTGTTTGGGAAGCGTTTCTTGCTGGCTGCAAAATTCATGGGAACTTGGAACTCGGGATTGAAGCAGGGGAGCGGCTATTAGAGCTGATCCCTAAACACGATGGAACATACGTGCTTTTGTCCAACATGTATGCAGATGCAGGACAATGGGATGATGTGGCAAGAGTAAGGAAAATGATGAGAGACCGAGGGGTAAAAAAGGAACCAGGCTGTAGTTGGATCGAGGTCGATAGCAACGTTCACGTGTTCTTGGTGGATGACGCGGTCCATCCAGAAGTGAAAGCGGTTTATGATTATATTCAGGAATTAGGGCTTAAGATTAGGGAACTTGGGTATGTTCCTCAGACGAAGTATGTGAGGCATAATGTGGAGTTAGATCAAAAGGAGTATAGTTTGTCTACACACAGTGAGAAGCTTGCTGTTGCTTATGGACTTTTGAAATTACCAGCAGGAGCCACAATTAGGGTTTTCAAGAATCTTAGGATATGTGGAGACTGTCATAACGCGATTAAGCTGATTTCGAAGGTGGTTCAGAGAGAGATTATTGTTAGGGATGGAAAAAGGTTTCACCATTTTAAGGATGGAAGCTGTTCTTGTGGAGATTATTGGTGAATGTTGAGATCACTGCAAAATTTATGTTAGAATGGCTCATGTTATTAGTAGAAGAAGCAGTTTTGCCCTTCTTTGCATTATTTGTTTTCCAAAAATTCATTAGTTTTGACGGGAAAAATTGGATGCTGTATCAATTTAAGGTAAGCAGCTGAATTGTCTCCATCACTCCATGCCAAGGAATCTAGTTCTTCAAAAGAAATTCCGGTTTTAAAAGAAGACAAATATATACATCCATTCCAACAAATATATATCTCATGGTCACGGAATGTCAGGTTTATAAAATCGTGTATATAAACTGTAGATAGTTTGATAGTTAGGCCATTCGATCAATCGGATCTAATTGATCGATATATAGTAGTGACTTTGTGGGTGGAAATCCCCTACTAATCATTCGAAAAAAATTCATCAAAAAATGAAATGGCCGACATAAGTCAAATTATTTGGTGAGTGTAACAATAATTAAAAGTATACCTAATTAATTCATAAACAAGATTGATAATCAACCACCGATGGTGATTGGTGACTGGCGTTAAGGAGTACTCCCTCCGTCCCATAATATAATTCCTCTTTCACTTTTCACATTTGTCGAGACACGTTTTGTATCGTTAATATCTCTAACTATATGTTAATAAAAAATTCTAAAATTTTGATATGTTAAAGTACTCATTAAGACGAATCAAACAAGACCCCATATGAATATGTTTGTTTTTACATATTAAAAGTTGTACGACAAAATGTGTTAGAAGGTGAATAGTGTCAAAAATGAAAGAGGAATTATATACCGGGACGGAGGGAGTACTACGTTAAGGAATTCCATAACTAATTTAACATAAATCGTGCAGACATGAATATATATTAAGTGAAAATGTGTATTTTACAATATAGTCGGATTATATGGTTCACCAAATATATCTGAAGGGCCCCGACGATATCTTATCAAATTTATACAAGTAATCATGTCAATGGCAACATCTTCCAATATCTCCATCCAAAGTCCAAAAACCAACAATGGCTTCTTCTCAAGTAGTGCAAGATCAAAAAAGCCACTTAACCAAAGGACAGCTTTACGTGATAGAAGGAATGAGCTTAGCAAAATCACTAAATCCATCCGAATTACCACTTTCTCCCTCCGATACAATCATTTGTAGCAGCCCTAAGAGTGGCACAACTTGGTTGAAATCCTTAGTTTTCTCCATCGTAACTCGTACCCGATTCGACGTCTTTTCCGAAAACCACCCTATACTCGCCTCGGTTTCACACGATCTTGTCCCTTTCATAGAGATCGAAATTGCTCACAGATGCATCTCTAGAGATCCCGAGCTTCCCTTGTTATCCACCCACATGCCTTTTTCTGGCTTGCCAGATACAATTCTTGATTCTGGATGCAAGATTGTGGATGCAAGATTGTGTACATTTGCAGGAACCCTAAGGATGTGTTTGTTTCGTACTGGCACTTTTCAGAAAAGATTTTGCACAGAACCGTGTCTATGGAGGAGTCTTTTGACCTTTTTTGTAAGGGGAAAGACCCGGTTTTTGGGAGCTATTGGGACCATGTTTTAGGGTATTGGAAGGCGAGGTTGGAAGATCCTAAGAGGATAATGTTTTTGAAGTACGAGGATATGATGGGAGACCCGATCTCGAATGTTGAGAGGCTAGCAGAGTTTATAGGTTATGGTTTCTCCAATGATGAGAGGGAATCGGATGTGGTTGAAAGGATCGTGGAGATGTGCAGCTTTGAAAATTTGAGTAAGTTGGAGGTGAACAAAAGCGGGAAACATCGGGGGAACATGTTGAACTCCGTCTTCTTCAGAAAGGCCAAGGTTGGGGATTGGACGAACTATTTGACGCCGGCAATGGCTAATAAGATCGATGAGATCACCATTCAAAAGCTTGCTAGTTTTGGATTAGCCTTGTAATTCATGTGTTTCTTCAATTCCGTATGTATGTTATGGTTTGTATTTAACCATCAGTTGTTTCGCAAAGTCTTATTTGTGTTGCATATTCGGATTGGGAATCCTGTTCTAAATGAGACTGAAGATAACTCTCTATTCTTCATTTTCGTTTTCATTGTTGAACACACAATCAGCCACTCTGACAGGTCGGCTTCGACCGTCATGGGCGGTTCAAGCTTTACAGTGGACGGTCTGCGAAAACAGGAGCTATTTATTTAGCAATTTTACACAGCACAAGTATATAAGAAAGATAAATTCAACAGACTAAAAGGAGAACATCTACCATAGTTGCAGGAAACCATCTTCATCTATTGCATACCATACTGAGTGGATAACCCTCAGCGATAGCCTTCTTCATGATTTCTCTCTACGGAGGAGACAATAAAGAAAAGAAACGTCATTCTTTGAAATTTACACTAGTCATGATTCAAAGTTTACAGCACAACTAGTACAGTTCCCAAGTGTGGAGTATTCATTTACTATGAAGTATATACATGAACTGAATACCAATCTGAAAGAGAAAATGTAAGCTTTAGAGTAATATGAAGTTAATTTCTACTATATTTCTAGTAAAGCTACCTATAAATTTACGGAAAGTATATGCATATACTTCATACTAAAAGTTATAAATCACTAAAAACAATAACTAGGTCATTTATGCATTGAACATATACCTGGATTGCAGTTGTCACCATCCCTGGACCTCCCTGCTTGTTTCAAAAGAAAGAGATGGGAAAAAACAAATGGAAGATCAACTTTCGTTTTGTACTCAACGGACAACTAATCACATACTAACATACCTTAAATTGTTTCTTTTCCCATGATACATCCCTCCATGAAGTCAGTTGCTTTGATGACCAAACTGTTGGGGCTTTAATAGCTTCCACATGTTGTACAAGTCTAAGGCTATCTGCAATCAGTAATGGATAACACAGCTTATGTACAAATGAAGGGGAGAAAAATCTATACTTCCTTTGGCTAGTAAATTATCTCTTAAGAGTTTATGTAATATTTGTAACTGAGAGCAAAATATAATTAAGACAATACATGGGAGTATGTAATTGCAGCTACTGTATGTGTGCATATATGATATATCTAAGGGAACACTTCTTCTAGTGCTAGTAATTGATAAATTGTTGATTTAAAACATAAAAATGTAGCAGAAATAACATACCAAACTGCAAATTGTTGATACATTGTTGATTTAATACTCACTCTGTACTGCAGTACAGAGTGAGTATTAGAATTTTTAGGGAGACCAAGAAGTAGTCCACTTACTTGTGATGAATGCCTCTCTCCAAGTCTCACGTTTTGACCAAGAAGGAGATATTTCTCGAACAGTAATTCCCATGTTCAGGCAGGTTCTAAGAGAAAGATCAAGCACATAACAAAGTAAGCTAAACTCTTCAATATCTTCACAATAATCAAACCATATGTCAATGTTCATGAACTGCTTACTCGATCACTAATTGGCGTATAACCCCCGGAAGAACGCCATCATTTACAGGTGTTGTTTGAACTTCATACGAGCTCAAGCATCCATCATCCAATCGAGAAGTCTCCTTGGCTTCACATTTATCCTATATTCAACACGGAGTACAATGAATGATGCTAAAAAAACACAGCCACACTTGTACCCCCTCATTACAACAGGTAGATAATTTAAGTAGGAATCCAGGAAAAATGTATTGGCGGTTCAAGCATAACAGCGTTGTCTTTGTTGATATTTCAATCTCATTGCGGATGAGAAATATGATTTAAACTACACAAGTACCACCCAGATCTTAAAATCTTGACACCTTCAGTGATCAGTCACAGAGTCATTCAGCTGACTTTGTTGTGCACTACTCTACTCTGATATATGCAGTGTACTTCAATGAGTAGTGCACAAATCAGATCTCTCTTATCACTTCTCAAGCAGATTGAGTAGTGCACATGAATGAAGTAAGAAAAAGTAAGATGGTCATCATCATGAAACAAGCTGATGAATCAGTATATAGTTCTCACCTTCAAACAGACGGCGTAGAAATTAGTGACAGTTCCTTCAAGTATTCTATCACCATCCTCCGACAACAATAACTCAGTCGCCGAAGAAGGCTTCATATTCTCCAGCGACTTCCTTTGCCTGACCTAAAATTCAATAAGATGACAGACTAGAAATCGAAAGGAGCAACTCGAATTGGAAAACCTAACCTCGCCCAATCGGAGTACTTAGCCATAGCGAAATCCCTCTTTCCACGAACGACAGCCAATCGAGCCCAATTCGCATCCTCGTGAAAAAGCGGAGGGGAATAGATTCCGATATGAAGAAACACATCGAAACCCCGATCCAATCTTTGGGGATTCCCTGCAACGAGAGCCGTAATAGCAAGTTCGGAATTGAGGCGTTTGGCCTCCTCCATGGCGAGTGGCAAGGCGATGGCGAGGGAGGAATGAAAACGAGAGCGGATGATATGGTCGAAATCGAAATCGATTGATAAGGATAAGGTTTGAGCGAGGGTGGAGGATCCGGATGGAAAGAGGAGATCGGGATTGGATCGGAGAAGAGTGTGGAGAGAGTGGGAGAGGCGACGGAGATGGCGGTCCCAGAAGAGGAGAGTTTGGGATTGGGTGCGAGTTGTGGTGTAAGCTCCTCGATGATTCTCCAGGAAAGTGGAGACTGGTGGCGTTTCCTCAGGGGGGAATATCACGCCGTTGCCCACCGCCAATCTTGACATTCTTACCACAAATCACAAACCCTAGATTTCCTATCTAAGGTATTTCTTCTGGTTATGCGAGGGAAACAAACACCAGCTTGTTGTTTGATGAAATGCCTCAAAAGAGGAATCTGCTGATTGTTTCAAATTCCTGAAATGCTAGACTATGCAGGGTTACTTATTAGTCTCAATTCCCAGAATGATATGATGTCATAATGGAATGTTATGGACCAGTAATTCAAACTGATTTGGGGAATTCATATCATGATTGAAGCTTTAAATTGGAACTGAATTTTATGCTGAAGCTTCATGCTTTTGTTTGGCTAGTGAGTTCAACTTGAACTGATGCTACAAGTCATGGTCAGCTTATCATTTTATTGTTTGGGATTATGATTGTGTCCAAAAAAAATCAGTATTTCTATGAATGAGGAAAGACTTTATCCAATGTGACATTTGGGATTTCTTGTCTCATCAGGGTGCAAATAAAGACTCTTTTGCAAGATAAATAGCAGATTTTGCTTGGGCGCTTATAGACGACTTTTCATGAGAGGCATTGAATCACTAGGGATGAGAGTGAAAGTTTTTCTTGAGAGTATTTGCCCCCTCACTGAAGATCCGAAAAGTTTTTAATTGAAATTGCAAGTGGTATTGAAGTGGGTATAGTGATTGTAGTGGCATTTTGTTGATTTGTGATGCATTATAGGCTATAGTGAACTAAACTACAGGAAAATAAGTGAAACGCTCTAGTTGCTTATGTTGGAACTGAATTTCGACTGAACTTCCGGGCACTTTTCCGGTGGGCTGAGGTCACCGGTTGTGCCGGATTATGGGAGCGCTGGCTTCGTCTCCGCGAGCACTACGCCGTAGTGTACTCACACGTCGAAATCGGGTTCCGTTTGAATGAGAAATGAGGGCTCAAAGATGGTTGTTTGTCTAAGTGAAAGTGACATTTTTGAGCTGAATATATGTGGGGTTTTGTCCCACATAGAAAATTGGGTGAGGAAGTTGAAGGGTTTATATAACCCAAACCCCCTACCCTTGGTAAGACCTTGGGAGAGGTATGGAGAGAGGACCCGGGGGGCCCTCGCGCGGAGAGTTCCGGTTCTCATTCTCTGACATCCGAAAAATCACAGCAATCTCCATCTCCTCTTCTCTTCTTCTCTGAGAGTACAACACAGTAACTGATTCGTTGGCTTCTGATTTTGATTGTGCAAACCAGAAGAGCTCGCAGTTGTATCCTGGGATTCTCAACGCCGGTAACCGTCACATATACGGGGCGTTACAGAATTAAGGACAGAGATTATCTCTCTTCTCTGCAGAACAATTTCGTGACAGATCTTCGGTATAATTCTTCTTAATTCTGTTCTTTTATTTATTCACTTTACAGATTGTTCAAATCGCGGATTACAGGTCCTACAGCTTATAATTTACTCCTATTCCTTTAGTTTCGGATTTGGCCATTGCAATTTGTGCTTTTTATCATTTATTGGTTAGCTTTTAAACAAAACAAGGCATTAGTTACCCTCTTCAAAAACTGCAATAGGATGCAAGTGTTTGGTTATTTCAGGTTGCATGAAATGCAATGTTCAAGAGACAGGAGCAAAGCAGCATGGAAGATCATTGATGAGGTCTAAAATCCCGTATCAGTATATATAACTGAGGTTTTGAACTTAGAATTCTAAGAGTTGAACCATTTGGCCAGTGTCAAGTTCAAGCCCTCGTCTTCCGACGTAATCATATGTAGCAAACCTAAGAGCGGAACCACTTGGCCAATGGTTGAGCCATGAATCAATTTAAGGAGGGGCTGCGTTTTTCTTCTACCACAAATCACATAATATTGTCTTTTTCTACATATATATACGAGAGTAAACACTTGTGAGTTGTTTTTGTTTTCACTAAACTTAACGTTGTTGCGTGTTAGTCTTCTATTTGATCATGTCTTGGACACTGAGTCATTCAAGGGCGACCACTGAAGTGTTGAGCATCTTACACCGAGTCATTCAAGGGCGACCACTGAAGTGATGAGCATGTTCAAACATTTTTCTGACTCGCTTGCAGCCGTGAGCAACTAGATAACGTCGATGAAAACTCGCCTACCCCCTTCCCTGTGGATCCACGAGCATGTTAGAGCTTCCCGAGACGCTCCAAGAGCGACATTGCCAAATCTCATCTTCGCTTGATCGAGTCTCCCCGTGACCACACTCCTAGAGGACACCATCTTAAGCCTGCCTTGGGGTGCTAAAGTCAAGCTTCAAGAGAGTGATTTCCTATCCTCAGCTCTTTTATACATCGTCCTTTCGATCAAAATGAAGTTGAAGGGGAGTTTCGAACTCCTCCCCTTTTAAACTCACACTCCAGCCATTACCAACTCATATAAATTGATCTGTGTCTAATCTTACAATCTTTTTGTATATAATCATATTATTCATTCAACAATGTATGACCAGAGTTGAGGGGGACATGTAGGGTTTTAGATGCTAAAAGCGGAATTTCAGGAAACGTTTTCCTAACATCTAACCAAGGATCTCATGCATAAACTAAATAGATCGTATATAGGAAAAAATAAATATCTCTTGATGCGTGTTTGAATCTCGTTGGAATGGAGAGATTAGAGCCCCAAGTGTGACTCCTCTAATTAGTCCACACGAGCAATAAACTGGATCATCTTTAAGTCTCTTCTGCTAGACCGAACAACTCAAAAGTACAACCTTGGAACGAGGGAGAAGATACACACATGCAAAGAGAAGAACTTGTTCTCTTGGTTTTAAAACATACATCCAACGAATTGTCTCACAATTCTATATATCTCTAAATCTGCATCATGTCTTTATATATGCCGTATCTACATATCAATTATATGCCTCTCCTTAATCTTTTATTAAGTAGCCGTATGATATCTTTTATATCCTCCGTATATGTATATAGATTAGATATATATGTATTTTTTTAATCTCGCATTAAGTAGTAGCCATATATATTTGGTATATAAGATCTTCCAACTTCTTGAAATATATATCTAATATATATATTATCTTGTACCATATATCTCTCAAGAAATATTTCCTTCTATCATTAAGTAATAGATAACTATTATCTTTTACTTGATAGACAATCTATCTCTTTAATTCTCCCAAGTACTTCAAATCCAATAGGCTTACCGGGCCTGAGGATTCACTTGATCCAGTTCATAAACTCTAAGTGTGTGACCTCATAGGACCCAGTTATTCTAGCCATGAGCTTAACATGATTAATCTCATAAGTCGTATTGGCCACTAGCAATAGCATGCGACTCCTAAAATATCTGGATTATTAATCTCCATAAATAGTCTTATTTCATAATTAGTAATTGCATCTTTGATTAAAGGACACAATTCCTTCAGGACATGCACTTGCCTCAATGGATTAAGGCATTAGCATTCGTAATTATATGATCTCTACTCCTAAAAACACCTACATATGCCTTATTAGTCATTACCCAAATTGTTTCTCGATTATGAGTGCAAGATTTGTTTACATTTGTAGCTAAAGATCGATGCATTAGTTTCGTTTGGCTTCACATGTCAAGATGTGGGGAATGTGTGAATTGTCCTTCTCGAAGATCGAACTAGGAGGGAAAAGGAGGTGTAGTTACAATTAATGTCTTTAATTGCATTAAATCCTAAATTCTATGCAATGTACCATGTTGCATTTGGTCTTTGACCAAAAAAATAATAATCAAGTTACATTTGAATGTCAAGGTAATGATTTACACTTGTGTGAATAATTATTAGTGATCAGTTACATACCTATTTGATCAGTTACATTAGAGATGGCTCCCGGTCCGGTCCGGTCCGGTTCCGGTTCGGAACCGGCGGTTCCGGTCCTCCGGAATCCGGAACCGGAACCGGTTTAAACCGGAACCGGAACCGGCGGTTCCGGTTCGGAACCGGTTTAAACCGGTTCCACCGGTTCCACCGGTTCCGGTTCCGGTTCCGGTCCGGTCCGGTTCAATCCAGTTCCGGTCCGGTTCCGGTCCGGTTCCGGTCCGGTTCCGGTCCGGTTCCGGTTCATACCGGTTCGGACCGGTTTTTAAAAAAAAATAATTTTTTTTAAAAAATAAATAAAAAAATATAAAAATAATTTTTAAACTTAAAAAAACGCTATTAAAAAAGAATGTTTTGTCATTGTTTTTAAGTTTAAAAATTATGTTTAAAAAACTTAAAAAAAATGATTATAAAAAAACGCTATTAAAAAAGAATGTTTTGTCATTGTTTTTAAGTTTAAAAATTATGTTTAAAAAACTTAAAAAAAATGATTATAAAAAAACGCTATTAAAAAGAATGTTTTGTAAAACATTCTTTTTAATAGCGTTTTTTTATAATCATTTTTTTTAAGTTTTTTAAATTAAATATGAAGGAACAAAAAAATTAAAAAAAATTGGGCTTGCACTTAACAGTGACTTACTTGTTAAGTTGCCTACGTATCCTCTCGGGTTAGAGGAATCAAAGCCCACGTAGTTCTTTACCTTTTTTCAAAACCCGTTACCTAAGTCGAATCTTCGGCGGATGAATCGGTGCGTATCGTAGTAGAATCTCCAATCCACTCGTCTTCCGATGACTCGTTAATGTTACGTTGTTGCCTCATTGCGGCTCTCTTCCAATCGCAAACACAACATTGCGCCTCCAATGACTCCGGTGCCAAATTTGATCTCTTCCTCGTTAAAGTGTTGCCTCCTGCACTAAAAGTTTGTTCCACCGCCACGGTTGAAGCGGGGACGGCAAGAACTTGAGCCGCAATCTTCGCAAGCGTTGGAAACATGCTCCTATGATCCTCCCACCACTTCAAAACATCTAAAGCTTCACAACTAACAAACTCAAAGTTGGTGTTAAGATAGTTATCAATTTCCGCATTCGTGTTTGTAACTCTTGGTCTTTTACTAAAATACTTAGCTCCAAAGGTCCCCAAGCTACTAGAGCTCGAAGAAGCCGGAGGTAATTGTGAAGGAGTCGGAGAATCCGAAAAATGAGTAAATAAAGTTTCAATGTATGTTCTAGTTCTAGAAACCATACCTAAAATATCCTCTAGTTCACCGTCGGCTAAAATATATCCATAATAGTCATCTAAAAGAGCGTGTAAAACTCCTAATTTAAGTCTAGGATCTAAAACACAAGCAACAAGAAAACAATCGGGAATATATCTATAGTATTGCAACCACTTACTCCTCATGCTTGCAACGGATTCCTCAATGCCGGGAATTTTAGCTCCCTCACTTAAACCAGCCATAACATTACAAGCTTCCAAGACAAAAACATTACTACTTGGTATATAAACATGACTAAATCTCTTTGTTGCATCACTAAAACATTTTAAAAACGTTGCAATACTTTGACATATTTCCCAACCTGATTCGCTAAAATAGAAAGTAGAGCCAGAAAGGTTTTGAGAAACAAAAGACGTTAAAACTTGTCTATATTCTATACATTCACATAGTAATATGTAAGTAGAGTTCCATCGGGTACCCACATCTTTTGAAAAACGTTTTGGGTGCACCCCGTTAGTTTTACAAAAGGTCATCCAATCTCTTGTAACTTTAGGATGCCCCCAAATATACTTAATAACGTTCTTAATTGGATCAAAATGATAACTCATAGCACGTAAACCATCTTGAACACATAAGTTTAAAATATGACAAGCACATCGAATATGAAAAAATCTCCCACCAAATAAAGGTTGACACATTTCTTGTAAATCTCTAATAGATGCGGTGTTAGCAGATGCATTGTCGAATCCAATTGAAAAAACTCTATTAAGTAGTCTATATTCTTCTAAAATTGTACGAATCATCATAGCAATATTTTGTGCGGTATGTGAATCATCAAAGACTCTAAATGCCAATAAACGTTTTTGCATTGTAAAATGATGATCTACAAAATGACATGTAACACCCATGTAAGAATGGGTTTGAGTATTATCACTCCATATATCACTACAAATAGAAACATTCATATCATTTTGCGAAAAATAAGAAACTAATTCGTGCTTGTGTCTTTTATAAGCCTTAATTACGTTTTTCTTAATCACTTTCCTAGATACGGATTTAAAAGCGGGTTGTGTATGCTCTTTAATATACTCATTAAATCCTACATTTTTACTAAATCGAAATGCTAAATGATCAACACAAATAGCTTCGGCTAATGCTACACTATTAGCTTCATGATCAAAACGAAATAAAGGGTTACCGCTAGTAGAAGATGCAAATCCGCCGGAAATTTGCGTTTGTCCCCCTAGCATTCCCATCTCGGCGACGTGTCTGTGCTCCATGTGTCGTTGAAGGGTTCCATATCCTCCACTTTTCTTCCATTGGAATGTCGCCTCGCAAAAGTTACAAGAAACAATAATTAGTCCGGGATCATAATCCTCGGCCTCGAGTTCCTCGATACCGGGTTCTAATTTAGTAAACCACTTTGTAAAAACAGGAGATGTTAGTTTCCGGGATTGGTTCCCGAAGGACCCGGGAACGGTCCTCCCCCCCTACCCCTAGCCGGCCTCGAACCGCTAGCTTGCCCTTGAGGCCTAGCGGTCCTACCCCTAGCGGAGGACCTAACTTGGGAGGTGGGAGTGGGAGTGGGAGAAGTGACATTATCACTCTCTTGGGTGTCAAAATGATCCGCCATAATATGATTAAGAACAATTAAATAATATGATTAAAAGCAATTAAAAACAATTAAAACAATAAAACAATAAAACTTAGAACAATATAATAATGTGATTAAAAATGTAAAAGCAATAAAATATTGAAAGACAAAAGCTAATTAAAAGGAAGATTAAGAAAGGAAGAGATTAAGAGAGATTGTTGATGGAATTTGAGAGATTATGAGATTGAGATTTGAGAAAGAGAAGAGAGATTGTTGTTGTAGGATGTGTGATTTGAAGATTGTATGGTATGGTATTTATAGGGGTTTGATATGGATTTTTTAATATTTAAAAATGTATTTTTTTATTTTTTTTTAATTTCCTAACGGCTAGGAGCCGTTAGGACCGCCGGTTAACCGGCAGTTCGGCCGGTTAACCGGCAACGGCTAGTTTACTAGCCGTTATAACCGGCGGTTAACCGGTTTTCCCAGTTAACCGCCGGTTTTTTATTTTTATTTTTAAATTTTTTTAACCGGCGGTTAACCGGTTTAACCGGTTTAACCGGTTAACCGCCGGTTTATTTTTTTATTTTTTTTTAAAAAACCGCCGGTTAACCGGCGGTTAAAAAAAAAAAAAATAAAAAATAAAAAACCGGCGGTTAACCGCCGGTTCGAAAATTGTAATTTCCCGAACCGGAACCGGACCGGGTCAAAACCGGTTCCGGTTCGAACCGCCGGTCCGGTCCCGGTCGAGCCATCTCTAAGTTACATACCTATTTAAGATTATAACAAGTTGAAATTATACTTTTTAACGAATGTTATTTTTACTAAATAAAACAACACCAACAACAAATGTTAAAATGTGGTTATTTCTTAGCATAATTCTCAAAGCTTCATTCTATATCAATTTTATTTTTAAAATAAATGTAATATCTTTTTGACACATCACCAACACAACTAGTTATTAGGGTGTCATTTTGCTAGTCATTTTTAGCATGACATTTGGAGATGCCCTAACTTGTGTTTATAGAACAAAACTAGTTATTTGTGATCATATGCTAATTGCTACACTTTACTAGAGAATGACCGATTTTACCAAACCTGATAAGCTAGCCTTTAATTCTAAATAGTTGATTTTTCTATCTTACAAAATTAAACTAGATAATAATATAAAAAAGATAAATCAATCAGAAAGAAAATTAATAAAATCCCTACTCCGAAATTAAAAAAACTTCACTTTTATATTCTTTTTTTTAAGCGGATGTATTTATAATCTTATGAGTCTTATTCTATGCATCAAATCTAAATCCAAATCCAAATCCAAATCCAAATTCATTCACCAAAATCTAAGAGACGCCAATAATGTGAATAGGCATCCATCACCATAAATTTGCAAATTCATTGTTCCTTGATTTACTCCCATAATTACTTCCCTTCCAAAAAAAACTTGTTGCACTTCTTAAACATGGTAATTCAAATTCAAACACTTGCATTTTTTTCCCTCCTACCCTATTCGAACAGCAACACAAGCTCCATCTTCCATCTTCTCGATCTAACGCACCTAAAATGTGCACACCATGGACCTTGAAGCGGCTTCTCGTTGGACATAAAGTCAAAGATGGTCGTCTCAATCCATCAAGATCAAGATTTCAACTAGGTAAGTCATGCTGAATTTTAGATCTTTTCATGAATACAATAATGTCATGTTATAAAATATGTTCTAACTTCATGAGCATGATGTCAAAACATGGCGACCATCACTCACGTTTTAAGAAAAATGGAAGAAATCCATCAAATAACTCACCAACATTAAAAAAATCCCTGCATTTTCATATGCATTACCACTCATTTCTCTTCTCAGTAATGTGCAAATGTGCGTATGTAATCACAGAAGACGACTCGAAAAAGCCGATTTTCCCAACTACCGAATCCTCCGACCAACCCGAGCAGTCAAACAACGGTCAACCTTCCTCAAGCCAAGACAGAACAGCCACGGATTTGATCAGTAGATATGCTAATCCTAGGAGAATTGAAGGGCCTTTATCGAGTTCGAGATTATCGGTTTTCAAGAGAGGAAAACATAAGAAGAAAGTTACCATAGGATCAAGCAGCTCTTGTAGCTTAGGTGATGATGTTGATGGTAATAATGGTGGTGATGGCGATGATACCGACTGGCCTCCTTTCACCGATGAAGATTACATCGTTTTTTGCTTTGAAGAAGACGGAGAGTTTCGTGTGACTCAAGATTGCTCTGATCATGGACATAGTCCTAGGCATTTAAACCTTAAAGTATGTTATGTGATATATCTTTATCATGTTGTTGACTTTCATTTTACAAATGATCCTGAATCTGTAGATTTCTTGCAGCTTCAAGGTGACAATGATGATTATGAGATGGAAGAAAGTAGTATGAATCGCAGGGATTGTTTTCTACCGAATAAAGCGGTATGAAATGAAGTTTTGTTTCTTTGGGAAAAGTATTTTGTATGAGTAATGATATGATAAAGTTGTTGCAGATTGAGGAAGAGCGTTTCTACTTCAGTCCAAGGTCGCAATCAGACGGGGTTAAGAGCCTTACTCGGTTCAAGGCAGAGATCGATGATGAAGAGATGAAAATGGTGAAAGCTCGAGGTAGAGTGGATGAAGAAACCGATTATGAGGATATGGATGGGATCAAAAGACGAGGATCGTTGAATGTGGACAAGAAAACCGATATTTTGTGTGAAGACGGGGATCTTGAATGTCATAAAACATCCATGGAGTGTAGAAACGGTTCTGTTGAATCCAATGGCTCGAGTCAGTCAGATTGGGTGCGACAACTTCAGGTCAGTAGGACCGATCAAGAAATCGGTCTTTCGTCTTCTTCACCGGCTCAGAATGATCCATCATCAAGCAAAAGCAGAAACAAAATGGTGATCACTATCTCAAACTGATGTGTGTATGTGTTTTTCCTCATCATCTGGTGTCAAATCTAATCTTATTGCCTTGTTGATGTTGTAGGTTGAAGATGAAGAAAACATTTATCTAAGCTCAGAATCACAACAAGGAGGGAGTCAAGGTGATGATGAAAATTCAGGGTCAGCTGAAACGAGCGACACGAGCGTGGAGGAAGACGAGGAAACAGCATTGGATTCTGCTAAATCCAAGAACAGCATAAGTAGTACAAGCTCTTTTGAGTTTCCAGTGTAAGTTTGAATTGAAAGAAATCATTTTCATTCATAACAATGTTTGGCATTGAATCTAATTGAAGTTTGTCCTGCAGGTTGCAACTAGATTGGATTGGTAGTCCGGTGAAATGGCCAAGATCCAAATCAATACGACGCCTGAGAAAACCGAAATCTCGTCGAGTGTGTATTCGGTGTTGTAGATTCTAATTTTCTCAGATTTTGCCCTAATTAAGCAACATTCTTGATTTTGTGTCATTAAAATTTATACATTGTAGTATTTTGCTTTATCAATTCATTGCAAAACATTCTGAGACTATTATACACCAACAAAAGTTGTTAAACCCCAACACAACAGTCATTCAATATGAACACCTAAAGATAATGTTAAAAGCATATCAAAGATAACAATAATCTTAACATGTTCGAAGCATCCTCTAGCTTACTTGGAGATGAAGGACTGCAGATATAATCTTTTGTTTACTGCATCTTGGAGAGACTCTTCGTCTTGTTTTTCCTTCGCTGCAGCTACTGCTGCAAGATACGAATCCGTGGCTGCCTCCATTTCCAATATCTCATTCTCATCCATATCATCCTATTTTTTCAAAAGAATAGAATTTATTTTTAATACATTATCCATTCCAAAAATTTTAGAGCACAAGATCAAAGATGCAGGTTGGCCCGTTATGTATACTTACAATGCCAGGAAGAGGATCCATAAAGTAAGGCTCAACTTCATAATCTTCTCTATCAAAAGCTGGATCGCCATTTGACAAGCTCTCAAAAAGCAGTGTGAATGATGACATTTGTGTTTGCAAGGAATCTACTTCTTCCTGGAGCTTATCCACTTTCTGGTTAGATGTCATGGCTTCCCACTGTGACTTCTCAAGAGCTGCTTGTTTGTCTGCCAGCTTGATCTGTGAATGAGCAGGAAGCCTGTCAGCTCATATTTTATAGCATCAACTTTTGAACCTTTATATATCAGGACCCAAGTTCAAACAGACAATTTACTGATTTTGATTCCTCTACAATTAACAATTTAGTTTTCTTCATGATACACTAGAAAAGGCTAAAAGCATAATAGAATAAACTGAAGTAAACAAATGATGCAAGGAAGTTTCATTTTCAGAATCACAAAGACGGATCATGTGAATAGATCTTATTCGATAAACAGGTTCTTCTGGACATTCTTCCCTGAAACATAATTGTCAAGCCGCAGTTATTTATCAGCCAAAGATAATAATGTTTTTCATCAACTTTAGGCTTCATAACTTTCCATAACAGTTGGACTTGGTAGTGGTAATCCTAATAAGGTGACGGTTTACTAATTAGGATGCCTCAGACTAAGATTTATGTAGTCAAGGACACACTATTTATTGAATACTAATCAAAGTCAGATCTACCATAGCTATGATACTTATGAAGTACTTCCTTGACACAAGGGAAAAATTGAACAAAAAATGGAATCTGCATGTGGCAGATTTTCAATTTAAGAATCCTTCGAAACCCTGAAAAACTATGGCTTAACAGATTTTATCCAGACAAGTTTCTTTCTTTCTCTCTTTGCACCTTTTTTCCATTTGAAATGTGATATAGATTCATTAGCGACTATGGAAAACGACGACTTCTACTGAGCATATTAGATGAAAAGAATGATAAAAATCTAGCTTCAGCTACACAATAACACACAAAAAACAGCACTAGGTCGAGAAATGCACCTTCGCATCAGTTAAATTATGTTCTGTAGATTGAACTACAGAATCCCTCTCTGCAGCCTGTTTCCTGAGCTTATCATAATTTGATTGCAGCAAATTCATCTGATTCTTAGCATCCTCTGCAACTTTAAGAAGTTCATCTTTCTCTGACAATTTTATTTTTAGATCTTCTACCTGCTGTTTCAGTGCAATTAGCTCTTCTGTATCCTGTTCTACTGAAAGAGCTGAGAAATCATCGCCTCCATCTGCATCATTGTCAGAAATCTTACTTTGGTCTTTCTCTGTAAGATCTCCCCGACTCTTTGCAGGTACAGATTTAGCAGCACTCTTTCCTCTTGCATCAAAACCCTGTAATGAAGCAACCAGAACCAAGAACCCGAACATGTCTTTTTTTAAGGAGAAATTTATCATTACAGTAAAATCTAAAAACTTTACAACAGGACAAAATTTTTTTCCACCATTGGCATAATTTTGACTGAAGCAATTGAAATGGACAAGGAAAGTAACAGAATAAAAAAACAAATACATAAAAGAAAGAAACTTGTATACAAAAATAAGCTAAAATGCATTTTTTTCAAATGATCATCATCAAAGTGAAGTCATAAGTGACTGCATTGATATCCATGGTGTAGGTCATTTTGTGAAGTGACCAGTCTATATACAATAGAGTAATAGACTGCATTGATATGCATGATGCAGGCCATTTTGTGAAGTGACCAGTCTACAATAGGCTGCATTGATATGCATGATGCAGGTCATTTTGCTAAAATGTTATCAACAAAAGTGACTGAAGTAACAAATTTCGTGTAGATATCAAATACTCCGTAGTAGAGAATAGTTAGTGAGCTTTACTATGCATGGATTAAGTGCACATCTGGAGACATTCAGCAATCAATTTCCCACATTTTGACATTAAGCAATCAATTGCAAGTTTGCACCAAAACAAATCAAAGTCGCCACAGAACTTACAATGGAGATAATGCATTACCTTCTTCGCTAAATCTCTAGTAGAAGGCGTCTTGGTGTAAATCATAGAACTCCTTCGCGTAAACGAACTGTTAGGTTTCCGGTCCTTGTAAGAAAAAACACCAATCAAAATCGTGCACACTCGTAAACGCATCACCAAGTCTATTCCCGCACTAATTCCATACAAATATCACAATTGAACATGAAATCGACCAATTTCGAGGACAAATTTCTTTCTACTCCATCTTGTAACAAGGCGAAAACTGAGGGATCTGTACTACAGAAGGAGTTAATTACCATGAGGGATTCAACGAGGCTAACGACATCAGCGATATCGTCCATAAGAAATCGATCGACATTGGCAGAAGGCGGTGGAGGAGCAGCGGCGGAGGAGGAAGGTAGAGGAGGAGGAGGAAGGGAGAGAGAGGATCTAGGGTCGCCATACTCGACTGGATTTTGTTGGGAATCAACGAAGGTGCGAGACGCTTGCTTCTTGCTCTGCACTTTTCTGCTATTCATTGTTGTTGTTCTTCTTCTTCTCTTCTTCGCCTGAGTCGGGATTGTGAGAGTGTCGGAGAGTGGAAGAGAGGAAAGAAGAGGCGTGATTTTGAAATATTTTCTGGTGCCATTTTTATTTTCGCAAATGCCCCTCTAAATTCAACCTTTAGTCCTGGTCTTTTTTTTTCTTTTCCGATCCAACTTTATGTAATTTACATATTTAATCCGAAAATATTAATAACTAATTTAGTTCTCGTATCATGTACGGATTTGTATAAAAATTAACTTTTTATAAGTATAATATAATTAGGACAAAGATCAGGTATGAATGACTTATTGCACGAATATATGAATAGATGCACGTTCTTTGATGTTCACATGCACATTTCTTCACATTCATATGAACACACTGCTCAAAAAAAAATATGTACACGCAAGTATTTTCATATATTGTCAAAGACATGCACACGTCTGCAAATGTGCATATATTTACGTTTGTATGTGCATGTCAATGTGAAGAATTGTGCACATGAACTTTCCATTCGTACAATAAAAATCATTCGTAGATGAATCTTTTTCATATAATTAAATCATTATAATATGAAGTATATACTCCCTCCGTCCCTAAATGATAGTCCCGTTTCCGTTTTGGGCGTCCCCTTTTGTTAGTCCCATTTCCATTTATATCCATAAATTCCTTCCCATTATACCCTTATTCAATTTATTTTATTCATATTCTAATATCACTTTATCAATCAAATCAACCGTCTACATCATCTTCTCCATATAATATTTCACCATTAACTTCATCAACCACCCAAAACTCCATTAAATTTCTTCCATTATCACATAACCCATTTTCTTATTAACCTCTAAAATTTGTAATAAACCCATTTTTTTCTCTATAATCCGGTTTAATTAAACCTAATTAAACCTATCTGCTACCTAATTAAACCCAAAACCGAACTAATCTAGCCCAAAAACACAGCCCAAAAACGGAGCCCAAATCAAGCCCAAATCCACAGTATATAATGTCATCTGCCCTCATTTTCTCTCATTTCCACCGAACCCTATCTGCCTCCTCCTACCTCTCTCTCCCGAAACCCTAACCCTAACCTCACTGCTTCCTCTCGTCTCCTCCGATGGATAGCTCCACCAACACCCGCCCATCGCAAAGCTTCACTAAAAGCGGCACCCCTTCCATGGCTTGTGGTCGGAGGTCCATTACTGTCTCCGATCCGAGTTCCCTGGATCCCACTTCCCCACTTCTCTCTGAACATGGAGATACCGATGCCGATCTTGATGAAATCTTCAAAGATTCGGATCCGTCGGCCACTGTAACCCCTAGGGAGGGGTGCTCGCTGTCCCCGCCTTGTAACTGGGGGCTGGACTGTGTCGGCGAGCACACTTGGAGTTTTGTCCTGCCGGAGGAGACCTCGGAGCACCTGAAGTGGTCACCGGAGCAGAAGAAGGAATCGGTGGAGATGGCCTGTGAAGCCCCTGAGCTCTCGGAGAATGAAGCCTTGTCCCGTCCCAGAGAGATCATTGTGATCCCGGACACCCCGACGATAGAACTGGAGATGCAGTCCCCGGAGACGTCTGACGCTGTAGATATGCCGACACCGGAGATAGCTGCTCCTCTCTCCCCAGAGTTGATCATCATCCCCGACGAGTCCTCTGTCTGTGACTCCAATTCCCTCGAAATCTAGCTAAGTCCCCTGGGCGGCTCTGTTATCTCTCTCTCTCTCTCTCTCTCTCTCTCTCTCTCTCTCTCTCTCTCTCTCTCTCTCTCTCTCTCTCTCTCTCTCTCTTTAACTTATCAACTGTGATGAACTTGGATTGTTATGGACTTGAACTTGGTACTTGGTTTTTGCTGGTGGATTGACAGATTATAGAATCTGTTTTTTGCTGATGGATTTTAACAGATTATGGAATCTGTATATTTTGCTGGATGTATATTTTGGTATATTATGGTATCTGTATATTTTGGTATATTATGGTATCTGTATATTTTGGTATATTATCGTATCTGTATATTTGCTTGGGTCTAGATTGGTTCAACTGTTGGTGTTGAACTTTGACAAACTGTTTGGTTGGTTCATCTGTTGATGATGAACTGATTATGTATTGATGCACATTGGGACTACCTTCTGTTGATGATGAATTGTGACCCTGTCTTATGTGTTGATGCATATTGGCTCTCTGTTGAGTTAAGCATTGTGCATATTGATCCTAGTTGCCTTATCTCTGAAAGTGTCAATGATGAAATTTGTGCCCTCATGGTCTGAGATTAAGTTCAATTCTATGTCTTTTATGTGCCATAGGAACACAGTATATAATGTCTAGATTGATGCCTATCTGGAATGTTTAGGTTAGTGTTTAGGGGCTTCACATCAATGAGGGAATGGGGACATCTGTTATAAGTTATTAATGATGAAAATGTCTATGCTGAGATGTAAGCCCTTAGTATCACTACCTGGATGTGCCATAGTAATGTCTAGATGTGAAAACTGATTGATGCCTATCTGGAATGTTTAAGGTATAGGATTAACTTAGAACAGAATCAATGACGACCATGGGGACACCTGAGACCATTATGTTGCCTTAATAAATGTATAGTTGGATCTTATGTATGTTGCCTTAACCACCAATATTCATCATCACATAATCTGTTTGGTTACAAAAATATGACTAGTGTAAGCATGCTTACAAAAAACAGCTAGGCCTATACATGCTTACACTTGTCATATAGTCTTGGCTAAACCCAAAAACCAGTTAGGCTATGATACCTTACCTTACATTACTATGAAATTATCTAAATCCCCATGATTTGCTTGAGTCTCTGTTTCATCATTTGCTTGAGTCTCTGTTTCATCATTTGCTTGAGTCTCTGTTTCATCATTTGCTTGGCTCTCTGACTCATCTGAATCCCCATGAACAATGTCCCATGCTTCCATAACAGCCCAAGTAGGTGTCTTAATAATTTCTGGTAACTGACCTTGTGCCCTTAACTTCTTCTTGTTAACATGAGGCATATCATAATCATTACCCCCTTTGACTCCTAAAACTTGGTTCATAACATATTGAAGAGTAATCCAAACATCTCTTAGGGTAGTGGCATCCAACTCATAAAAAGCATTGTAAACTGCTTGTAACATTTCATCAACATTTTTTGGCATTTTTTTGTGCATCAGTGACTGTATGCTCCTAAAAAATCCTAGGTCTAAGATGTTTAAATCAGGACTATTAGCTGGTTGCTGAATTAGAATAAATGTGAAACCATCTTGTTTGTGTACCTCTTGCCATTCTGGATCTTGTTGATTGATGTGAGGTCTTGCATTGTCTTGTTGGATGTATATGACTCTTTGTGCTCCTTCTGGCCATTTAGCTTTGATTGCTGGTATTAGTTGATCAATAAGCATTCTGCGTGTAACTTGCTTGTTAATTGTCTCAACAAGCTTTGTTACCATTGTCCCCTTTGGTCTCTTTACTGATTTTCTTTTAGCTGCTTCTTGATATGTGAATGGAAATATACCAATCTTACCATCAAAAGTACATTCTCCATCTGAATTGAATCTAGGCCTTGCAACTGCTGCCATAAACATGACCTTAGGAATGAACTTACTTGAACTAGCAGCTCTGTACATGCCTCTTTCATTTTGTGCTAGATATACTCTTTGTGTCTTCTTTGTAAGGAAGAACCATTTTTCATCAATATGCACAAAATCATACATTGGATGATAACCTGTCTTTTCCAGCACTGTGTCCCCTGATATTAGATTGAGAATCCAGTCCATCCTTTTGATCTTGTGTGCTTCAGTCAATCCAGGATGTAATGCATTTGAGTGTGGCTTTATTATCTTTTGCTTGATCATTCTATGACATACTGACTTGGGAATGTTGAGCTTGCTTGCTAAGTCTCTGAGGCATGTTCTGTCCCCCATGCTAAGTGTTGTTATTGCTGCTTGATCAACTTCAGTTCTCTTCCTACCAGCATTATGATATCTTGTGCTGACATTGAAGGTTTGAGTTTCTTGTAGTTGTTGCTTGGCTGCTCTCCAGATTCTACTAATTGTTTTTCTTGTTACCTTGAACAGCTCTGCAGCTTCCTTCACTGCTCCATATGGAAGTCTCCCCTTGTCCAGTTTGGTTAGAAGATGACTGAGAATATGCAACTTCTTCGAACTGCTGAGTCTGGGAGTTGGTTGATGATGCTGTGATGCCTCTCCATGATCTTCTGCTTCTGATGATGGTGGCGTCTGGTTCAGATCAAAAAGAAATCCAGGTTCCTCTCCTATGTCCCCTAGCCCCTCAGTATTTAAACAATCATCATCAAGAGGTGGAAGATCATTCAAATTGAATGCTGAAGCCATTCTCCTCAGACAGTGATGCTCTCTTCCCTGTTTTTCTTTATGTGTTTTCAGTTTAGCAGTAAATGCTTGTATAAATTGTGGGTTGATGTATTTATAGACTGAAAATTGTATCTGGTTTGCTTAAGGGGTATTTTAGTCCCCAGATTTTGCAGTTTTGTTGGCAATCCGTGTATAAGTAATAAAGCCATCTGATTGGCTCTTAAAAATGTAAGAATGTTTTTCATTGGTTTAAAAATGGGTTTGGACACATTTACAAATGTAATCATCACTTCTTTCTCAATCTGATTTTGCCTTAATTAATGTGCAAAGTACACAAAGGGACTATCAAAAAGGGACAGAGGGAGTATATGATATGAATACCTTTTATTCAATTAAGATTCAATCTTTTAGTATAGTATGGATTTAATTTCTTATAAATTCTTAATAAAGCTACATATGAAATTTTGAAAGTTATATCATATTCCATATGCTTCATATAATTAGATCATAAGTTATTAATCACGATATTAGTAAAAAAACAACTAAAAAATTTATTTATACATATTATATCAGAATTTTCAAGAGTAAAGTGCTTTTAAAAAAAACTAAAGAAAGCGGAAATTTTAGATCCCGTGACAAGGAAAATAACTAAGGAGTCAGGGTAATGTAGCGGCAAGAGCAACGCCAAGAAGAGTGATGTCATTCAGATCGCCCATGTCTGTATGGGTGAGCTCTCAAGGGCCCCATTTTGAAGACTTGCTAAATCGGGGAACCTTACTAAGTTTGTAGGTCATTGACAAAGAGTTTCCCGGAAGACGAGGACTTCCAAGACGACGATGACGGGGCCGAGTTAGGGCATAGTGGCTTGAATGGCTCGAGCGTCCATTTGAGATAAGCTTTGATCCGATTATACTTCTTGGGCTATCTAGGTCGTGTCCAAAGTTGAAGCCCAACAGAGGCTCAAATGCAAAGATATGGTTGTTGCAAAATCCGATTTTTTATCTATTCGTTTGGAGAAACGAATAATCGAATTAAGCTCTAATTTGGATATGTTTCAGATCTTGGGGTTATCTTCATTGTGTTCAAAATTGAGACTCATTCGACATTGGACGCGGCCGTCATGATCAGAACAAGATTAAGGATTTTAGGGTTTTTCTAGAGTTTTCTTTCTTGGAAAACAAGTATTTCTAGGGTGACATTTGGAGACTATTTATTGTGTTTTTGGAGGTTTTTAGGCAAATTTGATGAATTGAGAATATTTCAAAGTTTTATTGTTTTAGCTTTTTTAGCTTCCACGTTCTTAGCTATAGTTGATTGGATTAGTTCAAGTGGATTTTTTTTTATTCAATTAAGATTGTTGGAGTATTTGGTGGATCCTTTTTATTCAAACTGCTCATTCGAGTTCTAGGAGCTTTGGTGGATTCCACAAATTCGAAGACTCAAAACCTCGAAAGAATTCTAGGTGGATTCCGAGGGTTATTTCGAGTCGAACGAGCCTTTCTAAGTGGATTCCTCGATCGACGTCGTTTGCTTATCCAATTCATTCGATCGTCTTCCGCAACGACCTCACGAATCCATCTCCACGTCAACTTCCACCTTCATTGCCTTCAAGAGAACGTTTTCAGCCTCTTACAATACAATCGATCTTGCAAATTCGTCTGCCATCAGTCAGTACTCTAGAGTTGCTAGTGTGACACTTCTTCAAGCACTGTTAAGGATGAATTGGGAAAACAGCCTTGTGTGGGAGCTAAATTGCTTTGAATCTCACATTGTTTTAAGCACTTGTCATGACACAACTATGGGCTTGATACCCCCGGACTCTCAAATACAACCAACAATCATCCTCACTTGAATCTGATGATTCAGACTCGTCTGAAGAATAAAACTTCTTCTTCGACCTCTTTCTTATTTTCACAAAGCCTTCATCGTTTGAACTGTCATACCAGTTTGATGCGGGGGATAAGCCGTTGTTGTCCAATCTAGACACCAAACCTCGAACAGAGAAGAGATTGCGGAATTAGATAAGAAGATGATAGAAAGATAAGTCGAATGATAGGCCAATTGGAACCAAATCAAACAACGACAAAACCCTTGAACTTAAGAACAAGAACCTTACTGAATGATGAAGAAACCCCAATGGATTACAGCCAAACACAATGGCTATGGTAGGCCAAGGCACCAGGAGGATGCTCTATGGAGTCCCGATAGCACCAACCTTATGGAAGAGATTGACACACACAAGTACAACTAAGGCGAGTTTCACACCAATTCACTCAACACACTCTGCTCACAAAAGCTCTCTTTTGGGAGGAAAAACGATAAACGTTGTATTTAATATCAAAGTCTGGGTTCCTAAAACAATAATTAGGGCAAGCCTTATAAAGGGCTCATAAGGATGCCAATTAAAAGATATAAAGCAATTAAAAGTATTTCCAAAAACAACTTAAAAGAAATAATCCTTAAAACAACTAATTATGGGAATCTCGAACACTTTGCCGTCTGGAAGATGGCGATCGCCATCGAATTCCCGCGATCGCGGTTTTAAGACTTTAGCTATGGCTTTTGGTGAATTAATTCACGTGAGCAGAACTGTTGGATGGCGATCAGGATGTGATCGCCATCGAATGCCCGCGATCGCGGTTTTAAGCGTGTCACCGACAAATCTTTTTGAAACGGCTCGTTCTCTCTCGTCCGAGATCTGAATTGAGTGATTCCAAATCCCAGAGTTTTGTCTTGAAGTCTAGTTTATTTCATCTTGAATATTTGACTTCTCATCTTGACTCGAACCGGATCTCTACAACCTTGAATGGCTCTCATGTGAGCTCGGGCTACTATCAATGACTCCAACAATGGCTCATAGCGATCTTTAGCCCTTGCTCCAGTGGTTAGCACATATCTTGATTTACGACGAAGTGTCCTCGATGATAGCCCAGATGCTCCCGCATCATTCTCCCTTCTTAAAAAGAATTCGACATCGAATCAGCTTTGATATGAATGATAGAACGATCTTCATAGGCGTCATCCTCTTTGATGCATAGCTTCCTCTTGAATGCTTTGAGTGCGTAGCTCGACTTTAATAAAATGATGGATTGCTCCTAGAGCGTCATGCTTCCCTTCATTCCTTTAGCTTATTTGTCCTTGTCCTTCCTCTTGTCATACTTATCAGTGACCTGCGAGAAAATCATAGGTGGAAGAACAACATCTTTTCTAGGCAAGGTGAACGAATAAAAGCTAGCAAAACCATCATGGACAACTCTCTTATCATACTGCCATGGGTATTCCAATAAAACTTGACAAGCTTGCATAGGCACAACATCACATAAAATATCATCATAATGTCCTAATGTCATGGCTTCCTTAGCATGCTTGTTCAATTTCCAATCAACACAATCATTAATCCAATGCACTTAAAAGGACTAGGGTAGCATACTGAGGTAATTTGCAATTTAATATTCAATTCAGTGCTAGCAATATTACCACAACTACCTTAATTAATAATCATGTTGCAATCCTTAACTTTATCTAGACAATGAGCTTTTCCTACAATTTCATCACAATGAGCAGATTGTAGATGCAAATCTTTCTTATCAATCAATGAATCAACATGCTCATACTCTTTTTCAACTTCATTATCTAAATTAGTTTTTAGCTCATCAACACAAACAACATCATCAACACTATCACCCTTTTCATATTCAATCTCAATTTCACTTAGGTGATTAAGCATATCAGGGCAATTATTAATCACATGATTTCTACTTTGACAGTTTAAGCACAAAACAACTTCAGTTATAGTATAAAGATTAGAAGTACTCCCCTTATTAACATCTTGTAGTGGAGAGGTTGTCCTTAGATCATTTTCTTGCTTCTTGTGCCTTTCCTTCTTCTTGGCAATCTCTTTGTCTGGACAACAAAAACGCACAAACTGGGCTTCTATCTTGGCAAGGCTATTTTGCACTTGCACTTGCGCTTGCCATTCTTCCATAACCTTCTCTGCTTCTTCTTTTTGCTTCTTAGCCTTTGTTCTCCTCTCAATTTTGATGGTCAAGTGTAGCAATTCTTCCTTGGAGGAGTAGCGATACAAATATACTTTGTTAGCTAAATAAGAGTTAAGTGTATGAAGGTACCTAGCCATAGCAGTCTCCTCATTTTCATGTACATTAGCTCAAACCATAGCAGCTTGCATTGCATTGTATGTCTCCTCTCTGCTGACATGGTTCCTTGGCTTAAATTTTCCAACCTTTGCCTTAGCTCACGTGCGAAATGTGGATGCACAAAGCGAGCTCTCATCAAGGTCTTCATTTGCCTCCAAGTGTTCACGACTGGACCAAGTGCTCTTCTCCTTTCTTCCTCAAGGTTATTCCACCATTTCAGTGCATAGTCGGTAAACTCACGGACTGAAAATTGTACCTTTTGGTGTTTTGTTTGTAGCGAAAGTACCAACGTGTTAGAACTTAAGCAATTGTAGGGCATAAATCAAACTTGACGGTGCAAACTTTTCGTCTAGAAAACACCATTGATGAAAAGAGAGAGAATTGGGATACTTGTGTATTACTTGGGAAAAAAGCCTCTTTTACAATGATAAGGAAACCCTTTATTTATAGGCAAACTCTAGTTCTATTATTAAGGAAAAAATCTTATCTTTTTCCTTATATCTTTAACCCAATATAAAACATGGTAAAATATATTCTTTTAATATCTTTTACTACTTCTTTTCCATTTACATAATGAATATTAAATAAAAGACATAATATACTCGACCGACTTCATCTTGATATCGACGACGCCTTCGTACTTATTCTTTCTCGTACTCGTCATCGTCTACGCGTAGCTCTTCTCGTCAACGTACTTAATCTTCACGTAGGTGACCTTGGGAACTCTTAGATGAATTCTTTCACTATTCCAAAAACCTGTACCTTTTAGAAATTGTACCTTTCAATGTACTTGTGCCTGGTCTTGCTCTCCTTGTGCATGTTCTTCTTGTTGATGTCCTTGTGCTTGTTCTTCTTATTGATGTCCTTGTTCATGTTCTTCTTGCCCTTGTGTCTGTTCTTCTTGCCCTTATGCATGTTCTTCTTGCCCTTATGCATGTTCCTCTTGATGATCTCCTCCAATAAACAACCATCAGCTCGCGCAGTGGCAGGACGAGAGGCTTTGTGTTTGATAACCAATCCCCTGAAGCCTGGAAGATGGGGACGAAAGCCGACTCTAGCATTTGGTGGAGATCTTGGTCCCGGAGCTAAACAATCATACATATAAAGCTTTTAGTGCAACACGAAGGAAATTAGTGGTACTCACCAAGAGAAAGACAACGAAACTAATTTGTTTTTCATTGTCCTCGTATTATTTGTTCATATACTGGACTAATGGAGTATGTGGGCACTCTTCAGTCTCACCCCCACACCAAAAACTGAATTCTAGATTCCAAGTGATCGGAATCAGAAAGACTACATCAGAACGACTATAACTTGAATCAGAAAGACTATAAACTTGATTCTGCGAGCACAAAAGAAATTGAAATGCCATGAGAGGGACTCATAACTTGAATATTATGATGAAGAGGATGTGAATTTATAGAAACACAACAAGGAAAAAGTAAGACAACCTAATAAATTTGGGCTTAGAATACCAAAGCCCAATGCTTTAAATACAACAAAAAAGACAATGAAAATAAAAGCTTACAAAACTATATATAAAAGAATTGTCTAATATGTGCCCAATGACACACAATAAAGAACTAAAAAAGAAAGGAAATCAAATTATTCTCTATCTTGAAAATGAGATCAACCCTTCACAACAACAAAAAATAATTACATTTTCAAGGTATTTATTTCCTCTTTTAGTTATTTATTATGTGTCATTGGAGGCTTGGACACACATTAAAAAAACCAATAAATAAATAGACAAAGTAAAAAAATAATTAAGATCAAACGATGTGTGACCAGGACTCAGTGCTAGTTTTGGAAGGCGCTCTCTTCATTCTGTGTCATGGATAGCATCGGGGACTCGTAAACTACAACAAAGTAAAGGCTCGCTTTAGCACATACGGACACACGCCTGTCTAGCATTCCGTAGATTATTAGTCCACTGCTTATCACTTAGTTTTAAGACATGAAATCTGACTGAACTACTCCCTTCGTCCCACATTATAAGTCACATTTGAGGCGTTTCACGGAAATGAAGAAAAGTGTGAGTTTAATGATTAAAGAGGGTGAAAAATGAAAAGAGTAATAGTTAGAGGAGAGAGAGAAAGAAGAAGAGAGAGAAGAGAAAATTTAATGATTAGAAGAGAGATGAAAGTGAAAAGTGTATTGGAAACAGATAAAAAGGTGTAAAAAATATATTAAAAATGAAAAATGTTTCTTATATTTTGGAACGGTCGAAATAGAAATGTTGCTTATATTATGGAACAGAGGGACTCGCATATCTGCACTCAAATTCGTAAAGGTCCTAAATTCAAGTCCTTCGAGCAACACTTTCAAAGTGAAAATATACCGTAAATTACCGTCAGAATATGGACTTTAGAAAAAGTGTGCTTTTACGACCAGTGACGGGCCCAAGCTTTCAAGTCAGTGGGGGCCTATTCGGCTAAAAAAATTTATTGTATACGAATTTAACATAATTCTTATCTAACGTATACACAATCAAAACTAATAAGCATCTCAATACTATTCGCATCAAGGATCAAAGATACACAAACAAAAATTTTACATCAATTCAGCACTATACATAACACATTTCAACACAATTTTTTCTAGTAGAATCTTTTACAAATGCCAATTCAATCAAAATATATTCTTCTATCATGTGACTATTCAAAATTAAACAACACATGAAAAAAGTTGTTTGTGACGCTTTAAAATGAAAAAACACATGAAAAAACGTGTAAGAAACTTAAAAGAAGACCTCGCATTGCATCCTTGACCTTGAATGGTTGGAAACACGTCATCTTGATCGTCTAATCTTGTATTGCGGCGGCGTGGTTTGCAGTTTGCGAGAGTTTCGTATTTTGATGTTTTCGGGAGACAAACGATATCCGATTTTGATGAATATCTACAATTTCGTCTTGAAAATATCTACAATTTCGTTCATTTTTCCATGTCAGTGAAAGCATGTGCCCTCAGTGGCCTCTACGTAGGTCGAATTGATCAGTAAGAAATGAAAGTTCTATCATAAATAATGAGGTAGGGTAGATATAGGTGGCACATCCTGTTCAAAGAGCAGACAATAAGATCGCAAATTGCCACCAAGAGTGCGACTTCTCTTTCTCTAATCTCTATGGAAGAGGATATTAACTTCATTGCAACGTTACGTGGAGAAGCCTGCATCAGTCAGCTCATTATGTGCCCGCGCACGACGTCGTTTTCCACTTCTCTGATCCGTACAACCCCCACCCAATATGGATTATACACATGATTATTTATTAGCTAACCAAACGCCACCGTTTTGTCACTCACCTCTATAACGGCACGGCCCCACCGACACAATTCTCCGTCTTCTCCGCTAACCGTTACTGCTAATCTCAACTGCCCTCATTAACTTCATTCTTTTCTGTATCGTACTATCATATGGAAGTGTAATTATCTTTCATCAAAATAATCATCTCTCTTCGTACGAAACTGTATACTACGGATTAATCATTTCATGTTTGAACTCATTAATTAACTTGTATCGTTATTAAACGAGTTAACTAAGAACTTATCACTCCAAAGTACTGTAATTTCATCAATAAATCATCTCTCGTGGCCGCACTGGAGAACCTCAGTATAGTAGATCTGTCGTCGGTTGATTACGATAACATTTTTTCTATCATATGCATAATGAAAACTAAACTCGAAAAGAATAACCCATCACTATAAATAATTTATAAAATCCTAAATAATATTTTATCTCACGGCCTAGACCTATGCCCTTAATCATTACAATAAAACGAGTTAATTAAAGTGTTTAAACATTAAATGAAATAGATGAAGGTTATAACTTCAAAATATACAGAATCTATTGATTTAGATATCTTACACAAAGTAAAATCACCATTAGAGAATCATCAAATCACCCCGACAAAAAGCTGGGGAATTGCAAAATCAAACCAAAGCAAAACAGGGAGAAGTTAGCAGTAGCAATCGAGGATAATAATCGATCAAATTCAATCTGTAATTTGATATGGTCTTTCAAACACTGAGCTGAAGATTCTATGGAGGAAGATAAAGATGATGATCAGTCTGATTCCACTGCGAAGATTGACTCCAATCACTACCAGGCGTTAAATCAAACATACCTAAATGCCCTCCTCCACCACCGTTCCAGTCCGGTACTGCCAGATCTCCGTCATTCTGAACCGTCTGATCGAAAATCCCCGACGCCCAATCGTCGATTTTATCCTTCTGCAAATCTCGAGGAAGATCACTCGGACTCTGCAAAAACAGCTGATTCTGCTGTTGCATCCCAAACGACGTCGTTTCCACATCACCAAATCTCACCTGATTTTGCTGTTGCAGCCCAAACGACGTCGTTGTGGAAATGCTATTAAACGTCGGTTGCAGTTGTACTTGCGACGAGTACTCAGATCCGTTGCCAATTTCGCTGCTGGAGCGAGAGTTCGAGTTGCGACGCTTTTTTGCGACGGAGGAGTCTTTACGCTTCGTTGCGCGTTTCGATTTGCGACACCGTCCACCGACGGGAACGTTGCGAAGAACGCCGCCTTTGGTCCAGTAACGGCGACAGTTTTTGCAGAAGTGTCGAGGTTGAGAGAGGTTGTAGTTGTTGTAGTAGCAGAATTTGGTGTTTAAAGAATCGCAGCGTGGGCATTTGAGAGGTTGGTGGTGGTGAATTCCGTTTGGTGGAACTCTTAATCTTCTGTCGCCGAAGAGACGGCCTCCGTCGCCGGCTAAGATCTCGTGTACTTGATGCATGATTTGCGGCGAATTGAGATTTGGGAGGGTGGAGTTTGGTTTGGAGGTTATGGTTGATGATGAATGGAGGTACGTTTAGATTGTACGCGTTTGACAAATATCCGTCCCATTCGAGAGATGAAGATGCCCATGCCCCTATCAATAAGTGCTAATAAAGGACGAGAATGCCCCTACCGCCCTTCTGAGTTGTATTGATCGGTGACTAATGACGGTGAATGGGGGCGGGTCTCGGATTGAGATCGTTTATTCTTCCTATATAAATGGTAAGCCTTTTGTTATCAAATCACATAGTAATCACATATTAACTAATATTAAGTATGTTTTGATTTACTTTTTAGAATTTCTATGCTCTTTTAAAAATTACTTTATAAAATTAACATAGATGGTTTATTAATTTCATAATGCATGTCAATTGCTGGGAAAAAGAGTTTGATCTAAATCGGGTCCACAATTGAGAAAAGGAAAATGAGCTAAACCGGGTCCACAATTGTCACACAACACAACTCAATTCAAGAATCTAAATACACCACTAAACACCATTATAATGCTTAAACAAAAGGTCATCTTTATAGTATACTAGATACGGGCTTCGCGCGAGGAAATTACGTATTCACGTATGTGATTTAATATAGTTACACATTATTTGTTAATATTTTTGTTATTGTTATCAAATTTGTTAATGCTTGTAATTATAAGTATTTTTCGATTTCCTTACATTTATGTTTGAAGTAGTTTTAAAACATAACAATGGAATAATGTTGAAGCTTACTTTATTTTATTTGACAACATGTTTTTCTAATATTACATTTTTTAATTTCAAGATGAATTAATGTAGACAATACGTGTGAATAGATTGAAATAGGGTAGGGTTATAGAATTGAATGCATAGATTGAAATATGATAGGGTTATGGAATTGAATGTAGTACCATTTACATTTACTTTTGGCAATGGACAACCAATCTTTATATAGACTAGACCCGGGACCCCGCGCTTTGCGCAGGGCAATTACGGATTTCGTATATAGCTTAATGTTTTTAAATATATGTCCTAAAATAAGATTGAGTATAATCATATTAGCAATCTTCTAATATTGCATATAATATCAACAAAGTTAATTAAGGATTTCTTATACGGTTCAACGTTGTTAATTATATGTCCCAAAATTATATTGAGACTAATCATATTTGCAATCTTATAATATTGCATGTAATATCAACAAAGTTAGATTTATAAACGTAATCAATCAAGAAAATGACAAAACACATAATGATTTTAGGGGTAAGAAATAAAAGAAATGAGACCTACATCATTAATTAGTACTCCATCCGTCCCTAAATTTCAGTCACATTTCCTTTTCGGGTGTCCCCTAATTTGAGTCACATTTCTATTTCTATCAATTAATTTATTCCCATAATACCCTTATTCAATTTACTTTATTCACACCCAACAATACTTTTTAGGGGTAAAATTGTCTTTACATTGTAATAAGTTTTCTATTGGTTGAATTTTATGGTTTTTTATGCCATTATTTACACTTTTACCTTGATTAGACTTGTCTTAATATTTGTGCAAAGTACCAAATGTGACTCAAATTTAGGGACGGAGGGAGTACTAATTACCATTACTTTCTGCTAAAACCAACCAATTTTTATATATACTAGATACGGGCCTCGCGCTCCGCGCGAGAAAATTACGGATTTTCGTATGTGATTTAATATAGTTATACATTATTTGTTAATATGTTGTTGTTGTTATCAAATTTATTAATATTTGTAAATATAAGTATTTTTTATTTCCTTATATTTATGTTTGAAGTAGTTTTAAAACATAATATTAAAATAAGTTTGCATTGTCATAAGAGAAGCTCACACATTAATTTAATTTGTGACTTAATCAAGTAGACTATAAATAAATATAACATAGGGATATAAGAAAGATATTTAAATACATACCCCAAAGTCCAATAGGAGGTGATTAAGAAATGAGTAATGCATTAAATTGATACCAATTTCATTCAATTTTGGCAATGGACAGACAATTTTTATATAAATAAGATAAGATAAGATGTTTCTGTCTCACACAGAGAGTTAAAATTGTATAAATTGTCATCTTGTTTCGTAAGGACTGAGATGTTCAGTTTCCTTGTGTTTTCCGTGAAGGATGATGGTGTTGCTTCACTTGCCCGGTCTCATTGCTATATAATTGTAATTGTTTTTGCATTTACTTAGCTTTTCGCCTCTCTTTTCATCAAAAAACATAAACCACATCATCGAAGATATTGGCGGGAATTCGTGTTCGGCGATGAGGATGAGGATGAGGTGAGTTCGGGAATGGGTCATCCCTACGTGAGGATACATATTATATAGTGTATCTACACTCCATTGACATAAGTAGGTACGAGTGATGTTGAAATGACAAGGTATAGGGGGCCTAGTTAAAATAGAGGGGCATTATGGGAAAGTAATAGAGGGGCATTATGGGAAGTCCAAATTGAATGTAGCATGAGATGAAATGATACGTGTGGATATGGAGAGAGAAGGTAGCTAGGGAAGTGAACGTGACCGTACGAGTAGCGTGGTGGGAAGATCGGCCATTGAATGGGACACGTGGACGGCTGGAGATGAAAAATATACAATGGGGACGGTGGGGAATTGTCGGCCACTTTGAGTTTGAGCTCGATCGATCCATCGCTAATGTTGGATCAGTTACAGTTAGCACTATATTACAGTGCACATTATCCCCTATCTCATGATGTACGTGTTATCAGTTCAAATGGCTCGTAGACGCCACACGTGGTGTCCTCCCATTGGTGGATGGTATGTGTGACTTGTACTCCTATGTAAGTGGATGAGGTCTCGAGCAGGATCCTCGATCATATGTCAAACCCTAAATCTTACGTCTAATATGTTTAGGCCCCTTGCCAATCTTACATCTATGCCTGTAAATTAAATGGCGACGTCTGACACTAACGGTTGCTTATTTTAAGCGCCCGACACCGCCTGGTTATATAGCTTAATTGTAGCTGTAATCAAGTAAATTATCACAAGCAACAGAAGCTGAACATGAAGCAAAGAGTAAGTCAAGGTACATAGCTAAGTCGATGAAGATATTAAAAGTGTGAATACAAACATATACATTGGTGACAAATGAGAAGATGCACATGGAGATGGGGCATATTGAGAAAGACAAAGAGGGGCAGCCAACCCATACGGCCATCACCGATCTTCTGGTATCTGTCAACATCCATCCATCCATAATATGGCCTCTTTTCTTTTCTCTATCGCTCTAAATCTTTCTGCAATTTTGCAAACCTACATTATCACTCCAACTTGCATAGAAAATGGATGGGTATGTGCAGTACTAGTGCACTGCCACTCAATTCCTTTCCAATTTAGCTCCACAGAAATCTCAGTATAGGCTATATGTACAGCACCACTTCCATCAATCTTTCTCAATCCTAACAGAGTTTTCCAAACATGTATATTTTTGTCATGGCTCGGTTTGGATGTTTATTATGTGGCGTTTTCCTTGAATCTATTTCAAACTACAAGTATAATATAGGCTAATTGTGTTGATATTAAAATATGAGTATGAACTATATGAGGTATCACGTATGAGAGCAAACACAAATATGGATATGACTAATAGAGAAAAATTCCGATGAAAATAAGGTTTAATGTTCATAATTTAAGCCGTAATGTTCTGGGTCATTTTTTGAAGTCTCATATTATGAACATTACCATCCAGAATATGAACATTGATTTGTAATATTGTGAACGTGATTTGTTCGTTTTTTCTATCTTAAGGGTTATTTGCCCCTGAACTAGTGATATTAATACAATATCCAATATTCTGATATGGTTAACAAACGGGTCTTAAGTGAGTCTGCTATTTATGAATGGTACTAAGAAATTGTGTTACATGGGCATAAAGGTAATGGCAGTCAGTTAGATTTGGTATAGTGTAATTCGATGACCAAAAATTTGTATGGAAATTCCTGAAGGAGTAAAAAACAGAGGATTGAAGTGGAAACATCACCATTAATGGGTGGGCCTTCTCTCTGTTTGTACGACTACCTTACAGTCCAATCAAAGTCCAGGTTAGGGCCCACTCTGTTCCCGTCTGGAATATATCCACTTAAGGTACACTACCATTTGTACCTGTAAACATCATTCCTACCTAGAGCTGTCAAAAGTTAACCGAATCCGAAAAACCGACCGAGCCCGACCGAAAAATTCAGGGTTAAAACCCGAAAAATTAAACCGAAAACCCGAATAAATCCGAACCCGCTGAATCCGTAATTTTTTGGGTTCGGGTCCGGTTAACCCGGCAGGTCAAGGAAATAGCGCAATTTTGCGCGCCGATGCCCGGGAAAGGTGAAATAATTGGCGGGTAAAATCTGAGAAAGCACAAAACCCTAATATCTAAACACGGCTCTTCAATCTCACCTCAATACCTCATCCATGGCTTCTTTGAAATTTCTGTACCTTTCCCTCGTCTCCCCCCTTCTTTGAGTCTCTCTACTGGAATCCTCGACCTCTCAAGCAAGGCACCCGGAATCTCGTATTTTCTCTAGCGCTTGCATCCAGGAGTCATTCAGTCTTCGTTGTTGTTCGATCGTGTTCATCGCTTGCACCAAGGGTTCACTCTTTAATCCGAGCTCTCCAACCTTCACGAAGGAGTTGTTTGATCGATTAGGTACTTTCAACTAAATCTTGTTCGATCGTGTTCATAAGTCTGAATCTGTTTATGTGTGAGATTGGTTTAGGATTCGACAACCACTTCTTTGTTGTGTTTAATTTGGGCTTTTGTTAGCTTTGTTTCCGCTTGCTGATGTGAAAACAAATAAAAGATGTATTTTTAATTAGGGTTAGTTGCTCTGTTTGGGTGTATATGGATTTATATGAGTTGTGGTTGAATATGTTTTTGTTAGATGGAGTTACTTTCAATTTCAAGATGTCTGATGCGTTCGAATGTGTATGAACAATATATGGTATGAACATGTTTTTGTTACTGCATTCGAATGTGTATGAACAACATATGGTTTGATTTTCTGTTAGCATTGGAGCAACATAATTTGGTGTTGTTTTGGTTCTGTTTCTGGATGTCTGATGCGGTGGCTGTTTGCGTACATCTTTTCGACTATTTTTCTGGTGATGTATGTCTAATGCGATGGTTGTCTGCTGATGTGCTGTTTCATTAAGGTCGTCTTAATTTCAGTTCTTCTTCGTGCATGGATTTGCTTATGAGCCCAAGTTGAGGAGAGAAAAATTGGTGTGTTTGTAGCTTGCCTTTTCACAGATTGGCCTTCAATCAGTGATTTTAGTCTCACCAAACCCCTTAAGGCTCGTAATGCTCTTCTTGCCTGAAAACCACGACCACATGCCAAACATCATTACGAAAAGACAAATCATCAATGTGCAAGCCTCATATTTTTTCATACCATATTTGAAGTTCAGAATTCATTCATTAGTGGACCATTTATTGATATTTATGCTACACATCGTCCAATTTATAAAAAGATACATTTCAGATACTTCATCAAACTATTTGCTTCGCGCAACAAATACCTCTTCATTTTCAGTTTCTTATAGGAGGACATATTAGACACAAATAATCTCAAGAAGACCAGTCTTTACCAAATGTCCTCTAAAGGCAGTTTGAATTCTGATAGCTGCAATTTCCTCCTTTGATTTCCCAGAGAAATGTGATACAGTTGTGAGACGAACCACCTCAGCAGCTGCCTGAGCAGCAACAACAACCGCCTCTGCAGCTGCAGCTGTAGCAACAGCCACCGAGTAAGCGTGCTTGTCCTGGTTTCTCTCCTCAACTTCATAGAACTTTGTTTCCTCAATGGGTTGAGGATTTGTGAGAGGAGGAGGTCGCCTGTTACTGCACTGCTTGACCACCACTTCGCCCTTCCTTCTTAAATCTTACTCTTATTAATTACTTCATCCTTCTTGTTTTTATATACTCATATATATATATGCACTATTGTCCGATATAATATAGCTAATGTTGTGATGGGTGCTTACCAAACAAAGATAAGGTTAATTCTTTAATCAAATCAAAGATTGCTGGCTGATTTAGTGCATTTTCTTTGTCTAGTTATATAGTTAGTCCAAGAATAAGGTTAATTCTTTAATCAAATCAAAGATTGCTGGCTGATTTAGTGCATTTTCTTTGTCTAGTTATATAGTTAGTCCAAGAAAGAATTTAGTGCATTTTCTGATTGTTTTTGTATTTATTCAGGTTTTCATATATATATTCTCAACTAAGACATGCCATGAAAAAATCGAGCCCCTCGTACTTCAGAAATATTGTCGTTTCTGCCTGGATGTGGAATTGCTTTTGTTTCCTTACCATCATCTCCATCATCAGTTGCACAAGGTACTTATTATTTTATGAAATTCTTTTTTGTTAATTCAGATGCTTTATATTACTCATTTAGTTGTTACTCACCTTTAGTTCTCAATAATGATATGCAGTACCATCTTTGTATTCATCTACGAATCCAGCTGAAGATGAGTATGTATCTCCAACACCTTCTGCTACTTTAGAGACCCGAAAAAGGAAGTGGAATGCTGCAATCTGGAAACAGTATGATACCTATGATGGAGACTTGTTTAAGGATGGTGTGCCAAGGGCAGTATGCAAGTATTGTAAGGGAGGACCAATCAAAGCTCCTTCTAAAATCGGTACCTCTAATTTCATAAGACACCATGAAATTTGTGAATTTGTGGATATACTAGAGTCTAGAGATGGGGTTTTGCAACAAAAATTTGATAAGCATATGTACAAGGAATTGGTTTCACTTGCTATCATCAGACATGGATACAGTTTTATGACTGCAGAACATGAGGGGAATAGGAATATTCATAGGTTCTTGCATGAAGGGTGTAAACCAATAAGTAGAAATACAGCAAAGAACCATATTATGAAAATCCATGCAAGAGAGAAAGACAAGCTTAGGAAGTTTATGCTGAAAGTTTATGGAAAGATTTGTTTGACTTCTGATATGTGGACATCTGCAGTAGATCAAGGGTATATTTCTCTCACAGCACATTTCATTGATGATGAATGGAAATTGCATGCAAAAATTTTAGACTTTTGTCATGTGGAACCACCACACGATGCAGCTAAGTTACATGATAGGTTGATGTGTCTCTTGAGTAGTTGGGAAATTCAGAACAAAGTGTTTTCTATCACACTAGACAATTGCAGATGCAATGATAATATGCAGGCCATGCTAACTAGGAGTCTTTCTATGCAAAATTCTTTGCCTTGTAGTGGTGATTATTTCCATGTGCGGTGTAGTGCTCATATTCTGAATTTAGTTGTTCAAGAAGGTTTGAAAGTGATTGATGCTGCAGTAACTAAGGTAAAAAAGTTAGTGGTCTGGACAGTTGGTTCAGAACGTAGAAAATTGAAGTTTAGAGAAACTGTTGTTTATGCTGGAATTGATTGTTCTAAGGGTTTGTTGCTGGATTGCCCTACTAGATGGAATTCTACATACAAGATGTTGGATAGGGCAATAATTTATCGCGCTGCATTTGAAAGAGGTGTGGACAGATCTGACTCTAGTTATCCTCCGCTTCCACTTAAAGAAGAATGGTGTAGAATAGAAAAGATCTGTGATCTTCTAAGACCTTTTGATGAGCTTACAACTCTTATGTCTGGGAGAAACTATCCTACAACCAATCTATATTTGAAGAGTGTCTGGAATATTGAGCTTTTACTGTTGAAATACACTTCAAGTGAAGATGCATTTCTGAAAGATATGGCATTGAAGATGAAGGTGAAGTTTGACAAATACTGGGAGTCGTATAGCCTTATTCTTTCATTTGCTGCAATGTTGGATCCTCGTTATAAGTTCCAGCTTGTTCTATATTGCTTTCAAAGTTTGGATGCTACAACAGCCATCTCGAAGGCCAACCATGTCAAAGCTGAATTCTATAAGTTATATGATGAGTATGCTATGAAATCTGGTACACAACAACGAGCAAGCTTGAGTGAGGGTAGAGAACGAGGCGGGGATGCTCTAAAGGTAAGCTACAACTAAGTTTTGAAGTTTTCTTATTTTAATTTTTGGATTTCTGAATTTATGAAGTGTTTGGACTTTGAATTGTTGAATTGATAATTGGTTCTTTACATGATATATAGTATAATCTGTACAGTTTTGCTTACTTGCTCGAAATGATATTTCTGAGGATAATTTGAATGCAGTAATAGTTGTTGAATGCTGGCTGATTTGAATGAAGTGATTTTTTATTGTTGGCTGATTTGAATGCAATAATAATTTGATTTGAATGCAATAACAATTGTTGGTTGATTGGAATGCAGTAATAATTTGATTGCTGACTGATTTCAATGCAGTAATAATTTGATTTGGATGCAGTAATAATTTGATTTTGTAGGGCTTTTACTCTTTTAGGGCTTTTGAATGGAGCAATAATTTGATATCACCAGTTGGATTGCTGGCTGATTTGAATGCAGTAATAATTTGATTTTGTTATTAACAAATTTGGTTTTCTTTGTAGGGCTTTTACTCTTTTAGTGATATTTCTGAAGATAAGTCAGACCTAGATGCGTATTTAGAAACAGGTAGGATAAGCCCTACACAGGATATAGATGTGCTCATTTGGTGGAAAGAAAATGCAATCAATTATCCTATAGTTTCTCAGATGGCAAAAGATATATTAGCCATTCCCATCACTACGGTAGCATCAGAGTCGGCTTTTAGCATGGGTGGAAGAGTCTTAACAAAATGGAGACCTTCTCTTGATTGTGATACCGCAGATGCACTCATATTAACCCGCTCTTGGTTATTCGGATTTGATTTACCAGACGGTAACTTTAATTTAGTTTTTTGTGGACTATTTTCCAAGTTCTAATTTACAATGGTTAATTGACATGTTCATATAATTGACCAGATGCTACAAACCAAGAAATACATGGACTTGAAGTTCCACTTTCCGTGGACAAGGACAACAATGAAGGTGTAGAGCTGGAGGACTGAACTTGGAAGAATCGAAAGAGTTTCAAAATGTTGTATTTTTGCTCATCTAGGACTAGGAATCTAGAATGATAAACAGTTGGTATTGTATTTTCTTTTGTTGGCTCTAGTGTCAAATCTGTCTCTGTTTGCAGATGTTTTTGGATGTCTAAACTAGTGTGTTGGCTTTGCTTGTACTATTTTCTGGTGCCATATTTCTGGTTGTTCTCTTATGCTAAATCAGGTTGTTTGCTGGTGTTGCTCAGATATTACGTTTTGATCATTATATGCAGGAAATCCATCAATTTGGGCAGCTCCAGTAATCATATTCTACAAGCCAAGTAAATACCATTAATGTCCTGATTTTTGTTCAAAAAGAGAATTGATTTATATTTCTGTTGAAAATTTCTTAACTCAAATTTATTTGTTGAAGATAGGCACATGTTAGAAGTGAAATTTCCCTTGAACAATAGGCATCATGTCTGAAAATATTAAGACAGAGAAAGGCATCATTCAGATGTAATTTGTAAATGTAACAAATTTAAGGTTCAATTCTTGTATCTTCTTCATCTCTAATGATAGCCACCATCATATAAATCTAATATATTTTTTATAATATATTGTAACACTTAAAATAGTAAACACAAAAAAAAATGAACACAAAGTTAAAAATAAAATTGACGTTAAAAACCCGTTGGTTAACCTGAACCGCTCGCTAACCTGTATGACCCGACCCAACTTGACCTGCTACCCGAAATTACCAAACCCGAACTCAACCCGAACCCGAGATAACCGAACCCGAACCCGACCTGACCGACCTGTTTGACAGCTCTATTCCTACCCCAAAAAACATTTTTTCTTTTATAAAAAATGCAATACATAAGACCGTAAAAAATCTAGTCTCTCCGTCCCTTTAAGTTCTTCTCATTTATTCTTTTGTACAATTCTTAAGAAAATTACTGCAGCAAACAGTGCATAGGTAATGCTACCCAAACCCATTTTTAAGCCAATGAAAACAGTTTGTTTAATTTCAGCAGCCAATCAAAATACCCCTAAGACTAAAACCATTCAGCTGCTATAAAAGCAGTTAACACACTCAAGACACATTCAATTTATTCTCTGTTTACAGCAAAAAACCAACTGAAATTACAGCAAAACAGTGAGAAGCTTGAAATTAAAAACAGGGCATCATTGCCTGAGGAGGATGGCTTCAACATTTAATTTGAATGAACCTCCAGTCCTTGATGGTGATGGCTACGGTTATGAGGAGATGGGGGACAGAGGAGCAGAACCTGAATTTGATTTCGATCTAAACCAGGAGCCAACAGCATCAGAACCAGAGGTTCATGGACAGCCAGCACAGCATCATGAACCACCAACTCCTAGGCTCAGTAGTTCTCAGAAAATGCAACTTCTCAATTTTCTTCTCACCAGATTTTCAGAGGGTTCACTACCACATGGATCCATCAATGAAGCTGCAACACTGTTCAAGGTGTCAAGAAGAACAGTTAGTAGTATCTGGGGTATAGCCAAGAAACAAAGACAATCAAATCTTGCATACAATGTGGCCACATTGTATCATAATGGAGGAAGGAAGAGAATTCAAGTTGATCAAGAAGCAATCAAGGCACTTAGCATGGGGGACAGAACATGCATAAGAGACTTAGCAAGCAAACTAGGTATTCCCAAAATAGTATGTCATAGAATGATCAAGAGCAAGCAAATAAGGCCACATACAAATGCACTACATCCTGGATTGAAGGAAGCACACAAGCTGACAAGGATGGAGTGGATTATGAATCTAATCACAGGCAACACAGTGCATGAAAAATCAGATTACCACCCAATGTATGATTTTGTGCATATTGATGAGAAATGGTTCTTTCTTTCAAAGAAGACACAAAGAGTTTATCTAGCTAAACAGGAGAGAGGTATGTATAGGGCTGCTACTTCAAGTTCATTCCTAAGGTTATGTTTATGGCAGCAGTAGCAAGGCCAAGGTTCAACACAGATGGGGAATGCACATTTGATGGAAAGATTGGTATCTTTCCATTCACATACAAAAAACCAGCTAAGAGAAATTCAGTAAAGAGACCAAAAGGGACAATTATCACAAAGCTTGTGGAGTCAATCAACAAGGAAGTTACTAGAAGAATGTTGATTGACCAGATCATACCAGCAATCAAGGATAAATGGCCAGAAGGAGGACAGAGGGTCATTTACATACAACAAGACAATGCAAGACCTCATATTACTCAACAAGATCCAGAATGGCAAGAGGTACACAAAAAAGATAGCTTCACTTTTATTTTAATTCAGCAACCAACTAACAGTCCTGATCTAAACATATTAGACCTAGGATTTTTTAGAAGCATCCAATCTCTTATGCACAAGAAAATGCCAAAAGATATTGACACCATGCTAGAAGCAGTTTTTGATGCATTTAATGAGTTGGAACCCACTACTCTAAGAGATGTGTGGATTACACTTCAACAAGTAATGAATCAAATCTTACAAGTAAAAGGAGGGAATGACTTTGATATTCCACATATCAACAAAAAAAAACTGAGGGCACAAGGACTTCTGCCAGAGATAGTCAAAGCGACAACTTGGGCTATGGCTATTATACAAGCATGGGATATTGTTTATGGGGACAGTCAAGCACAAAATCAAGCAAATCATGAAGGACACAGTGAAGCAAATGACTTGGAACACAGTCAAGCCAATGTTGAAAGGGACAGTGAAGCAAATGACATGGAACAAAGTCAAGCCAATGTTGAAGGGGACAGTGAAGCAAATGACTTGGAACAAAGTCAAGCAGATGTTTATGGGGACAGTCAAGCACAACATCTGATAGACAGCCAAGATGATTTGGGGGACTACATAATCATGTAAACACAGAAAGCATAGGGTACTGTTTTTTTTGGGTTTAGCTAAGACAGTATGACCACTGTAAGCATTCATAGACCAATTTTTGTAAGGGTGCTTACAGTATTCATATTTTTGTAAGTGATACGCTGCACTTTGTATAGCGTAACTAGGGATTATTACATTAGTTTAGGAGTATTATTATATGTGTTTCGAGCCATTGTTATGTTCTGAGATATTTATTAAGAAGTGAAGAATTGAAGATCAGAACCAAAGAATATTGAAGATTTGAAGAAATCACCGACGGCGATCGCCATGGATCAGCGGCGATCGCGGTGGAGCAACAAAGAGGAGCCGAGAATATTTAATAAATCCGCGACCGCGGATTAATATCCGCGATCGCGGGTATTATGTTGAATTCCCCTTTGTGCGCGAGACGGGCCGTGAAAGAAGCACGCAACATGCCGAATTTGTGCAATATGAATCAAATTGTGGGGCCCATTGGAAGCAAGCAGCTGCAATTGAAAGCAAGCAGCTGGGCTGGAGTACTTGGACGTGAATTGGGCTGAATTTATGGAAGCAAGCTGCTGTATTTGAAGCAAGCAACACAAATTAGTCACACTTTGCTACGTTCTTTTCTCGGGTTACTTTGCCTTATTTTCCTTTTTGTTTTATTTCTTTCCTTTTTCCTTTTTTCTTAATTATTTTTAGGATATATCTTTTACCATATATTTTTAGGGTTAGTCTCTATTTAAGAACCCTAGTTCTATCATCTTTTTGATCATCTTTTCCATCAGACAATTTAGTTCTGCAACCATGAGCAGGAACTAATCTCCATTGTTTTACTTAGCGGTTGAAACCTTCAGTTATTAAGTTGTGAGATTTCTAAACTCTTGTTCTTTTCCTATGGGTTTGTATTAATTCTCTTGTTCTTCATCTATTGATTTCTATTAGTTTTGCTAGCTTGATCACCTAGTTTGATTGATAGTTTTCTATTGCTAGACTAGGAATATACGGTGGAATTCCTTGTCATTGTAGCGCTCATATCTGCATGATCTGGTAGTTGATTGCTTTTATGAAAGAGAATTGATTGCATGTTAATACTTGACGGTTGTAAGTTATTGCACGCATCCTTATGATTCCTGTGCCCTTTGCTGCTATTTCATCTAATCTTGAGAGGTTTCCCTGATTGTTGAATAGTAAGTATTATCAGGACCGGTTGGCCTGCTGATATATTAAAGATTGGAATAGGAACATTCCTTAGGATTGAATAGAATTTGAGATAAATCTATGATCAACTTGATTGACTGTTGTGTGGATACTTGCTAGGTGAAACCCCTTCTCATCATATTCTCACCCAAACTTCCTCTGCTTGTTACTGGTTACTTGTTACTAGTTGATATTTCACTTGACTGCATTGATTTGGTGTTTTGATTCCCTTGGGTTCGACCTCTACTTACTTGCTATACTCTAGTTAGTGTTTAGAGTTTATTTCTTTGATTTGGCACTACGACTTTAGCCTCATCAAATTTGGCGCCGTTGCCGAGGAATTGAATTATTCCAATTTTGTGCTAATTGTGAAATTATCAACTGTTTGGTGTGAACCTTTATGGTTCAGACCCGTGCTACTGATTCATCTCTTGTTTCCTTTGACCCAGAGATTGAAAGGACGTTCCTTCGGAACCAAAGAGCAGCTATGAACCAAGAGAACGAGATGGGTGATCGACATGGACCGCCATTGCCTACTATGAGGCAACTCACTACCCCAGACTTAAACCAACAACCTTTGGCAGTGAGGTTTCCTGAGATTGAAGAAGGTGTGAATTTTGAATTAAAAGCTGGTTTAATTCATGAGCTTCCACACTTCCATGGCTTAGCAGGAGAAGATCCCAACAAACACTTGGCTCAATTCCATGCCATATGTTCTAGTATGAAGCCAAGAGGTGTTACGGAGGAGCAGGTCATGCTGAGAGCTTTTGGATTTACTCTGAAAGACGCTGCGAATGATTGGCTCTATTATCAAGCTCCAGGGAGTATTGATACATGGGCTAAAATGAAAAAGGTCTTTTTAGAGAAATATTTTCCAGCTACAAAACTGAGCAGCTTGAAGAAGGAGATCACGAATCTTCAACAACATTCAACTGAGAGTCTCTATGAGTATTATGAGAGATTCAAGAAGCTTTGCTCAAGCTGCCCATTCCATAGTTATACTGACCAAGATCTCCTTATGTACTTATTTAGTGGCCTAATTGATGAGGACCGTCGAATGGTGAATGCATCCTGTGGAGGTAACTTTTTAAGATTGACTATACCTCAAGCTACTGAAATGTTTGAGGAATTAGCTGAGAGCTCAAGGCAGTTTGGTAGCAGGCAAAGAACACAGTCAGTAAGTTCACTTGATCCCACTAAAATTCAAAGTGATATGAATGAACTGAAAGATATGATGAAGTCTTTTATGCTGCAAAGTGGTGGTCAACAACTCCAAGAGCCGAATGCTGAGGTAAACGCTGTTGGTGGATGGCAACCAAGGCCAAGGTATGATTCTCATAATTTTAATTATCAGCAACCTAGACCTCAGAATTCCATGACTGTTGAAGATATGATCAAGTCCTTAGCTCAAACTGTGATGCAACAAAATGCTAAAACGGAATCAAGCATCCAAAATCTCGAAAATCAGTTAGGACAAATTGCTCAAGCTGTGAGTAAATTAGAGGCCAGGGAAACGGTAAGAAACCCGAGAGAGAACGTCAGTGCAGTGTTCTTGAGGAGCGGAAAAACTTTAAATGATTGTTCTGTGCCAAAACCGCGACCGCCAGATCTGAGTGGCGATCGCCATGAGATTACAGAGAGCAAAACAGGATCTGCATCGCGATCGCCGTTCCATTCCAGAAGCTGAGGTGAAAGATTATTCGCGACCGCGATCGCCGAGAGTTGATGGCGATCGCCGGGAGCCCCCTGAGTACATTGACGATTATGTTCGCCCGAATTTTCCACCTCTATTTTCTCAGAAGCCTGTTGCTCCCTTTCCTGAGGCGTTGAAGGATACTCGAAGGCTGGAGGACGACAACGAAATCTTCGAAACCTTTAGTAGGTGTGAGGTAAACATTCCTTTGCTCAAACTTGTTAAGAGTATTCCTAGATTTGCTAATTTTTTGAAAGAAGTTTGCACTATTAAAAGAAATCAAAAACTGAAAGGAAAGAAGAAAGTTGAAATAAGTGAACAAGTTTCTGCAGTGTTTCAAAAACGCATGCCTAAGAAATGTGGTGATCCAGGCATATTTAGCATTCCATGTGTGATTGGTGAAACTAAATTTGACAAATCCATGCTAGATTTAGGTGCATCAATCAATGTTTTGCCTTACTCTTTGTATGAATCACTAGGCTTAGGACCTTTGCATAAAACAGGAACTGTTATTCAACTTGCTGATAGGTCTACTGTATACCCGAAAGGGGTTGTTGAAGATGTTCTTGTTATGGTTGGTGATCTAATTTTTCCTGCTGATTTCTTTGTGTTAGATATGGAGCATGCTAATAATGTCACACCTATACTGTTAGGTAGACCTTTCATGAAAACTGCACAAACGAAAATTGATGTTAATAGTGGGACTCTCTCTATGGAGTTTGATGGGGGATAAGGTAGAATATAATATATATGATATGGATCCCATTGATAAGAATTCTCTATGTGCTATTGATGTGATTAAGCCTACTTGTAAGGATGAATTGCAACCTGTTTTAGAGAATCTCTTAGAGCCCCCAAAAGTAGATATTGTTTTGTCTACTAACATGCAGGAGTGTCATGCTAAGTCAGAGCCTAAAGGTAAGCTCTCTCCACATCCTTTGGGCAATCGCCCTCCATTACTGACCTCGCCAGGCGAGATACCATTGATGTCTAGTGTGCAGGCACTTGACATTAGCTTAAACAGCCGCCTGATACGGTCAAGGAGGAAAAAGTGAATGAAACCACCTTCATTGCTAAAGACAAGGTGGTCAAGGTAAGAGGGACGAGATTCAAAGCGTTCCATGAGTGGTTCAAGAGAGAATTCAGACAAGAGACTGTTTTTACAAATCCAAATGGCGTTAGTTAAATCTCTTGAGTTTCATGTCGAGCCACGACATTAAATAAGGCGCTACTCGGGAGGCAACCCGAGGTTTTTATTTGTTTTTGTTCGGTTTAATTTTCTTTTTAGTTTTTCTATGGACAGGAGGAAATCACCGAAGCTTAGGGTCAGCTACAGTCAGTAGCCAATCTCGCTGTAAGTTTTCTCTCCCGTCTAAAAAAAAAAAAAAATCCGAAAATCATTCCGAGAAAAAAATAATATATCGGATTAAAAAAAAAAAAATAGAGTGCAGAAAAAAAAAATGAGAGAAAAGAAAGTAAGGAGTTGTATTACATCAAGTTCGGTTTCATTAGTACTATCATTCTAGATCTACATTCGCTGGAGCTTAGCTTGTTGGTGACCTTGTTCTTTGCAAGGAGTTGATTTGTTTGGGTCACCTTCTACATTGGAGGTATTCTTTCTTTTGCTTTAGATGAGCTATGCATTATTGGATTACATTTAGTGCTCATCTAGTTTCTCATTCTACCACACTTTGAGTTTCATTGGAGGAAGGTCATCCGACCTTGTATGTGAGTCTTCTGTCTCTTTCCCTGGGTTCGTTTTTATGTCTTCCATTTCATTGAGGACATTGCAATGTTTAAGTATGGGGGAGGAGAATGTATTCACATGCAATTATTTGGGTGTTGGTTGTATCTGCATGAACTTATTGAATATATTGTATGAAAAAGCCACAAAAATTGAAAAAAGGCATACAAAATCCTTGGATAGCAAGATCTATGCAATAAGAAGGTGACTTGACCGGCATTAGGCTGGGGAAAAAATAAGTCTTTAGTGATGTGAGTTTTGTGAGCCTGGAACAATTATTGAGTGGTTGGGATGAAAACCCGAAAGGGCGCCCAAGCAAGATGAGTGTTATAAAAAACAAAAAATTGAGTGTTTTAGGATCATTATCATCTTGGCGGTATGGAGACATAAGAAGGAGGCGTATAGGAGGATTCGGGTAGGCCACTTGGAGGAATAAGGTGTAGTTCTGGGTATGTGCTTATTTTATCACATCGTTCTTGATTGTTGTTGGGTTTTGTGTGTTTCGGAGGAGCTTATTGGTTATGTAATCACTAAGAGATATTTTTGTACTTCCTGAGACTTTGAGCATTTTATTGTATGGGTAGCTTTTCTGTAAGTTACTCGGGACGAGTAAAAGTCTAAGTATGGGGGTATTTGATACGCTGCACTTTGTATAGCGTAACTAGGGATTATTACATTAGTTTAGGAGTATTATTATATGTGTTTCGAGCCATTGTTATGTTCTGAGATATTTATTAAGAAGTGAAGAATTGAAGATCAGAACCAAAGAATATTGAAGATTTGAAGAAATCACCGACGGCGATCGCCATGGATCAGCGGCGATCGTGGTGGAGCAACAAAGAGGAGCCGAGAATATTTAATAAATCCGCGACCGCGGATTAATAGCCCCACAATTTGATTCATATTGCACAAATTCGGCCTGCTGCGTGCTTCTTTCACGGCCCGTCTCGCGCACGAAGGGGAATTCAACATAATACCCGCGACCGCGGATTAATATCCGCGACCGCGGATTAATATCCGCGATCGCGGGTATTATGTTGAATTCCCCTTCGTGCGCGAGACGGGCCGTGAAAGAAGCACGCAGCAGGCCGAATTTGTGCAATATGAATCAAATTGTGGGGCCCACTGGAAGCAAGCAGCTGCAATTGAAAGCAAGCAGCTGGGCTGGAGTACTTGGACGTGAATTGGGCTGAATTTATGGAAGCAAGCTGCTGAGCAGATGGGGCCCACATATGAAAGCTTGCAGCCGTATTTGAAGCAAGCAACACAAATTAGTCACACTTTGCTACTTTCTTTTCTCGGGTTACTTTGCCTTATTTTCCTTTTTGTTTTATTTCTTTTCTTTTTCCTTTTTCCTTAATTAGTTTTAGGATATATCTTTTACCATATATTTTTAGGGTTAGTCTCTATTTAAGAACCCTAGTTCTATCATCTTTTCGATCATCTTTTCCATCAGACAATTTAGTTCTGCAACCATGAGCAGGAACTAATCTCCATTGTTTTACTTAGCGGTTGAAACCTTCAGTTATTAAGTTGTGAGATTTCTAAACTCTTGTTCTTTCCTATGGGTTTGTATTAATTCTCTTGTTCTTCATCTATTGATTTCTATTAGTTTTGCTAGCTTGATCACCTAGTTTGATTGATAGTTTTCTATTGCTAGACTAGGAATATACGGTGGAATTCCTTGTCATTGTAGCGTTCATATCTGCATGATCTGGTAGTTGATTGCTTTTATGAAAGAGAATTGATTGCATGTTAATACTTGACGGTTGTAAGTTATTGCATGCATCCTTATGATTCATGTGCCCTTTGCTGCTATTTCATCCAATCTTGAGAGGTTTCCCTGATTGTTGAATAGTAAGTATTATCAGGACCGGTTGGCCGGCTGATATATTAAAGATTGGAATAGGAACATTCTCTAGGATTGAATAGAACTTGAGATAAATCTATGATCAACTTGATTGACTGTTGTGTGGATACTTGCTAGGTGAAACCCCTTCTCATCATATTCTCACCCAAACTTCCTCTGCTTGTTACTGGTTACTTTTGTGTTTCATACAATCAAACCCCCCCCCCTTTGGTTACTTGTTACTAGTTGATATTTCACTTGACTGCATTGATTTGGTGTTTTGATTCTCTTGGGTTCGACCTCTACTTACTTGCTATACTCTAGTTAGTGTTTAGAGTTTATTTCTTTGATTTGGCACTACGACTTTAGCCTCATCAGTAAGCCAAGCAAAGTTCTTCTCATGAAGTTGTTGAAAAAAAAATCTCAGGTGTCCCCTTAGCCATCACAGAAACAATTCCATCTCCAACAACTCTACACACTTGGCCTCATTCATTCAAAACTGTCACTGGCTTCCTAGAGTAGTGCTAAGATTGCCTTAGCATTACAATGGCGTGCCAAAGTGAAAGTTTATCTTGGTTTCCTAGAGTATGTAAAGCAATTGAGATATCTTACAGGAAGTGCATCTCAGTTTAAAAGGATTCATCATTGATTAAAAAAAAAAAATCTCACGTGTCCCTATACCATCATAGACACAATCCTAATCTCCAAAAACTCTACACCCTTGGCCTCATTCAGTCAAAACTGTCACTAGCTTCCTATTGTAATGCTAAGATTGCCTTAGCATAACAATGGCGTGCCAGAGTGACAGTGTTAACTGGTTTCCTGGAGTATGTAAAGCAAATGAGATGGTCAGAAGAATTGTGTCTCAGTTTATAAGAACTCATCATTGATTAAAAAAAACACAGGGACATTTCATCAGGGACTAACTCAACTAACACAGGGCCAACAAAGAAGAACTTAACTAAACAGAGGGGCAAAGTCAGGGACTAACTCATGTCAACATAGAGCCAACATCATTAACCACAGCTCAAAACATATTAATACTCAAGTCAACAGATTCAGCAGAGAGGTACTCAACCTCAACTCAACAGAATCAACAGAGAGGTACTCAACCTCAGCTCAACAGAATCAACAGAGAGGTACTCAACCTCAACTCCACATAAATGCAACAGAGAGGCACTCAGGTTCAACTCAACCGATATTCACCATAGAGGAACTCATCCTCAACTCAGATATTCAACATAATTCCATAAAACCATCCAGTAAAAACCCAAAATATAAGAGAGTCCACAGTTCACAAGCAAAACAACAACCAAATTCCATAATAACAGAAATTCCCAAAATATATAGCCTTCAAGAGGGACTTAGCTATATTGTGTCCGAGCGGGAGGGGGAGGCAGAGACAGATGGAGAGTCGGGGATGACAATAAGCTCCGGCGTCGGCATATCCACATCAAATGACACCTCAGGCGTCGGAGTGTCTAGGATCACGATGATCTCTCGGGGACGAGACAGGGCCTCGTTTTCAGAGAGCTCCGGCGACCACCTCATCTCCATGGACTCCTTCTTCTGCTCCGGAGACCAGAGCATGTCGATGTCGATATCCTCGGACGGAACGTGGCTCCAGGTATGGTCTCCAACACAATCTGGACCCCAGTTGCAAGGCGGGGACAACGAGCAACCAGATCGACCCACTGAGGCACTGGGGTCGACATCGGAATCATCTTTGAAAAACAAATTCAAAGCTTCTTCCGAGTCGTTCTTACAGAGGTTTTCAGAGATTGATGGCGATTGGGGATCAACAGAGAGAGAGGAGCTCAGATTCGAGACAGAATTCGAAACCCGTCCGGTGGACAACGACGGTGTTCCGCTCTTGGTGAAGCTTTGAGATGGTCGGGTATTGGTGGAAGAATCCATTGGAAGAGATGAAGGTGAGAAAGAGGCGAGACAAAGGCGAGAAAGAGGAGAGTTTTTTTGCCTGCTAGGGTTTTCAAAGAAGAGGCGAGAGAAGGGATGAGAAGAGAATGAGATGGTTTTATCGGGTAGATTAGGGTTAGAGTTTGGGATGGGTTTTGAATTGGGTTGGGTTTTGGGCTAGATTAGGTTTATCTGGGTTGGGTTAGTCCGAATTAGGAGGATTAGTGGGTTAATTGTGGATTTATTACACAAATCTGAAGCTTTGTTATGGTAAATTAAGAAATTGGTTATGTAAAAATGGAAGTAATTTAATGGAGATGAAGGTGGTTGATGATTTTAATGGTGAAAATTAAATGGAGAAGATGATGTAGATGGTTGATTTGATTGATAAAGTGTGTAAGAGATATGAATAAAATAAATAGAATAAGGGTATAATGAGAATAAATTAATGGATGTAAAAGGAAATGAGAAGAACTTAAGGGGACGTCCGAAATAGAAACGGGAAGAACTTAAAGGGACGGATGAAGTAGCTTTAACCTCTGGTTTTTCACTTACACATTCGTAACAGATTGGACTTATTTTAAAATGGGTTTTATCCAAAAAAAAATGAAAAAACAAGGAACATTTGTATCCCCACATAATACTACCTATGGTAAACCTTCGGAGATGATGTCAATTTAATATAAAAATATTAGGGTTTAGTTTTTTAGCTGATAGTTTTAATTTTTTAGATCGAATTTTTTAAACACGATATTATGGCGTTTTAAAAAGTCAAGTACAAATTGTGATCATATGACACTAATGGCTTAAATATTTAAATCTGTGGTACATTCAAGTCTCCCGAAAATCTTTTAAATTACGTTTTTTTCTACTCCGTTCTTCATTAGGAATCAACCATTTGTGGTAATGTATGGTCATGTACTTATTCTTGTCTCATTGTGGTTATTATTTTCTTCTTCTTGGTGGGTGGTTGGTTTCATATCTTGTTTACAAATGAGGACGATGATTAATGATGGGCTTAAATTTAAGATGCACCAGTTTTGGGGTAAATACCCCAAAACTGTAATGTTTTTTAAGTTTTTGCATCAATTTTTTAAATTATACGGAAATACCCCTTTGCTGACGTGGCAATTATAACAGAGCTGTCAACAAAAATTTTAACAGAGCTGTCAACAAAAATTTTAACAGAGCTGTCAACAAAAATTTTAACAGAGTTGTCAACAAAAATTTTAAGAGAGCTGTCAACAAAAAATTTAATAGAGCTGTCAACAAGAATAATAAGTTGTCAACACCAATAATAACCCTTTTCTGACGTAGAAATTATAACAGAGTTGTCAACAAAAATTTTAACAGAGTTGTTAATAAGAATAAAACATTGTCAACACGACTAAACAAGTTGTCAACCCAACTAAATAATTTTTTTACAAGACTAATAAACGGTCAGCAACATACAACACGAGTAATATTACAAAATTGTCAACATTATCAACACTTTAAAAAACTTGTCAATACTTTACAAAACTTGTCAACGCACTGCGAAAGTTGTCAACACAATAAGTAAAGATTAAAATTATCTGCACAAAGATCAAATTAATCAAGACACACCATCAATATTCCCTGTCTCCTGTAATTCACTAATACGGATCACTTGAAGCTAATCCATTAACACTTGGTTACTTGATTCGAGCATAGTTCATCAGTCTTTCAATTGTTTAACCAGTCAACTACGGTGGCAGCGAGATCTCATACCGGGAGTGGGAGTTGCACTGCCAATGCTCCTGTAACAACAACAAATCAACAATTTTAATAAAAAAAATGGTTCATACAAAAACAATCTCCAAAAACAACATCTAAAACAGCTTCCTCTTTGCACGAGATGCAAAAAGGCATTTAGTTGACTGGTTCATGCTAATTCTCGTGCAAAAAGCTGTTGCAAAAGGTTCATACTAAAAAATGGCAGAACAACAGGCATTTAGAACATCTAAAAAATGGTTCATACTAAATGCAAAAAGGCATTTAGTTGAAGAAGTTGTTGCATCTCGTGCAAAATTCAGCCTCTCCATTGCTCTACAATAGCAATACAACAGTAAACAATACAGTAAGCTAAAATTCTAAAAGCTCTAGGAAGATGAACAAGTAAATTAGAGAACGAATCCCAAAATTCAGTCATCCACAAGTCAGAGCAAACCAATACCGGACATTCATACACAAATCCACAAGTCAGAGCAAAACACCAGCTATTTGTAATCACCATTCAATACAATTCAAGCCTTAAACCCATGTTTCTTTGATAAATCAACAAATTGTACAGTATAGTCCTAACAACTACGATCCAATGGCCAAATCCAACCTACTAACTTGACCTAATCCTAAAATTGGCGCAAAATCTTCAGAATCAATTAGTAATCCAAGAACCTCTTGTAAATCAAAGCGATCACTATAATCGGCCTCAAAATTAGCGGAGATTGGAAAGAGAAATACCTCGAATAGGCTTCCTTGATCAGTCGCAATTGATCTGCATTTCTGTGTCTGATCACCTCAATAATCCTCTTCTGCAACCTCAACACGAATTCTTCCAAGTTTGAAAACACAGTTAGTTGGCGCCGATACGGGAGAGAGGACAGATCCGAGAGGTGGACGGGAACGAGCGGCAGCGGAGGCGGACATGGACGAGTGACGGCGGACGGGGACGAGCGACGGCGGATGGGGACGAGCGACGGCGGAGGGGATATATGACGAAGTGGTAGAGAAGAGAGGAAGCGTGTGTGGGAGTAGGGGTGGGTGAGGGAGAAGGGTATTTCCTTTGGGTTTAATAAAGGAGTGCAGAAATCACATATTTAATCCCGGATGTGGTATTGGACACAAATAAGTCTAAGATGCACGCCTTAAAGCTATCCAAGCCCAGCCCAAATAGTCTATATGACTATATCCGTGTTCAAACCGGTCATTGCTCACATCCTAAATACCATATTATTTCCATAAAAGATTCAAATTATCGCACTGGAATTTTCCTCTGCTAGTCGTGGACTAAAATTTAAAAAAATCCTTAGTCGTTAATATCTTAACTAGAATTTCAACCTAATAATTTGTGTTGCGAGCCAAATGTTAAGAAGCTAATTCTACGTATTTACTAGATAGATTATAACGTTATTTCTAATATGTGTTTATTGACATATATTGACATTATTGAGTTTTCTAGCGTGTGCTAATCATTTCTTGTACCATCGCATCCAACATTTGAGTCTCGACTACCACTTCATTCGAGAGCGAGTCCGAACAAGTCTAACATTTATCTCTTTCACAAATAAAAAGCCAATCTTCTCGCCCAACCTTTACTTTCAACCCAGTTCATTCAAATGCGCTTTGAACTTGGCCTTCGACAATTCAGATCGAGGGGGTCAGGGGATGATAACACACCAATTGTAGTTAGAAATTTCATATTATGTCCAACTGTTTCTAGACTATTAATAGACCCCAGCTAGCTCTCTACTGTGCCACAGTCCACCATTATGTACAACTAGAAACGGGCCTCCACGCTACGCGCGGGGAAATTACAGTTTTTAATATGATTTAACGTTGTTTAATAGGCGTCCTAAAATTAGATTGGGCTAATCATATTCACAACCCTTTATGATATAGAATCTAACCTCGACAAAGCAGTCTCTAATCTTTGATCTATCAAAAAGAAAAAAAATAAAGTTTAATTAGTGATTATGTTTTTCCTGAATGTTTTATTAATCATTTTAGCAATTGACACACAACAACCTATGAATTCGTCTCTCCCTTTAAAATCATCACATTACCTAATTAGCCCGAGTGCTTTTTTTTTGCCAAACAATTAGCTCGTGTATTGGTGTTCCTATTTTATTAGGGCTTAAATCAACAGACTGAAACTCGCGTACGGGTCTTGCGTAATTATAATTTCTTAAATGTTTCATAATAGATATTGAAATGATATTATATCATATAATCAAATGAGTTTGATGATTTGTACCTCTTCTCTCAATTCGCCAAATTGTTATATCATTTTGTAATATTATTGTAATATACGGGACATAAGTTTTTAAAAATATGATTTTTAATATTCTTGTAATTTATAGGACAAAAGTTTTTAAATATATGTTATTTGCGTATGCAATTTCTTCAATGCTCTATATGCTAAATTTTTGTTCAAGTCTTGTTTGCATTATTATTACCAACTCCACAGATTTTGGTATATAAAATAAGGTAATCTATTTTGATTTATTAATAGCCAAGTTGGTGAATATAAGATCTATTTTTCTGTCTATAACTCATTACAATTGAATAAACTCGAGGACCAGTTATTAAATGTCATTTCCCCATTGTATACATTTTTGACGTGTTTACTAAACTATCATGCTTGTTGGAAACTGAGTGTAAATGTTTGAAAACAACATGCTAGCATATTGCAATATGTAATATTGTTTACAATTACTAAAATTAGATGCAAACGGCCTCCGATAAGGGCTCAAAGTTTGGTACTAATGCAGAAAAATGTGGTTTAGGATAAGTAAAAAGTAAACACTTCAAGCACAAAGAAATTAAAAGAGGAAAAAATGCATACCATATAGTTTACCACAAATCTCCCTCTTTGTATAAATTTAGTAATTGCAAAAGTTAAATCCTTTTACAAAGACACATGATACATGAATTGAATATATGGAATTTAGATTCTTTGATAAGTCGGTCCTCTAAACTCTGTAAACCTGCATATTATTTGTATATATATATACTCCATCCGTCCCAAAATATGAGTCTCATTGTACAAAAATATCTTGGATTAAGGCAAATGCTTTAACGTACATAAGTGCATTGTAAATGATGAATGTAAAATATTAAAATAATTCATTAACCAATGGGAGAAGAGTTTACAAATGAAAAGTACATAAGTGCATTGGAAATGATGAATGTAAAATATTAAAATAATATGAGTAAGGGTATAATTGGAAGAAGTTTATGGACAAAAATAGAAATGAGACTAACATTTCGGGACGCCCAAAAAGGAAAATGGGACTCATATTTTGGGACAGATGAAGTATAATTTACTAAAGCCTTCATGTGTACCTTTGAAAAAAGTTATTGATCTGACTTTTTACTTTTTACTTTATTAATCTAATGATAAAGTCAATTACTGCAAAATCATACCATCCACTCCAAACCTCAGTCCACATGAGAGGTTTGTAAGGTCTGTTTTAGTAAACACATAACAGTAAAAGTCGTTGCAAGTATATTGATCTGTCACAATAAGATCATTAACTATTAAAAAATTTATTTTGAAAAGAATTAAGATTGTCAACAAGAACACTGGAACTTATAACGGGATCAAGAGAGTCATCTTCCTTGCACATTAACCATGGAACACCAATATCTAATCCAACAACAATGTTAGCAGCCCATCTCATGTGATCACAACCTTCTTGTCCAAACATCTTTCTTTGCATTTTATATTTATATTCGATCTGAAAACACAAACTGATAGCACATAATTCAGTTTTTGAAATCAGAAACTCAAATTAATTTGACTAATCTTAATTACAAGAGGTCATGAAAAAAAGAGTCAATGAAAACATACAACATTGAGTGATGTTAAGGCATTGAATTTCATGTGTACAAGAGTGATTTCCATGGAATTTCTTTTTATTATTGCCTTCAAAATGCTCAAAAATTCGATCTAGTTTTGGGCGCATTCTAGTTGCGCCCAAAACTGAACCGGGTTTTAAAAAAAAGGTTTGGGTGCCAGTTAAAATTTTCCGAGTGCGGGATTTTTCCCTACAATCATACGGTCAAGTATGTGCGCGAGGGGGAGAAAAGACAAGTAGACATCATTCACTGTCATCTATGTAAGAAGAAAATTACCACAGTCAAAATTGAGGTTGATCGGTGAATTTGAAAGGGAGAGTGGGGATCGAGGAATTGGGGGTTATCGGTAGTGGCGGATCTAGAAAATTTCTACCGTAGGGGCTCGTATTAGAATTAAGATTATAAATTATGTTCTCTTTTTCTTGAGTATTATCAATTTGATTTAAACATATTCAATATAATATTAACCCACATTTAAATTTTAAATTAATTTAATTTATTTGTGGTAAAATCAATAATAAATATTCTTCTACTTTTTATTCTTGTATCAAATAAATATCTTGTACATAGAAATATCATATAAAAGTTATTCTTTTTCTCTAATATTACCGATATTTAGTGGGTTTGATAGATATTAAAAATATAAAAACTCTGTATGTAAAAATTACATTTAGTTTCCTTACATTTTTAATAATCATGTTTCTCTGTTTAACACACCTCTTACTTTTTTTACCAAAATTCAAGAATAAAATAGAAAAAATCTCTATATAACTACCAAAGCAAATTACATTTCTTCAATTCTAGCTATGTCACGTGGCATACTCTTCATTCAGGCCATCCACCTGTCGTCATTTCATTGGTCATGATTTTTTATAATTTATTGTAATTTTCTCAAAAAAAATTAATTAAATTTGGAAAATCGTGTGCAAAAATATTACAAAAAGATTGCTTAAGATCTTTCAGATTACAAAAAGATTTTTATGTGTTAATTTTCTAGATTTTGACCTCCCAATATCCTATTATTTTATTTTACAAATATATATTTTATTTTTATGATATGACGTATCACAAAAAGATTGATTTCTTAATAAATAAGAGAAATAATTATATTTTTGTGTTATTGTAGTGTTTTCAATTATATATTTTTATATATGTTGAAATCAATTTATTTAAATTTGTTAAAAATTGACCCATGATAATTTGATCAAATAAGATTTTTGGTATTAAAAATTCATGTATATTCGTTGTTTATTATATTTAAAATGTAAAAACTTAATTATATATCAATATCATTTTAAGATATAAACTTATTTTCATATAAAATTTTATATTACATAATACTCCTTACTACTAATTCACTATATCGAGTTATATAAACCCGCGCATGGCGCGAGACCTAGTCTAGTTTGTGTATAAAATTAAAAGGCTAAAATGACTTACGTTATATTACATGAAAAATAAAATCAAACCAACTTCATGTAATTCTATTAATTACTTAATAATTAATTACCGTTGTGTAAATTGAATTTTTAAAAAATATTTTGAAAAGTAACTACTTATATGATACTAAACCAGAGGAGTATAATCAGTATATCACATTTTTACTTAAAATTTAAAACAATTGAATCTCTAGTTTGGAAAATTTTAACCGTTGTACAGTTTTACCACGGATCTAATGAAAGAAAAAAAAGGAAGTTGTTTAATTTTTTAGCAAAACGCTTCGTTTTGATCTTTTGGACATCTTTTTAAATTAGAAAAAATGGTTGATGTAAATTTATTTAGTGAAATCCTAAATTTATCAATGGAGGGAGCAACATTTATGAGGTACCAATTTCATTCAATTTTGACATTGAATAATCAATCTTTATATAGATAAGATGCTTCTATTAGTGAAATTGATTTCCTCAAAACTGTTTTCTGCCTCTTTAATAAGTCACCTCATAATGAAACTATCAAGAGCTATAATTGACTTGTCATCTAATTACTTGTCATCTAATTACCCGTTGATACGAGTCGTATAGATTGGGTACATAACATATTTTTTGTTTCTTCCGTATCATCCATATAATTTTATCTTATTTTTTCTCTACAACAGGGTTACCCGATCAGGTTATATATCTACATATTTATTTACTAATTATATACTTATACAATATAATAATACATATATTTTAAATTTAATTTTTTTAATAAATACTACTTCATAATATGAACATTTAGCTATATAACCAATTAATTAAATATTTTATATAATCCTCATTGTGGATAGTCTTATTGTGCATGTTTCTAGGTCGAACCGATTATGAATTGATATAATACTAATAGTATAGAATAAGTATAAAATTTACATATTGTAAATCTAAAACAATACTCTGTACACGAAAAAAGGTTCCGATTAGAATAAACTTTACAGTATAAAGTACAAAGTGCTCACATTTTGATAACAAGCTAATAATATTCATAATATACGGGGATAAGTTTATAATTTGGCGATCATATCCGTTGAAGTCATTTTTTTAAAAAAAAAACTCATAGAAATTACAAAATTATCACCGGGTGATTCGCATAAAAAATTAAAATTATCATCGCTTATATCATAAACATTGTCATTTGAAATATAAACATCAACAAATAATTTATGATTATGAGCATTTCACACTTCCTATCATAACTTATTTCTAACGAGCCTCCCGCCTCCTAACATTAGTGTAACGGTTTCTCGTAGAGGTTTGTAAGTATAACTAGTTTAGGAGGCTATAAATAAACTTAGAAAAATTATTTAGAATAATTTTATGTAATATTAAATTTATGAATAATAAACAACAACAACATTTGATAGCACGATTATCGTTATTTTGGTCAAGTATGACGAAAAATGAAGAATGGTAATGTTATTTAATCAAAGTTTTAGTATTCTAAAAAAGAGAAGAGAAATATTGCATGTACTCGAGTAGTAGTATTATAATGATACGATAAAAATAGTAAGTATTATCATTTTTAGTCAATGATTTTTTGTATATTTCTTAAAGGTCTAATTAAAAAAATCATTAAAAAAATGATTAAGATTGCTAGTGTAGCAGTGTATTAGTGTAGTAGTGTAGTGTTACATAATGGTTTAATTTGATCCGGTATTTTTAAAACTCGTTTGTTAAATTTAAAATTTACTATTTATAATAAACAATAAAAACCAAGAATTACTTAATTAACTATCAAAAAACATAAATATTATAATAATTAAATTGTTATGTTGTATCAAAGTATACTAAGCAAAACACTTTAAACGAAAATGCAACAATCCCTTATACTATCAAGATTACCAATAAATATAATTTATATCTTTCTAACTCAATTAAATTTTAACTTGTATTAAATGAAAAATGATAGTAATTACAATTTTTACATAGCATGCAACAAAATAAAAAGAAGACTTACAATTTTATTTAAACTAGGATTTGGGCCCCGTGCTTCGCACGGGATAAACAATTATGTTTATCGATAAGAGTTTGTATTAGAAATGGAGGTTCTATTTAGGTTTTATTAACAAGAGTATATTATAAACATAACTCTGTTATATGAAGTGTCTATTTAAAATGAGGGTGCATTTTAGAACGTTTGATTGCAACTGTCTTCTTTCCGTATACACAATAGTGATAAAAAAACGATTATGTTGTATATCAATCCACCCTTCAGGTTTCTCTCCCTAACTTGATGTAGATTTTGATTAATGACACTTTTTCCACTTTAAAAGGTACACACTTTTATATGTTGAAAAATGACAAAGGGTCTTGATACTCAAATTGCCACAATATATAATATATGTCTGGTATGAGGAATTAAAGTTGTGATGCATACATTGAAAGAAGACGATGACATAAGATAAAATGCAAAAAAAGGACTAAATAAAACTAAAGATGAAACAATATCAATTACGTTTCTTATATCATGACAATTAGACATTAAAGTCATGCACTTTACAAACTTCTCTGAGAGAAAACCAATAACAAAGTCTACTCCATCTATGGATGTTCCATATATATATATATAAATTTAATATATATGAGGAAAAAATAGTCTACTCCAACTATAGTTGTTTAGAACAGATGGAAATCAATATCCCTATAATGAAAAAGGAATTAAATTGTTAGATCTTAAGATGTACTTATGTTGAAGAAGATAAAAGTTGTCAGTTGAGCTGGACTATCATGAATTCCAACACAAGCTAAAGAGATCTTATAATTTGACATTGTCCATGTCTCAAATATGCTAATCATATATAAAGCAATCATCGAAAACTTCATTCTAAGGACACAGGATGAGAAATTTATTACATTAGTTATTAAAGAGAATATATTTAGCAACTTTTAGAGTATAATGAATCTCCTCATTGCTACTGGTTGCTGGAGTGACTGTGCATATATGTTGTACATATACACACCATGAACACAAGAAGCATTAAGAATATGCAATTTGGCAACAAAGTAGCTAATAATGTATGCAACATCTTTGAATACACAACAACAACAACAACATTACCTCAATGCCTTAAAAAGACTCCCGCTTAAACACTAAGGCAAAATAGCTCAAGGAAATGACAACAAAATAGTATTATTCAGTTTAAACCTAATGGGAAAGTGTCGGATAAGAATAAATTTTAAAATGCGATCGTGAGAATGATGCATATTAGTAGTATATTGATGCACATTTAGTACTAATTTGATGCACATTCGTTGACAAGCTTAAAAACATCCAAATTTGATGCACATTTAAACATATTTTGATGCACATTTAAGTATATTTTGATGCACATTATTCATTCGCACGTTCTCATTTTAAAAATTATTCTCACCGGAACCGCACCCAAACCTAATACCCCCGGTCATTCAAATTTTATTGAGGCACTTGGTTATAGATTATAATCTAAGAGAACTTAATATCTCTGTTGGATCCATCTAGAATAGATTTAGGAGAGAATAGTACCACAGACACCAAAATACCCAAAATTTTGCAAAAATGTAACCATCAAAATTTTTAATGAGCACGGGTTATTCATGTAGCAAATTCAATAGATTTATTCAGTTTATTAATGAAGTGAATCCAACATTAAGACAATCATGAGCCTATACGGGACTCGAACTTACACACAACTGCTTCTATGTATACCAAACCAATAACAACTAAATTATCCAGTGAATCGTAAAAAATGGGGATCAAGATCAATCCATTGAAACAATTTGTACTTAAGAACAACATTACGAAATGAAGCTATTAAACCCAATAAAAAACGTGAGTAGTGGTTATAGGCCAATACATACAGTTAATTATGCATCAGCCAAAACAAAATTAGGTGATCACCCAAACTATTGAGTTATCTGGGTTGCCACTATTAACAGAACGACATCTCACAAACTTTGCAAGTAATTTATCAAATAAAATGACCTATGAACAAATTTAACAGTCAACCTTAAATCAAAGGAAGCATTGATATACAAAATTTTACACACCATCCAAACTAATTAGCTAGTCACCAAACTATTACATGATTTGGGTTGCTATTGTGAAAGAAAAGGCATTTCACAGCCCCATTCTCATATCCTTGGCAAGTTATAAATCAAACAAAATGGATCGTACACAAAATTAACATGCAATCTTAAATAAAAGAAAAGTATTTTTATAACAAAATTGTATAGAGAAAGAAGACTGCTTGGTTAGTGTCTTCCTCAACAGAAGAAGAGGCATTGTCCTTGGCAATGTGGATACTATAAAGTGAACAATAAAAAATACAGTTGAACTGGAAAATAAATTTATAAACAATATACATTTATGAAATCCTGGTCAAAAGCAGCCTTAGGCTCAATATATGGAGAACATTTCCAACCAATGGGACTTCACTCAGCACAAAGGGGGAAAGATATTGTTTATGTCTAACAATAATTAGATGTCACTATTTAATGTTCACTAATAGAATAAACAAAGAAACAGATAAACAACCAGTGAAGGATCTTGAATGATAAAGACAACAGAAAAAACACATGGACATCAACCCAATATAGGTGACCTGTTTACAACAAGATCCACTAACAGAAATTCTGCTGAAACTTGTATGAAGAAGATCACTTCTTCTAGTGCAGATAAAGGTTGTCTGCTGAATTCATATGAACTTACACCAATTCTTCAATAAATTAATTATGGAATATTTTACCAACTTCTTTCACATTAATCATATAGTCATCAATATTCACTCATGTAAAAAAGAGAGCACTCAAGCTGCCTCCATTAGCTATAAAGCAATGCAAAACAATTGTTTCTAAAATTTTGCTTTCAATGAAACTACTTCAAACATAAGAAATTCAACCAAAAGCAAAGTGACAATGCATCTTTTATCCGCAAAAGAAAAAGAGATTAGACTCAAGATAATTCACGAAAACACACTCTCAAATTAGTAGTTTATTCAGCTCTAAGAAGATGATACCATGTAAACGAATCTAAACTTCAATCAAATGCTACACAAAATATAGAAAAAATCAATTTACCTAACACGTCATCAAGAAGTCGTTTATCCTCAAGGGGTAGCGAGTCCTAATCAGCTGCACAAGTACAGTGGTGAGGAAAATTAACAAATGTATTTTTCATTTTCCGTGCTGCGAATCATAATACAATTTTAACTACAAGAGGCATTGAGTTCAGAGGTGTACAGTACCATCCATGGCTTCCTTGAGATTCCCAAGCTCGCTCTTTGAGGTCCCCATTTTAGCAGCAAGAGACCATGATGAGAGAAAGCGACCAGGAAATGTTGGAACCAAGATTACACTTCGTTTCTACTAATTGTTTGGAAAGAATCGTCATATTTTCAAATGCCTTGAAGTGATGCTAATAAGAAAAATAAAATCAGTGAGCCATCTATTTATTCTACAAGACACCTGGAAGAAAAAATAAAAAAGAGTCTTTCCTTTATCTAAGCAACAGAAAGGAGTTATTAAATCATTGAACAAATACATAAGATAGAGGAGACCTTGAGTTCATGGTTGGAGGAAATTATGTGGTTTTTGTTTGCACAACGAGTCTGATAGTATAATGGAAATAGTATAATGTAGAGGAGGGGATGTCAAGGAGAGAAAGATGAAGTTAATAGAATTCACCATCATACGCAATCAATTTGTGAAAAGAACAAACAAAACCAAGTCAACACAAATCTATGAGTGCTTCATAATCCTCAAGATAAAAGTGTAAAGATGTCAACAAATCACATGATCAAATTTTTCTCTAATTTAATATCATTTCAGACATCTCACATCCAATTTCCATAACAACTACAGTAAATTAGGCCCAAGAAATCCAATCATACACGCACAATTCAAGCCAATCTCGATTCATAAGTAAAATGATCAGATTCAATTGTGAAACACCTCAATTATTCTCCCAGATTCAATTTTGTAAAAAAAAATTCAGCATACACATAAGCTGAGAAAGATGAGAAGAACCATAAAAAAATTGCAAATTCAAAGAATCAAGAGAAGTTCACCGATAGAAGATCATTAGGTCATAGAAAACGAGAATAAACCGAGATGAGAAAGATGAGAAGAACAAATTTCAGCATATACATAAGCTTAACAGTTCATTATTGTCCACAAAATGGGGGACTCCTTACCAGAGTAGTGGTCGTTGGGAGATAAGTGGAAGAGAGAACGACCGAGATGAACCCTCAACAACCTCCAAATCCACCACTGAACGAACAAACTCCCTCAAAAAAGAAGGGTGCACACTGAAAATTTTGTGTACAGTATCAAACCCAAGCAAACACACAATCAAACATTATAGAGTGGTTTGATGTAGTTTACAAGCAATTATATATTTTCGTGAGTTCTAATACAAACTGACAGACAGCTTGAGCCAAATTTTTAATCACTGCAGCAACAAATTTCGAACCCGAATCAAATACTTCAGCTAAAAACAGTACTTTGCCCTATAACTCTGATCAAGCCTAACTGAAACAAAAACATAAACAAAAGAAAGATAGGAAACCAAAGTGCTCACCTGCTCGAGATTATAATGACGATGTCTCCTCTTCTTCGTAGCCTCTGTGACCTCCTAAAAATTTGAGCAACTACGGCCAGCGATCATTCAACTACTGATATCTAGCACAATTTGGTTTCCTTATATTTAGCACAGTTGTTGGTATATCAACTTCTAACAGATAATTTTAAAGATCCAAATATAAGTGCAATTCTAGATAGAAGAAGAAGAAAATGGAAAATCCTACAGTACTAAAATGAGTCAAGATTCTCAAACATTATTACACACACGAACTACAGCAGTTGGGTGAAAATAAAACTACAACGGCAAAGCTGCTCAAAATCCCCAAACTAGAATTTCCCCAACCACAGTTTTTTTTATACACTTGATCTTTTTAACATGGCAATGATAGCATACTCAATTTCATCGAGTTTGGATAAATAACACTATTCACAGCTGCAAAGTACTCAAAACCAATGAAAAAAACTGCAAAACAGCATATAGCAGGCATATATTCTCTTGTACTGAGCACATAAATTTAACAAGGGAGCACTTGTGAAGTATAAAAATTAAAGTTTAATTAGGACCACACAATCTAACAATAAGTACCAAAATAATCAATCGCTTATTGGCAAACAAACGACAAAATTACCATCATAAGAATTACTTTAAAAGTATGTCTCTTACTCTTCTTGAAAGTGTTTGATCTCATTCAATTAAACAATATATGAAAGGGGTTTTTGCAGGAAACCACCCGTTATTTGTCGAAATTTGCAGGTAACCACCCGTTATAAACGTATTTATTCTAAACCACCCAAATTCTATACTTTTCTTACAATTCACCACCCGTAAACAGTTTCCGTCCAAGTTGCCGTTTGAGTCTGTGAAATGACCATTATACCCCTTATATTTTAATGAAATGAAGGGCAAAAATGTCAATGTAATATCCGATGAATCTGACGAGAATTTGTAAGAGATTTTCAATTTCTCGTTTCAGTCTTCAATTTATCTTTAAGTTAAAAAATTAGGGCTTAGTCGTTAACATTAGGCTTAGTCGAAGTCGAAGAGAGATTTGGAAACCTGCGTCGATTGGCGATTGGAGATTGATCAAAGAGAGTTCCGAGTCGAAGATCGAAGCTTTCCTATCAGGAATCGAAGATCGAAGTTGTCCTCGCTGGAGTCATGGTAAGTCTTCAATTAGGGAATGAATTAGGGTTTTGATTCGAATCCGTAATTCGATTCGAATTAGGAATTCGATTCGAATTAGGAATTCGATTCGAATTAGGAATTCGATTCGAATTAGGAATTCGATTCGAATTAGGAATTCGATTCGAATTAGGAATTCGATTCGAATTAGGAATTCGATTCGAATTAGGGATTGGATTCGAATTAGGGTTTTGATTCAAATTAGGGATTTATTATGAATTATGGACTGGATTCGAATTAGGGATTTATGTCATCTCATAATGTGCAGGATCATGTCATCTCAATCTCAATCCCAATCCTATTCGTCAAACAATGGTAGCATATTTTGTCATTGCAATTTGAGGCCTGTAATTCTTACAACTTACACTGTAAAGAATTATGGAAGGAAATTTTTAAGATGTCCATCAAGATGCTGCAAATTTTTTCAATGGATTGATGCTCCATTGGAGCCGAATGTGAGTGAGATAATCCAGAAATTGGAAGAGAAGAATCTGCAGCTCAAAGCAACAGTGCAGGCCAAAGATAAGAAGATTGGGAGGTTGTGGTTGCTTGTATTTGTATTGGTTGCTGAGATTGTATTTTTTAGGTTTTATAAGTAGGGCTAATGTGTTATCTTAGTATCTTTGAGACATGACAAAATGTTGTATGAATCTTATTTGTAAGTCTTATCTAAGTTTCAATTTATGAATTATGTAAGTCTTAATATTGCATCAGATTGCAAGTTTGAATTTGGCTTATAAAATGGTACATTGGTTGCATGAAAAGGTGCACTGGTAAGCTGCAGGTGCATTGGGTTTTGCTTGGTCAAAAGTAGGTTAATACACACATACTGATGTTCAGGTGCATTGGTTATTGTTTGACCAAAACATAGTTAATGCACATTTGTAACCCTAGTTGTTAACTATATATAAGGAGTCTTCCTATAGTTTGGTTTCATTGTGTGACTTGTTCGAACAAGCTCAAGGGGAAGAGAGGTTGGGTTTGCTGAAGTTTTTTTGAAATGGCTCAAAATGTTGATCCTGAGGTGATTGTATTGAGTTCAAACAATTCATCATCTGATGAGTCCTCTGATTGGAGTTCAACCGAGGAGTCTTCTGATGTCGAGGAGATCAACAATCCAGAAAATCGACATATAGTTGAAGTAGGAGGTGGAGGCGAAGCAGCACTTGAAAGAGCACGCAGTTACCCATGTGACAAGAAGAAGAGTTTCATTGTTTCAATGAAGAAATCGTTTGTCGAGGACGATTGTCGACTAGTACTTTCTTATCTCTTGTCTTATAAATTGGTGTTATACTTGTTTGATATTGACATTATTTTGTTGTGTGCAGCCACTCCCTTACAAGCATGCAGATAGGTTTATGAAGAGATTCAAAAAAAATCAAGCTATCAAATGGTTATCATCATTGGCCTGTACTTGTGAAACATAGCAACAATGCGTATAGGTTGGGAAAAGGCTGGAGGACTTTTGTTGAAGAAAACAACATGCGCAAGGATGATGCGTGCCTGTTTGAGCTATTGGGCGTAGGACATGACGATGCTGTCTATGATGTCAAGATCTTCAAGTCTTGAACAATTGGGTGTTCTATCCTTCTAGGTGTTTCTCTGCTTGTTTTTAAGTGTGCTTTGTTAGCAACAATGGTTTGTTTTTTTAATGTAAGCTTGGTAATGCAACAATGGTTTGTTTTCAATGTCAATGCAAGAATCCGACAGTCATGATATACCAAAATGAGCAATCAAAATGTTGATTTAATGAAATATGAAACCCTGAAGTTAATACCCCATAATTCACTTGAAACAAAATGACATAGATAGTAGTGTTCAAGTGGTAGTCTAGCAATGTATTCCAGATATTTCACCTAATCAAACCAAAATGACATAGAAAGTAGTCTGACATAATTCAACACTGAAATTTTTTCCAAACTAAGATATGGTCATTTTGTTCCACGTGAGCTTGATCTTGTCGATGTGCCAACTTGTGATCTTGTTGTAGTTCCAGACCTGGATGCAACTTGTGATCTTGTTGTAGTTCCAGTGGTAGGCTTCTTAGAATGTCTCGGAGGATGGAACTTCCTGGCAGTAGTAGGTCTTAGAGCATCAACCTGCGATAAATAAGTAGGCCTCAATAACAATGAAATAAGTAGGAAAATCAGTGCAAAAATCAAAATGGCACTCACATTATTAGAAGTTGGTGCTTGGGATGACTGTGTAGATGGAGGTTGTGTCATCTCTTGGAGAAGGAGTGCATCCTGCCAAAATAAAATGAAGTAATGGTCAACCAAAATAATGAAGTATTGGGAACCATAGTAAGCAATGAAATTACCACATCATAATCTTCAACATTTCCCATCTGCACTGTTTCATCAGGGACAGGAGTTGCTCTTGCAGGTGATGCTGGATCTAGCCTCAGCTATAACAAAAAAAAATCCCTCCAGTGTGTTAAGAAACATTATACATTCAAAAATTTATGAAATAATCCCAGATCAACCAACATTACCTGCTTCCTGGTGTACTTTCTTTTCCTTGGATTAACAGGCATGGCATTATTACTTGGTGGTCTTCCTCCAGTGTTTCTAGCCCTAGGAATCTCAGTTGAAGGTGGTTTAGGTGGGTTTTTACAAGTCTTCCGGATGTGGCCTTCTTCTCCACAATTACCACACTTATTTTTCCTAGTCCTTAATCTTGTCTGTTTTCCAGTCTCTCCGGGTTCTTTGTTTCTGGATTTCTTGGGCCTTCCAGCTTGTATGATTAGCTTAGGAGGTTGAAGTGGTGGGTAAACTGTCTTCTCCCATTGGTCTTGTCCAGGCATAGGATTCACAGATAAGCTGTATGTCTTCATGTAGGTCTCTTTTGTATAATAATGTGACACATAATCTTCAAGCTTGTGTCTCCTCTTTAAAATGCAGGAAATAGCATGTGTACAAGGCATGCCAGTTATGTCCCACATGTTGCATCCACAGCTCCTCCTAACCAGATCAACCACATATGTCTTTCCACCACAGTCCACTTCATAGCAATCTGCATCCCCATAGCATCTGCACCTATACAAACTATCAGTTCTAAGAGCATTCAGCCTCTTTGCAGCTTCTGGAGTTAGATATCCCTGGTGTGCATTCATTTTGGCTCTCTTGCTTATAAACATCTTCATGAGTTTTCTCCTAATCCACTCACACATACTAAGGATAGACATCTCTCTGGCAGGCAAGATACAACTGTTAAATGACTCACATGAGTTGTTGAGTAGCATATCTGACTTCACATAATGCTTGAAACCATGTAGAGACCATGTACATGGGTCTTGTCTCATAAGGTAGTTATATGCCTTCTCATCCATGTCTTTTATCTTCTCCATTTCCATCTCAAAATCAGGTAGAGTGGCAGCCTTTGCAGCTGCACCAACAGAGTCTCTGTATGACTTCCCAGGCCACTGTTGGGCAAAGTTTTTTTGAAGATGTCTAACACATACACGTGTGTCAGCATTAGGAGCAACCAACTTCAATGCCTCAAGCAAACCCTGCAATATCAAATACATAATCAGTTATTATGTTCCTTTATTTTTAAAAATACCAAGAAAAATAAAAAGAATGATCATTTACCTTCTGCCTATCTGACATGAAAGTCAATGGCTCACCACCAATATCTCTTAGCAAATTTTCCAGGAACCAACACCATGTAGATTTCTTTTCTGACTCCACCACTGCAAAAGCAATTGGAAATATGTTTTCATTTCCATCTTGTGCAACTGCAGACAACACTTGTCCTGTATAAGCTCCCTTCAAATGACACCCATCTAGTCCTATAATTGGCCTACAACCTGCCTTGAATCCCTCTTTGCAAGCTTGGAGACAAACATACATCCTCTGAAAGATAGGCTTCTCTGGATTCTTTGTATTCTGCTCAGGCCTTACATACACTGTGCTGCCCTCATTGTACTTAATAATTGTGGCTGCATAATCCCATACTCTTGCATATTGTTCAGGTGCAAAACCTTGTGTCAACATGATTGCCCTAAGTCTAGCTCTCCAAGCCTGGTGATAAGAAATGTTCACACTATGCTCCCTCTTTACTGTGAGGATAAACTGTCTGATCCTCCATTGTGGATCCTCTCTGTAATGCTCAAGATATATCTTAGCAAGCCAAATAGCATCCATCTTGGTGTTCTTATCCTGCCAACCACACTGATGTTTAGGTTCCCAAGTCTTGAGTTGGAAACTTCCATCAATTCCCATCCTCCTTGCTGCTGCTTTGAACCCACACAATGAAACTTTACACTTACAATTTTTCCTAGTATGTTTGAACCCACACTCACACTTATTCAAACAATAAGCTGAAACTTTAGACTTGTCATTATGCAAGTAATAGTAGTCAAAACCATTCTCCAAGGCATACTGTTTTAAAGCTTTTCTAAAAACTTCATTAGATGCAAATGTCATCTGTTTCTTGAGACATATCTTGTGCTTGAAATCAACTAAATGATTAAACTCTGGAAACTTAGCTTTGGGAACCTTATCTTCATCAGAACTGGAGGTCACATAGGTGTCCTCATCAACTATGATGTCAAAGACATCTTCTCCATCATCTGCACCCACCTCAGTGTTGATATTCTCATCAAAGACATCCTTGTCTACATTTGCTTCAAAGGCAACATTGTCCTCATCTGAATCCCCAAAGATATTGTTCTCATAAACCACATCATCATCATCCGAGGACTCCTCTCCTAACAGCTCAGCATCATCATCTCCTGAGTCATCTTCAACATATGTGGTTTCAAAAGGGACTTGGAAAGGATTGCTGAAAGGGGCAGATCTGGTGGTAAATTGGCTTTCAGTGCCTAAGGGGGCTTGTGTAGCTCGAGAGGATACTTGGCTTTGGCTGAGATTGGGAGGTTGATCAATAATTGGGGATGAAATAGGGTTCTCAGTTGGGCCAACACTGATGGGCCTTCCATAGCTCCTTGATGGACTACCCATATTAGAAGGCTGGACCATTACAGTTAATGGACTTAAATCTGCCCCATGAATGACATACACTTCCAAAGTATGATCATTCCCTACAGATTCACACCACTGCAATATATCACTGTCTCCTATGATCTGTTTGATCCCCCTTTGCAGTGGCATACCAGACCTTGCATACCATAGTTCCTTAATATCTTCAACTCCCACAGCCTCCTTAATGAAATCCTCTAGTTTAATCTTAGAAATTAAATCAGGATCTACATTATCCTTCTTATAAATCTTATTTCTCCTATAAGACAATCTGTCTTGAGACATATTTGGACCCAAATAAAATGTCCCATCATAAAAGAACTTTATGCTAACACTCATCTGGAGCCATAAGACAAACAATAAACAATTAACATTTAATAACTATACATATCTATACTATAATAACTAAGGCATAGGATTTCCATGATTTGTTTATACTATATTGGCACATATATCCGAAAATATTCCATAACCACTAGTATCCAAAACATTGAATTCAGTCAACAACCATTCCAACAACCATTCAATTGAAAATTTCCGAAACAAACCCTAATACAAAAGCAGCAAACCCTAAATCACAACATTATTCAACTCTGCAAACCCTAATTTCCAAAAGAGAGAGAGAGAGAGAGAGAGAGAGAGAGAGAGACTTACCTTCTGTAGAACACGCTTGCTTGTTGTAGTTGTTCAATCGAAGCTCAAACCTCCAGAAATGGCCTCGCCTTGCCTTCTCTCTCCGGAATTCGCAATCGTCTTCTCTTCTCCCTCAATCGACTTCCCTTCTCTCTCCAGAAATCGCCATCGATCGACTTTGTTAGACAAACCCTAATTCCTAACTCTTCCCTTTGCAATCCAATCCCAGATTCGCGATCGTCTTCTCCCTCAATCGCAACCCTCAATCACTGGCTTCTGAAACCCTAAATCGCCATCTTCATCGCTCTTCCCTTTCTCACCCAAATTACCCAGAGAAACACAGCTACACCCCTAAATCGACAGATTCCGAGCTCGCATAACCTATCTCCCTTCGTAATCTCGACGAGATCGAACGCCAAGAAATTGGATGAAACCCTAGATCCCCAAATCACTTCTCCCAGAAAAACACGGTAAATTGTAAAAAGTAATTTTGAAATTAGGTTAAAAGTTTCAATCGTCAATTTCTCGCGATATAATGAAACCGGGTTGGGAATGGGTTGGCAAATCCGGTTATTTGGTTAAAAAACAAGGGGTATAATGGTCATTTCACATACTCAAACGGCAACTTGGACGGAAACTGTTTACGGGTGGTGAATTGTAAGAAAAGTATAGAATTTGGGTGGTTTAGAATAAATACGTTTATAACGGGTGGTTACCTGCAAATTTCGACAAATAACGGGTGGTTTCCTGCAAAAACCCCTATATGAAATCTAGCACAGAAGTTCCTTAGCACAAAATTCAGACATGGATTCTTATTGACCACTCCCTTTCTTTATGTCACAATTATGCTCCATAAGTTGAGCAAAATTATTCCAAGAAAGAGAGAAGTTCCTCCTGACCTGGACCAAAGAAGGGAAGGCGGCTATTGCAGACTTGCAGTGGCAGTATAATGGACAGTGCTAAATCAGGAAATTTACATGTACTTTGTGTAGATCGTAATAGAAATTTTAGCAATAAATGAAAAGGAACGATTCAAATTATCCAGAAACTGCAAGGTTGTCAATTACCACCTAGGCGAGATTTATCCTACAGAGATATTCATCGTAATTCACTAATTTTTCTTCTTCTTAGGCTGTTCCTGTGGAGTTCATGTGATCTTGCATTCTTTTGTTAGCACTAATTTGTGTAAGGACATAAGACACAATAAGCACTCAAGGACATTGCATATTCAGGCACAAGTTGGTGCTTAGGATGATAGCAGAGGTAAAGATATAATAAAACAATATCAGGGAAACAAATGGATGATATATAATGCAAAATGCCTTCCCAGAAGGCTCATGTGACAACAATTCAAAACTTGGAAACTTGTAAACATTCTCTGAGGGAAAGCAGTCAGTCAATTGAAGTTGGGTGTTCATAATATTCATTTCCTGCTTGTTTGATTGATTTTAACAGCATATCATATCCTCTTCAATTTATACATGTTTTTACAGCTCCAACACATATGGCCTAATCTTGATAAAAGTAAAAAATCTCTACGGTTAATTATTCAGGCTTGCAACAAGATTTGATTTTGCTCATCAGCTTATGCCAACGAATGGAGTACATTCCATGCTATATCTAGCTGCTATATAAAATCATATAGCGGGACTTCATAAACCCTAATATCATCAGTCATTGTAGCTACAACAACTGCAAGCTTACCATCCTGCATTTCAATTCCCCCCAAACAACAAACCAGACATCAAACCTGACCGGAAAAATAAAAAAAATCGAGAAGAATTGAAACCCTAAAACAAACCTCGCATGTGTTGAGATGAGGGAAGAAATTGGTGGCGAATTCAAGCGGGGTAATGCCGTAGTGACATCGTCGACCTCGATTGCGACAGTGCGGGCGACGAATTTGTGCTTGGAAGCGAAGGAGGGGAAGAATTTATGCTGCGATTTCTGCAAACTCCATAAACATATCAGTAATCAGAATACTCGAAGAAATTAAGACTAAACTGCGAAATTGACCTGGATCTGAAGGATAAAAGGGGTGCCAGTGTTGACATGATAGGTCACCCATGGTTGAAACAGAGATCTTAGCTTGTGGGTGACATTGAACATCGAAGAAATCATAATCCATGAAAGAAGGCCTAACAAAGAAACCACCTGCCACGCCGCTACGCTCCCCATTTTCGTCTCTCCCTAAATTGAAGGGAGAATGTTTCTAAAAATTCACCAGAAAAACGAATATTCAAATCCTCATTCTGGAAGTGAAATTTTCCATCGCCGAAAGATTGTAATATTTGGTTGAATCCGACAAGGAGGGAAGAAGCTGGTTTCCGGGGAGAAAAAGAGCGGGAGGGAAGTGAGAGAAAACGCAGAGAGAAACCGCGTTGGGGGAGACAAAGAGGAGAGGAGGCAGACACATTGTGAAAGGACATGAATATCCTTCTCTAAATTTTACAAATCAAAACAATTCGATGGCAGTGGTTGTAATTCCTACGAAAAATGAAGATATGTTACAAAGCCAAAAACCTGAAACGAAATCTCAGTCATCTATCATCATTTTAAGCTTATGTGGCATATTGTAGACCCTTGATAAAAGTATCTATGATACAATTGCATTCATACATTTATTGTAGTTTGGATTACGTATGAAATTGTATAAATACTTGATATAATTGATAACATATGTAAAATGTGGACTAAATTGAACAGTGTAAAAAGCCTTTTTATTTGTTTGCACCATAAAAAACTAATTCTTCAATTTTTTTAATAAGATTGATAGGATTAAGGTAGATTAATAAAATCTATCTATCTATACATATACTAAAACAGAACGTTGTTTTGCCACATGTCTCCCTTATATTCAATTCGTCTATGTGTCGACCTCTAAGCTATGCTACATCATCCACCATGTCATCCTCCACATCATCCGACTTTATATTTTGATATATATCTTTGAATTAAATAAGTAATAAAAATCAAAAAAATATCTAATAGGTTATATTACAAAAAGAAATATCAATTTTTATCTTTTATCATATTATATCTTTATCTTATATATATATATTTATCTATTATTATGTTATCAATCTAATTAAATTGAGTTATTAATGAACTTACACTATAAAACATAAATCGTAAACTATAAACTATAATCTATACATCATAAACCATAAAGTATAAACTACAATCTATAAACTAATTAATAGTATAAAATATAAATATATTATTAAAATATTTATTACATGCGACCCCGTACATGGTACGGGAACACACGCTAGTTATAAAAGAAAACAAATCAATGAAAAAATGATTTGGTTATGATTTTTAAAATTTTTGGATTTCAAAATATTATTAAAATAATTAATTCAAATAAACATGTGGACCAAAGAATAATTCTTCAATTTTTGTTTTAATTCAGGCTTCAATGGTTAATGAACATGTGGCGATTAATGCTTCGGCTTTGGCTTTAGTATTCTTAATTGATAATTAATGTTATGAAAAATAAAATAATACAAAAGTCAAGTAACAACTCAAAATCCAGAAATCCGGCTCGGTGGGGCCCAACTAGGCTGACTCCATCTTCAGGTCTTCACTCTCCTTCCCTCTCCACGCCCAAATCTGCAAAGTACCAAATATCCCAATTCCCTCATACGAAGAAGATCCTACACGCAGTTGCAGAAATCAGAGAGAAATGGACATATGGAACCGAGCTCGAACCTTCGCACAGGAGGCTGCCAAGCGATCTCAGGAATTGACAATGGATGTCGCCAAGCGCACCCAGGAGATCTCATTCGGCGGCTCACGTCTCTCCGACATCGTCTCCGAGGCCTCCAAGCGATCCATGGAGTTAGCCTCTGAAGCCTCCAAGCACGCAGATCTCATCAAGCTTGAGGCTATTAAGCGCGCCGATCAGATCAAATCTCTCTCTATTCTTGATTCTCCCTCTACTCCTTCTTCGGCGTCTTCTCAGACGCCGTCTGCGGAGGAGCTTGAGGCGTTTGGTGTTACCGATGACTTGAGAGAGTTTGTTAAGGAGATCAGGTTGGATACTTTCAAGGAATTTCCGTTGCCAGGTTTGGAGTTTGTTTCTTTTCTATTTGCGTATTAGTGCATATAGTTTTGTCTTAGATCTGGATTGTTGATAAGCAGGATTGTTCTGATTTTACCTGTAATGTGATGATTGTTGATAGTGTAGTGCTTGATCTTGATTCTTGATTCAGTTGGCTTGGAATTGGGGTCAGATTGATACTTAGGTTAAGCTTATGAGTGAATCTTGAAATTGACTCCAATGCTCTCAGATTGTAGATGATCTGAGAAGTTTTAGATGTAGTTTTTGACAAGTAACATTAAAATCAAAGTGTTGGGGACAAAATGTCAGTTTTTTGCCTCTCTTTTAGAGCTGTACTTTGAGTATTTCGTATTTTCTTGCCTCTTCAGATGATTCTCCAATGTCTGAAGTTACTACTGTTTCAAATGTGCGACAAGATCTCACAGAATGGCAGGCTAAACATGCTAATCTTGTAATATCAACTGTCAAGGTTGGCCTCTTCATTTGTGCTCCTTTGTATACTTTGAGCACTTTGTGAAAGTTAATGCTCTTTGCTCTCTGAATTAAAGAGGTTATTTGGGCATGTAAGTGAAAACTGAAAACTATTGCAGGAAATTTCAAAGCTTAGATATGAGCTATGCCCTCGCTTTATGAAGGATAGGCAATTCTGGAGGATTTACTTCATGCTTGTGAATAGCCATATAGCACCGTGAGTAGTCCTCTTATATGCTATCTTGAGTTTCATACCAAAATATTTTAAAATCAACAAGTTTGTAGAGTTGTAATAATAATAAGGTTTGGTAATTACTTATATTTAGACGATTCATTTAGATATGAGAATCGATACATAGAGAACTTGAAGCTAAAAGAAGAACAAGAAAAAGCGGACAAGCTAGCACAGGAAGCTATAAAAAGTGAGGCAGTGTCCAGATCAGATGAAGCTGGTACCAGCTTACAATCAAAGAAATCTGCTGAACAAGACTTGGATGCATTTCTTCTGGGAGATCTTGCGGATGATGATGATGGCACTGGTATGTTATCATTCCACATATAACCATATTCTTCGTTATTTATGTGATTGGGGTTTTCCCTTATTTTAAACGAGATTCAACATTTGACCAAGGAATGGAGCTAACTAGAACTAACCATCCACTAGTTATAGGTCTAATACCAACCATTTATTGCAACTAGTTGGATTGAAACTTGCTACTGTATTTTCAGAAGAAGAAAAAAATCTGGAAAGAATGGAGTTGATATGTTTTAAGCCCTTTTTGCTAGATCTTGCCTATATCATGTTTGTTAGCAACTTTTCTCTTCATATGCTCCTTACTCCAAAAAAGGCTGATGAACTGTGTCTAAAGAATGACTTGATGAATTGAACCCTTTACTTTGGAATGATTTCCACTTTACAAAACCCGATTTTTGCTACTAACCTGCATTCAATCACATCATTGTTTATACGCCTTTTAGATGATGGAAATGATGAAGGATTTGATGACGATTTCGACAACATAGCTGGTAGTTCGGTAAGCTCAATTTATTTTTCTAGCTAATGCTCTAGTTAGAAAAAACAAATCTTATGCATTTTGATTTGTCTGATGATTGCTTGCAGGAAGATGAGGGGCACAAGGATTCAAAGAAGTAAACTGAAGCTGCAGCTGGAGTTAGATCTCAAGTAATGATTTTGTTTCTGTAGTTGCTCTGATTTCCATACTTGTGTCTTTGCCTCCACAAATCGTACATGTGAAAACAAACTTTTGGGTTGCAGAATCTGTTCATAATGTACAACTGTCCATGTTCCTCAGTCAAATTTGTAGTAGTGAATGTTACATTGATAATTGATTAAATTCATTGTTCCTTCATTCCTTTTGTTACCCCTCGCTGTTTATGTTTTAGGTCTAAATTCCAACATGTTAATGACCTTTCTGTGAGATATCTGCAAAATTTGTACCTTCTATTCGAAATGAATGGTCAAATTACACAAATATGTTACAGGAAATGCAGACTAATGATTAATGTCAAATAAGTGTCAAATGCAGATTGAATACATTGTTTAAGCTCCAAAAATTAATATACATAGAATCTCTTGTAAAATGGCAGCTTCTCATCATATCACTGGAAGTCTGTCTAAAAATTACCCAGATTGGGAAGACGGAAATAAGCCGGGGGAAAATTAATAATCATAAGAATTATCCTATGTATAGAAAATCTATGAACAACAGCATCATCCGAACTAAGTGAAAAATGATTATGTACAGAGAATTGGAAGCAGAATTAGGAGTGAAACTCTAAATCAGAGAGCAAAGTAATACTCAAGTTGGCTCTTCACCATCTTTAGCCTCTTGGCATCGTGATTCGACTCGTCAATCTCCATGCTCTCGCAGTTAATGTCAAAATCCTAATGGCAACAAAATAGGAACTATAAATTCAACTGTACTTTATAAATCTCTTAACAACTTGTTAAATCTACATACCTTGCTAGTTTTGTAAGAATTTTGTGGTGGATTTGGTTGCTTCCCTATGTCGACCTGAACCGAGATGTTAGCTTGAGACACATCAACCCCGGAACTCTCTAAGGCATGAGTCAAAGTGTTCAACAGCCTGTAGTAAAAACAAAATAAATTAAGGAACACCATAAAAAAAAGTAAGTGGACCGCCATTTTCTTACCCTTGGGAGTACATGCTAGAGATGCTGATAGTGCCGCCTTCCATCGCTAATTCTTGGTTATCCGTGTTGGATTTAAACTCGGTTGATTCTGGTCTGCTTTGATGTAGATGAAGCTGTGTCAGAGATTTATTTTCTGATGCAGGTGGTTGTACAGCTACATTGTGATTCCTGAAGGAAGGAAAAATGTCTGTTTGTAGCTGAGGATTGGGAATTGGCGAGGCTTTATTCGTTAATCCAGTTAGTTGATCCACTGGGTTGAGGGGAATAGCGTATGGAAGTTGTTGCACACTCTGAAAATTTGAGGCGACAACATTTTTCTTATGGTCTGGTTTAAACATCAAAACTGGACCAGTGATAACACTGGGTTGATCAGCAAAATTGTGTGACAGCTTTGGGTTGCTTCTCTGTTTCAGAAAACAAGGAGAACGAAAGAAATTAAGAAAAAAGGAAATTTGGGAGAAGAAAACAGAGATGTGAATCGGAACTTACCAATGGTGTCAAATTTGTTGGCTCGCTGCTGCAACCTGGATACCCTTCAAATTTTGATACCTTATCTTGTAAGAATTGAATGTACTCAATTACCTGCACAATGTAGGAATTGAAAATGAAAATATTGCTCTGCTACAGAAGAACAGAGGAAAAGAATGGGTTACCTCTAGTAAAAATGATGCCTTATCTCTTTTCTGGTCACTATTAGGGATGATTTTTCTCAATGCCTGGAATCTGCAAGGAGCTTTTTATATGTCAGTGGCTCATGATTAGAATTCATAGTTCTACAAAAGATCAATCATATCCGAACATGAAAATTTACAATAAAATCTAGAGAGGATAACAAGTGTTTTCTTCTCCTAATAATTTCTTGTATTTGTACCAAGAACATAAGTACATAACTCTAAACTACAAGCAACTAATACTGAAAAAGTGAAAAGTTAAATAAACTTGCCTGTCATTAATCTTACATCTTCTACGCTGCTCTGTTGCAGAGTGTTTCGATCGTGGCGTGTTAGCTTTTTGGTCGTTACTCCCTCTTTCATCAACCTTTATGCGCAGTTTCCCTGTAATTTACCACACATACATAATCAGATTTAGCATATATCTCCTGCAATTAGGATTTAACATACTATTTCTTCAAGATGCTAATGGAAGAAGACAGAATTAGAGAAATGAAAATATATATACCGTTCTGAGAACTGCCTTCATTTCTGAGAATGAAAACCTCGTCCTCGTCTTCCTCTTTGGCATGCGGTATCTTTGCAGAAACCAACATCTGTACAAAACTCTGATTTTTGTGTGTTGGAGGCCTTGCATAATTTCCAAGACAAAGTCAGCTGCATGAAGATTAAGCCAAACCAAAACTATGTACTAAAATATATGTGAGCCACTTACTGGGAAGAAGAACGCGAGTTCAACCCATAAGTGTGGCTTGATGATGACTCTGATGGGCGTTCAATAGGCCACTGTCCATTTTTCACAATTCCCTCTGTAACATAATATACCATATTATGAAAATCACATCCAAAGTTAAATTATGAAAGATTTAATGTCTAATAACTTACATTTCTTAACAAGGATTTTCTACATTCAAGTGGTACCTACATTAGCTGATTCGAACTGTCCATGTCATTACTATACTAATAATCGATCATTTATAGAAAACGCGAAAGGAAAACGAGCTCACCTTTTGCGGGATTCTCCCTTCCTGTTTTGCCCTTCCTTGAGAAAGAATCATGATCCCACAACATGAAGCTACTTCCAGCAGTGTAAGAGCTACCATTAGAATTGTCGTCATTCCGATCATTATTACTCACTGCAGGAGTCATATTAAACGCCGTTCCTTCCGACTTTGGCATCCTCGGATTCAAATAGGCGACATGATTGATGGTGTATGATGGAGGAGGCGCAGATGGTGGCGGAGGCTTCTCAACATCTAGTCCATCAGCATTGTCTTGTTCTCTATCTGAAGGCTGGAGGAAATTATGAGTTTTAATGTATGCCCCTGCAAATTTTCACAGGTTTATTATCAGAGCGTGTTTGGCAAGGCAAAGAAACTAAGCCCCTAGAGGAAAAACGATAGTTTCAACCCATATTACAAACGTTATTTCAACTCTCCACTCTTAGATCATCTACATTTGGTGTTACTACAAAATGAGTAACACTATTTATTTTATAATTTATATTTCATCTAATTCATTTTGTGTTACTCAACATCCATCACGATGGTGTTAATGTCAATTTGGATTTAATAAGAAAAATATATGAGTGGTGGAGCCATTTATTATTTAAATAGTTTTATTTTATATATAAAAATATATTTTTGAGCAATTGTTGAAGACCACTTGACACAAATTTGCAATGTGTTATTGTCAAGAAGAGTAACAACAATTTGTTACTTCTCTCCGCTCATCACCTCAGGCCTTAGGGATAAAGAATACTACATCAAAGTGATTAAATTTCGAAAGGTAAATACATATGTGCGCATCACATGCGCCCCTTAATAGCATAGCCTAATAATTAGGCACCCGAAGGCTAATTATTGCAAGTGGTAATAAAGTGATTCACATGCATAAAGCATTAAAGCCACAATTGTTATCAAACAGGAATTTTTATAATCAAAGATTCAAAGACCAATTTGAATACAGTAATTAATAAATAAACAAACTTACCATGAGAGGAGGGGCGTTGATCTTGTTGTACAGGTGAATGACCGTATAGAGAGAGAAAATCATGCGTTGCTTTCCTACCTGTACTTTTGGACGAGAAAAACAGATTATATAACAATAACAAACCAACAAAAATACAACAAAACACAACTGAATTTCAACATCCCGATTGAATTCCGATTGGCGATATACCTTCTGATGCGAAGGCGCGAGATGGTTGTGGAAGCTCCATGAACAATTCAACGGAAAAAATGAAATTCAGACGAAGAACAGTAGAATTTCGCTAAATTTGATTCCGAGCTCTTCTGGAGTAAAATTCAACACTAGTAGATTCAAATTTAAGAAGAAAAATATCCAGATCCGAAAAATTCAACCGAGCCTCTCAAATTCGCATCCCGATGACTCTATCTGCTACAATTCAGCACAGAATTCACCGAATCTCAACTGAATTTCGAACTCCTATGGCATAATTCAGACAGAAAAGAGCAATTCAGCTTAGAGAAACCGAAACTAGCGAGATACAGAGTAGAGGAAGCAAGAACAAGCGAAGAACGCGTACCTTTCAACTGAATTACGGTCAAAAACCTCGCAATTCTGCTGAATTCCGCAATTCCGAAACAGTTTCCGATTATCCAACCGATCAGTTCAGAAATGAGAGCGAGACTGAAACTCGAAGCTAACGCTTCGGTTCGCTTAGCAGAATTCGATATAATCGGTCGCCGATCTCTCCTCTCGTCTTCTTCTTCTTCTTCTTCTTCTGTAGTTCTTCCGTTGTCTGTCTCTTTCTCAATGGAGAGATACAGAAGCTTGTTTTTATATGCACAGGCTGTTGGAGAATCTCTCTCGGCCTGTGTTTTGCTGGCGAGATGCAGTGGGAGGAAGAGAGGAAGGAGAGACTAAAAAGGAGATATTGGGATTTGTTCTCCGTTACGCCGTTGCTCTGGATAAAACGCCGTTAATATCTTTGCCGTTTGCCACTTTAACGGAGTTGGATAAAAGTATCTGTTTAGGGTTTTTATTAGGAAAAATAAATTAAATTGTATATGGTTTTGGCGATCCCGAGGAATTGTTTAGTGTTATTTGGTTCCTTAGAATATGAATTACAGTAAGTAATAAAAGTACCAATAGATTAGATGGGACTAGCATTGTCCATACACGTTTTGTAATGTAAATATTGTTAATAAAAATTATAAAATTTTTAATATTATTAAAGTTCTCGCTGAAACGAATCAAACAAGAACTCATATTACTATATTTTTTCTTATATATTAGACGATATATTGAAGATTCTCTTGCAATGTAAATAGTGTTAAAAATACCAATGAGAAGAACATTTAAGGACGGAGGGAGTAATATTTTTGGAGGGGATCGAGCTAATAAATTAGTTTTATTTGGTGAAATATTCCCTTAAAAAATCTTACACACTCCTCCTTTCATAATCTGGTTTATTTGTTCCCCATAAATCTATAAATGATTATTCTGTTTAGGATAAGTTTAACCAGAAAAAAATCTATCACATTAAAAAGTATAACTAAATATTAAAATATCTTGTAATTATTTTCATTATAAATTTTTGAAAATAAATTAGAAATAATGGTGTGTAAGTACCGTATAAAAGTTGTTGTCCTCAATAATATTTAGGGGTTTTTGCAGGAAACCACCCGTTATTTGTCGAAATTTGCAGGTAACCACCCGTTATACACGTATTTATTCTAAACCACCCAAATTCTATACTTTTCTTACAATTCACCACCCGTAAACAGTTTCCGTCCAACATGCCGTTTCAGTCTGTGAAATGACCATTATACCCCTTGTTTTTTAACCAAATGAAGGGTAAAAATGTCATTGTAATATCCGAATCTGACGAGAATTTGAACGATATTTTCAATTTCTCGTATGACTACTGCATTTTTCATTAAGGTAAAACTTCATCCTTCCTTAGGGTGAAATGTTCATCAGGAAAGGGGCAAACTCTCGCATGGCGATTGGAGATTGAGTAAGGAAAGGGGCGAAGATTCTCGCAATTGAAGATCGAAGCTGCAATTGAAGATTCTCGCGATTGGCGGATTCTCGCAATTGAAGATCGAAGCTTTCCTCTCAGGAATCGAAGAACGAAGCTTTCGTCGCAGGAGTCGTGGTAAGTAATCCTCAAACCAATGTAGTCCGCAATTAGGGTTTATTCGAAAACGAATATTAGGGCCTTTACGTTCTCGAATTAGGGCTATATGTAATCGAATTGGGGCTAGGTTGTTCTGTACGTGAGTTTTGGTTATCTAATTTGTTGAAGTAAGTTAAGTGAATTAGGGATTTCGAATTAGGGGATTCAAATTAGGGATTTCTTTCGAATTAGGGTTGTTGTTAAATTTGTGTGTAAAAATCATCTGATAATGTGCAGGATCATGTCATCTCAATCTCAATCCCAATCCTATTCGTCAAACAATGGTAGCATATTTTGTGATTGCAATTTGAGGCCTGTAATTCTTACAGCTTACACTGTAAAGAATTATGGAAGGAAATTTTTAAGATGTCCATCAAGATGCTGCAAATTTTTTCAATGGATTGATGCTCCATTGGAGCCGAATGTGAGTGAGATAATCCAGAAATTGGAAGAGGAGAATCTGCAGCTCAAAGCAACAGTGAAGGCAAAAGATAAGCAGATTGGGAGGTTGTGGTTGCTTGTATTTGTATTGGTTGCTGAGATTGTATTTTTTAGGTTTTATAAGTAGGGCTAATGTGTTATCTTAGTATCTTTGAGACATGACAAAATGTTGTATGAATCTTATTTGTAAGTCTTATCTAAGTTTCAATTTATGAATTATGTAAGTCTTAATATTGCATCAGATTGCAAGTTTGAATTTGGCTTATAAAATGGTACATTGGTTGCATGAAAAGGTGCATTGGTAACTGGTAAGCTGCAGGTGCACTGGTAAGTTGCAGGTGCATTGGGTTTTGCTTGGTCAAAAGTAGGTTAATGCACACATACTGATGTTCAGGTGCATTAGTTATTGTTTGACCAAAAAATAGTTAATGCACATTTGTAACCCTAGTTGTTAACTGTATATAAGGAGTTTGCTGAAGTTTCTGAAGTTGTGTGACTTGTTCGAACAAGCTCAAGGGGAAGAGAGGTTGGATTTGCTGAAGTTTTTTTGAAATGGCTCAAAATGTTGATCCTGAGGTGATTGTATTGAGTTCAAACAATTCATCATCTGATGAGTCCTCTGATTGGAGTTCAACAGAGGAGTCTTCTGATGTCGAGGAGATCAACAATCCAGAAAATCGACATATAGTTGAAGTAGGAGGTGGAGGCGAAGCAGCACTTGAAAGAGCACGCAGTTGCCCATGTGACAAGAAGAAGAGTTTCATTGTTTCAATGAAGAAATCGTTTGTCGAGGACGATTGTCGACTAGTACTTTCTTATCTCTTGTCTTATAAATTGGTGTTATACTTGTTTGATATTGACATTATTTTGTTGTGTGCAGCCACTCCCTTACAAGCATGCAGATAGGTTTATGAAGAGATTCAAAAAAATCAAGCTATCAAATGGTTATCATCATTGGCTTGTACTTGTGAAACATAGCAACAATGCGTATAGGTTGGGAAAAGGCTGGAGGACTTTTGTTGAAGAAACAACATGCGCAAGGATGATGCGTGCCTGTTTGAGCTATTGGGCGTAGGACATGACGGTGCTGTCTATGATGTCAAGATCTTCAAGTCTTGAACAATTGGGTGTTCTATCCTTCTAGGTGTTTCTCTGCTTGTTTTTAAGTGTGCTTTGTTAGCAACAATGGTTTGTTTTTTTAATGTAAGCTTGGTAATGCAACAATGGTTTGTTTTCAATGTCAATGCAAGAATCTAACAGTCATGATATACCAAAATGAGCAATCAAAATGTTGATTTAATGAAATATGAAACCCTGAAGTTAATACCCCATAATTCACTTGAAACAAAATGACATAGATAGTAGTGTTCAAGTGGTAGTCTAGCAATGTATTCCAGATATTTCACCTAATCAAACCAAAATGACATAGAAAGTAGTCTGACATAATTCAACACTGAAATTTTTTCCAAACTAAGATATGGTCATTTTGTTCCACGTGAGCTTGATCTTGTCGATGTGCCAACTTGTGATCTTGTTGTAGTTCCAAACCTGGATGCAACTTGTGATCTTGTTGTAGTTCCAGTGGTAGGCTTCTTAGAATGTCTCGGAGGATGGAACTTCCTGGCAGTAGTAGGTCTTAGAGCATCAACCTGCGATAAATAAGTAGGCCTCAGTAACAATGAAATAAGTAGGAAAATCAGTGCAAAATTAAAAATGGCACTCACATTATTAGAAGTTGGTGCTTGGGATGACTGTGTAGATGGAGGTTGTGTCATCTCTTGGAGAAGGAGTGCATCCTGGCAAAATAAAATGAAGTACTGGTCATACAAAACAATGAAGTACTGGGAACCATAGTAAGCAATGAAATTACCACATCATAATCTTCAACATTTCCCATCTGCACTGTTTCATCAGGGACAGGAGTTGCTCTTGCAGGTGATGCTGGATCTAGCCTCAGCTATAACAAACAAAAATCCCTCCAGTGTGTTAAGAAACATTATACATTCAAAAATTTATGAAATAATCCCAGATCAACCAACATTACCTGCTTCCTGGTGTACTTTCTTTTCCTTGGATTAACAGGCATGGCATTATTACTTGGTGGTCTTCCTCCAGTGTTTCTAGCCCTAGGAATCTCAGTTGAAGGTGGTTTAGGTGGGTTTTTACAAGTCTTCCTGATGTGGCCTTCTTCTCCACAATTACCACACTTATTTTTCCTAGTCCTTAATCTTGTATGTTTTCCAGTCTCTCCAGGTTCTTTGTTTCTGGATTTCTTGGGCCTTCCAGCTTGTATGATTAGCTTAGGAGGTTGAAGTGGTGGCTTGTGTAGCTGGAGAGGATACTTGGCTTTGGCTCAGATTGGGAGGTTGATCAATAATTGGGGATGAAATAGGGTTCTCAGTTGGGCCAACACTGATGGGCCTTCCATAGCTCCTTGATGGACTACCCATATTAGAAGGCTGGGCCATTACAGTTAATGGACTTAAATCTGCCCCATGAATGACATACACTTCCAAAGTATGATCATTCCCTACAGATTCACACCACTGCAATATATCATTGTCTCCTATGATCTGTTTGATCCCCCTTTGCAGTGGCATACCAGACCTTGCATACCATAGTTCCTTAATATCTTCAACTCCCACAGCCTCCTTAATGAAATCCTCTAGTTCAATCTTAGAAATTAAATCAGGATCTACATTATCCTTCTTATAAATCTTATTTCTCCTATAAGACAATCTGTCTTGAGACATATTTGGACCCAAATAAAATGTCCCATCATAAAAGAACTTGATGCTAACACTCATCTGGAGCCATAAGACAAACAATAAACAATTAACATTTAATAACTATACATATCTATACTATAATAACTAAGGCATAGGATTTCCATGATTTGTTTATACTATAATGGCACACATATATCCGAAAATATTCCATAACCACTAGTATCCAAAACATTGAATTCAGTCAACAACCATTCCAACAACCATTCAATTGAAAATTTCCGAAACAAACCCTAAATCACAACATTATTCAACTCTGCAAATCCTAATTTCCAAAAGAGAGAGAGAGAGAGAGAGAGACTTACCTTCTGTAGAACACGCTTGCTTGTTGTAATTGTTCAATCGAAGCTCAAACCTCCAGAAATGGCCTCGCCTTGCCTTCTCTCTCCGGAATTCGCGATCGTCTTCTCTTCTCCCTCAATCGACTTCCCTTCTCTCTCCAGAAATCACCATCGATCGACTTTGTTAGACAAACCCTAATTCCTAACTCTTCCCTTTGCAATCCAATCCCAGATTCGCGATCGTCTTCTCCCTCAATCGCAACCCTCAATCACTGCCTTCTGAAACCCTAAATCTCCATCTTCATCGCTCTTCCCTTTCAAACCCAAATCACAACATTATCCCAGATTCGACAGATCGCACAGCCTATCTCCCTTCGTAATCTCGACGAGATCGAACGCCAAATCACTTGATCCCCAAATCGATCCCCAAATCAATCCCAAATCAATTCTCCCAAACTGATGAAACACGGTAAATTGTAAAAAGCATTGAAATTACGTTAAAAGTTTCACAGACTGAAACACGTCAATTTCTCGCGATATAATGAAACCGGGTTGGGAATGGGTTGGCAAATCCGGTTATTTGGTTAAAAAACAAGGGGTATAATGGTCATTTCACAGACTGAAACGGCATGTTGGACGGAAACTGTTTACGGGTGGTGAATTGTAAGAAAAGTATAGAATTTGGGTGGTTTAGAATAAATACGTGTATAACGGGTGGTTACCTGCAAATTTCGACAAATAACGGGTGGTTTTCTGCAAAAACCCCTAATATTTATATGCTTTGACGAAAAAAGAAGTACGTAAATACATATACAATTTTCATTTGTATATCTGAAATTAAAGGGCAATGATAATGTCCGATGAAGTATTTATTTGTATTCAGCATAAATAAGTTACATACTGTACAAAATACAATGAAGTTGTCAACAACAGATGGTGGTATAGAATGTAATACCGAGTATTTTTTTTTTACGCTTACCTGTACCGTTCGAGCTTTGTGGGTGACTCTCTCAACAAACATTTTTTAACCTCTATGAAATTTCGAACCCGAGACCTCGTGTTGGGGTCTCTAGCACATGCTTGTTGGTAGTACGGAGTAGTTTATAAGACTAAAAAAGGAAGGTATTACATGTTTTTGTTGTGATGGATTTATCCCATTTTTCAATAGGGTAGGGCCTAGTTTTTTTACCTTTTTTATTTGTTTATTGTGTGCTCATGGACACACTAGACACACCCTAAATAATTTAGAGAAGTTTATTTGATCATTTCTTGTGTTGGACTAGAAATTATATACTCCCTCCGTCCCCTTTTGATCTTCCCGGTTTAATTTGGCACATTTGCCGATGCACATTTTGTTTCGTCAATATCTCTCGTTACAAGTTAGTTAAAATTGTAAAATTTTGATATTGTTAAAATACTCATTGATATGAATCAAATAAGACTTCATGACTATATTTTACCTTATACAATAGTCAGAAATCGAAAGATTCTCTTCAATCGTGAATAGTGTTAAAAAAGCAAATACGTCTTATATTTAGGGACGGAGGGAGTATATGTATTGTATATTTATTTTTATTTTTTGAGGAAAGCGTTTAGAGGAGCACATCTATCGAGAATGATACCGCTCTAGAGCATCCTGAAGGATGAGATCGAAAAGATCTAGAAAGGCTGCAAAATCGGGTTGTGGTTTCAAATGGTGCATTTTGACTATTAAGTCAGTTACACCATTAGTCCCCGGAAAAATATGAGAAATACGGTTGTCAGAGAAGGATCGCAAATCAGCTAAGATATTTTTCATAATCATTTCAATTTCCCATGGGCAGTCTCAAACGTCGTTTATGGCATTAACAAGGCAAAGATTATTGTCTTCGATCTCCACTAATGTGAGACCCAGATTATTGTCTTCGATCTCCACTAATGTGATACATGCCTAATGTTCCGTTTGATATTTTAATATCGGATTCTCATTTTCATCCTGAAGAATGGTTTAGGTCTATTCCATCTTATTATGTTACGTTTTCTCCTAGTAGTAGTTGGTTTAACTTTTTCTTTTTCAAGCCTATCTTCTTTTCCAGCTTGTTTCCAGTCATTTAATTGTTATCCTATAAATTGATGTATATTTGATAATTTCTTATGCTCTTCTAAGTTGAAAATTTCTATATTCCTATAAAACCATAAAGTCCACCATATTGAGGTCAATTTTTCAAAATCTTGTTATGAGATTTTACCTTATATTGTTCAACAATTCAATGATGGATTGATTACAACTTTAGTTAGTTTCTCATGGATTTTAGAGTTGTGATTTTTATGATTCTTAGGGTTCTTGGGCAACCCATAATGAAGTGTTTAAGGTCTTCAAATTAATTAATGCAACCTAGACATTCAGTTGTGATTGGTACATGTCTTTGGTATAGTTTTGCCTTTGTAGGAAGGCAATCTCTTGAAATTTTCCAAAGGATGTTTTTTATTTTCGGTGAGAGGTCTAGTTTCCAGATCCATTCATTATGAGATAGAGCAAGACTCCGTTTGGTATAGATCATTTTCATTGAACTCTTTGTTGCGAACTATCAATTTTTGTCAAATTCTCAGTAAAGCGTGTCTTGAATATTATTGTTTGATATTGGATAAGTTAATAATTTATGAATAATTACTTTATCAAAATATAATCTAAGTTTACTAGCGTTCCAAATTTTGTCCAGGTTTAAAAAGTATGAAACTGTTACTTGGTCTTAATTGGTTTGTTTGTTTTAATTTGATATATGTATTGTATATGATCGAACCCCTGAATTGATTCAATGGACTCTGACGATACATCACTTTATAAATTACTTTGGACTTTGACAATACATAGCTTAAATTTGAACTTTGATATGTGTGTTTCATGTATATGTGTATTTTGGAGCTAACTAATTAATTAATACTCAAATCTTACTTGGTAAGTTGGATACATACGGAGTATTTTTTACTAGAAAGAGACACAATACTCTTTCATACAGTAATACGGTATATATATGTCGCAAAACTCTATATGTTCAAATAAAACATGAAATCTCACATAATAATCGAAAACAATACTATAAAAATGGTATATATAAAAACATTACAAATACCAATGTTCTTGACAAAATTAATCAAATTGATAAAAAAAAAAATCGTGTTGAAGACCGATGGGCTGGCTAGTCTCAGAAATGAAGCTGGCCCACATAAGAAGCATGACAGCACCAACGAAGAGACTCATTTTAAAGGCAAAAGCTATACGCACTACATTTTGCAACTTTCCACACTACATTGTCGTACGCCTAAAATGGGCGTACGCTGGTTTTGGGCGGACAGTGCAAAATCCCAACATCGAATGTGAGGCAAAATACAAAATACGGTATTATGTATACGTCCAAAATGGGCGTACAGTATAAATTTTAATAATATAGCCGTTTGAAAATAGCCGTTGGGGAAATACAATTTTTTACTCGTACGCCCATAATGGGCGTACGAGTAAAAAATTGTGTGTAACGACTATTTGTCCAAATTCAGAAGTGACCGTTGGGGTATATTTTGCCTGTACGCCCATAATGGGCGTACGATTGTTTTTATCCCAACGGCTACTTTTTCAGAATATGACCGTTTGGGATGTAGTATGTGTATAAATGTAGGAACTTCGGATGGATGTTGAAGTCAAAAATGTCAAATAGGAGAGTTACAAATTTGAGTGATGGTGAGGAGTTTGAATATGTGACGGAGATTGAGTATGAGAGCGGTGAAGAGAACGAGTATGTTGAAGAGAACGAGCATGGGAGTGACGAAGACGATGCGATCGTGGATGAGAAAGAGTATTTTAGTGAACCCGACGACGGGATGTGGGACGACGATACCGACGAAGAAGGAGGAGACTTCGACGCCGGAGATTTTTCGGTTAGTAATTAATTAGAATCGTTTCGTATTTATTTACGTTATTTAGTTGCAAATAATTTGTAGAAGTGATAGTTTAGATTGATGTGGACTCGTAGTTTTAAGTTTTAGTTGTGATAAATATGGTAGTTTTTATTAATTATAGGGTATGGATTACTATGATTCGTTTGATACCGAAGAAACGTTTCCTACTAAGGAACACTTGAGGCGTTGGGTTCAGAGTATTGGTAGACAACTTATGATGGTATTAGTGACTCGCCATAGCAATGAGCGTCAAATGAATATAATGTGCTCGCATGCTGGAGTGTATAGATCAGGGAAAAAGAAAAGAGAGGATGGCGAAACAGAGGAGGTTGTTAATACAGAGCGGGATAGTAGGGATAAGAAGTCGGATTGCAAGTTTGAGATCCGAGGATATAGGTTCAGGGCGAGGGATGCGAGAGATGGATGGTATGTGAAGGTAAAATACGGACAACACAATCATAAGCTTTGCACTAGCTTCATTGGCCATCCGTACATGGGTCGAATGACGCCGAATGAGGTGAAATTTGTGACGGTATGTGCGAACAGCTTGACTACGCCGTCTGTTATTGCTACTCAGTTGAGTGCGGCCTTTCCAGGGAATACAACATCCACAAAACAAATCGCCAACTTTATTCAGAAGATGCATTTTGAGGATCGTGGAGATTTGACTGTTACACAATGGACCTTGAAGTTTTTGAAGGAGCGCAGCTATGTAGTGCATCCCCTCTGCAAGAAGAAATCAAACGAGGTGGAAATCTTGTTTTTTGCCCATCAAGACTCGTTGCACTTGTTGAAGATGTTTCCGTACGTCGTGGTTATTGACGCCACATACAAGACGAATAGGTACATAATAGTTGTATATCAAAAAAAATTTGTTTAAATATATTGCATATGCCTCTTCCTTCATTATTTAAATATATTATGCAGGTATAAAATGCCTCTTGTGGAGATTGTCGGTTTCACTTGCACGCATAAGACATTCAACATTGCATATGCATTCACGGGTAAGGAGGAAACAATGCACTACTTGTGGATAATTCAGAGGCTTAGAAAGTTGTTTGAGGATGCCGGAGTAATGCCGACTGCAATAATGACCGATCGAGAACTAGCTCTCATCACTGCAATCAAATATGTGTTCAAAGATCTTCCGGTTCAACACCTCTTGTGTTGGGTTCATATCAAGCACAACATCGAGGTAAACGCTACCAGAATTTTGAAAAATAAGGAATCGGTGAAAAGGTTGTGCTCGCAAGTATGGAGACTTTTTCTATCAAGAACGGAGGAACGATACGAGGAAAGACTGCTAGGATTGAGAACATCTTGGAGAAGCGGCGTCGTCGGATACATTGAAAAGGTGTGGCTTATCCCTTACAAGACAAACATTGTTTGCGCATGGACGGAACACAATCTTCACTTCTTCACGAGGACCTCAAACAGGTAATTTTTTTTTAACTTACTTAAACGTTTCTGATTTATTTATTAGTTTGATTATGTAACAGTTGTTTTACTTAAACGCGACATTGAATGAATAAAACATAGGGTTGAGGGAATGCATAAGGTGTTGAAGAAAATAATTGGTTCAAGTATAGGCGGTTTTAATCGAATGGTTGTGAGGATCCATGCAGCCATCGAGGGCCAGATTGTGAAGGTGAGGGCCACCATGGAAGAGGATCGGATCAAGACACCCGGGGTTTTCAGACGAATGAATCCACAAGTGAAATTGATATTTCGGCATCTATTCCATAATGTGTCTGATAGAGCGTTGCATAAGTTGTGGGATATATGGGAGGATATAAAGGCGAAGAATTATGAGGAACATTGCGAAGATTACTGGATGCGAGAATGTCAAGGCCTACCGTGCATCCACGAGATGGTGCAACATATTATTCAGAAGAAGCCATTCAAGCTCAATCAGATTCACAGATTCTGGAGGCAGCTACAATGGGATAGGATTGAACTTGATAACGGGGAGGTAGAGATTGGTGTACCTCAGACCATGCGGGAGTTGAGATTCATTGAGCTCAACGATAGATGGCAAAAGGGGGAACTTCCTGAAAGTCAGTGGTCTCAGATAGCGGACTTGTACACAATGTTGGAGTATCTACATCAAAGTCTTGCGTTGGAGCCGACGGGAATCAAGGATCCTGGCAGACCAAGAGAAGCGGTAGGAAAGAAGTGGGGAACCGAGAGAGAGATGAGCGCGTTTGAGTACGCAAGGGAAGAATTAGAGAAAAATGATGTTGCGAAGGCGAAGAATAAGACGGTTAGAGGAAAGGGAAAGGGAAAAGCAACGGCGGCACAACCTACTTTCAACGAGCCTACTATAATGAGGGAGTTTGAAGTTGCTGGGTGCACTGCGGCAGAGGCGTTTGGTCATTCAAGTGGCACTGGTGGAGAGGGGTTCGGATTATCAGGTTGCACTCTTACAGATGAGTTCCCTCAGCCAACAATGACGAAATGTGGGGTAGACTTCGGGGTTGACAATGTTGATCTCTTCATGTTTCCATACATTGTAGATGCACAAGACGTAAGGGCGGATGGACACTGTGGATATCGGTCACTAGCCATGTTGTTGGGGCATCACCAACAAGAATATCCTCGCATTCGCATGGAACTGACTACGGAGCTGTTAGAGAACAGTGATATCTACAGACGAGTCATGACCAGACTACGCCCGGATTTGGCAAACAACTTCGACGCTCTTGTTCAAGAGGTCAACTATAGCAGATCACCATGTCCTGAAAGATACTGGATGAGTATGCCCATGATTGGATTAGCATTTGCCACTAAGTTTCAGGTTGGTTTGATATACTTATCCAAAGTCCGATCATATTTGTGCTTACCGATGAAGGTGTATCAACAATGCTCCAGTCATGGTTTGAAAATTTATGCAATGGCTCGTGTGGGCTTAGCAAACCACTACATACCGGTATGATTTTCACTAAAGTATTTGTGATTTTCACTCAATTTTCTTAATGCTTAACATGGTATTTATGTTTTGTAATTTAGGTGTGCCTTAGAGAAGACTGTCCGGTACCATCTGTACCTGGAGTTTGGCGCATGTTCAAGGATCCTAGTGCGAATGAATTGGATCGCGGGTTCGCGCTGAGGATGCAGCAATGGAAGGACTATCGCATTAATTATGGTAGTATAGATGTTGATCTGTAGTGAATTCGGATGTGTTGAATGTTTCACCTTTTGAAATTCTAGTTGATGACTTCTGTTGTATGTCTGTTATGCTTTTAATATCTTGACTCCTTTTTTATAGTATTGTCTTGTCTGTTATTTTTTAATGTTTTAGATGGGTTAAATGAAACAAGTTCTGAATTCACTACAAGGGATTACTTGTTAAATTAAAACAGACACTCCATAAACTACAACAGACTTAGCAAAGACGTAACAACTTTCAAGACACATAACAACATTACATCCTAATCGGAATCAGGGGAAGGAGGACCACGGCCATATTCATTGGGAAACAGAACTCCAAGGTGGAATAAGGCTGATTCTTTGTCCCACCTGTGAAAAATACGAAGTTTGAGCTCCATGTCAGCGTGTTCCTTCAACAGTTTGGCCATGACTCGGAGATGATGAGGGTCGTATTCTGGCTCCAGATACACGATCCTCCAGTTACAATCACATGTAACAAACCTTCGTCCATACGTATGGGGATTGTCCTTGTTATTAGCAGATAACACGGTGAGTGTCTTTGAGCACCTTCTACTAGGGCACTGGATCTGAGTGCCTTCAGCTGGAACTGGGGAGGATGAAGATGATGCCATGCTTGTTTGAATCTGTAATACAAAGTAAGAAAACATTTTAGAAACAATGAAGATATCTATCCAAATCAGTAAAAAATGAAACTTACAGAGTAAGAACTTGAAACAATTAAGATTTTACGGCGGAGTGAGAATGTGATGAAAGGGTTCACTGAGACAGTGAATTTATAGCCGAAGTTTTACTAGGGTTAGGAAAAAATTGGGTCGGTGTAGACAAAAGGCCCACAACAACAAAGGCCCAATAACTTAAAATTATGTCATCCAGCTGTGACTTCTGTGACTTACAGCTGTGTAGTAGCTGTAACACATTCATTTTCATATAAGTGACATCCAGCTGTATGCTAGATGTAGAATTCATCCCAACAATTCAAACCATCAGCCGAACATTTCAGCCCAGCCAAGCCCAATAATTCAGCTCAGTCAAGCCCAATAATTCAGCCCAGTCAAGCCCAATAATTCAGCCCAGCCAAGCCCAAATAATTCAGCCCAGCCAAGCCCAAATAATTCAGCCCAGCCAAGCCCAAATAATTCAGCCCAGCCAAGCCCAAATAATTCAGCCCAACCAAGCCCAAATAATTCAGCCCAGCCAAGCCCAAATAATTCAGCCCAGCCAAGCCCAATGAATGGAGTAAAACGGGATTAAAACGAAAAACGGCGCGAAAATCGAGTAAAACGGGATTAAAACGAAAAACGGTGCGAAAATCGAGTAAAACGAGATTAAAACGAAAAACGGCACGAAAATCGAGTAAAACGGGATTAAAACGGCGCACGGCGCGAAAATCGAGTAAAACGGGATTAAAACGAAAAACGGCGCGAAAATCGAGTTTATGAAGGGACGTACAACGAAAAATGACAAGAAAAGGGTATTTAGCAAAAAGAAATAGTTTTCATAATGCAAGGGGTATTTAGCCAAAAAAACTTGAAAAATTTGAAAAGGAAGGGGTATATAGTAAAAACTTTGGATAGTTGTGTTTGAAATGGATAGTTTGGGCCCGGTTCGTTTAAACGCCTTATAACGCTGAAACTCAAAATTTGAAAATTGTAACATGATAGAAAATGAAGTCTTTAGTCGTTATCAATTCTCGGAATCGAAAAAAAATCAACGAAAACGTCAACGGGCCTAATAAGGCTGAATTGAGATTTGGTGAGGCCCATTACCTAAAAACGACATAAAACGGGTTAATAAGACCTTAAACATTGAAAAACTTGAAATGTAAAAGTTGTATTTGAGCATTACCAATATGACGGTTTCGTTTTTATAATAAAATAACAAAATGAACACTTCGAAATATCTAAACAGTCACTTTCACCTTGTAACGAGTTAATCTCAAGTATATAAGTCGTATAGTTTTACTCATATGTGTGTGATATCAATTCGTTACTCAAATAAACTTTACATAACACTTTCATTAAATGTTATGAAACACTCAAATACTCCAAAATAACGACATTTCACATCTTCGTATTGTCCATATTGTTTGATTACTCGATATTTAATGAAAGTTTTAATGAAATACGCATAAAATTATGATCTCCAAAATAACGACATTTCACATTTCACATCTTCGTATTGAATCCAACTGGAGATGGCTCACGCAGAGGTGATCCCTCATAGTAATCATCATGCATCTGCGCCTCCAAATCTCCTAGATCTGCAACCTCTGGCTGATCTGCAACCTCGGTTGCCTCCGCCACCTCCTCTGAAAACTCCTCCGCCTCACTAACATCCAAATCATCCATCAAATCTTTCCCTGTATCTCCTATATGCACTCCTGGAATGTCTGCAGGAGATCCACGACGTCGGGAAGCTGTGATCCCGCGTGCGCTAGGGTGACGAGGGCCCTTCTTCTTCTTTCTAACAGAACCACCCGTCGGAACAATAGCCTTCTCTAAAGCCTATTTTCATATTTACGAATTATTATTTTATATTATTTGACGTTTTTCTTTTAAATATTTAATAATGTATTAATTACTAATTTTTTCTTAGGTACGACTTATTAATAATTTATTAAGACGCTATTTAATAATGTATTAATTACAAATTAATTCATTTCTTAGTAAATACTCCCTCTGTCCCTATATTTCCTTCCTGTTTCACTCGGACACGTATGCCGATGTGCGTTTTGTTTTATCGATATCTCTAATTATACATTAGTAAAAATTATAAAATTTGAATATTATTAAAGTACTCGATAAGACGAATAAAACAAGACCACACATGACTATGTTTTTATCTATATATTGGTCGAAATTACGAAGATTCTCTTGATGTGTGAATAGTGTCAAAAACAGAATCAAGAACGAAAAAACGGGACGGAGGGAGTAACAACTAATTAATATTATATTAATAAATATTATATCTTTTTCTTTTACAAGTTATTTATCGAATAACGTGAAACGATAAATAACGACTAATTATTCTTTAAATCGTTATTTATCGAATAACGTGAAACGTGAAACGATAAATAACGACCAATTAATAATATATTAATAAATATTATTTATTAATATAATATTATTTTCTTTTAGCTAAACGATAAATAACGACTAACTAATATTATATTAATAAATATTATTTACTAATTAATCTTATTCTTTAAATCGTTATTTATCGATTAACGTAAAACGTGAAACGATAAATAACGACCAAATAATATTATATTAATAAATATTATTTATTAATATAATATTATTTTCTTTTAGCTAAACGATAAATAACGACTAACTAATATTATATTAATAAATATTATTTACTAATTAATCTTATTCTTTAAATCGTTATTTATCGATTAACGTAAAACGTGAAACGATAAATAACGATCAATTAATAATATATTAATAAATATTATTTATTAATATAATATTATTTTCTTTTAGCTAAACGATAAATAACGACTAACTAATATTATATTAATAAATATTATTTACTAATTAATCTTATTCTTTAAATCGTTATTTATCGATTAACGTAAAACGTGAAACGATAAATAACGACCAAATAATATTATATTAATAAATATTATTTATTAATATAATATTATTTTCTTTTAGCTAAACGATAAATAACGACTAACTAATATTATATTAATAAATATTATTTACTAATTAATCTTATTCTTTAAATCGTTATTTATCGATTAACGTAAAACGTGAAACGATAAATAACGACCAATTAATAATATATTAATAAATATTATTTATTAATATAATATTATTTTCTTTTACCTAAACGATAAATAACGACTAACTAATATTATATTAATAAATATTATTTACTAATTAATCTTATTCTTTAAATCGTTAATTATCGATTAACGTGAAACGTTAAACGATAAATAACGACCAAATAATATTATATTAATAAATATTATTTATTAATATAATATTATTTTCTTTTAGCTAAACGATAAATAACGACTAACTAATATTATATTAATAAATATTATTTACTAATTAATCTTATTCTTTAAATCGTTATTTATCGATTAACGTGAAACGTCAAACGATAAATAACGACCAATTAATATTATATTAATAATTCATTAATAAATCTTTTTTTAATCGTTATTTAAACGTTAAACGATAAATAACGACTAATTAATAATTTATTAATAAATAACAAATAATATTAACGTACCTCGTGGATCGAGAGCGTCTCCTCCGGCGATATCGAACGGGCCTGTTTTTCCGCACCGCCCCGATCACGACCACCCCGACCACCCCGAGCTCCACCCCGACCACCACCCCGACCACCACCCCGACCACCAGCTCCACCAGCGACACCTCCAGCGACCTCGACGGCGCCACCAACCTCCTCCCCTCCACCACCAGAGCCCTCGCCAGCGCCAGCGCCACCGACCACCGCAGCTCCACCACCCCCCCTTTTCGTTTTCGCCGGATTCCTCTTCCGCCCTACTCATCCACCTCGCACCCTTGCGCCACCAGCACAAATACGGACGGGAGGGAGAACAGACGAAGCCGCAGCCTCCACCGTCGCCTCCACCACCACCGTCGCCGGATTCGAAGTTTTTGACATTTCTTCGGATTGCATGATTCCGAGTGAAATTGAAGAAATTGATTGAGGGATTTGGATTGTATGAGAAAAACGAGTCGAATGGGATAGATTTGGGGAAGAAAACGAGTGAAATAGGAGAAGAATGGACGACGGCGATTTTTTAGGTTACGAGTTGAACAGTACACTCAGACGAGAGGAGGAAGAAGAAGCTCGCTCGAGTTTTATATCCTGGGCGTACGCCCAGGATTTAAAACTCCAACGAGCTTCTTCTTCCTCCTCTCGTCATAAGTGCTACGCCCATTTTGGGCGTACATACCATTTTTCAGTTTTCCACCGTATACGTATACGTATACGTATGTTCGACAAAATTGCACGGTACGCCCAAAATGGGCGTACGAGAATGTAGTTTAAAAAGTTTCAAAATGTAGTGCGTATAGTCTCTTCGATTTTAAAGTCTAATATAGACGAAATGACTAATAATCTAAAGAATGGATAAAATAGGGTCTACTTCACTCACTATATATTCTAACATAATAGAGAGAAAAATAGATATTCAGTCATTTAGCAAGATATTTTTCGTTGTAAAAAGAGAGAAAACACAGAGAATAAGACTTTATACAAAATTTATTTCTCTTGCTCCTAATTCGACTCTCAGTGTCAAGTTCATATTTTTGAAATTAAAATCAGCTTGATCGGAGTTGATTTGTTGGAGCTGTGAGAGAATTCTTGTGTTGTCTGAGCTTGAGTTCGGTTTCATCCTTCCTTCCTTCCTTACACTCTATACTCTGATTTGGTGTTGTGTTGTGAGTCTTTTAGACTCAATTGCTTGTGCTTGTGTACTGACTTGGGCGTCGAAGATCTAAATCCGGAGGTATCCCCTTCTTTTTTGGTTGCGCAAGTGATTTGGAGCTCAAGAACAAGAACAAGTGGGGGAAGAAGAAGCTTGATCCGGAAAAGTTTGGAGTCTCAAGATGTTTGTCTAGCTACAGACGGGAGTCATTGACAAAGTAGAAGAATAGAGACGGTCTCCCTATCTCGCGAGGTGTTGATTGTGAGGTCAAATATTTGGCCTTCAACAAACAACATTAGAATATATTAGGATTTCCTTTTTTAGGGTATTAGGATTTTCTTTTTTGGTTGAAGATAATACGCAAGGCCAAGCAAATGGCATACAAGAAGTGGGTGTGTAGCAGTGAGGTGGATAAAACAATTAGCTTATCCGAATACAAGTTAACTAAAAAGAGGCCAAGATAGCGGTTGTGCAGGCTAAGGAGAGAGCATACAAGAATGTGTATGCAACTTTAGATGAGAAGTGCGGGAAGAGAATGGCGTATCGGCTGACAAAGGCGAGAGAAAGAAAGAGCAAAGATTTGGCAGAGTGTGGTGCATTAAAGATGACCAAGGTAAGGTGCTAGTTGAAGACTTTGACATCTGAAACAGATGGCAACAATATTTTGGGAAGTTGTTAAATGAGGGGGTATGAGGGACCCGTTGTAAACCTGGTTGCAACAAGTTGCGTGACTGGTAGTTACCGCATGACGCATTTCTAAGGAAGAAGTTAAGGATACAATCCACATAATGGGTACGAGGAAAGCAGTAGGACCAAATGACATCCCGGTTGAGGCTTGGAAGTGTCTAGGAAGTAAAGGTTTGGAGTTGCTCACATCAGTTTTCAATGTGATCCTTTTTTCCAGCTAAGATGCAAGAGGAATGGAGGCTCAAAAAACTGGTGTTATTATATAAAAACAAGGGTGATGTGCAGCGGTGTAACAACTACTGGGGTACCAAACTCCTTAGTCATACCATGAAATTGTGGAAAATAATAGTATATGGGAGACTGAGAAAGCTTATATGTGTGTCAGAAAACCAATTTGGATTTATGCCAGAAAGATCAACCATGGAGGCTATTCACTTGTTGAGGAGGATGCTAGTAGCTTTTCAAGAGAGAGAAAGAAATTTGCACATGATTTTTATTGATCTGGAGAAGGTGTATGATAGAATTCCAAGAGAGTTGATTTGGAGTCTAAACAAGTCTCTAGTTCTTACATTCGGTTACTAAAAGCCATGTATGAGGGAGCTTTGACTAGGATGAGTACCCCAGGAGGAGACACAGAGTATTTTCGAGTCGATGTAGGGTTGCAACAAGGGTCGGTGTTAAGCCCATTCATTTTTACAGTGGTGTTAGATGTGTTGTCAGAGGCGTTTCAAGATGGGGTTCCATTGTGTATACTGTTTGAAGATGACATCGTCATGGTAAACGAGACTAGTTTCGGTTTAAACACCAAGATAGAGAGATGGAGGGAGAAGTTGGAACCAAAGGGGCTTATATTGAGCAGGACCAAGACAGAATACGCTGAGTTCAGATTTGGAGGAGGCGATGAGATTAGAACAGTTGTGCGGCTTAGTGTGATGTTGTTGTGCAGAAGGAGGTCTTCAAGTATCTAGGATCATGTTTTCCGAGCGACGACAAGATTGATGCAGATATACAACATCAGATACAGATGGGTTGGCATAAACGACGAAGGGTTTCATGTTTTTTATGTGATAAGAATGCGTCACTTAAAATGAAGGCAAGTTCTATAGAGTGGTAGTTAGACCAGCATTGTTATATAGAGCAGAGTGTTAGCCCATGACGAAGGCTCAAGAACAGACGATGGCGGCGACAGAGATGAGGATGCTACGTTGGATGTGCGGTCACTTTATGACAAATAGGATCAGGAACGAAGTCATTAGGAAGAAGGTTGGAGTCGCTGACACTGAAGACAACTGCGGGAATTTAGTTTGCGATGGTGAGTACATGTGTTACGGAGACAGTCGAGCGCAGTTTGAAGATGCGAGCTAGATTCTGGCTTATAAAAAGTCATTAAAGAGAGTTTGAAGATGCGAGCGCAATTTGTGATATTTATTATTTCATCAGATTTGATGTCACATGAGTACGTAAGGGCTAACGTACAGCCAGTGGCGGACTCTTCCAAGCTTGATCTCCACAAGGATTGATTCTACTTGTCCATCGAACAATCCAATTAATCCCAAATCCTAACTACAGATTTCATAATCGGTTAATTAGTTTGAGTAGAGTTTACCTACAAAAGAAAGTCAGGAGTTAATATGTAGTATGATCGATACTCCATATATAGATAGGGTTAAAAAAACAAGTGGTGTGGAAATTGATTATTGAATAGAACAGTAGGCAGAGATGGATCGATCTGTAAAATTGTGAGTGGAAGTTGGGTGCTCCATCCAATCCATGCATGTGCGTTTTCCGTCTCCTGCGCATTCTATCTGTCACCGCCATACATATACTATATCTATTTACGCCGCCCTTGTTTCATGTAATCTCAACTTTTGCTATATAGATTAATTAGTACACACTTTGCAGCTAATTGATGGAACAAATGTATTCTTATACATAATGCAAAATCATTCTATTTTAATATGTATCCGGGAGTGTGACTTTCAATTTAAAGGGTGGGTTGCCCTAGCTAAACACGACGTTTAAACTTTAAAGGGAGTGTGTTACATCACTTTATGGTGGAATTATCTTTCAGAGTTGCTCCAATTAACCTTTCAATCTGATATGCATCCATCTTTGACTCTTATAGTACATACTCCTTCCGTCTCCAAATGTTATTCTCATCCCCTTTAGACACGTATGTCAATGTGTGTTTTATATCGTTAATATCTCTAAATATACGTTAATAAAAATTATAAAATTTTGATATTCTTAAAGTTTTCGATGAGACGAATCAAACAAGACTCCACATCATTATGTTTGTTCTTATATATCATAAGATATCTAACAAATTCGATTAATAAGTGAATAGTGTCATTATTTGTAATGAGAATAACTTTAAGGGACGGAGAGTATATGTTAAGTAAACTAAACTCTAAATCTGAAAGAGTAAACCCATAAACAAAAACAAAATCCAAAAAAAAAAACCCCTGATCTTACATTTTTAATGTAGGGTTTACGTTTTTCCTCCAATGGCCCTAGTTCAGTCATTTTGGTCGAAAGTGTAGAAAAAGACATTTTAGAGAAACAAAGGAATCCCGGTAAACAAGGACAACTTCTAACCCGGAATCAGTTTAGGGATCAGTTAACTAATCCTCAATTCTTAATTCTTTTGCTAGTGTGCAGAATTAATTAGCGTCAATTCTGACAAAAAATGATTAAGTTTTATTCTCGCACTTCTGATCACTTTCAAGTCTCTTTAGTGATGGTTAGTAACTAAACTTAGGGTATTTTGCTAAAGGGATGATTTTTTTTTTTGCAAACCACTGCAAATTCTAGAATAGAGTACATATCACACGTAATTTTTCTTGTATGATACTCTACTCAAAAATTTGTTCTTTGCTTTATTAAATACTCCCTCCGTCCCATATTATAAATCACGTTTTCTATTTTGGGCGTTCCAAAATATAGATCATACTTTTCTTTTTTATCCTTTGTCTTATTATCAATATCACATCAATCTACACTTTATTTACTCCTTTTTACATTAAAACTCATACCAATTCACTTTTTTATTTCTCTTTCCTACATAAAAATTCACACTCACTCGCAATCTCTCTCCTCTCCACTTTTCTTTCTCTCTTCCTTAATTTACCTCGATAACAACAAACGAGATCTATAATATGGGACGGAGGGAGTAGTTCTAAGATACTCGTATAAAATGTCATTAAAGATATGTAGGTAGTACATTTTCACAATAAACTTGCGGTTTAGTACATTTTGATACTCGTATAAAATGTCATTAACGATATCTAGGTAGTACATTTTCACAATAAACTTGTAGTGTTGTTGTTGTTACAATAGCGTGCTACTCCATCTATTCCGTACTACTCCCTTCGTCCCAAAATATAAGGGACATTTGGTTTTCTGACACTATTCACAAGTTAAGAGAATCTTCTCGTTTTCTTCTAATATGTAAGAACAAATATAGACATGTGAGATCTTGTTTGATTCGTCTCAACGAGTACTTTAACAATATATAAAAATTATAATATTTATCACCGTATATTTAGAGATATTAACGTTACAAAACGTGTCTCGACAAATGTGTTAAAATCAAATGTCCCTTATATTATGGGACATAGAGAGTATCATTCTAACATTCTTCAGACAAATTAACTATTTATTTTAAAATATTTTTACTTAATTTTCTTAAATACTAATGTCTAAAATAATAATTTGTAAAAATAACTAAAACACAATTAAATAAGAAAAAGTAAAATATTCTAGAATTGAATGACAGCTAAAAAAGAAACAGATAAAGTAATTTTTTTAACAATTTTTTAAGCATTAATTAAAAGAAAATATAACTTTACTTTTTGATTTTCTGATTCAAAAAATAAAATTAATATGCAATAATTTTTTAAATAGTCATGTGTATAACATTTAACAATTGTTTGAAATACCTAAAATTAATAAACTACTCCGTACTTAATTAAATTATCAACCAACCTTATACGGTGTACGTATTTTTGAAAAGACATTCTACACGAATACGTGTCAAAATATAGGTGGTTGAAGCAAGGGGTCACGTGATATAAAAATAACCCGCCTCTCGAATCACGTGGCCAACTCACTTTTCTTAGTGGCGGTCCCCACCCACGCAATCCCCTTATCTTCGGAATTACGGGGGACGTCCATTGTACGGACTAATTTTTACTCCGTATGTTTGAAGGTGAGAAAATAACCCGACTTCATTTTTTCTTCTTCCATAAATGTATCAATGCATGGTGAATTTTTCGTTCCGGAAGACGAAGATCTATACCTCCTGGTAATATATACTGCATGCAACAACAAGGATAGAGTAAAACGGTAAAAAGGTAAATAGGAAGCACGCCATGGAGGTGAAATAAAATGAGGTTAGATTAAAGTTTAATACGTAGCATAGCATGGGATGAAATACTATAAGGAGTAATATACGTAATTACTACGTCAGAATTGTCAAGACTTTCGGCTAGGTAAACTCCAGAATCACAACCACTTGCATGATGTTGATGTGACTACACACCCATGCACATTTCCTCTTATAAAAGTTTCAAACGTGCAAGTTTACATTTTTTGTTAGAGCCTTGTATTTCATGTTTAGGCCGGTGTTTGGTTAAAAGCTAGCTTTTTTAGGCGGATCCTATTTGCACTGAGATGAGACGGAAAATCAGGTCGAATGATCGTTTTGATTTTCCGGCGAATTTGAGCTTCGCGCAGAGCTGAGCCCCGACCGACAGCTTTATCTGCTTGCTTTTCAAAGCTAAAAAGCGGACGAATTTAGGATTTGCCAGCTTTTCAAAGCTTAAAAGCGGTCGGATTTAGGATTTACCAGCTTTTTCACTTTGAAAAAGCGGACGGATTTAGGATTTGCCAGCTTTTCAGCCTAATTTTTTACAAAATTTTCAAGTATTGTGGAGGGTTATAAATCCGCCCATTCCGTAACTCCGCGCGACCCCTAGCTCCGCGCGGATTTAGGTGCGCTTTTTTACGGTGAAATTGATTACAAGCTAGCTAGCCTCACGTATATAAGCATAACCTAGGATTAATCACTATAGTCATTATAAGGCTAAGTGATGTAAGCTAGCACCAATCTGTCTCACATGTGGCTCTCGATCTGCAGGTTCAAATAAGGATGACAATGGATCGGGTGATGAACAATGAAGTATTTCGCCCATTAACTTTTATGAGTGTATCGATGAAAATGGTAAAAGAGACTATTTAGTAACATATCACAAAATAAAAATGGTGAATATTATATTTTGAGTGGGAGGATACAAATTTGTTAACAGAAAAACAAATTTATATCTAAATATGTATATTTTGAGAACCATATCTAGATATGTATTAAAAAAGTATAAATACAAATAGTAATAAATTATGAGATTTAACCACAAAATGAAATATAAAATTAGTGAAACCAAAGTGTGGAAGAATGCTTTAAATATTTATGCAACTTTTTTTTTATTGAAAGACAAATATTTATGCAACTTGATTGAAAGAGATAGATGATTGTATTAACCGAATGATATTACAATTTACAACATTAATTTTATTTCTGTTAATTTTGTGAAAAAACTAATGTTAATTTTGTTAGAACTACCCGTATACAGTCTTTTAAATTATTTTGTTCTTTTAACATCCAAAATTAGATGTTTAAAAGTATACCTACAATCAAATTGTCACACAAAATATAAGAGCAAAAAAAAAAAAAAATAAAGAAATAAACAACTCACGTAACAAACATAAAAAAATTGGATGCTATAAATTAGGCAACAACCTTATATAGAAAATTAGCAGGAAAATAATTAAAAATTAAAAATTTGAAAATTAATCACAAAATGACATGTAGGATTTGTGGGACAAGGGGAGAGCTCCATTTCATTCTGTTTTAATATATATATATATATTAGAAATGTTTGTGTAGGGTACGTTGAAGGCCAATGCAACGCACGTGATCTGTAATACGACCGGTCACGTGCGCTCATCCCCTGCAGGTTGCACCCACCGTTTGCCGGCTCACCTAGCGTCCTCGCGGCCGTGGACCTTCTTAACCAGATTTCAGTTATCCTCCCTCCGTTTAGTAATATAATATAAGTCTTTTTAGTTATTTTTGACAAATTTTTTCTATTTCACCCTTAATTTTTATAGATAAATTCTAGTTAGAGCAAATATATATTAAGTGTTGTTAAATTAGGTAAATAAATGAAGGATAATTTAATCTTCTACTTTTCAATCTCTATAAGTGCTCTAAGCATACTAGGAGCAACATCTATTTAAAGAGGGCGAATCCTATTTGCACTGAGATGGGACGGAAAATCAGGTCGAATGACCGTTCTGATTTTTCGGCGAATTTGAGCTCCGCTCCGACCGACCCGGCGGATTGTAAATCCGCCAGATTTATCCACTCGCTTTCTAAAGCTAAAAAGCGGGCGGATTTAGGATTTTCGAGCTTTTCAAACCTTAAAAGCGGACGGATTTAGGATTTTCCAGCTTTTCAGCAAAATTTTTTACTCCCTCCGTCCCAATTTGATAGTCCCATTTGATTTTCTGACACTATTCACGAACCGAGAGAATCTTGTAGATTTCTTCCAATATATAAAAAAGAACATAGTCGTGTGGGGTCTTATTTGATTCGTCTTAATGAGTACTTTAACAATATTAAAAAATTATAATTTTTAGTAACATACAATTAAAGTTATTAACGATACAAAACGTGTCTCGGCATATGTGTCGGAATCTAATGAGACTATCAAAATGGGACAGAGGGAGTACAAAATTTTCAATTATTCTGGCGGATTATGAATCCGTCCATTCCGTAACTCCGCGCGAAGTCAAACTCCTCGCGACACCTAGCTCTGCGCGGATTTAAGCCTGCAACAAAAAACAATGCAAATAGCCTCCTCGTTAAAGAGCGATCTGTATACTTTTGTTCTTAAGTTGTGCAAATGCAGACGAAATAACTGTGCCACTAAACTATCAAACCGTCAATGAACGAAACATTTTCAGATGGTGACTACACTTCATCCTAATGGATACGATTTTGGTATATTATTAATTCATTTGAATTACTTTAATTACGTATTACTCATATTTTGACCGATTATTTAATTTTTGAGACTAAAGTAACTTTGATATGTTGATATGGCGTATGAATATGAAGATTGGTGATATAGTTGTGCCACAGTCGTTTTGGATTTTGGAAATACACGCGCGTGAGATAACGGCATGGGTAGCAGCAGTTGGGCCGTAAAATGAAGATGGAAAATTGAAGTGGTGCACGTGATGGCACGTGCGAACGGGAGGCGGATGCGAGTGGTAGGGTCCTTTCATCAGCTCCGTCGTTTCTCGTGACGAGAGTCACGTGGGTTGTGTAGTGGGACCCACTTTAAATAATAATAATAATAAAAAGAAAAAGTATTTTACGCGGGTGTGGGTGTGGGGCAACTGAAGTGACCTGTCGTTAGTAGGTCGGGAATTCATCACGTCTGATGTGAGCGTGTGTCACTCACGTGCTTCGCTGCCTCACTCTATTTCTTTGCTTCTACTTACCACCGCTTACTCCCTCCGTCCCCTAATGTTCTTCTCATTGTAATTTTTGACACTATTCACATTACAAGAGAATATTTGATATATCGTCCAATATATAAGAAAAAACATAGTAATATGAGATCTTGTTTGATTCGTCTCGGCGAGAACTTTAACAATATCAAATTCTTATAATTTTTATTAACGTATATTTGGAGATATTAACGTTACAAAACGTATCTCGACAAATGTGTCAGAAATAAATGAGAAGAACATTAAGGGACGGAAGGAGTATAAGAAAATATATAGTCATGTGAGGTCTTGTTTGATTCGTATTAATGCGTACTTTAATAATATCAAATTTTAAATATTTGTATTAACATAAAACTAGAGATATTAACTATATAAAACGTACCTCGACAAATGTGCCATGAAAAAATGGAAAGAACATTATGGGACGGAGGGAGTACCACTTACGTGCCCCTAATCTCTAACAGACAAGTGTTAGTTTTTGGATTAATTTTTACTCCACCTATGATGTGCCATCTCCATGTCTTTTACTCCACCTTGGATATCGACTGCTTTGAAAATTACTACCAGAACAGGAAGAAGAAGAAGTGGGCGTTGAGGTTTGGGTTTGATGAGAGAACAATTACTCCGTACAAGTAACCAATTTCATGAAAAATACTCTGAAATAAAACGGAAACATTGGGCCTAAAACATGGAAATGACAAACAAAAGACTCGGCCCAAGAAATGTCATTTCGGCCCCCCAACTTCACCTGTCTATTTTTCATTTTCATCTTCGTCTTCATAATCTTGCTGCAATGCTAAATGCATTTGAGCTCATATGATATGTGCAACGCCTCTCTTCTTTGCGATTATGTAGACCTGTCACATGCCCTTTGACTGCAAGTATTCGGTAAACATTTGTCAACCAAAACAAGTAGAAAAAATCAGTCTTTAAAACCGTTATTTTTTTTAATGTCCATGAACATAGTAGAAATACACTTTGCACACAATCAACACATAGCTTAAGAGAGAAATAAATCATAAAATATATAAGGAAATCACTTAGACATCGTATTTTATATGCATCTTCATTAGTATTTAACAAGTACGTGCCATTTTTCCACTTTGCATTACATTCAAGTGAAATCCATCGCCTAATGTTATTCATTGATTCAACTATAATGACGTGCATCTTTCTAGTTAGTAGCATTTAGTAAGTGCATGACATGCATGTTCTGGTCTTGTTAGTCTCATTATTTACTCGTCGTCTAATAAAAAGGCTCCGTTTGAATGTCATTCAAATAGTGACATTTTTAATATATGATACGATATTGTTTTTGACATTATAATTGTCTTTTATGACATGTTAGTCATCGTATTATGTTAAGAGACAAAAAAATGGAAACTAAAAACTAGAAGAAAGAACACATAATAACTTGGTTAACCAATATTTTTGTTGACTTGGTCCATAATATCGGGATATGTAGTGTACCTATGGCGGAGCTTTGGGTTATTAAGTAAGGTTCGGAGGTCATTTCGGAAAAAAAGATGTCGCCAACGAATTAGGCAATTCCATCACAATTCCGTCAGAATATCTTGTCAGTTCGGTATTGTCTCGTCAGAGCTTTCTTACTAAAATTTGATTATGCAATTCCGTCACAATTTCAGGGAGGCATATAGGGTCCCTGACCATCTAGTCAACGATGATTTGCAAGGTGTTTCTTTATCCCGTATGACTGATATGTAATTGTTTTTTCATTCAAAAAAGCGCGAGTGAGCCGTAAACTTATGTGTGTGTCACAACTAGCAGTATATAAGTTAGATTCAAGGCATTACGACCCATCGTTACCAAAAAAAATAATAATATCTCCTTATATCTATAAGTACATAGAAATATGATACCATCAACTAGTGTTTTTCTCCTCTCAAACAAAATTGAGAGAAAAACACAATGTGCTTAAATATAGACCGCAAAAGAACAAAATTGTGAAGCCTTTAAGTTCTACAGCTTCAGTGTGATTTCTACTTAGTTATGCCCAGGTGTATGAGATCCAGGCTGGTGGTAGTCTGCAGTGGAGACCTCAAACTCATTCATGGAATTGGATTTTGAAGGGTTGGAATTCACAAAACTACTCCAAGAATCTGTTACTCCTTTCATCTTTCTCTTCTCAATTCTGTAATCGGTTTTCGTCGATTTAGCAGCACTCAAACAAGCTGAAATCTCTGAGCTTTTCAACTCATCTGTCTTCATCTTCATCATCTTCCTGCCTTTGAGTTCATGACCTTCATATGCAACTCCCCTCTTCTTTAATAAATGATAGGCATGCTCTTTGTCTGCAAGTATCCAGTAAAAAAATTGTCAGGAAAAATAATTAAGAAGAAAAAAAATCCAGTCTTTATAAACTTCAGTAGGTGATGATTACCTTCGAAGTTAAGGGAGAAAGACTCTATAGCTTGAAGCAAAATAAGTAGAGTAAGAATGAGGCTAGTAAGGCTTTTTGACACCATTTTCTCTTGTATTCTTAAAGCCTGTTTTAGCCGAAAGCAGAGGATTTATAGACAGGTTGAATTAAACCATAACCACCAAGAAAACCAATATAATTTGCAAAACCCAAGTCAAAGATGCAATTCCAAAGGAGTCTATCTGAACATTTCATGAGATAAACTATTTAATATACTATTAAGTGTATAGCCCCCAAAAGAATCAGCTCCAAAAACCAAAGCCTTGTCGACCAAGGTTTGATTTTGGTGATAATTTTAAAATGTGAACCATTATTCTTCTTGGGTAAATTAATCAAACCTCGCAGTTGGTAAAAAGGGTTATTGTCTGAATGAAACATTTGACAAACTGTTTTCCAGCGTCAACTTCTAAGTTGCTAGGTGTAGTTAACGGTGTTATAAAATGTTAGTTTATTTGCCGCCATTTATGCCGGTGGGAAGAAGGTGGTCAGCTTTTAGGGTAGTTAAATTTGACTGTTAAAAATTTACAATCCCTAGCATTTTGAAGGGTAAATTATGAAGGACGAGACTCCCTATATGTTTGGCTGAGTTAGGCCACCATGTTAACTCAAGCATTTTTACAGTAATTAATTCGAAAGTAACAGACACAAGTTAGTTAAATAGTAGGGCGCTGTTACAGAGGATCATGGGGAGTAAGCTGGCAGAAATTGGACCGTGATGATTAAACTTGATCATTGGTTTAATAGTTATGTGACTTATGTCAATTATATACACTATATTTTGAAAAATTAAATTCATTTTATCTACATTCTAAGTTGGCGAATATCAAAATCTAATACACAATATTAGTAGCTCATTTATACATACATGTCCAATTCCAGTTTATTGGATCTCAAGAGCTTTCAGAGTGTATCTATGGAGGCAGTAGTGGCAGCTAATGTAAATAAGTGACTAATTCTGCTAGCATAGTGGCACACTCTGTAATTACTTAGATCATTTTGGCTGAGTTATTAGTTAGGAGCAGGGTGTTAGTTAGAATGTCAGCTTCTAATATAGCTCAAGGAACCCTTGCATTGATTACATATAACATCCGAAATTCCCTGAAGTACTCTCGATTGATCTTGCTTCCGATGTGCATCTATTTAGTTATTATGTTATGTTTGTGACGGTTTTTCACTTTAGTTAGGTATTAAGATCACATATCTGAGGATGAATGTTCATTCGACCAAATCTCTCGACATACACTTTGAATAGATCGACAGTAGAATATATCATCCCTAGTTTTGAAATCTCAAGCTTTGATTAATAAATTACCAAGTTACTAAGATGCATTAGTTTGTTGATTAATATCCTCTTTTCCCCATTTTCGCAATCGCTTCGCAGTTTTCTCCACCTGCAAAATTGACATCTTAAGATCAAGTTCAATCACAAGAACACAAAAACAATCTAGCTTGTTGATGGACGACTTGTGTTACCTCTTGTTTCCAGTTTGTCCTATAAAGCATAATCAAGATTACAGATGATTGCAGAACAAGCCCGGCTAACATTCCTGCCCAAAGACCCTACACATGATATACAATCATAGTTCAAACTTCAATGATTATACAGATAAATATGGTCAACAATTTAAATGTTATTTACATACCGTGAGTCCCAAGTGTACTTTGTAACCAAGAAAGACTCCCAATGGGAGTCCAAAGATATAATAGCAAACAAAGTTTATATAAGCTAATAACTCTTGCCATCCGGCTCCAACCGCAATTCCTACACATTAACAACAAATTACTAGTCTTGTAAGAATTCATAATAATAATAACATCAGTATAATTATCAATTTAATTGTGTTACCTGATAAGACAATCTGAACATTAAAAAGCATGGTTAACCCAAGAAGCCAACCTTGGCTACTTACTGCACGCCTTAGCTCTTGATCACTTGTGAAAATGGCGCCAAGGTAGTTCCTCATTAGGATGATGAACACCATGGATGCCAACCCGATCACCGCGGATTGAAACGCTGCCACATATATCGCGTACTTGGCTGCTCTGGGATGTCCTAATCCTAGCTCATTCGCAACTCGTATACTATTAAAATCAATCAACCACATTAGTTACTTCACAACTTCTGTAAGCTTATTATCATATACTTATCATGTCCAAATTAATGTGAGATGTTATAAATCTTTACCTTACAGCTGCATTCATCCCCACAAACAACATCAACTCGTACCCGTCTATGTTGAAGCTGCAAAAATAGTAGCAAATACAGAAGATGAAACTGAAAATATATGGGTGGTGAGGCAAGTGTCTGGATAAAGACCAATTAAGAAGAAGAGGAGTAATCGAAACTAATGATGATGAATAACACAAGTGAATGAAGAAGTCACCAAATGGAAAGAGACCCAACGGCCACAATCCCACCAGGAAGCCTTCCAGCCAACAAAACCAAGCCCATAGAATTCCAAAGCTCAAGCGAAAGCATAACCCCAGAAGCCAAACACAGCCTAAGAAACCCCCATAAATCTGTAAAAGCCTCCCAATCCAACCCTTTCCACACATCCCTACATCCAAACACAACATACCCAACCTGCACAAGCGCCACACACCAGTAACTCACATTATAAGCAACCGCCACCCCATGCATTCCCCACCCCAATCTCGCGACACACACCCACATCAGCCCACCATGGGCCCCAAGGCCCAATATCCCGCTCAACGCAATGGGCCAGACCTTGCTTTGGGCCTGGAGGAATTTCTGGGCCGGGAAGCTTGTGGCCTGAGAGAACATGCGTGGGATTACTGTCATGTTGAAGCTGCCCGCGAGGTGGGCTATTTCTGGGTCTTGGCCCAAGAGGGACAGAAGTGGGCCGGAGAAGATGTACAGAGGGAGGAGGACGAGGCACGTCAGGAAGAGTGTTACCCACGCGCGTTGCATGTAGATTCCGAGGACTGAAACCTCTCCTGCTCCGTATGCTTGTCCGCACACTGTTTCTAATGCGCTTCCCATTCCTAACTGTATTTCTCATTGATTAGTTAATCACAACCTTAAACCTTTGAAAAATTAATAATGTTATCATGCATTTCGCTTTCTATATCTGATTTTAATACATCACTTTCCTATACTTATTTTCGCATTTTTCGTCCATCATTAATTCACTTCTATCAAGTAAAAAAACCACACTACAACAAAAACTACTCTCTCGCCGACGCTTGTTACGACGCATCTAGTGCGACGAACAAGCAACGACATATATTTCGTCATGAAAACCTTTGGGCAACGAATATTTCCGTCACCCAATTGACAATAGGAGGAGTAATCCATGGTATTATATAGTTGACTTTTTATTATCTCAGCTTCCGATGTGGGAAGTCTCAGTGAGGGTATATCCTAGCTAGTATATAGTAAAAGAAAGAACATTTCAATGTTCAAGGTAGAAGATGATCCATACACGTTGTTACGGGTTTTGTATATCATAAGAATTGTGTGTATCATTCAAGAAATCTATATACATGAGTTATAACGTCTGTGCACCGCACTCAGTCCTCAATTGAGCTCAGTTTCTTCGGAGCCGAAAGCCAAAATCATATAACATTTCTTGTTTTAAAAATGGTTTCTTAAATAAAAAATTACAAAACCACACCATTATAGAAAGAACAAAAATAATATAAAAATCTAGCAAAATCATTCTTATAGAAGGGAAATAATGCACTAGATTATGTATTTTGGGAGGGATTAAGTAGATATATAAGCAATTCATTACCAGGATACCGAAAGTGAAGGTGCCGATGACGGTAAAAGAAACGGCGACGGCAGAGAGCTGGACTTCTCCAAGGTGGCCAACAAAGATATAGGTAATTGTATACACCATGAAGTTGCATAAAACCGTCAAAGCAATCGGCGCCGCTAGCTTCCAATGCTTCACCATCTCCTCTTTCAAAACAACCACCGCCTCCCTCGTGTTCCGCACCACCGGAGTATCGTCTCCGGTGGCCCGAGCTTCTTCAACCGCCAACGAAGTCATATTCGACTCCTCCATATCCAAAGGATTTGTGTATGATTTCATAGCTTGTGTTATGTACCTTGGATTTAATATGGATGAGTTATAGCTATATATGTAATTGGACGTACTCCTCTGCATGTGTCAGTCTGGTGAAATAACTAGGGTTGCCTGCTTTTATAGTAATGGTTCTTTAAATGGTTAGTTAAGAAGATTAAGATATGTAGTAGGTGTTCTATATATCCGTGTAAGTATAGGTTTGTTGAGATAGTATTGATGCTATAAAATATGATTTGTATTAAATGAAAAATTCTCTTCTTTAAGTAATTAGTGGGGTCTGAAGTGTTAGGTATGTCTGTAAAATGCAACAAATACTGGAGCTATATGTGATCACAACAATTCAACAAACATAGAAGCTATATAGGGTTAAAATTATAAATAGATAGATGTAATTTGATTTAAGAGAAGGTTAAACTAAAACTGCTCTTTCTTTGGTTATGACATTTGTCAACAACGAAATGGAGATGGGGTTTCACACATTTTTTTTTTTTTTTGGTAGAATGGGATTTGTTGGACGGGTAAATAGAAGCCCAAAGCCCATTAAGCTAAAGGCTCATTATTCTTCAAAATGGGAGAGAAAGGGGCAAAGGGAAGGGACAAGAGAATGATGGCAGGAGAATGATCGGGAGCAGATAGGAAGGCCAACAAATGGTCGAGCCATTTCGTCTCCAACCTGAGATTGCACTCCCCAATCATCTTCATCCGTCATCAAAGGCGGAAATGAGCTCATCTTTTGTAGCTTGCGTCTTGGCTCAGCATCCTGGTGGGCGGTTCACGGACTATTCAGCCGTTGATGACTCCCGACGGAGCTTACAATCATTCGTCCGAGTTCGACCGTCCACTTCCCACCTCCGACTGAGCTACGTCAAACCGCCATGGAAGCGTTCCCGAGCTCGACCGTCTCTCTCCCGCTTTCGACGGCGCTCGGTAAGCTTCTGGTGGGCACACATCGTTACTCCCGAGTCCGATCCTGGTCGTCCTCGACCTCGGGCTGAAGCTATACCACGGATCTCTCGCCCTCTAAGGATCTCGACTCGACGCTAAAGGTCGCTCACGAAGCATGTCCAGCGCCTCATCTCTGAGCTCGTACTTCACGGATTCGAGCAATCATCTTAGATCGCGAGCTCATATCAGTCTTCCTAGCGGGCTCCCGACCTTAGCTCATGCTTCATAACCATTAACGATCCCCGTCCTTCTAAGTTCTCGCCGTGAATAATCTCAAGCCATGGTCCAACTCGCGAAGCAAAGCTCATTAGCCATGGCCTTGCTCTCGAAGTCCCGACCATCCGCTTGAAATACGGTCTTGCTCGCGAGGGTGTAAGTTGCATGCATTGAGTTGATTTTAGTGTATTAAAAGCTAAGTTAATTACTAATCTTACTATGCCACATAAGGTCTAATACATGATACGCAAATCATATCATTTGAGTATATAGTTGCTCGCGAGATATAATTATATTATGGAGCATAGTTGCTCGCGATGGTAGTATGGAAGCAAGGTGTTAAAGTATGGCTTTTATGGATCGCGAGCTCACATGACGGGTGTCGTATATAACTAGATACGTATACATATATATATATATATATATATATATATATATGTCGATTAAGGTAGGTTATTTAGACATGAACGATAATACTCTCGCGACTCTTTATACTCCGACATATATATATATATATATATATATGTCGGAGTGCCCTTCACGGGGAGTCCCAACTCCGGATATGGCCTTTGCAGGAACATAGACGCATTTACCTTACAACAAGAGAGACTAGAGAGTTCACTAGAAGAAGAAACGATAAAGACTCGAGAATCCGGAGTGTTGCCGGTTTCTCTTCCGTTGGAACGAGGTTCCAACAAATCTGAGTTCCAACATGGTTTCACACATTTAATGTGTGCGGTGCGGTGATATTTATCTGTGATCAGTTAAAGGTTGCATGCATACAGCATCATACCAGCCTATTTATTTGTCAAAATCATTCATACAAGTATACAACTACTTCTACTATCATTTGTCACTTGTCACCACTATGCACATTTACTACTTTCATAGCTAGCTTATGTCTATAATCCCAAGTTTGATTAAAAATTAAGTATTGGTATAGTAAGTTTGAGGTTAGAACTTGGTAGAAACTAATCTTGTGGCGCGCACAACTTCCTTGTTGGCGCGTGAAGCTGATCTTGTTGGCGTTTGGAGCATTGTTACTCGGAGACATTACCAACAAAGCTTCTTCTTCCTTCCTTAGTGCTTTCATTCGAGGAGATTTGTGACTTGACTATTGAGGTATTAGGATAGTTGAATTAATGTGTTCATTGTTTTTAGTATAGTTTAAATAAGTTTAGTTTGGAAAATATGTACGTTTAACAAGGGGCAATACTTGAAAAGATATTCCTTTGTAACAAATAGAAGCAAGGGATAATGAATTAAGTTGGTAGGTTGATTTTGTCACTACTCCAATCAGGAGGTTATAAGTTCAAAATATGGACAAGGAAACAAACATATATCATCTTCAACCTGTCAATATCATGAGATAGAGGAATAATAATAATAATTCATGATACACCTGTGAAAACCTAGTCCTCAACACAAAAACATCAAAAGCCCTCATTTCTCACTTGAGTACTTGGTAATCAGCTTGTCAACATGAATGATTATGTCGTCGATGCGGGGTCGAACTGCACCTTGTGGCTGAAGCATCCACGTCACAAATTGGAGAAGAGCTTCTGGGTACTTTGGGATTCCTGGGCCTGCAGGCCACTTCACCTGAGCGTTTACAACCGCCAATTGTAGACTTCCTCCTGATTCTCCAAGGGCGTACTCAAATGGAGAAACGCCGTACCTAAAATGTGATGGAGATGAATGGAAACTCAGAAATTGAGCCAAACAAGAATCTTCGAATGTAATAAGGTTTGCTTTCAAGAATCTTTGAATGATGTAGACTTACATTGTTGCGTATAGGGTACAGCCTAAAGACCATATATCAGTTCTTTCATCGATGTCAGCATGACTTGGACAGTCCCACAATTCAGGAGCGCGGTAAGGGGCAGAGCAATGCTCAGACGCCCATTCCTGTGGAACGCTTGCATATTCAGCTCAATGAAACCATATAATATGCAATATAAAAAGGAAGCGGAACTCACAGGAGACTAATTGAAGTAAGAAACCAAGTTTCTAAGCATACTGCGGTTTTAAGTTGTCTTTATTTGTGTCAATCAACAAACTAGTGATATAAACTTATGATGGTTGTTCAGAACAGTTTTTAAAATAGCCCCGCGATATGGTATTATTCAAAAGTATTGAAAATACTTCTTATTTAGGAAAACAAACACAATCTGAGAAAATAAAGCCATTTCTTAAAAATGAATAGTTCTGAAATCGGATAATTTCAACCAACCACGAAATAGCTACGTAAAGTAACCATCTGTACATAGCAGCTATATTTTTGTTTTCATTCAAGAACTCAATGTGGAAAAACAAAGAAAACGATAGCAAGATTAGTGTAGCAAAAAGAAAGCAGGTAAGTGTAGCAAAAAACCTGCAACTGTAGTGCTTCGGTACGTGAGTGAATTTGCCGCCTAGCAGGACGAGCGCTTCCAAAGTCCATCAAGATAGCAAGGGGCGCTTGTCCTTTTCTGTGTGTGAGCAGAACATTACCGGGTTTCACATCATTATGAGCGTAGGGTGGATCCAAGCTGTGCATATGCTTCAATCCTGCACAGAGCTGGACCAGAGGTTTTCCCAGTCTTGAGTTTGGTAGATGATGCAAAACATCAACAAAGCAAAATGATATTTACAAAACCAAGACAACATACAAATGAACTGTCGGGAAGAGGAAGAAATGTGAATTTCCATTTTCAAATGTATCTTTGCATCTTAGGGTCATTCTAGCTACAGATTTGATCAATGTTTAGTGTCCTATGCAATACTAACTAGAGATAATAAAACTTGAACAGGTTAAAAAGATCACTCAATGGCAACAATTATTAGAACTACCATAATAAGAAGATTGAAATATGTTATTATCGATTTATCACACTCACCTGGCTGAAAATGTGAAGAACATCAGAAGTAGAAAACACCTCCTTCTTTGTTTTCATTAATTTTGCATTGTCGACTAATGTTCCATCGAGATGCACTGGGAAAAGCAAATATGCTTCATGCGTCCAAGTTTGTTCTTTGCCAGCCTAGTCAGTGGAATTAAAATTTTCTAGTGAATAGCAAGAAACTCAATAAGTAGAAGCATTTCATTACACACAAGGCACTAAAGAGAAGAAACTTCAAAAGCAATGACTTAAGATAATTTATCACATCATATAATCCAGCCAAATAATCATTCAAGAATGCTATTAATCCAGTTTATCATAAGAACTCATTCAAATATTTTCCTGCAGTAGTAGCAAAACTGATAATGGGTCAAACCATGCCCTTCCTCTAATTTATCACAAGAATTTGTTCTTAATTTCCTTCAGTTGGAGCAAATTTTGTGGGAGTTACAGATGCACTTTGATGCCCAATATTTTGAAGGCATGGTGTGTTTCCAGTATATCAACATGTTTGAATGAAAATCATCTACTTCTAATGAAAATTACAGTTATGTAGTTTTTTCCAGACACAATACCGTTTGTCATGTAAATATGCAAAAATTATTACATATAATAACTTTCATTGGTAATCATACAAAAGCAGCAGATTTGTTCTGCAGAGTGCAGGCACTTCATTCCTTCTACCTTTTCCTCTCTCAATTATAAGAATACTGTATATGAAACAAAAGCCGGGTAAAATTTGCATGGGAGCAATGTCAGTTAAATTCCATATTAAATTCTCGCTCTTGGCGATTTCAGCCTATGGAACACAGTAACTAATCTTAGTATACTCATTTCAATATATAAAGCACCACCATTGCATCTTAGGTAGATCTTAGGGAGTTAGGATTCTCATAAGACCAGCGTGTAATTAATTTTTCTAAGAGAGTTCATCAAATTCATCATATCTTGTCCATTCCTGAAAATAAAAGCTCATGCAGAGGCTCAGCCAAATGGAGCTCATTGCCTCAAGATAATATAACTATAGATACCTCATACGAGTAAAAGTAGAACTAGCACTAGTTGAGAGCACAGGTTAGAACAATGCTATAAAGGCACCAATTACCTTTACTGGAATGATAGCAAAATCAAGAAGCGGAAGCAGATTCCGGTGATTGAATAAAGAAGAGACGCGGATCTCTTCCCGAACCAACTCCAACTGCTCGCTGTTTTGAATGAGCACTTTTTTCATAGCATAGGTGCCATCATCTACACACAATCAAACTCGAATATCAATTCAGTGATATTAAAACAACACAAACCTCACACTGAATTTCAAATGCCAAGCCTTCTCACCCACTTCTTCACACGTCTATACATATACTAAAACAAAACGTTGTTTGTCACATGTCGCCCTTATATTCAATTCGCCGATGTGACGACCTCTAAGCGATGCTACATCATTCACCATGTCATACTCCACATCATCCGACTTTATATTTTGATATATATCTTTGAATTAAATAAGTAAAAAAATCAAAAAGATATCTAATAGGTTATATTACAAAAAGAAATCTTGATTTTTATCTTTTATCATATGATATCTTATATCTTTATCTATTATTATGTTATTATGTTAAATTGAGTTATTAATGAACTTAAACTATAAAACATAAATAATAAACTATAAACTATAATCTATAAATTATAAACCATAAAGTATAAACTACAATCGGTAAACTAATTAATAATATAAAATATAAATATATTATTAAAATATTTATTACATGCGACCCCGTACATGGTACGTGAACACACGCTACTTATTAACATATAACAAAATTGCAAACCATTTCATTGTTCTTAAATCTTAATGCATTCCCTAATCAGCCCACAAAATTTGTAACTTTTCAGGAAACCTAACATGACTCCACATAGAATCGAAAAAGCCTGCATCTTCTATTCTCCAAAATCAAATCACAGTCAACCATATAAAATCCTGAATCTTCTATCCTCCAAGATCAAACCCACAACAACGAAGTACCAGAGAACCCCAATTCCAAGGTCAAAGAATAAAATTAAACCTGATGCGAAAGATGGGTCTTTCAATTTCTTAGCGAGGCCAGCAGAAGGGGCAGAATTATCCATAAGAAGCTCCTTGACGAGAAAAACAAAGGCAAAACCACCTTCACCAAGCTGCCTGACGATTTTGAACCTGTTGTCGTTGATCCAGACATCTCCACCGCCATTGACGGAGTCGTAGAGAGCATTGAGGCCGGAGAACGAACAACCCATTTCAATCTCAGTTGTTTCTTCGTCGTCGTCGTCCTCCGTCTCACAGGTGGGATTAATTGGTCTCCCTCTCGATCTCTACGATTACGAGATAGTGATCTCGGATCTTGGAAGAAATATAAATCGCCACGATTAAAAGCTGGTCTATAATGTGGACGACATGTGCTAGGTCGCACGAAATTGAATACACACCCATCACAACAAAATAAACAATGCAACAAACGTAGGAATTGCTAATGATTTTTAAAAAGTCTGTATTTGTATTTCTATAAGGTTTCATGTGATGATTTTGGTAAGTGAAATTCTTGTTTATACTGATGTCTTTAATGTGTATAATTTTTTTGAGAAAAGTTTAGGTGAAAATAAGGTATAACGTACGAAAAATGAAGTTTTCGCGTTCATAGATAATAAGCTAATGTTCATAATTTGGACGATAATTGTTTGTAGCGAAACTACCAACTAAATGATAACTAAGCAATTGTAGAGCAAAGATCAAACTTGACGGTGCAAACACTTCATCTAGAAAACACCATTGATAAAAGAGGGAGAAAACTCGAGATACTTGTGTATTACTTGGGGAAAAAGCCTCTTTTACAATGATAAAAGAACCCTTTATTTACACGATTCTTATATACAACCCGGTACTTTATTCAAACGCAGCCTGGTTTCTCGCGTTACGCGAGATCCGGATAACTTTATCCGGTACCGGATAACCCTCGCGTTACGCGAGAAGCACGTCCCTCGCGTAACGCGAGATCCGGATAACTTTATCCGGTACCGGATAACCCTTGCGTTATGCGAGAAGCACGAAACACGTCCCTTGCGTTACGCGAGAAGCACGTCCCTCGCGTAACGCGAGAAACCAGGCTGCGTTTGAATAAAGCACCGGGTTGTATTTAGTAATGGCCTTTATTTATAGGCAAATCCTAATTCTATCTTTAAGGAAAGAATCTTATCTTTTTCCTTATATCTTTAACCTAATATAAAACATGGTAAAAGATATTCTTTTTAATATCTTTTACTATTTACATAATGAATATTAAATAAAAGACATAAATATACTCAACCGACTTTGTCTCAATCTCGACGACGCCTTCATACTCGTTATTTCTCGTACTCGTCGTCGTCTACGCGTAGCTCTTCTCGTCGACGTACTTAATCTTCACGTAGGTGACCTTGGGAACTCGTAGATAATCAAGGGAACCCGTAGTTGATCTCGTAGGTGATCTCGTAGAGGAGTTCATCTATCTCGTAGATGGCCTCATCTTTCTCGTAGATGATGTCGGGGACCATGTTGATGGTGTCACGGTGATGAATGAGCTTGGGACCCTCGTTAAAACCTCTTCTTAGGAAAACCTCGTGGGAAAAACCATGAGAAGAGTAAAAAGAGTACCCCGTGCTTAACTTCGTGATGTCGACGATCATGTTACTTGCTTGTACGTCTTCTATTGGTCACCTCGTCTTCATGTACATTCCAACGCGTTGACCCTACGAACACGTCGCAACCGTAGTGGTATTTATAGGCACAAACAATACCCCTAAGGCGTTTTATGGATCTTATTGCCTTGCAGATCTGGGAAACGTCTTCATCTTCTTCAATGCCTTCTCTTAATCTCAACGCGTTGCTGCTATAACTCTATGCTCGGAACTCTATTGTTTCATAATCGGCTCCTTGAACTCGCGTTCTATTGTTTCATAATCGGCTCCTTGAACTCGCGTTCTACTTCGAGCATCTTCTGCTCCTTTTTCTAAGGATATCACTTTTGGAGGAAACTACTACTTCGTCACGGATGAGAGAAACAATCGACTCTTTCAACTTCTTTCTTTCTTTGCTACTGCATACTCAGATCTTTTTCTCTTACGCTTGTTCTCGACCAATCGATGCTTTTACTCAGGGAAGTTTTGGGGACACTTCGTCGCTCGTTCTTAGACATTGTGGAGGCTCTACTCATCACCCCTGGCTTGGGTGACGTGAAACTTTTCAGCTTTCTTGACTTCTCTCCTTATGCACTTACTTAGCGTGGAGGTACTCTTTTGGAGGTCACGATGGGTGATGGCGACGCGTTCTATCTCTTCACGTTTTCGTATTTTCTTTCTTCTCTGGTATATGTTTGAGTTCTGGCGTCTCTTCTTATGATGCAACTTCTTAACTTCCGTGTCTACTTTGACATAATTTTTTCATAGCGTACTCTTTTTTCTCTTTGGCGATTCTACGCGTTCTCACTTTTAACGCGTCTCTTATAATTACGTCACCCCTTGCAGATGGGTGTTGGCCTCTATTTCCTGGGGTCTTGCTAGAAGTTGGAGAGAGAGATAGACTTGCTCGAGGTGAAGCTTGTAGACGAGCAGTGGAGATACGTTAAGAGGAATAACTAAGTAGAAGGAGGTTTTGAGCAACGTACCCGGGATGAATATATTGTAATTGGCAGTTTCGGAAGGTGGAGTCATTCTTGCTCTAATGACTCAAGGATGTCGTGAACTGTCTTGTTAAGGATCGAGGATGTCTTAGATTGTGGAGATAACTTAGAGGACGCATCGCTTATATGGCGTAGAGAGTAGACCCTTGAGGTTTAGTTTGGAGACGAAGTCGTACGCGTACTTTCTTGCTCTGATGGCGATTATATCATAGGTCCGACCCCTGGTGGCGTTTTCATGGCGGCACAACTTTATCTTCATGCGATGCTCTTAGATTGCTTCGAGTCTTAAGGAGATGTAACGAGAATGTTCTGGAGAACGCGTCGGGAGACGTCTTTGGAGAACACGTTGCACATTTGGGAATGCGTTGATGATGACACCTTGTGTCGACTACACTGACTTTTACTTTATACTTTTGGTAGCACTGCTTCTTTTGAAAAAAAATTCTTAGATTTGTTCGGCGATTACTTCGACCTCGTCGTGCTTTCAGTCATACTAATGCTTCTTTTGACTAAAGCATCCTTGGTTCCCTCAGGATGGTTCTTTGAGATGCTTTTATCTCCTATCTTGATGAAATTTTGTTATACTTGTCGCGATGCCTTTGATCGCGTTCTTCTTCTTCTGGGCGTTTTAGGTGTTCTTTACGCGTAGAATTTGGGTGATCTTGGCCAACTCGTGATTGTCGTTCTCGTTCATATTCTAGCTCTTGGATATTTTCTGATCTTTTGCTTTTGATCGAGATTCTTTTGTCTCGTCTTTCTTCGTTGCAAACTCTTCCTTTTATCTTGCATGATGTTTTCGACTTCACATAATCTTCTTTGGCGATAGCGTATTCGTCTATGAGTTGAACGGGTAACTTTTCTCTTTGGATCGTCTTGATAGTACTTTTATCTTTCTTGTTTCCTTATCCTTTTCTTACAAGTAGGTGGATTCAAACTTGCTTTGGCTTAACGCGTATCTTATGCGTTCCTTGGCTTTGGATGTGTTTGCGTGTTTCCTTGAGTGGTCCTACCCCTTTTGGTAGGTTTGACTTAGACTCCCCGTAGACTAGGTTAGAGCTACCAAAGACCCTTGGGCTTGCTTTACTTGTTGTATCTTGCATTTTGTTTCTTTCGTCGTGCGCGCTATTCTTCGCGTCGGAGACGTCTTGGGAGCTTGCTCTTTCTTTGGTTTTGATGTTTGATGTGCTCATGCTTTACTACGCGTATCTTGCTCTGCGTACGTGTAGAACTTTTTTCTTTTTGACTTTAACTTCCGTGACCCCTTACGCGTAGCTCGTTTGTGAGTTCGTAGGTTTGGTCTTTTGGCTTTCGCTTTTGCTACTTTATCTTTAGGGTGTGGTTTTCTACCCCTAGTATGACACTTTGTTCGTAGTGAACGCGTTAGAAAGTTTAACTTACTTGATAGGATGGTACGGTCATTGCGGCGGCTTTTGTTCTATTGCCGGCTTACATGAAGGTTGGGTCCAGCATTCCTCCGAACCCGAAGCGAGTGGCGGACATAGGTCAGCGTGTGATTTTATCAGCTTGTGATGTTACCCCTTATTTTTAAGGTGGGTCCTTTGCCTCACGCTAGCGTTAAATCGACGTCAAACTCTTTTAATCGACGGGCCCATTCATCGTGTAGGGTCCGATTTCTTGATTGTTTGGACTTACGATGCCGGTGGACGCCTACCGACCGGTTTGGCGTTTTGCCCGTGGATTCATGACTCTCAGAGGGGCCGTGGAAGGTGCGAGTACGCGTTCCTGGTGAGTGGTCGTGGCAATAGGTTTCCCTTATTTGCTCAGCAGACCGTGCCGGTTTCGTGAGGTGTCGGGCTTCATTCCCCATGACCATTGCCACATGTCTCTAACAATCATGGGAAGCGTCGACTCAGAGTCGGCGGTTTGGCTAATGTTGCGTACACGTAGATGGAGCCTTGAACGCATAGGCTAACGAAATTCCTCCCCGACGCGGATTTTCGCCGCGTCCTTATTAAGCTTGGTGTTACGTCATAGACATAGAACAAATCATTTGGAAACGAAACAACTCAGCATACTTCAACACATTGGAGAGAAAAGATATACTTATGCACTTAAATATTCATGATGACTCGACACGATGACATTCTAAAGCTACCCCTAGTCGACGCGACCCCTTGCCGCCTCGACGCTATGACGATGACATGATTAAGCAGAAAGTAAACTTACTTAGACATGCGTAACTTGGTAAACATGCACTTCAACTTAGCTAACAATCAATGAAGTTCTTACGGGTCTTCCCAGAATGCGTCGAGTTTCCCAACACTCTTATCCTTAGGAGTTTTTCATTTCGGTGTTGGAAGATTCTTTTCTCAACTATCTTACTTGGAACACTTTTGCTTTTGGTGTTTCGATTGTAACTTCTTGTGTTGTTCTTTTTGGCGAATTGCTTTTTCTTCGCAAACTTGAGGAGGATTACTTTGATCTTACGCTCTCTTTGGCGTGGTCTTTAGTTAGCGTCTTGAGACACGATCTTTTTTTTTTTCTTTCACCTTGATGAAGTATCTTTTTCTTTTCCTCAGATTAAAGTAAGATCTGAAAGGCTTAGGTTCCATAGAGAACTTACTTGGTTTTGCTGCACTTTGTACTTCTTTAGGCGACTCTTAGCGTCGTGTCCGAGTTTGAGACTTTCTTGATCCGTCGCATTCTTGTATTCCACTTAGTTCGTACTTTGAACGATAGCTTGGAGATCACATAATGAGGGAGTTCTTCATGTCTAGAGACGCTGGAGAGGATGTCGTCCAGGACGTTGTGTCCATCGGACGTGTTTGGGAGAAGGCGTCGCGTTGAGGGACGACGTTGATAACTTGCTGACGTAGCGGCTGATTGGCTTCTATTGACTTTTCATCTCTGGCGTGATGCTTTGCTCTTTATCTTGTAAACTTTGAGAGCTTATGTCGCCTTGTTTCTTAATGATGACTTGGGTATCCTATCCCCCCTTGTGATGATTTTAGGATGGTGTTCAGAGTGAGATTATCACATAGTAATCCAAAGTTGTCATCTTGCTTGACGTCGTCACTCTCTTTGTTGTACTTTTATTTAGCTTGAACAATAACACAACTCTGAAAAGCTTATCCAATCAAGTATGATTTAGATCATAAAGAATTTAAGGATAGAACTTAACGAAAGACTTAGGAGGTAATCTCATATTTGACATGCAATTCTTTTACTTCTCAGTCTATGAGCGTTTATAAAGGTAGCATGCATCTTTATGCTAATTTAATCTTGTTTATCGTGCACATTTAGGTGAGATATCATCATGGAAACTTGGTACTTGAATAAAGATATAGAATAAAGGAGTAGAGAACTTAGCTTATGAGCTCTTATTTGCTCGTGATTAGATCGAGATGCATCATCTATCTTTAGCCATTGTAATTGGCTTCTTGGACGTCGTGTTCCTTAGACACCATCATGGTCGTACCAAACTTGTGGAGATATTACCCCTTGTCATGGAGATGCGAATAAAGCAACGCGGTGTTTCTTGTCTTGGGAGAGGAGTTCGTCTGACGTCATTTTTGACGTCTCAGGAACGTGTTGTTTCATGACGTCTTAGTGCCTTGATCGTCTTCTTGGAGAATCTTACATGATCTTTTTAATCCTTAGCTGATTTCCTTGGTCTCTTATTGGCTCTTAACGATTCGTTCATCGGCGTCGTCATCATATGCAAGCAAAAACGATACGACATGCTTAGGTAGATGTACATCATGCTTAATCAAGGTACAAACTTTATGAACTTCTACTTAACCATAAAATTCTGATATTTTTAGATTCTCATACTATAATCTTGAATCTCAAATAAGAATAAGAAATATTTAATCTTTAGATAAAGTCTAATATGCTTTTCTATGGTCAATATGCAAATCTAGATATGGAAATCTCATGATAATGAACTTAAGAATTTTCCTTTAGCATGATTTATATGCAACCTAATCTGAGTTGGCATGGATATAATCAAGTTGAACCTTTTAAAACTCAAAGGAAGAAGATTATGGATAGATATTACCGTTTTGGTGAAAGAGAAATCTTCCTTGGAGAACAAGCAACTTTCTGGATTCTGCAGTCATCTTTTTTATGTCGGCCTGCTCTGTGGAAAATTCGGAATTGCATGATTCCAACGCCATTCGGTCGATATTGAAGTCTAATTTAATCCCTCAAAATTTCATTGAATTTGGACATCGGACGGGAGAGATACGAGATCTTCAAAATTGTGTCGCAGACAGCTACGTGAACCGGGAATGATTTCGGATTTTGATCTTCTTCTTTGATTTTTGAAGGCTCGTTAGGTTTTGGCTTTTTTTGTGAAGAAAAGATGGTTTCTTCTGATGAAAAGAAGGCACTTTTTTTTATCATGCCCCACAGTGGGTGTTTGTGCCTAAAAATACGACGAGTGTGGAACGCGTGAAGAGCTACGCGTAGGAAGACTGTGTCGACGAGACGAGAGAAGTGAAGGATGTCGTCGACGTGGCGAGACGTGGCAAAGGTCTCGTTTGTCTTGAAGATTAGGTCGGCCGAGCATATTTTATCTTATTCCTTATTATATTCTTGTAATTGGTAAAAGATACGGTAAAAAATATCTTTTACCTTGTTTGTTATATCGTTATTTAGAAAAAAAAGGAAGAGATAAGATCTCGTTTCCTTAAAGATATTATTAGGGTTAGCCTATAAATAAAGGTTGACGTCTGCTTTGTAATGATTGAGCCACCATTACAAGTAATACCAAGTTCAAGCTTCAAACCCTAAATTCTTCTCTCGTTCTAAATTGTTCTTGAGTGTTGAGATTATACCGTACTCTTTGATCTTTGCCCTACAATTGCTTAGTTATCTTCTCGTAGGTAATTTCGCTACAAACAATTGGCGCCCACCGTGGGGCAAGATAAAAAAGGTATCGTCTTTCCATACGAAAAGAGCTTCTTTTTTTGCAGGAAATCATGTCAAGTCCGACCAACAGCTCGCGTAATGGTGAAAAAAGGTCCGAAGAAGAAGAGCATATAACGGTTCCTCTCATTCCGGTGGAAGAAGACGCAATAAAAGGTCTCGAAACCACCCCCAACACTCCAAAAGAAAGCGCTCCCGTAGAGAAACAAGGGGTAGACGGTGAAGTAGCCAACGTGGCCGCCGTCCAAGCACAATTCGAGTCCTTCGAGAAAGCCCAGGCTGAAGCCATGCGCGCGAGAGAACGGCGTCGGAACTCACTAAAGAAAACGAGAGGTTGAACTCCATAATCAGGGAACTCAAAGTGGGCTCCACGGGGCCACATACCTACGTTCGTGGTCAAAGTGTCGTTCGACGCCTTGATATGGATGCAGCCGTCGAAGAAGACGACGTCTACCAGCCTCAAGTACACCATGGTTGCGTTCTCCAGAGAGAAACGATTCAGAGAAGCAAACCCGAGGAAAAGATGACGTCGGATGTCGTCGCTGCACTCGTAGCACAACAGGTCGGCGCCCTAAGAAAGGAGATGATGTTGATGCCCGAAGCTCCCAAATCTATAATCCCTGAAGGCGAGTTCGGATTTCAAGAAAGTCCATTTGTTACTGCTATCGCCGCCCAGAAGATCGCCAAGAAGTTCACCGTCGCCGATCTTCCCGTCTACGATGGATCAGATGACCCGGAAGAACACGTCTTACTCTACAAGGCCAAGCTCTCCACAAGTCCAGTTGAGCCGGAATTAAAGGAAGCAATGATGTGCAAATTCTTTAGCTCGACGCTAAAGGGTCTCGCCTTGACGTGGTTCATCCACTTACCCAAGGGGAGTATCTCCTCCTACGCCGAGCTCTCCAACCTGTTCCGACTACAATTCGCCAGCAGTAAGTTGTTTGCAAAGCAACCCTCATATCTCCATAACATGTGAATGAACAAAGGCGAGACCATAAGAGCCTTCATGAAGCGTTTCAATGACGAGAAAATTACAATCCCAGATTGTAGGAAAGCCACTGCTGCCGACGCGTTCAGACGCGCACTTCCCCGAGATAGTGACCTGTACAAGGAACTGACGAAGACTCGCCCCGAATCATTCGTCTCAACTAGGGAAAGAGCCATGGAAGCCATACGCTTGGAGGAGGATCTCCTAAGGTACAACGAAGAAAGTTCTCGATCTCCACGTAGGCGAACTCCTCCGCGTAGAAACTCTCCTCAACGTCGACACAATGACCGACATCAGGAGCGAGGGGAACGTCACGACAGGAGAAATAAGCCATTCCAAAGAGAATCACAAACGGTACATGCGGTGAGCGAAGTTGATAGCGTCTATATGGTGGACAAAGGTATCTCTATGAAGACCGACGCATTGCGAGTCATGAGCGCAATGGAAGGGTTACGCGACGTGCAATGGCCGAGAAAGCCAAATCCTGGAAGGAGGCCTGGAACAAGGAAGGGGTACTGCGAGTTCCATAACGATACGGGTCACACGACGGATGGTTGTTACACCCTGAGAAAAGAGGTGTTAAGGTTGCTGAAAAGAGGAGATTTGAAAGATCTACACTCCAAAGAAGGAAGGAACGCGTTTGAAGGGGCAAAGAGAGAAAAGAAGTCCCTTACTCCTCCTCCACCTCCGTCAAGTCATACCCGGACTATACACACCATCTTCGGAGGCTCTCCCGCGAGTGGCTACACCGCATCCGCCGCTAGAAGGAACGTTAAGATTCTACGCGACGACAGTGACATGACGCGAATTTATCAAATTTGCCCTTCCAGAAGAAATTACCCGGTAACGTTCGAAGAGCCAAACGATGTGGTAGAACATCACGACGGGTTAGTTATCTCCCTCACTGTCAGCAATTGCCTGGTCAAGAGAATCCTCATAGACAACGGGAGTTCCGCCAACGTGATCACTACATCCGCAATAAAAGAACTCGGGCTATCCAACGACGACGTCGTGAAGAAACACGTTCCTCTAGTGGGATTCAGCGGTGAAGTAGCAAGCATGTTGGGAGAAATTACATTGGCAACCTATGCAAGGGGTATCAATATACAAGCGAAGTTTGCGGTGATGGATATCGAATCACCATACAACATTATCCTGGGATGACCTTGGCTACACGACATGAAAGTTGTACCCTCAACGTATCATCAATCTTTAAAATTCCCATCTCCATGGGGGATCCAAGAGATCAAAGGCGAGCTTCAAGTCGCGAGAGAATGCTATAGCACTGGAATGAAAAAATCCACTAAGTCATTATCAGGCAAAGAAAAGAAAGCGTAGCAATCAAGGAATAACAAAGGAAAAGCTAGAGATGGAAAGTCAGTCCCTGACACGATGAGAAAAGCAAAGTCTGACAAGCAAGAGGATACCAACCCACCAAGTAAGTACGAGCAAAAAATCCAAGCAAAGAGCAACAGCTTAAGCTACATGTTCCTGAAGCATCATCCACCATAAGCCTAAAGAAGTGATATGAATTTCCAAATTTCCTAGCATTATTTCCTTTGTGTTCTTTCTTGCATGAGTAGAATTAGTTTCTTTCAAGAGTTTCAATAAATTTAGTGTCGTTGTCTTAGCGTCGAAGCGACAAGGGGTTGCGACGACTAGGGGTAAGCGTCGGTGTCGAAGTCTGTCAGTTCATGATGCGTTTTCTTTATTAATATATGAGTACACTCCTTTTTCTCTGACGTGTTAAAGTATGCCGAGTTGTTCCATTTCCAAATTACTTGCTCTCTGTCTATGACGTAACATCAAGCTTAATAAGGCCACGGCGAAAATCCGCGCCGGGGAGGAGTTTCGTTAGCCTACGCGTTCAAGGCTCCATCTACGCGTAGACAACGTTAGCCAAACCGCCGACTCCGAGTCGACGCTTCCCATGACTGTTAGCGACGTGTGGCAATGGTCATGGAGAATGAAGCCCGACACCTCAGGAAACCGGCACGGCCCTCTGAGCGAAGAAGGGAAACCTATCGCCACGACTACTCTCCAGGAACGCGTACTTGCGCCTTCCACGACCCCTCTGAGAGTCATGAATCCACGGGCAAAACGCCAAACCGGCAGGGATGCGTCCACTGACATCGTAAGTCCTAACAATCTAGAAATTGGACGCCACACGATGAATAGGCCTGTCGATTAAAAGAGTTCGACGTCGACCTAACGCTAGCATGAGGCAACGGACCTACCTTAAAAGTAAGGGGTAACGTCACAAGCTGATAAAATCACACGCTGACCTATGTCCGCCACTCGCTTCAGGGTTCGGAGGAAATGCTGGACCCAACCTTCATGTAAGCCGGCAACGTAACTAAAGTAGCCGCAATGACCATATCGCCCCATCAAGTAAGGAAAAATCCTCTAAGACGTTCACCAAGAACAAAATATCACACTAGGGGTAGAAAACCACACCTTGAAAGATAAAGTAGCAAACAAAAAAGCCAAAGGACCAAACCTACGTACTCACAAACGAGCTACGCGTAAAGGGTCACGAAAGTTAAAAGTCAAAGGTTCTACACCCACGCGAAGTAAGGTACGCGCACCAAAGCAAAGTACGTAAGGAATCAAGGCCAGATAAAGGGTAAACTCCTAAGATGTCCGCAACGCAAAGAATGACGCGTAAGATACAAGAAACAAAGTACAATATACAATAAGTAAAGAAGAGTCCAAGAATATTTGATAGATCTAACCTAGTCTACAAGGAGTCTAGGTCAAACCTACCAAAAGGGGTAGGACTACTCAAGGAGACATGAAAACACACCCAAAGCCGAGCAGTGCATAGGATACACGTCAAAACAAGACCGAGACCACCTGCCCGCAAGAAGATAAGGAAGTCAAGAAACACCCCCAAGTTAAAGAAATTGGAAAAGACAAAGGTCGATTCGTCACTCGCGTAACTCACGGACAAATACGCCATCATCAACAGAAGGAAGACTGGACACAACGACATACTCCAAACATAAAAGATCTCGGAAACACCTTCATCAACAAGTAAGCATTTCCAAAATACGACTTTATATTATAAAGGCCCATCATGAAGAACGAGAACAAAAAGTATTTACAAGAAAACGCCCCGAAGACCGGCGACGCGTAAACAAAAAAGAAAATTACAAAGAATCGCTATCAGACCCAGAAGAGCCCGAGGAGGAGCCGTCCGCGTCCTCATACTCATGTTCATCCTCTCCCTCGTCTTCAGTATCTTCCACTACGTCTTCTTCACCAGCATCTCCGTCATCTTCGACGCCATCATTAGGATCGACCTCGTTAAGATGAGGGACATCATCCTCCATAACGTGAGGATTCGCCGGAGGATTCATAGGCGTAGGTCCTGCCTCGACGCCTTCAGGGAGCTCCGCGAACGCTTTCTGAAACTCCCTCCGTTCCTTCACTGGATCCCAACCGTGGTATTTACCAGCGGCATACTGCTCAATGACTTCCACACGAGAAAGCCAAGACCAATAAAGCTTCACCTCCTTGAGCTCGGAAGCAAGCTTCTTCTCCGCCTTAGCCTTCTCGTCCTCCAAAGCAGCAATCCTCGCCTTCGAGTCTTCAACCTGTTTGGCAAGATCGACGTGAAGTTTAAGCGTCGCCGCAACCTTTTCTTGAGCTTCATTTTTCGCCTTACGCGACGCCTCAACTGTCGTATTAAGCTCCTTAATCTTCGCCTCGTCGGCCGATTGCTTGGCCTCCATAGCTTTCACCCGATCGACAAAATCAGAGAAACACCCATAAACGCACAACAAATATTGAAAAGCCTAAAAGAGAGAAGATAAAGAGGTCAAAATTAAATCAAAGACAAGAGACTCGGCATAAAAAGCAAGAAAAACCTATCTGCCATTGCGTAGCAAGAGCCTCTCCTATCACATCTTCCGTCTCCATCAGCAAATAATAGTCGAGCGACGGAGGATTCTGAAGACCCTTCATGGCGGGCAAAAACGACCTTCCAGACGCGACGACACGGGAGATAACTCCCGGGAAGTCGTCCACGGTCTCGTAGTTGAAACTCAACTTCTCGACAACCTTCTCCTTACCCTTACGAGATTTCTTCGCCGGAATTGAAGAGGGGGATGGAGACGGGACGAGAGAAATCATTGGCGTGACATGGATGGGAACCTTGGAAGAAGTTCCATCTCCGATACGACTCCTCTTCCGTGATGCGATGAGAGTAGACGCAGATTGTCCTCCACTACAAACGCGAGAAAGATCCGCGGACACTAAAAGATCAACAAAGAAAAGGGTTAGAACCCTCAAAGCAAAAGAAAAAGGAAAACCAAGTAAAGGAACGTGAATACATTACCTGTCAGGGTCGTAGAAGCAATGCGGTGACCCTCTCCGTCGTGACCGTGGAAGGTTCGTTCGCTCTCCGGAATCTCGAGGAGTTTAGCGATGACTTTCTTGGTCTCTCGCCTCACCACGATAGTGTCCGCATTAACTGCAAAGAAGAACAAGATAAAGTAAGACGTCGACAATTAATGACGCGTATATTAAAGATTCAAAAGAGAGAAAAGGCGAACTCACTCGTAGGATTCCAGCACTCGATCAACCAAGCGCACTCCTCGCCAAGAGTCGATTTATTTACATAATAAAAGAAGTCGGCCTAGTGACGATCAGCCTGGCTTCCCTCAATAGCGATTTTGGCCGCTTTGGGTCTTGATCTAAGACCTACCCTCCCAACCGTTCTGGTTTGAACGTTCAAAGAATGGGCAAGATTGTCGACGGCAACCTCGACGCCATGTTCTCCTTCACATCGTCCAGAGCGCCCAAAATCCTCCAGACGCTCGGCAGAAGCTGCCCTACAGCCACTCCTAGCACGAGCATAGACGCCTTCGTCAACGGAGAGAAAGGACACCGATGACCAGTAAGGAAAGGGTATTCGTATACCGCAATCCACCCTAGCCGATGTGCATCGGCAAATACCCCTTGAGGAGGTATCTCAATCTCCACCTCGGGACCAAGATTCTCCAACGATCTCACTCTCTCGACGACACGTGCCTCCGTCGATTTGCAATCAGAATCCTTCAGGATGAACTTTGGTACGTAGAAAGAAGCCATTTTTGGAAGCTAAAAGGAGAAGTGAAGGAGAAATCTGAAGAAGGGAGAAGCAAATGATCTTTTTGAGCGTAAGCAAGCAAGAAAGCAAGAAATAATCAGAGTAGATGAGTTGTAGAGGGAGTAGGAAGAGAATGAAGATCTCCTCTTTATATAGCCCAAGAGATCGCGAAGGATACGGGAGAAAGTTCAACGACATTATAGCCGTTGCGATTGAACGTTATCGACACAGATAATGAAGCCTCTCGTTTGCCACATGGAAATAATTGAAGAGGAATGATGGTTGAAGCTCTGTGACGATATTAAAAATTCAAGTGACGTAATCATCAATGCATTCCTAATGTAATGAAGACGTATTCCTTGAAGAAAGAAGGCGTCTCCCAGCTCTACTAGACGTTAAGCCCTGTAAGACGCCTTAGGGGTATTGTTTGTGCCTAAAAATACGACGAGTGTGGAATGCGTGAAGAGCTACGCGTAGGAAGACTATGTCGACGCGACGAGAGAAGTGAAGGATGTCGTCGACGTGACGAGACGTGGCAAAGGTCTCGTTTTTCTTGAAGATTAGGTCGGCCGAGCATATTTTATCTTATTCCTTATTATATTCTTGTAATTGGTAAAAGATACGGTAAATAATATCTTTTACCATGTTTATTATATCGTTATTTAGATAAAAGGAAGAGATAAGATCTCGTTTCCTTAAAGATATTATTAGGGTTAACCTATAAATAAAGGCTGACGCCTCCTTTGTAATGATTAAGCCACCATTACGAGTAATACCAAGTTCAAGCTTCAAACCCTAAATTCTTCTCTCGTTCTAAATTGTTCTGGAGTGTTGAGATTATACCGTCCTCTTTGATCTTTGCCCTACAATTGCTTAGTTATCTTCTCGTAGGTAATTTCGCTACAAACAGTGGGCGCCATTGTTTGTAGCGAAATTACCAACGAGATGATAACTAAGCAATTGTAGGGCAAAGATCAAACTTGACGGTGCAAACACTTCATCTAGAAAACACTATTGATAAAGGGGAGAGAGAGAGAGAGAGAGAGATACTTGTGTATTACTTGGGGAAAAAACCTCTTTTACAACGATAAGGGAGCCCTTTATTTATAGGCAAACCCTAGTTCTATCTTTAAGGAATGAATCTTATCTTTTTCCTTATATCTTTAACCTAATATAAAACATGGTAAAAATATCTTTTACTATTTACATAATGAATATTAAATAAAAGACATAAATTTACTCAACCAACTTTATCTCGATCTCGACGACGCCTTCATACTCGTTATTTCTTGTACTCGTCTTCATCTACGCGTAGCTCTTCTCGTCGACGTACTTAATCTTCACGTAGGTGACCTTGGGAACTCGTAGATAATCAAGGGAACTCGTAGTTGATCTCGTAGGTGATCTCATAGAGGAGTTCATCTATCTCGTAGATGACCTCATCTATCTCGAAGATGGCCTCATCTATCTCGTAGATGGCCTCATCTTTCTCATAGATGATGTCGGGGACCATGTTGATGTCACCGTGATGAATGACCTTGGGACCCTCGTTAAAACCTCTTCTTAGGAAAACCTCGTGGGAAAAACCATGAGAATAGTAAAAAGAGTACTCCGTGCTTAACTTCGTGATGTCGACGATCATGTTACTTGCTTGGACGTCTTCTATTGGTCACCCTGTCTTCATGTACATTCCAACGCGTTGACCCTACGAACACGTCGCAACCGTAGTGGTATTTATAGGCACAAACAATAATGTTTATAATTTGGGCGATTAGATATTTTGATGTCATTTTGAAAAAAATTAAATTAAATTAAAGTTCGTAGTAATTACAAGTATGTCACCGCATCCCTCACTGAAAACGTTCAAAAACTTTTATATCCCAAATTATGAACATTACCATCCAGAATATGAACATTGATGTGTAATCTGTAAACACGATATGTTCGTTTTTCCTACGTTAAAAGTTATTTCAACCTGAACTTTCTTCTTTGTTTGTAAATGTAAATATACACATTCAAGAGTGTATGTATAAAACTACATGTAACGTCACACTTGTCAATTCAATACTTTTTCCGAAATAATTTCTGTTTCGCCCGTTTGCTGGTGGAGTCTCTTTCGTTTGTGCTTGCTCATCCCTCTCCCTCTTACTGTTTTGTTGTATTTCTCTTACTTGTTTGTAGTTTGTGTTTATTTGACAATCTATTCATCTGTCGAGCTTTTCTTGACCACTCGACCAACTAGACCTATCTGGTATGTTGAAATGCTTTCACTATCAAATAAAATAAAATAAAATATGTGGTTTACCCTCCAAACATAATTTTGTATGGTTATCAATATTCCTTACTGATTGTGAAGCTCATTTAGGATGATGAATGGGTTGTTCTTATGGTTTAGGTTATAGTTGTGTCGAGGTGCTTGCTAAGTGTTGTGGCGACGATTTCTATAGATCTCTTATTTAGATGAGGGCAATACCATGGTAATCACCGTTATTACAGTGAAATCCCTCGTTGTACCGTTTTCTCATGAGACATCATTTATGCGCTTCAGCCCTCGTTTTTCCGTTTAGCTTCTTTTTTAGTTTTTTATTTTCCTTATGTATAATCTGTTTGACGGTTTGTTCGTCGTTAAGTGTTTCTCAGTCTCTCGATATACCTCTGGTGTACGATACAATCAACTTCTTTTCTAATAGAAAATAAAATAGATGGGTGATATACTGATATGTCAAAATCAATATATATTTTTTGGTTGGAAAAAAATAATTTTGACATATTTTTCTCAACCGTTCGAGCAAATCCTTAAAATAGAGAGGGGCAATTTCGTCATTGTAGTCTATGGAATTCCTCGTATCCTCCCCTAATCTCTCTCGTAACTGCTCAAACGCAAGAAAATTCATCACTTTCAATCTCCAACCCTTTCCTCTCCTCCCACATCAACTCTCTGTATTTGTCATCATGGCAGAGGTTTCCTACTTTCATCTCCTCGATCCAGTGGATGATTTCGAGGTTTCCTACTTTCTCCCCGATCCAGTGGATGATTTCGAGTTCGAGCAGGAACAGATTCTGTCCTTGGATTCAAGTTTTCCATACTCAGAACACTTTTTCCTCACCGATTCCGACTCCATCAACGACCACCACATCCACCAGGCCAGCGATTTCCATGCCGAAAGCCACGATCAAATGGTTGGCGCTTCTGGATCGGGATCTATCGAGGAAGTACAGATACCCGACCGCGAGAATCAGGTAACTTTCGTGATGGATTTAATTGAGCAGCGCGTCGAAATGGATCCAGTTCTTGAATCCGGATTCGGGATAGTTGAACGAAACAGGGAGGAAACTGGGGGGAATGATTTTGGATTGGAATTAGGGTTAGGGTTAGGTTACGGAGATGAAGACGATAATCACTTTGGGGGTTTTATTGTCTCCGATGGTGGACATGAGTTTTATGTTTCTAGGAGAGATAGTGGGAGCAATAGTGGAATAAATCTGGTTAGCTTTGAATCTGATTCGGAAGAGGATGTGAGTGATTTGCTAGGGAATGAATTGCACTTGGAGGATGATGATGAAACCCTAGCTTTGCGTTGGGATTCACTTCATTTAGAAGATCAGAGAGATGGAAACGATGATTTCGAGTGGGAGGAAGTGGATAACGGGGTGGATGTTCTGAATGTCGAGGCTGAATCTGTTGAAGAGCGACAGCAACGGAGATCAAGAAACCTCGAATGGGAGGTGCTCTTGAACGTCGACAATCTGGAAAGAAACCCGATGATGGAGAGCAATGAGGGTGTTTATCTTGGTGAGCACGACGGTTTCTTTTACACGACAGAGGATCAGATGACGTTTGCGCAGTTTGCGGAGTTTGAAGATGCGTCAATGGCAGGGCCTCCTGCCTCAAGGCGGGTTGTAGAGAATCTTCCTTGTGTTATCGTGACCGAGTTAGACATGCAGAATGATAACGCTCTTTGTGCTGTGTGTAAAGATGAAATGGGGGTTGGGGAGAGTGTTAAGCAGTTGCCTTGCTCACATCGATACCATGGTGACTGTATTATGCCATGGTTAGAAATCAGAAACTCGTGTCCTGTTTGTCGTTATGAATTGCCGACTGATGAGCCTGATTATGAGCAGAGGCGGATCCAAAGAGCTGCTCGTGATCAGTCTGTCAGACTCCCGGAATTGGACTAAACTTGTAATTTTTTTATGGGGCTGGTGAATTTTTACATCATAGATAAGTTATGGTGAATGGAATAGGGTTCTTGGGCTTGATTTTGGTTTGTTATGGGATTTTTTGTGGTGTGTTTTTGTTCAACATCTTATTAGAAAAGTATAAGAAAATAAGCTAGCTAAATTAGTAGTATTTTGAACTTGTACACATTTATGTGGACACCAGAACATCTAGTTTATCTTGCTGTTTATTTGAATTGCCTTCAGCAGCATACTGCATTATTTTTTAGGATAAAACCTAGAAGTCTGACCAGCGACTCTATTTAAAGATTGTTAGGATATTGAGTGTTGACTCTGCCTGCCTTTGATTTTGAGGAAGTCAATTGGAATCTCTGTTTCTTCACAATTCTTCACAATTCTTCACACATATCTGGGAGATGAGTGATGACATCAATAGGAAACATCTTTCATCCATGAAATTTTAGCAAAGTTATTTATCTTCTGAAATTTCCGCGATTTCCTTGTTTACTGTCGCCTCCCATGTTTTGTTTCGAACTTGTGCTTGGTTGAGTTGCAACTTCCCAAATATTCGGCGTGTATGCTTAACATATTGGGCTCAACTGTAGTGTCTGAGATGGGCTTAATAGGCTTTGGCCCAGTATTGCTCCAACCGCTATCGCGATTGAAAGATTAGGACCATTACCCTCTTTGATAATTGAAACTAACTTTACTTCTCAAAGAGCAGTTAGCTGATTGCCCTCTTTGATGATAGACTTTGGGCTTAAAATTTTCATTTGGATTTGTGCCCAATGTCCTATTGGGCACTATATTCTCAACAAGTGCACCCCTAAACTAAGTTGTTAATTTCTACCCCTACCCCCACACCCCCCAATTTCACGCGCTCCACTTTCCCGATCATTTTTCAAATCACGCGCACTTATTTCTCTCCTTCCTCTCTCCCTCATTCACTCCAAAAATCAAACCGTTCAACTTCTTCGATTCCGTCTTCTTCTTCCTCGCCGTATTCCGCCGTCTTTGCTTCCGTAATCGTCTTCTCTCGCTTTGCTTCTGTTTCTGTGCTCGATTTCCTCTCCGATTTCGCTTAGATTTCGCCTGCTCGAGTTGTCACCACTTCATTTCTATTTTCCAGTTTTTGAGGCGGTTTCTCATATCAAATCAGGTATCTAGCCCTCTCGTTCTTCTATTTGTTGTTTTTTTGTTTATTTCGGAAGATTTATGTGATTTTGTGTTCGTTCCTCTGTTTCAAGTCGAAATCGAGTTCGTTTTTGTTCGAAACCTAGATTTTGAAGGCTGGTTTTAGTTGCATGCGTCTTTATCTGTGTTTTTTTTAGGTTTTTAAGTTTTATGACAGATCCAGAGCATTTGCACTGTTCAAATGTGTGTTGAATATGTCATGTTGTGTGTTTATTTTGAATTTTACACTTTATTTGTTGATTCTTCACTGTTTTTTAGCTTCTGTTGTTGAATTTGTCATGGTGTACAACTTGTTGTGTCTGTATATGTGATTGTTCAGTGCTTGTTCATGTCTATGTTCTTGAATATGGGATGCTGACAGCTTTTTGTGGCTAGAGATTTTATTTTTGGCATTTTTTTTCATGTTTATGGTGTTAATATGGCATGCTGACAGCTTGATTTTGTCTTGAGATCATATTTGTTGCCAGCTTGTTCATGTTGACATCTTCAATATGGCGTGCTGACAACTTTATGTGTCTTGAGAGCTTATTGTTGACAGCTTGTTCATATTTACATCTTTGAATATGGCATTCTAACAGCTTTTGGTGTTTGAATATTTTATTGTTGACATCTTATTCATGTTGACATCTTATTCATGTTGACATCTTATTCATGTTGACAACTTGTTCATGTTGACAACTTGTTCATGTTGACAACTTGTTCAGATTTCCAACATTCTTTTTTTATGGTTGACACCTTGCTCTGCTTTTATCTCTTTTTGTGATATTTTTTTTGACACTGTGTATTTGTTTTTTTTTGTTGACAGGTGTCATGGATGTTTCTAAGCTACAGTTTTTGGCTTCCAAAGATTTGTTTGTAGCTCCTAAGGTTACAACATACCACAGATTTTATGTGATTGATCAGATTGAGGGTCAGTTAGATGATGTTAGTAATCTTTTGTTTTGTACTGGTGTATTCAAAACTATCTTAAGCATGACATCCCAACTCAACTATTCGCACGTCATAGTTCACTACACTTTAATGCGTGCTGTTAAGACCCAGAAGAAGTACGAAATGTGGTTTAATATGCAAGGCAATGTGCTGTCTTTTTCACTTCAAGACTTTGCTGCGATCACGGGATTGAAGTGCACTGATTTTGAAGGCCATGTCATCCCAGATAAAGTTTTTGAGTGTTCTCTTGGAACCAAAAGCAAGATCACTCATGACGACATAATTGCAGAGTTTGCCATTTCGGCCGGTGAGCGCAAGATGGTTCTAGCACACCTTATTATTCTTGAAGGTGTGCTGATGCCTCAGAGGAAAGGCTCTGCTGTCAGAGTGAAGTTTCTCAAGCTCGCTAGCAACTATGAAACTTTTTTGAACTATCCTTGGGGTAGGGAAGTATATCTAGAGACTATCCGGGCTTTTCAAGATGCTCCAGTCCATGCAAAACGTACAGGAGGTGGTTCTTCTAATGATAGAGTATGGTATACTTTGCATGGGTATCCTCTTGCTTTTCAGGTATTTATTTTATCATTTCTCTTTTTCAATTAGTTGCTTGAATACATTTTTATCCCTTATCCTTTTTAAACCGTAATTTTTGTTTGTAGATTTGGGTGCTTGAACATTTTCATCAGTTTTGTGATTTTGTTGGAGCTGCTACTGCCTCGCTTAAGACCATTCCATATGGCGAACGTTGGTTCTCAAGAGATAATTCCAAGCTCGCTTGGTATCATTCTGTCTCAGATCGTTTTGATGTTCATCCTTTGGTATTATTCTTTATCTTTGTATTGTCTGTTTTATTTTTGTATTTAACTCTTTTTGTTGACATCACATTTTTATAACTCTTTTGCTATTTTTTCATTATTTTAGTTGTGCAGACCATCTCCATACGAGGAACATTCTACATTTCGGCACCTCAATTTTCTCGACGAGGTTGAAGATCCTTTGTTTGATGCATACGATGAAAAAGTTCTTGTCACTGCTCGTGAGAATTCAGAGCAAGCTATTTCTGACACAGTAATATCCGAGCGACCGGATAAGACTGTCAAGAAGGTTGCGTCTAAGCCAGTGAAAACCACTCCCAAAAGGAATGTCAAGAAGCTAGTTCAGAAAGTGGCGAAGGTTGTCAAAGTTGTCAACAAAGAAATGGAAGATGTCAACAAGGAGAAGGAAGTTGTCAACCAAGAGAAGGAAGTTGTCAGCACTTCAATTCAAAATGCTGCAGAGGTTGGTAAAGGTGATTGTAAAGACAAGCAAGTTGTCAGCAATCCAGTTTCTAATGTGTCAAAGGCTGGAAAAGCTGTTTGTAAGAGAAAGCAACATGTCAGCACTCCAGGTATGATATGTTTGGCAATTTTATACACCGTTGACATCTTTTTGTTTTTTTTCTATTTGCACATGTTTTGTTTTTTTCTATTTGCACATGTTTTGTTTTGTTGACATTTATTTTTTCTGTTTTTTGACAGTTCTATATACTTTGTTTTCAGATTCCCCTCTAGTTGTCAGAACTTATACACGTAGGCTCAACATACAAAATCGCAAAATCTTTGTTTCTGAACACACTCCAAGGAAATCACCAAGATTAAGTAAATCTGAGAGCAATCAGCCCGACAAGCACAAGGTTCCTGCTGGTGTTTCTTCAGCCCCTGCATATTCTTCTCGTAAAAGACCATCAAAGTCTCCGGAGAAGGTTGGAGATGTAAAGTATTCTGCTGGTGTTTCTGTTGTCCCTTCACAAATGTCTCCCAGAAGAGCAACAAGATTTGCTGGTAAGGTTGAAGATGAACAACATTCTGCTAATCTCAAAGTCGTAAATAAGAAGAAGAAGTCTCCTCCTGCTCCTTGCCCCAAGGTCATATTTAAAGTTAGTGGTTCCGAGCCAGAATTGAAGAAGGCAAAGTAGGACTCTATGAAGACCCTTGTTGTATACGACCCTGTCAAAGTTGATGTTGACAACATCCTCAGAAAGCTAAGGTTAGACATCCCAGATCTAGCCACCCAAGATGCCCCACCTATTGTTCAGTTCCCGTCCTCATCTGAGAGTGGTAAGCCATCTTCTGTTCAACCACCATCTTCTTCTATTCATGTTGACATGGAAACAAATGCAGCTGGCCCTGCATGTGATTCTGCTGACAGTGAGAGGACAACGTCTGTTCGTCCCTCAGCTGACATAGAAGGAAACGATGTTGCAGCTTGGGTTGGACGGTTTGATGTTTTGAGCCATAAAATTGAACTTCTGTGCGATGCCATATCCAAAGTTCAATCTTCCACCAAAGAACAAGGCTTGACGTTGGTTGATGTCGCAAAGAAGCTGCACGACCTATCTAGTCTGATGCAGAGCAACGTCAAGTCCTCGTTCCAAGATAAGAGCACCCAATATGAATATGAAGATTTTGTAGATGTCAACACACATGACAGTGTTGACAGCTTGGTGACTTTTTCAGAATTTGATGGAACTAAATGTTCTGAGAAGGAAGAAAGAGCTCCAGAAAAGGAAGGGGACCTGGGTGAAGCTGGAGGTGTTGAAATTCCATCAATGTCAGATGTTGTAGTTGGTGGAAGTGTTGTGGGCAAAGTTAGGGATGTCAAAGTTGATAGTGCTGATCATCTGCCAGTAGCTGAATTTGTAGAGCCCAAAGAAGACATTGCTGACACTCCTTCAAATGCCAAAGATGTTGACAACATTGAAGTTGACAACATCAAAGTTGACAGCAAAGCATTGGGTCCAGATGTTGACAACAAAGCAGTGGAGCCAGATGTTGACAGCTTGACAGTGGGGAAAGATGTTGAGAGCATGAAAGTGGTTCAAGATGCTGACAACATTACACTTGGGCCAGAAGTTGACAGCTTCCAAGATGCACAAGGTATTGACACTTCTGATGTGTGTGGTTCTAGTCAATATCTCGATGACAGTGGGTGTATTGATCAATATCTTTGTAGCATCCCATAATTTTCAGAGAAGGACTCTATTCTCATCTCTTCTGGAATCAGTCTTTCTCAAGACACCTTGGATATTGTTCTTCCTGCTTCCCAGAACATTATTGACTCAGAAGAGCAAGTGAAGAAGTCTCCTAAAAAAACTCTTGATGTTGGAGCACAAGTGAGGAAGTCTTCCAGGGTCGCAACCCCAAGTGTTCTTGTTCAAAGCCCTTTCACTGTTGAGAAGAAGAAGAAGCTTTCAATGCCTAGTTGTCCACCTTATTCATTCTATGGATATGATGATCGCAGAAAGTTCAACGAATGGTTTTATTGGACGTATGTTTATATTTCTGATTTAATTTATTTTCTATATTTTGCATATTTGTGTTTACTAATTTTTTTCTTTTTGTCGCAGTGGTAAGAAAGAGGTTATTAAGCATAAGGAACATGATTTTAACTTCACCAAGGACTTCTTTAACAAATTGTTGTTGAAAAGCACAAATTCTATTGGACAAGCCAAGTGGTTAAATGATTGTGTAAGTTAATTATTTTTTATATGTCCTGTCAACATTTTAAAAGTTTTTAATATTTGTTGTCTTGTCAACGTATGCTTCATATTTGTGTTGTCAGTGAGTCTTTTATTATTTCTTCTACTTTCAGTTTGCAAATTTTTATTATTGGTGTTGTTATTTTTCAGTTTTATTTTATTTTTTATTTCTCTTTTAACCTTACTCTTTTTTCTTTTTCTTTTTGTTATGTAGCATATCTCTGAAGCATTATTTTTCTTCCAGAAGCATATAAATCAAAACAGTGAAAAATTCAAGGATGTTGCAATCATGGATTGGATCTGGTATGGAAGGAAGCTCTTATTGAGAAAGATGATGAAAAGGAGCTTCTCTTTTTCCAGAAGTACTTCATAGGAATGTATCCAAAACATGAGGGGAGGTGCTGGTCTGAATCTGTGACAAGGGTGTATACCCCCTTCAACTTTGAAAATGAGCATTGGATTGCCTTGGAAATTGACCTAGCAAAGTGGCATGTCACTGTGTATGATTCCAGCGTGCATATCAGCAACGAAGCTTATTGTTGGAATAGAATTAGAAGTTTATGCCTTATGCTCCCTGTTGTTATGAAAAAATCCAACTTGTTTGGCCATATTAATTCTTTGGACACGGATTTCTCATGGTCAAGGCGCAAAGATGTTCCTCAGGATGGGATGATGTAAGTATATGATTTTTTTAGATTTTTCTTTCTTTATTGTTCCTCTGTTATACATATCCTGATTTCTCTCTTTTGTTTTGGTTGATTTTCAGTGGCAATTGTGGTTTATATTGCATCAAGTTCATCGAGCATTTGGCCATTAGCACCAGCTGGGATGATCTGGATGACGAACACATGAGGGCTCATCGGGAGAAGATGATGATTGACTTGTTTAATGAGAAATGGGAGTTCAAGCCATTGCCATCTGAGAAGAACCCACCTGAAGCTTGAATTTGAATGTTAATTTTTGATGTAATATGTGTGTTGTTGGCTTGTTGCTATGTCTGTTTGACAGTGATTTTGTTCATACTTAATGGCTTTTGTTGTCAACTTTTGGGTTTCAGCTTTGTAAGACAATTTTCATTCCACTTTTTGTAAGACAGGTTATGTTTACCACAACAGTTTGTGCTGAATGCAGTTTGTTGCAAGCCAATTTTTTGTGCAAGTCAGTTATTGTATTACAGAGAATTGCTTGTCACCTTTTGTGTTATTTTTGCCTATGGTTATTTTATATTTTCTTTTTGTATGTCAACAGTTTCACTCAGGTGCAACGAAGCGCTCAGCGCGCTTCGTAAGTTTATTATTTTTACGAGGCGCGCGTAGCGCGCTTCGTTAACATACCTTACTGTTAAATAACTTGTCAGCATAAGTTGTCAACATTCTAAATCTTTGTCATCACAATATGTCAACATTTCACCTCTGTAATAAACTTTTCATTGTCTCAATCCAATCTGTTAATATTTTTCACACCTGTTACCATTTTTTGTTTACATGTCAACACATTTTCTATCATTACAATATGACAAGCTGTCAACAAATCTATAAACACAATGTTGTCAACATTTTTTATTAGAATATCAACATCTCAACATTAACCTGTATACATCAGTCTCAGAATTAGTATTTTTGACATTATCTCAAAACCCAAAATGGTTTGTGTGTAAAACCTGTTTACAGTATGAATATCAATGTTGACAGGATATAAAACTATTATTCCTTTTCAATTAAAGTAAAAAATTGAAAATTAAAATCCTAAAATGTTGTCCACACTGATAACTCTGTCCCGATCTTGTCAGCAAAGTTTTTTTGGCAAGAAGTCTTGTTGTGTCCCATATTACCACATAGGCTGCATTTTCCTGGCTTTCTTGTTCCTTTTCTCTTCTTGCTTCTGTTTGGGAACTCACCTTCAGATGGGTATCTTTTCTTCTTTTTTCTCCCCTTATCTGTCTGCACAATTGGTGGCATGCATATTGTATCCGTTACATCTTTCGGTACACTCTTTTCGATCTCTCTTGGCACAAGGTAGATTGTTTCTCTATATGCAGCTGTCCAAGCTTCAGTTTTATAGTAATCACTCACAAAATCTGTCACAGTTGCTTTTGCCTTTTGTATTGCAGCTATAGCGTGCACACACGGGATGTGGTCCACATCAAAGACTTTGCAAGTGCATTTCCTTTCTAATAGATTGACCATACCTCAACTCCAACAACACATACATAGGATCACTCATAAATCGGCGTTGAGTCAGCACTGCGTTCGCCCAATCGTTATAATTCGCATCACAATAGTCGGCAGTCGTTGTAATTCGTTGCAGAATGCACATTGAATAACTCGGGCCACTTTTGAAGAACGACAATACTCAAATCGTATACGTTCCTGCATATCAAACCCAATCTTGTTCCAACGAACACATACCTAGGGTTAGTCAGAAACTAGCGAAGAAAATCCGGAAACTGTTGGACGTGGTTGAGCTTCAATACCAAGTTGTGAGATCCGAAAGAGAGTTGTAGAATATCATCGAGATTGTTTCCCAATGAAAATTTGGCCTCTAGAATATGTCGAAGCCGACGACCAGTGTCAGGAGCTTCTTTACTTGATGTATCCTACATTCCTACTAAAATGAAAAATCTTGAAAATCTCTACTAGACCGAGTGGTTCTTATTAATAAATATTTGATTGTAAGTTAAAATGACTAATGTATTCAAAATAATAAAATCTTTTCATAACGGAGTCAGACTCCGTGCGGAGTTACGGATCGAGTGATTCTTAAATACAATGTTTTAGACTCTACTACGATATACTCTTCTATCTTTAAATTGATTTAATTCACAAGTGTTTTTTTTCTCGAGAAGAAACTACTCTTCTATCCTTTGAGTCACATTTGCCTTCTCCGTACCCCAACTCCAGCAACACATACATAGGATTACTCAGAAATTGGCGTTGAGTCAGCACTGCGTTCGCCCAATCGCTATAAGTCGCATCACAATAGTGGCCAGTCGTTGCGGATTCGTTGCAGAATGCACATTGAATAACTCAGACCACTTCTGAAGGACGACAATACTCAAATCGTACACGTTCCTACATACCAAACCCAATCTTGTTCCAACGAACACATACCTAGGGTTAGTCAGATACTGGCGAAGAGAATCCAAAAACTGTTGGACGTGGGTGAGCTGCAATACCAGCTGTGAGATCCAAAAGAGAGTTGTAGAATAGCATCGAGATTGTTTTCCTATTGAAAATTTGGCCTCCGGAATATGTCGAAGTCGACGACCGTCGCTCCCGGGAACAGATGGCTCAACAAGGGAGTGTTGTTGAGCCAGTCACTGATGGTGTCTGGGTTTGCTGGTCAAACTAATGAGAGTGTCGATTTCAATATACTCGACAACGTACATCAATTGGAGCATTCATTGAAGTTTTGGTGGAGTTTGGTTTTAGGAAGACGGAGCGAAGAAAGAGGGAGGGGGATCCTAGAGATTGAGTGAGTGACACAAAGTATGCTTCTAGCCTCATTTTAATTGTTTTTTTTTTTGTTAAAATCAATTAAAATGAATATTTTCCTAACTGGATATTCTACAATTTTAAATGTTTTTCAGTTTGCTAATATATATTTTCCAAATTACTAGTAATGTCGTCAATTCATACGACAGAAAAAATCCGTACAATTTAAAGTTTTAAAAGTATTGGATTGGATTATATAATAATGAATAAGTTGATGGTGTCTTTTATGAGTTTTTTTTATAAATTCAATTCAATATGAATATAAAATATAACTTTTAAAGTTGGACGTTTCTGAATTATCCGTTTGGATGATGAGGGAATGTCATCTACCTGAAATGGATTATCGACTCTTGCCTAGTGCCAAAAAAGTAAAGAAAAGAAGTTGGACGTTTTCCTTGTGGATTATTTGGTGCATTGTATCTAGACCTGGCAATCGGGTCGGGTCGGTCGGGTTCGGGTTAAGGGTGCTCCGGGTCGGGTATTTTTCGGGTCGGGTCATTTCGGGTCTAAAATTACCGGGTCAAAACAGGTCGGGTTGTTACGGGTTTATGGGCGGGTCGGGTCGGGTTCGGGTCTAAAATTACCGGGTCAAAACAGGTCGGGTTGTTACGGGTTTATAGGCGGGTCGGGTTCGGGTTCGGGTCTAAAATTACCGGGTCAAACAGGTCGGGTTGTTACGGGTTTATAGGCGGGTCGGGTCGGGTTCGGGTCTAAAATTACCGGGTCAAACAGGTCGGGTTGTTACGGGTTTATAGGCGGGTCGGGTTTGGGTCGAAAATTTTGGAGTCAAACAAGTCGTTTGTTACGGATTTATTGTCAGATCGAGTCGCTTTGAGTAAAAACTTACCGAGACATAACAAGTTGAGTCGTTGCGAAATATTGATGTTAAATTTGGGTCAATCTTAATTGCAAATTTTAATGTATGCTTCGATAGCAACACCACTACATTACCTTCTTTTCATTTATTTGAATAAGTTTGGCATAGTAACTTTCAGTCAATAACCATCAAGTTTCATTTCATTCCGACATCATTTGGGCATCTTTTTGTCAAATTGGGTTTTAAGCCCATTTAAGGCTTTTTAGCGTTTACGCATAGTTCTGAGCCTCGTTTTGTATGAGCGAGACCTTATTGATATTTTATATTCCTAATAAGACTAACTTGTATAATTTTTCGAACAATAATCAACATCGATGTTGTAGACCATACATATTGCGTCAAGTTATACAGTTATCACTAGTTTGGTTTTACAAAGGAGGTGTTATTTGAAATGTTAGAAGTTGTGATTGGAAGTTACCCACATGGTTAAATATCTCTAATAAGCATTGAAACCAAGTTTCATTCCATTCCGACATCGTTTGGGCGTCGTTTTTCCAAATTGGCCTTAAGTCCATTTAAGGCCTTTTAAGGTCTTTTAGCTTTTACGCATAGTTTCAAGCCTCGTTTAGTGTAAGCGAGACCTTAATGGGACTTTATATGCCTAATAAGACTAAGTTGTATAATTTTTTCAATCATAATAATACATCGATGTTGTTGACCATACATATTGCCACAAGTTAGAGAGTGATGACTAGTTTGATGTTTAGAAAAGGAGGTGTTACTTGAACATGAAGAAGTTTTGATTGAGAGTTACCCACATGGTCAAATATCTCTAATAAGCATTGAAACCAAGTTTCATTCCATTCCGACATCGTTTGGGCGTCGTTTTTCCAAATTGGCCTTAAGCCCATTTAAGGCCTTTAAAGGTCTTTGAGCGTTTACGCATAGTTTCAAGCCTCGTTTAGTGTAAGCGAGACCTTAATGGGACTTTATATGCCTAATAAGAATAAGTTGTATAATTTTTTCAATCATAATAATACATCGATGTTGTTGACCATACATATTGCCACAAGTTAGAGAGTGATGACTAGTTTGATGTTTAGAAAAGGAGGTGTTACTTGAACATGAAGAAGTTTTGATTGAGAGTTACCCACATGGTCAAATATCTCTAATAGACATTGAAATCAAGTTTCAATCCATTCAGACATCGTTTTGCCAAATTGGACCTTAATCTCATTTAAGGCCTTTCAGTGTTTACACATAGTTTCGAGCCTCGTTTTGTATAATAAGACTAAGTTGTACATTATTGGTACTTTATATGCCTAATAAGCGAGACCTTACTTTATATGCCTAATAAGACTAAGTTGTACATTAATGGTATTGGCACTTCATTTTAGTAGTGTTATTGATAGATTATTAGTGTTGTTGACAAAGTATTAATGATGTTGACAATTTAGTTAGCCGTGTTGACAACTTAACTAGCCATGTTGGCAGTCTATTGGTCTCGTTGACAGTTTAATTAGTCGTGTTGACAATTTAACCAGTCCTGTTGACAGTTTATTTAGTCTTGTTGACAATTTAATTAGCCATGTTGACAGTTTACTTTACTAGTTCTCTAAAAGTTTAATTATCCATATTGACAGTTGATTAATCTTAGTGACAGTTTATTTAATTGTGTTGACTAATTAATTAGTCATGTTTGCAATTTATTATCTAGTGTGTTGACAATTTGTCCAACGTGTTGACAGTTTATTAATGTTGTTGACAATAGTTATCTAGTGTGTTGACAATTTTTTGGGTAAAATTTACAATTTCCGCTTCTTTATTACTTTTATCTTTTTGGCCAAATTTTCGGGTCAAAAACAGGTTGGGGCGGGTCAACCCATTTTTGACCCAAAAAAAATCGGGTCAATCGGGTTGGGTCGAAAACGGGTCACGGGTTCAATTTGACGGGTTATGACCCAGAAAAATCGGGTTGGGTCGGGTCGGGTTTGCGGGTCGGGTTAATTTCTGCCGGGTCTAATTGTATCCCACCTAGTTCACTATCGCATACTGAATCCCCTAAGGATATGTTTGGTAATATGGGATAGGGAATGATGTATTGGATTCCGGGATGGAAATACAGTATCTATTTTTTTGTTTGGAATCGGATTCCTCATACCCTCAGGTGGGCTTGAATGTTCGTCAAGATGTTAATCTGGACGTACTCAACTGAGATGTTCATCAAAAAATACTTAAATATTCATTAAGTTGTACAGTATTGTCCTTAAGTTTTCATTTGGACCAACGTCGGACCACTGATGGGTTGTTGCACCGCCGAACCACCACTCAGGGGTCGCCGAGAGACCGTCAGGAGGTTGTCGAAGGGTCACTGGATCACCGCACCGTATGTTGGGTTGTCATTGAGGTGCCCACTACCTAATGTGAGGACACTTAACTACTTTAATCTTAGTCATTGACTAAAATTTATTTTTATATATTACCTTAAGGGAGTTTATCAAGAGATCAGGGCCCTTGTGTGAGACCTGTAGTTGTCTAATTTATTTGCTAAAAACCTTGGTAATAAAGATTGTAACAATGGCCTTCCATTACAAAAACATCACATAAGATGCCATCCTTATACTCCCCTATCGAAAAAGAAATTATGCATCGGTGAGTGACTTGGTTACTGTCATTAGAAGAGATTCTGAGAAGACCATAAGGAAAGGGATGAGGAGTGATTGGAAGCGAGAAGTGTGTTACCACTTTCTTGTTGATGATGTTTTATCAACTCCCACCATCTATGATCGCTCGAACTGTAAACTCCCTTACTTGACACTTTGTTTGAAATAGATTCCTTATTTGCTCGACATATATAGGGGTCTTCCTTATATCTAATGACCTAAGATACTAATTCATTATTGGCTCTAAGTGTAGAAATCCAGGAGTGTGTTTGAAAACCCTAATAAAGTTATGATTTAAGTTCTTAAGGACAAACTACATGAAGTGTATAGCCGAGGACCAGAATATGCTCCGACGGGCCAACCTAGAGGCCATTTGACATTCAACTACATTAATTTGATTCTTGCTCAATCCTAAACACTTGGACTTCTCTACAACCACTACATGTTTGTCTATCTTTTATCCATGAATGAAAGTAGAGTAGAGGTGGTCGAGTTCATCTCTGATGTCAATAACCTGAAATCAATCATCAAGCTCTTAGCTTCGATTATGCGCTTGTGATCCAATTCCCAAAGTAGTACATTTGTTACCTAACTCAGCCGTAGGATTATTTTTATCAATCAGGCGTGATCCGAACTTGTATATTTGGCAAGAAAGTGAAGAAACAAAAGAATGTCATAAATCGAAAGCATAAACCAAAAAATGTGGCAGAAAGCAAAAAATTGAAAAAGAGAAGGAATGTAATGTCAAGATTTTGTGGGGACTTCCTTGATCACGAAGTCGGCATGACTTATCCTTTCCCCAACACAACGATCTTGACCATGGTGGCGCTGATGGGCGATAAATCGGAAGATGTCCAAATCTAGATTGAATGATAGCGGAGGGCACGATCGATGTTGAAGAAGATGAATGTGGGTTGTAGGCTTTGATGAGTCACTCGAGGATTTGGTCTTCGATGGAACAATGTCAAAAAACATGAAACATGGACAAGGGATTAAGGAGCCTCTATACACAGGGAAAATTCGACGTCTCGACAACATTAGGGAGTAGTCACACCATCGGTATCGAAAATTCATTAGTGAATTGAAGAGGAAAACTCAAACGCCTGGAATTCTGATCGTAAACGTCTCCATTCAATTCAACCAACAAAGAAGGAAGAAATAATGGCACAAAACATGAAACTTGGATGGGATTAAGGAGCCTCTATATACAGGGCAAATCTGACGTCTTGACGAGTCACGCCATCGGTATCGAAAATCCATTAATGAAGAGGAGAACCCAAACACCTGAAATTCCGATTGTAAACATCTCCATTCAATTCAACTAACAAAGAAAGAAGGAAAAAGCCAGCAATAAGTGTTTTTGATGTTTCAATTTTTAAAATTAAAATTAGAACAAACTCAATACTAAACTTCGGTCAACTTTATATATTATTATAAATTAAGTTAAATAGATGAGATTAGATTAGATACTTATTTGATCTCTAGACAAATCTTAATTAATACAACGTAATCTTGAATTGTCAAATCTATATATATATATATTAAAACAGAGCTATTTAGAGCTCTCTGCTTAACTCTGACCCCACAAAGCTGACGTGTCAATTTCTCCATCAACCTCACACTTATTTCTAAATTAATAAATAGATTTTTCTTTTTCACGTCACATTTAACTCTTCAACAGAAAAGACCTTCTTTCTCGCTGGCTTAATTCCGATCAATTTGGGATACCATTTTGCCTTCGTCTCCTCCAACTTACTTCAACTTACCCATCACTCCTGCGCGTTTTATTCACTCTTACGATGCTCCTTAATTAGCATTGTCGTTTCTCATTATCTCATTCTTTTCACTCTTACGATTCTCCTTCATTGTTGCTTTCTTTCCTCATTACTCCACCTTACCCATCTTGAAGATTCAAAACAACATCCAAATCAAAATCTTTTGGAGTTCATCTCCCATAACTCTATCAATTTTGCTATCGATTCATCTGAAGTCAAGCAACTCTCATGCCTGCATAGGTAAGTTGATTCAAATCTTTTGGAGTTCAATTTTGTAGTTCCCGCGTTACCCAATGGTACTTAGTCGAACTATGAGTTTCCTGTTCATCTAATGTGAAGAACAACGTTACTTTATCGAATTATGAGGATACCCATCCATCCCTCATGCTAAAACTGCACAATTTGTTAATGCCTTGAAAGTGTTCGACAAATTGCTTCAACCAAAAAACCGATCGAGTATGTGAGTTAGAATTTTAATTTTAAAAACATTGTCTTGCATTCGTGTTTTTGAATGAAGGTTTTAATCAAATGTTCACTTGAGATTTTGATCAAGTTGGAGTACCGTCTTTGGCTGGGTAGCACTATTTATCAATTCACTATATAACAACACTCAATTTTGATGGGTATCCTTGGATTGTCAATTAAAGATTTGGGCTGGGTAGCACTATTAAGCTTTGTGGAATCAATAAATTGCTGAGCAGATGATTATTATGTATGGGATGTAGTAAATTGATAGAGTGATTATTATGCATTCGTGTTTTTGAATGATAATTTTTATCAAATGTTCATTTGAGATTTTGATCATGTTGGAGTACCATCTTTGGCTGGGTAGCACTATTTATCAATTCACTATATAACAACACTCAATTTTGATGAACAATATTGGACTGTCCAATAAAAGATTTTGGCTGGGTAGCACTATTTAACTTTGTGGAATCAATGAATTGTTGAGCAGGTGATTATTAGGTATGGGATGTAGTAAATTGCCCTTACTAATCTAATTTGACTGATAAGCTTTGTCTTTTCCTTGAACAAAGCTTTTAGAGGTACAGAGATATGGGTTCTTTGCTCTTCTGCTTATTGCCCGTTGAATATATACTTACGAATATTGTGAGTCAAAATTGAGTGTTGTTCTGTTCAACATTTTTGGTATGCTCAGTATCAATTTGTCGAATCAATTTCTTAACTCCTTAAGAACATGTGTGCTTATAAAATGCTTAATCAAGCATTCTGAAGCAATTTTTCTGTAAGCATTTCTTAACTCCTTAAGAACATGTGTGCTTAGAAAATGCTTAATCAAGCATTCTGAATCGATTTTTCTGGTATGATCAGTAAGGTTTGTCACTTAATTGAGTGTTGTTTTGTTCAGCATTATGAATCAATTTTTCTGTAAGCATTTCTTAACTCCTTAAGAACATGTGTGCTTAGAAAATGCTTAATCAAGCATTCTGAATCGATTTTTCTGGTATGCTCAGTAAGGTTTGTCACTTAATTAAGTGTTGTTTTGTTCAGCATTCTGAATTAATTTTTCTGTAAGCATTTCCTCATCATCTCATCTGTAACTGCAGGTAGGCATACGATCCCATCCCTAAGAAAGCCTGAAGCATTGCAATGATCTCCACTCCATCCCTCATGCTAAAACTACAGATTTTGTAGTGCTACCCTGTTGAAGGATTACAGAGCCAGCTTTCAAGTTAATCTACTATTTGTGATTGTCCATTTCAAGCAAATCTGTCAATTCACACTTCTTTCCCGGATGGCAAACACAATGGAGGTATGATATACTAATCTTGATCCTGAATTTTATTTATATTTTTATTTCTATCTTTTTAATTACAAAATCTTTTTTCAATTGTATATATTTTAAATTCTATCTTTTCAAAATTCTATCTTTAAATTCTATCTTTTTAAATTTTATATCCCCAAAATAGTTGTGAGTTTGTTAAGATAATTTGTACTCAATTTAAACTGGACCCACAAATCTAAACTGATATAAGATAAAATTCTAACAAACTACCAGATAAAAATCAGCAAAAAATGCTAAAATACCTACTAAGATTTTTTGGACGCGAATATTAACAGCTTATTAAATCTTCTCAACAACTAATTTTTTAAGGCCTCTACCACCTATTTCATCATACTCCCAAGCATAACTTCATTCTTATTCCTGTTCATTGTTTAGATAATCCGATTACTCTCTCTCAATGGCAAAATTTATTGGAGATATTACTGGAGCCAAAGGAGTATCCACACTCAAAGTTCGCATCATTCGAATGTGGGTTGAAAAGAGTAGAAATCGAGATGAAATTCGCATGGTATTCTTAGATGAGAAGGTCAGTCTTTCTAATTTTCTTTCATCAAAATTTATATTCAATTTTCACCTTAAAATCCTTTTTTTTGTTATCATCTTTTCAGTTTCAAGGGAAGGGGCACAACATGCTAGCACCCTAATTCAGATCCCTTGGTAATTGACAAGTCTGAGGTAGGTTTGTTTTACTGTATTAGAAAAATCTTCTTTTATCATTGCTCTATATTAATTTTGACTGGTTAGGAATAGTACTTTACTAAATACAAATTCACTTGCTCATTTTTTTTTTTCTTAATGCACGGTTATTATGTATATGATACATATGGAACCAAATATTAGGATGGTCTTGCTGGTTTGTGGTCTACAACATTTCTTATGATATTTAATGCGTGCTAATTTTAATAATTTGGATAATGACTGATTTCTCACTGTTTGAATATATTTTTTAGTCGTTTGTCTGAGGTCAAAAATCCAGATTTAGATTTGCAAGATGTGGTATTATTTCTAGATATGAAATAAGTTTTGTACTATTATTTCAGTTAATCAAATCTCAACATCTATTTCCTTATTATAATGCAGGCAGAATCTTGACAGTCTTGATCTCCTCTGCTCACAACAGTTGGTTCTTCTTTGTTTTCCATATTCACAAATTCAGGTTCTTTCATGATCTCAGACTCAAAGTCTTTTGTTCCCTGCAATTTTTAAGACATGTAAAACAAACTAAGAATCTACACCTGAAGCAGTTAAATTTTTTTGCCTTATCGAATCCCACAAGTTGCTAATTTAGTTGTTTTCTATTACATTCGAGTGATATCATATCTGTGTTTTGCAGAACACAATCAAATGGAGTGATTGTTCAGCCAACAATAGTAGCCCTTTTTTGTTTTCCTTCAATCTGTCGAAGAAAACGGACATATTGTGACCATGAGGTATGTCTTGATGCGTGTCTTGATGTAAAATAAAACACTAACCTAGAGAAGTATAACTCTAAGCCTTTTGGAGGATTCAGGTATCAAACCGCGCACAATGGTTGACATTCTCAGTTTAGTAAAATATTTTTTTATTTTCTGCAGAATGTTGTATTTTCCAATGGAACCAAAGATTCACTCTTCTTTGGCTTCGGAATTATATGGAATAAAGCAAAATGACTCATTTAACTGTCTATGCTTCTTATTTTGTGAAGTAGTAGTCAGATTATGCAACTTTTGACGCAATCATCATTTAGGTCATATCGGTTACTTCCTCCCAACCTGTTGGGGTAAGGAAATACCAATCCCGACCACCCCATACCCCGTTTTTCGGGATAAATGGGGATTGATGTTATTGTTGTCTGCAGAATGTTGTATCCGTCGATGGATTTCTTCAGTCCCTTGGTCTCGAAAAATATAAAATTCAGTTTCGGGCAGAGGAAGTAAGTATTAATTACATATATCCACAACTACATTCCATAATCTGTGACTCACAATAAAGCTATAAACTTTCAATCTTTCTGCAGGTGGATATGAATCATATGATGGCTCTCAAAATACATGACATATGAAGACCTTAAGACCATGGGGATACCTATGGTATGTAATTCATTGCCTATGTCATGACATGTGATGTTTATCTCTCTGAAATATATTATATTCAACTTCTCTATAAATGATTGCTCTCAAATTCCCCACATATCCTCATTCTTAAATTTTTCTTCAGTTTTTCTTTGTGATTGTTAGTAATTAATAACTGTTCATCAATACCTTGATAAAAATTGTCTGTCTTGCTTATTTCAGGGTCCGAGAAAGAAGATACTATCATCTTTGAGTTCAATTTCATGAGATATGTGAGGGTTCAAAGATTGTCGTCTTGATGGGGGTTGAATGAAGAAAACTGGTCTGGAAAACGTTGGAGGGAGATGATCAGCTGTTTCATTTTATGTAGGAATTTTAGGATTGTGTAGAAACTCTGACTGACCTTAATAGGAGTAGGTTTTTCCTATTCGCTAATGTTGGTTGAAGTTAAGTGTATGTAGACATTGTGCTCTGTAGAATCAGTTTGACCAGCAACAGTTATTCCATAACATATTTAACTTGCAAGACATAGTTTTGTAAAAATTATACAGTCAATAACGATGTTATAATTATTAATAAAGTATCATACTACTATTTTTTATGTTTAATATCTTGAATTGTCTAAATATTTTAGTTATCCATTAAAAAGCCATGAGTTAACCGTTTTACAAGCACATAATTTTTAAAAAGTCTTTACTTAATATAAAAAACTTAATTGAGGTCGTAATAATATAAAATAAGATAAATTATAAATAAAATATGTCAAAATAGATTAATAAAATATGTCAAAACTTAATCTCGTGCATGGCACGAGTATTACGCTAGTTTACGTTAAACACTCCATATCTGACAATAGGAAATTAGAGCATTGTGCCAACTTTCAAATTTAGTAAACTCGTTACTTCGCAGACTTCTCTTGTATGGCTATTTGTTCGATTAAAAACCAAATCGAATTAATTTGATAAATCGAATCTACCTAACTACAATATAAGAGAGAAACCAAGTCTTCACAAAATATTGCGTCATGTCATAATTTTAGCAAACAAACAAAATAATTCATTAATTAATTAAATTTTTAAATAAAAAGTCTATTTTTTTCACAATCTTCCACCTCCTCCATGATCTTCTACAAATATGCAAATCAAGTCATACATTCAAAAGCTTTGGTTATTTATAAACCATGTTTAGGAGAAGCATATATACAATAAAGAGCATACAATAAGATTAATTTTAGAAATTTATGATTAAGTGTTACCATTTTAGTGATTAGGTGTTGTCATTTTAGTGATTTTTTGTAATGAGTTTATCCATTTACTTGCAGTGGTAGTTTTTTAATATTTAAGTATGCTTATTTTATGTCCTAAGTTAGAAAAACCGATCATTAAACTCAAAAGTTCAAACTTCAGTGAGTATGATGTAGAACGATTATGTTTACAGTATTATTTAGTTGGTAGCTTGATCATTATTTTATGCTTAGATTAGACTATGTAATTGAGTTTTGGTTGACTATACAATAGGTTGGTGTATATTTTATATTGGAGGTTGATCATTCGGTGTTTTTCACCCTGTTTTTATATACATATATTTTACGATGAAAACATGTACTCCATATTAATATTTTTATTATTATTTATCTTTCACAAATATAACTATAACATTTATAATTGTAACAATGTTTATATAAAAATTATAAGCATTGTATAAATATTAATGTAGATTTATATTCCCGTGATATTCACGGGGCCTACACTAGTTATTATTTTATTTAAAAGAAGATAAAAATTCGAACAATACCCTAGGCCTATACAAATGGATTTTTATTTTATAAAAAAGTTACAAATTAAATTATTAAAAAATAATTAATTATTTTTTAAGTTTGGTTTGAAGTTTTAATCGATCCGAAAACTGAATTTATGAAAAATAAGAACCGAATCTAACTAACTTCGGTTTGATTTTGGTTCGATTCGGCCCAAAATTAATCTAAAACGGAAATTTACACGCCCAGTTAGAGATGGCTCGACCGGGACCGGACCGGCGGTTCGAACCGGAACCGGACCGGGTCAAAACCGGGACCGGTTTTGACCCGGTCCGGTTCCGGTTCGGGATATTGCGTTTTTCGAACCGGCGGTTAACCGCCGGTTTTTTATTTTTTTTTAACCGCCGGTTAACCGGCGGTTTTTAAAAAAAAAATGTTAAAATAAACCGGTTAACCGGCGGTCCTAACGGCTCCTAGCCGTTAGGAAATTAAAAAAAAATAAAAAAATACATTTTTAAATATTAAAAAATCCATATCCAACCCCTATAAATACCATACCATACAATCTTCAAATCACACATCCAACAACAACAATCTCTCTTCTCTTTCTCAAATCTCAATCTCATAATCTCTCAAATTCCATCAACAATCTCTCTTAATCTCTTCCTTTCTTAATCTTCCTTTTAATTAGCTTTTGTCTTTCAATATTTTATTGCTTTTACATTTTTAATCACATTATTATATTGTTCTAAGTTTAATTGTTTTAATTGTTTTTAATTGCTTTTAATCATATTATTTAATTGTTCTTAATCATATTATGGCGGATCATTTTGACACCCAAGAGAGTGATAATGTCACTTCTCCCACTCCCACTCCCACCTCCCAAGTTAGGTCCTCCGCTAGGGGTAGGACCGCTAGGCCTCAAGGGCAAGCTAGCGGTTCGAGGCCGGCTAGGGGTAGGGGGGGGAGGACCGTTCCCGGGTCCTCCGGGAACCAATCCCGATGGAACTCTACTTACATATTACTATGTGAATGTATAGAATATAGACAAGTTTTAACGTCTTTTGTTTCTCAAAACCTTTCTGGCTCTACTTTCTATTTTAGCGAATCAGGTTGGGAAATATGTCAAAGTATTGCAACGTTTTTAAAATGTTTTAGTGATGCAACAAAGAGATTTAGTCATGTTTATATACCAAGTAGTAATGTTTTTGTCTTGGAAGCTTGTAATGTTATGGCTGGTTTAAGTGAGGGAGCTAAAATTCCCGGCATTGAGGAATCCGTTGCAAGCATGAGGAGTAAGTGGTTGCAATACTATAGATATATTCCCGATTGTTTTCTTGTTGCTTGTGTTTTAGATCCTAGACTTAAATTAGGAGTTTTACACGCTCTTTTAGATGACTATTATGGATATATTTTAGCCGACGGTGAACTAGAGGATATTTTAGGTATGGTTTCTAGAACTAGAACATACATTGAAACTTTATTTACTCATTTTTCGGATTCTCCGACTCCTTCACAATTACCTCCGGCTTCTTCGAGCTCTAGTAGCTTGGGGGCCTTTGGAGCTAAGTATTTTAGTAAAAGACCAAGAGTTACAAACACGAATGCGGAAATTGATAACTATCTTAACACCAACTTTGAGTTTGTTAGTTGTGAAGCTTTAGATGTTTTGAAGTGGTGGGAGGATCATAGGAGCATGTTTCCAACGCTTGCGAAGATTGCGGCTCAAGTTCTTGCCGTCCCCGCTTCAACCGTGGCGGTGGAACAAACTTTTAGTGCAGGAGGCAACACTTTAACGAGGAAGAGATCAAATTTGGCACCGGGGTCATTGGAGGCGCAATGTTGTGTTTGCGATTGGAAGAGAGCCGCAATGAGGCAACAACGTAACATTAACGAGTCATCGGAAGACGAGTGGATTGGAGATTCTACTACGATACGCACCGATTCATCCGCCGAAGATTCGACTTAGGTAACGGGTTTTGAAAAAAGGTAAAGAACTACGTGGGCTTTGATTCCTCTAACCCGAGAGGATACGTAGGCAACTTAACAAGTAAGTCACTGTTAAGTGCAAGCCCAATTTTTTTTAATTTTTTTGTTCCTTCATATTTAATTTAAAAAACTTAAAAAAAATGATTATAAAAAAACGCTATTAAAAAAACGTTTTTTTATGATCTCATCTCGTGGAGATCAAGATCGTATCGATTACGCAAAATCTCTGTATTACTAGAGGTTGTTACGGGATGAGATCAAGATCGTATCGATTTCGCAAATTTTACGTATTTCAAGGTTTTTTGGGCCGCGCTATATGCGATTTTACGGTTTGTAAAATTTTATAACAAAGTTTTGAGATATTGAAAAGTAGAAGATAATAATATTTTCTTATGGATTCACTATAGATATGTACGTGTTGTTGGGATTAACCTTCTATTATGCTATATGATTCGTAAATATAGAAAAAAATGACAAAAGGAATAAAAAATCACGCATGGTCATTAATATGTCACATATCCTAACTTTATATTATACTAATTAAACACTAACTTTATATTATACTAATTAAACAAATTAAATTAGATTACGAGAATGATGAACTTACACATCGTACGCTTGAGTACGTGTTCTCTAATCTTCCATGAATGTTCTCCAATAAGATAATTTTTCGATTTCTTCATCTTTTTAAGTTTCTTAATAGATGTTGTACAATAAAAGAGTTTGTGTCCAACACTTTTCCTATTTAAAATTTAGAAAAGTTTTCTAAATTCTTTATTTTATTACTAATGATCTTCATGAAACGTTCAAGAGTATAATGGGAAGTTGTATGTGGGTTCTTTAGACATAGACTATGTTGGTGTTACGAGGATTACACATGGTTAAATGTACGTGTAAGCTAAAGTGATCGAGAACTTCTATATATTATAAGAATAATATGTTCTCATACTTTAATATATGATTTTTTCAATAATTTAGTTTTGAATCTTTTTTGGATGATCAAATATGAGAATATTAGTGGCTAAACGGTTTTTTGTTGTTGTGGTAACGGAGGGTGACTTTCGGATATATATTTCCGATAATATTGATTTAAAGAGATTATGTAGCGCAATATGATATATTTTACGAGTGGTCATCACTCGTATGGTTGATAACACCATAGCTAAGTGTGGATTAAACAATAAATATTACGAGTCTACGAGTGAAATACGTATGTATAAAACTCCTTTCAAGTACCAATTCAATACATGATTGTCCATACAATTCATTCATAGACAAAGAAACCAATATTCATGCAACGATGAGAGTGAGTGTGTACATCAGGCAAGAACGCGGGTCCAGACTTACCCTTATGCTCCCCACAAACTTGTGTTCCAAGGTCTTGTGCTGCATTTTCACAAACCGATCAACAAACATTATTAAGCTAAGGATTATAACTCATGCATACATTTATTATGTAGGTACCTGCCAAACATCCCTTGCTTCAACAATGCTATCCGGAGGAATGCCGATATCATCCCAATTGGCCGTGATACGACCAACCTTCGATGCTCTGTTCACCAGTAGCAACGCCACCCTGTAACTCGATAGAGGCCCTGCCCAGATCTGCAACTCAAATTATTTTTTACCTTTTCAACTACAACTCAAGTTCTAGTGAGGATGAGTCATTAGATGAGGACTGAGAATGATGTAGATAAAAATTATAACTCATGCACCTCATCTATGCATCACAAAATACTGTGTACAAGAGTTATAACGTCTATGCATCATCCTCAATCATCGTCTAGTAACACATCCTCATGAGATCTTTCACCAGTAAATATTTAGTTTATATTGTTTGTCACTAAAACGTACATACCTCTTCGTTACCCATACTTCTAACCTTTTTCGCCTGAATTCCAAGAGAGTCTACACAAACAAGTTACGTCACAAATTGCAATTAATCAATCCTAGATAGTAGCTAAGCTAGGGGACATACATGTATGATGTATGTTGTACTACAATCAAACATGCACTCTTAATCCCTGATATGATTCTCGGTTACTTGGTTTCAGTTTACCTTGGTTCACAGCAATTACTTCAGCATTTCCCAGGATTTCCATGGTGTCATTGCTCATGTTTGTTACATCACAACCAATGATAAGAGGAGCCTACACATCCATGTATCATTATGCATTTAAACAAGGAAAAGATTCATGTGAGAATGTTTTTTATCCTACGAATTACGAATACATGCGCACCCTTCGATTTATATTCACATGCACATTCGCAAATATGTGCATGTCTTTGACAATATATAAAAAATACATGCACACGCTCATGTGCATGTGAAGGAATGTACATGTAAATATAGAAGGTTGTACATATATTCATATATTTCTAGGATAAGATCACCGGATCCAACTCCTTTAAACAATACTAAAAATTACAACAATGATAAAAGGCACACCTTCGAGATTGCCCAAATGCTGAAATGTACTATGTACTCATTCTTCTGCATGCCTCCGTTGCCCACCTCAAGCATATCTGGGTCTGCCAAACCAAGAAATAAAACACGAAAACGAATGACAATTCTATAGAAAATGCAGAAACCATATTCTTGGCAACAACTTCATTTAGAAACATACAAACCATTCCATCCCCCGGGTCTTGCAAAGTCTGCATACACTTCATTCAAATCAGCACGAGAAAGCATACTGAAACACAAAAACAAAGGCTAAAATCACTTAGTATTCAACTAAAAATGTGCATAGTTAATAAAACTGGTCATGTCATGTGGAGACCTGTCCCAATGGTCGCCGATGTCAGTGGTAGTCCTCCAACTGTTTCCTACCGCGAATCCCCATAGAGCCGGATGCATGTCTCCCCTAAAAATTCATCATACATTCATATCTTATAATATGTACAAAAGAAGCCTAATATCACGTGACGTAGAATATAACCCGGACGTTTAATTTAGGAGATATGTAGTTATGCTAAAATAAGTATCGTTTAATACAACCCGGGCCCATACTTATTCAGTTAATATAGAGGGACAATAGAACCAAATAAGTCATATTGCCACATGCCCGGGTTATATGGCTATATCATATACAACACAATTTATCATGGGTAAAAAAACAAACTAAATAAAAGCATCCAGATTATTTTAGCCTAATCGTTTTATCCTCGACTCGACATTCTATCTCTTATTTGCCCTAATCCCTCATTGATTTTCCATGTTGTTGAGCATCATTGATTGATCAACACTTTCTGTTTCAGTAATTTTTGTGCTCAGCTGGTCAAAATCAGGTGTGTTGCAATTCTTTTCTGAATTCAAAACTAATATTAAATTTTTTCAGGTATTTCTTGTAATTTATCAAAGTATACGAATTGAAGGGAAATTATGGTTTTCTTTCATCCATATTTGATTTTGAATTTTTTTTTTAAATCAAGATCTGCTTATAACCCGAACTTTGCAAATCCGGTGTATATGTGTGATATAATAACTCGAATATTTAGGATTATCAAATAACCCGGAGCTTCTAATATTCGGGTTATATGATGACCAAATAACCCGAACCTTAAGCAGTATGAGATAAATTATGGGAGGCAAATAACCCGACGTATCCATTTTAGGTCCGGATATTTTATCTTGAACAAATACAACGAGGTTCTTTAGCCCGGAGCAAGTCCGGGTTAAAAGACTCTATCGCCCGAGATTTATTTTCCCTTATCTGTAGGAGAGGCATTGCTAATCTTTTTAATTATGAAAAGGTGTACAAGCTAGATAGCTTTGCTGCACAATATACATAAGAAGTATTACTCCCTCCGTCCCTTAATATAAGGCTCATTTGCTTTTTCGATACTATTCACAAACCGAGAGAATCTTCTCGTTTTCTTTCAATATATAGAAATAAATATAGGCATACGAGATATCGTTTGATTCGTCTTAATGAGTACTTTGACAATATAAAAAAATTGAAATTTTATCATCGTATATTTAAAGATATTAACGTTACAAAACGTGTCTCGACAAATGTGTCAAAAACAAATGGAAAGATCAATAAGGGACGGAGGGAGTATATGATACCATTCACAAATAGCGAAGAAGATTGGGTGGCCAGTCTTCCTTAGCGCCCGTGTCATTATAGGGTACCTAACATATTTAAAGGACTCTTTATCAGATTTAGTTTTCCGTAAGAGTAGTTGAAGAATAGTTGTGACTTGTGAGGGTTCCTTACTACCTCACAGTTGGTTTGATGCCACCATTATCACAATTATCATACTTCAAATAGTCAATGCCCTGTTAACAAAGTTATGCACCAGAATTCTTAGCATATCTACAAGATTTGGATCCATTTTATGTGATCCAAATCTACTTTTGGTTCAAACTATATATATTTATTAAGTACCCATGATGCGAAGGTTTTTGCATCGTGGTCTTCGAAACCGAGTGACCCGGGCATCCTTCCACTGCAAGTGTGATGTCTACAAATTTATTCAGTTATTAAGATCTCAGTCACATGGATATGTTTTTTTTAAAAGAACAAATATAGAGCATTTACCCTGCAACTGAGTAGATCCCAAGCTTTAGACCTTTGCTATGAACATAATCTGCAAGCGCCTTGATCCCCGAAGGAAAATTCGATCTGTTGGCCACTAAAGTACCCTGTAAATGGAGATTTACGTTACAAATTTGTAAAGAAAATCTGCAAGTAAGAGGCACAAACCTCGCTGTCGCGATTCAGTTCAGCCCATGAATCATCTGAACCAAGGTGTTGATACTTTTTGTTAGAAAACTTTCAACTTTATCTAAAAACGAAGCTAATGTGTGTGAAAAGTTGATTCATTACCTATGTTAACATACTTGTATCCAAGCTTGGAAAGGCCGCTTGAGACCAATGCATCAGCTGTTAATATCAATCAACAAGGACTAGTAAAGATCTCAAGAACAATACTTGCTTTTGAGCAGTTAAATTTAAAGTTGCACTCTAGTGTTATGACTTATGAGTTTTAACACAATTACATCAAGGCGAAATGACATTAATATTTCTGTTTTACTAAATAGCGCATCATTTTATATTCACATTCTTTCACATTCATATGCATACATGCACGCATTTGCAAATGTTTATGTATTTACGCATGTATGTGAATGTCAATGTGAAGAGATATGTCTGTAAATAATCTATTCGTATATTCATACAGTAATAATTATTTGCACATAAATCTTTTAAAATAACAACAAGATTTTGTAAAATAAAATTAAATCATTTACTACACATGCTACGACCAATCCAAACTACACTAAAGCTTTCACAAAGAATATTCTCACCAGTTTTTTGGATGATGTCTTCACTGATGTTCCACTTATAATAGTTCCAACTATTCCATCTGCAGATTAATAAACAACCAATGAGAAGACTACTCGTATCCAATTGAAAGCTTCTGATTGATCTTTCTGTAAATGTTGTATTAGCAAAAAGAGAAGTCTTTTATAAGACAACCAAAATCAGATATGTTATCGAAGTGAATAAATACCCCATTTGAGGAGTTAGAGCAAGGTCATTGTTGAGCAAGTATCTTCTGTGAGAAGACTCATCAAGGTCAGCATACACAATAGAATAAGATAACAGTAATATAAACACAAATATTCTATCAGGAACCCATGTTTGCTTCATTTCAATATATCCTCTTCTTATGTCCTTTGTAAAAGAAACTAGGAGAAGAAGCAAGCTCACTTGAACTTCTATGCATAAACAATTGAACAGTTTTAAGACTTCAACGCAAAGAAAACAAGAATTTAAGAGATTGTATTTTTGACATTCTTGATGTTGTTAGTGCATCTTTCATAATGATTGAGCCTTTTATTTATAGGCCAAAGATCTTGATATAATCTTGGAAAATATTGAGGTGAAAAAGGTTTTATATAAAAATTGTTAAAACTAATTCAAAATTAATTAATTATTTAGTAATGTTAGAAAATGTTTGTGTTTTTATCTAAAATGGGGTTAGATGGGATTGTATACCGTTCACCTTAATTTGAACATTATTATCTTATATGTAAACATTATTATCTTATATAACATTACTATCTTATACGGAGTATGTGAACCTTATCTATGAACAATTAAAGTTATATGTAAATTAGTATTATAGGTTCACATATAAAGTAGTAATGTTCATAGTTCGCATTTGGCACCGTAAAAATTATTTTCACCGGATTTTCCCTCTTGACTTAATTATGTTTAGATTAACAAGGTAAAATCCACTACGATTCCCCCATCTAACGGTAACAGCTAGCATAATACCAATTTAATTACTACGCAATTTACATTGACTAATTACCTTAGGGGATATACTATAATAAATCCTCTTATACAAACTACTATTTCTTGTCCTTCTTGTGCATCCTAAGTAGTACTAACTTCTGCTATGCTACAATAAATCCTCTAATAAAAGCTGAGTACTTACTATTTCTTTTCCTTCTTTCCAAAGTACTTGCTAGTTTCAACCAAAATAAAACTACTTCCTAGTTACTACTGATAGGTGTGCTAATCACAGTTGAAAATTTTGAATTAAGATGAACACAAACATTGTCCACCCTAAGGTAATTAGTTACTATAAATAGTACTTACTAGCTAGTTACTAATTACTACTGATAGGTTTTTGAGGGTGATATATCCGGACGAGAATGCATAGGGAGGGAAGGTTAGGTGAATATTCTGGAGGATGCACACAAACTTCTTAGCATATACTCCCCTCCGTTCCGTAAGTTTAACACATTTTGTTGCATAACTTTTAAAATATAAGAACAAACATAGTCAAGTGAGGTCTTTTTTGATTCGTTGCATAACTTTTAAAATATAAGAACAAACATAGTCAAGTGAGGTCTTTTTTTATTCGTCTCGATGAGTACTTTAACATATTAAAATTTTATAATCTTTTATTAACATATAATGAGTGATATTGACGATACAAAACGTGTATCGACAAATGTGAAAAAGAAACAACAGTTATATTATGGGACGGAGGGAGTACACGTTACCAAATCATCTGCACACTGCCCATAAACAAAATACCTGAGCTAACTAGCTTTCATTATTTTGGGAAACACATAAACCACATTGTACGTTTATGACATCATTAATAACTTAAATTAAAAATCTATAAGTCAACCAATAAAACTTATTTTTTATTTTTTTTTGATCCATAAGGAGGGGAGACCCTTTATTCATAAAATAAATTACATGATATCACTGAGGAGATTGTCAGCTTCCAAAATCTGAGCAATTCCATCAGGGGGACGAGCGAAAAAAATCAAGTCTCCAATACAATTGAAACTAAGTTTAGCTAACCAATTTGCGGCTTGGTTGCCGAGTCGTGGCGTGTATGCAATAGAAACACTCCAGTTCGGGTCAAGTAGATAGTTTTTGATTTTGAGGATGCGATCCCGGTGGAGCGCTGGGGGTTCATCCGCAGCGGTGACTAGCTCCAAAATCTCGATTGAGTCCACTTCAGCTTCAAGACGTGTGACCCCCTGCTGTTTAGCCAGAGCCATACCGTGAAGGAGTCCAAGTAATGTTTGTGTGATGAACTGGATTGCGTGCTATGTGGATTGCAGCCTTAGAGTCACAATTGATTGGCACAGGATGAATGTCTGCAATTCCAAGTTCATTGAGCAATCGTGTGAGCCAGACAAGTTCAGCTGTCAACCTCCTTAAAGACATGTACTCTGCCTCTGCTGAACTCAAAGAAATAGTGGTTTGTTTCTTTGATTTCCAGGAAATGGGAGATGTTCCTTGGAGAATAAAGTAACCACTTACAGATCTTCTTGTGCAGACACAACTTGCCCAGTTTGAATCACAGTATGCTTGTAGATTAAGACCAGGTGTAGAAGACAAGAGAAGGGCTGAATTCATTGTACCCTTTAGAAACCTTAGTGTGTGCAATGTTGCTTTGAAATGAATATATGTTGGGTTGTGCATAAACTGGCTCAAGTGTTGGACTGCAAAACATATGTCTGGTCTTGTGTTTGTGATGAAATTCATCTTACCAACTAACCTTCTGTATGGTGTGGCATCTGGAAGAAAGACTCCTTTGGAGTTAGACAATTTTTTTTGAAGGATCAAGAGGACTGTTGGTAATAGGAGCATCTTCTGAATCAAAGTCCTTTAACACCTCGAGAATGAACTTATTCTGTGACATAACAACTCCCTTAGAGGAATTTAGGAATTCAATTCCTAGAAAATAGTTGAGAGATCCTAGATCTTTGATCTTGAATCTGCCATCCAAGTAGCTTTTGATATTCTTCATTTCTATCTCATTAGTACCTGTCAACAATATGTCATCCACATATACTGCTAAGAAGACTTGGGAAGATCCCCTCTTTTTGTGAAAGAGTGAGTGATCATTGAAAGATTGAACAAACCCTTGTGATAGTAGAGCTTCTGAAAGTTTAGAATGCCACTGTCTGGATGCTTGTCTGAGACCATAGAGGGACTTATTCAATCCGCAAGCCATGCCTGGATGAGCATCAATACCTTGTGGAATTTTCATGTACACTTCCTCTTCAAGGTCACCATGTAAGAAGTAAGAAGGCATTGTTGACATCTAGTTGAGCTAAGGGCCATGAATTCTTGACTGCTACTGCAATTAAACTTCTTATTGTGGTCATTTTAACCACTGGTGAGAAGGTCTCTGTGAAGTCAATGTCAGCCTTTTGTGTGCATCTTTTAATCACAAGCCTAGCTTATGAGCATTAAGGCCTTTTAAGGTCCAATAAGGCGGAACGATGCCCAAACGACGTCGGAATGCAATGAAACTTGTTTTCAATGAATATTATAGCTATTTTACCTTGTCGGTAACTTCAAGTCGAAATCTCGTACTCTTCAAGTAACACCTCCTTTGTAAACCTTTACTAGTCTTTCAATCTTCGAAATAGTTGAAATAGTTGCGATATGAAGGGTCTAGCACATCGATGTTGATTATGTTTGAAAAACTTATACAATTTAGTGTTATTAGGCATATAAAGTGCGTATAAGGTCTTCTCGTCATAAAAAGTGGCTCGAAAATACGCAAAAACGCTAAAAGGCCTTATATGCGCATTGGATCTGCGCACGTCTTTCTGTGCGCAGGCCAAATGCGCACATCTTTCAGCGCACGACGTTTTGGATTCCCGAAGTTGTGCGCTGGACGTTTGTGCATTACCTTTTATGTGCGCTGGTGTCCTGCGCACGAGTTTGTCATCCATTGCCAGAATTTTCAAATTTATCCCGAAAATACCCCTGTGCGCAATACAACAGCGCACCAACCTATGCGCATAACTTATGCGCACCAAATCGTGTGCATATAGTGAAAAAGTCGCGTGCATATAGGCGTTTCGTATTTTGATATATGAGACAAAGGTATGCATTTCGATTAGGGTCGTATTTTACGGTTACGATTCTACAATATATGTTTTTTGACATCTCTAATAAGAATAAGCTTGAATATTGATTGAGGTTATGTTGAAACAGGACTTTATAGTGTAATACGGATATGATATTCTTGTTTAGGATGAAAGTTGAATCTCAAGAAGTTATGCTGGAGCGCGTAACTTACGCATGTGAGATTCTTTATCGATCTTTTTTGAAAAATACCACAGTTGTTCATGTACATGTAACTTACGCGCACCAAATTATACTGCTTTGTTACGCACAATTCTCATACATTTAGACAAAAATTTGCATGCACAAATAGCCTTTTTGTTCGTATATTTGGGAGGTGTTAAGCACAATATTTAGCACTATATTTAGCAGATTTGAGTACATCACAAATGAAAAAACTCAAATTAACATTGATTTAAAAATTAGGGTAAAATCCATCTAACTCATATGTATATAGAGGAATATGCTCCTAGATTTTAATGAAGTTATAATTGACTAAACATTTCTCTAAATTAAATAGTAATTTTATTTACAAATAGTAGACTTTATGATCCATTTGCAACTTATTTCAAAGTACATTTCAAGATTATAATTGCAAAGATAGTTAAGAAACCATTTATGACTATATTCTAAATTCAAACCTAGCTAAGGATATAGATAAATATTATTATTTTGGATACACTACTTGTACAAATTGTAATAACTTAGGTAGGGTTGACAATTGTGTCCAAGCCCCATAATTATTTTTTTGCCATAGGAGGCAATGAGGCATCAAATGGTTTAGATCAAGAGAGGAGATCTCGATCACGATATGTCATGCTATAACCAACTAACTAGTGTAGTAACCCGTGCTATGCACGGGAAATTTCATATTATTCGCATGAAAATTATATATCCTTTTAATTGAGTTCGTCAAAAAATTAAGATTAATTTTTTTCTTGTAAAGACTATTTATAAAAATATATTTTATTTCATGAAGGTTATTTTATTATCGAAAATAATCCTAATTTTATCGTAAGAATATATATTAACATTTAACATAATATTTACTATCAATAAAATAGCTTGTATATTTGTTGTTGAAGAGAATGATAATTTTTTAATATTTATTTGTTAATATAATTATCTAATCTATTAATAATTAAAATTAAGGATAAAAATTAATAATTGTGTAACAAACTAACCCTAAATTCACTCTAAGAGGTCTAAATGGCTCAACTTTAATATATAAGATAGATTAACTATAAGACTTCACAATTCTATCCATAACTTAATACGAGAAAAACGTAAAATCAAATCTCCTTAGGATGCCCTAGATTGAAAATTTCTGATTTTAGAAAAATGAAATGCCACAAATAGTAAGGAATCAAAGATATGATAATCCTAGCAACTAGCTAGGCATGGAGGAAATTTTAAGGGTTGGCTACGTACGGCGGCAGCCCATGTCATGGTCTATATATACAAGTGTTGACATTTTGACACGTTACATTAGTTTGTTAGCGTAGACTGAGTCATGGTACATGATATTAGGTCAATCTTCTACTCCCTCCGTCCCCTAATGTTCTTCTCATCTCCAATTTTTACACTATTCACAATTCAATACAATTCGCTAGATTATTCTCAATCTACAAGAACAAACATGGTCATGCGGGATCTTGTTTTGTTCGTCTCATTGAGTACTTTAACAATATCCAAATTTTATAATTTTTAAAAAGATATAATAAGAGATATAAACGACGCAAAATGTGTCTCGTCAAATGTGTCAAAATAAGATGGGAAGAACATTAAGGGACGGAGGGAGTAGCTCAAATTCTTTTAATATATGAAATGATTCGGTTTATAACTTCTTTTACTACGATAATCCTTAAGTCGGTTAACAATTTCATTTATAGAAAAAAGTACGGGGAGAACAAGACTTAAAGTAAGAAAAACGAAATTTTTCGCGTTCACAGATACCAAGTTAATGTTTTCATTGTAATGTTCATAATCTGGACGATGAAATTGTTTTAGATTGTTTTGAGAAAAAAGCAAAAAAGAAAAGTTCGCAATAATTACAAGTATGCTACCGCGTCCCTCACTGAAAACGTTCAAAAATATTTATGGCCGAGATTATGAACATTACTATATATCCAGAATATGAACATTGACGTATAATTTGTGAACACAAACTGTTCATTTTTTCTACGTTAAAGAGTTGTTCGCAACGGAATTTTCCTCATTGTTTAGAATCATAAGCATTAAGCTGTGCATGCGTTCCTGAAAATGTACTCAACTATTAGAATTGTACGATTCTTTCTCAAACAAAATAATAAAAAATTGATAGAATTATATAAAAATCAATCTAATTATCAATGTAAAGTACGTGAAGTAAGACTGGCTCCAATGGTGCGGCAAGGAAGCTCGGCAAGGAGCCGGCAAGGTGGACGACGGCGGCAACATCCCCAACGGGGAAGCATGCCGCGGCATGCCTCACGGCATCGGATGCCCCGGCGTCCCATGCCGGATGGCGTCCCCCCTTCCTTCTGCAAATGTTGCAGCGTTTTTTTATTTATTTTTTGTTTTTTAAAGGGGCTGCCACGTGGCAGCCCCTGATTGGTAATTGCTTTAATTTATTTAATTTCGTATTATAACTCCTAATCACTAAAACGCTTATAACTTAAAATATAAAAATGATAAAAATAAATAAAAATTACCAGCGGCTTTATTTTTCCGAGATCTACAAATAGAGACCAATATTGATTATATTTGGAGCCTCCTACCTCGATCTCTCAATTTCGATTATTTATTCTATTGTTAATATATTGTTAAATTGTGAATATAATTATTATAAATTTATTAGTTAATTTTATTCGAATTAAATTAATCGTAATATGGATGTAATTAACCGTGAAGATCTCATCAATGGCATTAGTATATTAATTAAATTTCCTTATTTAAAATTATTTAAATTCAAAATAGAAATAATTAATGAATTTTATTATAATAATAATACATTAACCTATATATTAACAATAACAAAGAATTTTATTTACCAATCATATTTTTAACCCCAAAATCTTATAAAATAAACATATTTAATGTACGATTCCGCGGCACCACTGGGAGAAACGCAAACGATGCCGCGGCATCGTTCTAAAAGTGCACTCCATGGAGCGGCACCATTGTGGGTAGTCTAAGTGTCTAAAAGATCTATCAACAAATGACCGCCCCCACATTTGGTTGTTTTGTTTATTGGTATACAAAGATGAAGACGTCTGTATATATAAATATAGGCCCTTACTATTTGACGCCCACTCAAATTGCTATTTACCGCCCAGTTTTCGTGCGTCACGCATGGAATAAAACCCTACGCCGCGCGTGACGCATGAATTTTTTTTTAAAAAAAAATTCGTGCGCGACGTATGGTTTTATTCCATGCGTGACGCACAAAAACTGGGCGGTAAATAGCAATTTGAGTGGGCGGTGAATAGAAAGTATGTAAATATAGAAGCATGACTCAAGAAATTGAAATATGCTTATTCCATTCCTATCCCAACGGCCAACTTATGGTACTAAATGCAGCCATTTCCATTAATAGATATGTTCTCTGATCAGTCGGGTATAAACAAATCCGTATCGCTAGCTAGTCTACCCTTCTCATCGATCTATTAAATCACAAGATTAGCTTGTTTATTGTTTATAGAGTATCCGTATATCGATGTATGTCATGTCGTCTCAGTCTGTGTGCATCGTGGTAGTGCAATACTCATTCAATTTGTTATTCTTGGATTTTCACATCCCGTTTGAGTAATAAAGATTGTCCACTATATAAGTTAATGGATTATTCTTCTTATTGTCAATTGGTTTTAGGGTGGAATCTCGTTGGGCTTATCTATTGGGCCTAATGCGCATATGCGCTTGTGTTGTGCGCGCCCCCAGTCCAGTCCGTGGTTGTCCCTATGGGCCCACGAAGTTTCACATGGTATCAGAGCGGGTTCTGTCCCGGGCCATCTATTCGGGTTTGTTGGGGTTTGTCTATAAAGAGACTGAGAAGTCCACCCACACCCATTTGTCCAAGTGTCAACGGGTCGAGCCGTTGCACTTGCGGGGGCGTGTTAGAAAGGATTTCCACATCGGGTTTGAGTTATAAAGATTGCCCACTATATAAGTTAATGGATTACTCCCCCTATTGCCAATTGGTTTTAGGGTGGAATCCCGTTGGGCTTATCTATTGGGCCTAATGCGCATATGCGTTTGTGTTGTGCGCGCCCCCAGTCCAGTCCGTGGTTGTCCCTACGGGCCCACGAAGTTTCACATTTTTTTTTTCATTAGCAGGAAGCTGCAAACAAAAATTACAACATAATTTGTAGACTGGTTCGGGTGAGGATCGATGATACTTAGATTAGGACTACATAATTGCTGTAACAGAATCGAAACGAGAACAATAAACGCAAAAAAGACACACAGATTTACGTGGTTCACCAAATTTGGCTACGTCCACAGGAGAGGGAGATCAGATTATTACGGAGGATGATTACAGTTTTCGGTACAATTAGGGTTTACATATAAGCCGCTATATATAGCGCTAAATAACCCCAAGCCCAACAACGAAACTGATAGGCCCAATAAAGCTCATACAACAGAGATCGTATACCGTTTGGCCCGGGGGCGACTCCGTCCCCCCGGACCCCAAGGCCAGGGGACGATGCGCCCCCTGGACCCCCGACTCGCTGACCGGTCAGCGAGACTCCCGTGCTACCTGTCGCAGTGTTTGATTCAGATTCAAGGCATACTAACAATAATGCACAAAGATATTATAACTCACGCAAATAAGTTGTAAGTTGTAAGTTGTAACTCATCCACATAATAACCGTAAATCGCCAAAACTACGTACATGAGTCCCAACATTTATGTGGATGAGTGCATCGTCCTCTATGTATAGTTGGGCAGGTCATATCTGGAGCACATATCAATTTCACTTCAAATTCAAGTTATCTCAAATCTAGATCCTCGATAGGTCCTATGGTTAATTTGACATTATGATCGAATGATTGAATTTAAAATTGTTAACTTACGAAAGATCCCATTGATTAATTGGTCGGATTTACTCGGGCTGGGTGACCGTAACGACTATAAATAAATGTTGTACCAAAGCTTTTGAATAAGCTCTAACAACGATCAAACATGACAAAACCAATATTATTTGCTTTGTTGGTATTCCTAGTTGCCTCAAATGCTCAAGGCCAGATCGTGATCTCCCTCCCTGATGGCATTCTCAACTTATCATCAATACCCGTCACGACACTCGATCGTCTCCCTCTCCCGTCCACCGCCATAGGCCCTGATTCCATTGCGTTCGATAGTTCCGGTGCTGGTCCTTACACTGGCGTCACGAATGGTAGAATCCTCAAATGGACTGGCCCTACAACCGGCTTCGTCGAGTTTGCTGTCACCTCGGAGAATTGGTATGCCTTACGTTTTTGCGTATATTATCGACTTGCCGTTATAGATGTTTGTAAAATGTCAAAGTCGTTAAATTTCAATTGGACTAGTGGTTTGACACTAGGTTATCTTAAGTGTTCTATATCTAGAAGTCTCGAGTTTGATTGAGATACTGATTGATTGATTCGATATTCGATATATCATGCTTCAACAGTCCCTACTCCCTAGGCATTATTTTCCCACTAGGTAGAATTTTGAGGTTTTTTTTTAAGTTAATGTAGGAATGTCAGACCGTAAAACCTACTTTTCTCTCACGTGAGTTGTTCTTTCATGCGTTAGCATGACGATCACTATAGCGAACAAGGACGTATGTCTCTCTCTTTCATGGATTCTCTTTTTAAGATATCAATAAGACTTCAAAGTCGTTGTAGATATCTGTTTGGACATGAGTGATAGGTATCAGGGATATTACTTGATGTTCTTATGACATCGATATTCGATATATCAAGCAAGATGTACAATAGGTCGATTCGAGATCAAGTATAACTACACGCCTATAACTAATATGTCATACCACTCCTATTTCCTAGGTATTATTTTCTCACTAGGCTAAAGTTTTGGTTTTTTTAAGTTAATGTATGAGTGTCGGACCAACACTGTGTAACCCACAATTCTCGCACGTTGGTTCCTTTCGTGTTAGCACTTAGCACGTATAACGACTCTGCTAGCGTACAAAAGCATGTTTTTACAGCCTTTAGTTTTGTGTTATAGGTCAAGACAATTATGCGAGTCGAAGGATATAAACCTAGAACCGACATGCGGAAGGCCGTTAGGGATCGAGTTCTACAACAAAAGCAACACACTATACATTGCAGATGCGTATTACAATCTTCGGTCTGTTGGGCTAGACGGGGGAGTCGCCACTCTGCTTGCTTCTTCGGCAGAGGGAGTACCATTTAAGTTTTTGGATGCTATTGAAGTTGATCAAGAAACTGGAGTTGTATACTTCACTGATGCTAGCTCTGTCAATCAGAAGAAGTAAGTATATACTCCCTCTGTCCCTAAATGATAGTCCCATTTCACTCCGGCATATTTGTCGATGCACGTTTTATATCGTTAATATCTCTAATTACAAGTTGGTAAAAATTATAAAATTTTGATATTATTGTAGTGCTCATTGAAACGAATCAAACAAGATCTCACATGACTATATTTTTTCTTATATATTGAAAGATATTTACAAGATTCTCTTGATTTGTGAATAGTGTCAAAAGCAACAATGAGACTATCATTTAGGGACGGAGGGAGTATGTATCAAAGTAAATTATATTGCACTGATTATAATGTTGGATTTCATGTAATTTTGCATCAAATTTCGCATTAAATTGCATTATATAGTATGTAGTACTACAAGAGAAGGAAAACATAATCACATAAGAGTATGCGCCATGAGAATTGGTGATGATGAGCACAAACTTTATAACTCATGTGTCACATATAATGACACCGTATATAATGTCTGTGTACATCATCCTCAATCCTTAAATCTAAGGAGTTATTTTCACAAGATCTTTTTCTATGAACGAGGACTAACTTATAAATTTTCCTTGCATGAATACAGAGATATTCAAGTAGCAATATTGACCCACGACACGTCAGGGAGGTTCATGAAATACGACCCTACGACCAAACAAGTCACTGTACTCCTCCGCAACCTAGGAGGCCCCGCAGGAGCCGCCCTTAGCAAGGACGGGAGCTTCATTCTCGTGTCGGAGTTTTTGAATTTCCGAATCCTAAGGTATTGGCTCAAAGGCCCCAAGGCTGGCACTTCTGAGATCTTTTACATAGCACCCGGGGCACCCGACAACGTAAAGAGGAACGCGAACGGAGATTTTTGGGTGGCCGTTTCGATTGGCGGCACGCAAAGGGCGATTGCATTAGGGATTCTGCTTGGTCAGAATGGACAAGTGTTGAGGGTTTTGAATTTCTCAACGGCTAATTTTACTGCGTCTTTAAGTAACGTTCAAGAGTTTAATGGAAAGTTGTACTTAGGTTCCATGAGTTCGTTCGCGGATTATATTGGTGTCACACGAAGTACAAGAGGTTAAGTGATCGTGTATTTGGTGAGAAGATAAATCAATAACACATAGTTGAAGGTGTGAAAAAAAGTACTAATTAAACATTATGGAATAAAGTGAGTGAAGAGCATGGTTATGGATTGTATTGTTACATGGGAAATTAATCAAATTAAGGTATACTCCTTCCGTCCACTTTGTACTTTTTACGTTTGTCGAGATGAATTTTGCGTCGTTAATATCTCTAATTACATATTACTAAAAATTGAAAAATCTTGATGTTGTTAAAGTGTTCATCAAGACGAATCAAATAAGATCAAATATGACTATGTTTTTCCTCATAAATTGGGAATAATTAAGCGAATTGTATCGACATGTGAACAGTATAGGGTCTATCAAAGTGGACAAACAAATAGAACAAGGAGTATGAATTATGGTAGAGACGCCGATTTGAAACCATGACTTAAGTTTATGATTTCTTAGAGTCGAAATCAAGAATGGTGAACAGGTCTACATGTATGATATATCGGTTCATATCTTGTGCATATTTTATTTTTGGTTCAGTAAAATCGGTTTTATAAAAACAAATACCTAAACCGGCCCATACTCTCCTCTTTTCAGTAGCCCTTTCCCCACGGCCCAGACCCGGCCCATACCCCAACCCGGACCCGCACCGCTAGGCGCTAGAGCAATCCCGCCGATCTCCCTCTGTGTCTAACTGTCTATGCTTAAACTAGGTTATGCTCCAATTTGATTTTGCTACTACTAATTTACTGTTAGCTTGTAAGAGGTTTCGTTGTTCAGTCTTCTTTCTTTTGATTCTTAAAATCAAGTTTTAGGAAATGGAAAATAATAAAACAAGTGAAGAGATTTCTGGTCTGCTGACTACTCTTCCTCATGTAGAGTTTTGTTGTGTTTATGGCTCCACTCTGCATCCAAATAATCATGATGAGGTGCTCAATTATACATATTTCATTCTTCAATTTGCTTACTTGAGAAATATCAGTTGGGTTTCCTAATGATACTGTTGTTTATGTCAATAGACACGAATGATTGATTATATTATTGGTGTGGCAGATCCACTGAAGTGGCATTCAGAGGTAAGCTTTGAATTTATCTTAACATTTTATACATAGATGACTTCTTATGGTGTTTAATGACTTATCATAGAATCTAGAGCAGAACCCGGATCACTATGCCTCATTCGTGCCATACCTCGGTGGTGCAAAGCTGGTTCTGTGTAGTTCATTAATTTTACTTTATGAAAGTTTTGCTATATTTTGGATAAAAAATTTAACATGGAATGCATTTTTGTCAGGTTAATCATGTTGCTAATAGAATCGGTGTGGGAGTACACTTCAATCCTTATGTGTATTGGAATGATAGGGTATATGCTGATCATCTCTTTGAAAAAAATTATCCTTTCTTATGATTCTATCTCAGCAGGTAGCTCCTGATGGCATAAGAACCATATTTCACTAACAATGTCTCTTGATTTTTTATAACAGACTTTTAAGTATGGTGTAGTTAGAATGCACGACTTAATTCAAGATTTACTGCACTGGGAGAAGCTTTATTTCAGCGGTCGTTTGCAAAAGCCTGTATGTATTTTATAATTACTGAACTTTTTGATGTCATACATATTCCAATTATCTTGTATGAAGAATGTGCAGGAATCTTGTTTTACATGTTCAGATTGTTTGCAGGCACTTGAGTTTTTTTTTTCCCCTTCGTATGGGGTGTATGCTGTCCATTGCTGCAATATTCAACTATGCTATTACACTTAAAGTTTATGAAGTTTTAAATATGTCAACTCTTCTTGTATGTAGGTCAATATCCTTGTTGATGAGTTGGATATTGAAAAGATAAACTCTATTAATTTGAGAGCTGCAACTTCTGCTGCATTGCTTCATTTACCTTGCAGCTTTACTGAGGTGAGTTTTCCCATCTTCAGCTTACTAAAACTAATTGTTGAAGTTGAATTTTTATACTTCTATAATGCAGGAGGATCTTTATGCCAAAATCTGTAGCCTCTCTTATACGGGTGATATACGAATGCTATTTGCAGAGGATAAGCATAAGGTAAGCTTGGCTCGTGTAATTATAGTATATTGTCATCTTTGCTTTAGAAGAAGTCCCCGTGTTATTAATTGTGTTCTTGGTGTTACTTTTAAGTTACAAAATGATTTTTCAAACTTGGAATCCTATTTTTATTTTTATTTTGTGGGCGGGCATTATGTCACTGCCTTTTGTTTGTGAGTTTTAGTTGGAAATTGCTCTGCATTGTGCAGAATGTTCAGTAGAAGAGCTTACATATGACAGGATTTCTTTTAGAGCTGTTTGATGCATATATATGTGCCTCTTGTGATCTTTTCTCGAGTCTTAAAATTTGTTTTACTCCTTGGTTCATCACTAGTATTTTTTCTAGTAGTAGAAGTTCAGTCTAGTGAAAAGAACAGCTAGTTTCTTTGTTTTTTAAGCTTAAGCAATAACTTTCATGCTATTAATTCAGGTGAAGAAGATTGTTCAGGGCCAGTTTGATTTATTCAGAAAAATGTATAAGCCAACCTTGGAAGAATTAGCAACCAAAAATCTGCTGACACTCTCATTAGACGGCGGTGGTGGAGAAATATCACAGGTGCGTGCTCAGCATGAACAGTGACAGACATTAACTCAAATTCCTAATATCTAAACTCTCCGCCAACATCCATTACTGTTAATTCTTCATCCTTCATAAAACCAGGCTTTATTTTCAGATTGATACATACTATGCTCAATATAACTTGATTAAAATGCATTTGAAACCAGGATTGCGGTTTACATGGAGCTAAATCCCTAGTTTCATATCTTCCTAAAACTATAAAAAAAGATTTGGGAGCAACATTAGGAAGGCAGGAAAAGATGGTTGGAGGTATTGCTCAGCACATTTCATATCCATCCTAATTTCTATACCACTGAAGTTTAAAATGACCATTCATGGTGTGTGTTTGTGTTTTTAGGCCGTGTTACTGAAGAAGTCGTAGTTAAATGCCGAAAAGAAACTGCAAATTACGTGCGAAAGATCTTAATGCGCAAGGTTATGTTCTCTAGTGCAAGGCAGGCACTTGCTGGATCATTGATTGTTGGTCCAACTGTGGCTGCAGAGTATCTGACAAGTAAATTGTCCAAGGCTTGGAAATCCCGTGCATAACTTGGACATCAAGTTGTTTGTGCTTGTATTGTAGCTTCTAATAGGGTTATGATCAATTTTCATATTTTGAGTTAGAAGTTGAGTTAGGGTTAGGAATGTGAGTGGTAGTCGATTCCTACTGGTTAGATAGTTTCAAGTTTGTTCTGAAACTTTCATGTAAGTGCACTTGTCTTTCAAATTTGTATGCTTCAAGTTAAATTTTTTTATAATAAATCCCTAATTGAATACTGAAATAGTATGTTATTACCTTCTCTGTTGATTTAAGATCGTGAACAAAATTGAAAGTATTTGTCCAAAACATATACAAATACAAATAATTGTGAACAAGATGTCAAGATCTAGTCTTAAAAATATAAGGAGATCTAGAGAAATGAGATGTAAAGATAATATTTTACCAAACCTTGTTTTAAAATGAATAAATGATTTCTATTTTGGAATAGATTAATGTGAGAATGATAGTTAATGTACGAATATACGAATGAAGTACCGGACGGTATATAATGTGAGAATGATAGTTAATGTTTGAATAAAGTACCGGGCGGTATATAAGAATCGTGTTTTCATACCATGCTTTCTAAATACAGTATCATTTCATTCATTTCTCATTTCCGCGTCCAAAAATAAAATTCCAGATCTCATTGGCAATAGAGAGTTTGACTTTGATTGCGTTGTACCAACCCCTGTATTCTACAGCCATCTTGTCTAAAGGAGATGGTCTTTTCTTCCTGTAATTAATCCCAAAATTCGAAGTACAATCGCAAGTGAAGAGCAATGGCATGGATTCGTCCATGCCAAGAAGCTGCGAATTCGAAGCCATTGTTCCTCACAGTCTACACTACCGTAATTATCGGCATTCTTCTGTCTGCTTTCTATGTCTTCTCCGCCATCTACTCGCCTGATGCTTCCATCCCTTTCACCTCTTCCTCTTTTTCAAGTAATACCCTTTTTCTCATTTGCCATTTTTATATAGGCTTGCTTTTGTAATTAATTTTTCAGATTACATAGCAATAGAAGATCGGATGTCTTTTATCGAATTCAGTTCAGTTCAGTTTGGTTGATTAGTAGTGGATATGAATGATGATATTCGGATGATTCAAAATTTGCAACTATGTACAGTGAAGCTGCAGCTTTTACTTGAATTCCTTGATGTGATTCTTTAGTGTTCAGTTCTGTTGGCTTTTCATAATTTAGGCAGCAATGGAGGATCCGATGGTTGATGTATAATTTTTTTCCAAGTTCAGCTTGGTTGATCAGTAGTGGATATGAAATGCTGATATTCAGATAATTTTTCATTAAATTTGGAACTCTATGCAGTGAAGCTTCAGCTCTTACCTATATTCCTTGATGTGATTGATCTATAACTTCCTCTTCTTTTTACATTGGTTTCAGTAGCAACTGAAGATCGCATTGATCTATAGTTTTTTCTTTTGAAATTCAGTTTCGTTGATTAGTAATAATGATTATAAAAGGTGGTATTTGGATGATTGAAGTGTGGCCTTCTTTGTTGCTGTCGTTAAATTTGCAACTCTATGCAGTGAAGTTTCGCTCTTACCTGATTCCTTGATGTGATCCTTAATGTTTTATTCTGTTGGCTTTTCATGGTTTAGATCCTTCGTCAGATTCATCACTCAGCCCGTCTAAAAATGAGAAAGTGGCTGTTGAACAATCTATTAACCCTACAAAACAAGGGGTCAAACCTATATGGGAGGCACCCTCCCCTAGTAGCAAGATGCTCCCTTTGAAAGCCTTTCGTTTGACAAAGGAGTTGGTGGAAGAGAGGGTGAAAGATAATGTCATCATAGTCACATTCGGCAACTTTGCTTTTATGGATTTCATTCTTACTTGGGTTAAGCATTTGACAGACCTTGGTGTTTCCAATCTTCTTGTTGGTAAGTTATCCCCTTGTGTTTTCTTACCGAGGTTCATATTAGAGTACATTTTTGCTTAAACATTAGAACATGATATTGCAGGTGCAATGGACACTAAGTTGTTGGAGGCATTATACTGGAAAGGTGTGCCCGTTTTCGACATGGGCAGTCACATGAGTACCGTTGATGTTGGGTGGGGGTCTCCTACATTTCATAAGATGGGACGAGAAAAAGTTATTCTCATAGATTCCTTCCTCCCATTTGGGTTTGAGCTACTGATGTGCGACACTGACATGGTTTGGTTAAAGGTACCGTCTTCTTGTGCCTTGATATATTTACTGAACTTTTTTTTTAATCAACTAGTATATATCAGTTTTTTTCATCCATCTGATACTCTACATAAGCCGGTTCATTGAAAAAGTAAGGGAAGTTCATAACAGTGATTCTGATCCAAATAAACGTTTTCTTATAATTTTTTTTGTTGTTGCACTGAAGTATGAAGACTTTAGTGCTAATTAATTTGTGAATTTTATATATGACCACATTTTGTCAAGTTTCAGCATATATTGAATCTGATACAATATTGTAACAGGATCCTCTTCCTTACTTAGCTCGCTATCCTGAAGCTGATGTTTTAACTTCCACTGACCAAGTTGTACCAACGGTTGTTGATGACAGGTTAGATCTTTGGAAACAAGGTGAGATAATATGTTGTAGCATTTTTTTTATGCTCATCGTCTGTTGTTTTAACTTTTTTTAAGTGCTGATGTCCTGATATTACTTCTAGAAGCCATAATATATCCGTAACTAAAAGTTTCTTGGTCTTATTATCACAGTTGTTTCAAGGTTTCTTATCTAGGTAATAAGGGTATCAAAGAGTCTTCATATTAGTATCATCAATTATAGTAAATATCAGAACTTCGCATATTATTTGATGAATAAATGGAATATTGAGCTATATCACATTGTTTTTTCTCATTTGAAAACTGTTCATAAATCTTGACCAGTTGGTGCTGCATACAACATCGGAATCTTTCACTGGCGGCCTACAGAACCTGCAAAGAAATTGGCAAAAGAGTGGAAAGAGATACTTTTAGCTGATGACAAGATATGGGATCAGAATGGGTTCAATGAAATCGTTCGAAGGCAATTAGGACCACCTGTTGATGAAGAAAGTGGCCTTGCCTATGCCTATGATGGAAACCTTAAGCTGGGGCTTCTTCCTGCTAGCATATTTTGTAGTGGACATACTTACTTTGTTCAGGTATCTTTGCCGTGATTGAATCTCTCCTTCAGTATGAACTGTCTTGAAAACTTACAAGAATTATTTTCATACTTCATTTTAGGCCATGTATCAGCAACTTAGACTCGAGGCTTATGCAGTGCATACGACATTCCAGTATGCTGGCACTGAAGGAAAGAGGCATCGATTGCGGGAAGGCATGATGTTTTATGATCCTCCAGAGTATTATGATGCACCAGGTAACTTATCTCTAGTGAGAATCCATATCCATGGTACTAATTTTATTAACCGAGCTCAACCTTGTAAATGTTAATTAGCTATTAGCTTCTTTCACTGAACCTTCTGAGGATTTATAACAGGTGGTTTCTTGTCTTTTAAGCCATCCCTCCCGAAAAATATGTTGTTGGATGGCAATCATAGTGTTGAGTCACATTTCAATCTGGTGAATCACCAAGTAAGCCTGCCCAGATTTTATTTGCTGATATATTTTAAGATTATTACATCTATAATCTTACTAATGTTTCTGAATGTTTATATCAGTTAAAGCAGATAAGGACAGCACTTTCTATTGCTTCATTGTTGAACCGTACACTGGTGAGAGCTAAACCTTACTTTTTTTACCTCCCCCAAAAAATATTATTTTTAGAATATTTTTTTACTGTAAATATCTACCTTATTCAAGCTAGCAAACTCACATACACCCAACACTAACTCAAATGAGGAACAGATCATTTGCTATGATAACTTTTTCAAAATTGAAAACGAAGTTGCCAAATGATTTTACATTTTTACATAAGCATCTCACAAATATGATTAGTGCAACCAAGTAATGACACCTTGACATTGCTTGCTAATTATCTCCACTCGCAATCTATATAGGTCATGCCTCCAATATGGTGCAGGTTGGATAGGCTTTGGTTTCCACATCCTGGGAAGCTAGAAGGTTCATTGACACCACAACCTTTTCTATGCCCTCTTGATCATGTATTTGAGGTATGGAAACGCTGCCAAAATCAGTTCACACCATTTCATTTCATTTTAAGTTGAATTTGTTTATGAGTTCTGGTAAGTAAGAGTTTGGCCATCTATTCCAGGTCAATGTAATGCTAAAAGAACTATCAGAAGAGGAGTTTGGACCCCAAATTGGCATCAGGGAGTATTCTTTCCTCAACAACCCATCATTACCAAGAGAGGTATATGTTTGGAACCGAAAATGAATAAAACAAGCAAAAAATCTGTACACATCCTAACCTTTGTGTATATACGCCTTTTGGTTTCGGTAGGTGAAAGAGTCTTGGCTTGATGTTCAACTTTGTCAAGTAGGATCTAAAGGTTGCATATCTTCCAATTCTACAAGCAGACCCGGATTCCTCAAGTTGCCAAAACACAGCAGTGAAGAAACGGTAACTTTGAAATTATTAGAGATGCCTCAGTTTATCAACTACCTTTTCAAACTTTACCATTGCTGTTGCCATAAGCATGTCTTACCAAACACACGCATCAAAACCACATGCTAGAAGCTTTACCCTCACTTTTAGTGTTACTAATCTTTTATTTTTTAATGAATAACAGTTAAAAACAGTGTTTGACCCATTCAAAGATGTTAAAGTCATTCAGTTCTCATCAATGCAAGACGCCTTTTCAGGGTTCACAGATCAGGCAAGTACATGAAATATAAATCCATGAACCTTAACATGTTCTTTTTTTGGCTCTTCTTGCTTACTCATTTGAGGTTGTATGTTCAGGCAAGAGAGCAAAAATTTAGGAAAAGGGTAAAGAAATATTTAGGAATATGGTGTTGTGTGTCGGGTCACACTCCAGGCCACATATACTACGACATCTATTGGGACGAGAAGCCCGGGTGGAAACCTGCACCACCGCAAACTCCACAAGATGATCATCGTCCATGGTAATAACAAGAACGAAAATGTCACATTTCACACCGGGACAGAGATGATTTACATCATCACAGATCCAAAATCCGGTGCGTTTTTGCCTACTCAACTGGAGATAAACCCTTTTCAAGATGCAAATTGCTGAAGCATTTTTACGACCAAGCCTAAGTTGAGAATGATGTATGTGAATTGCTGAAGCGTTTCTAACTACCAAACTGAAGTTCACAATTATGTATACATACTATACGAGACAGTGGGTTGATATATCAAGGTGAAAGTTACCAGAGGGTCAAATTTTTTTCTTGTAATTCTCTTGAGTTGTACCTTAGACTGACTTGACATTATTACAATTCGAGAATAAACGCATCCCTTGATTGAGTTCCTTGTTTCTATAGTATAGATTCCCGGAAAGGTTAATGAATGTATGTAAAATTACCAAATACCAACTTTGGCTGATGTTATCATAACCAAACACAAACCAGAAAATACTAACTTTGAAGTTCTTATGAGTTCCGCCTTTCTCGCCAGATTAACCAATCTACAGAAGATTCTAAAAACAATGATGAAAAACTTTGAAGTTCTTCATAACCAGAAAAACAAGGAAGTGACACAGATAACTGATGTTACTAAGAACTGAGTTTACTTAAGATAGGTACAACCAAGGAACATGAAAACAAATGCTACCAGCGATGTTGAGAGTTCAAGGGTCCATGTTGCAGGCAGAATAAACGTCGGTACCATTGGACCCAAAAAAGATCCGCAGATCCATCCAGCCACAAGCGATCCAAATCTATAACGACGCAAAGGTAAAAGTAATCATTAAAAAAATATATACAATACAATACAACTTAGAAGATGGATATACTTTCGAGTCTTTGGATCACATACCCAAAAGCAGAGGCCCTTCCAAGGCTCTTTGACTTGTCATACAGGAAATAAGTGCAAGCTGCCAATGCAACTGCCACCTGCGCAGAGGACACATTAGAATTAGGAGTGAATTTCATCAAGGATAGAAGAAGAAAAACATTGAAGCTTGATAAAATAATCTATACGCCTCAATTCAAGCAATAATCATGCACTTGCTTGTAGATTGGTCAATCACATTAGAGTCTAATGCAGCAGGCAGAAAAAAAAGGAACACCTCAAAACATAAGAGTCAGAAATGAAGTGTCCGCATATTACAAACCTGAAAAGCGGGTCCTCCTTCAGCGGAGTTCATAATACTCCAGCCAGCCAAGACAGTGAACAGGAATAATCTTCGTAAGACGATCACTTTTTCAGGAAGCTCCACAAAACTGAGCATATTCTTTACCCAAGAAGGTGACTCCTCCACCTTCTGCTTCAACCTAGTTTTCAAGTTGATTTTTGTCTTTTTCCTTTGTATAAAGCTCTTCATTAGAAGTTTCTCAAAAGCAGCTTCAATGGCTTCCACGCTTGACTCATCCCCTGAATATTGTTGCACGAGGAAATTTCGAGAAGTCCAAACTTCCTCTGAGGCGGCATCAGAACTTATACCAAGCCGCTTGTAAGGATCCCAAACATTTTTTCTTGGGAATTTCGGTATACCTGGAAAAGTTGAGCAAGTCTTGATATTCCCATGTATTGTTAGGTCATATCGGTTACTTCCTCCCAACCTGTTGGGGTAAGGAAATACCAATCCCGACCACCCCATACCCCGTTTTTCGGGATAAATGGGGTTTGATGTTGTTGTTGTTGTTGCGTTATGATAGTATAAGACTACATTATTACGAAAAACCAAAAAAGAAGACTAGTATACAAAAAGAACAGCAATCAGTTTAAAGCTTAAAATATAACCAACCACAATAAATGAGAGACAGTAACACCACATGTTAATCAAACTAAATCAAACCAAATTGATTTCCGAAATCTCCAACTAGATGAAAGGAAATTTAAACCATTCCTGTTAAACATCCAGCCTCTATAGAAGTTTCCCAGAGGTGGCATAAGGGGTTCCGAGCAACACATCGCTTGAGCTATGAAATTTAAAAACATTTAAAGGCCTCATAAGTTATAAGGAACAATGACCCCCTCTTTTAAAGACTAAATCTTCAACACAGATACACTATTATCCTCAAAGTCTCTTTCTAATCCTCCCTAATCTCTTTCTTTCTCTTCTCCGAGTCTCTAATTCTCAAGTCAGAATAGTAATTCCTAAAGTCTCCTTGGGTTGATTTATCTTCGCAATTAAAAAGTACTCTGGTACTTAGTAGCACAATGTAAAGCATTAGTTGTTCCTACTGGGTGATATCAAAGACTTAACATCCTTCCACATTTTCTCCCTCAATCAGATTGTAACTCAGACAAGTCCGACAACTAAGTTAACGGGTTCTTCCCACAAATTATCAGCCACTAGGTAGACAGCTTCAATCCAATTCACCAGAAATGCAAGAGTATACCAAGTCAACCATAACACAAAATCATAGTACACCCTATATCAATAAACTCATTTCTTGATAAAAACAAACGAACAAAAAAGAGAGAGAAATGAAGGCAGAAAACAATACCTCCCTGAGGTACATCAACTGAGCATTTAGGGCTTCTACAATTTAACCTCTGAATTCTGGACCTATTCAAGTTCTCACGAATAGAACTGTACACCAAATACCACAAGAAATCACAAAATATCAACACTTGGCAAACAATTATTCCAATAAAGAAGCAAATTGGAGTGCAAGGCGAAGGAAGGATAGAAATTTACAGTTTGGAGCCAAGGAAAGGGTTGGCGAGAGGGTTTACTGCCAAAGCGCTAGCCATCGTTTACAACGCAACGCTTCTGGAAAGATTGTGAAGGCAAGGGAGGTCCTAGGCCACCATTGAAATTGGTGGGAAGCTTGATTGGTTAAGTGGAGCTGCGTCGAGCCACACCAATTGAATTCAGTACCTCAAGGGAGAGAGGAAGAGGATGAGTTTACGAATTCTTCAATCTTTCTACTCTGTAGTCTATACTCCCGATCGTCACTTTTGGGCCGATGAGCTCATGTTCGGCTGAATCCTATAGCCCAACATCAAGGCCCAAAATTTGGGCCCAGTTGACTGAGATATGCAGGACCACAACAGCTATCTTCCCAGTTAATCCATTCTAGGATCTGGATAGATGTGTATTACAAGATCTCGTGGTAAAAATATAAGGCCGTTTCACTCATTTTACACCGTACATTCACTCATTTTACATCGTACATTTACTTGGAGATTACATGACGTGTAGCTGGAATTTTTTTGAAAAAGATCCGGTTTACCCCAACTACACACTGGTTCAGATTTTAATTTTTAATAAAATAAATAAATTAAATCAGTTCGGGTCATATGGTAAACCGGTTCGGGTCATTTAGCTGGATCGGAGCCAACTACACTAGCTAGTTTTTGGGTAAATACCCCAAAACTGTAATGTTTTTTTAAGTTTTTCCATCACATTTTTAAGTTATATGGAAACCCCTTTGCTGACGTAGCAATTATAACAGAGTTGTCAACAAAATTTTTAACAAAGTTGACAACAAATTTTTTAACAAAGTTGTCAACAAGAATAATAAGTTGTCAACACCAATAATAACCCTTTTCTGACGTTAAAATTATAACAGAGTTGTCAACAAAAATTTTAACAGACCTGTCAACGAAAATTTTAAAGAGATGTCAACAAAAATTTTAACAGAGTTGTCAACAAGAATAATAAGTTGTCAACACGACTAAATAAGTTGTCAATCTAACTAAATAAATTGTTTACATGACTAATAAACGATCAACAACATACTACACGAATAATATTACAAAATTGTCAACATTGTCAACACTTTACAAAACTTTTCAACATTGTCAACATCACTAAATTACATTGTCAAAAAAAAAATTGTCAACACATTATTTTTTTTTACAACAAATTGCATTGTCCCTGCATAATAACAGAAGATTACTCTAATAAATTAATCTCACACAATATAATTTCCTGTTATAGCTCTCCTTCAACTGTTTCTTTGTTCTTTCCAGTTCGGTTTCCTGATGTTGGGATTTCCTTGTGAGATTTTCCACCTGATAAACAAAATTCATGTCAACATGAGAAGCTTCAGTTATCCCATTAACCCCGTGATAATGAAGGTCAGAGAATCACATGCCAGTGTACAGCAGTCGCCTACAAGGTTTACCCAAAAAAACTTACTTCTCCTTAGACAATATAGAATTTCCACTAACAATTCATGATATCAGTCAATGCTTTCTAAAGTAGTTACACTTACCACCATACACGTTAATCGTCATCCAGTGTCTTATCCTTGTTGCCTCCATAGCCGAATCTATCTTCATGTCCTCTATCATCACAAACATACGACATTTTCGGTCTTATCTGTCCAGATCTCGTCCTTCAACCTCTCTACTGCAACTGATTTCTCGCATCTGAATCGGACTTCACAATCCCAGTGTCTTCCAATGAACCAAATTTAGCAAATTGATAATCCATTAGACCATTACTCAATTTAGTTCACTACTTCACTGCTGCACAAATAATTCAGTTCTCTTTTCATAGCAAATCATTTAGCCTTCGGCAAGCAATACAAGTATACATTGTACAACAATATTTATATCAGAATATCAAATTATATAACAACAGCTCACTGCTGCACTAAATACAAACAAAGTTACAAAGGAAATCCGTGAAATTGAACACTACTGAACAAGCCATTATTTGCCTCAGATTAAATAAATCTTCAGAGGTAATCCCACAAACCATTAACCCATTATACAAATTAAGATTTCTAATGCTGAATTTTATTAATCCAACCACCATTCATATACTCAGCTATGTACTAAATATAAAATATATGTACGAGAGGGTAATTTATCGGCGAAGGCGAGCCGGCGGCGAAGAATCCGTACAAGAAGATCTCATTCCTCTACGACGAATTCGCAATGTCTGAAGCCTCATCCGACGAGATCGAAGTCGGAAACGCGACTGCTCGAGCTTTTAGGCATGTTCTGAGCAACACGACGATTGTGAGAGGTTCTGGTTTTGGTGATCTGAACCGAGATCTGGATTCAGACTCTTTGAGTGCCTTGAAATCAGATCTGAGTAAGAAGAATGGATTTCCGCTTAGTGTGCAGATCGGAGTGTCACGAATGGAATCTGTTGACAGAGGTAGAGGAGGAGAAGAAGTTACGTGGACGTGCAAAACAACGGAAGAGAAGACGGTCGGCGAAGCGAGAGGTGGAGGACGAGATTAGGCGGTCTGAAAACAGAAGATTGGGGTGAGAGGTGGGGTCGGGGAAAAAGCATATAACTCAGTTAGAGGGTGGTTGAGAAAGTTGTAATGGGCACACATAGTTCACTACACTAGTTGTCTTCGATCCAACTACATATCGTGTAATTGGACTACAACGGCTAAAAATGGTTAAGTGTAGGTCAACTACATGTCGTGTAGTTGGACATGTAGCGGGCTTCCGGTCCAACCACACGACATGTAGTTGGCCTACACTTAACTATTTTTAGTCGTTCCAACTACATGTCATGTAGTTGGACCAGAAGCCAACTACACAACATGTAGTTGGACCATGACGTCATCAAGATGATGCCAGCAATAACGGTCAAAAACTTGAAACTTGAAATTGTTGACGTTATTATTGTCTGGAAAAAAAAATGACGTCATCAATGAAGTCATCCCGAATTAAAATTTAAAACTGAACCGTTTTCCAAAATAAAATTAATTATTTAAATAATATATTGAACCGGTTTGCAATTAATTATTTAAATAATTATTTAATTAATTCCAAAATAAAATGGCCTATTTTTCCAAAAAAAAAAACCGGTTCAAATCAACTGCACGACGTGTAGTCCCGAGCTGAGTGTACGATGTAAAAAGAGCGAGTAATATCAGACACATCTGCTGGGAAGACGGCAAAATATACTAAACTAAACAAACAAAATAAGCTAAAAAAGTAAACATTGTTTTTTCTGCAGAATTACATTATATTATCTGCAGAATTGTCACTAGTTTTTTATGTTTTTTTTGGTGAAAGAGAGGCGGCACTCTCTGGCATTTTATTGAAATAGTAAAAACAAGCTAATTCGTAATAAGACGGGGAATAGCTAGACCCCTTACATCATCTAAAATAATAGAACCAACAGTATTAGGCATAGCCTGAAGGAAATGAAAACCTAAGCTAAGCGAGAAAGCATAGTTTGCCAATCCATCAACAAGACGATTGGCCTCCCTATACACATGAGTCACCCGAACTATCCAGTCCCTAGTAATGAAGCCGTGGCACATACGTACCAGGAAAGAGAGGGGGTGCAAATCCACAACCCCTGTCTTGAGGAATCCCACCACCAACTCTGAATCTACTTCCACTCTAACTCTTCGGAACCCCAACTCCCAAGCAATGTGAAGGCCATAATAGACCCCCCAAAGTTCTGCCGCATGAGCTGTACAGATGCCGATATTCAGAGCAAATCCGCCTCTCCAACTCCCATTCTCGTCTCTGATAGCCCCCCCAGCCGCTGCAAGGCCCGGGTTTCCCTTAGAAGCTCCATCCGTATTAAGGGTTACCCAATTCTCGTTCGGTTTTCTCCACCTGATCATTCTTTCAGTCTTCTCATGGGCGCCCTGCTGCTGCTTCGCCATCAAATTACCCGTAAGATATTCAGTTGCCAACTTTTTCAGCACCTCAACTTTGTCTCTTGTCTCACAAGATCTATTGAAAGTGCGTTCATTCCGCCATTTCCAAGCCCACCAAACAGTAGTAGCAAAGAGAACCGGCCAGTTACTATCAATATTAGAACCCTGCTCCCCCTCCAAGTTGCTGAAAATCCACTCCATAAGGGTCTGTGTAAAGAAAACCACATGTTTATCGGGTCTCAGCAGCTTATGCCAAACAAAAGAAAACTCACGGCAATCACGAAGGATGTGAAGGAGACTTTCCCCATCCTGTCTGCAAATTTCACATAAATCAGTCGAGCACAATTTTCTACGGAATCGTTCTTTATTGGTGAGAACCCGTTCATGAATCATGAGCCAACAGAAGACTCAGACACGCTCTGGGACGCATAACACCCACACTTTGCTGAAGAGGGCGTTGTTTTGAGGGCCGATATCACAATTATTGTTCAGCATTCTATAACCCGATTGAATTGTGTATTGCCCATTCGAAGAGAAGGCCCAGGATATTCTGTCTAAAGAGCCCGGAATGCCATCAAGAACAACAGCAGCTAGGCGTACACGCTGGTCTTCATCAATCAAGTTTGCAAGTTCCAACATGTTCCAGCCTACTCCTGGAATCCAGTAGTCAAACACCTTCAGGCATTTGGACTGCGGTTGGATAGAAGTGGTGCTCCTCTCCTCCAACGTAAAATTTCCCAACCATCTATCCGTCCAGAAACAGATCTCTTTACCATCACCCGGAATCCAGGCCAACCCCTTCGCAATAACCTCCCGAAGGCCGACTGTGATGCCTTTCCAAACAGCAGATGAGCCTGGCTTGGCCTTGAGATCATGAAGCGAGTGAATATCTGCCAGTTTGTATTTAGCTTTCAGAACAACAGTCCATAAACTATTGTTGTCTGACAGTAAACGCCAAGCTAATTTTGCAACCATAGACCAATTCATGAGTTTAGGCCGACGGATGCCCAAACCCTCTTTATCTTTCGGTTTACACACAGTATCCCAAGCCAGCTGGTTCATTTTTCTATTCTCAGCTGAGTTGCCCCACACAAAGTTTCTGCTCAATTTATCCAGCTTCTTAAGTGTGCTAGCGGGAAGAACAATCGAACCCATAGAGTGAATCGGGATAGCGGAGAGAACGACTTTAGTCAGAGTAATTCTCCCAGCAAGACTAAGACACTTGCTCTTCCACCCAGCGAGACGAGCTGAAACTCTTTCGACAGTGGCCAGAAAAGTCTCCTTGTTAATCCTTTTCTGTAATATAGGCATACCTAAATATCTCCCAAGATCCCTCGTGCAAGGAATACCACATTCTTCACTGATTCTGGCGCACACATCTCTATCCACATTAGAAGAAAAATAAATTTTTGACTTGGCAAGACTGACCTTTTACCCCGAAGCATTACAGAAATCCGTCAAAATTCTTCTCACCGCCCGAATTTGAGAGATCGAAGATTCATCCATCAAAATTAGATCATCTGCGAAGCAAATGTGCGAAAGTTTGGGGCCCGAGCGAGAAAGTTTCACGGGCTTCCATTCTTTCTTATCCACTAAATTTTCTATGAGATGACAGAGTCTCTCCATACACAACACAAAAAGATATGGAGACAGAGGGTCACCTTGGTGGAGACCCCTTTGAGGCGTAAATTCAGCAGTGCACTCCCCATTCCAAATGATTCTCATGCCCGGAGATTTAACACAATTCATGATCCACTTGATCCAATTCTGTGAGAACCCTGCAGCAATAAGTGTATCTTCAAGGAAGTCCCATCTTACTCTATCGTAAGCTTTCTCCAAGTCAAGCTTAAGAAGCATCCATCCTCTTTTTCCCTTCTTCCGACGCATAGAGTGGACCGCTTCCTGCACAATCACAATATTATCCGTGCTCAACCTCCCTGGAATGAAACTACTCTGAGCAGGCCCAACTAAACTCGAAATCACTTGCTTCATACGATTAACCAAGGTTTTCGTAATAGCTTTAAACAAGACATTGCATAAACTTATAGGTTTGAACTGCTCAATCCTATCCGGCTTGTTCACCTTGGCGATAAGCACAAGAAAGGCGTCATTAGTCTCAGGAGGAAGAGTCCCACTGCTGAAAAAATTCATGATGAATTGGACAGCTGATTCCCCTACAGTCTCCCAACATTTCTGATAAAAAATGGGTTGGAATCCATCCGGACCCAGAGATTTATAAGCACCCATCCCCATAATTGCCGTTTTCACTTCCAGTCTAGAAAAAGGGCGCTCCAGTTCGTTCTTATCTGCATCAGACAGAGCCGGAAATCCTTCTCTGGGCAGAGAACCAACATCAGTATCTGCGGTCTCCAGCTGAAAAAGATTTTTAAAAAAATTAACTGCTAATAGTTCAAGATTAACCGGATCTGACTCCCAGTCTCCATCGTCAAGTCAAGCTCCTTCGTCAGTTTATCCTCTTCCTCTAACAAACCATCGTCCTGGCCCCCCGCAATAAGATTCTGAACCGTTTGTAATCTGTTAACAATTTCATCTTTGTGTACCTGAATTCTCCGGAACACCTTTTTGTTCCATTTTTTCAGCGTAGTGCTCAGTAATTTCAGGGCCTCCGGAGTCGAAAGAGAAGGGTCCCAGGACGCTCTGATCAACTCCCTAAACTCAGGATGAAGAAGCCAACTAGCCATGAACCTGAACGGACGTCGAGACAGATCACTGTCACGCTGAGGCTTGAGCTGCAAGTACAGAGGGGCGTGATCTGAGCACATGAAGGGCAGATGAGTTACACTCGCCTCTTGCCATTCCATACGACCATACGCATTACAGAGAACTCTGTCAAGCCGTTTCTGAACTCTGTTTTCCATCTGTTTCCCTCGGATCCAAGTGAAACGGTTCCCTTTAAAACCCAAGTCGACCAAACCCAACTCATTGATCCAGTTACCAAAGACCACCGAATCTGCAGACAAACGTCTGTTCCCTCCTTCACGTTCATCTAGTCGTACAATAGTATTAAAATCTCCTCCAAGAAAGGCGGGCTCATCAAGAGAGCAAACTCTCGACTTCATATCGTCCCAGAGGTTACTTCTCCTGGCAGGGGTAGGAGCCGCGTAAACTATAAAAAGGTGGAATCTATCCTCATTAGATTCGAACAAGGCATGAATAAACTGAGAATCAGATCCCAAAATCGTGACAGTAAATGCGTCGTCTCTCCAGAGCAACCAAACACCCCCACTTTGCCCGACAGCGTCCACTCGAAAGTTGTTAGGGTACCCAATATTTCTGCAGATTCTATCCGCATTAACACCCGCAGCATGAGTCTCGAACAGCCCGAGAACATCTGAATCAAACTTCTTAGCTAAGTATCTAATCGATATCCTGAAATTAGGTTTATTTGCCCCCCGGTAATTCCAAAGAGTGCAATTCATAATGACACAATTTAAGTTGAGAAGCACCGGGGAAAACCGCTAGGATTCCAGATCAATTCTGTCATCGATCATCTCGACATACCGACTTCTCTCAGCATCTTTTCGACCTTGATCGTAAGCTTCCATTAATCTTCCCTGAATGGCCTCTTCAATATCCTGTAATCTCCTGATTTCAACTATATCAATATCCCTCTGGTGAGTGCTTAGAACAATGGCTGTTTGGCTATCAAATTCAATATTGTCTCGGCCCAAATTTTTATTATCAGTTCTCACCCTTTTACCTGTGACCTTACTCGTTTCTTTCGTATTCTCCAAAATTACTACAGAATTTTCCTTACCCTCTGGCCCATGATTCATTCTGCTCGGTCTACCAGCCTTTTGCAAGATGGGCTTCACCACATTATTCTGACCCTTTTCGGTACCAGCCCAAAAACTTACAACTTCTGTATTAGCATTCCCTTTCAAACTGGGCCCCAATACGATTTCTCTATTCTCAGCTAAGTGGACTTTGTTACCCTTATCAATTTGATTACTAGCAGCCCCCTTATCAACGCCTTTAACAGATCTTCCCTCTGTAATAGTAATATCTTTCATTCCCAAATTAGACTGGATACGCTTACTATCAGAATCAAAGTTTTCCCCATTTTTCTCCGCATCCAGGTCAGCAAACCTATTTTTGACAATAATCTTCGGAGGGTTTCCGGAATGATTATCCGAGATTTTCGCTTTTCCTTTCTTACGATACGTTTGCCATTGGTGACTCATCCAACTTCCCACCGTCTTAGCTTTATCGGTCGTCGGCGCCGGTCGACTGTTCTCTTCTTGACTCTTAGAACTCTCAGCCCCCACAACATCTTTTGAGGAGATTTGGGAAGGGTTAACTGTCTCCTCTGTATTACTTTCGATATTACTCCGATTAGGGCATGTGGATATAATATGACTATATTTCCCACATGAATGATATATTGCCGACATACCTTCATACGTAACATAGTATCGGGTACCATTAACCATCACTGTACCTTTCAGTTTGTTTTTCAGATTAACTTCAACACATACTCTTGCGAATCTTCCACGTTCGAAGCTTAGAGTCGTCATATCAACTCTTAATGGCTTCCAAATTCCAGTCGCAATACCTAGCAGAATCTGCTTATGATAAAAGATCATAGGGATATTAGCAATTCTTATCCAAACTAGTGTAGTCACAATATCGTCGACCGCTGGGTCAAAATCCGGGGACCAATCTTTAACAAGAACATAGCTTCCAAAGACCCTCCATGGTCCGCCAGTGAGGACTTTAGAGTAGTCAACTTCTGAATCAAAGCGAACAAGAAAATATCTCCTTGGCAAATCAATGATGTTCATCAAACCATGCGGCCTCCAAACCTCCCTGAGTTTCCGTTCAAGCGTACGAAGTTCGACCACTTTCCCCAACACTTTCACAAAAATACAGTGCTTCCACAATCCCGCCATAGCAGTAAGTACACTCTGCTCAATCGTAATTTCAACTTCACCCTCTTCCCCGTACGGTTTTTCCATGGACATACCCGCGGCGACAAAGCTATCTTTAAGCACTCTTTCTGGACAAGGCATACCCCCTCTGCCTCCCCGAGCCACTCTGTCCGCCCATCATCTCATCCCCATCTTCCCCATCCTTCCTCACATCATCCTTCTCTTGTGTTTCCGGTACCCTTGAGAGCGTTTCCATCTAGAATTATTCACTAACTTTTTTGGTTTGGGGAGGAATTGAATCCAGTAGTTCTTACTAGTTTTTTATGTTAACATTGTATAAAATCGGAATAAGTTTTATGATAAGAATAGAGAATATTTAATAGGATAATTAAATGAACATTTACGTTATATTCATATTGGAGAACATTGATAGTAACGGAAGAACATTCATAAGTTGTATTTTTTTTTGTCTGAATAACATTCGTATTTTGGAAATTAATAGATGTTGTCGGGCTTTAGCCGATAGTTAATAATTTATACAGGATATAACTAACAAGAGTTTAATATATCTATACATACATATACTAAAAAAAAAGTTGTTTTGCCACATGTCGCCCTTATATTCAATTCGTCTATGTGTCGACCTCTAAGCTATGCTACATCATCATCTACTATGTCACCCTCCACATCATCTGACTTTATATTTTGATATATATCTTTAAATTAAATAAGTAAAAAAAAATCAAAAAGATATCTAATAGTTTATACTAGTTGATGGACCCGTGCCATGCACGGGATTGGTATCATTTTTTGTCTTTATTAATATATATTTGATATATATGGTTGTGACTGTTTTTGTTGATTATTAATATAATATTTTTTCAATTTTCAATTTTATTTATATAGGTAATTTGTATGTTTCAAATTCTCATTTCATAATAATATTAGTGATTACATAACATCATTTTAGTGTGTTTTTATTTTAACAAAGCTATGCAATATTATGAAATAATAATTACGTAAATGATAAGCAAGGAACAAATTCTATATCAATTTGAAAAGTATTCTAGTGTACGTGGAAGACATAGATATATTATGTTCATAGAAAATAATAATGATAAAATATTTAATCCATAATCAAATAATCTATTTGTACATGTCTACTCATATCACATTTTGAAAAACTTCTTTATATACAACATTTGTCGTTGTATTCTGAGGACAATCTTGAAGGTCGCCAATTAAGATCTTTAATCATTTTCTACTTGTAACTCTGGAGAAAGCCACGTATAATTGTCCATGAGTAAAAACTGGTTTTGAAAGAAATAAACCCACCTGAGAAAGTGATTGTCCTTGACTTTTGTTAATGGTCATTGCAAAACAAACTGTCACCGGAAATTGCCTTCTTTGAAATTTAAATGGGAGTCTGGTGTCTGAGGGTGTAAGTATCATGTGTGGGGTGCATACTCTATGTCAAATATTGCTTCCTGAAATTATTTCAGCTTCTATAATATGACTTCCAAGGCGAGTTACTATCAATCATGTACCATTACATAAGCCTGCAGATTGGTCAATGTTTTTGAGAAGCATGATTGGTACACCTACCTTCAACTTCAACACATGACTCGGTAAACCTGAAGATCGGATGCCATTGAGGAACTCAACTGAATAAACAGTGTTATCCCCTAAGCCGCTTTCATCTGTTTTGCAAATACTGTCAGAGCTAAGATACACTTCTTCCTTTTTTTGTAATTGAGCCAAAATGTGTTCATTCACCATATCAACAATCTCATGTGTTGGTACAAGAATAGCTCTCTCTCGATAATATTGAGCATGATCATCAATATGTAGTATAGAAGGATATGTAGCTTCAACAATTGTTGAAAGTGGATCAGAACCTCCATTTATCAACAAATCAGAAGGAATCTCAATGGTTGAATCAGCATCATTTGTGCCGCCTAGATCGCCGTCTCCCACTTTTAGTATCCATTCTGAAAATTCTTTTGCTTCAACAACTTCTGATTATGTACCTCCATGTTGTAGCCTCATATTTCTTGTCAATCTTAGAACTTTGCAGGAGCTCCATATTTTTGAAGAATTTATTGTTGAATAGACAATATCTTCTCTACTTCCCCCGAAAACTACAGTTAGTATTTGTCTGAAATCTCCACCAAATACAACAACTTTTCCTCCAAAAGGTTGGTTGAAGCTATTTGGATTTGAAGATCGCATTATATCCTTTAACGATCTATCTAATGCCTCAAAACATAATTTGCTGACCATTGGAGCTTCATCCCATATTATAAGCTTGGCTTTTTTAATCAGTTCAGCAAGTTCTGTACCTTGTCTGATGTTGAAGGTAGAGTCCTGATGAATCGGAATAGGTATTGCGAATCTTGAATGAGCTGTTCTTCCTCCTGGAATCAGTAGTGCCGCAATACCACTTGAAGCAACAGTAAGTACAATTTCACCTTTGGATCGAATAGCAGCAGAAAGAGATCTCCAAATAAATGTTTTTCCCGTTCCACCATGACCATACAAAAAGAACACCCCACCATTATTTTAATCAACAGCAGTCAATATTTCATCATATACCCCTTTCTGCTCATCTGTTAATTTAGAAACTAATAATTGGTGCTCTATTACTAACTCTTCTCTATCGTATCGAAGTTCATCCTGAATCAACTTGTTCAGACCATCTGAAATCAAACTCTGATCGGGTTGTGGCATTGACGGAAAATATTTCAGACTACTTCCGTTTTTGTGCAATAACTTTTTTATTTCCGCAAGAGCCAAATTCTGCAACTGTTCATCAGTAAGACACAAATCTGCACAAACGATTGATATTAACGATAAGAAAATTAATATTTATTATTCTGAATAATGATTTGCTATTTCCAATTCTGCAATTGTGGTGATTATGTATTAATACAACTCATAAGTAGTAAAATAGCGTGTATTTTCAAAGGAAAACAGTTAAAAATTAATAATAATATCAGATTAATTTGTAGAAAACATACCTTTAATTCTAAGGATCTTTCGTTGATTACGAAGAATATCTTCGGAGAGTACTTTCCATGTAGATTCCCACACATGTTCTGGCATAGACATACTACCTGACATGAGAAGCATAACAAATAGATTTCGCAGGTAGGTAGCAGTACCCCAAGAGCTTGCTTCCAATATGCCTTAAATATATTCCTTCTTATCGTCTAATAGACCAAGTTCATAGCATGCTTCCTTGAATGTAGCATAAGTGGTATCCTTCACAGTCATGATATCCTCATAGCAAGTGGGACCTTTGACATGATTTAACAAAATTCGCGAGTAATATCTTTCTCCACTTCCGGGAGTCGCGTGGTAAATTCTACCAACTGCAATAGGCCCATTTTTCTTCTTTCTCTTACTCCATTGCTTCCTATCTTGTTGCCATACATAATGTTGTGGAAATTCATAGTAAGCCAGTTTTCTTGCTTCCACGGACGTCTCGTTACATTTCATCCAAGCTAAAAACATTGAGCCATCTATTTCGAGTCTTTCAATTACAGCATCAATAGGATCATCATCATCAAAAACCACATTTTTTTCATCTGGAAGATGAAAACATAACCTCTCCACCGCGGTACTTCTGTAATGCATTTTAAATTTGAAGAGTCGCCAACATTCTTCGGGTGGAGATATATACCTATAGTTTAAATAACTGTTAGATATATATCTTATTATTAGTCTTGTAAATGAAGTGGGAAATCTCATGCCATTAAGCAAAAATATAATTAACATACCTGCAATTGTAGTACTCTTTGATCTCATCAACACCATCAGACATATATGCCGTAACACGATCATTTCCTTTATTTATATACTTGAACAAATATTTGATCGTCGACGCTTGATTACAACGTTCAACGTTGATGTGAGCGTTATAACGAAGCAACAGAGTTCTATTGTAGGGTACTACCGAACGATTATCAATTTCATGTCCATTTTTCTGAAAAGTGTTTCCATTCTTCCTTCTCCTATATATAGTGTAACCTTCGTCATTGAGAGTTGTTCTTTCCACAAACTCCTTTGGATAGTGCTTCTTACATTTACCACCTTCCATGCATGGTGATTTCTTATTCAACTTCCCACATGGACCATGGATCATTCGCCCAGTTACAACGCGGAAGAGATCGGATCATTAACCGGATCTGGGATCTCAGCAAAAATTATTTTGTCAATAATATCAAAACTTGAAGTGGTGTCTGCCTTATCCAAGAAGAGAAGAATATGAGCATGGGGCAAGCCTCTTTTCTGAAACTCAATAGTATACATCACTGCAATTCACATTTAAAACCAAATGAGTGGAGATCAAGTGTATCAGTTTCCACGTATACATATTATAAAGTATATTATGATATGCATTTGCAACACAACAATTTCATTAAGATAACACTCTAAAACTATTAAGTTATTAATATATGTCACATTAAAAATTAATTTATAGTAAAGGAAATCATATAATTTAGCCTTTATCCCATTATCCTAGAATAACATATAATAAGTAGTAAAAATTTAAATAAGTTATGATGTTTACCTGATCTCACTGCCCCGAAGACTTTGCCACTTTTAATAAACTTCACCATGTCATCGAGTTTCATCTTAAACATTCTGCATACAATATTTGGCCTGTCCTCAGGCTTCATTCCTCGTTTTTCAAGATGCCTTGTTATTTCCGGCCATATTGTATTGCACGTGAATGTTTTAAAGAGATCAGGGTAGCCAAAATATCTACAGATAGCCATGACATCCTGATAATTTTGCATCATATATCTTGGGCCGCCAGTAAAAGATGACGGTAAAACATATCGTTTTCCAACAGATGCGGGATCAATATTACCTTCTTTTGCAGCCTCACTTAAGTTTTTGTACGATTCTGCTCTCAACTGATCCTGGTGGGTTCTAACATAGTTCAGCCTATCAGATTCAAGCATGGAGTAAGTATCCACTACAAACTGCTGAAACAACCTCCTAGACCACATAAGAGTTTTACCTTCCAAGTGCCTCTCTTGAATACGGAATCCAAAAAACTCTCTTGTGCTTACTCTTATCCTCTTTCTCTTTGTAGTGTCACCAACATCACTCAATGGAATATTTATCTTGAATCCATCTTCACCATATGGAAACAACAAAGGATATTGTAACGCAAGATATGACACATGTAGCTCATTTATCCGTTTTAACCCACCAGCTTGTTTCTCAAGTACTATATCTATGTGATTAATAATGTTTTCTATGTCACCGACTATGAGTAATGCAACTTCTGAAGTAGTAAGAAGATTGTATCTCCTGGCATCGGTTTCTCTTGTACTTATCAACTTCAATTTCATTTCTACAGATTTGTCATCCCTGAATCGATCTTTGGCCATTCTGAATGCCTTAGCATGAGGGTTGTATTCATCAATCATCTTTTTCAAATCACCTATAATGGATGCGTCGAGCTTGCTTGATCCATCAGGACTACAAAAATAAAACATTAAATTTCACTTCCAAAGGTACGAAATAACTAAAAAAAATTATGTACAGATGTAGAAATAAGATATACTTACTTGATTGCATTGAGTCTGTTATTTTCTTCATTCTCAATGTCATATATATAAAGTTGGCAGAACTTTGCCACTTGACCTTCAGGTGGTATCAAGATACCAATCAAATGACAATTTTGTCCATGTAATCTATACGCACATGGACCTCATCCTTCTTGAATTCTTTTAAACTTCCCCCCTAATGATGTAAATGAAAACATCATATTGTAGGAACGAATGTTATGGACAAAGTTTTTTCCTCGACTATCTTGTGATGATAGAAGAGTATTGAGGAGCGGTGGTGGATCCTTCTAAATGGGTAGCTGTATCTTTCCTTTCATGCAACATAAACTAAATTTTGGATTCTTTTTAGATGATCTGGCATTTCTTTCATCAATCCACATTAAGGCTCCGCAAAAGGAACATTCCAATGACGCATCACCCATATCATGATAGCCTGACAATATGAATATCTTATTAAATATATACTCTGTATAGATCCATGAGTCAAACATTATCTTAATTACCAGTGTAGTTAAATGTTGCATGATCTGGCTCCTCCTCGTCCTCCAAATCTATATGTATTATTGATATTATTAGTTAATTTAGGGAAAAAATAAATGAACTATAATATTTACTAATATTCAAATGATACCTTCGGAATCTTCAGTTTCAATGATATTTGTATCATCATTGCTTATGTTGGTTGGACTTTCTTGACGAACTAAACAGATTTGCATAGATTTAACAATGGTTATAAAAAAACAGATAAGTCTCTAAATAAAGTATTGTACGTACCTCCATAACTACTATAGTTAATTCCTTCAGAATCATCAATGCTAATATTGGTTGGACTTGTGGGATGAACTAAAAACATTGTGAATGTCTTAATAATGGTTTGATAAAAATAGATAACTTTAGAATATTAGTGGACATACCTCCATGGTTACTACCATTACTGACAGGATTATGGTTGAAAGATGAAGATGCATTGACATTATTCACTACAACATATGTCATTCAAAATAATAAGTTATGATCCTTACATTATTGTTGAATGAACATAGTTTAAGATTTACCTGATGATTCGACTGTTATCTTTTGTCTCTTTTTTCTCAAATCACTTTTTTTTTGCACGGTTTTTCTACTAATATTTGATGAACCTTCATTGTCTGTAATTACTGCAATATATAAACGTAAAAAATATATCAGTGAGATGATAATCAGAAATTCATATGATACATGCAATATAAAAAAATTGTGAACTTTTTCTAAAAAAAAAAAGACATCTATGAATAGACTTACATGTGGGCTGAGTTTGAAAAGGATTTGGTGAAGATACGTCATCAATATTTACTGCAATATAAAGAACACTAACTTATGAGTATTATGTAACTATATATATATTAACAAAGTGGATTACAATGTGGATCAAAGGAGAAGTTCTCTTTTACATGAAAGGTAATTCATTGAAAAACCAGCATTTAAACTCTCTTTTGTCTGTATCTTACGACTATTGTTTAGTCTTTTTCTGAGATCGGGTTGAGATGGGAAAAGACAGTAGCTATTTGTAGAAGGTAAATTATGTATTTCAATTCATGCAAAGGTTCTGTTTTTTTCACAATGGAAACTATCCAAGCACAACTATGGCTTTTTATTTTCATGAAAAGACATCAAATATGATTTATAACATTCTTCCTCTAACTGCATAATCCAACCCGTATCCTTATTTGGGGTCAATGTCAATTCCACTTTAGCTTGAATAGAGAAAAAGCACTACTCCTAGAAGTTAACCCTCCACTTAAAACCATAACAGTTGAAGAAGCATGAAAGTGGGCTTGGCAGCACCACAGTGGAAGCCACGGTGTTGGGCCTGATAAGAAATATAGAGATGAAGAAATAGGAGAGTTGAACTAATAATTAGTTTCTCAAGATTTGCTATCTTTTTTTGGGTTGATTATGATGTTGCTTGTATGTACATATAAATTTTGATCTCAAGTCGAAGTCAAATATCTATAACAAAACAGAGTATTGTATTAGTGTGGTTCATCAAAGCAAACCAAATCAATAGCATTCCAAAGTACTATATATAGTTGATTATATAAAATTAAATATACAAATCTAAGGCATCTTATATATATATATAGTAGATTATATGAAATTAAATATAAGTAATAAATGACACTTACGATTAGACGATTTTGGATGCTTTTGTCTTTGCATATTTATTTTTCTCTTGCAGTTTTGTCTGTTGTTTTCAGACATCTTTGCACAAACTAATATTTTGAATGGTTCTTCTGATGAAAACGTATTTAACCTCATAGAGGTTTTATAGGAATTCTTTTAGATTTAGATAAATTTGGTACGGAGTAGTGTTATCTTTAACTATATCTTTAATTATATCTTCTAAATTGACATTACCAAAACAAAATAAAAATTAATTACCAAAAATAAAATCTTCAACACTATTTTTTAAACTTATTTTATATTTTTAATAATCTTATCTTTAATATTAAAAATATGTGTGAATATCTATGCAGGCAAATATTGCCCATGTAGTAGTCCAAAATTCCATGTATGTGCTCGTTTTTTTTCAAGCTTATTTCAGTAAATATCACTTCACTGCAATCTTATTATGAGCTTCTGTTCTGATTTAAACCCCCCATCATTCAATATTTCTAAATTTCAAACATATTTGCTAACCCTAATCTTAGAAAGCTCAAACATAGCCCACAACAGAAAAGCGTATACGAAACCGAACCTCTGAGTTTGGTGTTGACAAAAGACGGAAACGTAATAAACCCTAGATTTTGCGGCTGGGATGGATCAGACAAACCAAGAAGAGAAATTCGCTCGACGCGGATATAGACAGATAGATCAAATGAAGGCTTTCCGGTAGGAGATCTGAGCCGTTGGTTGAGCCGTCCCAATATCAACTCCGCGTGATGTGACTTGTGAGTCTAGTCCGTTGGTGGAGCGGCTTTCCGGTTGGATTCCATGCCTGAATAACTCCATTGATGGGCACAGGATTTTCTGGGTGATAAGAGTCCATGAACAGAGATTAGATAAGAAAGAAGAAGTGTTTTGGGGGAAAGGGAAGAAGGAGACACAAATTTTCTGGGTGATAGCGTTGGTGTCGGAAGATAAAAGCTATCGAGCAAACAATATTGACATTGTTCACTTGTATTTTTGGAAAAGTTGACTTTGTGATGGAAGAAAAATTTGATATGGCTCCATACTACTCCGTATAAGGCAAATAAATATAGGCCCTTACTATTTAACGCCCACCCCTTTTCCTATTTACCGCCCAGGTTATCCGTGCGTCACGCATGGATTAAATCCGTGCGTGACGCATGGTTTTAATCCACACGCCACGCACGGAACAAAACCATGCGTGACGCATGGACACAAACCATGCGTCACGCATGGATTTTTTCCCTATAAAAGCCCAAAAACATCAAACCCTACCATTTTGTCATATTCTTCAACAACAACAACGGCGGCTGCAATCCATAACGCACCATTTTACCCCAAAATCCATCTTTCTCATCATCTTTTTTGCATATAAGGTATGTAAACATTACGATTTCATTGTTATGGTATGGTATTGATGTATATATGAGGTTTTCATGTTGTTTTGATGATATTTACTTCAAAATCCAATGTGTATGTTAATTAGTTGATTAGAAATGATTAAACTTGTAATATATGAATGGATTGTGTACTTTGTTGATAATTTATTGACAAATTTGATATTTTCATGTGTATATAGTTCATTAGGGTTTTGATATTGAATTAGGGTTTTGTGAATTAGGGTTATGAATTAGGTTGTTGAAATTGGGTATGGTTTTAATGAAATTATTGAAAAACTGTTATAATTTTGAAAAAAGTGTTGAGATTAGGGTTTGAAAGCCATGGAAAAACTGCAGAACACAACCCTGGAATGTGCAATTTCATGCGTCACGCATGGATTGCAACCATGCGTGACGCATGGATGGAAGCCATGCGTGACGCATGGAATTGCACATTCCAGAAACTGTGTTCTGCAGTTTCATATTGTATTTGATGATATGCTGATTGAGTTTTTGATGATATGCTGATTAAATTCAGTAAACTGATTAATTTTGTGGAATTGCACATTTTATGATGTAAATATGGATGGTGGTCGTCGACCTGGACGGGATACTCGTCAAAGAAACAGAGATCTGAAGAAAAAAGATCCCGTAGTTCCAAAACAAAGGAAGAAGAAGAATAGACAAGAATCGCCTCCTCGTCGTTTAGAGTTTTCTGATGAGATACAACAACAACAGCAACAACAACAACAACAACAACAACAACAACAACAACAACAACAACAACAACAACAACAACACCACCACCAACAACAACAACAACAGCTAGCTTTGTCTGCTGCAGGTTTCGATCCCCAGGGTTCCCCTCATTACTTTCCTGGCACCCCCATTCTGATCCCACATCAAACTATGTTTCCACAACAAACACAGTTTTCAGGCTATCCGGGCTATCCACAACATGACCAATCATTTGTGGAGATGATGAGGCAAGCTACTGGTTCTCATCACTTTCAGAACCCTCAGACGGGTGATGACCAGTACGCACTGGTTGCTTGTAGCAGTGCAGGGCCATCAGCTGGGGGTGCCAATGGTGATTCTGATTCTGATTATGAGCAGGAGCATGAGGAACAGGGTCAGGAAGAGGATCGGACCTATGGGAATGTTCATGAAGAACATGAAGAAGCGGAAGAGCAAGAGGAGCAGGAGGAACAACCCAGAAGACGACGACGACGACAACCTCCGGTCAAAAACATATACGTCCCTCAGTTAGAGGGGGGTACTCCTGGAGGTCCACAAATTCCGGAGCTGCTCATAAGCTTTGAAGCTCATACAGCCTTTTTTGTGCAAAAAGGAAAGGTATGTAATTAGAATTTGGTTTATAGATTCAATACTTATCATAACTTATTTGGTTTATAGAATTTGTGATAATAAATTTGTTAATGTATGAATTGATTTGATTAACCAAATGGATTATTTGTTGAAATATTTGTAGTTTTGTTGAAAATTTGGTTAAGGTGTGCTGTACAGAATTTTCTGCATTCTGTGTAATGCAAATCCATGCGTGACGCATGGTTCATGTCCATGCGTCACGCATGGTTCATGTCCATGCGTGACGCATGGATTTGCATTACACAGAATGCAGAAACTGCTTTCTGCATTCTGTACATTGCACCTTAACCAAATTTTATGCAGTTTCTGTATTCTGCAGTTTCTGGAAAAAATTTATGCGTTATTAAAATTATTTGTGTTACGTAATCAATTTACAGGATAGAGGCGTACTCCCTTACCAGACAAGACAATCCCAGCTGAAAGATTGGGAACTTAATTCTGACTTGTCATGGGGTAATCACGCAATTGCAACGGAGCTGACTCATCTCAGGGTATTGATGTACGATGTGATTGATTATCCGCTCATCTGCGCCTTTATAGAAAGGTGGCATCCTGAAACAAATAGCTTCCACATGCCATTTGGTGAGATGACAGTGACGTTGCTCGACATCAAGAAGCTGCTGTTGCTTCCTATTCACGGGAAAGCTATGGTGACCGACCCCACCGCTTCAGTCGGGAGAACTACGAACAAGAACTTTTTTGGTGAAAAGGGACGGCAAAATTTTCATCTTCAAAATGAACAGCTCGATAGTTATTGGATGAGCGCGAAAAAGTTTAAGGCGCACATTGAGGGCCTAAATGATCCCGTAGTTCATGGAATGGGATATATATTCCACTTGCTGGCTTCCACAATCTTCACTGACAAGTCACAACATAAGCTCCCGATGAGATTTGGTGCATTTCTAGGGAGTGTTGAAGAGGCAAGAAGTATTTCTTGGGGATCTGCGGCGCTAGCATATTTCTATCGCCAAATGGGCATCGCTACACGCCAAAATTGTGGTTTGATCTCATTTTGTTTCACTCTCCTTCAAGTAAGTTTTTAATTATTTAGGAACTACATTTTTTAGCAATCATAACTTATTTCTATGGTTTTAATGCTAACTATATTTTTTAAATGGTAGGGTTGGATATACACATACTTCCCATCCTTAGCAGCTGGTGTTCGGCGTAATCCTGGTTGGTCAGTTGATCATCCTTATGCGTTTCGATTTCTACCAGAGGAAGCGTTGCCGAACTACGACCCTGAAGCACGAAACTACAGAGCTGAACTAGATGCAATGAGGGCGGATCAGGTATTTGTGTTGCATTTTGTTTACATTTTTAAGCCTCAGTTTTTTTGCAATTCCATGTGTCACGCATGGATCTGTGTCATGCGTCACGCACGAATCAAATCCATGCGTCACGCATGGAATTGCAAAAAAAACTGAGGACTTTTTTTCATCATCTTTGCTTGGACCTTTAATGAAATTACTGTTTGAGTAATGGAAGACGTTGATATTGTTTTTAGGTTAATTGGAACCCGTATGGTGAAATCGACTTCAGTGATCCTGCCTATGCTCCTGCTCTTTTTTTCGGGGTGCTGAGCTGCATGGACATAACCGAGCCCCACCATCCCGATAGGTCGCCTAGGCAGTTTGGTAGGGTGCAGATGATTCCCAGGCCTCCAATTTCACCCCTTAGAGCCCATAGGCTCATCAGCCCTAGGTCATATGTGGTGAATTATGATAGAATGGCGTGGAGTTGGGAGGGGATGGATATCCACAGGGCGACCCTGGAGCAGATGGGACCACCTGCGCAGACAGGTTTTGAAGAAGCTCCGGAGTATCTTATGTGGTACATCCCCCGCACTCATCGATTTCTGATACCCGGCAGACACGCTAGCTTGGAAGCACAGCAGGTAATACATTTATCTCATGTAACTTGAGATCTTGATTTTTCTTTAAGTTTGATTTAAGGTAAACATTATGCAAATAGCTTATTTCAATATTTATTTTTATTTGTAGGTTTTTGACAGGGTCTACGATCACTTGTCACCATATGCAACCTTGCCTGATCCCTATGATGTTTCTGCAATGCATGGAGCCATAACCGAGGTCCTTCAAGATATTGAGCCGTGGACAACTATGTATCAACAACATCGGTGGTGATCTTGTTGGATTGGGTTCGATTGTTTTTTATGAACTGTTTGTTTTCAGATTTTCAGGATTGTCCTTTTTTCGTAAGGAAACTATGACGTTGTTGGATTGATGTTGTTGGATTGTTTGTTAAGGTTGTTTTGTGTTTGAACTTTTCAATTCTGATTAGCGTTGTTGAATTTGTTGGATTATTTGTTTAGGGTGCACAAGACATAAATCTGCATTCTGTTAGTCAAATGTCGAACCATGCGTCACGCACAGATGCATTCCATGCGTCACGCACGGATGGGTTCCATGCGTGACGCATGGAATTGTTAACCTACGCCTATAAATTGACTCCCTCAGCATACCATTTCCACTCATTAATCTCTCCTTTTCACTCCCTCAGCCTGTAAGTTGATTCTTGAAGTTCTTCTTTGAAGCTCCATATTCCACATCTTATTCCTTACTTTCTCACTTGTTTTCTTACATTGTATTACAGATTGGAAACCAACATGGCATCATCCTCATCCTCATCTTCAATACCACAAGAAGGCAGCACCATTCAGTGTCCAAATAAGAGGTGTAGGAAGTCTATCACGGTTTTCAGCGCTAATGACAAGATGAGACCAGACCAGTATGGCCGAAGGTTTTTTACATGCCAATGTAACTTCAGGTGGGTGTTTCTTGATCCTGAGTATGACCGTCATCATCTCCGTGTTATGACGAAATTGTTGGAGGAAAACCGGACTATGGCAGCGAAACTGGGAATCTTTAACGAAGAGAAAGATTTGGAAACGGCTAAATGGTGGGTGAAGGAGCTCTATGAGGATTTTGAAGAGAAACCAGCCGATTCTGACGATGCGTAGTGGTCTTAGTATTTCGTTCCTTTTAAGATGTAATGTGAAGTGTCTTGGTGTTTTGTCTTTGTTATGTTCGTTTTAATTTACGTTTCAAGAATGAGTCTTTTTTATGCTGTAATGAATCTGTTTTATTTTGTAATGTATCGGTTTTTTGTTGAAACGTATCTGTTTTATTTTGTAATATATCAGCAAAAGGTGTAATTCTGATGTCTCCTTTTCATAAGACTACTCATATGTCTCCTTTTGACAAGACAACTCATATGTCTCCTTTTGACAAGACAACTCATATGTCTCCTTTTGACAAGAAAACTCACATGTCTCCTTTTGACAAGACAACTCATATGTCTCCTTTTGAGAAAACAATTCGGAAGTGTTGCTTTTGACAAGTAAAGCTGAAATGGAATTTCTGCATTCTGTAGGAAAAATGCAATTCCATGCGTGACGCATGGACACGAACCATGCGTGACGCATGGATTGACTCCATGCGTGACGCATGGAATTTCATTTTTCCTACAGAATGCAGAAATTCCATTTCAGATGCAAAGCACCTGTTTCACGTGAAATGTAACCCAGAAATACCACATAAAGACTGAAATGTGCATCAAAAGATACAACCTTACAACATTAGAAGGTCATTCGAAACTCGAAATAAAATACACATTACAACATTGTCATGACTGACAATAACTCTTGAACTAGTAATCGTTTTCATCATCGTCTGGAATTGTGATGCTTTGTTTGGACGATTGATGTCCTCCTCTTTTCGGGGGGGTGTAAGCCCCACATCTTTGCCACACTTCGTCATACAAGGCCGCAGCAGATTCTTCACAATTACGCTCCCAAAGATTATAAACAGGTGGTAGTGGACATCCATCCTTCAGGCGAATCTGAGATAGATTTTACGGAATTGCATAATTAAATTTACATGTAATGCACTAGGTAAATAGCAATTGAAAAAAACATACCGGGATGAAATGTTCTTCCTGTGTGAGTAGTAATAGGCAAACAACTTGCATCTTGGCTCCAGGTTGACCATACCAAGTCGGAAGTCTAAGAGGTAGGAATGTCTGTTTAATTTGCTCGCCTAGACACACAAAGACACAATTACATGCCGAAGCCACCAAACATGCCATTTCTGGTACGGTAAGCCACTTATCCCTTGGAGCTGGGTAGTAATCGCTTTCCCATGTAAGTTGATGTATAGCGGACTCCAATGTTGGATTTACTTCTCCACCAATCCACGTGCCTTTAAGTAAATGCCAAATCTCTTTAGCCTTTCTTATCATCTCTTCTCGTATGAACTTCCAATGCTCTTGGGTCCCACCTGTTACATGACTCTCAAAAACAGATTGAGTGACGGAATATTTTGGATAAAGTGTACATTAGAGTGAAGATAATATCGTTCACCTGTTTCCATAGAAATAGATCTAAACCCGCAGTTTCCATCGGCTCTGATGTCAAACCACCCCTCCACATATGGTCTCATGCACATTGGTATCTTTCTAATGTACTTAGAAGGCGCATACATTTTTTGTGGAGCGGGAGGTGCACCAAAGGGTTTAGGAACCCTTTGCTTCTTGGGAGGTGTTTCTTCCAAAGCTCTAGACCTCATCTCTTGGTCGGTGTATTCCCATGCTGACTTCTTTCTTTGTGTAGATCTAGGCACTTTGTTAGGAGCTCCTTGGGGACGACCACCGGTGTGTTTCGAAATAGGCGGCTCTTTGAGAGGTGTATCCACTTTAGCTATCTTTCTGACAGATTCAATACACTTCTCTTGATCATGTGGTGACAAGGTGTTCCATGTTTCTTCATAAAATTCATCAAATAAACGTCTTGCCACGTTTTTCTTAGTTTCAAGATGACACTGTGTATCCACTTCTTCCAAAGACAACGTACTCCAAAAAGGATGCAAAGACACGGGCTGAATTGGCATTTGTTTCTTCACACAAGTCGCAAGGTCATGGACACACAGCATCCTGTCTCTGACCTTGGTTGCACAATCGCAATATTGTGCATTGTACATGCCTTGTACACCTTTGTCGTATTCTTTAATCAAGAGCTCCATTGCCTTGTACGAAACTTTGCACTTCAAATGTACAAACAAAGATGTTTGGTGAACAAGTCTAAACGTCTTTGTTAGACTCTCGTTAAATGAACCCAATATCTCTTTCAGCTGGTTTCGTGCCATGTCACTGTATTCCTCAAACACTGTGTCGAGCCTACCTTGTCCACCACTCAAATATGACTTCAAACAGGAATGCGCTCCTTCCACTCTGCATTTTTATTAAGGTGTTCAAACAGGAATGTGCTTGTGCAGTTTCTGTAAACTGCACATCCATACGTGACGCATGGAACAAATCCGTGCGTGACGCATGGAACAAATCCGTGCGTGACGTATACATGTGCAGTTTACAGAAACTGTTTAAATTCACAGAAAACTGAATATAGTTGTGTAAGTGCAATTATAGATAAATTACCTGTTTGTCGTGTTGCTTCCAAGAGTAAACACGTCATCCGTCCATGCCGACACACATCTTTCTTTGAAAGGACCAAGCCAACTGTCTCTAACATATTGCAGTACGGGAATATGCGCGTTCCAATCTCTCTCTATAGTATCCAACTTTTTTTCATATCCTTCTACGGTGGTTTCCTCGAACAAGTTGTAGTAGTCGTTGGATAAGTTTTTTCCCTTTAGTTTCGATCTCATTTCGAGGGAAGCTTTGGCCTCTATGTTTTTCCTTATATGTCGTCTACATAGAAGAAACTTTGCAGTTGGAAAAAGAAGATCCGTTGCACTCATTAAAGCTTGTTCACGGTCGGTGACAATGCAAGTGGGCGTTGCTCCAATTCTTCTATACATCTCTTGAAGTTGTTGCATTGCCCACAAATAATGCTCTTTAGTCTCGCCCTCAAGAAATGCCCCACAAACTACAAAGTTCCTCCATGTAGACGTGATTCCAACAATCTCGAAAAATGGCATTTTGTACCTGTAAATAAATAATTTGAAATAATATTATTGCAATGTTATGGAAAATCATATGTAATGGTCAATAATCACACAAAACTTACTTGATTGTGGCATATGTGGAGTCCATTATAAGTACATAGGGAAATGATTTCAAGAGCTTCATTGATTCAGGGGACGCAAAGAACATATCACCAATCATAGATGCATCATCTTTGCTTGTCCTATACTCCATGAAATAGTCGCTCTGTTTGCATTTGTAGAAAAACTCTTGGATAACAGTTCTTCCTTCCCTGTTTTCGATCCTCGTCTTGGCCATCAAATTGTATACTTGTTTTTTTTTTGTAAGGTTCTTTGGAGACTTGTTGAGCATAGTGTAAATCTCATTTGGTTTACAATGAGCCCTGGTCATTTCAACTACTGTACACACTTCATCAGGCGTCAATCTGCCTGCAAACGCATTCCCAAACAAGCTACTACCAATAGGATGGTTGTGGGTACCTAACATTACAGTAAGTTTCCAAGCCCCTCTATGCTCCTCTAGAAGTTTTAATTCGAACCAACATCTACATTTTTTCGTCTTGATGTTTTTCCTCACTCCCTTAGCTTTTGAGTAATTCACTCGTCCTCTATCACAGATAAGCTGAAGTTTTCCAGATTTTGTTTCGGTAGGTGCTCTACTCCTTCCATTGACTATGCAAAAGTTGTTGGCTTGTGCAATGTTAACGGCCCAATCCACTCCCTGTTGTCTAGAGGGGAATACCAAGTCATTTGCAAACAACTCTGAGTAATCAACAGAGACATATTGTTCTTCTTGAACTTCAATATCAAATTCTGGTGCAGTACGCAAAGGACGAAACACATTTAAGCTACTTGTGTCTGAAAGTGGCCTCATCAAATGCGAAGGCCATTGCGACAAACCGTAACCGGTTCCAAAAGATCCAGTGTTGATATCACCAAACTGTGATTGCGGTTGCTCCCATGTTGTCAAATCAATGCCCAAATCAAACGAAGGTATGTAGTCGAGGTATGACGGAGGTGGGCAGTCATTAAGAGTAATCTTGTCTAATCCAGTAAACACAGAAAAGTTCATCTATGCACAAACACACAGATAACAAACCAGTTAAGCTTCTGTATGGCAAATCCATACGTGACGCATGGAAATACAACATGCAGTTTCATTCATCTTTTGTCATGGTTCGTATGATTCTGTTAACCTCACTATGTTTCATTAACATTTCAAACATCATACATCATAAATTCAAAATTCAACATCTTTTGTCATACAACTAATACCTTTAACATGTGAAGTCCATAAAACCCAACAAGTCAAACCCCTAAAACAAGTCAACACCTTAAAAACTAATATTATAATACTTTTCAAACATCATAATCACTAAAGTAAACAAAAATTCACAAATCAACATCTTTAGTCATACAACTAATACCTTGAACATTTGAAATTCATTAAACCTAACTAAATCAAACCCTAAAAGAAGTCAACACCTTAAAAATTAATATTATGAACAAGAAATGTTACCTTATTAAGATTGTAACTTGAAAATGGTGCTTCTCCACCTCTTTCATTGGTGCATTCCTCTTCATTCTCCATATAGAAAGAGCTTTTTTGGGATAAAATGGTGTGTTTTGCTCTCAAGAATGTTCAACAATGGAGTTAAAAGGGTTTTGACATTTGAAATATGGAAAGAAAGGAAGATAATAGGGGTTAATGTAGGTGTTACGGAAATGGTAAAAAAAATTAATGGAGTTATTACAGTAGGTGAGACAAGACGTGCTTGCTGCATGAGTTCTGAAAAGAAAATCCGTGCGTCACGCATGGTTGCCATCCATGCGTGACGTGTGGTTTGCAACCATGCGTGACGTGTGGTTTGCAACCATGCGTGACGTGTAAAATGGCACATGATCCCTTTGATTCTTAGTAACACTGATGTGTGCATGATTTCCAATCAAAATAAAATTACATATTGTCAAAGGTTGGACATTTAGGCCACGTAAGAAGTCCAAACAAAGGATATGCTACTTTACAAGTTAATAGTTGTTATTGGGAGTTACCCACATGGTTAAATATCCCTAATAGGCATTGAAAACAAGTTTCATTCCATTCGGACATCGTTTGAGTGTCGTTTCGTCAAATTGGGCCTCAAGTCCATTTAAGGCCTTTTTAGGCCTTTTAGCGTTTACGTGCCTCATTTCGTGTGTGCAAGACCTTGTTGATACTTAATATCCCTAATAAGAGTAATTTGTATAGTAGTTTCAACAATAATCAACGTCAATGTTGTAGAATATACATATTGCGACAAGTTAGAGAGTTACGACTAGTTTGTTTTTTACAAAGGAGGTGGTACTTTAAAAGTTAGAAGTTGTCATTGGGAGTTACCCACATGGTTAAATATCCATAATAGTCATTGAAAACAAGTTTCATTCCATTCGGACATCGTTCGAGGGTCGTTTGGCTGATTTGGGCCTTAAGTCCATTATGGCCTTTTTAGGCCTTTTAGCGTTTACGCATAGTTTCGAGTCCCGTTTTGTATGTGTGAGACCTTATTGGGACTTTATATGTCTTATAACACAATTGTGTATAAATTTTTCAAACATACAAAAAGATCAATGTTGCGACCATATATAATGCAACAAGTTAAGCTTGTGATGAGTAGTTTGATGTTTTACAAAGAGGGCGTTACTCTAAAAGCAAAAGGTTTTGATGCAAAGTTACCGACATGGTTAAATATCTCTAATAGGCATTGTAAACAAGTTTCATTCCATTCCGATGAATTTTCGACGACGTTATGGCGAATTGTGGTTTTAAAGCCGTTAAAAACAACACGAAAAATGAATTATTTTGCGTGACATAACTACAAATACATTGAATACATTGAAATTTATTACATAAGCAAAAACATATACATTGAAATCCATGCGTCACGTATGGATACAAACCATGCGTCACGCATGGTCACATTCCATACGTGACGCATGGAATTTTTTGCCTATAAAAGGCCCAACATCAAAAGGTATGTAAACACGGATTTACCCCATTTTCAACAATTTTGTTCTCTTCCTCATTCTCTTGACGGCGGCTGAAGCTCTATCACGCACGGATTTACCCCATTTTCAACAATTTTCATCATCTTTCTACATATAAGGTATGTAAACATTAAGATTTCATTGTTATGGTATGGTATTGATGTATATATGAGGTTTTGATGTTGTTTTGATAATATTTACATATGTAGATCCAATGTGTATGTTATACTTTGATTAGAAGAGATTAAACTTGTAATATATGAATGGATTGTGTACTTTGTTGATAGTTTCTTGTTGAATTTGATATTTTCATGTGTAGATAGTGTAATTAGGATTTTGATACTGAATTTGGGTTTTGTGAATTAGGGTTATAAATGAGGGTGTTGAAATTTGATATGGTGTGGTTTTAATCAAATTATTGACAAACTGTTGAATTTCAGAAAAAAATGTTGAGATTAGGGTTTGAGAATATATTAGAAAGCAGTACTGAAGTTCTGGAAGTGGCAATTCCATGCGTGACGCATGGAATATAACCATGCATGACGCATGGTCAGTAACCATGCGTCACGCGCGGAATTGCCACATTCAACATTAAGACTATGCAGAAGTTAATTGAGTATGTAACTATAATTTGGTTATGTTTGTGATTATACAGATGTCCTATTCCGATCAAGAATCTGATATTTCCGATATTAGTACGGCGTCTAGCGTGGCAGACAACTTTGATATGCTTGAACGGGAGAGACGTGAACGGGAGAGACAAGAACGTGAGCGACGTGAACGGGAGAGACAAGAACGTCAAAGGGAGAGAGGGGAACCATCCACTGACCAAGGATGACCGCACGAGAATACAGGAACCTCTTCAAGCCGTTCAACCCTCGTCGTTAGATCTACTTATTATGTTGAACCTTATTATGTTGAACCTTATTGTGTTGCACCTTTGAAGATTGAACCTTATTATGTTGAACCTTATTGTGTTGCACCTTTGAAGTGTTGAACCTTATTGTGTTGCAAGAACTACTTGTTTTTTCTTAAGAGTGTCTATTTTGTAGGTATTTTAAAACATGTCGACTCGTTTCACTTTCAAACTAGGTTTCACATTTCAAATATCATAAATCAACATAAATTCACATATCAACATGTTTAGTCATACAACTAGTACGTGCTGACATGAGTTCTGAAAAGAAAAACAGTGCGTCACGCATGGATATAATCCACACGTGACGCACGGTTCTATTCCATGCGTGACGCACAAAAGGACACATGATCCCTTTGATTCTTAGTAACACTGATGTGTGCATGATTTCCAATCAAAATAAAATTACATATTGTCAAAGGTTGGACATTTAGGCCACGTAAGAAGTCCAAACAAAGGATATGCTACTTTACAAGTTAATAGGTGTTATTGGGAGTTACCCACATGGTTAAATATCCCTAATAGGCATTGAAAACAAGTTTCATTACATTCGGACATCGTTTGAGTGTCGTTTCGCCAAAAACCGCCTTAAGTCCATTTAAGGCGTTTTTAGTGGTTTTAGCGTTTACGTGCCTCATTTCGTGTGAGCGAGACCTCTTTTCTACTGAATATCCCTAATAAGAGTATGTTGTATAGTATTTTCAACAATAATCACCGTCAATGTTGTAGAATATACATATTGCGACAAGTTAGAGAGTTACGACTAGTATGTTTTTTACAAAGGAGGCGGTACTTTAAAAGTTAGAAGTTGTGGTTGGGAGTTACCCACATGGTTAAATATCCATAATAGCCACTGAAAACAAGTTTCATTACATTCGGACATCGTTCGTGTGTCGTTTTGCCAAAAACCGCCTTAAGTCCATTTAAGGCGTTTTTAGTGGTTTTAGCATTTTGGCATAGTTTCGAATCCCGTTTTGTATGTGTGAGACTTTATTGGGACTTTATATGCCTTATAACACATTTTTGTATAAATTTTTCAAACATACGTGAACATCAATGTTACGACCATATATATTGCAACAAGTTAAGCTTGTGGTGAGTAGTTTGATGTTTTACAAAGAGCGTGTTACTCTAAAAGCAAAAGGTTTTGATGCAAAGTTACGGACATGGTTAAATATCTCTAATAAGCATTGTAAACAAGTTTCATTCCATTCCGATGATGTTTCGACGACGTTATGGCGAATTGTGGTTTTAAAGCCTTTAAAAACAACACGGAACATGAATTATTTTGTGTGCCATAACTAAAAATACATTGAATACATTGACATGAATCATATAAGCAACAAAAAAACATATGAAAATCCATGCGTCACGTATGGTGTCAAACCATGCGTCGTGTGTGGATTAATTCCATGCGTGACGCATGGTTTTATGTTGCAAAATCTTATTTTTATATTTAGAATGCTTATATTGTTGTTATGTTTACGAATGTTCAACCTTATTATATTTCAAATTGTATATGGTACGCCATACATATTGCGACTTTGTTCGGTTTTCAAACTATGTTTCACTTACAAAGGTCTAAATTTGATTTTCAAGTTACACACATGATCAAATAGACATTATAAGGATTGAAACAAAGTTTCATTCCATTTCGATAAAGTTTCGATGACGTTTTTGTCGAATTGGGCTTTATCGCCTTAAAAAAGACACTAAAAATGTGTTTCTTTGCACACTTAACTAGAAATACATTGAATACATTGAAAGTTAGAAGTTTCATATATGCAAATACGTGCGTCACGTATGGATTGTATCAGTGCGTCACGCATGGAATTAATCAGTGCGTCACGCATGGATACAATCCATGCGTTTTCTGGAATGTGCAATCCGTGCGTGACGCACGGATGACCTGAGCGGTAAATAGCAAAAAGGGTGGGCGTCAAATAGAAACTCTGTAAATATAGTGTCACATTAGAAATAAAAGTTAAAAAAGAAAGCTTCTTCTGATTTGTTAAGGGAAACAAATAAAAAAAGTAAGTTGGGAGGTGCAGTAGATGAATCATTCAATAGAAGCCCTTACTCGCTATATTAGTAGTTCTTACGTGCATTTTAGTTGAAGTAAGTTCTTGAATTTAAATTCATAAATTTTACTGAAATAGCATACGGGAACAAAAAGTATCAACGAAAAAAACATCTATACGAAAAAACATTTATAGAAGAGACTAATAACAAATGCTAAGTAGGCTTGATAAAACAAATAATATAAAATAATAATAAAAGCATAATACGGGAAAAAATGCTAAATATCTAGTCATCAATCGGCTCCAACTTGATTTTGCGTAACCTTCTCCTCTTAGTTTGTCTACCATGTTGTCCATCTCCATCTCCTTCAATTCCATTTTCTTTATCTCCTTCGTCTTCCATATCTTTGTTATCGTCAAGAATTACGATAACATCGGGAGTTCCGTTAGACCATTGTTCCTTCTCGTACGAAGATGATGAGTGTTCCGTCTCAGATGTCGGTGATACTTGTAGTTCATTCTATACAAAAAAAATAGTATAAGATAATGTTAATGATAGTATATAAACCATTAAATATTAAATAAATAATATTTTTAGAAAGTAATAAATTACCTTCTGATTGGATAACAGTGTTTCAAATTCTTTAACTATTGATTCATCACATGTCATTCTCGAAACAGTAAAAGCTGAATTGGAGTGATCCAACTTATATTGATCGACATTAATCGAAAATACATATTTTTGTCCGACTAACACTTCAAGATCACTTGGTATAGAATTGAAATCAGCATCCTAAAATAAAAACAATAACAAAAAGGTATTAGTGAATAAGAATGCAATTCAGCTACTTGATTTCACAAATAAGATAAAAGTTGAATATCTTTCGTGATATTTTACTAATTTATCATGCGGACTTATTAATTTAAGTAATATCTTTGATCCATGTACTAATTTAAGTAAAATTCAATACAACTAACCTTGTCCAATCCATCTAAAATAGATGATGCAGACTTATTCACAATTTGTAGAACATCTTTTTCAAATACTAGGAAAGAGGTAAATGTTGAACCATCATTTACTTGTACTCGAACTTTATATATGTAAAAGCACATTAATTTTAGAATTAATTTAAAAACATATAAAGTGTAAAATATAAATTATAATATATAAATAAAAAACAAAGATTTGAAGTAAATGTTAGGAATTTACCTAGGAGTGATGTATTTAGTATTTCGATTACACTTGTTACACCAGAAATTTTCTCCTTCAAGTTTAACTCCCATTTTGCACTCATTACAGGAGCTGTAAAACCATCCATGGACATCTTCAATATCCTCAATAGTAAGACATTTGCATGTCTGAAAAGAGTTTATAATTAAATTGAATAAATATCATAAAATAAATTTATATTTAAAATAAAGTAAACTTGAATTTACCTCTTTAATGGCAGTGATTTCATCAATAGTCTTATACATACTTGCATTGAGAAATTGTTGAGACAAATCTAATCTAGGAACACTTGGAATTTGAATAATATTTGGAGGACTATTGTTTCCATTTATCTTTAACAAACTACAAAAGAAAATATGTAAGTAGATATATTAAAATAATAAATAATAAATACATAACATAGTTACATACCTTTGTTTAAAATCTTCAATTTCTGGAATATTAAATTCATTGATAAAAATCCGAGTACCACCCATGGTATTGGACAATTGCGTTTTAGCTTTAATAAAAAAAACACCAAAGAATTAACACTAATAATAAATATAAAAAAAGAATAAAAACTAAAAATCAAATCGATATAAATATTACCATGTTTAGGTCTTAGTTTTGCAAATTGAATGACAACAATTATACTATAATCCAAGGTAGTATCTATGTATGGACTAAATTGATCAGCGAATTTGTCCCATAGTTACAACTAATGACTTTGTTCCTACAATATTAATAATTTACAACATTAGCAACATACATTATACAAAATTATTCTTTTTTAATGAAGATAAAGGGAAAAAAAGAATTTTTAATACCGAAGGTTCTGCAATTGAATATCAATTTTCTTGTGTTCTTCTTGCTTTTCACCAACTTTATAGCTTTCTAAACAACCAATACCGCTCAAACTCCCAATAACATCTGAAAAAATCAATACGTAATAATTAGGTTAAAAAATTATATTACTATCAAGATTGATGATCAAAGGATATGTGAATACAATAATGTAGAATATACTTACCAACCAAATATATATCTTCTATGGAATGATTGTTTATCAAACCAAATACCTTCGTGACGAAAGTAAGGGTGTGCCAAATAGAATTTTAGGGTGTGTCAAATAAAGACTTTATATATATATATATATCTTTATCTATTATTATGCTATCAATCTAATTAAATTGACTTATTAATGAACTTAAACTATAAAACATAAATCGTAAACTATAAACTATAATCTATAAATTATAAACCATTAAGTATAAACTAAAATCTATAAACAAATTAATAGTAAAAAATATAAATATATTATTAAAATATTTCTATACATGCGACCCCGTACATGGTACGGGAACAAAGGCTAGTTTTTAATCTAAATGCATTCAATTCATAGATTAGATATCAAGTCAAAGTTTCTCTAAGACACGGATACCTAAAAGCTAACAAGTGTCTGATATTACTCCAATGAAGATCCGATCATGTTCTTGAGCCTAGAATGTTAGTAAAAACACAAAAGATGATCCGATCATGTTCTTGAATCTTGAGCATAGTGTTGAAACAGTAACAGTTGCAAGAAAACACCAATTTGTGGACATACATTACGCACCAGCAAAGGCGGTGATGACAGCAGTTTCAGCATGCTGTATAAAAATAGTCTAGTCTCTCTTTTCACTGTAAAACAACAAATTCAGATACACAGATTACATTACTTATTCAGATTTTCAGAATATTACAACAAGAACAACTCATCCAAAGCCATGAAATCTTGACTGATATCACAACCTGTGCCTTTGTTGTGTCAACACCTGTCTCAATACCCTCCTCATAACCTTGTTCGTAGCCGTTCTTGGAAGCGAAGGAAGAGGCACCACATTTGCAACCTGTCAAATCAATCCATTGCTACAGGCTTACAGCTCAAAAAAAGGTTGAATTTTGCTGATTCTGAGGTAAAAGTAAAAAGTATTATTACCCTGAACAAAGGATTTAGCTGCTTCTGGATACCCAAGTTGAACGACGTCTTCAATTTAGTTAAATCAGGCGTTGCAGATGAATCCCTGAATACAACTGCGATTATGAGCTGTTCGGGCCCACCTCCAGCTAGCGGCACTCCAATGGCTGCTGTTTCGAGGACGTTATTGTCAACACTGTTGCAGATGCGTTCAATCTCTACCGAGCTTACCTGCTCAAACAAAATTCTAATCTTAGTATAGAACTATATACAACATTATAATTCACAGACAGCAATCTCAATTTTATTTACCTTGATTCCACCAATGTTCATGGTATCATCTGATCTACCATGTGCACGGTAATACCCAGAAGGAGTGAGCTCAAATACATCACCATGTCTTCGAAGTATCTGCACAAAGAACAAACAATAAATGAATATATTTACCTTCCCATTCCAATTAATTTTGAGTGGGTGGAGGAAATTATTTACCTTCCCATTCCAAACAGGCATTCCTTCATAGTAGACTTTGTAGTGATTTGCATTTAGAAGCGTATTTGAAGCTCCAAGCATAAGGGGACCAAGGGCCAACTCGCCAGTCCCAGCCGTGTTATCTGGCTTCATGAGGATAACGGATTTTCAGATACTATATTTTAAATGAGGAGAAGAAAATGAAGAAATCTGATTCAGTCACCAAAAATATGAGAGGTGAGATGACACTTACAATTGGAGTACCATCACTTCCAAGGATAAATAGCTTTGAACCCATGGCTGGGGTGCTGAAAGCAGCCAGAACTTGGGCCTGTAATAAGGATCCAGTTATAAAGCCACCACCTATCTCTGTACCACCACAATATTCGATGACAGGCTTGTAAAGTGCTCTTCCCATAAGCCAGAGATATTCGTCGGCATTTGATGCCTCTCCAGTTGATGCAAAGCAGCTACAGGGTTTAAATAAAATTGTTAGGAGTCACAGGTTAAAGTCTTAAGCCAAGGGAACTCTATCTTTCAAATAGTGGAAATAAATTTTATTTTTTCATATTAGATTTATAGCACATTGGCTTAAAAAAATGCTTCACCTCGACAAAAAAGTTGAATACGTACCGAATGGAAGACCAATCACAACCAGCAGTACAATCTGTACTTTTCCATGCCCGGACGATGCTGGGAATCACTCCCAACATTGTTACTTTAGCATCCTACAAGTAAAAGAGAAAGTAATATGAGGCAACACCTAAATATGAAATTTACAATTCTTTGACAGGTTACTTCTATCTAGAAGGAAATGGTCACACACTGGTTAGTTAAATCAAAGTATGTACCTGTATGAATTTTGCAAAGCCAGAACTGAGAGGGGATCCATTGTATAATGCAATGGAAGCATTATTTAGGAGTGCAGCATAAACAAGCCATGGGCCCATCATCCATCCGAGATTGGTGGGCCATGCGACTACATCACCTTTACGAATATCCATGTGGCACCATGCATCTGCAGCAGCTTTTAGAGGAGTAGCTTGAGTCCAAGGAATGGCCTTTGGTTCCCCTGATAAAATAGAAAAGATCAACAGGAGGGGTCCAACCTTAATATAAACAAAAATCATTGAGAGAGAGAGAGAGAGAGAGAGAGAGAACCGGTAGTTCCAGAGGAGAAAAGAATGTTAGCAAATGCCTCCACGGGTTGCTCTACAGCCACATATTCACTCGATCTGCAGATTACAGAAACTCATATAAGAAAACACCAGAATATAAAGAGTCGAAAAGGGTGCAAGAAGAAAAAGAAAAAGAAAAAGAAAATATTAGGAGAACTACTTTGAATGCTTTGCTCTTTCTAGGAAGTCATGCCAAGACAAGTCGTTGTTGCGTAAGTTTGTGGAAATGTGAGAACCGCTTGCAGGAAGAACAATGGCGAGAGGAGATTCAGCATCAATAACTCTCCTATATAAAAGAAAAAACATATTGCTATATAAAGTGATCAAGATACTAAAAGAACAATGAAAAAGAAGAGTTCATGGTAGTTAAATGAAACCTGTAGAGGGGTATGCTTTTACCACCACGTACAATAGCGTCCTGGAAGTATAATCATGAAGAACATAAACTTAAGTAAGAAACAAATCAAACATATTATGATGACAACAAAAAAAACAAGTGGAAGATCAACACATTTGGTAAAGTCTTGGACACTGTCGATCACCTGAGTAAATATTGCCTTTGCCTTAGATATGTTCAATCTTGTTGCAATTTCAGCTGCAGCAAAGCTATCTGCAATGGACACTGGTATATTGCCACTGAGAACGATAGCTAGATATATAAACACAGAATAAACGTTCATCGGCATGTCTATTGCTATTGCAGATCCTTTAGGCAGTCCCAATGTGTCAATTGCATGTGCAACACACCTGCAAAACGGTGCTAAATCTTCTCAAAATCCACTTTCTTCAGGAAAGAAAATAACTGCACAACTAATTGTCAACAAACATTTGCAGGCTTCATTAGGCACACTCGGCCAAAATGAACATAAATAAAACCATTACTAGCTAACTAATCATATACAAGATAGTAAGTTCAAGGTGAAAAAGAAAGTAACTCATCAAGAAGAAGAGGGTGGGAAAGTCAAAATAAAAGGCTGGAAATATTAGGAAAAAGTGCATTAAAGCTAACATATCAGCCACACTCCAAAAGAAAAAGTTCAGCTACTGGCACTATATAGTATCATAGAAGAGTTGCTTAGTAAAATCAACATACCACACCTCTCTACGAAATTCTCGAAGTGTCATCTTCCTCAGTGGTAAATCATCCTCTCCCTCGTCACGCCAGATAACAGCAATATCGTTCAAATTCCTCTTTGTATTCAGACTCAAGCAATTCTGTGCAGGGTTTAAAAATGCTTCAGGGAGCCACTGACCTCCTGGATAAGCTGAGTTTTCACGTAGGATACACTGAGGGTTAACAGAAAATGAAAATTCCATCTCTTCAAGTATGCTCTTCCAATAAACCTGACTCGCATAAAAGAGAAATAATCAGAAAAGGGTATACAAACAATAGAAAAGTTTATATACAAATGAAAACCGGAAGAACATTACTATACAGAAAGATTAGCATACTTCAGGGTTTGAGACAGAAAAGGCCTGGAAATCTGAGAAGCTCAATATAGGATCCTTGTATCTGGGACCAAGAAACTCCTTCCCGCGTCTCTCCAGAAGTTGACCAATGTTAGTTAATTTTGCACTTTGCCTTCATGTTACATGATAGTCCGATTTAGCTCAAAATCCATGATAAAGTGGCGAACGCATAATGTAACTCGGGTACTTCCCTAAGTTTAATACAATCCAACTATAGCAAGAACTCAAGTTAATAATACAAGCTGCACAAATAACAAACTCAGTTCACATACAAATTTCTGAAATCAATTAGCATATTGGTAATTCAAAACAGCTTAAGGGCACCAGACCACAATAAAATTGATTTATCTAACATCAAACCAGAGTTTACAGCTACAGTCTATGAGGAAACACTATCTCAGTTGCTGTAACTACGGCTAAATCTCTCCGTGGAGTTCATATACAATCAAAATCACGGAAAAAGCAATGTGATTTCACTCAGTTTCACAAGCTTTCAGTGACTAAGCAAACCCTAGTGATCTAATGATCATAGGACCTCCGAATCAGTAAACACAAAAAAGGTAGCAATTCCACAAACTGAAAGACTAAAAAATCAATTTGAAGACAGATTAGTATGCCTTACAAGTCGGGGAGCCAAGCAGGAGGATCGAAGCCGAAGTTCTTAAAGCAGCCATAATACATCATCTGGTGAAGTGAAAACGGAAGTTTAGGGCTGAGAATTTCTCCGCAAATACTCTTCCATGTCGCCGCAGAACCAGGCCCGTGAGTATGGATGATTCCGGTAAGCCGCCGGTGAATTTGATCGGCGGATTGTGAAGGAATTCCCTGAGCTTCGATGTCGGAGACTGTAACTTCATCTAGGGCTTTGTATGTCATGGTTTAGTTCTTGATTGATGCAAATTGGCGGAGAAATTGAGAGAATGTTTGTATACAGATTGGACGATGATCAGAAGTTTTTGTCGGATTGTGGAAATTTGTGAACTGTATATGGCACTAGAAGATCATTGGTCCCACATGCACGGACTGCGATTGGACGATCAACATCGTTGCAAACACTCGATACCTGGTTATAATATTTGTGTATATACTAATGAAGAATTCTTATACTATATACTATCGTGATTCGTGAACATTTGTGTTGTCGTAACGTAATTTTGCATTCTGCTACATATAAATTAATATCGTGCACATTTCGATGTGAAGAAGATTTGTGTGTATACTGCAATGCATATCTCTATAGTGCATGTGTTTATAGAAACGAATGTGCATTCTTACACACATTAGGTGTAAGTCCAACTCCAAGTTCAGATTCGTTTTTACGAGTGTGTACTCAAACCAAAACTTATACCATTGCAATATATCTGCTATAAATCCATAATAGTTTGCGTTGCCTCATACCTTATATGCTGATCATGCAACTTACATGGGTGACTTGGTTGCTTAACGAAATGCCTCTCTAGATATACCGTTGCCCATCTTGATCAATTGATTGTTCAACTGAAACATCTCTCTCGTTACCAATCTACTTAAATTGTACTTTATGTAACAATACTAAGCCAAAGATTCATCAAGATGATTTCGCCACCTTCATTCGCCATGCTCGAAATCAACGACGAAACCCTCCAGTTTAACCATCTCCACGCCATGGCATTCTTGGCATTGGCCATGTTCATACTCCGACACTGCCTAAAATGGCGTGCCATCTACCTTGTCGACTTCTCGTGTTACCGACCCCCTGACCATCTTCGCGTCTATAGAACCAACTTCAGTGAGCATTTTCGTCTTAGAGCGGATCTTGATCAACCCACCATCGACTTCCAGATAAAAATGCACGAGCGATCAGGCATAAGCGACGAAGCGTGTCTACCGCCAGCAACACACGAAATGCCGCCCAGTACCGCCTTATCCGGGGCCCAAGAAGAGGTCGAAGAAGTCCTCTTCGCAGTTGCACAAGACCTCTTCTTGAAACACCCTGATATCGCCCCTGACGACATCGACATTCTCGTTACGAATTGTAGTCTTTATTGTCCCACACCTTCCCTTTCCTCCCTAATTATCAACCGGTTCGGTCTTCGGTCTGACGTATGCTCGGTCCACCTGGCGGGAATGGGGTGTGGGGCCGGCATTGTTGCCATCTCACTCGCCTCTGACCTCCTTCGTGCTCGTCGTCGATCAGGCTCCCTAGCCCTTGTTCTTAGTATGGAGGCTGTTACACCTAATGCTTACTCTGGGAGGCGAAAGTCCATGGTTCTTCCTAATGCGCTTTTCCGAATGGGTGGAGCCGGGATTCTGCTGTCGAATCGAGGCTCTGACTCTGGTCGGGCCAAGTATCGACTGAATCGAGTCCTTCGTATCCACACTGGGTCCAGTGATCGGGCTTACAATTCCGTATATCAGGCAAGTTTCTTAGAGCTCGTTTGATATCGATATCTAAGACATATCATACCTAATCATAAGCACGCTCAAATTCTTCAGGATGTTGATGAGGAAGGATTTGCAGGGGTAGCACTATCCCGGGAGATAGTGAGAGTAGCCGGCGAGGGACTAAAGAAGAACCTATTACATCTAGCACCGTCGGTTCTACCTTACTCCGAGATGATCCGTTTCGGGATCTCAACAATCGTGGCAAGAATCCGGGGGAATCAGACGGTAAAACCCGTCCCGGATTTCAAGAAGGCGTTTGATCACGTGTGCATACACGCAGGCGGCAGGGCAGTGATCGACGCTGTGGAGGAAAGTTTAGGGCTGAGGAAGGAGGATGTGGAGGCCTCCAAGATGACGCTGCATAGGTTTGGGAATACGTCGTCGTCTTCGGTTTGGTATGAGTTGAGTTATTTGGAGGCTAAAAGGAGGGTTAAAAGAGGGGATAAGGTGTGGCAAGTTGGGTTTGGGAGTGGATTTAAGTGTAGTAGTTTGGTTTGGGAATGTGTTTCGGAGATTGATCCAAAGACTGGGAATGCTTGGTCAGATAGGATCCATCTCTATCCGGTCGAAACTAACTAATTATGTTAAAACCATACTGTATTGATGCAATAAAGAGTTTGGTTTTATTGAGTGTAAGAAAATAGTTCAGTGTACATTTTTTCAATGAAGAAGCAAAGCAAGGACAACGAAGCCTGCTGTGGTATTGAACAACAACTTTGACAGGGATACACAACATTACATTACATTCGACATGACGAGATATTTCCACAACTGCATTTTTATTTACCTGATTAGCAATATGAACAGACATTTGAATGTATCAGTTCTAAACTTCTAAGCATAATTAACAGGGGAGCTAAAGAAAGAAAAAACGAGATTACCGTAATTCTGACGGACTGTTGTAAATTTGTAGAGGGCTTTGACAAGCAAACCAAATCTTGCTGATCTCAATGGTCCCATGTGTCTGCAAAAGTTTCGAATTACACCAGCAAGAATAGGTCACAAGCAATTCATAGTAATAATAGTTTATGAACACAATAAATAGCCATAAGCTGACTTACACAATCTCAGTGTATCGCATCCTCCATGCAGGAAACCCGAGATGACATCTAGCAGGTCCATAAACTAACAGGAGGTCAGGGTCAGGACCCCTGCAACCTACCATCAAAAAAAGAATAATCAAAATACAGCCAATATGGAGTTTTGAGAAAAAGAATAATCAAAATACGAACCAATAGTAGTCAGAGCATCATCCATAAGCTTCTCAGTGAATTTAGGAAGTTCTTGAATTACGCCCTGCTCTCTTGAATTGAAATACCGAGCTGAAAGTAAGTTAGCAGCTTTTACTACTGCTTCCTTTCCATCAGAAAATGAAACAAACTCCAAAGTCCGCTGGTTTGGATCATCGAGTGCTTTAGTTGCATCAACTACCTGTAAAAATAAAAGGCACGTTATAGAAACATTTCCAATCATCAATGGTACGTAGCAAAAGAGCAAAACGACTGATTACCTCCCACAATAACGATTTTCTATTACACTTCTCTATGATGACCTCCTTGGCTTTCTTTAGAACTCCTAAATGGATGATCAACAGGAAGCTTTGTAAGTTAATTATGACATAAGAGAAGATAAATACTTGCTTAGATAACAATTGTAGAGAATATACCTTCCATATCATACAGACAAACATGTTTCACACCAATTTCAGACAGCCACTGCAGCAGCACAAGGACTTTTGAAATGTCACGGGCATCTTCGCTCTCGACCACAATAGCCAAGTATTTCAGCTTACTTACATCCAATGTACTATACTTCTTTAACAATCCACGAGATATAAAGTGGCTTTCAAGCATATTAAAAATATTTACTGCTTGGTGCCATATGCTGAGTAGAAGTTGTAGAAAGCTCCAAACTAAATAAGCAAACACATGAGCTGGCTGCATTGAGGAGAGCTATGGTGTCAGCACTAAATATAAAAATAAAATTCACATGAATGAAGCAATAAAATGAGATTGTGCATGATCCACCAACTTCAATTCTAAGCAAGTAACACATGGTGAAGAGCACAGAAAATAAAATAGTTATATTAAGCAAGAATCAATCACTATACCAAAGAAATAAGTGTCATATTCTCATTAAAATCTTTTGGAGACACATACGTTTAGGCACAGTCTAGCATCAATGAAATCATTTATTTCAGAAAGCAACTTTCAATTGAAAACTGAAAAGAAAAGCAATCATTCAGAAACAAAAAAATAAATTAACATGCTCGTCTTAGAAGCTTGTTTCCATTGATCATCCTACTTTATCATGACACACAACAGGAAAATCTCATCAGTTGTGCTAGAAGTCTTAGAGATGCATAAAGTCATCAATTCACCAAATGCCTTCATTAGTTCATCTTGCATAACTTATAAGTCTGCATTAGGAAATCACTTGATTGTTTGAACTAATTGCTGATCTTTTCTCCTAAAGTCATAACTACTAAGATTTCACATGTTAAGATCCAACAACTAAAATCAACTTTATACCTCATAACATTCAGACAATAACAATCAAAGACTTGCATTTTTAAGCTAGCAGATGACCTTAAATTTCGGCTAAACATCAAGTCTAAGTGATAAAATTGAGAAAGGCAAAAGCCGACAAAATTGCACAAATCAGTACCAATAGAACTGATTACAGGTCAGACATTGCAGATCATAAACTCTATTTATCAATTAACAAATTAAGCTAATAAGGCATCGCTAGATGAGAGATGAAACATGAAGAACGAGATACCTTTCGGCAACCAACGACGAAATGAGAGCTGAAGCGAGAAGCCATGGCCGGAACCCTAGACGGTGAAGGATGAAGCAGTGGAAGAAATCCCCGGCGAAACTCGTCGGCGGGAGGGTGCGATTCAATTCTATCTGATTATTGAAAACTCGTCGGGGATTTCGAGGATGAACCAACAGTGAAACGAGAATAGCAGGTTTCGAAAAAACCTGTTTATGAGTGAAAAAAAAACCTGTTTAGTCGTGCGTATTTATATGGAGAGATTAGTTTGTAATTAACCCTAACCTAAGTACAAAAATAAAAAGAAATTCATCAATAATACGGAGTACATGTAAGTTGTACTGTCGTTTGATTTTTTTTTGGATACTAACCGTCCAATCCAAAGGAAACGTCTGATTTTTGACAAAATATAAATTTGTTTTTTAGTATAAGATTTTATAGTTCCAAGCATGTGTAAACAGTTTGAATCTTGAAGCAATTACATGACAGATATGTTGTAAATCGTCCTTGGCCCTTGATGGATTGATTTTGAAGCCAACGGTTCCTTAAACTCGGGAGCTAAATCCTAGCAATAAACCATGTTCAAGTTTTTAATAATCAATTCACATCTCAAGCTTGCGTAGGACGGTGGGTTTGTGTGGAAACATTTGTAATTTGTGATTGTGTTTTTAAACAAATTCTTCAATTGTGCTCACCTTCTTTTCACTCTCGGCCTTGGTTCGAGACTTCATCGGTATGGACTGGAATGTTCAATACTGCCACATTTATAGAGAAGCGAGTTGTGTTGTTGACGGGCTTGCTTCCCGGACTTTTTCTTTCACATTAGACGTTTTTGTGTGAGATGTTCCCTCGGATGGGGTCTTTTCCCTTTTATTGGATAATGTTAGGGGTCTTTGTTTTCTCTGCCTTGTTCATGTGTAATCGTTTTTCCTCTTTTATGCAATTTCGTGACAATTTCACCTCTCTTTCATAAAAAAGAGTTTTTTTTTATTTTAAACCACCTGTTATGTATCAAAAATTGCAAAGAACCACCCATATTTCACGTATTGATTTTAAATCACTCAAAAGAGCCCAAAAACTTACAAATGACCACACACGGACGGTTTCCGTCAAATTGGCCGTTCAAATGTGTGAATTTACGAATTTGCCCCTGTTTACATTGAGTCAAGCCAGTCTTTGTTCGATACACCCACAACACCCTCCTCCGCCTCCACTACAACCACTTTTTCCCCCACTTCGATATCCCCTCAAAACTCTAGCCTTCGTCTCTCCTCTTCCTCCTCTCCGCCGCCGCCTCCCTCACCTACTCCTCCTTCCCCGACTTCTATGGCCGCCCCGTCAAGCTCGTCGACTCCCTCTCCTCTCTCTATCACAACTTGCTCCCTCTCCTCACCACCTTTGCTACCTCCCTCCTCTACATCTCTCTCCCTCTTTCCGCTTTCGCTCTCTACCAGTTTCTCGCTTGGAAGGGCATCTCCCTTATCACCTCCTCCTTCCCTTACTTCCTAGCCATCTCCTTCCTCAAAGCCCTCCTTTTAGCCTCCCTCTTCTCCAATCTCGTCGTCAATTGGATCCTCCTCGCCGCAGTTGTCGTCCTCGAGAACAAATGGGGATTCCACTCCCTTCACTCGGAGAAAAGAGTTGGTCACAGTCATGAGAACCAATGTTGTGTCCTTGCTAATGTTCAAAGGACTCCAAGCTCTCATCCTCATCTGAATCATTTTCCCTTCCTCTCTTAATCGCCTCAACAGACCCAGTTGCACTGCAAAACAAATTTGAAAAACTTCCCCACCTAATGGATTCTTCTTCAGTTAATGTTCCATCATCGACTCTCGTCCAAGAAATACTAACTTATCTCACCAATGATCAACCAACTTCGGAGCAATACATCCATAAGAAGCAATCGCCGAAGATCTAAGATCGATTTATCTCGCTTATCAAACAAAGACTGACTTGATTCACTGAAAACAAGGGCAAATTTCAGTCATTTAAAGGGGCAAATTCGTAAATTCGCACATTTTAACGGCCAATCTAACGGAAACTGTCTGTGGGTGGTCATTTGTAAGTTTTTAGGCTCTTTTTGGGTGGTTTAAAATTAATACGTGAAATACAGGTGGTTCCTTGCAAATTTTGGTACAGAATGGGTGGTTTAAAGTAAAAACCTATAAAAAGAATACAAGATATGTGCGGTTGGAGATAACTTGATAAAGATCTCAGTCATGTATGGGCGAAATGAAAGGATTGTATAGTTAGAGGCTGATCTTAACCAAAGTGGAAAGTTGTCTCTTTTAATACTCTTCCTTTTTAAAAGATTCATTATGCAAACACAAATTTTTTTCTTAAGTAGACGTTTTTTTTGAAAAAATTCCCGATATGGGCTTGTTTTCGAGTTCCCTCCTAAACTGATTACCTTGGTAACCTCTCTAGAACCCTCTCGGCTCATAGTTGTCGAATTCTTCTCCCATCTCTCGCCTTGGCGTTGTAAGGCCCGCGGCCTTAGAAGCGCTATCCCCATGTCAACCTGGGAACTTCCCAGGAGGTCACCCATCCCAGGATTGCTCCCAGCCCAACACGCTTAACTTCCTAGTTCTTTGTCCGGACTTGGACCAGGAAAAGGAAGAACTCTTGTAGACATGAGTAGAAATCTAGTCCTTATAATGAACTACAAACACGGGGTGTTACAGGCGTAGGCCAGCTCGCCATCTCTCCTCTTCCATGGCTGCTTCATCAAAGCCTACACCGTCTACCTCCTCTTCTCTATGGTTACGAGGCTCAAAAAGAGGGTTAGCAACATAAGGCAACTCTTGGGGAGGTGTTGCATTCCTAGCTACCCTATTATGATTATAACCAATTTGAACTTGAGGATTAGGAGGTGGTACCTGATTGCGCGTTGCGCTTTGGTCTACTATGCGTACGCCTCTTATAGGCACTCTATTGGTACCGGTGGCAGCCGACGCAGTTGGTACTTGGTTGCTTTGAGCAGTCATCAATCCTTGTATCGTCGGTGTCGGGGGTGTGGCTCGACGTTGGTTGCGTTCAACTTGGGCGAGACGCGTATCTATGGAGCTCATGGTCTCAGTTAACTTCTTTAGCATCTCGGCAATGTTGTTGGCTTCAGGCGTCTCTTCTCCTCCTGACATTGCACAACAAGAAGACTAACAAAGGAAAACACTCCCAAGGAAACACCAAATCAGCCGGCCTTGGTGGTGTTGCTCCGGTTGGCTCCCTAGCTTGCCGGCGGTGGCTTTCTTTCCCTTTCTCTCCTCTCCTCTTCCCCAAGGTGCTTCCTCTCGACCACCTTGGTTCCATGTAGGTGGTATCCTCTCGAACCACCTCCATTGCTTCTAGCATTGTGTGTTTCGGCTGCAATGGCTAAAGGCAAAAACAAGATGAAGGTTGGCTCTCCTTCGTTCCAAAAGAGCAAGTTTAAGTCCGATGTGGTGTTGGAGGCTAAGGGTGATGGAAACAAGGGTTCTAAGGCTGTTTTGGAGGAGCAAAACCAGGCCCTAAGGGCTGAGTTGGCTGAGGCTAAGAAGCATTTGAAGAAGGTTATGCTTGCGGAATTGCAAGAGGAGGATGATAGTGGTGGTGAGGAGGCGGCTAAGGAGGGTAATGAGTTCTCCGACGAGAGCTCCGGTGAGGATTTGGAGGAGCTTAGGGTGGCTGAAATATATGGTAATGGGAAGGAAAAGAATGGCAATAAGATTGCTAATACAACCATGCAATCGGTTCAACAAAACAATCCCTCGAGCAAGGTGTCCGGTGAAGGCGAGGCGGCTCCGGGAAGCTTGGTGGGCTGCAATGGAGGCTTGGATACTTTGGTAGGGATGACAACCTGCAGCCCCATGGTACGTGTGGCCCCCTCCATAGGCTGCAAAGACATTAGCCAAGGACAAAAAGGACAACCTAGGCCCACTATTCCCAACGGCTCTTTGGTTTTGGCTCCAAATTTGGGCGTGACTTCTAGCAGCTCCAAGGCTTGTGTGGTCCCCTCCAAAGGCTGCAAAGAACGTGTGGTCCCCTCCATAGGCTGCAAAGGCTATGGCCTTGGACAACAACAGCCCGGGTCCACTATGCCTAACGGCTACAATGGCTATGGCCATGGACAAAATGGACAGCCCGGGTCCACCTTCTCCAACGACACTTTGGCTCCAATTTTGGGCAGGAATTTGAACTCAAATTTAGGAGGGAAATGTGACATGGATAAGGGCTGCAAAGATCAAGTGGGGCCCTCCTCTAAGAGTCAACAAACTTTGGGGGCCAAAAGTTGGCGGGAACCCGGATTTGAACTCGTTTTTGGGTTTGAATTTGGCTTCGAATTTTGGCGCCAAGGATGACGTGGCTATGCAGGCCGATGTGGCATGTCATGGTGACGTGTCATGTCAGGTTGAGGCGGTTAGTGACATGGCGAAAATGGGAAAGACGGACGCTAAGGCGGCTAGACCGGGCGCAGGCGTTCCGGGGAATCGGGAAGGCGCCTTGGGCTCCGGGGATCACACGGTTCCAAAGGCCAATGCTTGGACCTCGACGCCTCGGAAGGTCTTCATGAATGCCGGAGTGGGAGGTAAGTTATCCTATGAACCTCCTTCGTCAAATAATGTTAGCATTAAGATTTCCGAAGGTTTTACTACGCATGAAATTTGGGGTTGGAGTCTCTTAGGTCAATACGTTGGATTTCACCCGGGTAGCTTTATGATTAACACCATGATTAGGTCTTGGGGGGTTAAGGCGCACTTTAAGGAGGAGGAGGGATGGATGATCTTTTATTTTAACTCCGAAGAGGATAGGGACAACGTGCTTAGAAATGGCCCCTATTTTATTCATGGCAAGCCTATGGTCCTTAAGAATATCCCGGATAAGTTTGCTTTTAACCGTAGAGATATTGCTACTATCCCCCAATGGATTAGGATTAATGGCCTTGCTAGGAATTTTTGGACACATGATATATTGAGTCGTATTTGTTCGCATGTTGGCAAGCCCCTCTTCATGGACCCGGTTACGGATTCAAGGAAGAGAGGGTCATATGCTAGAGTGCTTGTGGAGATTAATTTCGCTCTACCTTACCCTAAGGAGATTGAGGTGAATTTTGATGATAGGGACAAGGTCACCCTCTCCTTTGTGATTGAGAACGAGCCTAAGTATTGCACCGAGTGTTGCTCGTTTGGTCATATGTTGGAGGAGTGTAAGTTTAAGGAGAAGAAGGAGAATGTTGGTACTAAGGCTAAGAGGGCTCATGGTGTGAGCAAGGTTGGAGAAGATGGCAAAGGTAAGGAGACCTATGCCGAGGCCACTAGGAAGGAGATGCAAACCTCGACGGTTGGCAAGGGACTCGGAGGGATCCCCGAGGCTACTCTGAAGGCCAAGAGTGTAGGGGAGGGAGGCGGGAAGAGTTCGGGTGCTATAGATGTTGTCTCGACCGTACTAGGTTTGCCTTCCCGTGGCAAGGCTCCAGTGGTTGCGCCTAGCGCCGAGGAGGAGAGCGAGACCGAGGACCTAGGGTCCGGGGTGGACGGAGAGGAGAGCAAGGACACTTCCTCGAGTGCGGAGTCGGTTGAGGAGTTAGAAGAGGGAGAGTGTGAATCCCATGAGCGTGTTGGAGGACGTGGCAGTGGGTCCGAGGTTGATGAGAGCACCAAGGAGATGGAGAGTGTGCTCTCCAAGTCTCAGCGCAAGAAGGCTCGGGCTAGAGCTAACAAGGCTAGGTTTGAGACTACTCAGTTGTTGATTGCCCTCCCGGCCCCAGACAAGTGGGGTAAGTCGGCCATCCCTACGAGACACTCACTTAGGAACCGGGGTCCCACCTCTAAGGTTTCCCGATGATTGTCGTCTCGTGGAACGTGCAAGGGCTTTGCCAAGCCCTGAAACAAAATGGCGTCGGAGGTGTCATCCGTGAGGTTGAGGCCAAGGTTTGCGGTCTTTATGAGACCAAGTGTGGTGGTGTTAGGTTGGAGACCGTGGCCCGCCGGGTGGCTCCTGGTTGGCAGTTTGTGGAGAACTTTGCTTTGGATCCCCGGGCTCGTATTCTGGTGATGTGGGATCCCTCGTGTGTGGTTTTGAGTGTTGTGAGCATGTCTATCCAGCACATTGGGTGTGCCCTGACGTGCAAGACGACGGGGGAAGAGTTTGGTGTCTGCTTCGTTTACGGGCTTCATAGTGTTGTGGCTCGCAGGGATATTTGGGACAGTGTTGATGCGTTGCTTGAGCCTCTTTCTGTGCCTTGGTTGATTATGGGTGATTTCAACTGTGTTATGGTTGATCACGAGAGGGTCAATGGGAGACCGGTCTCGAATTATGAGTGTAAGGACATGGTTGATGCTTGTAGGAGACACAGGCTTTTGGACGCTCCTTGCTCTAATGAGACTCCTTTTACCTGGACCAACAATACGGTCTGGAGCCGGATTGATCGAGTGTTTACTACCTCCTCTTGGACCAACTCTGGGTTTCATTGCCAGACGAGCTTCCTTGAGAAGTGGCACATCTCGGATCATAAGGTAGGGGTTGTCTCTTTAGTGAGGGATACCGGGAAGGAGAAGAAGTACTTCAAGTTCTTCAACATGTGGGCGGACCATCCCCGCTTCTTGGAGGTGGTCAAGGAGGGTTGGAAGACGGATGAGAGGGGTACTTACCAATTCAGGCTTGCCAAGCTCCTCCAGGGTATGAAGAGGCCTCTGAAGGCGCTCAACACCAGGGAGTTTGGTCACATTTCTAGGAAGGCTGCGGAGGCCAATTGTCTGCTTGCTAGTGCCATTACCAGATTGAGTGTGTCTCCGGATTCTGAGGAGGGCAGGAGGGAGGTTGAGGAGGCTAAGGCTAAAGCTAAGAGACTCAACCAGGCTGAGGCCTCGTTTCTTGGGCAACAGGCTAAGGCCAAGTATATTCTCCAGGTTGATCAGTGCTCTATGTATTTCCATTCCCTCATGAAGGCAAATGGCAAGCGGAACCACATTGCTTCCATTTGCAAGACTGACGGGACCAGGACCAAATCCTCTAAGGAAGTTCATGATGGGTTCATTAGCTTCTTCAAGAGTCTTTTTGGTTCTGAGGTTCGGGTGGTGCTTCCCAGTACCACTGAGTTTGCTCAGGGGCCGTCGGTTAGTGCTGAGGAGGCTTCTATGCTGGCTGGAGCTGTGTCCAATGCTGAGATCAAGGAGGCTATCTGAGCTATTGGAGTGGACAAGGCCCCGGGGCCTGATGACTTCAATGCCAAGTTCTTCAAGGCCACTTGGGACATCACGGGGGCTGAGGTTTGTGCTGCTATTAAGGAGTTCTTTGCTTCGGGGAAGCTTCTGAAGTCTTTTAATCACACCATTGTTGCTTTAATTCCTAAGGTGGAGGACCCGGATAGAGTGGAGACCTTTAGACCCATTTCATGTTGTAATGTGGTCTATAAGATCATCTCCAAGATAATGACTTCCCGCCTTAGTAAGATTTTGGGGACTTTGGTGGATCAGGCTCATAGTGCTTTTGTTGGGGGAAGGCTCATGTCAGACAACATCTTTTTGGTTCAGGAGCTGCTCAGACGCTACAATGTGATGAGGGACACCCCGCGGTGCTTCCTTAATGTGGACCTCGCCAAGGCTTATGATTTGGTTTCTTGGGACTTCCTGCGTTTCACGCTTGGCCATCTTGGTTTCCCGCCCAAGTTTATTTCTTGGGTGATGGAATGTGTTTGCTCTCCCACCTATTCCATTAAGGTCAACAAGGACATTCATGGTTTCTTCCCGGGTAAAAGGGGCCTTAGGCAAGGGGATCCCTTATCCCCTCTCCTCTTTGTCCTATGCATGGAGATGTTCTCCCGCTTAGTCAAGAAGGAGACCTCCTGTAGTTCTTTCCACTTCCATCAGCACTGTGAGAGCACCAGGCTCACTCATTTGACTTTCGCTGATGATGTGGTCATGTTCTGCAGGGGAGATAGGGGGTCTACTGATGTGCTTCTAGGCTGCCTCCGGAAGTTTGAGGTTATGGCTGGGCTGAGTGTGAATGTGGGTAAGTCGTCTATGTTCTTGGCCTCGGTTGAGGATCCGGTGAGATCTTCCCTGATTGAGGCTTCTGGTTTCAGAGTTGGTGCTTTCCCGTTCAGGTATCTGGGGATTCCCATCAACCCCCATGGGCTTAGGAGTTTGGACTTCAAGCCCCTGCTGGACAAGATCAGTAACTACCTCACTGCTTGGACTAAAAAGTCCATCTCTTTTGCTGGGAGGCGGGAGCTGATTGCGTCGGTTTTACAGGGGGTCGAGGGTTTCTGGTTGTCTATCTTGCCCATTCCTGTGGGTGTTCGGAAGAGTTTGATTAGCATTTGTCGGGGCTTCCTGTGGAGAAGGCCTAAGGTGAGATGGGATGAGGTGTGCAAGCCTAAGAAGAAAGGGGGTCTCAGACTCATTGATATTGGTGTTTGGAACCAGTGTTTCATGATAAAGCACTATTGGCACATCTTTAGCCAGAGGGATAGTATGTGGACTCGCTGGATTCATCACAGGTACCTAGGGGTTGTTGGGCCGCTTGATTGGACTGTGCACAAGCGTGACTCTCCGTTGATCAAGGGTATTCTGCGTGCTCGGGACACGGTTGTTCAGCTTGATAGTAGGGTTCTCAATGTCGAGGAGGCTCTTTTGGAGTGGTGCAAGCTCGGCCACTTCAAGGTTTCTTTGGCGTATGAGGCTCTTCGCACGAAGCGGCCAACTGTCAGATGGTATAGAGAGGTTTGGGCTAGACACAACACGCCCAAGCATATGTTCCTTCTTTGGCTTGCTAACCTCGGGAAACTCTCTACGTATGATCGCCTGTCGTTCTTGGGTGTTCACCCGGGGTGTCGGAGGTGTGGGGCTGCTCTGGAGGATCACAAGCATCTGTTTTTTGATTGCCCTTACTCTGCTACCATTTGGAGAGAGATCGGAGTCAGATTTGGTATCCCAGCTACAGCTTCAACGATCAAGTCTTCTCTTGGCTGGCTTCGGAGACGCGCTTCTACTCGTGACTGTCTTGCCCAGGCTCAGGTATGTTCCCTTTCCTCTACAGTTTATTACTTATGGCATGCTCGGAACTCTCTTATTTTTCAGGGCAACCGGATTCCTCGGGAGGACATTGTGCGCTTGATTTTTGTTAGTGTTTTTAGACTTCTGCATGAACGTTACCCGCCTTGCATGGTTATGGGTTTGTAGTGTTTGTTTTGTTATGTTTGTTTGTTTGCTTGTTGGTTGTTTGTTTGTTGTTTCCTTGTTTGTGTGTGTTTGGACTTTGTTTACTTTGTTATTTTGTGTACTTTTGTTTTGTGTATCTTGGAGGGCCTGTGTACCTTCCATATACACCTGGTTTGATTTTTGTGTAGCCTGGATGGCCTGTTTGCCTCTCCACATACACTTTATCTTGGTTTGTGTAGCTTGGATGACTTGTTTGCCTACCCATATACACCTTGCTCACAGTTTGGAAGGCCTACGTGCTTCTCCAAATGTGGCTTTGTTTATTGCTTCGAACTGATTCTTGTAATGTTTGTTACCCTCTTTGTAGGGTCATATTTATACAAATTAACTGAGGGTTCCGCCCCTCTTTAAACCAAAAAAAAAAAAAAAAAAAAAAAAAAAAAAAAACTGAGTTAAGGGTTAGGGCAGCCAATTTGGGAAGACCAACAACTCCACGTGAATCAGATGATCTAGCAAATACTCAACACCTCAAAATATTAGCTCTTTAGTAATAGTGGTTGTGCAAAGGAGTAATAACCCCAATTTTTAGTAAGGTATTTGTGTAAATCGACAAATTTATTTCTAAAGGAATTTATAAATGGTTCCTAGAATAGAGATAAAATTTAAACTTGTTATATAAAGTTGTACAAGTAGACTTCCTCGATGCTAGCTTGGGTGCTCTTGACAATAGCTCGGAGGCTCCCGCATCAAGTAGGGCCGACCCTAAAGGCCATATTCGGAAACCATATCCTTTCGTTTATAAAAAGGGCCGGGCAGTAATAGAATTTGAGTCCTCATAGAGCATTTAAGGGAACCTAGTGACAAACCACTAGACCAGTCGAATTGTTTATTTATTTGGCTAGTTTAGAACGTACACAAACCTTGCTTTTTTTTCTTTGATTTCTTGTAATTATCCAAACACTCATAGTCTGAAGCCTTCAAAAGCTTCACTTAGGGCCTATTTAGTATCGATATCTAGATATCAGATATGATTATAAGACATCATTCATAGTCATATCAACGTTTTGTATAATAAGTAATCGATATCTGCTCTTTGGTATGAGAAAAGTATATCAGAAATGAATATCAAACTGGTTTTAGAGTGTGTTTTTGACATCTCTAAAAAATTGAGTATACCAAAGATATCAGTCACACTAATATGATCATACTTATACCCTATATCCTCGTATCCGATGACTTAGATATCAATATCATTCACCATATTTTCTGGTTTTTCACTCTAGTTCAGCGGTTGAGGGGACTCCCATATTTTTTTACACTTATATGTAGAGTTCGGGCTTCGTGAATGACTCTCATAACAAATATTTTTTTACCTACACCAAGTCTCAAATCCGAAAACTCTACTCTACTCCGTTCGTGTACTTACAAGCCCGACCAAATATATCATGCACCATCTTTTGAGACAAGAGGTTTTAACCGGTCCGTCCGGACCTAGAATTAAACATATATCCGGACCGGACCGGTTTAATGCTGTTTTGTAACAAAAATCTTTCTAAAACCCCATCCATTACCCAGAAGATATCTGTACTCAATTTACCCATTTCTCTCCCTTCCATCATCTTCCCGCCATAGCTACTCAGTTCTTATCAGTCTACAAACCTCAGACTCTCCCCTTCCACTATCTCTTCATCCGGAGCGGTTGCTTCCGTTTGTGCTTAGAAATTTCAGTTTCCAGGACGGAAGCAGCAACAAAAAAAAACCCGCAAATCTTGAAGTAAACGGAGGAAGAAATCCGTGGAAGCTTGATATTGCAGCAGTAACATGGCGAAATCGACCTGTTTACTGCCAATTCCAGACGCATCCTTCAAAACGGGGTCATCATGGCCAGCATTTCTCACTCTCTTCAACGTCAATTGTCCATGCCGTCGTCTTTTCAACAAATCAAGCTCATCCAAGCCTCAATTTCCTCTTTACAGAGCCGTTTACACGGAGAATCGTGCCCTCTCACTCCCTAAGTTGCCGTCCGCCATTACCAGCTCCGAGAGTGATCCTATTTCGGAGCTCAATGAGAGAATTCGTCGGGATCTTGGCAAACGTGAGGCGGTTCGGCCGGCAATGGACGCCGAGGAAGCTGATAAGTATATGAAAATGGTGAAGGATCAGCAGCAGAGGGGGCTCAGGAAGCTTAAGGAAGGTGCTGGTGCTGGTGTTGGTGGAGAAGGAGATGAAGTGGTTAAGTTCAGCTACAAGGTTGATCCGTACACGCTTAAGCAAGGTGACTATGTGGTGCATAAGAAGGTGGGGATTGGGAGGTTTGCGGGGATCAAATTCGATGTTTCAAAGGGTAATGCAGATTCGATTGAGCATGTGTTCATCGAGTATGCTGATGGAATGGCCAAGCTTCCTGTTCAGCAAGCGTCGAGATTGCTTTACAGATATAGTCTGTATGTATTCTTTTTTCCTTACAATTGTTATGGTGCATGCTCTTAGAATTATTTCTTTGCTAGGTGTTCAATATTCGCACTAGGAAGTGAAAACACTGTTTTTATTGTCTTCTTGAAAGTGGCATTGTATACTATCAAGCTGTCCTTGATATTGTGATTGGTCCATTTGGAAGTTATAAGTTTTGTTGGAATGTTATCATGAAATATTAGCATAAACTGTGATGCATTGCGAATTTGTGATTATTAATTTGTGTTTGGATTGACCCTTTTGAGTGAATGCTTCAAACTGCCTTGAATTTTGTATGTCTGTCAAACTTGAAAGTATATGTAATGTGTTACTAAGACGAGCTTATGACTATTTTCTCTTTCCCAGTCCCAATGAGTCAAAGAAACCACGGACGCTGAGTAAGTTAAGTGACCGAACTGCATGGGAGAGGAGGAAGTCAAAGGGAAAGGTTGCTGTTCAGAAAATGGTAGTGGACTTGATGGAATTATATTTGCATAGGCTGAAACAGAAAAGGCCTCCATATCCAAAGAGTACTGCAATGACTGAGTTCACTTCTCAGTTTCCCTTTGAACCAACACCTGATCAACAACAGGTACGGGCTAGCTGCTTATCTTTACCTCTTAAAAATTGGTTGAAGTAAAGGGTCCACTGCTGTACAATCTGTACTGCTGAACATTTCATGCATATTGTCTTTGTTCTGTCATTGTAGCTTAAAGACTACATTCTATTGCTGATGTTCTTATTGGTTATAATTGTTTCTTATACTTGTTACCTTTGTGTAATAGATTGACAATTACATTTTTCTTTGTTGACATCATTACTATTTCATTATTTTGAAAATCTGAGATCCAACCTCTATTGGTTGCAAACGCCAAAGTATGTACTTCTTCAAATGAGAACATAGTTCTGTGTATTATTAAGCGGCTATAAATCAGCTTTTATAGGTCAACTAATAATTTCAATTCGTTGGAATATCAAAAGGCACTTCATTTTTTAAAATATGTTATAGTGAATGTCACTTTCTGTTCTGGATAATATGTAAACAGTTTGATGTGATTTAACCTGTCTTTCAACTGTAACTTTCTGTTCCGGAATTTTTTTAAACGTGTTAAAGATTTGTCCCTGTCTCTTAGACATTTCTAAACCTGAGGCACAGAATTTTGTGATTTTCTCTCTCATATATATTATATAGGGGTTGGATGGATTTTTTTGGTAAAGGTATAATAAGTTACATCCTTTGGGGTTGGATGGAATTTATTAGACGTTTTTGTTCCTCCTTTAATGTATGGCTGAAATCTACTCTAATAAAAGTAAACCAAAACATTAATTTTATGCACATTGTATGATAACTATCATTTCTTAGCCTCCTTGAATTGCATCACAGGCTTTTATTGATGTTGAGAAGGATTTGACTGAGAGGCAAACTCCAATGGACAGGCTAATCTGTGGAGATGTTGGATTTGGAAAAACTGAAGTAGCACTACGTGCCATCTTTTGTGTTATTTCATCTGGAAAGCAAGTTATGGTTCTGGCACCAACTATAGTTTTGGCGAAGCAACACTATGAGGTTGTCTCACAGCGGTTTTCTAGGTATCCCGATATCAAAGTTGGACTTCTAAGTAGATTTCAGGTTTGATTCTTAGTTTCCCACACATGGATGATTGTTGCATATACTTCATTTGGTAATAATGAATTCTGAAATGTATTTCCATGTTCTCATTGATTGTAATATCTGCATTCTGGTATTTCTTGTCAGCTACAATGACTTAGGTTTCGCTTTAGAATACTCTAGTTCTCTATCTGCATTACCCATAACACAACGTTTAAAAGTTTCAAATTCATTAAAAGAGCTTGTGCCGCATGAGGTTGTACAGAGAGAAGTTGAAAGAGGGGATGAGATGGGGCCAAAAATTATATTGATGAAAATATTTAAGTCATAGAAAAGGGTGTTCAGGACTGCTGGAAGATATTAGGCATGAATTAATCAACTGAATAGTGTGAGTATCATAAAACTACACTGAGGATCACCGATTTTTGTTGTTAGTAAAACTCGTACTATACTTTGACATTAAAGAACAGAGAGGTGCATCTTGGATCTTAAAAACTTCATTTTGTTTTCATTTTTTGGCTGTTTGTTTTTAAAATTTGGTATGAAACTATATTATTCGTTTGTATGGATAGATGCATTTTATGGCTGTTTGTTTCTATACGATGTGAGTTAACAAGCTCATATGTTATGCTATAAATTATACTCATGCCAACTGCAGACAACAAGAGAAAAAGAGGAGCATCTGCTCATGATTAAAAGTGGGGAATTGGACATTATTGTGGGAACCCATTCTCTTCTTGGAAATCGTGTTGTTTACAGCAATCTAGGACTACTTGTCGTTGATGAGGAACAGGTATGTTTTCTTATGAGTTCATTAGATAAAAAGATAATATCATCTATTGACTTTCCTCATTTTGATGATATATTTCTTATGATATGTATAGCTAAGTACACTTCTAGTCCTCCACTGTGACTGGCAGGATTATTAATTTGATCTTGATATTGCCACATTGTAAAGCCTAAACATTAGGTTTTGCTACTATTGCAACTTTGTCACATTGACCTTTTCTTGTTTGTGAAAGCATTCGAATTTAAAATTTCGTCTGTGTTAAAGTATTTTGCAAATATTTATTCAGCTTGCTCGTTCCTTTCGAATATATATCCATTAATAACAATCAGTCCCCTCCCAGACCTCGTACATGTGGGATTCACAGTGGGTTATGTTTTTTATTGTTATCCGTTGCCCCTTTTATTTTCTTGGCACATACAAATAAATATGGATCTTTGTTTAATGAACAATGCATATATTTGTTCAACTCTAAAAGTCACAGGTGTACAGCCACAAGAAGATGAAAATTTATGTGGGCAACAAAACTTCTTGTAGATTAAGTTGCTAAATTGTTATTTGCATATCTGATGTACATGTCCTTCCCCATATTTTATTTGTATGATATCCAAAAGATTTAACCAATAAAGGTTTCTAATGCCTTGCGATTTCTACATGATTGATGCTTATAGTTTCATACCTTTAACAATTGAGTTGTATTTTCTTGCTTTGCAGAGATTTGGTGTCAAACAAAAGGAAAAAATTGCTTCCTTCAAAACTTCAGTGGATGTTCTAACACTTTCAGCAACACCAATCCCGCGGACACTTTATCTAGCACTGACCGGTTTTCGTGATGCTAGGTAAGAAACTTCCCACCGGATTAGCTAAACTGTAAATGTGGGAAGAAAGTATTTGGGCAAATTTAGCCGTGGCTCTGGATTTATACTATATTCAAGACTTTTTAGATAAACACTGGTGCAGATGTTTAGTATAAGACTTTCAAAATGTTGAGAACAATATAAATTGCCTCATCTTCCTTGATTCACCCACTAAAGCTTCCAACATCCAATACTAATATTTACCTTTCTCCTTCAGTTTAATCACGACACCTCCTCCTGAAAGAGTTCCTATTAAGACTGTTCTTTCAGCCTTCAGTAAAGAGAAGGTAGTCTCAGCAATCAATTATGAACTGGATCGAGGAGGTCAAGTTTTTTATGTTCTGCCTCGTATTAAAGGTAACACACATCCCTGTGCTAGATCAAGCTTATAGTTTTGTTATACAAGGACTGTTAATCCTAGTGTCCTCCAATTGCTCCTCGTCATAGTTATTGAAGGAGGATAAAACAAGCATTAGGGTGGTAGCAAAATATATTTCATGAAATCTCAGTGTTAACAGACATCAAATCCTTTGACTCTTATTTTAATAGGGTAAAATACTAGAGAAACAAGTCAACATAATATCTTATTTCTAAGCAATTTTTGTATTTCTTTCTTTCTTGCAGGACTTGAAGAAGTTATGGAGTTTCTTCAAGAGTCATTTCCAGATGTTGAAATAGCTATTGCACATGGAAAGGTACTTGCTCTTATTGTTATTATTCAATTCATCATACTGTGGACCGTCGTGTACTCACCTACTAATGAACTGTCACAAATAGGATCATGATGTTGATGAGATTCATTCAATGTTTGTTGTCCTATTCTAGAGAGGAAGGATTACTCTTTCATTGTTTTTTTCAGTCCTATACTCCTATATACTCCATCACAAAACTTTGTGCAATCATTCCTCAATTAAATCTTGTTCAGCTCATGTTACGTACTTCACTTGCTTTAACTTATTTTGTGTTGCTTGTAGAACATGTCATGCTACTGCTGATTTATCTTGTTTGTGGTGATGCAACTATAACATATCCTGATTCTTACTTCTTTTTGTGATCTTTTGCAGCAATACTCAAAACAGCTTGAGGAAACTATGGACAGATTTTCGCTAGGAGAGATAGGGATTCTTTTATGCACTAACATAGTAGAAAGTGGACTTGACATTCAAAATGCAAACACCATTATAATTCAAGATGTTCAGCAATTCGGTCTTGCACAACTATACCAGGTCTGTTGAACTCCCTAATCCCTATACCTTTACAGCTCTACTATCATCTGCATTATATAGGGAGATTGGATATGCAAGCTTTATATAAGGACCTATCAATTAGTAATTGAACCTTATTCCTCTGAATAAATTATTTATTCATTTTGTCTCATCTAGTTTAAGCAATTTATATACAATATGGTATTTGCACTTTTTTAGGCATGATATACCTTTTGCTGGTAAAAATAGACTAGTAGTGTTTATAGTTACTGCATGGCTGCTAGCACCGCCTTTTTGTTGGCAAGTGTTATTTTTTTGAAAAAATGTAAAGGCTTGAATATTTTGTTTTCCTATTTTCATCTGCTGAAACTAAGTATAACTAGAACATTACTAATTGCTCTTCTTTTGAACATTTCATTTCTGAATTGAATCAAATAGTTGCGTGGAAGAGTGGGAAGGGCAGACAAGGAAGCATATGCACACTTATATTACCCTGACAAGTCATTACTTACTGAACAAGCACTGGTGAGTTTTCTTCCAAATCACACTCCATAGGTTGAGTTATCTCTTTTTCTCGGTGATTTTCAATACCGAGACAGGCGAGACTGCTCAAAATTCTTGCTTAACATTTTTTTACTCGTCTTTTTTCACCAGGAGCGGCTTGTAGCACTTGAAGAATGTTGTAATCTTGGCCAAGGATTCCAGCTTGCTGAGAGAGACATGAGCATTAGAGGATTTGGCAATATCTTTGGCGAACAACAGACTGGAGATATAGGAAATGTCGGAATTGACCTCTTCTTTGAGATGCTATTTGAAAGCCTTTCAAAGGTATCATTTGTCCCAACACTCTTTAAACTTCTATAAAGGTTAGTTTTGGAACATAAAAAATGTGATAATCAGAAACTTGAATTCTCAGGTAGAAGAGCATCGTATTGTGTCCATACCATACAATCAAGTTCAGGTATTGTATTCCATTGCATCTTTGATACCATTAAAACGCCTACTGATCAATATTTTCTTCGATCCTTCTAGCTTGACTTAAATATAAATCCTCATCTCCCTTCCGAGTACATAAAGTATCTGGACAACCCAATGGAGACAATAAAGAACGCCGAGAAAGCTGCAGAGAAAAACATGTTGAGTTTGATGGAATTTACCGAGCATCTAAGGCGACAATACGGAAAAGAACCAAACTCAATGGAGATTCTTCTAAAAAAGCTCTATGTAAAAAGAATGGCAGCAGATCTTGGGATCAATCAGATTTATGGAACTGGGAAGGTCGTTGTCATGCGAACAAACATGAGCAAGAATGTTTTCAAGCTCATCAAAGAATCCATTACGTCTACTGTCTTGCGTAGTACACTCGATTTCGAGGACGGTCAAATTAAGGTTAGTAGTTTCTTGAACTCACTCTAAACTTAATCAGTATTACAATTTACAATCACATAATCAATTTTCCTTGTTATATACAGGCTACACTACTTTTGGAATTGCCAAGAGATCAGCTCCTGAACTGGATCTTTCAGTGTTTGTCTGAACTTCACGCAACATTACCTGCATTGATCAAATACTAAACTTCCTGCGTAGCAACATTGTCCACTACGAAAGGGCCCACAACTAGGGCCCATTGTTAAGAGGGGTCCTAACATGTAATGACAATCTGTTAGGAGTATTTTTTGTGCAATTAGAACTAGCTAATATAGGACCTTTGTATTTACTATTATAAATGTATGTGAACTATAAATAGAAAATTTTGTATGTTTATATTACATCTTGAAAGAAAACATATACGAATAGTTGGATTGAATCGAATACTTTTGTTCTGTTATGGTTGGTTTATGTTGTATTTTTCCGGTAGGAAAAACATTTTAACGTATTAAATGTGGCTAGTAGGTTGAGAAAAACCGTGCAGAAGGATAAACCGTCACACAAATATAGACTACAAAGTAATAAAAAAAATAAAGGAAGAGAGATAAGCTAGCACAATCGAAGGAGGCTACATCGACAAATGCGTCAATCATGGCAAAGTTTTGAATGTTGCTCCCACCTAAAATGAAGATTTATGTGAAAATAATTTGTACCCTAAGAATTACGAATATATTCACATCCTCCTATATTCATGAACATTCACGAATGTGTATGGCTTTGACAATATAATCAGTAATAAATAAATTAATCTATATATTTTATAGGCTACATATCTATCTATACATATATACTAAAACAGAACGTTGTTTTGTCACATGTCGCCCTTATATTCAATTCGCCTATGTGTCGAACTCTAAGCTATGCTACATCATCCACCGTGTCATCTCCACGTCATCCGACTTTGTGTTTTATTATATATCTTTGAATTAAATAAGTAAAAAAATCAAAATGATATCTTATAGGTTATATTACAAAAAGAAATATCTATTTTTATCTTTTATTATATTATATCTTTATCTTATATATATCTATATCTAAATCTAATCTAATATAATATAAAAATCGTGGAGAGAGAAAATGAAAGACTTAACATTAAATGCTCCGTAGTGTGATTGGTTAATTCATATTCTTCAACTCAATGTTTTTATGTTCTAATTTGTTGATTTTATACATTATAGATAAATAGATGGATCAAGCTCCATAAAAACTTGAATGTATGGATCATATAACTTCAATATTTATATATATATGAAATTTCAATTTTCAAAAAAGATGTAATTATTTATAAATAAAAAAAGAAATAATTTTGTAAATTATACTAAGAAGATTTAATCCAAAATCATAATTGAAAATATAAATAATACAATATATAAACAACACATTCATAATTTCAAACATTTGAAAAAAATATACACCTCTACTTCCTATAAATGTAAATTTAAAAAAACAATTATGCACTTTCACACATATTCTTAATATTACTTTTAAAATGAAAAATCAAATATTTTCTGGCGCATTATAGTAAAGATATTTCTAAAATAAGAAACAAAATGAAACATGGATACACACCAAAAGAGAAAGACCCGCGCAGAGGGCGAGAACCTTCTCCCTAGTCTAAATCTAATATAAAGTTAGCATGGTACAAAAAAGTTGAATGCTCTTCATTAATCACATATATCGAAGACTTAAATTATTACTCATCTCTTAACTTAAATTCTTTCTCCTCTCTTAATTCATCTTTCTCCTCACCTCATTTAAATGCAGCTCTATCTTCTTAATGTGGATTGACCTATTAAAAAATTAAAATAATTGACAATTTTGTAGGGTAACTAATAGAAATTAGATCACTTCTTTTGTCCAAATATCTATAATACATTTCAAAGATATTATACAAACAATAAACTCCATTCATATATTAAACTAAACATAAAATTAGGACATTTTAAAAATTGAATATATAATATTGTATTTTATAATGCCAAAGTGTCGCGCGTAGCGCGTCGTTTAAATTCTAGTCTAATATAAAGTTGGCATGCTACAAAAAAGTTGAATGCTCCTCATTAATCATATTTATTGAAGACTTTAACTACTTCTCCTTCCTTAATTCATCTTTCTCTTGTTCTCATTTAAATGCAACTCTATCTTTTTAATGTTGATTGAGCTATTTTAAAAAATAAAATAATTGACAATTTTGTAGAGTAATAGAAATTTGATAACCTCTTTTGTCCAAATACCTTTGATACAATTCAAAGATATTCGACAAACAATAAACTCCATTTATATATTAAAGTAAGCATAAAATTAGGACATTTTAAAAATTGAATATATAATGTCGTATCTTATACTGTCAAAGTGTCGCACTACACGTTTAAATTCTAGTAAGAAGTATATATTTAAGTTTTGCAGTTAACATAAGTTTCATAGAAAGTCCTTAATTTCCTAAACGCATGTCACACAAAAGGCACTACTAATCTATAAAATTTAACTAGCTCTGATGCACGGCCCCTGTGTGATAGCGTTTTATTGGGTTTTCAATTTTGAAATCTTGGTATTGAAATATGATGCCTCGATCGTGTGAGCCGGTTATTTATAGTGTTTTGTATTTAATATTTTTAGCAAATTCATCTGCAAACAAAGCACTCGAGGTATAACCATATGAGTGATTGTCACTGTACGAATCACTCAGATGTAGTTGGTAAAGACAATCATTGTACGAATTATAGACATTAGTGGACATTAGGTACGAATTATAGACATTAAATTCCAATGTTCATAAATACATGGACCGATTACTTTATCCACTACATGTGCTTCTTACAAAGCAATCTATACATGTGCTTCTTATAGAGCAATCTATACATGAATCAATGTCGGGTATAATAATATTTATTTCCTGACTTAGAAGAGATGAGTATACAATCAATCTATATTTTTTGAGCGGGGCTATCAAATCGATATCCTCATTTTGCTCAAAATTGAGCTGCTGCTATTATTTGCTGGACGCCATAGAAGAGCTTCAAATGCTACTCGTTTCCTCTTTTATGAAGCAACCCTGATAGCCATCGGAACATCTAAGAGATTTCGCCGCCAAGACGATTAGCCTCCAATTCCGACTCAAGAACTCTGGATGCATCTGTTCTTCTACTGCTGCCCACAAAGAACCTTCTGGAACTTCTGAAAGAAGACGACAAAGAAAACGAAGGCGTCCACGCCATTCTATCAACGTAATCCTTCAACCAGCTGTGCCCAGATCTTTCTCCTCCATTAGCAACTTCCACCGCTAACAACAATTCATCTGCTCTACCGCTCTTGAATATTTGAATTGTTAAAACCATAATCTAAAAGACTGCTAATCTTTTACAAGCAACCTGACATGTATGATTCGCCAAGCAGCTCAGAGTACAGTAATGGATTAATGATCTCAGCTAATGCAGTGAACAAATGGAACAAAGTCAACCTGAGATGTGCACGTTGAATGAAAATGCTAGATCAGAGTTGCAAACGGTTAATTAAGGCAAACGGTGAAAATACTCATATTACAAAATTCTTGCCAGGAAAAGCACAAATCAAGGTAATCAAACTTCATTTGATTGAATTTGTATGAAATGTTATCAAGAAGTCTTAAAAAAACATGACTTGCCTTATTTGCAGAAGAAAACTTAAGAGACCGATAAGCTAATAAGTTCAATTCATTTCTGTATATGAAATCAATTGGGTAGAAACCTTAATATTCTCACAAATGCACACAAACCTTAAAAAGCAATATTTCCTTGAATTTTCGCCCTCACAAACAGTTGAGAATTAAGCACACTTGTAACATCAAGATATACAAGCTTCGTACTTCTACCTTCAACTGTTTGTGCCGAAGCCTCAAAAGTTTGTCTATATCCATAGAACATGAAGAAAGGAATCATCAATAATGCCATAAACTCAAAATTTTAAAAATAACCTACCATTAAAAAAGGCTGAATGTAATTAAGTATACCCGAACTGAACTTTGTGACTACTAAGGCTTTGCAATTCATGTAACATATTAAAACATAAGTCAGACAAACTCATAATTATGGAGCTAGTGTGAATTCAATCTTGTCAAAAGAATCATTTTCTTCTGTTCACCAATACTCAATTGATAACTTTCAGACAACTCAAAATTGAATATTCAGACACCCCATATCCAATACATCTCTTTATGGCAAGATAATGTAAATATTCTAACATGACTAAAATTGTTCCTTTCAGGCTCTAGCTCAAGAATATAAGGCCAAACAGTTAAACTAACTGCAGTATATCGTTGCATTGCATACTGGTCTGTATGATAAAGATATACAATGAAGATACCTGTAAGAACCTTCGAGCGGGAGTCAAGCTTTACAGGGACATCAGAGCGCCTCACAGCTAAGACACGTCAAAGATAACCCTTCAATGGACCAACTCGAATTCTCAAGCTTTGCCCAACAGTAAATCCACCTTCCTGCTCTCTACGATTAACTGAGATGGTAAAAAGTATGCAAAGAGAAATTAAGTTGAGCCAAAGAGCATTGTATTGCATTTAATACAGAAGACCACATACAGTTCCGGTTCTGTTCTTCAGACCGCCATGGTTTTTCGGGTGAAAGAGGAGTTTTAAGTGAGGATGGTATATCTTCAAAGCCAGAGGGGCCACCATCCCAGTTTCCCATCATAACATACCCATGAGAAAGAAAACGAATAAATTATGTCAAAAGGATGGAACTATGAAAGGGAGGATACTGTTACAAAAAACATAAAGAGGGTATAAATCCAAAGATGCTACCTTTCCCAGGCAGCTGATGTCATGCTTCACCCTTTCACAGGATTGAGATTTCGCACAGAAATAGGCATTATCTTGCATATCATTCTGGTCGTACATAAATATGATTCCGCGATATATTTGCTTGACAACTCCTTCCTTATCCTGCAATAGTAAAATAAATAAATCCAATAGATGTGTCACATCATTCACAAGTTAACAAACTTAATCTCCTAACTGAAACTTGTTCTTATGTTACATAGTGCTTTTCCACATTGATTATCACAACAGCTTAACTATTACCAAACTTTGACTTCATTTACTTCATTATCCAATACAAAGTCATATACTAACATAAGTTAGAGTGGACATTTTTATACGGAGTCAATTTAAATTAACATGATAATGAAAGGTTCAATATTTTTTAATCTTAGTTGAAAATTCAAACTTACAGAGCTGATATCAGTAGAACAAGTACACCCAACTTAACACTGACCCAATCCAATCTGCACTAACTGTATTAAGTCACAGAGCAGTTGGCAGTTCATTATATTCAAGGCAGATAAGATCCAAATGCAAAATCAGTGATCAAGAAATAATCAACAACATATGTTTCAAGTTTCAACAATATCGTTATTTTTCGGCAGCCAAAATTCGCGTATCAACTGTACACCCAACTTAACACTGACCCAATCCAATCTGCACTAACTGTATTAAGTCACAGAGCAGTTGGCAGTTCATTAGATTCAAGGCAGATAAGATCCAAATGCAAAATCAGTGATCAAGAAATAATCAACAACATATGTTTCAAGTTTCAACAATATCGTTATTTTTCGGCAGCCAAAATTCGCGTATCAACAGCGGCTGATCAATCAAAGATGATTTAAACTAAGAACACTACAACAATGATTATACAGGAAAAAATCTAATTTTGAATCCTAATTAGGAAGTATGAATGCTTACAAGATGATTAGCCCAACAGCATATGCTATGTTTGGCCCAAATCTGGCTCGTCTTCGTTTCGAACATGTTGATCAGTCGAAAGCTTAAGTCTTCTTCCATCTCGCGGGGCTAATCTTCCCTTTCTCGGTTTACCCCTGATTATTTATTTCATAATAGTTATGTAGAGCATTTACGAAAACCAACAAATGTCAGTCGTGGGTCATTTGCTGCAAAGTTTACAATTCTATGTAAAAGTCATTTAAAAAGGATGAATAAGTGTGACTGCAGATATGTAATCAGATCCATGTAGCACTAATAGATATACTTATGCTATGGTTTCTTACTTTTCGAGTTTTTTGAATGGTTAGAAGTATGAAGGAATTATTGAAAAACATTCCTGAACAGTTCAATTTAAGCACATGATCTATACACATCAGTATTGATTTCAGCCATCATTTGTGACAAAGTCAAATGAAATATTCTTTTACGGTAACACATACCTCATCATTGTCTATAGGCACTGAATCGTGCACAAAATTTCCAACAGTTTCCAACTTAGCATACAAGTGGGCCTTGACCTCTTGGACCTCAGCTTCTTTCTGAGCAGTCGACTGTTTGTTATCCTCTTTGCTTTTTATCATTTCACTTGCATCAGCTCCAGACTTTGACAAAATAAGAAGTGAAATATATGAATTCACTGCAAATTTCATAGAAAAACTTCCACAAAACTGAATTCAGAAGATAGAAGTAAGAAACTTACAATTTTCAGCTGGCTGATTTGCTTGTTTATCTTATTGACATCTTTGCGCAAATTATCCAGTTCAAATTGTCCTAACAATAACAAATAAATGAATTATAAGTGATGATCAATACCACAGTTGAAACATACAAGAAACAATGAATATGTAAATGACACTGATTCATGTCAAACAACAGAGATTAAAAGAGTTGGATAGATCATACTTTTGCGCCATTCTTGGTCAAGATGAATGATTTCATCAACAACTTCTACATTGCCGAAACGACGGCGCTGAGAGTCACGAATGATCTCAGGGTTTCCACCCTTGTCTACTCTGCAAAGATTTATGTCCAACATGCTTCCTTTCTACCTTCTTCCTAATTCAGAATAAAAACAAACCTTGATCACCAAATAGTTGAATTGTGGTATTGAAAGCAAATTCAGAAGAAAGAAAGAATCCCAAGACTCGGTGTTGCGACATTCTTGGCGAAGTCAATTGTTGCAATTTGTTGATTCGCCATGGATATCGACTTTACTGATCGGATATTTAGTTAGAGTGCGGTAACATACCATACTTTCAACCTTCGCAGCGTCACCTTCTCCAAAAGCCTCCTTATCAGTCAAGGAGAGGAACCTAATCTTATCCAGCGCCTGTAACGAATCAGAAAACAAACAGCTGGGAATTAAGTCCGGGGATGTAACGCCAAGAAGAAGAACAGGTAGGGTATTAAGAGGAGGAAATAAATTAGTAAGGCCAAACGCTCGGCGAGGCATCAAACGACTAATAAAAGAGGCAGCCCTAGTTGCAAATCTGTACATGTCAAAGCTTAAATGCTCATCCAAAATCACTAAATGCTTATCTTCAATTTTATATGTCTTCTGATTTACTTAAAACTCAATACTGGAAGTGGAAGTGGAAGTGGAAGTGGAAGAAAACTCAAGCAAATAATATAGATCAATTTACTTAAAACCTTAAATGTTCCTCTAAACTCACCTCTAACTCTATTAATTGCTAACTCTAGGGGTTTATTTTATATGTTTTACGATGATATCATGGACACCGTCTTTTGTAAACTAGAAACTGAAAGTACAATTAAACGTGGAAACAGGATTACATGAATTAGCAGGCAAATCATAATGGAGGTGAGTTGGTTCCATCAACCTTCTCAAAAGCTCTATGGTGTGGATGCAATATATGCACATGCTCAAGATTTTCTTTATCATTCTTCAAAACGAAAGCATTTTTTTGACAAATTTGTCAAAACCAATATTTTCTCAGTCATTTTAGAATTTTGTACACAGATCTCCCTTAAATGGAATGTATAAGAATATTTGTACAATTGTTTTTTATCTACACGCATGTTTAGCTACATACATGGTGAAAAAGACAATGAAGCTGCAGGCTAAAAACGAAATACATGAAATTATAAATGATAGATTAGCACCGGCCATAGAGCTTTTCTTCTGTCAAAAAGCATACATGATAATTCAAGTAATGTGGCTTACTTTATGAGTATTAATATAGGATAATTAATTTTAAAGTACCGTGGTGTAGCCAAGACGTACTTGCTATATAATGTAGAGTTAGTGTACTTCTTACTCACTCACTCACTCTCAATACACAATACACAATACACAATCAACTCGAGATCAATATGGGGCGCTTCATTCCTCTGGTTTCCTCTCTTCTTCTCCTTGTCCTTCTTCTTACTGCCTCAGGTAATTATTAAGTCAATTACTTATGTTACTAAATAGGTTGAGTTAGTAGTAATTAGTTTGAGTATGGGTTTGAAAGAGATGGGAGCAGAAGCAAGAACGTGTATGTCGCAGAGCCAGAGGTTCAGGGGACCGTGCGTGAGTAAGACCAACTGCGCCTCCGTGTGTCGAACGGAGGGATTCTACGGCGGAAAATGCAACGGATTTCGCCGTCGTTGCTTTTGCACCAAACACTGCTAACCCAATTACTCAACTAAACTTATTTGAATTTCCCTACTTTCCATGTAATAAAGTTTGATTGTCAAATCGGTGTATGCGATGATCGATCTTCGGTCGTCTCGTTCTATGATATTTTACAATTGAGAGTGTGTTTTTGTATTCACGGTTTATATAATTATGTCCATCCATCTCGTCTCGTTCTATTACTATCTTATCAATTTAATTAAATTAAGTTATTGATAAACTTAAACTATAAAACATAAATTGTAAACTATAAATTATAAACTACGATTTATAAGCTAATTAATAGTATACTCCATCCGTCTCATTATATAATTCTTGTTTTCCTAATTGGGTATACCAAAAAGTTCTTCTCACTTTCCTTTTATATATTTCGTCTTATTATACACATAACATACAGTAACCCTCTCTCAGTCTCTCTCCCTCATTTTTACATCAAAACTCACGTCAACTTACTTTTTATCTTCTCTCCTATATAGAAATTAACACTCTCTCACATTCTCACTTTCTATTTTCAATAACCTTAATTTTGCTCGTTATAGAAATGAGAGAATATAATATAAATATATTATTAAAATCTACTATTAAACTATTAAAACAAACATCTCTTTATGCCACATGACATCCTCGCTTTAACCATGTTATGTGGCAGCACTCTAAATCAATTATTTAACTTTGGGTCCCCCATCGGCTTGACTGACACATGACACTAATTTTTTTTTAGGCACTAATTTTTTTAAAATCTCCTATGGTAACATTTCCATATTTTGGTCTTTTTTTTATGGGCTGGCAGATTACATAAATAACCATATTCTTACCACATTTGTCACCCTTTATTTCTTTATTTTTTAAAATAAATTATATATAGAAAACTTTCCTAAATCTATATTTATTCTTTATTTATTTAAAAAGAATCAATTAACAAGATTGAAAACAAATTATAAGTTCTATAATTACCTCTTTATTAATTTAAATATTAATCAAATAAATTTAATTATATACTATATATTAATTTAAATATAATATTATTATGTATTTTCGTGCAAGGCACGGGAGTTAAGCCAGTATTTATTACATACGATACTGTACCACACGTTGGTTATTATCCTAAGCTGAGTATTTAATTTTGTAACACGGAGTACATGCCTACCGTGGTCGCTACGGAGTATAACAATTATATATACACTCATTTTTTTGTCTATATACACTCAATACCCCACGCAGTTGCGACGCGTGGGCGTGGGTATGACCCACGCATACACAACGCGTGTGCGAGACCATTTTATGGATATCCGAAACATTTAATCCACGGGTACGCAAAGCGTGTGCGTGGGTATAATTTTTTTTATCAATCTCACGCTTCATATACGCGTAGGTCATAATTGAAAAAAAAAAACTTAAAATCAAGACCCACGCAACGCAAGTGCGTGGGCGTGCCTTTTCAGCTTCAGGCCTGTAAGAGATTTTCTGTGAAGTGGTGACAATCTCAAACACACCCAAGCAACTCCCACTCTCTTTTTCAAATACAGGTAGAGCAATGGACCCACGAACCTCACACATCTGAGCGTGGTTCAAACGTTGGTATTCGTCTTGCCTAAAGAACCGAACATCTGGGCTCCACTCAGGCGCCTTCCCTACAAAAACTCGGCCAGGTAATCCAAGCCCCTCTTTAGAATCATTGTCATCAGCTGAGAATTGATAATTCTCAGAAACATGTCTGTAATTTGCTAGAGAAGTGCAAGTAGGATCATAAGAACATGGCTGATCAGCTGTTGTAAGAAAATTCTTGATGCCTCTTTTTACAGGAACCCAAATCTGAATTAGTGAGCTTTTGTCACTGGATAATGATTAGAAGTGAGTTATCGCCTTTTTAAGCCGCTCCTTGACAGAAGAAGAAGGGCCTGGATTTGCTGCTGGAGGAATCCAGATGCTGGTTTTGTCACATTTTTGGGATTCTAAATTCATGGCACCTGATGATGTGTGAGAACCTGACTGCAAAAACATGGAGAGGTCACAGGTCAGCAGTTGTTAACATTCCTCCTCCATTGAAGAGTTGATCCATGAAATTAATGTGAAAGTTAGGTGTAAAGGTACCATCATCCATAGACAAACAGAAATGATCAACCAAGGAGATGGAGTAACTGGTGTTTTTGTTTCTGTGTTTGACTTTCTAAATGAATTTTTTTCTGAAGTGCAGTAAAAGAAGGATGAACAGGTGTGTGCGTGGGTATATTTTTGAAAACATCCTTGCACACGCGTGTGCGTGGGTATATTTTAAAACACCCACGCACACGCGTGGGCATGGGTATATTTTAATATTTCCGAAATTGCCCTACGGGTACAGTTTGCGCAGGCGTAATATTTTATCAAAATACCCACGCACACGCGTTGCGTGGGCGTGACTTTAATGGTCGGATATCCGTTTTAAACGAACGCCTACGCGTTGCGTGTGCGTGGGTTCATCTGCGTGTGGGTTCATCTGTGTTCATGTGTCGTAATATGCGTGTGGGTTCATCTGTTATGTATCATAGTGTCTTCATATGTGTTTTTATCGATCAAAATGTGTTTATACATCGTAACGTGTGTTCATACGTAGCAATGTTTGTGTCCAGCGTCTTTAGTCCTCACCTTAATCATTCTCATTGGAACTTAACACCTTATATATTTCCTAATCATTCTACATTTCTTAATCATTCTACTTCCGGAGTGAGAGACAGACTTTCATAATTAGCAATGCCATTTTTTTAGTATCTGCAGTTATGGTTGCATGCTGCTACTATGCAAATATCAAATATGATGTTCTTCCTGTTTTTGATAAAAATATGAGAAGTTCTTGTTTTGCTATTGTTAAGAATCTGCAGTGTGAACTTCATGTATCTTAAATATTCATTAGTTCATGACATGTTTAAGAGTACTTAGTATAAAGAGTAGTACTCTAACACCTCTTGTTTTCTTGTGCAGGACCAACAGGCAGCTCTCTCTTTAGCTACAGCAACAAAAATTGTACATTTCGTTTTTAAAAGTGTATGTAAAAGACAAGTTCTTTTTGGATCTTATAGTTATTGATCAATATTTGCAGGTTGAAGATCTTGCTCGCTTGTCCTTTCTGGATAAACCAATCTATGTTGATGTGAATAAGGGTAGAAAAAAGGTAATGCAAATTAACAAGATGGTGTGGAGGATGGTGGATTCTTAATTTGACACTTTTCAATAGTCTGTAACTTTTTGTTGGTATTATAGGTTACAGATGAAGGGCTCCAACACGGATATGTTATTGTTCCAAGTGAAAAGAGATTGGTTCTTCTTTACTCTTTCCTCAGGAGGAATCTGTCTAAGAAGATCATGGTTTTCTTTTCCTCATCCAACTCAGTTAAATTCCATTCAGATTTGTTTCAGTACATTAAAATCCCTTGCTTCGATATTCATGGAAAACAAAAACAACAGAAGCGAAATAGCACTTTCCTTGACTTCTGCAAAGCAGAAAAGGGTATCTTGTTGTGCACTGATGTAGCTGCCCGTGGACTTGATATCCCCGTTGTGGTATGTGCTATTGTTTGATTGGCTTAATGTTTTTGGTTGGAAGGTGGATTTCTCGTAATTTTTTTAATCTATTATGGAACTGAGTTTGACTGATATGCAATCAATCTAAATTGTCTCCTGCAGGATTGGATTGTGCAGTATGACCCTCCAGATGATCCCAAGGTTTTTTTTTGGTGTAATCAGTTTTGTCACTTGTGTTTTCAGTTCCTTAGTATTGGTATCTGATTCTAAAGTCCAATATGTCCTAAATAATTAGGAATACATTCATAGAGTAGCTCGTATGGAAAATGCCAAGGGAATCGCCCTTCTTTTCTTGATTCCAAAGGAGCTCCAATTCATCAGCTATTTGAAGGTACCCATTTTAAAAGACAAATTGATTTAGGGGAAGAACATATGATCAATTGATATGAAATTGTGATCCCAGTCTTGAATATGTTTAGTATATAAAACTAATTAACTAGCTAAATTCTGGTTGCTTCTTTGCAGAGTGAAAAAGTAAAAGTAAAACAGTATGAAATTAATCAGCAGAAGTTGCGTGATGTGCAGGCAAAATTGGTATGACTCTTTTTCATAGACTACTCTATCATCTATTTTAACATGACCAGTTTGTGATGGTTCTCGTCTCGTCTCGTCTCTTGCAGGTGCAACTTATCTCCGCAAATCTCCACTTGAAAAAGTTAGCTAAACATGCGTACCAAGCCTACATCTTATCCTATAACTCGCATTCAATGAAGGATGTCTTCAAAGTTCGCCACCTAGGTCTTAAGGTAACGAGATACGTTTCCATGCATGTCAATGACTATCTGGTTTTGCAAATTGTAGTTTGTTGCTGAGCTCCTAAGTGCATGTTATTTGTTTCACGCGGATACTTTTGATAATAAAACTTGTATGAAAAGTTCTGTGAATTTGAATGTTCCATTGAGTGTTGAAACTTATAATACCGTATGTTGTTGCAGGCTGTGGCTGCTTCTTTCGGCATATATTGCCCGCCCATCGCTTCCGAGAAAAGGAAGAAGAAGATGCGCAAAGTTGAAGCTGATGGAAGCAAACACTGGTTTATTTCACAACTTCATCTAAGGCCAATATTCAGTTTCTTATTAGGATGGTTTACCAAATAGGATCTTCTAGAGTCAATGGTGTAGCATTTTAATGTGTCAAAACACAAAGAGATTTTTTAAATATTTTTTAGGGTTTTTAATTATTGTTTATTGTTTAGGGTGTAGATTTTTATGGTGTTGAGATAAAATTTATGGTCTTTTTATAATAAAATAAAATTATGCTTGGGCACACACTTGGCTACATGCCATAAAGATGTGTCCAAACTTTTTTAAAAAAATCTGATTCGATTTTAGGCGCACGACTAAACCCGAGTTTTTAGCAACGACGCATGCTGGTTATAATTTTTCAGGTGCGGGATTAAACGCCCATAATTTATATCTAACTTATATTATTTATTTTTTGATTTTTTGATATTTCATATATTTTAATGCACTTTATTTTTAATCTATGTGTTATTGGAATCTCTATATATAACAAGTAAAGCAAAACACATTTTTCCAATTTAACTATGTCAGGTGACATACTCTTTATCTAGCCCATTCACTTGTCGTCATGATTTTTTGACTATTTATTGTAATTTTCTTAAAAAAATAATTAAATTTGGAAAATCATGTACAAAAGTATCACAAAAAGATCGCTTAAGATCTCTCAGGTTACAAAAAGATTTTTATGTGTTAATTTTTTAGATTTTGACCTCCCGATATCCTATTATGTTATTTTACAAATTTATAATTTTATTTTTATAATATGACATATCACAAAAAGATTGATTTCTTGATAAATAAGAGAAAAGTTTATATTTCTTTGTTATGGTAGTGTTTTAATAAATATATAACATTATATATGTTGAAATGAATTTATTTAAATTTGTTAAAAAATTGACCTATGATAATTTGATCAAATAAGATTTTTGGTATAAAAACTAATTTATATTCTTTTTTTATTATATTTAAAATTTAAAAACTTAATTATAAGTCAATACCATTTTAAGATATCAACTTATTTTCATATAAAATTATATATTACATAATAATACTTATTAACTATATTGAGTTATATAAAACCGTGCATGATGAGGGAACTAGGCTAGTACTCCCTTCGTTCTTTTATAATTGTCATTCTAGGATTTTTAACACAACTTAAGAATTCAATTTTTTCTTGATTAGTAATGTCCCAATTGATAATCATTAATGATTCCAAATCTACTAATAAACATAAGGGCAAATCTTACAAAATCTTGCCAAAATAGCTAAAACGATAATTAAATAAGAACAAGAAAAGTAAGCTAGAATGACAATTGAAAAAAAGTATTGTGTAATCTTCATTTATTTTAGTTTCTTCATGCACTTTATTCTCTCAAAAAAAGGAACGTTCCGGTGAGAACAAAGCTTAACGTAGGAAAAACGAAGTGTTCGCGTTCACAGATAACAAGTTAATGTTCATAATTTGAGCGTTAACGTTCATAATCTAGGCGATAAATTTTTTTGAGGTCATTTTGAGAAAATTATTAAAAAAAATCAGAGTTCGCAGTAATTACAAGTATGTCACCGCGTCCCTCACTTAAAACGTTCAAAAAAAATTGTTGCCTATATTATGAACACTATCATCCAGAATATGAACATTAACGGGTTATCTATGAACACGGTTTTTTCGTTTTCCTACGTTAAAAGTTATTTGCAACTGAATTTTCCTCTACTCTGATCATAGAAAAGTTAAGGCATTTAATGATGGGCCAAGTCCAGCCCACGAACGTTTGTAGACATATGGACGGACTATAATAGGCCCAAGTCCAGCCCTGAAAAGTATGCCCTTTAGTTCTTCTTTCCACTCTTCTTCCTCACAATCGCCGTTTCGACTTCTCTTCTCCGTTGCTTCGAGAAACTCCGCGCGCCAGCCGTCATGGGAGGCCTCAAGCAGAAGCAGAGGAAGAAAAAGACTTTACCTGAGAACGCCACCCCATCCTCCGACGCAGAACAAACGGAAGTTGAACATAGCCCAGTCAGTGATACTAAGAAGAAGATGAAGGACAAGAAGAAGAGTAAGAAGGATGCTGAAGTTAAAGATGGAGAAGAGGCGCAGAAGAATAAGAAGATGAAGAAAAAGGAGAAGAGGAGGAGGGAGGTTGAAGATGATGGTGAGAAGGAAAGAGAGGAAAGCGATGAGGAGGAGGAGGAAGAAGAGGAGACTCAGGAGAAGGTGATTAAGAAGTGCTCCGTTAATGTTGGTTTAGGGATTATGACTACAGAGTCGTTTTTCCATCTTCCGATTTCTGAGCCAACGAAGAATGCTATCAGAGATACCGGTTTTGTCAATATGACCCAGGTTATTATCTCTCCATTGATTTTGATTTTGCAAGTTTCTTTTTCCAGACAATTTGCTTAGGATGGTCTCGCTTTGCTTTTACTATAACTAATTATACATGGAAAAACAGAACTTTCGGGCTCGCTTGGTATCAATATCTAGATATGGTACCTATATAAGATATGTGGTATGACTGTATGAGTATGATATATTGGGTGATATCTTTGATATACTCTTTTTATAGATATCAAAAACAAACTCTAGTATGACGATACCCATACCCAATATAATTGGTTGGTTCATACTTCATAGCAAACAACAAATAACAGTTTTATATTGATATACCAATTGTACAAAACACAATGATTATGAGGTTATTATTTCTCAACTGATTGGTTTGTTGATTTGCAAGCTTTGTGTTCAGATACTTTGCTAGGATTTGTTCAATTGTGCATGAAAGAACCTTAGAACTTCAAATACTATGTGTGTGTGGTGATGTCTTCTATTTGGTCAATTTGGCAGATTCAAGCTAGGTCAATTCCGCCTCTGTTGGAGGGAAAGCATGTGCTTGGAGCAGCAAGAACTGGTTCAGGAAAGACACTTGCTTTTCTGATTCCTGCTGTTGAATTGCTTTACAATGCCCATTTTAGTCCGCGCAATGGGATGGGTGTTGTTGTTATTTGCCCCACAAGGGAGCTTGCTATCCAGGTAATTCTTATATGTAAGAATAACTGTGGTTGCTATTTTTTGATTTCATGCCTGTGTGTTTCTGATCTTACTTCCTTCACTCTTGTTTTTATCTTATGCTGGCATGATTCCATCCTCATGACAAGCTTGTTCTTAAAGAGGGTTCATGACACTAATACTTTCTTTTTTCAAATGTTCCAGACACATGCTGTAGCAAAAGACCTTCTTAAGCATCATTCACAGACAGTTGGGTTGGTAATTGGTGGTGCTGGTCGGAGGATGGAATCTGAACGCCTATCTAAAGGAGTAAATCTTGTTGTAGCTACTCCTGGAAGGCTTCTTGACCACCTTCAGAATACAAAGGGATTTGTGTATAGAAACTTGTTGGTGAGTTGCTTACTTTAATTTGAGTATATGCTATGCCTTCATAGTGGAGGTTTGACTTCACAATTAATGTTTTCACCTTATATTTGATGCTACCTTTGCATATACATTCTCATTCTGCCTGATTTTGTATTTCCATATTTTTAATTGTATAATTCCCTCTTCAATCATTTTTAGGAGTATATGATTACTAGCAGTTAGAAATAGACTCTCTAACATACCATAACGGGCCAACAGCCTTGCTTAAACATAGCTTCTTTGCTGTGTATGTGTTTAGAGTGCATTTAAATTGTTGATCTTTGTCTAACATGTATTATTAGTGAAGAGAAATTTCAAGAATTTTTCTATAAAATTGTAAAGGCCCTTTATTTTTTTTGTGCCAATCTCTTGAGAAGGTGGTCTGATGTTATTTTTCTCTTACACTGGTATTCCTATCCGATCATCTTTTCATGGTAGATGATGGTGTACACTATTTTGCATTATTAATCCTTGGTCATTTGTTCATTGACTTACATTCTTGTGCATCTCTTTTTTCTCATTAAATATCCTGGTTTTTTCTTTTTCCTTAAATGACTTCTATCTTTCATAAAATGAAGTAAAACGACCTCATATCTCTGTAAGATGAATTTGTTTCTTCAGAAAGAATACTTGTGCTCGCACATAGTTCACCATTGGTGTAAGGTTTTATGCTTGATTAAAAGTACAATCTCATGAATATGAGTTTTCCTTAACGTGGCATGCCTTTTTATATATCTGTATTTATTTATGCTATTACATCAACAAGAAGTATGGCTTTATTGATTGTTCTGTAATATGTTTGCATTTCAGTGCCTGATTATTGACGAGGCAGATAGAATCTTGGAAGCAAACTTTGAGGAAGAAATGAATAAAATTCTCAAGATCTTGCCAAAGGTATTGTTTATATAATTATATGTCCTAATCATTCTACTTACAGAGCTACAGAATTTTTAATAATTAGCAATGCTGTTTTTTAGTAGCTTTACTTGATGCTGCTACTATGCAAACATGGTGTTCTTCCTGTCCTTACAAAAGATGAAAATACCTTGCTTTACTACCAATCTACCATCATGAATCTGCAGTTCGAACTGATTTCTCGTGAACTTTGAATTGTCTTAAAGATTTTCATCTTAGTTCATGAGCTGTTTATGAATAGTACTCTTAACAGCGGTTGTTCTCTTGAGCAGGATCGACAAACAGCTCTCTTTTCTGCTACACAAACCAAAAAGGTACTTTTTTGCTGAATCAAGTTTGTTTAAAGTGTCTGTAAAAAACTAGTTTTGTCTGGATCTAATAGTTATTGATCACTATTGCAGGTTGAAGATCTTGCTCGCTTGTCCTTTCCGGATAAACCAATCTATGTTGATGTGGATGAGGGTAGGAAAAAGGTAATACAATTTAACAGGATGGTGTATCATGGTTGATATTTTAATTTTGACATTTTTCAATAGTCTGTAACTTCTTTGTTGCTATTATAGGTTACAAACGAAGGGCTCCAACAAGGATATTGTGTTGTTCCGAGTGAAAGGAGACTTGTTCTTCTTTACTCTTTCCTTAAGAGGAACCTGTCTAAGAAGATCATGGTTTTCTTTTCCTCATGCAACTCAGTTAAATTCCATTCAGAGTTGTTTCAGTACATTAAAATCCCTTGCTTCGATATTCATGGAAAACAAAAACAACAGAAGCGAACTAGCACTTTCTTTGACTTCTGCAAAGCAGAAAAGGGTATCTTGTTGTGCACTGATGTAGCTGCCCGTGGACTTGATATCCCCGATGTGGTATGCAATTTCATATTATTGCCTTTCTCGTATTTTTTTATCTGTTGTTCTGTAACTATCCATAAAATCCGACTTATATGCAATATCCATAAAATTGTTCTTTATAGGATTGGATTGTGCAATTTGACCCTCCAGATGATCCCAAGGTACTTTGTTTGTGACTTATCAATGTTACCACATTGGATGTGTTTTCTTAGTATTGGTATCGTATTCTAAAAGTTCAATATCTCTTGATTGTATTAGGAATACATTCACAGAGTTGGTCGAACGGCTCGTGGTGAAAATGCCAAGGGAAATGCCCTTCTTTTCTTGATTCCAGAGGAGCTTCAGTTCCTCAGTTATTTGAAGGTAATGCAGTTTAGTTTGTTGATTGATTTACATACCAAGACCAAATCAATTGGATATTATATACCCATCTTCCGGTTAAGCAAATGCTTATGCCATTCTTTAATCAATTGATCATAAATTCTGGTTACTCTAATGCAGAGTGAAAAGGTACCAGTGAAAGAGTATGAATTTGATCTGAAGAAGTTGGCTAATGTTCAATCAAAACTGGTATGGCTTTCTTTATACACTACTTGACTATTTTAGCATGAGTAGTTTGTGACGACTCTCGTCTTTTGCAGGAGCAACTTATTTCCACAAATTTCCACCTGAACAAGTCAGCTAAAGATGGGTACAGAGCCTATATCTTATCCTATAATTCACATTCAATGAAGGATGTGTTCAACGTTCATCGCCTAGATCTTAAGGTAACAGCATCTCATTGACAATCTGGTTTTGTGCTTGTTTTCTTTTTGATAAGAATGGGTATGAATAGATTTGAATGAATTTTTAATGAAATTTGCAATCTTGTGTTGTTGCAGGCGGTTGCCGCTTCATTCTGCTTTGATTCCCCACCTAAGGTACACCTAAACATAGACAGCAGCGCTTCAAAGGTAAGGAAGAAGATGCGCAAAGTCGATGGTTTCAGTGACAGCAACCCGTATGGGAGAAGAGGGTCGTCTGGCGACACTCGACAATTTTCTCGGTATTAGTGGAAATACACGCTGCTATCAGTTTTAATGACCGACATGCTAGCTCTGAAGCGTTTGTAACATTGGTTAGGTTTTTGATCTTCTGAGAAATTTTGCTCGTTCCAAATCGGGTTTTACAGTGTTGTTATAGAGAGATTGCCTGTACTTTGCACGTTGCTGTGCTCAGACTAAACTTTGTTGAGTTTGTTATTTATTTTAGATAAAATAGTTGTGGTTCTGTTCTGTACTTCTAAAAATTAAAAATCTACAAAATGTTTAACTTACAAGATTTTACATCACACTACAGGAAATTTTGAAAATAGAACTACTAAAACTCTATTTTTTCAGTCTAAATCTATCAAATATGAGTTTGAATTGTGTGCTCCTGTTACGAGTCAATTGACTCTAGTCTAGACTTACAACTAAATCTATCAATTATAAAAATATTTTTTTATATTAAACGACGAATATATAATTTACAAAAAATTGGATGGAAGCCTAGCTGGGCACAGTTCTCCAAAAGTAGAAAAAAACAAAAGCAAAGTATTCATTGTCAATGTTCTTGAATTCATACTTTTTCCACTTACTCGCAACATCATTAGGAACATTTACTCCAGGGACAAAAGCATTGACCCCGACCCCCGTGAAAGGTGAAACACCTGTAACATTCAAACACACGCTTTTCCCTTTGTCTCGACAATATACAAGGAGGTCCGTATGTCGAAGATCCTTCTCTCCTCAGACAAAAACTCAAGAGGCACCTCATTTTGCACAACAACTCCAACCTGATTACATATATCTCCCAAGTCCCAACACATCTCAAACCAGGTTATGACGAAATTTAAGGCCGATGTCGAACCAAGTTATGCAATCACGCATGATCTCCAAAACAATCCATGATTTTGGAAGAACAACAAGGACAAGTAAAGTCATAGGATACAATGAAATCGCAAGGCAGTAACAAAGAACACACCTGAACTGCCTTGACTGCCTTGAGGGCATTGTCTGTCCCAACCCTCCACAACTTTTTATTTTTTTAATATTTATAGAAATTTATATATAGGTGTGACTAAAATTTACTCAAATAATAACCGGTGGCTTTTATTAGCCGTATTTTTTACTATTATTGAGCCACTAGTGTAGTGACCCGTGCCATGCATGATAAATTCCATATTATTCGTATGAAAATTGTTTATCCTTTAAATTTAGTTCGTCAAAAAATTAAAATTCACTTTTTTTCTTGTAAAGACTATTTATAAAAATGTATTTTATTGCATGAAGGATAGCTTGACTTAATTTTTATTATCGAAAATAATTTTAATTTTATCGTAAGAATATATATTAACCTTCAACATAATATTTATTCTCAATAAAATCGCTTGTATAATTGTTGAGAGAAATGATAATATTTTAAAATTTATTTATTAATATAATTCTTTAATCTATTAATAATTGAAGTTAAAGTTAAAAATAACAAATTATATAATAAATTAATCCTAAAATCACTCTAAAAGTTCTAAAAAACTCAGCTTTAATATATAAAATAGATAGTCGGACGCTGTCACATCATTCCGAAACCTAAATCCCAATTCTTAACTTTACCATATAAATCCGATTACTTAATTCTGGGGGACCTATCCAATTCTTGACTTTACCATATAAATCCGAACACTAAATCTATCAATTATAAATATCACAACTTTTTTCTTTAATATTGTATATACTCCGTAAATAAATATTAAAGAAAAACCCTGCCCTCCTCTTACCTTCTTTAATATTTTCCCTTCTCTTCTGCAACCAACATCGACTTGTGCCTCAAGTTTCACAATCACAAGCCAATATCGACCGAACTTGTGCCTCAAACTTCACAACGTAATGTCGATGGAACTCCGTGGGGAAGCGGCGGCGGTCGCCCACCGTGATGCGAATGGCGAGAAGAAAAACAAGGGGAAGAGAAGGAGAGATGCTGCAGATGACGGTGACAAGGAAAGAATTGAAATCAACGAAAACAATGAAGGGGAAAAACAGTTGCAGAGGGTGATTAAGAAGTCCTCTGATTCTGGGTTTATGACTACAGAGTCGTTTTTCTCTCTTCCGATTTCCGAACTCACGAAGAAGGCAATCAGAGATGCAGGCTTTGTCAATATGACCCAGGTTATTATCTCTCGGTTTTGATTTGCAAGCTTTGTTTCAGATAATTTGCTTAGGATTGTCTCGCTTTGCTTTTACCATAACTAATTATACTAAAGAACCTAACTTTAGGGCTCGCTTGGTATCGTTAGGTAGATATTTGGGTATGAATATGTATATGATATACTCCCCCGTCCCATAATGTTTGTTTGTTTCAAATTTTGACACTATTCGCAAATCGAGATAGTCATAATTGTTTTTTTTTATTCGTTTCGATTAGTAATTTAAGAATATTAAAAAATTATAATTTTTAATAACATGTAATTTGATATATTGACGATACAAAACGTGCATCGACAAGTGTGCCGAAGTCAAACAGGACAAACATTATGGGACAGAGGGAGTATCAGGTATGAATATAATATCGGGGTGTATATGATATATTTGGTATTGATATCTAGATATCAGGTATGGGTATGAGATAACACCCATATCCATATCTGCGTTTGGTATGAGCCAAGTATACCAGGTATGGGTATCGAAATGATTTTAGAGTATGTTTTTGTGTGTTTTTGATATCCCTCAAAAACTTGGTATATCAAAGATATCACCCGTACCCATATCCGATATCTCATATCCATATATTGATATCCATATCCCATATTTAGATATCTATACCAAACCAGCCCTAAAACTTCGATACCCTGATAGATTTGGTTCATAACAAACAAGCAATATGAGATATACTGAATATACCAAATGGAACCGGCCCCTTTAAACCTTCAACTAATTTGTGTCTGTGACTGGTGATGTCTTATATTTGATAAAAACGGCAGATTCAAGCTAGGTCAATTCCGCCTCTGTTGGAGGGAAAGCATGTGCTTGGAGCAGCAAGAACTGGTTCAGGAAAGACACTTGCTTTTCTGATTCCTGCTGTTGAATTGCTTTACAATGCCCATTTCAGTCCGCGCAATGGGATGGGTGTTCTTGTTATTTGCCCCACAAGGGAGCTTGCTATACAGGTAATTCTTATATGTAGGAATAACTGTGGTTGCTATCTTTTGATCTTACTTCCTTCACTCTTGTTTTTATCTTATGCTGTCATGATTCCATCCTCAGGACAAGCTTGTTCTTAAAGAGGGTTCATGACACTAATACTTGCTTTTTTCAAATGTTCCAGACACATGCTGTAGCAAAAGACCTTCTTAAGCATCATTCACAGACAGTTGGGTTGGTAATTGGTGGTGCTGGTCTAAGGATGGAATCTGAACGCCTATCTAAAGGAGTAAATCTTGTTGTAGCTACTCCTGGAAGGCTTCTTGACCACCTTCGGAATACAAAGGGATTCGTGTATAGAAACTTGAAAGTGAGTTGCTTACTTTAATTTGAGTATATGCTATGCCTTCATTCACAATTTAACTTTTTTGCCTTAGATTTGATGCTACCTTCACATATACATTCTCATTCTGCCTGATTTAGTATTTCCATATTTTTAACTGTATAATTCCTTCTTCAATCATTTTAGGAGTATATGATTACTAGCAGTTGGAAATAGACTCTCTAACATACCATAATGGGCCAACGACCTTGCTTTCAACCTAGTTTCTTTGCTGTGTATGTGTTTAGAGTGCATTTAAGTTGTTGATCTTCGTCTAACATGTATTATTAGTGAAGAGAAATTTCAAGAAATTTTCTATAAAAATTGTAAAGGCCCTTTCTTTGTTTTGCTCCAGTCTTGTGCATCCCTTTTCTCATTAGAATATCCTGGTTTTTCTTTTTCTTAAATGTCTTCTATCTTCGATAAAATGAAGTAAAAGGACCCCATATATCTGTAAGATGCATGTGTTTCTTCAATAAGAAAACTTGTGCTAGTACATAGCTCACTATTGATGTAAGGTTTTATGCTTGATGAAAAATACAATCTCATGAAAATGATTGTTCTGTAGATATATTTTTTATGTTATTACATCAATAAGTAATATACCTTTATTGATTGTTCTGTGATATGTTTGCATATGCAGAGCCTAATTATTGACGAAGGAGATAGAATCTTGGAACCAAACTTTGAGGAAGACATGAATAAAATTCTCAAGATCTTGCCAAGGGTATTGTTTATATGTCCTTATTATTTTCCCTTGTTTAGTAGCTGTACTTAACGCTGCTACTATGCGTATAGTGTTCTTCCTGTCCTGCTAAAAATATAAAAATTGCTTGCAGATTCCCATCTTAGTGAATTGATTTCTCATGAACTTTAAAATGTCTTACAGATTCCCATCTTAGTTCATTATGTGTCATGTGTTTAAGAATAGTACCCTTAACAGCACTTGTTTTCTTGAGCAGGATCGACAAACAGCTCTCTTTTCAGCTACCCAAACCAAAAAGGTTTTTTTTACTGAATCAAGTATTTTTAAAGTTTATGTAAGAAACTAGATTTTTCTGGATCTAATAGTTATTGATCACTATTGCAGGTTGAAGATCTTGCTCGCTTGTCTTTTTCAGATAAACCAATCTATGTTGATGTGGATGAGGGTAGGAAAAAGGTAATACAATTAAACAGGGTTGATTTTTTTTTAATTTGACACTTTTCAATAGTCTGTAACTTTTTTGTTGGTATCATAGGTTACAAACGAAGGGCTCCAACAAGGATATATTGTTGTTCCGAGTGAAAGGAGACTTCTTCTTCTTTACTCTTTCCTTAAGTGGAACCTGCCTAAGAAGAAGAAGATCATGGTTTTCTTTTCCTCGTGCAACTCAGTTAAATTCCATTCAGAGTTGTTTCAGTACATTAATATCCCTTGCTTTGATATTCATGGAAAACAAAAACAACAGAAGAGATCAAGCACTCACGCTGAGTTCTGCAAAGCAGAAACAGGTATTTTGCTGTGCACTGATGTAGCTGCCCGTGGACTTGATATCTCCGCTGTGGTATGTGCCTTTGTTTAATTGCCTTATTTTGTTTTGGTTGAAAGGGTGGATTTCTGATATTTTTTATCTGTTATTCTGGAACTAAGTTTGACTGATATGCAATCCATATAAATTTTTCCCTATAGGATTGGATTGTGCAGTATGACCCTCCAGATCAACCCACGGTACTTTTTCGGGTGTTATCAGTTTTGTGACTTTTGTCACATGGACATGTTTTCAGTTTCTTAGTATTGTTATCTGATCCTGAAGTTCAATATGTCTTGAATGTCTTAGGATTACATTCACAGAGTTGGTCGAACGGCTCGTGGAGAAAATGCCAAGGGAAATGCCCTTCTTTTCTTGATTCCAGAGGAGCTCCAATATCTAATCTATTTGAAGGTACCCATTTTAAAAGAGAATTTGATTTAAGTGATGAGCCCATGTTCAGATTCAGCTAAATTCTGTTTGCTCCTTTGCAGAGTAAAAAAGTACCACTGAAAGCGTGTAAACTCGAAGAGAAGATGATCCTTGAGGTTCAGTCAGGACTGGTATGACTCTCCTCTTCATATACTTCTTTGCTACATGTCGTCTATTTTAGCATGAATAGTTTGTGACGACTCCCGTCGTTTGCAGGAGAACCTTATTTCCACACGCCCCGCCCTGAACAAGTCAGCTAAAGATGGGTACAGAGCCTATATCTTATCCTATAATTCACATTCAATGAAGGATGTCTTCAACGTTGATCGCCTAGATCTTAAGGTAACAAAATACCTTCTCATGCATGTCAATGACAATCTGGTTTTGCAAATAGTAGTATGCTGTATAAAAATTGTAGATCTTGGGTGAAGCTTGATTTGTCCACAGATTGATTTAGCTTTGTAGTACAAGGAAAGTAAAATCTTTCATATGATATTTTCTTTATTAAATATTTTACGTAAAGCTTTGTGCCTATGAATGTTTCATAGATTCTCAAAAATTCCTCAGTATATCATGAAATTTACAATGTTCTATGTTGTTGCAGGCCGTGGCTGCTTCCTTCGGTTTTGATTCCCCGCCTAATATTCACCTTAACATCAACAGCAGTGCTTCCAAGGTGAGGAAGAAGATGCGCAAAGTCGATGGAATGAAACACAAGTTCAGTGTCAGCAACCCCTATGGTAGAGTTAGTGCAGTAAACTAGGGTAACTTAACAAATAAGTTGGATGTTTTATAGTTTAGTTTGAGTTTTCCCATATCAACCTGGTATTTATTTTAGATGAAACTCTGTGGTTTTGTCTGTCTCACTCTTAGTTGAGCTAAAATAACTTACTACATAGTGTTCAAAAATTTGTTTTGCTCATTACATACAAGATGATCCTACAAGATTTACAAACCCTATAGCAAATCCTCAAGGGTTATTGACACGTTTACATCGGCACCAGAATGCAGTACCGCCACTTTTTCCACGAGCAACAGCAAGCTCTTCATCAACATAGAACCAAATGAAGAATGGGTCTTTGTTGTTTGGTTCTCTATCCTCTCCTTTCCCTATATTTACTTCTATAGGATTGAAAGGTCCAATCTTGATCTTGATCCGCTCGAAGATGAAGGCTAGTATTCTTTTCTTCCATGAAAATGGACCTTCAAATGTCAAGCTTCCTAAAGGACCAAGAAACACTCCATTTTCAATCCTACTTCCCTAACAAAATTCCAAGAACAATTTGTATCTTTAGTTTGAGTTGAGTACAGATGACATATTCATCTCAAACAAGAAGTAGACTTACTGCAGCATCAAATCTTTGAACAGCAGTGATAGGAAAGTATCTTCCACCTTTATATTGTTTCTACAAATTTACTGAAATGGTTATCATGATGCACTAAAAAATGCAGTATGATTTATGAATTGAGTTGAGTATGCTCAAACCTCTGCTGTAAACACAAGCATCCATGTTCTTCCTGGAGATTTTGAACCTCCAAGAGTGGGAAGAAACTCAGAAGGATCCAATTTCGCTCTCTCAATCATAGATAAAGCATCTAATACATCAGTTGCAGGAACTTTTCTTGTTTTAGCAGCGTTTTTAAGAACTTCTACGCTCTTCTCAACGTCCTAGATTCAAAGACCTATTCAGCATCATTTCTGATTCAAAATTTTCAAGAATTTGAGAGATTACTTACTCTGTTGGATTGGAGCAGCGGAGAAGGTTGTGCTGACGATTCGACGTCTTTCTCATCGAGAGTTGCGCAGATCTTCAGTAAAGAAGATCTGCTTGAGCAGTTGGAATGAAGCCGAAGATGAGAAGGTAGTGAGGTTAGTCGGAGACGAGAGCAGCTGCCATGGAAGAAACACGGGAGCACAAATGGAGTCCGCGACGATAAGATCAACATGTGGAAGCAGTTGTTTGCTGCTTAGAGGCAACTTCATTTTGTCCATTTTTTCCTATATGTATGTAAAATAGCGCATAAAATTTCGACGCTATCGCAATCACAGAAAATCGTTTTCAATTTCATCCAATTTGATTTGCTTTCGCCGTGTCGCAAATGCTTCGCCATGTTCTTCTCCGGCTACCAGCTTCTTTTCCGTTTCCTCAGCTGAATCTCTCATCGTCGCCTCTCTCCAAATCGAGGAGAGAAATTACAGGTAGAAGCGCAGTTCGTCTGATCTCAAGCTACAGCTCTGAAATTCGGCTGCGGAAAAATCGTTCTCAGAAACGGTTGTGTTGTTGTTACTCGTCTTCTTCTTCTTCTTCTTCTAGTAATGGCGACGCTTGCATTGTTGCGAGTGACGACAAGTACGGGAGTAAGCAGGTTATCAGTATGACTCCACGCTTATACGATTATGTGCTTGACAATGTTCGAGAGCCTGAGGTTATCTTTCTCCTCTGCCTTCGATTTATACTGTGGAAATTGGTTCCTTTGCCCTAATTCAACTGAACTTTTGGAATTAGATCCTGCGGAGGTTGAGAGAAGAAACTGCAGATATGAGAGGAAGCCAAATGCAGGTCAATTGTGCATAATTTTTCTATTCTATCTTTATAGTGAAATGATGTTTAGTTTGACACAGTTGTTACTGGTCAATGAACAGGTTTCTCCTGATCAGGCGCAGCTTCTTGCAATGCTTGTTCAACTTCTTGGTGCTAAAAGATGCATTGAAGTTGGTGTTTACACTGTAAGCTATCACAAGCCCAGCACTTTGTTATTTATCAAACTGAAGTGTTTCAATTTATTTTGATTACTTTTTCTATCTGATTCAGTGTTATTGCTCAGGGCTACTCATGTTTGGCTATTGCCTTAGTCCTGCCAGATTCGGGTTGCTTAGTTGCGTGTGAGAGAGATGAAAGAGTTCTTGAGATTGCTGCAAGGTATCTTGAGCAAGCAGGAGTCCTTCATAAGGTAAACTGCATTTTTGTATCATTTGTAATCCATTTCTCTACAGTTTAGGATTTATTATCACTGTTTAAAGTTGTTGGTTATGTAGGTGCATGTGAAACATGGTATGGCAATTGATACTCTTAAGGCGCTACTTGCAAATGGTGAAGCTAACAGGTAAAGTGTAAACTTCCCTATAATTGCAATGACTAAATTCTGCTCATAATTTCTGGTGTTTTGTTCATTATGACTCTTTGCAGCTATGACTTTGCATTTGTTGATGCTGACAAGAGGATGTATCTAGAATACTTCGAAATACTGCTACAACTTGTAAGAAAATCTTCTTACTGACTGTCTGGTAAATTATTCATGCAGTTTTGATCATTTTCGTTCGGTTTTCATGCATTTTACTTAGGTGAGAGTAGGCGGAGTTATTGTGGTTGATAATGTACTATGGCATGGAAATGTTGCAGATCCATTGGTTAGTCAGTATATTTACTTATCTCGTGATCGTTGTTTCTAATATCACATCTTTCTGCATCGGGACTGGATTTTCTTCTTACATATTCCTACTTTGCACTCCCGAAAACAGGTGAATGACAAGCGAACTATCAGCATCAGAAACTTCAACAGAAACTTACTCACAGATGCTCGTGTCGACATCAGTATGGTAAGTGATCCTCTTTGTCTATGCTTTAGTGATATGTATCAGGGGCTCAAACTGTGAATTGCAGGTACCTATTGGAGATGGAATGACAATCTGCCGGAAAAGATGATTTGGAACAAGACAAGTTTTGTAGCAATTTAATGGAGAGGAAGATACCTCATAGGACCTCAATTTTTACACTTGGCATTTTAGGACACCAAAAGATCATTATGTCAAGTTTAATTCATGGAGACAGTTTTTATCACTTATTGATATTATTTTGAGATTCATTTTCAAAATGTATAGACTTGTGTATTGCAGCCTCTACTCGAGGCTTCATCTACTAGTTCCTGAAGTCAATACATGGACTGATACACTAAAATTTCGTAGCAATGGGGAAGAAATTCAAGCACAAACTAATAGATCCAATTTTGTGTGTAACCCTATTAATACAAACATCCTGTAATTTGATTCAACAAAATCCAATAGCATTACTCCAAAGTGGGCGCTTGTTCTGTCGGGTTGGACTCGAACACGTCCGAGTTAGAGGCATCGGGTTCTTCTATAAGCTCTTGTGATTGAATCGCCTCCTGGTATACAGGGGTTTCTTTGAAGTCTGTTGCTCCTTCATTGTATGTTGCAACTGCAATTCCAACCGCAACCACCTGCGAAAATGATACAGTATGAGATAATGAAACAGTTTCTGAATCAACATGTTGAAATTGAATCCAAGTGAACACCTCTCCAAATCTAGTCTTCAAACTATGCTTCACCTAACTTATGGAAGAATTAGAATAAAGGAAACCAATGTAGACTTATTTTTATGTCAGTTCATTGATCAAAATGACAAGCCACTTAGTTTTCATACAAAAAGAAGAAGCTCCCTACAATGTGCTTCTCCTCATCTTTCCACATTACATGTTTATGCCAAAATCATAATTTTGATCACTATACAATGATATTAAAAGTGATCTAGATTCGTTTCATTTCCGTTATCATTTCCACATGCAGAACAAACGCCACATACAAGCTAGAAAGTGTTAGACAGAAGCTATGCCACCTAAAGTTGATAAACTAGAAAGTGTTGAACAGAAGCTATGCTTATAAGGTATGAAAGCAGTAACATAAATGAAACGAATGCAGACTATTTTTGCTATCATGGGACTCACTGTTTTTCATACAAAAGTTACAATTTTGATATCATGCAAAGCAAATGCTTAAGAAAGGCTCTCCAACATTCAGCGCAGACACTCAAACAACAAAAAATTGTAGCACTGAAGCGAACTGAATTCATGAATGGATTCAAAGAGTGATGAGGAAAGAAGATTATACCGCGAAGACGATACCAAAAGCCCACATATACTGCACAAAGAACCCTAGACCATCCCACTTGGAACCCTCCCAGAAATCAGGCTTCATACCCTCAAGATCTTCGACCACAAACCCATCATCTGCATACGTCTCCTTCACCTCAGCTCCGCCTCCATCTTCTTTCTCAATCGTCAACCTCCGACCCAGATCCGCAGGGGAGGTGGCTCTCCTGTTCTTGCTGTCGAATTTGCCGGTTCGAGGGGTCGATTTGTTGGCTGCAGCTATGTGAGAGATTCTTGCTGAGAATTGGGGACGGAGATGGTGAGGAGAGTTGAGAAAAGGACGAGGTCCGGCGGATACACCTCCGGTGTTGAGGGAGAAAGACATGAGTGAAGGAGTGGATGAGGATTTAGGGATGATGTTTGGGGATTCTCCATTACTACTCTGCTATTTGTGTGTGTTTTGATAAGGTCAGGATAACTCCAAAAAGGCGCACAAAAAAATATCAAGCACAAGGTTACGGTTAAAAATACAGATATTGACCCTCTTGGTTGGTTCACCTCTATAGTATTCATAGGTCGCTGGTTCGAATCGAATCGGTTTCAACTTTGAAACATTTTTCATGGAGTAACATTACAAAAGTTAGATTGAAGTTATTCGAAAAAAAAAAACAATTACAGAAGTTACGAATCAAAATAGAGAATCATGAAAGAAGAAGATTCAGATTATAAAAAATTTGGCTAATTGTATCATAGAGTTATATTTTAGGTTGATTTATATTTGTTGGGTACGTTCGAGTTTCTATGCATTTTGTGTGTAGTATTTTTCTATTTATAGTCACAACTATTGTCGTGGTTAATTGTCTATATAAACTAATTCGCACAACTATTTCTTATAGCATTTAAATGATTATCTATGTGAACATATATAATATAAATATATGTGATTATTGGCATAAATACGTGGTCAAAAAAATGCATTGTTTAACCCCGCACCCGAAAATTTATATATCGCATCCGTCTTTGGCGCAAACGAAACACGCCCAGGAGAATCGAGTGAGATCCCGAACGCACCTAGGATGAGTCCAATTTCTTTATCCCTTCAACTTGCCAAAAAAAACGGTATAGTTTGGGCGCACCCAGAATGCGTTCAAAAGTGAACCAATTTTTTTTAAAAAAAACTGGACATAATAGTGGATGCATCCAAACTGGATCAGATTTTAAAAAAACAATCTGTACGCATCACTATTGCACCTAATACTGAATGTTGTTATAAATTTTCGGGTGTCAGGTTTTTTTCCTTTAACCGAAATGACCATTCATACCACTTATTCTCTTCTAATCCCAACTCTTTCTCTTTTTGATCTAATAACCTATTTAGTTCCTCTTTCTTGTTTACCCTACAACAATTTGAAGTGATACTTTATCAAGCAAAAAGAGATCATAATCATCTCTTTTTATGCTAATAAACCTTGATTTTTGTATAAGAAAACTAGAATCTCCACACACGTTAATTCTCAACCAAACATAATTTTGGACACTTCCAAAAGTTTAACTTACCTACCACGAAATGAAGGTTGAAAAAGAATTGCATCATCTTCTTTAGTTTTCTACTATTTCTTTGTCTTTGTGTGCAAGACAGACACATAATAAAATTTCAACGGATTAATAAAATAAGCACAAGTTACTATCATTTGAATTAGCCGTGTCCACTAAAAAATAACAATTGATTAGTTTATAGATCAAAATAGACGTGGCAAACCGGTCGAGTTTGGGTTTGGGTCAATCGGGTTCGGGTCGAAAACGGGTTCGGGTCGAAAATGGGTTCGAGTCAATCGGGTTGACAAAATTTTCGGGTTGAACGGGTTCGGGTTCGGGTTCGGGTTCGGGTTCGGGTCGACCCAACGGGTTTCAAATGTTCGTTTTTTATTATAATAAAGAAAATAATATTTTAATAATAAAATAATAATAATATATTATTATTTAACAAAATATATTGTTATTTTTTAATTTAAATTAAATAAAATATGTGAAAAGTGAGACCCTCCACGAGTTTCGAAAAGTTCGGGTCGAAAACGGATCTGACCCAAACGGGTTCAAACACTTTTCGGGTCGGATTTGAGTCGAGTATTTTCGGATCGGGTTGGAGACCCGCCCAACGGGTCGGGTCAGCTTTTGACCGATATAGATCAAATGGAAAGGGAAATCCGTCATGCAACCCACACAATAACACATATGTGAATCCAATTATTAACCTAGTCAGCAGTCATACATCTATAGCAAATTTTTTTAATGAATCTTGCCAATTTCAAATCAAAGAAAGTTGAAAACTCGTTTTTGAATCTCTCAGTTTGGTATATTTTGAGGGTGGGTGGGTAGTTGTCGATTTGAATACCATTCAACGTCGCAATCTCTCGCAATTGAAAAAGTCTTCGCTGCCAGTTAACATTCTCACCTTCTCCCTCCAAATTTCCTCCAAATCCTTTTATATTCAACCCTCCAAAAACAGATTAGTAGTTTCCTTGTAGAGTAGTACATTCCCAATTATAACAATGATGGTTCTGTAATCGAGAGGCAGAGTAAGAAATCAATAGAAGAAGTAAAAATGAGTAGTGAGAGATCATCGTCTTCGTCGTCGTCGTCATGGAAACGGTTGTTTGCTTGCTTCGTATTTGAAGATCCGAAAGCAGCGAAGACGCCACCGATGAATCCGAATCGAAAACCCGAGCAAAACCCGTTCCAGAGGCTCGGGTTACCGGATCCGAGCGACCCGAATTCTTTGACGTTGTCAGAGGATTTGTCCATTTCCTTGGCCGGGTCCAACATCCATAGCTTCTGCCTCCATGAGCTCAAGCTCATAACACAAAGCTTCTCTTCAAGCAACTTTCTTGGAGAGGGCGGGTTTGGGCCGGTCCATAAGGGATTCATTGATGACAGGGTCAGGCCCGGTTTAAAGGCCCAACCCGTCGCTGTCAAGCTGCTTGATCTCGATGGCGCACAGGGCCATCGAGAGTGGCTGGTGAGTTTAGTTATATCAAATTTGACATTATAATGACCTTATTCGTGTAATCCAAACACACACTAACTTTATTCGTTCGTTCCAGTCTGAGGTCATTCTTCTCGGGCAATTGAGACACTCGCACCTGGTGAAGCTTATTGGGTATTGTTGCGAAGACGAGCACCGACTGCTCGTCTACGAGTACATGCCTCGAGGCAGTCTCGAGAATCAACTCTTTAGGAGTAAGTCTCATGAATTTGGTTGGATTGGGTGTTGACTTTTTCTATTATGTTTGTTTGAGTTGACCTTAATTTGTATGTGGTTGCAGGGTCTACCGCGTCTCTTCCTTGGATGACAAGGATCAAAATCGCACTCGGAGCAGCCAAGGGACTTGCCTTTCTTCACGAAGCCGACAAACCCGTCATATACCGTGATTTCAAAGCATCCAACATTCTGTTAGACTCTGTAAGTTCGTTTAACTTCACCTCAGTTATGTTTCAGTAAAAATTTATATAACCTCTCTGAAACACGTCATAAAATTATATAAAAAAAACAAATAAGAGGGTTTGAAGAGAAAATGGTTAAGATCTCTCGAACCCTATTGAAAATGTGTACTGAATCTGTATACAAAATGTGATATAGGATTTCACGGCAAAGTTGTCAGATTTCGGGCTAGCAAAGGACGGACCAGAAGGAGACGACACCCACGTGTCCACGCGCGTCATGGGAACACAAGGCTACGCAGCTCCCGAATACATCATGACAGGCCATTTGACCGCTGCCAGTGACGTTTACAGCTTTGGAGTCGTCTTACTAGAGCTTTTAACAGGGAGGAGGTCAATGGACAAGGGTCGGGCCCCACGAGAACAGAACCTCGCGGATTGGGTCCGACCCCAACTAAACAACCCCAAGAGACTGGGCCGAATAATGGACCCAAGGCTAGAAGGCCAGTTCTCAGAGACCGGGGCTAGGAAAGCAGCTGCCTTGGCCTACCAATGCCTAAGCCTAAGGCCCAAGAACCGGCCCACCATGAGTGTCGTGGTGAAGACACTCGAGCCCCTCATGACCCTCGACGAAGACATTCCTTCTGGACCGTTTGTTTACACTGTCCCAACAGATAGTCCGGATAAACCACACATTAACCATGGGAGAAAAAGAGAGTCGAGGATGGAGATGAATGGCTCTCATGAAGCTCACGTTCGACATCAAACGGCTACCGATAAACGACGTGGTAGATCTCCTAGATCTTCCACCATTTATTCCGATCCTAGTATACAGAAGAATCTCAGGAATGGGTCGGGTATGCATCTCAATGATAGGGGAGCATAGCCCTTATCTTAAAATGTAAATACAAAAAAATACCAAACAACGTTGTATTGATATTAGATCATGCATTCTATTGATTCATAAAGTATAGATGGTATAGGTCCCCTTTTTTATGTGAATTTTTTCCTTCAATCTCAAGCCAAATTGCATATGATATGAATGGCCATTTCTCTTATTATTGCACTTTTTGTTACCATATTTCTTCCTCTTTATTACCCAACAAAAATTTCTAATAGCCATCTCTTTTATGCAATACAGAGTCTAAGATGTGAGTGGTTCAACCAATAAGATAGACCTTGAAAAGAATATTATTATTGAAGAAAACTACAGTATTAAAATCCACACATGTCAATTCTCAACCAAACAAGATTATGGACACTTTCTAGAGTTTACCTTACCTACTATGAAATGTAAGTTGAAAATGATTGTATCATCTATTTTAGTTGCTGTCAGCTGAATTAGTCGTCTCCATTAAAAAAAAGGACAAATAGTTTATTAATCAATCATAGGGAAAGATTAGTCATGCAACCGAGGGTGAGCAAAAATATCCGATCCGGCCGATCCGATCCGATAGTCCGCCGATCCGATCCTTAAAAATCCGCATCCGAAAATATCCGATTAAGTTTTATCCGAATCCGGTCCGATCCGGGCAAATTTTCCGGATATTTGGACCGGATACGGATCGGGATATTTAGCTTACGGATATCCGAAAATATCCGGTACTATTATTATAATATATAAATATATTTTTATAGAACTAAAATATACTTTTATAAGTGTAGATGATTCAATAATTATTTTTATACATTTTTAAACAATATGATATATTCTCTCAACACAAAAATTCTCTTATATATAACATAACTTTTATTGTTGTTCTCAAAATTTTATATTTTAATTGCTTTTATAAATTGTTGATTCGCTAAATGAATCAAATATATTAATTTTCACATCTTAATTCCTCTATATAATATATATAATTATATATTTAACATTTATTTTATATTTTGTGAATTTTAATTTTAATAAAATAAAAAGTTTAATTTAATTTTCATATACCTTCTAGAAATCGGATAATTCGGATATCCGAGTCAAATATCCGATCCGATCCGGACAATATTTACCGGATATCCGCTCCAAAACGAACCGGATACGGATCAAGATTTTGTGAAATTTTTTTTAGCGGATATCCGACTTACCGGATAATCCTATTGCTCTGCCCATTGCAACCCACACAAGAACACATAAGCCTAAACGCGCGAATCTTATTATATTATTAAAATTATCACCACCTCTTACAGGTTTTAATTGGGATTTAGCTAGTAGCTAGCTAGCTAGCCTGCCAGCCATACTTTGACTCTTTCAAACTATGGATTTTCTATGTTTATATATACAATTAACTAACAAACTACGTATTCTCTCTCTCCCCCTATTGATCTTCCCTCCTTTTGAAACATTTATCGAGACACATTTTGTAACGTTAATATCTCTAAATATACGATGATAAAAATTATAATTTTTTTATATTGTCAAAATACTCATTGAGACGAATCAAACGATATTTCGCATGCCTATATTTATTTCTATATATTGGAAGAAAACGAGAAGATTCTCTCGGTTTGTGAATAGTGTCGAAAAAGCAAATGAACCTTATATTAAGGGACGGATGGAGTAATTACTAAGGAGTTTAGTGGTGTTCTTCTTGTAACGCTTCCAAACTATATATGGATATCTAAGTCTTTGCAAGTTATGACCGTATCACTTCTTCCTCGAGAACTTGCATGTCAAAACCAGAAATATTGGATTTTAGAAAACGACATTCCGACACTCAAGTCAGAGATTACACAACATCAATGAAAGGGAGATGAGAAAATAGAAAAAGTGAGGGGTGTTCTTCCTTTATCGTGCACTTTGGATCTTCTATAGTTGCAAATGAAGCAGTTACTATGTCAAGTTAAAAAGAATGATAAATAATATTATTTTAATAGTTAAAAAGGGTAGTTTGGGGTTTATGAGTTTGTTTGGGGGTAGAGCCTAGTTTTGGCATACAAATGGATATATAATCTGCACTAGACAAGTTAATTTGTTTATCGTGAGGATCAAACTATAAATGGATATCTAAGTCTTTGCAAGTTGTGACTATATCGCTTCTTCCTCGAGAACTTGCATGTCAAAACCAGAAATATTAGATTTCAGAAAATGACATTCCGACACTCAAGTCAAAGATTACACAACATCAATGAGAGGGAGATGAGAAAAGAGAAAAAGTGAGGGGTGTTCTCCCTTTATCGTGCACTTTGGATCTTCTATAGTTGCAAATGAAGCCGTTACTATGTCAAGTTAAAAAGAATGATAAATAATATTATTCTAATAGTTAAAAAGGGTAGTTTGGGGTTTATGAGTTTGTTTGGGGGTAGAGCCTAGTTTTGGCATACAAATGGATATATAATCTCCACTAGACAAGTTAATTTGTTTATCGTGAGGATCAAACTATAAATGGATATCTAAGTCTTTGCAATTTGTGACTGTATCGCTTCTTCCTCGAGAACTTGCATGTCGAAACCAGAAATATTGGATTTCAGAAAACGACATTCCGACACTCAAGTCAAAGATTACACAACATTAATGAGAGGGAGATGAGAAAAGAGAAAAAGTGAGGGGTGTTCTCACTTTTTCGTGCACTTTAGATCTTCTATAGCTGCAAATGAAGCCGTTACTATGACAAGTTAAAAAGAAGGATAAATAATATTATTTTAATAGTTAAAAAAGGTAGTTTGAGGTTTATGGGTTTGTTTGGGGATATAGCCTAGTTTTGACATATAAATAGATATATAATCTGCACTAGACAAGTTAATCTGTTTATCGTGAGGATCAAGCTATAAAAGGAGCAACATATGATTAAAAGTGTAGTTCAGGGCTCGGATTAGTGTAATTCCATTGATTCAAATTGCTTCCATGCAGAGCTATGAGATTCAACAATAAAAGAATGGTATGCAAAGGTTTCCCATCCTTATTTGTTAGGATTTGATTGTGAACGAAAAGCCTCATATTCTAGATTTTTTAGTAAAGGAGAAAAAGAAGAAGAAAAAGTCTCGTTCTTATGTGTTGTAGACTTGTAGATTATCTATCCTTGTAAATAAGTTGTCATCTTATATCGAAGTAGTCGTTGTTGAGTTTCATTGATACAAGAAGTTTTTTTTTTTTTTTAAAAAAAGCAAATAAAGTGACCCTTTCATACAGATAAACCTCAACACCCATAAGAGAAAGAATACAAGATTCGAACATTGGATCTATGAGATATAATGGTAAGCCCCACCCCACTAGACCAAGTTGTCGTAGGTCATTGATACAAGAAGTTGATCTCAAAGAAGTGATTTCAATCCTAATATAATAAAAAGTTGGATGTTTGGGGTGATAAAGTCCTGCCTCATCATTAATGTCCAACCTAATTAAACTGAAATATATCGTTTTTTTTGTATACTAGATACGGGTCTCGCGCTCCGCGCGAGAAAATTACGAATTTTCGTATGTGATTTAATATAGTTATACATTATTTGTTAATATGTTGTTGATGTTATCAAATTTATTAATATTTGTAAATATAAGTATTTTTTATTTCCTTATATTTATGTTTGAAGTAGTTTTAAAACATAATATTAGAATAAGTTTGCATTGTCATAAGAGAAGCTCACACATTAATTTAATTTGTGATTTAATCAAGTAGACTATAAATAAATATAACATAGGGATATAAGAAAGATATTTAAATGCATGCCCAAAAGTTCAATAGGAGGTGATTAAGAAATGAAATGGTATCAATTTCATTCAATTTTGACAATGGACAGCCAACTTTTATATAGATAACATAAGAGGTCCGACATCGTTTGTGCATTTTGGGCTGATATTGGGTAATTGATGCGGTGGGCTTCCTCTGGGCCAACTCGAGCTTAGTTTCAATGTTATTCCAGGGTTTTGCTCTCCGCCATAGCCTCCTTTCCTCCTCAAATCCCTACGTAACCCTCCTTCAATTCATCGCCGTCGGCCATCCGGCCCTACGCCGCTTCCCGTTTCTCGCGACCGCGATTGTAGTCGCTGTTTCTGAGGGAATTTCCATGTCGTCAGGTTTGTTTGGAACTCACACAGGTTTGGTTTTCGTTGCAGTTGTTGAAGGAAACTCACACAGGTTTGTTTAGAACTTTTACGCTCCAATGGTTTCTTTAAATTCCGTTGTTCTGATCTCTTTGATTCGGGAACCATCACATTTTTAGAAAGTTTGTTTGCAGTTGTTGTTGTTGAAGGAAACTCACACAGCGGATAGTTCAACTGTGCCCAGTTTAGCTATCCATGACCAAAGGGATTCAAGTGTAACTAGGGACAAAAAAAGGAGGTTTGGTGTTGAATGAAAATGGTTTCATGTCTAAATAAATAGATAATCGTGTACCTAGAAGAAATAATATAAGGTATTCTCTGTCAAACATTGTCGTGTATTTACAATTCTTTGGTATTCTCATTTTGAGGGAGACGTGTTAGTGATATAGGATTTGAAATATTTACTTTCTTAACAAGTTTTTTTAATGCTCTTATGGATGGGTATGGTGAATTCAGCTTATTATGTCACAAAATCTTTATACTGGATTTATGGTGGTATTAGTATTACTTGGACTGGAAATTAGTGATTAGTACATCAATATACATATGAGTAGAAAATCAGACCCGAAGTAGCAAAATAATTATAAAGAACTTACTAATGACTCCAGACATGGAGTAAATTGTGATTACTAATCAGCTCTTGCACATATGATCTGAACTCGATACATATAAAGCATTTGTTGATCTTCAATAAAAGTTAAAGATGCGTAGCCCACAAAATGATAACATACCATGAGTTTTCAGAAGTTGATAAATTGACACAGGAACCAAGACATAGTTGTTTTATATTAAAGTGCTTGGAGAATCATCTCAACCTGATTAAATAGAAGAAAAACCAATCCAAAATGGAACAACTCCAGAATACTGTAAAGTTTGCTGAGTACTTTGAAATTGCAACTTTTAAATCCATTTGGTGAGCATGATTCAGAATTGTAACTTTTCTGTTTTCATGTCTTAGGCTGAAGAATTGATTCTATTGAGTTTTGATCTGTCAACTCTTAACTCCGACGAAGATGAAGACGCTGTACGAAGGAGAACATCGACTTCATAATCCAGACGAAGCGTCAATCTTCCTTTGATGTCATAGCAGATAAGGTCCAGTGCATCGACTATTCGTTAATTTGCTTAGCTCTTTAATAGTGGTGCGTGAGCTATGATCAATGCTTTAATTTCCTATCAATCTTATGTATAGTATCATAAGTCGAAATTGATGATTTGGTTGAATTCTGTATAGGATGTAGATGTTTTAAGATAGTTTCCTGGTGATCTTGAGTTATCATCCTTGAATTCAATAGGAAGTGACACAGCATCATCAACAATCAACATTTCTACTCTTTCATTCAAGTAGGCAAGGCCTTCATTAATACAACACTCGCATGTAAATAGGAAGGTGCAATTAAAGACGGGATTGATGTTGTTGGTGGAATTGCTGTAAAAAAGTGATAATGAATAAAAGAAGAAAAAATATGAAAAGGGCTTGAAGCATCAAGTTAATCTCACAAGTATTATAATTTCATTGGAAATGTGCAGAAACTAAAGATAGAGAGGTCTACAAGAATTAGATTTGATTGTGCTTTACTCCTAAGGTGAAATATCTTCATTCTGTAAGACATTGCAGAGATTAAATTAATTTCGTGACAGATTTTTTGAGCTTAAATGTTTTCTATTTAGGTTCATGAATAAATAAGCAAGGCTTATGCTGAAGTTAGAACTAACAAGTTTGTGTTGTTCTATTTATGGTAAAAATGACATTATTTTGTGTATTCCATTCTTTAGTTATCTGCATCATTTCCCAACATGCGTCATGACAAATGTTCTGGCTGTTGGAGGACTTTGCATCTAAACAGATTGATGTAGTGCTATATGAAGAACTGAACAAGTAAGGTAATACTCTGCATTTCTCATTAAACTATGTACTTTCTGAAATATTAAATAGTCCATAGATAGTTTTCTCAGCATACAAATGGTCGAGCTATGAACTAATTCCACAATCATTTGTATGAATCCCTTATGAGATTATTACAGGAAAGAGGTGTTTACAACTGTCCCTATTTTAGGCTTTTTGAATCCTTTCTCTAGGGAATTTGTTGTTTCTTTGTTAAGTTTTGATGAAGGATAATCTGGATAGCAACCGACACCTCCGGTCCCCGAGTTTGAAGGTGCATTGACTCGTTCGAAAGCTAAGAAAGTCCAACAAGAGTTAGACAAGTTAGTAGCGTTCTTCAGGTCCAAGGAGTTGAATACAGACGAAGAACCACCATTGAAGACTGTTCTAATGATCGAGAACGAGCAGAAGACTGCAGAGAAGAACCGCGACTGGAAACCGCGCCCGCGTCTCACTCGCCCAACCGCGCCCGCGGCTCCATAACCGCGCCCGTGGCCGGGAAACTCGGCGAGTTCATTAACTTCGCCGAGACTTCATTTTGAAACATTATTTTCGGATGTTTAATTGTTTTTCGGAATTATTATTTTAGGAGATACTTTTTATTGTTTATTTCTTTAGTTGACACCCTTATGAACCCTATATAAGGTTGCCTTAGTTGTTGTTTTGCCCCACCCAGACTTTAATATTGAATACAACGTTTATTGTTTTTCCTCCCAAAAGAGAGCTTTTGTGAGAAGAGTGTCTCGTGTGCATTGTTGTTGAACTTGCCCTAGTTGTACTTGTGTGTGTCAATCTTCTCCATAAGGTTGGTGCTATCGGGACTCCATAGAGCATCCTCTAGGTGCCTTGACCCACCATAGTCATTGTGTTTGGTTGTAATCATCCGTTGAAGTTTATTCATTATTCGGTAAAGTTCTTGTTCTTAAGTTCAGGGGTTTTATCTTTGTTTGATGTGGTTCTAATTGGTCTATCATTCGACTTATCCTTCTTTCATCTCATTCTAATTTCGCCTTTCTTCTCTGTTCGAGTTTCTGTTCGAGGTTTGGTGTCTAGATCGGACAACAGCGACTTATCCCCGCATCAAATTGGTATCAGAGTCAGGTTGACACCATTCGTCTTCACAAGAACATCAAGAGACCCCCTATCCAGAAAATCACAAAAAGAGTCAACTTTTATTTTCTTGTTTGTCAGTTTCTTTCAGAAATTGATTTTGAGTCTTCCATTCCTTTGATATTTCTTGTTGAGTCATTACAGGTTGTGTGCAAGATGCTTGGATCGATTAGTGTTGGTGGAGATCGAAAGATTGGAGTTTGGAGCACCCTTGTTTCCAAAATCCATTCAGCCCTTCATCCATCACAAAATCTATCCATCCCTACCAAAACGCAGCCGTCAAAACCCTAGAAGAGTTGTTGAAAATTTCAGTCCTTGCATCCCAAGCCAAGATCTTCAAGGAAGGAAATTTTATCTTCTCTACAAGGAAATCAAGGTGGTTAGTAGTTTCTTTTATTTTAAAATTCGAATTTTCTGAGATAGTATCTCAGATCAAGTCTGTAATTTCGTTTTGTTTAGTTGAGACAAAAAAAAAAAATCGAAAAGTCTCAAAGTTAGTAGTTTATTTTACGTTTGTTGAGTCAAAGTCTAGTTTGATATTGTTTAAGTCGGATCTCAAGAACTCAAAGGAAATCGGGTTGAACGAGCCCGAACGGAAGCGAGAAACCACCAGGCCGCGACAGAAACCGCGCCCGCGGCCCAGTAGCCGCACCCGCGGTTCAAGACGCGCCCGCGGCTCCGCCTCAGAAGCCACTGTTCGAAATCCGCGCCCGCAGAACCGTCACTGTTTGTCTTTCCATTCCTCTCAGATACGAGCCTCAATTATTACCTAACCCTCCCGACTCCTCCATCTCTACCATCACTCATATTAGTGCTAGGAGCTTGATAGTTTCAATCTATTGGGTTATTGGTACATACAAGGCAATTCATCAAGAAAAGCTTGTTACAACAACAATTGAGAGAGAGTGCAGAAGAAAACATACGAGAGTAAACACTTGCGAGTTGTTTTCATTTACACTCACTTAACATTGTTCTGTGTTAGTCTTTTCTTTGATAATGGACAGATTAGTTTCTCCCAAAAGGAGACCTCCAAGAGGATATCAGCAGGAGTACATGGAGAGTGAAGATTGGCAATTATACCGAGATGTCCAAAGAAGAAAAGGACGTGAGCTAGAGCAAATTGGTCTTGCCAAGATCAAGCTGAACATTCCAAGATTTGAAGGTTGGGACGTGGATGAGTATATGGAATGGGAAGCCAAGCTTGAGCAGATTTGGAGTTGTCATAACTTCATGGAATTCCAAAAGGTAAGATTTGTTGTTCGTGAATTTACCGACAATGCACTGAAATGGTGGAATAATCTTGAGGAAGAAAGAAGAAGAGCACTTGATCCAGCTGTGAACACTTGGAGGCAAATGAAGACCTTAATGAGAGCTCGCTTTGTGCCTCCATATTTCGCGTGTAAGCTCAGGCAAAGGTTGGAAAATTTGAGGCAAGGAACCATGTCAGCAGAGGAGACATACAATGCAATGAAGGCTGCTATGGTTCGAGCTAATGCGCATGAAGATGAGGAGACTACTATGAATAGGTATCTTCATATACTAAACTCTTATTTAGCTAACAAAGTATATTTGTATAGCTACTCCTCCATGAAAGAATTGTTGCACTTGGCCATCAAGATTGAGAGGAGAACAAAGGTCAAGAAGCAAAAAGAAATAGAAAAGGCTACAGAAGAATGACAAGCGCGAGTGCAAGCGGTAGTGAAAAACAGCTTTGCTAAGTTAGAAGCCGAGCTTGAGCGTTGGAGTTGTCAAGTCAAAGAGGCTGCCAAGAAGAAGGAAAAGGATAAGAAGCCAGAAAGGAATCTAAGGCTTGCCTCTCCATCACAAGAAGTTAACCCAGGGAGCACTTCTAATCTTTCTACTAAAATTGAAGATGTTTTGTGCTTAAACTGTCAAAGTAGAAATCATATGATTAGTGATTGTCCTGATATGCTTAATCACCTAGAACAAATTGAGATTGAATATGAAATAGGTGATAGTATTGATGATGTTGTTTGTATTGATGATCCTAAAACTGATTTAGATAATGAGGTTGAAATTGATTATGAGCATGTTGATTCATTGATTGATAGGAAGAATTTGCATGTACAAACTGCTCATTGTGTTGATATTCTAGGAGAAACTCATTGTCTAGATAAAGTTGAGGATTGCAACATGATTATTGATGAAGGTAGTTGTGGTAATATTGCTAGCATGGAATTGAATACTAAATTGCAAATTACTTCATTATGCTACCCTAGTCCTTTAAAACTGCATTGGATGATTGATTGTGTTGATGTGATTTTGAACAAGCATGTTAAGGAAGCCATGACATTAGGACATTGTGATGATACTATTTCATGTGATGTTGTGCCTATGCAAGCTTGTCAACTTTTATTGGAATATCCATGGCAGTATGATAAGAGAGTTGCTCATGATGGTTTTGCTAGTTGTTATTCGTTTACATTTCCTAGAAAAGATGTTGTTCTTCCACCTATGGTTCTTTTGCAGGTTACTGATAAGTATGACAAAATGAAGGACAAGGACAAATGAGCTAAAGGGATGAAGGGAAGCAATGCACTCCAGCAGCAATCCATCGTTTCCTCAAGGTGGAGCTATGCATTCAAGACATTCAAGAGGAAGTTGTGCATCAAAGAGGATGACGCCTATGAAGATCGTTCAATCATTCATATCAAATATGATTCGAGGTCGAATCCTTTTCAAGAAGGGGAGAATGATGCGGGAGCATCTGAGTTATCATCAAGGACGCCTCGTCCTAAATCTAAAGATGTGCTAACCACTGGAGCTAGGGCTAAAGATCGCTATGAGCCATCATTCAAGTCATTGATAGTAGCCCGAACTCGTATTGTATCCATTCAAGCTCGTAGAGATCCGGTTCGAGTCAAGATGAGAAGTCAAGTACTGAAGATGAAATAAACTAGACTTCAAGACAAAACTTTAGGCTTTGGAATCGCTCAATTCTGATCTCGGACGAGAGAGAACGAGCCGTTTCAAGAAGAGCTGTCGGCGACATGTCTACAAATCCGCGACCGCGGATCGCGGGCTGATTCCATTGATTCGCAGAACTAAATCCGCGACCGCGGCTCCAATTCCGCGCCCGCGGATTCCCTGCTGAAGATATCCGAGATATCTTTGATTTAATTCGTTTTCGGCATTTATTTCTTTCCATTGGTTTTGTTATTTTAGGAGATACTTTTATTTACTTATTTCTTTTAATTGGCCACCTTATTGACCCTATATAAGGTTTGCCCTATTTATTGTTTACCCCCCCCCACCCAGACTTGATATTGAATACATCGTTTATCGTTTTTTCTTCCCAAAAGAGAGCTTTTGTGAGAAGAGTGCCCCGTGTGCATTGTTGTTGAACTCGCCCTAGTTGTACTTGTGTGTGTCAATCTCCTCCATAAGGTTGGTGCTATCGGGACTCCATAGAGCATCCTGCAGGTGCCTTGACCCACCATAGTCATTGTGTTTGGTTCTAATCATCCGTTGGGGTTTCTTCATCATTCGGTAAGGTTCTTGTTCTTAAGTTCAGGGGTTTTATCGTTGTTTGATTTGGTTCCAATTGGCCTATCATTCGACTTATCCTTCTTTCATCTCATTCTAATTCCGCCTTTCTTCTCTGTTCGAGGTTTGGTGTCTAGATCGGACAACATTGGCTTATCCCCGCATCATACATATTTATGATTTTTTGCCTGGAATATTAGGTTTGAATTTGAACTTCGATTTTACATTTAATTTCAAATTATGGAGTATCAAATGTTAGAAACTAACTATATATTAAATTTTGTCTAAATGTTATATATATTTTCTTCTGAAGTTTGAATAAACAAATATATAAGTTTTTTTTTCATTCTATTAGGTGAAATTAGCTAAATGTTACGCGCGCCGCAAATTCCTAGTATAATATAAATTTAGATGTTTGGGGAATTAAATTCCAAACAACAAACATTAACTCCTAACCATGAAGTCCCATATCTTTTCACCTGTTAATCCGAGCAAATGGGCCTGCTTCACTTATGTTAATCCGAGCTAATGGGCCTCTTTTCGGTTCTGACTTGGGCCTCGCCTCAGCCTCATCTGAACCCTTCTCAATCTTTGCGTCAATAGGTCTTTTAGGGTTTATCTGGTTTCTTTCGCAGCCTCCTCCGGATCAAGCCCTCCCCCGCCTTTCCATCTTGCTCGGTTGCTCGCCCATGACCGTAGATTCTTGCATCACATTCAAGGGATCGAGTGGAATCCTCCTCCTAGGATACTTTCTGGCTAAGAATTATGAAGAATTTTGGGATTTCAAGGATCGAAAATGGAGGATCTCATAACTCCCAAGAAATTCATCATCGACACTGATCTCGGAATCGGTAACACTTAATTCTTTCTTTCAGATTCTTTCCCACGAAAACATTTTGTTGAAGTTGTAGGTTGTGTATTCTATTTGAATATTGAGTTCTACATGGATCGAAGATGACAGATCCCGAAAGGTCCACATGAATCCATATGGTGACATGGTTTGACAGAGGTATCCAAACAAATTTGGTTGCAGAAATTGACCGGCTGATCTTTGGGATCTAGATTCATTATTCTTCCCTACTCTTTTACATTCCAGTTTAAGGATTTCTTAATTTTATGTTGATTGGGGTTCTTTTTTGCAGCCAAAAGCATGAAATCAAATAAAAGAATAATGCAACAACAAGGGTACCTATAATTTAATCTATGCTTTATATATATATTTGTTGAAATCTAATGTTATTGATATCCATCTTCAGTTGACCAGATTTTTATCTTATAAAGTTGTAGTACATGATTGATGATGATTTACTAAGGACATTTAGAAGTACTCTAATTGTTGCTACTTTTACTCTTTTTTTTTTTTGAATCTTCATGTTTTAATGGAGATGGGGTGAGACGGCGGCGACTAGAGGCTCGAGTTTTGTTGTTAACCTACTAATCTGCATAAATTACTTTCAGGTTAGTTTTTAAGATTGGAAATAGTTTTGTGTTCGTAATGGTTGTCGAGTTTTGTTGTGGTCAAAGCTCAGCTTGGCTTGTTTCTAGAAATTTTATGCATCTATGATTGTTCGTATTATCCAATCAGTTTCGTATAATTGCTATCAAGTTTTATAAAAATGTCCTTGAAACTGTGATCCTATATTCATCTATGATTGTTCGTATTATCCAATTAGTTCGTATAAATGCTATCAAGTTTTATAAAATTGGCCTTGAAATTGTGATTATGTTAGTGATTTAAGGAGTTTGAGAGGACTTATTGTTGATTTATGCTATATACTCTCATGTTTTTTTATCTGTTTGATCTACTAACTGAATGGAATTCCTTATTATAGTTCACCGATGGTATGCTCTTCGATTTCTCTTCCTCTTCCATGTCTCCCTTCCCCCGCTTATAACTTACAAGCCTAATTACAGAAAATTATGATTCAATTTTTATATTCCACTATCGTACTTTGGTATACTAATTTGTTGTTAACCATTGTGCTTCTATTTGTTTTTTTTAATCACAATCGAAGGGCACTACAATCTTGTTATAAATTGTTTCACCACTGTGCTTCTATTTTTTTTTTCATTTAAAATTGACCATGTCAAAACAATGAGGAAATTTTTGGGTGCATGCATAATGTTTATAAGCTCTGCATGTAAGATGTTTTTACTTTTCTTTTTTGTAGATTGGAGTTTGGACAACATTTTAAGGATAAAATTGCACCAAGATGAGTTTAAGTCGTTAGACCTTGCACCTCTGAACGTTGAACTTCTTTTTTTGTATCTCATCATTTTCTTGCTCTCATACATTTTTATATCTTAAGTTGCAATATTCTGCTTTGCAAGGTTACTAAGACTACAACATTTGAAAAGCTAAAAGACGTACCTGATAAAATATTGCAGAGTGAAAAAAAGTAATGAGAGAGAGAGAGAGAGAGAGAGAGAGAGACGAGTTCGAGACTGGAGTCTTCAGAGAGGTATGTACTAGTTCTCTGCCTTTTTATTTACATACATTTTATGTGCTCAACATATTCACTGCATTTTGTACTGTTATCTGTGCAAATTCCATTTGTATCTATATCATGAATTTGATACAGGTATCATCTCCACCCAATTTTTTGATTGTAAGTTGTTTTAGACAGATAGAAGACCACGTTAAGGGATTCATGTAAATGACCATGCCTTGAAACTAGGCAAGTAATAATAGCACTATTGATCGTTGATTTTTTCACTAGGCAAAAATCTTGCATGTTTTGCTTCCCTGTGAAAAGAAACATCTACATATGCATCCTGCTTTTAATTTGAAGGGGTTGTAATAAGAAAGATGCATGCCTGTTTTTTTTTATACAATTTCTTATGTACAAATGACTAATGCTAATAATTTCCTATTTTTGTTTGCAGAGCTGTCCCTGTCAAGAAGTGGAGAGGCATAAAAACCCAAGATTGGAATGAAGTGTGATATGTGACCGCTTTCTGATTCCCTTGCATTCGATTGCCAATTTGCAGTTCCCTAAATAAAAAAATGTATTTGACGATTCTGATAATCTAATATTCATTGCTTTTGACATGATTTGTTGTTAAAAGGCTTCGGGAAATTTTTAGGACCAGCGTTGAGCTTTCTCTGAATCTTGTAAGATGCAGCTTGAATATGACAGCTGCTTTACTGCCTATATTTCAATAATGTATGCATCACTGCATTTGCATTATATATTCCGTTTTTCATCAAAATTCTATGCTTTCAGTTTTCTTCTAAATAATAATCATCACTTCCGATTACTCACTTATTAGCATAATTTTCTTTTGGAATGATGGAAGTAGTGCGTATTTCGAGTGAACTACTTACAAATCAATTGCTTCAGCATTGGGACAAACAGTAGAAGTGGCAAGGAAGAAGTCATATGTTTGGTTCATTTTAGTCTGAATTTTGAGTTTAGATATTGAAGAAAATATTCTGAAATTGCTAAGTGTTTGCTAAAGTGTGAAGGAGACAGGGGAATCACAAGGCAGAAGATGTAGAGGTGTATGTAGGGATTTTAGATGCTTAAAGCGGAATTTCAGGAAACGTTTTCCTAACATCTAACCAAGGATCTCATGCATAAACTAAATAGATCGTACATAGGAAAGAATAAATACCTCTTGATGCGTATTTGAATCTCACTGGAATGGAGAGATTAGAGCCCCAAGTGTGACTCCTCTAATTAGTCCACACGAGCAATAAACTGGATCACCTTTAAGTCTCTTCTGCTAGACCGATTAACTCAAAGGTATAATCTTGAAACGAGGGAGAAGATACACACATGCAAAGAGAAGAACTTGTTCTCTTGGTTTTAAAACATACATCGAGACAATTCTCTCTTTCTCTCAATCTGCATCATGTCTTTATATATGCTGTATCTACATCTCAATTATATGCCTCTCCTTAATCTTTTATTAAGTAGCCGTATGATATCTTTTATATCCTCCGTATATGTATATAGATTAGATATATATGTATTTTCTTAATCTCGCATTAAGTAGTAGCCATATATATTTGGTATATAAGATCTTCCAACTTCTTGAAAAAATATATATCTAATATATATATTATCTTGTACCATATATCTCTCAAGATATATTTCCTTCTATCATTAAGTAATAGACAACTATTATCTTTTACTTGATAGACAATATATCTCTTTAATTCTCCCAAGTACTTCAAATCCAATAGGCTTACCGGGCCTGAGGATTCGCTTGATCCAGTCCATAAACTCTAAGTGTGTGACCTCATAGGACCCAGTTATTCTAGCCATGAGCTTAACCTGATTAATCTCATAAGTCGTATTGGCCACTAGCAATAGCATGCGACTCCTAAAATATCTGGATTATTAATCTCCATAAATAGTCCTATTTCATAATTAGTAATTGCACCTTTGATTAAAGGACACAATTCCTTCAGTGTAATTGTTCGATTCCTCTGCAAGACTGCAAGGGCTTTTATAAAGATTTGGTTTTTATAAAAGTGTAGGTTGTGTGTTGCATGGGTGAAGAGCGGACGGGATATTGGGAGCTATAAAGAATGTGGCAGGCAAAGGAAGAGCCCGAAGAAGGGTGTGTGTGCATGATTGTAAGATCCTGAATACATGTCCGCATTTTCCTATCCAATTGTATCAAGTATTCCATATTCTATATGACTTGAGCTGCTGCTTTGGGTTCTCATTCACTGCCTTTTTTAGTCAGGCTTCGTTTTTGTTCTACATTATCACTGCAACCTATTGATTCCATCCACCTATATTAATTTTGAAGGAATTGTATCCTTTAATCAAAGGTGCATCTCGCCTACTCATCAAGCAATAGGAAGCCTTTTCGAAATCATTGTCTTCTATCGCGAATTAGTTAAGGCGGTGGACCAAAGAAATCAGATATTAAGCTCCTATCCATGCATTTGAATATTTTGCTTGCTTTTGAATGTTGTACAATGAGAACTTGGCCGTAAATTTCAGCTATTGGATTTCGTGATACTAAATTTCAGTCGAAGATTATCTTTTCATTTATTAATATTCTTTTGTTTATACAGTAGTGAACATTCGTTTCAGTCTGATTAATGAATTTGTTTGGTTGAACCTCGGGCTATTTTCTCGACACATGAGAGAACCGACTTGGACGAGCTGAATTGTCTATCATGGTTGTTGTCTTCATTGTTATTGTATTTGGAATAGGTGATATTTTTCTTTTAAAACACAACTTAATTCATATATAAGTCATATCCCTAATACAATTTATTCATAATATAATTTATTTTTTACACGTGTTGCAACACCATCCTTTTTTTGTTACATTTTCTTTTCAGGTGTATATTTCTAATTATTTATGTTCAATTTATTCCAGTCGCCGGTAAATTTGAGTCACACGCCCCTCTTCAATCCTCTATTAATAATATAAAAAGATGTCATGATTATATTGGTAAAATCATGCACAGTATTATTTAATGCAGACATCCCTAATCTAATTTTTATACAAGATTAAAAATCCGCGCGGGCAAAATCCTAGTAAACATATATAGTTTGTGTTATGACTGACTTTAATTTAAAAAACTATTAATATTCCACAAGTTAAAACCAAATTATATTTATAGATTGACAAAATTATGTGTGATAAATTATATGTGATAATCTTAATTTTTTAACACGACCTTATAACCTGCACATACAAAAATTCAGCTCCCTCGTTTTAATTTTTTTTTTTGCTCCGTACGAAATAGGAAGCCTTTTCGAAATTTACTTTAGACTTGATTTCGTTTGTGGTGTATTATCCCATTTGTTTTTTGGAAAAAAAGTTTCGGTGATAACAAAGTTTAACGTACGAAAAATAAAGTTTTCGCGTTTACATATAATAAGTTAACTAATAAGTTAACGTTTATAGTTTGAGAGGTATTGTTCATAATCTAGCGATAAAATTTTTTGAGGTCATTTTTAGAAAAGGAAAAAAACTAAAAAAAATCAAAGTTCACAGTAATTACAAGTATGCCACCGCGTCCTCACTGAAAAGGTTCAAAAAAATTATGGCCTAGATTATGAACATTACCATCCAGAATACGAACATTGACGTGTAATCTGTGAACACGATCAGTTCGTTTTTCCTACGTTAAGAGTTATTTACACCAGAACTTTCCTCTTGTTTTTGTGATATATAAATATAAAATAACTATCAATGGATTGTTAGTGTTTGATTACTTTTTCTTAAATTACATAAACGGTCCAAACATTTGAAGGAATGAAAAAATGCCATCAAAAGATTTTAAAGGGGTGATTTCAGTATTTTCGAATAAAATAATAATATAATATGCCACGTGGCATGAGTATTTAAAGGAAGTTGGAGAGGGGTGGTTGTTGAGTGACAGAGAGACTTAACAATGAAAAATACGGGTGGTTTTGAACAATATAGCGCATCATACGGGTGGTTTCTGATAAAAAAACATTAACCATGCGTGACGCACGGATTTTATTTTCAGAACTCATGCCAGCACGTACGTCTTGTCTCACCTACTGTAATAACTCCATTAATATTTTTACTATTTCCGTAACACCTACATTAATCCCTATTATCTTCCTTTCTTTCCATATTTCAAATGTCAAAAACCTTTGAACGCCATTGTTGAACATTTTTGAGAGCAAAACACCATTTTTAACTATCTTCCTTTCCTTCTATATGGAGAATGAAGAAGAATGCACCAATGAAAGAGGTGGAGAAGCTCCATTTTCAAGTTACAGCCTTAATAAGGTAACATTTGTTGTTCATAATAATATTTTTTAAGGTGTTGACTTGTTTTAGGGTTTGTATTAGTTAGGTTTAATGGATTTTACATGTTGAAGGTATTAGTTGTATGACTAAACATGTTGATTTGTGAATTTATGTTGATTTATGATATTTAAAATGTATTACTCCCTCCGTCCCATTTTGTTAGTCCCATTTTCTATTTCGGGCGTCCCGAAATGTTAGTCCCATTTCCATTTTTGGACATAAACTTCTTCCTATTATACCCTTACTCATATTATTTTATTCATATCCTAACACTACTTTATCAATCAAATCAACCATCTACATCATCTTCTCCAACTACATTTTCACCATTACTATCATCAACTACCTTCAAACCCATTAAATTTCTTCAAGTTTTCACCTAATCTACATCTAAACTTAACATAAAAAATTCTTAAACAACCCAGATTTTTTTTAAAACCCAGATTAACGCTCTTAATCATGTTTTCCTAATTAAACCCGATTAACCCTTATCTACCCAGCCCAAAACCAAAGCCCAGCCCAAAATGCTCTGTATATATATACCTAAACCCTAAAAAATCTCTCATTCCCTCATTCCCTCATCTGCTCTCGCCTCTCCTCCTCTTTCTCTCAAACCCTAACCGTCGACTCGCCGACTCCTTCTCCTCCTCTTTCTCTCCTCCAGTGATGTCGTCTGATTCACTCACTCGTCCCTCCCAGTCCTTCACTCAAAGCCTTTCTCCTCCTTCGTATGAGAGGAATTTCAAACTCCCATCGGAAGAGGAGCCATCGTCTACCCCCAGTTTGTTCAAGGACGATCCGAACCCGACGGAGGAGGAGACCGAGGAGGAGGTTGAGTCGGCGGCGAAGACGGTGACCGGCGACGCTAGCATATCTACACCTGTCCCCGGGTGCTCACTTTCTGTCCCTTGCGAAAGGGGTGGATTTTGCGACGGGAGGCACACTTTCAGTCCCATACACCGGCAAAGAACTCGCACCGTTGACAAATGGTGGGAGCCAGAGAAAGTTGCAGTGGATTTGCAAAGGTTGCCGGCGCAGTCGGAGTCGCTGTCGGATAATGAGGCTATCTCTCGTCCCCGGGAGATCATTGTGATCCCTGACACGCCTTCACCTGAGCCCGTGCCAGTCCCTGTGCTCCCTGATGATGCTGCTGCTGATGCTGAGATGGTAGACTCCTCAGGAACGCCGGAGATGGAACCCCCGGAGCTTGTGATCATCCCTGACAGCCCTTCTCACTCCACCACTATCTAGCTAAGTTTCTCTATCCCTTCGTGGAATTTTGTCTGTGATTATGTAAATTTGGAAATATTTTGGACTGTTTTGGACATATTTTGGACATATTTTGGACTGTTGGTATTGTGGACATTATGTTTTAAGTACTGGTATTTAAGTATTGGTATTTGGATATTTGGATATTGGTACTTGGATATTGCTATTTAATTCTGTGTTCAGTTGTTGAGAATTCTGCTGAGTTGTTGAGAACTCTGTTGAGTTCATGAGAACTCTGTTGAGTTTTTTTAAAATCTGTTGAGTTCATGACAAATCTGTTGAGTTCATGAGAAATCTGTTGAGTTGAGTTGAGTAACTCTCTGTTGAGTTGATCAATTGATCTGTTGAGCTGAGTATCTGTTGAGTTGAGTTGAGTAACTCTCTGTTGAGTTGCTCATGTGATCTGTAGAGTTGTTTGGGTTATGTCATGGTATTTGTCTGTCAAGGATGATGTCTGTTTTTACATTCTTGAGATGTGAGTGCATTTGATTGACTTAAGATTGCCATAGGAACACAACTAATTAAGTCTGATTGATGCCTATCTGGAACGTTTAGGTTAGTGTTTAGGGGCTTGTGTCAATGAGGGAATGGGGACATCTGTGATATCTATGATGATTATTTTAAGGCACAAGCTGAGATGCAAGCCCTTATTTATCACTGACTTAAGATTGCCATAGGAACACAGATTTTAATATATGTTGTTTGATCCTATCTGGAATGTTTAAGCTATGAACTTGCATGCCTATCAGTGATGGGATGGGGACACCTGAGACAATTTGTAGAAAAAATATGATAACCAAAACACAAAATATTCAGTGTGCTCTTAATAGGCTTACAAAATATGTTTAGTTTACAATCTTATATCATTACTTAAGATTGTAACTTAAACAAATGTGTCCTAATTAGTTGTCTCCTGTGTTGCTGTCTCTTGAGTTGCATTTTCCTGATCTTCTGTCCCTTGAGTTGCATTTCCTTGAGTTGTTGTCCCTTCATTTGTTGGAGTTGCATGAGTTAATGTCCAAGCTTGTAAAACTGCATGCCTTGGTGCTCTGATTTCTCTTGGTAGAACTCCTGCCTGAGATAACTTCTTTTTGTTGTTATGTGGAATGTAATAATCATTACCTCCCTTACACTGTAAAATCTCATTCATCACATACTGTAAAGTCATCCACACACTACCTAGAGTGTGTGGATCCAACTCATAAAATGCTTCATTGACTGCATTCAACATTTCATCTGTATTTTTGGGCATCTTCTTGTGCATAAGTGACTGAATGCTCCTAAAGAAGCCTAGGTCCAAAATGTTTAGGTCTGGACTGTTGGCTGGTTGTTGTATTAAAATAAATGTGAACCCTTCTTGCTGGTATACCTGCTGCCATTCTGTGTCTTGTTGAGTGATGTGAGGTCTGACATTATCTTGTTGTATGAATATGGTTTTGTGACCTTCATCATCTGGCCATTTTGACATTATTGCTGGAACAATGTCATTAATCAACATGTTTCTTGTCACTGTCTTGTTGACTGACTGTATGAGCTTTGTGATAAGTGTCCCCTTGCCTCTGTTTTTTGAATGCCTCTTTGCTGGCTCCTTGTAAGTAAATGGAAAGATGCCAATCTTTCCATCAAATGTGCATTCCCCTTGATCATTGAATCTTGGTCTTGCTACTGCTGCTGTGAACATAACCTTAGGGATGAATTTGCTTGAGCTTGCACTTCTGTATTTTCCTTTTTCATTCTTGCCCAAGTAATACCTTTGTGCCTTCCTTGACTGATAAAACCACTTCTCATCTATGTGAACAAAGTCAAACATAGGATAGTATGTTGTCTTTTGATGTGCTGTGTCCCCTATTAGGAGCTTTAATACCCACTGCATTCTGGTCACCTTATGGTATTCACTTAGACCTGGCTTTAGTGCATTTGAATGTGGCCTCATGATCCCCTTCTTAACCAATCTGTGACATGTGGACTTAGAAATTTCAAGCTTGCTTGCCAAATCTGTAATGCATGTTCTGTCACCCATATTCAGTGCTTCAATATCTTCTTGCTCTACTTGAATTCTTTTCCTACCACAGTTATGGTATTTTGTACTCACATTGTATTTGCCATGGTTGAGTAGTTCCCTTCGTGCTTCTTTCCATATCCTTCCAATTGTTCTCCTTGACAGATTAAATTGTTGTGCAGTTTCATTGATGGTGCCATATGGAAGCTTTCCCGCTGCTGATTTCTGAAGCATAGCATTCAAGATCTCCATTTTTCTCTCTGTGCTGAGCTTGGTGGGCAATGCCTGGGGATGCAAATTGTTCTCTGTTGGAGGCTCATTTTCTGGCTGATGATGATGGCTTGGCTCGAAGTTCAGATCAAAAGGTATGTTACCTCCCATGTCCCCAAATGGCTCCTCTGACTGGGTGTTGTTTTCTCCCATTTCTGCATCACTGAAGCCCTCATCATCCAGGAATGGCACCTCATTTAAGTCGAAAGCTGAAGGCATGTCCATTGAGCAGTGATGCTGTTATTCTCTCTGTATTTCTCTCTTTTTTCTCTCTCTTTGTAATGCTCTGTTTTGAGCTGTAATGGTGGTTTTAAGTGGCAGTGAACATGTGCTGATGATGTAAATTACAGCATTCTTAGTGGTTAAGAGTTCAGGGATAGTTTAGGAAATTATTGGGGTAAAAAGAAACCGGATCCGTGTGCTCCCATTTCTGCATTTTGATTGGCTGATGTAAATTGTAAACCATTCTCTTATTGGCTAATGGATTAATTTATTATTTCATTTTCATCATTTCCAATGCTTTTTCTTGCCTTAATCCAAGAGATTTTTTAACAATGGGACGGAGGGAGTATAATATTACTTTTTAAGGTTTTGACTTGTTTTAGGGTTTGTATTAGTTAGGTTTAATGGATTTTACATGTTGAAGGTATTAGTTGTATGACTAAACATGTTGATTTGTGAATTTATGTTGATTTATGATATTTAAAATGTATTATAATATTACTTTTTAAGGTTTTGACTTGTTTTAGGGGTTTGTATTAGTTAGGTTTTATGGATTTTACATGCTCACGGTAGTTGTATGACTAAACATGTTGATTTGTGAATTTTTGTTTACTTTAGTGATTATGATGTTTGAAATGTATTATAATGTATGACTTGTTGGTTAAGGGGTTTGAAATGTATGACTTATGGCAATTCCACACGTCACGCATGGTTCAATACCGTGCGTCACGCATGGAATGGATCCACACGTGACATGTGGATTTGCCATACAGAAGCTTAACTGGTTTGTTATCTGTGTGTTTGTGCATAGATGAACTTTTCTGTGTTTACTGGATTAGACAAGATTACTCTTAATGACTGCCCACCTCCGTCATACCTCGACTACATACCTTCGTTTGATTTGGGCATTGATTTTACAACATGGGAGCAACCGCAATCACAGTTTGCTGATATCAACACTGGATCTTTTGGAACCGGTTACGGTTTGTCGCAATGGCCTTCGCATTTGATGAGGCCACCTTCAGACACAAGTAGCTTAAATGTGTTTCGTCCTTTGCGTACTGCACCACAATTTGATATTGAAGTTCAAGAAGAACAATATGTCTCTGTTGATTACTCAGAGTTGTTTGCAAATGACTTGGTATTCGCCTCTAGACAACAGGGAGTGAGTTGGGCCGTTAACATTGCACAAGCCAACAACTTTTGCATAGTCAATGGAAGGAGTAGAGCACCTACTGAAACAAAATCTGGAAAACTTCAGCTTATCTGTGATAGAGGACGAGTGAATTACTCAAAAGCTAAGGGAGTGAGGAAAAACATCAAGACGAAAAAATGTAGATGTTGGTTCGAATTAAAGCTTCGAGAGGAGCATAGAGGGGCTTGGAAACTTACTGTAATGTTAGGTACCCACAACCATCCTATTGGTAGTAGCTTGTTTGGGAATGCGTTTGCAGGCAGATTGACGCCTGATGAAGTGTGTACAGTAGTTGAAATGACTAGGGCTCATTGTAAACCAAATGAGATTTACACTATGCTCAACAAGTCTCCCAAGAACCTTACAAAAAAAAACAAGTTTACAATTTGATGGCCAAGACGAGGATCGAAAACAGGGAAGGAAGAACTGTTATCCAAGAGTTTTTCTACAAATGCAAACAGAGCGACTATTTCATAGAGTATAGGACAAGCAAAGATGATGCGTCTATGATTGGTGATATGTTCTTTGCGTCCCCAGAATCAATGAAGCTCTTGAAATCATTTCCCTATGTACTTATAATGGACTCCACATATGCCACAATCAAGTAAGTTTTGTGTGATTATTGACCATTACATATGATTTTCCATAACATTGCAATAATATTATTTCAAATTATCTCTTTACAGGTACAAAATGCCATTTTTTGAGATTGTTGGAATCACGTCTACATGGAGGAACTTTGTAGTTTGTGGGGCATTTCTTGAGGGCGAGACTAAAGAGCATTATTTGTGGGCAATGCAACAACTTCAAGAGATGTATAGAAGAATTGGAGCAACGCCGACTTGCATTGTCACCGACCGTGAACAAGCTTTAATTAGTGCAACGGATCTTCTTTTTCCAAATGCAAAGTTTATTCTATGTAGACGACATATAAGGAAAAACATAGAGGCCAAAGCTTCGCTCGAAATGAGATCGAAACTAAAGGGAAAAAACTTATCCAACGACTACTACAACTTGTTCGCGGAAACCACCGTAGAAGGATATGAAAAAAAGTTGGATACTATAGAGAGAGCTTGGAGCGCGCATATTCCCGTACTGCAATATGTTAGAGACAGTTGGCTTGGTCCTTTCAAAGAAAGATGTGTGTCGGCATGGACGGATGACGTGTTTACTCTTGGAAGCAACAAGACAAACAGGTAATTTATCTATAATTGCAGTTACACAACTATATTCAGTTTTCTGTGCATTTAATCAGTTTCTGTAAACTGCACATCCATGCGTGACGCATGGAATTGCATTTTTCCTACAGAATGCAGAAATTCCATTTCAGCTTTACTTGTCAAAAGCAACACTTCCGAATTGTCTTGTCAAAATGAGACATATGAGTTGTCTTGTCAAAAGGAGACATATGAGTTTTCTTGTCAAAAGGAGACATATGAGTAGTCTTATCAATAGGAGACATATGAGTTGTCTTATCAAAAGGAGACATCGGAATTACAACATAAAACAGATATATTACAACATAAAACAGATACGTTACAACAAAAAACCGATACATTACAAAATATTTTCAGTTAAAGATTTTCAGTTTCATGGCTTGTGTCCGGTTTTCCTCCAACAATTTCGTCATAACACGGAGATGATGACGGTCATACTCAGGATCAAGAAACACCCACCTGAAGTTACATTGGCATGTAAAAAACCTTCGGCCATACTAGTCTGGTCTCATCTTGTCATTAGCGCTGAAAACCGTGATAGACTTCCTACACCTCTTATTTGGACACTGAATGGTGCTGCTTCTCGTGGTAGTGAAGATGATGATGAGGATGAGGCCATGTTGGTTTCCAATCTGTAATACAATGTAAGAAAACAAGTGAGAAAGTAAGGAATAAGATGTGGAATATGGAGCTTCAAAGAAGAACTTCAAAAATCAACTTACAGGTTGAGGGAGTGAAAAGGAGAGATTAATGAGTTGAAATGGTATGCTGAGGGAGTGAATTTATAGGCGATTTTAAACTAGGTTTACACTTCCATGCGTCACGCATTGAAGAGAACCGTGCGCGACGCATGGAATGAATCCGTGCGTGACGCATGGTTTTGCATTTGACCAACAGAATGCGGATTTATGTCTTTTGCACCCTAAACAAATAATCCAACAACGCTAACCAGAATTTAAAAGTTCAACAACGTCATAACAAACAATCCTTACGAAAAATGGACAATCCTGAAAATCCGAAAACAAACAGTTCATAAAAAACAATCGAACCCAATCCAACGAGATCACCACCGAGTTGTTGATACATAGTTGTCCACGGCTCAATATCTTGAAGGACCTCGGTTATGGCTCCATGCATTGCAGAAACATCATAGGGATCAGGCAAGGTTGCATATGGTGACAAGTGATCGTAGACCCTGTCAAAAACCTACAAATAAAATAAAATATTGAAATCGGCTATTTGCATAATGTTTACCTTAAATCAAACTTAAAGAAAAATCAAGATCTCAAGTTACATGAGATAAATGTATTACCTGCTGTGCTTCCAAGCTAGCGTGTCTTCCGGGTATCAGAAATCGATGAGTGCGGGGGATGTACCACACAAGATACTCCGGAGCTTCTTCAAAACCTGTCTCCGCAGGTGGTCCCATCTGCTCAAGGGTCGCCCTGTGGATATCCATCCCCTCCCAACTCCACGCCATTCTATCATAATTCACCACATATGACCTAGGGCTGATGAGCCTATGGGCTTTAAGGGGTGAAATTGGAGGCCTGAGAATCATCTGCACCCTACCAAACTGCCTAGGCGACCTATCGGGATGGTGGGGCTCGGTTATGTCCATGCAGCTCCGCACCCCGAAAAAAAGAGCAGGAGCATAGGCAGGATCATTGAAGTCGATTTCACCATACGGGTTCCAATTAACCTAAAAACGATATCAACATCTTGCATTTTACACCTTAAGGTACCAAAACTGAGGTAAAAAATAGTACGCAGTTTTTTTTATTCGGTGCGTGACGTGTGGATTTAAACCATGCGTCACGCAGGGTTATAATCCATGCGTGACGCACGGCGCCTGGGCGGTAAATAGCAAAAAGGGTGGGCGTTAAATAGTAAGGGCCTATATATATTGTGGAAACCTTGGTATTACTATTTCGATATGTTTATGCTTTCCTATCCCATTTACTAAACGAAGGATTCCAAAGCGAATGATTTGTGTCCAATACACCTTCTATCATTGAAGTGTATGTTTCCGCAACCCCCAATTAAATATTAAGTTTCTACCCTACCCCCGCCAGATCCATCATCTTCACCAACCACGTCACACTTGATGCGCCATTGGTCTCCGGGAAGGCCAATGATGTACTTGAGAATCTTCGAATGACAATCAAGTAAGTGTTAGAAAACAAGGCCAAAACCCACGCTTTTTAATGCCATTTTCGACGCTTTTATGTGTAGTCATTTACATTACCGATGCTTCATAAAAGCGTAGGGAAATCCAGCGTAACGATTTGTCCACGCTTTATTGCGTCACAAAGCTCGACGCTTTTTATCGTCGACATACGTTTCTTGACGCTTTTTTCGAGAGGAAAATTAGATTCATTTGATTTTTGACAAAGAAAGCGTCGTAATTTAACCAATATTGATGCTTTTATATGTCGAGGAGTATTTTGACGCAATAAAGCGTCGCAATATAGGTTGTATACCTAAATCATCAGTGGAAGTTGACACATTTGTTTTTTTACTTCTGTTCAACATTATCAATAAACCGTCCACTTGAAGAGGCTTTCCTAAATTTTGTATGCAACATCTTCTTTTCTGCACATGTAATACAAGCCAAATGAGAAAAATAAATCTTCTATATCATACTAATTCAAGGAAAAAGCTATACGCACTACATTTTGCAACTTTCCACACTACATTGTCGTACGCCCATTTTGGGCGTACACTGGTTTTGGGCGGACAGTGCAAAATTCCAACATCGATTGTGAGGCAAAATACAAAATACGGTATTATGTATACGCCCAAAATGGGCGTACACCCAAAACTGGCGTACAGTATAAATTTTAATAATATAGCCGTTTGAAAATAGCCGTTGGGGAAATACAATTTTTTACTGGGCGTACGCCCATAATGGGCGTACGAGTAAAAAATTTGGTGTAACGGCTATTTGTCCAAATTCAGAAGTGACCGTTGGGGTATATTTTTCCTGTACGCCCATTATGGGCGTACGATTGTTTTTATCCCAACGGCTATTTTTTCAGAATATGACCGTTTGGGATGTAGTATGTGTATAAATGTAGGAACTTCGGATGGATGTTGAAGTCAAAAATGTCAAATAGGAGAGTTACAAATTTGAGTGATGGTGAGGAGTTTGAATATGTGACGGAGATTGAGTTTGGGAGCGGTGAAGAGAACGAGTATGTTGAAGAGAACGAGCATGGGAGTGACGAAGACGATGCGATCGTGGATGAGAAAGAGTATTTTAGTGAACCCGACGACGGGATGTGGGACGACGATACCGACGAAGAAGGAGGAGACTTCGACGCCGGAGATTTTTCGGTTAGTAATTAATTAGAATCGTTTCGTATTTATTTACGTTATTTAGCTGCAAATAATTTGTAGAAGTGATAGTTTAGATTGATGTGGACTCGTAGTTTTAAGTTTTAGTTGTGATAAATATGGTAGTTTTTATTAATTATAGGGTATGGATTACTATGATTCGTTTGATACCGAAGAAACGTTTCCTACTAAGGAACACTTGAGGCGTTGGGTTCAGAGTATTGGTAGACAACTTATGATGGTATTAGTGACTCGCCATAGCAATGAGCGTCAAATGAATATAATGTGCTCGCATGCTGGAGTGTATAGATCAGGGAAAAAGAAAAGAGAGGATGGCGAAACAGAGGAGGTTGTTAATACAGAGCGGGATAGTAGGGATAAGAAGTCGGATTGCAAGTTTGAGATCCGAGGATATAGGTTCAGGGCGAGGGATGCGAGAGATGGATGGTATGTGAAGGTAAAATACGGACAACACAATCATAAGCTTTCCACTAGCTTCATTGGCCATCCGTACATGGGTCGAATGACGCCGAACGAGGTGAAATTTGTGACGGTATGTGCGAACAGCTTGACTACGCCGTCTGTTATTGCTACTCAATTGAGTGCGGCCTTTCCAGGGAATACAACATCCACAAAACAAATCGCCAACTTTATTCAGAAGATGCATTTTGAGGATCGTGGAGATTTGACTGTTACACAATGGACCTTGAAGTTTTTGAAGGAGCGCAACTATGTAGTGCATCCCCTCTGCAAGAAGAAATCAAACGAGGTGGAAATCTTGTTTTTTGCCCATCAAGACTCGTTGCACTTGTTGAAGATGTTTCCGTACGTCGTGGTTATTGACGCCACATACAAGACGAATAGGTACATAATAGTTGTATATCAAAATTTTTTTGTTTAAATATATTGCATATGCCTCTTCCTTCATTATTTAAATATATTATGCAGGTATAAAATGCCTCTTGTGGAGATTGTCGGTTTCACTTGCACGCATAAGACATTCAACATTGCATATGCATTCACGGGTAAGGAGGAAACAATGCACTACTTGTGGATAATTCAGAGGCTTAGAAAGTTGTTTGAGGATGCCGGAGTAATGCCGACTGCAATAATGACCGATCGAGAACTAGCTCTCATCACTGCAATCAAATATGTGTTCAAAGATCTTCCGGTTCAACACCTATTGTGTTGGGTTCATATCAAGCACAACATCGAGGTAAACGCTACAAGAATTTTGAAAAATAAGGAATCGGTGAAAAGGTTGTGCTCGCAAGTATGGAGACTTTTTCTATCAAGAACGGAGGAACAATACGAGGAAAGACTGCTAGGATTGAGAACATCTTGGAGAAGCGGCGTCGTCGGATACATTGAAAAGGTGTGGCTTATCCCTTACAAGACAAACATTGTTTGCGCATGGACGGAACACAATCTTCACTTCTTCACGAGGACCTCAAACAGGTAATTTTTTTTTAACTTACTTAAACGTTTCCGATTTATTTATTAGTTTGATTATGTAACAGTTGTTTTACTTAAACGCGACATTGAATGAATAAAACATAGGGTTGAGGGAATGCATAAGGTGTTGAAGAAAATAATCGGTTCAAGTATAGGCGGTTTTAATCGAATGGTTGTGAGGATCCATGCAGCCATCGAGGGCCAGATTGTGAAGGTGAGGGCCACCATGGAAGAGGATCGGATCAAGACACCCGGGGTTTTCAGACGAATGAATCCACAAGTGAAATTGATATTTCGGCATCTATTCCATAATGTGTCTGATAGAGCATTGCATAAGTTGTGGGATATATGGGAGGATATAAAGGCGAAGAATTATGAGGAACATTGCGAAGATTACTGGTTGCGAGAATGTCAAGGCCTACCGTGCATCCACGAGATGGTGCAACATATTATTCAGAAGAAGCCATTCAAGCTCAATCAGATTCACAGATTCTGGAGGCAGCTACAATGGGATAGGATTGAACTTGATAACGGGGAGGTAGAGATTGGTGTACCTCAGACCATGCGGGAGTTGAGATTCATTGAGCTCAACGATAGATGGCAAAAGGGGGAACTTCCTGAAAGTCAGTGGTCTCAGATAGCGGACTTGTACACAATGTTGGAGTATCCACATCAAAGTCTTGCGTTGGAGCCGACGAGAATCAAGGATCCTGGCAGACCAAGAGGAGCGGTAGGAAAGAAGTGGGGAACCGAGAGAGAGATGAGCGCGTTTGAGTACGCAAGGGAAGAATTAGAGAAAAATGATGCTGCGAAGGTGAAGAATAAGACGGTTAGAGGAAAGGGAAAGGGAAAAGCAACGGCGGCACAACCTACTTTCAACGAGCCTACTATAATGAGGGAGTTTGAAGTTGTTGGGTGCACTGCGGCAGAGGCGTTTGGTCATTCAAGTGGCACTGGTGGAGAGGGGTTCGGATTATCAGGTTGCACTCTTACAGATGAGTTCCCTCAGCCAGCAATGACGAAATGTGGGGTAGACTTCGGGGTTGACAATGTTGATCTCTTCATGTTTCCATACATTGTAGATGCACAAGACGTAAGGGCGGATGGACACTGTGGATATCGGTCACTAGCCATGTTGTTGGGGCATCACCAACAAGAATATCCTCGCATTCGCATGGAACTGACTACGGAGCTGTTAGAGAACAGTGATATCTACAGACGAGTCATGACCAGACTACGCCCGGATTTGGCAAACAACTTCGACGCTCTTGTTCAAGAGGTCAACTATAGCAGATCACCATGTCCTGAAAGATACTGGATGAGTATGCCCATGATTGGATTAGCATTTGCCACTAAGTTTCAGGTTGGTTTGATATACTTATCCAAAGTCCGATCATATTTGTGCTTACCGATGAAGGTGTATCAACAATGCTCCAGTCATGGTTTGAAAATTTATGCAATGGCTCGTGTGGGCTTAGCAAACCACTACATACCGGTATGATTTTCACTAAAGTATTTGTGATTTTCACTCAATTTTCTTAATGCTTAACATGGTATTTATGTTTTGTAATTTAGGTGTGCCTTAGAGAAGACTGTCCGGTACCATCTGTACCTGGAGTTTGGCGCATGTTCAAGGATCCTAGTGCGAATGAATTGGATCGCGGGTTCGCGCTGAGGATGCAGCAATGGAAGGACTATCGCATTAATTATGGTAGTATAGATGTTGATCTGTAGTGAATTCGGATGTGTTGAATGTTTCACCTTTTGAAATTCTAGTTGATGACTTCTGTTGTATGTCTGTTATGCTTTTAATATCTTGACTCCTTTTTTATAGTATTGTCTTGTCTGTTATTTTTTAATGTTTTAGATGGGTTAAATGAAACAAGTTCTGAATTCACTACAAGGGATTACTTGTTAAATTAAAACAGACACTCCAGAAACTATAACAGACTTAGCAAAGACGTAACAACTTTCAAGACACATAACAACATTACATCCTAATCGGAATCAGGGGAAGGAGGACCACGGCCATATTCATTGGGAAACAGAACTCCAAGGTGGAATAAGGCTGATTCTTTGTCCCACCTGTGAAAAATACGAAGTTTGAGCTCCATGTCAGCGTGTTCCTTCAACAGTTTGGCCATGACTTGGAGATGATGAGGGTCGTATTCTGGCTCCAGATACACGATCCTCCAGTTACAATCACATGTAACAAACCTTCGTCCATACGTATGGGGATTGTCCTTGTTATTAGCAGATAACACGGTGAGTGTCTTTGAGCACCTTCTACTAGGGCACTGGATCTGAGTGCCTTCAGCTGAAACTGGGGAGGATGAAGATGATGCCATGCTTGTTTGAATCTGTAATACAAAGTAAGAAAACATTTTAGAAACAATGAAGATATCTATCCAAATCAGTAAAACGGGATTAAAACGAAAAACGGCGCGAAAATCGAGTAAAACGGGATTAAAACGAAAAACGGCACGAAAATCGAGTAAAACGGGATTAAAACGAAAAACGGCGCGAAAATCGAGTTTATGAAGGGACGTACAACGAAAAATGACAAGAAAAGGGTATTTAGCAAAAAGAAATAGTTTTCATAATGCAAGGGATATTTAGCCAAAAAAACTTGAAAAATTTGAAAAGGAAGGGGTATATAGTAAAAACTTTGGATAGTTGTGTTTGAAATGGATAGTTTGGGCCCGGTTCGTTTAAACGCCTTATAACGCTGAAACTCAAAATTTCAAAATTGTAACATGATAGAAAATGAAGTCTTTAGTCGTTATCAATTCTCGGAATCAAAAAAAAATCAACGAAAACGTCAACGGGCCTAATAAGGCCGAATTGAGATTTGGTGAGGCCCATTACCTAAAAACGACATAAAACGGGTTAATAAGACCTTAAACATTGAAAAACTTGAAATGTAAAAGTTGTATTTGAGCATTACCAATATGACGGTTTCGTTTTTATAATAAAATAACAAAATGAACACTTCAAAATATCTAAACAGTCACTTTCACCTAGTAACGAGTTAATCTCAAGTATATAAGTCGTATAGTTTTACTCATATGTGTGTGATATCAATTCGTTACTCAAATAAACTTTACATAAAACTCTCATTAAATGTTATGAAACACTCAAATACTCCAAAATAACGACATTTCACATCTTCGTATTGTCCATATTGCTTGATTAATCATAATTTTATGCGTATTTCATTAAAACTTTCATTAAATATCGAGTAATCAAACAATATGGACAATACGAAGATGTGAAATGTCGTTATTTTGGAGTATTTGAGTGTTTCATAACATTTAATGAAAGTTTTATGTAAAGTTTATTTGAGTAACGAATTGATATCACACACATATGAGTAAAACTATACGACTTATATACTTGAGATTACCTCGTTACAAGGTGAAAGTGACTGTTTAGATATTTCGAAGTGTTCATTTTGTTATTTTATTATAAAAACGAAACCGTCATATTGGTAATGCTCAAATACAACTTTTACATTTCAAGTTTTTCAATGTTTAAGGTCTTATTAACCCGTTTTATGTCGTTTTTAGGTAATGGGCCTCACCAAATCTCAATTCGGCCTTATTAGGCCCGTTGACGTTTTCGTTTATTTTTTTTCGATTCCGAGAATTGATAACGACTAAAGACTTCATTTTCTATCATGTTACAATTTTGAAATTTTGAGTTTCAGCGTTATAAGGCGTTTAAACGAACCGGGCCCAAACTATCCATTTCAAACACAACTATCCAAAGTTTTTATACACTATCCACATTCACTATCCACTCTCCAAACCCTATACCCTAAACCCTATACCCTAGCTAGGTTTTCCTCGGTTTCCGCGTCATTTTTCACCGTTTATTTTTAAGTCGTTTTTCACCGTTTTTTGCACAATTTCTCGTCTTAGCCCGTTTTAAGTTGGTTTTCATCGGTTTTCGCACAAATTCTCGTCTTAGCCCGTTTTAAGTCGTTTTTTCTCGGTTTTCGCACAAGTTCTCGTCTTAGCCCATTTTAAGTCGTTTTTCATCGTTTTTTGCACAAATTCTCGTCTTAGCCCGTTTTAAGTTGGTTTTCATCGGTTTTCGCACAAATTCTCGTCTTAGCCCGTTTTAAGTCGTTTTTTCTCGGTTTTCGCACAAATTCTCGTCTTAGCCCGTTTTAAGTTGGAAAATCCTAATAATATATAAATCCATGAAAACTACGACATCCAAAATATACATCTCAGAAACATCCAAAATATACATCTCAGAAACATCCAAAATATAATACTGCACACAAACATATCATTGCACAGGCCCATCCTCCTCTGGTACTACATCACCAGTCCATATGCTGATCCACCCCCTCATCATCCTCGCTTGTCCTGAAGGCAGAGTGTCACCATATGCACGTAGGAAATTGGATATCTCAGAGGCGAGAATGTTGCCCCGCTACATTTTCAAAATGTAAATATAAGTAGAATAAAATAGATTATAATTATTACTTGAGCGATATTGACTGAAATACGTACCACAACTACAGAGGCTGTCGCAGGTATCTGTATGTGCTCGGCACGGTGGTCAAACGGTGCCCGTGGGTCCTGCCTGGGTGATCTGGAATCAACATAAGGATGTGACATGGCATTAAACCATGTCCGGTATCCATCCTTGCAATCCCATGCATACTCTCGAAGTCCTCGTCGATCCTGCTCGTCTAAGGTGATCAATCGATCCGACAGGGTCTCTGGGGCCCAAGTGCAGTCCTCATCCCCGAATGTGACAGTGTACCCCGATGCAGAATCATTTCTGATCGCAGTAGGTGGTGTAATCGGGGGTTCGGGTATGCCTTGCACATACCCGAACTGTCGCAAACATCGGTCAGGATGGTGCGACTCCCTGACCTCAAAGGACTCTAGAGGCCCCCGAAATAGACCTAACCTATACTGGGGGTCGTTGAGATCCAACTTGCCCCAGGGGTTCCACTGAACCTATGTTTTTTTAAAATGACAAACGTATTTTTAAAAATAATAATTGCATAACATATGATGAAATTACTAAGTAAATAGTACTTACCTCTGCATATGTGATCTGGTCAAGGACCAGTCTAAGGGAAACTAGTCGAGCAGGATCCTCATGGTATTTGACTTTGCTGTTTTCCCGGATAGCCGCCGCTGAGGCATTCATGGATGTCAAGTCCTGCGTAGCATGACCCCGAAGACCATGGAAATACGCCCATATCCAAGCCTACAAATACCAGAATTTCATAATGTTTTATACATAAGCAAAATATACACGAAAAAAAAACAAACATTAAACGAAAACTACCTTCAGCAGGAGCGGACAGCCAGCAAACCCCTTCGATTGAGCACGGGAGGCCTGACCCAACTGTCTGTACAGTTCAGCCAAGACGGCTGTCCCCCAAGCATAGGACCCTGTCTCATTGTGATCTACGAGGATGCTAAGGTATTTGTGCTTCACCTTCATCCGAGACTTGTCGACAAATGTCGTACTGCCTAACAGAGACAACAAGTAGAGCGAAGCAATATCACTCTCTTGCTGAGGAGTCCTGCAATTAATAACAACAAATGAATTAGTAACGTTAATCGAGAAATTATGAGAAATTCTTATAATATACGATAATTTACCTGTCCCGTATATCAAACATCTGTAATAGTCGGGTGTGGATCGTGGTGATGCCTATCTTGCCGTGGATGTTCAAACCCCCATCTGATAATTTATCACGGATTATAAATATTTAATTGAATCAACTAAAAAATGGAATCAAATATAAATAATAAAATAGACTCTACGTACGTAAGCATAGCGCAACAGCCTCCTCGATCGTAGCAAACCCGAACATCCGTTGCACATGAGGATGCACAAACCCATCTATGTCTGCCTCAGCAGATCTGATAGCTCGTCCATGGATCGGAAGCTCCAGAATCTTCAGCACGTCTAACAAGGTAGGAGCAATCTCACCAAATGCAAAGTGAAACGTGTTGGTTTCTGGATACCAACGCTCCACAAATGCAGAAATCAGAATCGGATCGATGCTGTTGTACTCGAGCCGGGGATCTGCAAGGACATGTAAGTGGCTCCGCTCAACGAGCTGCCACCATGACCCAGGCACATTAGATTTATGCCTATCATACTCCCTGAAGAAGTCCTTGCGGGTGTATATATCCAACACCCTCTTCAGCTGATGTACGAAAGAGAAATTAATGAATTAGAAAAGCGTGTGGATCGTTTTACCTCACAAATTCATTTAGAAAACAACGCATACCTTCGATGAGGGCGGTATCACATAAGCCGGGTCATGCTCAATACGCTCTGCAAGAGACGACGTCTCAGTCCATATCACCGGAGCAATGTGGGTGCTGTAATCCACCAAAAGCCGTGAACTGAGAGGACCTCCAGGATGCCCCACATAATCTGCATCCCCTGGAACCGGTACAGCTAAGCCCGGATCAATGTGCTGAACAGGCTCCTGAACAGGATCCTGAATGGGCTCCTGGAGGTCTGGCTGATCCTGAATCTCCTGCTGATGATCCTCTGCAGAAGGAGACAATGATCCAACTGGAGATGGCTCACGCAGAGGTGATCCCTCATAGTAATCATCATGCATCTGCGCCTCCAAATCTCCTAGATCTGCAACCTCTGGCTGATCTGCAACCTCGGTTGCCTCCGCCACCTCCTCTGAAAACTCCTCCGCCTCACTAACATCCAAATCATCCATCAAAGCTTTCCCTGTATCTCCTATATGCACTCCTGGAATGTCTGCAGGAGATCCACGACGTCGGGAAGCTGTGATCCCGCGTGCGCTAGGGTGACGAGGGCCCTTCTTCTTCTTTCTAACAGAACCACCCGTCGGAGTAATAGCCCTCTCTAAAGCCTATTTTCATATTTACGAATTATAATTTTATATTATTTGACGTTTTTCTTTTAAATATTTAATAATGTATTAATTACTAATTTTTTCTTAGGTACGACTTATTAATAATTTATTAAGACGCTATTTAATAATGTATTAATTACAAATTAATTCATTTCTTAGTAAATAACAACTAATTAATATTATATTAATAAATATTATTTAATATTAAATCTTTTTCTTTTACAAGTTATTTATCGAATAACGTGAAATGATAAATAACGACCAATTAATAATATATTAATAAATATTATTTATTAATATAATATTATTTTCTTTTAGCTAAACGATAAATAACGACTAACTAATATTATATTAATAAATATTATTTACTGATTAATCTTATTCTTTAAATCGTTATTTATCGATTAACGTGAAACGTTAAACGATAAATAACGACCAATTAATAATATATTAATAAATATTATTTTCTTTTACCTAAACGATAAATAACGACTAACTAATATTATATTAATAAATATTATTTACTAATTAATCTTATTCTTTAAATCGTTATTTATCGTTTAACGTGAAACGTGAAACGATAAATAACGACCAATTAATAATATATTAATAAATATTATTTATTAATATAATATTATTTTCTTTTAGCTAAACGATAAATAACGACTAACTAATATTATATTAATAAATATTATTTACTAATTAATCTTATTCTTTAAATCGTTAATTATCGAAATGTAGTTTAATAAATATTATTGGGCGTACGAGAATGTAGTTTAAAAAGTTTCAAAATGTAGTGCGTATAGTCTCTTCGTAATTCAATGAACCAACAAATATGTGTAAGCATAAATAACTTAACATAATTTAAGATAGTATACAGTCTTAAATCCCTCTACATATCTAGTACATTCAGTTAAGAGCTTGCCTCTTGTTTAACTTAATGCTAATATCTATTAATATCTATTAATATCTATCAATATCTAATCAAGAACAAGGAGAAAGTTTTGACTCTACATAAATGCTAAAGATCGTATTGCACCTAGCCATCAATAGAAGATAATTCCAAGCAACATCAACCCTGCACACCATAAATAAACCAAGAGTTTCAAAATAATTTATCATAAATTTAAAGAAGTACAACACAAATAAAGAGATTCAATCAAAGTAGTGAACTAAGAAAGCATATCCAGGAGATGTAGAAATATTATGTAATGCATGACCAATTTAATGCGATGGAGGGATAAATTTGAAGAGGTTCAAGTCATTAGACATTTGCAAGCACAGAGCATGTAAACAACATCATAGTAAAAAACTAGAAACAAGGGGAGAGGCTACTGTATGTAAAGGAAAAGAAAACAAAGATACTTCGTCACTTTTTTTTACAGTCAACTAAAAAATAGAGATCAAATTTTACATTAAAGATTGAGTGATAATCTAATAAACCAATATACCAACTAACATATTTTCCTTTATTAATCTGTCTTCGGAGAGAGACATAAAACTTTGCATCTTTCTATTTGAATGCAGTTCATTCTATAATCATTCACTTTTACTATGAAGTTCCATAACATAGATACAAAGAAATCATTTGAATAGCTAGCCATTTAGCATCCTGAAAGAGAGTTTTCTATTATCTAATTGATGTCCCTAATATAGCAACAACTACAAAAGAAATGATATCTTACCCAAGCAGTCATATGAAAAGTATACCTCTTGAAATTAGCTTTCACATAAGAAGTATTATACAATTTCAACTTTAAGAACCAAATTAAAGTCTGGAGATAAAAGACAAGCTTCTCCAAATGCACCTCAAAACAAGCTTCTCCAAATGCACCTCAAAACCAAGCACTGTTATTTTAATAAATAAAACACTTCTTTTTAATGTAATGAAAAAAGACAAGAAACCACAAAAAACAAACACGATAAGTAAAGAGATGCTAAAGAGAGACGCATGAAGTAGAAGATTACCACAACTTCAGTTGATAAAAAGAAACTCACACCTCCAAGAATATTTGGACTAACTGCCCATATTGAGAAAATCTGCAGAAAAGATACTTAATTAGATTGATTTTCACAAGCATATGCAATATACAGCAAAGGTTGTTCAAGAAATTGTGTACAGAATGTTCACCTACAATACTACAACAAATTAGTGTTAACTAGAATCTACAAACATTATGAACTCATTATGAGAAGCAAACATCTAAGCAGGGGAAGAAAACGAGCAAAAACTCAAGGATTTATGAAAATATTCCATACTTCCCCACATTTATCTCATCTTGATCTGATGCACAAAGTGGAACCAAGAGATATGAAAATAACTACCGACTCAATTAGAAGTACATGGATCATAACATCAAAGAGACAGTCACAATGTCGGATCTTGCAAACAAATAGCAATCATCTGTGTTGCTCATCAATAATAAAAACGTCAAGCCCCATTATTCAATATGTTCTATCTTACACTGACATCATCCAGATTCAGCGAGTGTTTTGTCACAGTTGAAGTCAATAAAATAAAATTAAAACAATTGAGTAGTAAAATTGTTGTAAACCATAGCAATAAGAAAGTAAGAAGTGTAAAAATTAAGAACTTGGAAAAGGATGAAACTTAGCAAAGTAAACAAAGTCATTCGTGGAGCAGCAGAAGAGAACCCTTGCACAACCTACAAAAGCAAATCACAAAAAATACGTTACAATTGAAGGCCACCAACATTTGCGGGATCACAAAAACAAGGAGAAGGCGAGATAAATAAAAATAAAAAATACGGTTGGAAAAGGGAATGAGGGAGAAAATAAAAACCAACGCGGACACGAAAGAGGCGTTTGGAGGCGGGATTGAAGAAGTTGGAGCGGCGGAAAACAGAGCAAGCTTAGAGTCATCGGCGAGAGGCCTCTTGTAGACGAAGCAAATCGCTGAAACTTGTAAAAGCGATTAACTGGAAATCACAAATCTCTATAACATCTTGATTGGAGATAGGAACTCACGATAGTTTTGATTGACGAATACAAGGCAGCACCAACAGTAGATTGAGGACGAATCTCTTGGATTTCAGCGGGCGACACCGGAAACTAGGGTTTGAGATAAAAGAGCGAGAGGGAATATGGATATAGTTGGTCGCTCGCTGCTTCTAAAAAGATTTTTTCCTTCTCTTATACGAAGAGAGTCTGACGCTTTTAAATGCCGAGTGTGCTTTTTCAATATTGAAAGACAAAAGCGTAGAAATATACTACCGCATCTAAAAAGCTCCATGACGCTATGAACAAGCGTCGACCTTAAAGCGTCAAGATTGACACTGTTTTCTAGTAGTGAGGGATGATGGTCGATGTGGGAGTTTGTAGCGTAAGGATTTGATATAGACGACAAGTTTCCTTGTTGAATTGGGATATGAGTGTTGAGAGGTTCAACAAACTGTTTTGGTGAGGGTTTTCGAGAGTGGTGATTGAGGTTTGCTCAAACGATGAAGGAGATGAGACGTAGAAGAAAGGGTCTAGAAGATATGAGAAATTATGAGGGAGATAAAGACAAAGCCCGTAGGATTGTGATGCGCAGATCAAGAAGAGGAGGAAATTCGTCTCAACAAGTTCTTGATTCAATTATTCTAAGCGTGAGTGATACGCTACACTTTGTATGACGTAACTAGGGGTTATTACATTAGTTTAGGAGTGTTATCACAAGTATTTGGAGCTATTGTTATATTCTGAGTTGTTTATGAAGAAGTGAAGAAATGAAGACCAGAACCGAAGAAGAAGAGGATCGAAGATTGAAGAAATGAAGCCGAAGACATCCTGCGGAGCAACGGCTATCGCCACCATCACTATGGCGATCGCCATTCTACAACAGGAGCATTTCAGGAGTTCGAGAGAGCATGGCGATCGCCATGACTCTATGGCGATCGCCATGGGGCGACAGAGACGAGGCAAAGTTTTACATGAAGATCGTGATCGCCAGTCATCCATGGCGATCGCCACAACAAGGCCGAAGATATTCCGGACTTTCCTTATTTTCCTTATTTTGTTTTATTTCTTTTACCTTATTTTATTTCGTTTAGGATCTTTCGTTTACCATATATTTTGGGGTTAGTTCTCTATTTAAGGACCCTAGTTTCTTTCTTTCGATCATCTTTTCCATCATCTTTTCCATCAGACAATTTAGTTCTGCAACCATGGGTAGGAACTAATCTCCATTGTTTTACCTAGCAGTTGAAACCTTCAGTTATTAAGTTGTGAGATTTCTAAACTCTTGTTCTTTTACTATGAGTTTGTATTAATTCTCTTGTTCTTCATCTATTGATTTCTATTAGTTTTGCTAGCTTGATCACCTAGTTTGATTGATAGTTTTCTATTGCTAGACTAGGAATATACGGTGGAATTCCTTGTCATTGTAGCACCCATATCTGCATGATCTGGTAGTTGATTGCTTTTATGAAAGAGAATTGATTGCATGTTAATACTTGACGGTTGTAAGTTATTGCATGCATCCTTATAATTCCTGTGCCCTTTGCTGCTATTTCATCTAATCTTGAGAGGTTTCCCTGATTGCTGAATAGTAAGTATTATCAGGACCGGTTGGCCTGCTGATATATTAAAGATTGGAATAGGAACATTCCCTAGGATTGATAAGAACTTGAGATGAATCTATGATCAACTTGATTGACTGTTGTGTGGATACTTGCTAGGTGAAACCCCTTCTCATCATATTCTCACCCAAACTTCCTCTGCTTGTTACTGGTTACTTGTGTGTTCTTGCAATCAAACCCCCCCCCTTTGGTTACTTGTTACTAGTTGATATTTCACTTGACTGCATTGATTTGGTGTTTTGATTCCCTTGGGTTCGACCTCTACTTACTTGCTATACTCTAGTTAGTGTTTAGAGTTTTCTTTGATTTGACACTACGACTTTAGCCTCATCAGTGAGTTACAATGGTGGAGGCACTCGGCCATTTAAAGGGAAAAGAGACGATCTAACCTAGGAAGAAGCAAAGTGGCGGCTAGGGTTTGGACGATCTTGGGCTTGATAGCCAAAAGTCCAAAAGGACGGCCCAAACCATGCAAGGATGGACCACTACATATTTAGAAACTTTCTAAAAATAGAAAGTTCTAAAACGCTAGTAAAAACCGAGCTAAAAACTTACTTAAAATAGTATGTCTCCGAACATGGGAATTGAGACAACAAATCCCAAATAGAGACAATAAAACCAAATAGAGACAACAATTTTCAAATGCAAGAGACAACAAATCCAAATATGGAAAAGACAACAAAAACCAAATAGGAGACACAACCTTCAAAAAGATGGTGCTCGGCAGGGAGACAAATGTCGGTGTTCGCCCCTTCGAGAGTGTTGCTGCAGGCGCTGGCTTGACCAATCCCGACAACCAAGGGCTTGCGCTCATGTCGAGCCAGAGAGCGCCGGGAGGAATGATGTCGGCGACGATGTTTCTGATCTGATGGTTTCGGCGCCGGACGCTCGGGGAGACTTGTCTTGGAATAAGGGGCTCTGCTTGGCGCTATAGTGATCAAGGCTAGTAATATGTGGGTTGCACTCAGGATGAGCCAATGTGCACCGCTGGAACCGAGATGGATGGCGGGCGGTGGCCATCGTGGAGGGCGCAAGAGAGGGCAATGTGACCTCCACTTGGACATGTAGAGTGGGGAATGAGAAAAGGTGCTAGAAATGAGGCACCAACGGTGCTCAACCTCAAAGTGGCCTCGAAGAAGCATAAGGCAAGGTGTAGCTCGTTGAGGCGAGCCATGACTTTGATCTAGACAAGGTAGGGGCGCATCACCACTCTTCTCATCTCTTACAAATTCCTTCATGTTTGACCAGACTGTAAGCAGCGAAACAAGCGCCGTCGACGCCGCCTCTTGCATCCCTCCCGAATTCGGCATCTCCGTCATCTTCACAAGAAAAGGCATACATTCGACCACCGCTCGCTTGTTTCCGTCGCTAATACACAAGCCTCCGAGTAACACAACCAAGATCTGTTGCACAGAGACGTTTCCATGAACGATTAGCTCGGACAATCAGACAATGAAAATCGTGGCCGAGGCTAGAGATCTCGCAATCAAGTCCGAATTCGTTGATAATGCCTTAATCGCTTGTAGTCCGTGTTCTAGGGTTTCGAAATGCGTCGAATCGTTCAACAATTGCACCAGCCTCTGTAATCTTCTCTCCTGCACAATCGACGCGCATAAACAATCGCTTACGGATGCGAGAATGGCGAGGCAACCAACCGCCTTCTCTTGCACTTTGGAGTTTTCGGAATCAAGTAATTCAACAAGAATTGCTACTGCATTCTCCTCCATTAATCCGATCCTCACATCCTCAACAACCGCAGAGTTTCGAATCGCACCGACTGCATACGCATGCGTGTTGAGCGAACTGCACCGACACGCTTCGACCAGAATAGGCACGCCTCCATACGCCACCGCCACCCAAGCGTTCTCCGGATCTGCTGTAAGGGATTCAACCGCCATGGAGGCTCTTTCCTTCATGGGAGAAGAACCAGACTCAAGAACGCGGAGAAGTGATACTAAACCTCCTTCCTCGAACACCGCTTTCCGAGGCAAATCTCCGGATGAAGAGAGAATAGATACGACCGATATTCCCTTCAGTGGCCACAAGAACCGCAGATTTCAAAGAACAAAACCTCAAAATAACTGAATCCATATTTTTTGCAGGTTTTCATCAATGCTCCACGATGGTTTGCAGTATAGATACAGTGAAACAAATGTTGTATGGATATACTGAACGTGTACATGTAGTATAAATGTCTAAACTGTTGTGATTCCTTCTGTTTTCATCTCTAAAATTTTAATTACAGTATAATGTTGCTGATTCTATGGTCATCTACTAATCTATGACAGGATGTGCAGTAAACTTATGCATACTAGTTTTGCTGAAGGGGGCCCTTATGCTTCAAAAACTTCCTAGTAGTATTGCTGACAAGATGTTCAGTAAACTAAGGTAGATAGATTATTTGTGGTGTTGACATTTTTTAGAGTGTGTTGATAGTTTGTAAGTTTGTTGATAGTTTTATTTAGCGTGTTTATAGTTTTTTAAATGTGTTGACAATTTTATTTAGTGCGTTGACAATTTTTGTAGTGTGTTGACAGTTTCATTCAGTGTGTTAAAATTTTGGTTATGTTGTTGACAAGTTATTAGTGCTGTTTGACAGATTATTTTTGTGTTGAAAAATTATTATTCATGTTGACTTAATTACACGTGTTGACAAATTATTATTATTCGTCCTGACAGTTTAGTTATATCGTGTTGACAGTTTAATTTCTCGTGTTGACAATTTTGTTATGTTTTTGACAAGGTATTAGTGGTGTTGACAAATTATTATTCGTGTTGACAAATTAGTTTAAATTTGTTGACAATTTTAATAACACTTGTTTGTTTCATTACAATCCTTGACAGTTTACCATACTTTAATATATATATTGTGAAAATCTTGGTATTACTATTTCAATATAGTTAGGCTTCTCTAGCCCATTTACTAAACGAACACCTTCTATCATTAAAGTGTATGTTTCTGCAGCCCCCAATTAAATATTAAGTTTCTACCCTGCCCCCACCAGATCCATCATCTTCACCACCCGGATCACACTCTTCTCATCTCTCACAAATTCCTTCATGTTTGACCGGACTATAAGCAACTAAACAAGCATCGTCGACGCGACCTCCTGCATCCCTCTCGGCTTCGGCATCTTCATCATCTTCACAAGAAAAGGCATACATCTGGTCGCCACTCGCTTGTTTCTATCTCTAATACACAGGCCTCCGAGTGACACGACTGAGATCTGTTGCACAAAGACGTTTCCATGAACAATTAGCTCAGACAATCGGACAACGAATTATTAGTGGTGTTTGACATATTATTTTTTGTGTTGACAAATTATTATTCAGGTTGACAGTTTAATTACTCGCGTTGACAAATTATTATTATCCGTGCTGACAGTTTAGTTATATTTTGTTGACAGTTCAATTACTCGTGCTGACAGTTTTGTTATGTTTTTGACAAGTTATTAGTGGTGTTGACAAATTAGTTTAATTTTGTTGACAATTTTAATAACTCTTGTTTGTTTCATTACTCTCGTTGACAGTTTAATTGTGTTGACAATTTTGTTATGTTGTTGACAAGTTATTATTGGCGTTGACAAATTATTATTCGTGTTGACACATTATTTTAATTTAGTTGACAAATTATTTTTGTCACATCAACAAAGGGGTATTTCCATATAACTTAAATAACTAGTGTAAAAACCAACAAAACAGTACACTTTTGGGGTATTTTTCCAAAAATTGGTTCCAAAGCTTAATCAGTTTTTTTAGGTCCAAACAATTTCTTTTTATGGATTTAAATCCTGATCCAACAACACTCCAAGCTCTTTACAGGTTCCTCAGAGAAGAATGTAATGTATAATTGTAGAATTCACACAGTATTACTATGTATGTGTAGAGGAGAAGCATGCATGATATCGAGCTTGAGTTGAAAGAGCATGTGAAGTTGAAGTTTGTCTTATTACAAATCTAGTTACATGTTCGACATTACAATAAGCTAATATAAAAATATGTTATATCCATTTAAGCATTTTCCGATGGAATTAAAGATTCACTATTTTTTACGCAATTCTCATTTTGGATCATTGAAAATAACCTTCAATTTTTTTTTTAAAAAAAATGAATAGATGGAAAAAGGGATTTTTAAGCGGGCCATCCGAACGAGCCCGTACGAGCCACCCGAAACTGGTCTCGCTCGGATGGGGCGCGTTTGGGATACATACGCAGGTTCGGGTGTCTCGTATGGGCTGGTTCGGAATCGAATCGAGCGAGACCAGATTCGTTGGGTCCGTATCGATCCCAGATTTCACCAGATATGTGTTCGTCGTCTGATATAGATGAACGGATTTTTAAAGCTCCATTTACAGTAGAAGGTTCGTACGAGATTTACGCGGGTTCAGATGACTCGTTTGAGATCGTTCGGAATCGTAATACTTGTGAAGATATATTATACGAGATCATTCTTTCCATATTAATATCTACTCTTACGTTTTTGAGTTTACCAAATAAACTCGAGATCTTTACTTGTTCATTTAACAACCGATTACAACTCAAGAGATATTCTAATAAAGGATAAAATCTTTCACAAGATGTTCATCTTCTTGTCGCCCACGCAAGGTTAGAGTTGCGGTGGTTAATGAGACGTGGTAATACTTGTCATAATATATAATAAGTTTTTTTTTGAAAGGAAATATATAATAAGTTTATCATCTTTAAAACTAGAGAAGCAAAGAAAAGGAACTTAATATGTAATCCATAAATATCCAAAAAATCGTGTGACTGCAAAAACATAAAAAAGATTTTCTTAATTCTCTATACATAATAATTTTCAACTGAACAATGCAAGCTCATTATGTATCAATCTTAGATAGAAAAACAGCAATCATCGAATTTAAAATTTAAACCGTGTTCAACTCTAAGAAACAGCATGTAATTTGTAAAAAGAAAGAGTCCACTTTAGAACTGTTGGAGCCCAGAAATTGCGATCACGCGACACAACACTTCACGCGACACAACACTTCGCGTGACACAGGGCGTCTGGACAATCAACTTGTTTATAATACACCACTTCGTCTTCTTCCTCGAAACTCACCTTGTTCTTGACACTTACAACACCTACGTTACAAGACCGAGAGAGAGTCTCCGAAAACGGCTCCCCAACGCTCTAACTAGAAGGGTCAGACACAGCAACGGGTGACGAAACAACGCAAGTATACGAGGAAGAAAGAAGAAACAAAGTGAAGGAAGAAAAGTCATTTTTTCAATTAAACGTTTCGAGTACAAAGCTGTTGGATCGTTAGTTCAATTACTTCTGAGGGAACAAAGTGTATTGTTCCTTCAGAGGTGTAGCAGCGGAATATTAACGCAGGAAGTATAGAAGAACACAAGTATTTAGAGTGGAAACCTCAACCACTAAGAGTTGAGTAAAACCACTACCTTCAAGCTTCTCACTTGAAGGATTTGAATGAGTATACTTATCTTATTAATTTCTTGTTTGTTACAAAAGAAAGCAAGGATTACGATCACGAATCTCTTCTTTCACTCGAGCCCAAACTCAACGCCTAAGACAAAGTATTGCTCACTCTTTCTCTCTTTTCTTCTTGTTCTTCTTTTGGACGATCACACTTGATTCGCACAAGTAAAACTCTCTCAATCGTCGTCCTATTCCTAAGCCTAAAGACTAGTTTATATAGCAAAGATAAAACTAGGTTTAAACTAGGGAATAAACAAGATTATGGAAAATATATCTTTCGCATAAGAAGATATTATTTCCATCTTTTAAATATATCTCTTTCCTTAAGATCTTCATGAAATCTTTGCTGCTCAACCGTATTTTCCATAAATAAAACATTGATATCTTCGTTGTGCTCCTTCAGCCATTTCTTTCCTTATTTAGCTCGCCTCTGTTGAGTAACGTTCCTGCTCAGAGTAGACATCCTGAAACACTCAAGTATACATTAGTAGGAATGTTTGTTACCATCAAAACCAGAAGGAACTTTACTTCGGCTGTAGCTTCAACAAATTCCCCCTTTTTGATGGTGACAAACATACTCATTGAATACTTCTAAAACACATCTAAACAGTTCTCCTAAGGGAACGTTACTTATAAGGTTTAAGTACAGATGTTCCCCCTCAAACCTTGACCGTTTCTTTCTTCCCCCTTTTGGCATCATCAAAAAGTAAGTCTAAACATGTACTTGAAATAGAAGAACTCCAGAACTCATCAAAACAAGCAATCATAGATTAAAACAAGCGTCATAAGAACGGACGCTGATACATATACTGGACTGGGAAAAGAAAAACACAAGCATAGAGAAATTTAAAAGAAGACACATAAAACCCTAAGCAAAGGGTACAATAAGCGCAAAAGAAGAAGGATAGATGTGCTAGGAACAGAGAGTGGGGGTCAGATAGAGGAGGAAAGGTGTGGAGAAGAGACTGTTAAACTGCCAAGGGAACCTCTAGTTGGATGACGTCCAACGACGTATCTCAGCCTTCAAGGCAGCAACTTCATTCACCAGGTTTCCAACCAGTGAGCACAACTCTTCCATCCTCTGATGTTGATAGACCATAGTTGGTTCTTCACTCTGTTCCTGTGGAGGGTCCTCAGTTACATGCTCTGTTTCACAAAACTCAGCAGAGCGGACCCAATCACCATCTTCATTCTTCTCAAACTTCATCTTCCTTAAATTCGCTTCAGCCAACTCCCTAGCAAACACAACCTCAGAGGGACCAGCTTCATACACCCTCAGGTACTCTAGGATCTTCTTTACTACTCCTGGGAAGGGAAGACCATGCCTATCGTTCCTCCGGGCATGGGCCATGTGTAGCATAATGATCTTTGGTAGGTTAATGGCTTGCCTGAGGAGGAGCTTGTCCATGAGAAGGCAGTCCTGAATGAGAATGGTTGTGCGCTTCTGCTCTCTGGGGGTAATGTTACTGATAAGGTAGCTGTGCAAGATCCGGTTTGCTACCCCCATGGACGAAGTGGTCATCTCCCCAACAACTTCAGTTGAGTAATCCTGAGAAACCCTTTGGATAGCAGCCAGCCCTATGTCTTTTGGCCACTGCCCTTTGACGTATTCTTCAAATCCTTCGTGAGGCACCCCGAGTATGACTCCCAGTTCGGTGCTTGAGACCACGTGGGTGTCCTTCCCAAGGACGAAGGAGGCTTGTATGGCGTGAGGCCTCTCAGTAATGGTGAAGGAGCTGTAGAACTGCTTTATCATTCCCTCATTTACCTTTGGAGCAGTGCAGAATAGGTTTTCCCAACCTTGGTGGCGGATGATGTCCACCAGGATGTCCATCCTGTTGGCGACAAGAAACTCCTCATCAAACAGAAGGTCTCTGATGATGGTTCGTTTCCCCAAGGCCTTTCCTGCAGCCACTTGTTTGGGAACTTTCCTTCCTTTGGGTGGCTTGGCTGCAGCGCTCCTTGTACGTGGACGAGAAGGGGAAGGCTCCACTTTTGCTCTTTTGAGCACTGGTTCCTGAGGCTCGTCGTCTTCCTCACTGAGATCTAGAATCTCAGGGAACTTTCCCTTGAATAAAGGGGAGTTCTCCTCTTCGATTTCGGCAAGGATTAGGTCAGTTTGAGGGAGAGAGGAGTTTGGAGGGCTAGGCGTGGTTTCTTGTTGGGTTTTTTCTTGAGAGATGGGGCTTGGGATTTTTTCAGTGGTAGGGGAGGCTAATTTTTCAGTAGAGGTACTAGACTGGGATAAGGTGGGTGTGGCCGGCGGTGTTGTTTCTTTTGCCGGCGAGGGTTCTTGATGGGTTTCTTTGGGAGACGATGAAGGTTCTTTGTGGGTTTCTTTTGGAGGGGATGAGGGTTCTTTGGCTGGGGAATGTAGTTTTGGAGATTCTGTGGGGATGCCCAGGGAAGCAAGGATGCTTCTTAGTGTTTCTGGGCTTTCGTTTCCTGTGAGAGAAACAGAAGTAGTGTTCACCATTGTTGCAGGGAGTATTTCTGAGAAAGCTTGTGTTTAGGAGAGGGTAAAGAGAGGGTTGTGGTGATGGAGGTTTTGGAAAAAAAACCTTTAAGTAGATGCCGAATTTTCCATATCTGAACACCAGATCGCTCGTTTCAAATTCAAAAATCCTTTTTCCAAATCTGAACGGTTTTCCATAATTGTGCCGCTTTTTCCTCCAATCAAATATACTCAAGAGCCATCATTACTTTCTCGGTTCCAGAACCTACTCTAGTCCTTTAGACTCCTGCCGAATGCATGTATCTGTCACCTCAGAGCTATTAATCCCCTCAGCAATTTTTCAAATCTCAACCCTTACCCTTTCCTTTCTCAATCTGATATCGAAGGTATTGTGATGCTTGGGGTATGTTTACCAGGAATGGTACAAAAGAACATCACATAAAAAAAATTCGCATATTATGAATTTAAAATATTTTACATCATGATGAGGGAGTCCAGTTGTGGATGGAAAAACATGGCTCATAGGACTATCGATCATGAAGGTTCATAGGGTGGCCGTAGATTCCCTCTATCCTTTGGGCTTGTATTGAGGGATCAGTACATCAAGAGGGATCTTTTGGGTTAGAAAATAAGACCTTTGCCTAAGGAATCATGCATTTATCAATTTCAATCTCTAGCAAGGTATCTTTCCTAATCACGTATAGATCATGCAAGCAGTTCAAAGGACTCAAGTTCATTTCATAGAGAAGCAGGTATTAATATGCACAAAGGACTAATACTCAAGATGAATAAACTCACTAATTTCACCAATCATTGGGGGTTTCAAGGAAGATCAAGATTAGTTGAGAGAAATCATACCTAGACCCATACGTAATTTCTCAAAGGGAGCCTTGTTTAGTGGCTTTGTGAAGATATCCGCGATTTGATCCTCAGAGCGGACATGTTCCATAGAGACAATTCCTTTCTCCACACAGTCACGAAGGAAGTGATGTCTTATGTCAATATGCTTAGTCCTAGAGTGCTGCACAGGATTCTTAGAAATATCAATAGCACTAGTGTTATCACAGAGTATAGGAACGTTACCTGAAATGATGCCAAAGTCACTTAGCTGTTGTTTGAGCCATATGAGTTGAGAACAACAAGCTGCGGCGGCGACATACTCAGCTTCGGCAGTGGAGAGGGCGACAGTGGTTTGTTTCTTTGATCCCCAAGACACAAGGCAAGGGCCAAGGAATTGAGCCATCCCAGATGTTGATTTCCTATCTGGCTTGTGTCCATCAAAATCAGCATCTGTGTACCCCAGTAATTCAAGACTTCCCCCTCTTGGGTACCACAGACATAGATCATCAGTCCCCTTAAGGTAACGCAGGATCCTTTTCACAGCAATGACATGAGTTTCTCTAGGACTGGCTTGAAATCTGGCACAAAAACATACACTCTGCATGATATCAGGCCTACTGGCGGTTAGATAAAGCAATGAGCCTATCATTCCACGATAGACCTTTTGATCAGCTTCTTTCTTGTCAACATCCATTCCTATTGAATCATTTGGGGACATAGGGGTTGAATAATTCTTTGCATCCATCATACCAAACTTCTTGATGCACTCTCGTAGGTACTTTTGTTGATGTACCTTTGTTCCTTCCTCTGTTTGAACAACATGTAGGCCTAGAAAGAACTTAAGCTCGCCCACCATACTCATCTCAAATTCACTCTCCATCAGCTTTGTGAACTTGGTAACTAAGTGCTCGTTGGTGGAGCCAAAGATTATGTCATCCACATATACTTGAACCACTAAGGTATGCTTTCCCTCTCTTAATAGAAATAACGTTCTGTCTACTTCCCCTCTTACGTAACCATGAGATAAGAGGAATTGAGAAAGCCTTTCATACCAGGCGCGAGGAGCTTGCTTCAGACCATAGAGTGCCTTATCAAGTATGTAAACGTGGTCAGGATAGGAAGAATCTTCGAATCCAGGCGTTTGTTCCACATAAACTTCTTCCTTTAGTACCCCGTTCAGGAACGCTGTCTTGACGTCCATTTGTTGCAACTTGAATCCATAGTGGGCAGAGTAGGCGATCAAGAGACGTATTGCTTCTAATCTTGCAACTGGTGCAAAAGTTTCATCATAGTCAATTCCCTCTTGTTGATTGTAGCCTTTTACTACCAGTCTTGCTTTGTTCCTTATCACTTGTCCTCCTTCATCCATCTTGTTCCTGAATACCCATTTGGTACCTATGACGGAGCGATCCTTAGGTCTGGGAACTAGTCTCCATACTTTATTCCTCTCAAATTGGTGAAGTTCCTCTTGCATAGCATTGACCCATTCTGGGTCTTCTAGGGCATCTTTCACTGTTCTTGGTTCAGCTGTGGAGACAAAAGCACAGAAGGCATGAAATGTAGGATCTAATGTAAGTACGGAACAAACCTTCTCGCTGGGTTCTGGAGATACATCAGAGGAGGGAAGCGAAGCACAGTTGCATACGTAGTCCATGAGTCTTGATGGGGGCCCATGGATACGAGTGCTGCGTCGCGTCTCTTCCTCTTCATGGTGTGTAACTTCTTCAGATTGTTCCTGAGATGGGGACTGTTCCCCCTGAGTTCCAGAATCTTCATTAGGTATACTTGCATCTTGATCAGGGATTGCTTCTTCTGCTGCGTTCATGTCCGTAGTGGGGATGCATTCCTCAGCATCAGCGAGAATGAATTGTTCCCTATCGGCTTCAGTCAGTGGAGGAACGTTTGGATCATGGACAACGTTACCTGCCATGATCTTTTCATCAAAGACCACATGGATGCTTTCCTCCACCTTCCTTGTCCTCTTGTTGTAAACTTTGTAGGCCCTACTATGTGTGGAATAACCTACAAACGTTCCTTCATCACTTCTTGGATCGAACTTGCCCAGATTGTCCTTTCCATTGTTGTGGACGAAGCACTTGCACCCAAAGACCCTTAGATGAGTAATGTTCGGCTTCCTTCCTCTGAACAACTCATATGGTGTCTTCTCAATCATAGGTCTCAGCATGGCACGGTTCAGTACATAGCAAGCAGAGTTGAGTGCTTCAGCCCAGAAGTTTCTTGGCAATCCACTTGCAATTAGCATTGTCCTTGTCATATCCTCCAGAGTCCTATTCTTTCTTTCAACAACTCCATTTTGTTGAGGCGTTCTTGGCGCAGAAAAATTATGATTTATGCCTTTGTTCCTGCACAAGGAAAGAAACTGGGAGTTCTCGAACTCTGTACCATGGTCAGTGCGTATAGCCCTTAGATGAAATCCAGATTGATTTTCAATAGCATGTAACCAAAATTCAAACTCATCAAACACATCCTCCTTTGAAGCAATGAAAATAGTCCAAGTAAACCTAGAGAAATCATCTACAATGACGAACACGTACTTGTTTCCCCCACGGCTAAGTGTGCGCATAGGCCCACACAAGTCCATGTGAATAAGCTCTAAGGGTTCAGAGGTACTTACCTGGTTTTTGGACTTAAAGGATGATCTTACTTGTTTTCCTCTTGTGCAAGCAATGCACACCTCTTCAGATTGACTCTCTATCTTTGGTAAACCAATAACTAGGTCTTTATTGTGAAGTTTGTGTAGAAGTCTAAGGCTTGCATGAGAGAACCTTTGATGCCATAGATTTGATTCCTCAGATTGTGCAGAAAGGCACAGTTCCTCTTCAGGGATAAAAGATGGATCTACTTTGTATAGGTTGTTCTCTATGATTCCCCTGAGGAGAACTTTCCCTGTCTCAACATTCTCAACCAAACACTCATTAGTAGTGAAGATAACCCTATTTTGACCATCCTGGCACATTTGACGTACGCTCAATAGATCAAAGGTTAGGTTATCCACTAAAGTAACGTTATTCACAACAAGATTGTCAGAGATCCTTACCTTTCCCATGCCAATTACTTCACCTTTACTGTTGTTCCCAAAGGTTATAGAACCTTTGTTTTCAGGATGGAGAGATATAAACCATGCTTTGTTCCCGGTCATGTGTATTGAGCAAGCGCTATCTATATACCAGGAACTCTTCTTCTTTCCATCCTGCAAGTAAGGGATTAGTTTTTACGCACCCAGGCAAGCCTAGGCGTACCTGGGATGAAGAACAATCTACTATCCTCATTATCTTTTAAAACAACCTTGATCCTGGGAGTGTTCCTAACAGAAAAATTATTGCAATAATTGTAGGCTATCTCCTCATCTCTTGATTTTTTCAAACACTCTTGTTGATGATGTCCTGACTCACCACAGTACCAGCAAACTCTGTGGTGTTTCAGATTGACATACCTACTTTGTTCAGGCCAGATGGTTTTGTTTTCAATTCTAGATCTAAAATCCACCTCTACTGGCTTAGTGTTGTTGGCATGTTTTTGCCATATCTTATAGGCCTTCTGTCCATCGAACCACACCTTCTCTTCCTGAGCAATTTTCTTCCCTTTGTTTTCAGAACCATTGTGGGAACAATGTGTGATTGATCCTCCACAGGGTCCTTTATGACAGAGGGAATTTTGTATACCAGGAGACGAGATGGCAGTTTGTGAGCAGGAGGCGCTATCATAGCCTAATCCAGCACGTGGTACAAAGCGTTTAGAGAAATCAACCTTCTCCTTATCAATTTTAGAGGAGATATATTCATCTAACCAAATTTTCCTTTTGTTTTCTTCCTCTATTAGAAATTCATCAACTTTCTTAGCAAATTTTGAATTTTCCTCAGTCAAAGTTTTAATTTCAGATTCAAGAATGACAATTTTCCTTTCCAGGGAAGCTATATCAGACACATACTTAGGACAGGACTTGCACGAGTCCGACGAAGGGAACAAAGCCTTTTCAAGTCTAGCAACCTTAGAAGCCCAAAGCTGATTTTCCTCAATCAGACATGAAATGGTTTCGTCCTTCTCATCGATCAAAGAATTCAGATTACTTTGTTCCTTTCCTAGAGAATGAATGAACCTAATAATCTGAGCTTTTGATTTGTTTTCTAAGAAAGAGTCAAATTCAGAAGTGTTTACCTCATCTTCGGATTTTTCTCCTGTAGCCATTAGACATGTGTAGGGAGATTCTTCTTTGGAGTCTGAAGTCCCTCCTGTATCCATTAGACATGTTTCCTTGGGAGTGTAGAGAAATTCGTCTTCAGAGTCAGATGTCCCCCATGTTGCAATCATTGCTTCCTTCTTTTCCCTTTGAGGGACATTTGCATCTCCTCCCTTCTTTTTGAAGCAATTTCTTGCGAAGTGTCCCTTCTTCTGGCAGTGATAGCAGATGATAGTACTCATGTCTTTGTTCCCATCAGGGAGACGTTGTTTTTCTCTGCTATCCTTCCAAACTCTTCGAAAGGCTCTTGTGAAGAGAGCAACTTCTTCATCTTTATCAATAATTTCGTCCTCTTCCTGAGCAAGATCGAAGGCTTTTTCGATTTTTAGAGCAATGTTCTGGGACTTCTCTGCCTTCTCCCCTTCCCTTCTTAGCATCTTGCTCTGTTGAATCCCCGCATTGCTCTGGAGACGAGCAACTAGTTCCTCCAAGGTGATGTTTTTGATGTCATTCTGAGCTTGGAGTGCAAGAGAGAACGCGTCCCATTTAGAGGACAATCCCTGAAGAAATTGATGTGTCAGTTTCCACTCAGGGATCGTTTCCCCTAAGAACTCAAGTTGGCCTACGTATCCCTGGAAACGTGAATGGTAGTCATCCAAAGACTCATTCTTTCCTTGAACAGCACTATCATACTCCTTGGTGAGAGTCAAGATCCTATTTTTCTTGATGTCTTCATTCCCCTCATACATCCTTTTAAGGGATTTGAATATGTCGTGAGCAGTCTTGTACTTTAGAACCTTCCTTTGATCGGATGGACCAAGGGCAGCGAGTATGACCTTCTTTGCTCTCATGTTGAGCTCCAAGACTTTGTAATCAGCATCTTGATAGTCTTCTCTTTTCTTGAGTGTTCCTCCAGTCTCATCTGAGGGATCGAGAATCTTCACATCTCCAAATTCCACAATTTTCCACATCTGTCCATGCAGGGAACAGATATGTGATTCGATTTGTTCCACCCAGTATGAGAACTCTCCTGATTTGAGCATTGGTGGCTTCCAAAAGGAGTCGTTGATGGCTGTTCCTGACATTCTTCCTGCAAGGGTAACAATCTAGAGACCAGGCTCTGATACCAATTGTTGGATCGTTAGTTCAATTACTTCTGAGGGAACAAAGTGTATTGTTCCTTCAGAGGTGTAGCAGCGGAATATTAACGCAGGAAGTATAGAAGAACACAAGTATTTAGAGTGGAAACCTCAACCACTAAGAGTTGAGTAAAACCACTACCTTCAAGCTTCTCACTTGAAGGATTTGAATGAGTATACTTATCTTATTAATTTCTTGTTTGTTACAAAAGAAAGCAAGGATTACGATCACGAATCTCTTCTTTCACTCGAGCCCAAACTCAACGCCTAAGACAAAGTATTGCTCACTCTTTCTCTCTTTTCTTCTTGTTCTTCTTTTGGACGATCACACTTGATTCGCACAAGTAAAACTCTCTCAATCGTCGTCCTATTCCTAAGCCTAAAGACTAGTTTATATAGCAAAGATAAAACTAGGTTTAAACTAGGGAATAAACAAGATTATGGAAAATATATCTTTCGCATAAGAAGATATTATTTCCATCTTTTAAATATATCTCTTTCCTTAAGATCTTCATGAAATCTTTGCTGCTCAACCGTATTTTCCATAAATAAAACATTGATATCTTCGTTGTGCTCCTTCAGCCATTTCTTTCCTTATTTAGCTCGCCTCTGTTGAGTAACGTTCCTGCTCAGAGTAGACATCCTGAAACACTCAAGTATACATTAGTAGGAATGTTTGTTACCATCAAAACCAGAAGGAACTTTACTTCGGCTGTAGCTTCAACAAAAGCTTATAACAAACTGAATGACCTTAGAAAATACACAACCACAGAAGTTTGCTAGCAAAGCTATGAGTAATAAAGTAAGTGTTTCACGTCCAAACTCTTCAAGGAGGTGGATGTTTTTGGAAGATTGAAGCTTGGACTTGCTCTTGTGTTTTTCTTCCTAGAGAGGAAGGTCAAGCGTTTTTCTTCTTGTGCAAGCCTCCTTTCCTTATCCATTGGGTTGCGTTTTTATACAACCAACAGGGACCCACGCGAGTCAATTACCGATTTGCCCCTCGATACTTAGTCTCGTTGTATCCTCTTAATGGGCTTCACCTGTTTATGGGCCGCTTTATTCTTCTGGGCTGACTTCTTGGACCGACCCGGCTCGCGTTCCATGGGCCCGACCCAATTCCCTATGGGCCTCGCGAGCCCATCGAGAACCGGCTCCAACAAGAACTATATGTGAACTTCTCGAATGTTTTATTTGAACTTTTTTTACCTCGTGCATCGGTGCATGCGCATGACCTATTCACGATGATCAAATATTCATGTGCTTGATCAACATAAAATTGGCTAAAAGATATTTGAATGACCTTCAAAATTTAAAAGCAGTTATCCATGTGGTCGTACCATAATTGTTCCGTAAACTATTTGACTCGGCATTCTTGATTATTTATTTATTCAAGCAATACGATATGTTACTAATTAATTACATTTTGACTAAGTAGATAGAATTAAATATCACAACAACATAAGAATTATACATATTTCACAATCATGGAATCAGATAACAATTTTCTTTTGATTATATGACTTTATATTATAGGATAAACAAAATTCACGACTTTGATTTAGTAATAGTCAATTCCATAATACCGCTTCAAGTTTATATTGATATTATTGACAAGATGAAATTCGATTTAAAAACCAAGTCGGACGGCTATAGTTAAAATGAAAATGCATGCACGTCAATTCAGAAATAATCGTATAGTACGTACTGCAACTTGGAATTATTCAAATAATTATAAACTATATATGGGTTAATTATTGCTGCATTAAGATGCAAATTCTGCTATAAATTGGAAGCATTGTTTGTGCCATTTCGATCAGATTAAGGCATCGAGCTAATTAGTTCTTAGTCTTTCCCCAGCACGCGCCGCCGTTACTCGATCACGTGCCGCCGTTACTCGATCACGCGCCGAACGTTCATCGGCAACGAGAATATGGGAAAGAGCAGTTTAGCTAGTTGGCTTATTATAACATGCGTTCTCGTTGTCGTGCTGAGCCAACATGTTTCTGCTGATCAAGATGATCAAAGAAAGGTACGAATTATGATTTATGATCAATCATCCAATAATTAATTATTACTACATTCGGATCCCCGAGGTACGACTTTGCTAAAAACAATTTCATGGTCATTGATGCAGATGTACGTGATATACATGGGTAGTCATCTGCCATCAAGTCTCACCCCAAAGTCGTTTTATGACAAAATGATGAAACTTGTTATCGGAAGGTGCGTACGTAATTAAAAACCTAGTACTCCTTAATTACATGATATACAAATCGATCTAGACAATGTGATTGCGTCTAAATAATGGAGGGTTAATTCTAAGGTAAAGAATGTAATGGATAATTGTGGAATCGCATTTTATTATGCATGTGTAGCTTGAGTTGAAAGGGGTATGTGGAATTGAAGTTGGTCTTATTTAAATGTAGTTGAATAATATTGCTTAAATGACATTACAAGGTACATAAACGTTTAGGAAGAAAACTTAACTTAGGAAAAATGGAAAAATGAAGTGTTCGCGTTCACATATAAAAGTTAATGTTAATATATGCGTTGCATCCCTTATACTTTTCTTAAGCAAGATTATTAATTCGAAAATTAAGCTACATGACTCTTTTACCATAGTCAGTTCATCAGTTGTAAATCATGAAACACAATTCATAGAATGAAAATTATTCTTTTTCTATGTTCTCTCTCGTCTTGATTTCTGGTATTAGAGTTTCTATAGGGCTTCAGACAAAAAAAAGAGTTTCTACAGGGCTTTTGTCAATTTTTATTATCAACCTTATTCTAATACAGTCGGTACGTTGCAGGGAATATAGTCAGAACACATCCGAGTATATGCTCTACACATACGAGAGGAGTTTTTACGGATGTGTTACGAGGCTAACCGATGCAGAGGCACATAAGATTTCGGGTATAAAAAGAACTATATATTTAGTAATTCTTCACTAGGTAGAATTGAATTTCTAACTTACATAAGCATGATTATATCTATATGCTGATATATGCATATTTGTACTATGTTCATACATAGGTATCAAAGGAGTAATTTCAGTGTTTCCGAACGAGAAAGTGAAGATGCACACAACAAGATCATGGGATTTCATGAGCTTCCCTATCAATGTCGCAAGGACCTCTCTCGAACGAGACATAATAGTCGGTGTGATCGACTCTGGAATCTGGCCCGAGAATCCTAGTTTCAACGACACGGGTTTGGGCCCTGTCCCGACAAGATGGAAGGGTGTTTGTCAAAACGCTACCAACTTCTCATGCAACAGGTAACTCCATTCATACGAGTCGGGTAGAGCCTAGTACAAGTATTATCAACGTGTGAAAACTTAGGGTCCGTTTGGATTCTAAAATAATGTCATTAGAATGTTAAATATTACATTATAATATCAAATTTGACATTATAATGACATTATTTCGGAAATCCAAACACAACCTTAATGAAGAGAGTATAAAATCTACTCACATCCCTCATTTCATAATTCTTAAAAACCAAAGAGGCATCTTATTAGAAATTCCACACATTGGTATATATTTGTAATAGTTATTGTTATTGAGTTACGAACTTGTTATTAGAAATTGCAGAAATTGATATTCTTAAGTTGTTATACTATTGGAGCAGAAAAATTGTTGGGGCGAAATACTACAAAGCGGATAACGAATTTGCGGCAAAAGATTCCCCCTCTCCGAGGGACACGGAAGGGCATGGGACCCACACAGCTTCGACGGTAGCAGGGGCCTTGGTTCGAAATGCCAGCCTCGGAGGGCTCGCCTCGGGAACCGCTCGAGGCGGAGTTCCTGGGGCTCGAATCGCTGTCTACAAAGTCTGTTGGTCTGACGGTTGTGGTACGGCCGACATCCTAAAGGCCTTTGATGACGCAATTGCTGACGGCGTAGACGTCGTTTCCTTGTCAGTAGGGTTCCCTGCCCCTCGACAATACTTCTTCGACACGATAGCTATCGGGTCTTTTCACGCGATGCAGAAGGGAATCTTGTCGTCTACGTCAGCTGGGAATGAGGGCTCGTCTAGAGGCACGATCGCCAATGTTGCACCTTGGCTCATGTCTGTCGCCGCTTCTACTATTGACCGCAAGTTCGTCACTAATGTCAACCTTGGAAATGGCAAACTCTTGCAGGTAATATTAATTAACAGAATATGAACATTGACGTGTAATATGTGCACACGCTCTATTCATTTTTCTTACGTTAAGAGTTATTTGCACCGAAACTTTCCTCTTGATCTGTCAGGCTCACAAAATCTAGCAGAGAATGTGAATGTACATGGATTTCACCACCTTAATTGTGATAATTGGTGGGACATATGTAGGGAAAACTTTCTTTGAACACGTTTGAGGGGAAGAAATTCCCGATGATATATGGAGGCGATGCTCCAAACTCGGCATCTCCAAGTGGAGCTGGGTAATTTAGATTCCTTGTATCTTTCAAATCCAACTTTAGCTCTAGTACTTAATTAGCTCCTCCTGGTTGATATGGTTACAGAGTGTGCTCGTCGTTGAACCAGACGTTAGTGAAAGGGAAAATAGTATTGTGTGAGTACGAGAGCCGAGATGTTGCTAATCAAGTTACATTTGATGCGGGCGCTGCAGGCAATGTGTTGCGCTTCATCAGTAATGGCTTCGTCGGCACTTCTGTCTCCTTCCCTCTTCCTTCAACTATCGTTGGCCTTGATGATGGCGCCTCAATTCTGGCCTACCTTCGCAATTCCTCGGGGTAATCTAGCATATATCAAATTCTCAATATATTAATTTAATTAGAAATTAAGTGGTACAAATATAATAGAGATAAATTGATCGGTGTTCTAAAAATTTGTGACTGTTGATAAATTAGGCGCCTACATCCCCTGACTAAAATCCTAAAACCATTAAAATTTTAGAAGATAACAAAGAACATATTCAACTATATAATCATAATAGATAAATGATTTAATTTTAAGATGATTAGGCCTCCGACTAAACTTGTTTTCGCTTAGTCGGCCGTTTTTAAAATATTTATATCGATTTATCTAATCCATGTCCTTAGCGTATATGATAAGCTCTCATAAATAGAAAGATTTTATCCTTTCCTTTCATGGGTTTGTTCTTTTTTTTTTTTGCAGAGTGCAGTTGCTTAATTAAAAATGTTTATCCTATGCCTTCAGAAAAATCATATTTATATTATTGTTTGAATTGCTTTGTTGTTAATACAGTAACCCAGTAGGAACTATACTGAAGAGCGAGGCTATAAAGGATACATTGGCACCGTCGATCGCGTCTTTCTCTTCAAGAGGACCTAATCTCATCACTCCCATCATTCTTAAGGTAATCCATCCATTTTTCTTGCTTAGAAATTATGTATGATACTGGATGAGATATCCACGACCGCATGTCACATATGGGCTTAGTATATAAGCTGCTTTTTCATTTTAAAACCAATTGACAATAAGACAAATAACTCAGTAAGTTATATACTAATCTTAATCACTCATAATATTATATATACATGATGACAATATACTTATTCTGATGTGGGATTACATTCAACAAGAAAACTAGGTTAAATGATCATGTACTATATATTTGCAGCCAGATTTGTCAGCTCCGGGTGTTGACATCTTAGCAGCATACTCTCCGAAAGGAAACGTATCAGATATAATCGGTGACACAAGATCCGTTGAGTACAATATAATCTCGGGTACATCTATGGCTTGTCCTCACGCCTCTGCAGCCGCCGTCTATGTTAAATCATTTCACCCTGATTGGTCTCCAGCTGCTATTCGATCCGCTCTAATGACTACAGGTAATTCAATTAGCTTGAGTTGCTACATTAAGAGTTAATTCAATTATGCACATTATCATCCAGAATATGAACATTGATGTGTAATCTGTGAACACGATCTGTTCGTTTTTCCTACGTTAAGAGTTATTTGCACCAGAACTTTCCTCTACATTATTAAACTTGATATGTACGTACATCAATATTGTAGCGTTTCCTATGAATCCAAGCATCGACACAGAAGCAGAATTGGCATACGGGGCAGGGCACATCAACCCTAAAAGGGCCATTAATCCAGGGCTAGTCTATGACGCAATGGAAGCTGATTACATCAACTTCTTATGCACCCAAGGCTTCACCCCCAACCAAATAACACAAATATCCGGAGACAAAACCACTTGTCCTAACGACACCTCCGGTTTTGTTGGAGATCTCAACTATCCCTCTATTGCCATCTCGACAAACTCAACCACCTTCGATAAGATCTTTCAAAGGAGGGCGAAAAATGTGGCAAAGGGACAAGGCAATGATTCTGTGTACAAGGCTAAAGTGACGACTCCTCAAGGTGTAAGTGTTGAAGTTAAACCCGACACTTTGAGATTCGCTCGTCAAGGGCAAGAACTGTCGTATACTATACGAGTGAAAGGCGCCTTCGGGTCATCGGATGAGGTGATCTCGGCTTCTATTGAGTGGTCTGATGGTGTGCATAAGGTCAGGAGTCCCATTGTAGCTTTCCAACACTGATCTACATAGTGCGAGTTTAACATGATGTTATACCAAATTGTTATGTATGTTTGTACATGATTTTTAGTTTACTAGTACGCTGAACTGTACGTTAACTCCTTGTGGTTTTGTAAAAAACATAAATAAACTTGTAGTCATGTACTCATGTTATAATCAAGTTTTCAAACTTGTATTCTATTTTTTTATATGGCAATAACATTTACATGTTGTATCGTATATTCATATGGGCGTGTAGTCTAGTAGCAAAAACTGTACTAGATTAGATTTGAAAGAGGCTTCCGGATCATGCGATAAGACCATTGATTGATCAAACAGATGACGACTCATTGAACCCTAGAATTCGAAGAACAAGCGTTTAAACTGGAAAACCCTAGTATCAAATAGCACATAGGAAAAAATCACCCCTCCCAACATTGGATTAAGAGGATTCGAAATAATAATAAATTATGTCTTTTTCTTTTATTGTGACTAATTAATATTCATTATTATTTTTTTAGGCTCCGTCTATATGCACACGTTTTTTGGGCTAAATACACACTAATCTGTGCGGTAAGAGTTGCAGTACACTTCTGTGCGTTAAGGATTACCGCACCAAAGGGCTCCGGGGCATTGTTGGAATGTTTTCTGAAACGTATATGAATCTGGTGCGGTAATTCTTACCGCACAGATCTATGCGTTAACACTTAACGCACCACGTTAATACGAGATTAACAAAAAAAAAAAACAGATTTTGATTAACTTAAACACCTGTGCGGTAAGAGTTACCGCACAAGATTTGTTATTTTTTTAATTAATAAATTTTTTTAAAAAAGTATTTAAATAATAATATCCGGTGCGGTAACAATTACCGCACCGATTTAGGTTATTTTTAAACCCAACTTTTCCCTCCCCGACCTTTCTTCCTCCTTCCTTCTTCTGAAACCCGCCGCCAATACCTTAAAATCGCTGGCCAATAATTCCCATTTTCCCGTCGATTAAGCCACCAAATCCACTAATTGATGATGAATTCGAGCTTCCCCGACCAAGCCGCATCTTCTGGCCCAAAAATCCGGCCGGAGACGAGGGTCCAAGCATCCCGCCGACGACAGCTCTTCCTGCGGCGACGACGACCGTTCCTGCGGCGACTCCGTGGCTAGCTGTGGAGGATGAAGACGAGGAGGAAGCCGAGGTGCCACTGATTTACAGTGGTGGTGCCCGGAACCGGCCAAAATCCCGAGCCCGGCCCGACCCCATACACATAGCCCGACCCGACCCGATACCCGTAGCCCGACCTGATACCAGCAGCACAACCCGCCCCGATACCCGCACCCCAACCTGCCCCGATACCCGCACCCCAACCCGCCCCGAGGCGAAGAAACCGAAAGCGACCCGTCCAAAACGTCGGTCCCGGGTACGCTACTCGAGCAAATAGAAGGTTGATTCCACAAACCGAGGCGCAACCAGAAGCTTTTGAGACTCCCGTACGTAGATCTACATCAAGTATGTATTTTTATTAAATATTCTATAACGTTTTTAATGTTTTTAAATAGTTTAATTATTTTATTTCGTAACGTTATGAAATTAGTTATTCAATTTCATAACTTTATGAATTTAATAATATTTGATAATGTTATGAAATTTTTAAATAAATTTTGTAGCGTTATCAATTTATTAACTAATTTCATAACGTTATGAATTTAATAATATTTGATAACGTTGTGAAATTTTTAAATAAATTTCGTAGCGTTATGAATTTATTTTATAACATTATGAAATTAATTTATATGGTAATGTTATGAAATTAAGTAATTTATTGCGTAACGTTATAAAATTTTATTATTTGGTAACATTATGAAATTAATTAATTTATTCGTAACGTTATGAAATTAATGAAATTTTGTAACGTTATGAAATATAATAATTTCATAATGTTATGAAATATGACATTCTATATTGTAAAATTAATGAATTAATTATTTTATGAAATATGACATTGTTCTTCTCTTATTTTGTAACGTTATGAATTATTAGTATATAAAATATTGAAATTAGGCGAATTATAACGGTAATTTCGTAACGTTATGACCAAAATGTTTAGAAATTAGAGATGATTTTGATTAGGATTGACGTTACAACAACTGTTTGTAACGTTACGACGTCATGGAAAAGACGTTTTTGAATTTGACGTTATTTTTGTAACGCTATGAAAATAACGTTATGCTATAACAACAACATTAGGGGGTGCGAGATACGATGGCTTCTAGTGGTTTTGTTCCGGGGGCTCCTGTTATTGCAGAGCGTGTTAAGAGGATGAAGATTACAGCGTCCATACGTCAGAGTTTTGCTACTGCTCGAGACCAGCTGAATGCTTCTAGTTCGACACCCACTGATGTTACTGGGGCACTTACAGATACTAGGGCAGTTAGGGATTCTGGTCTAGATGTTGATCTGTCTGCTGATGATGAGGGTTACAGTGAGAGTGAGGAGGAGGATATGGACGTCGATGATACAGCTGTTGATTTGGATGATGATATGCTGGGAGACGGTGAGGGTTTAGGTACAGATTATATTGTATCTCATCCCGAGATACCGACAGATCAGCTTAGGAGAGACGACCCTCCTATTATTTCAGAGGATCATGCTGATATGTGGGGCCTTCATCGCCAGCTGCTACAGATTTAGGTCCTTCGTCTCCTACGCTAGATGTACCACCTCCCCCGACTGATGATGTACCGCATCCGGCTGCTGCACCTCATGTACCACCTCCCGATGCAGATCCTGTACCACCTCCTTCTGTACCTTGGATGCCCGGAGGTCCTCTTCCCCCATTTATACAGAGACAGTGAGGAGGCTGAGGAGCTCAGGCTGATGATGATGTTGCTGATGCAGACGCTGCTGATCCTCCAACACGAGGTGGATGCGCTCCACGCAGAGGACGAGGACGTGGATGTGGACGTGCACGTGCTGCAGATCATGTTGATCTTCCACAACCTGCTGATCTTCCAAAGGCCGTTGATCTTCCAGAGGGCGAGGCTCCTCTTGATTTGGTATGTATTTGAACTATAATGTTCATATGTGAAATATTTTGGCATTCTGTAGAAGTAACTGTGTTATTTTTTTACTTTTTTTTCAGACACGGAAGGTCGTCAAGGTTCACTTCCACACCGCCTACTGCACTCCACTAGAGGAGTTTAGGAGACCTGGTCCAGATTCCTGGTTTCAGCTTGCAAAGTGATCTGGATTGACTGATCTACGCTATATCGGGTCCGGTCCTGTCGATCATGTGTTGGTTTCTGCTTTCGTCGAGAGATGGCACCCAGAAACCAACACATTTCATTTGCCATTTGGAGAGATTGGTCCTACACTTCACGATGTGGTTGAGATCCTGTCGCTGCCTATACATGGCAGGAGTTGTAGCTCAATTTTGATTAAGGAGGAGATCTTCACTTTTGTTTATGAGATGCTTCACGTAGAGGAGGCACTGGTGAAGACTTGGTATAGGGATGGAGGCATTCCTTTGGGTTATCTTCAGCAGAGATTGAAGGATATGATGCGGATGGAGGATGGACAGAGAGATGAGAGCCTCATTGCGTCTATGTACTTACTGTTGCTTCTCGGCACTACAGTTCTAGTGGACAAGTCGACTACAACAGTCAAGCACTGGTGGTTAGTTCTTTTGGCCGACCACGACAGCACTGGCCGATATGCTTCGGGAGCTGGAGTGTTAGCTCATCTGTATCGCAACCTTGGACAGGCGTCGAGGCGATTGGCTATGGGGATGGGGAGTTCTGGCATTCTTTTGTGGGTTAGTACGCAAACAACTATACGATTGGCTATGTTTAGGAAGTCGAGTTCTAATTATCTTTTTTTTGCAGTCGTGGATCTGGGCATATTTTCCACATTTTCGTGGACATTTTGTGACAGATCCACTTTCTATGGACCACGCCGCAGCTGCTATGAGGGAGGGCAGAGAGGTGCCACAGGGGAAGAGCACATATTGTTTGGTTGCCATTCGTGGCATGCTTGACCGTGTTCGTTATGAGGAGGTCAGATTTTAAGAATGTATGCTTTCGTTATATTGTGTGAATGTAAACTATACTAACTGTTTTGTAATGTTTTGTTGCAGGTTAACTGGTTTCCCTTTTCAAATCTGGATTTCAGACTTCCGCAGTACGCCCCGTCTTTGTTTGAGGGCATTCTCCGTTGTCTGGACATCGAGGAGCTCTATCAGCCAGGTCGCCTGCTGCGACAGTTTGGACATGTGCAGGGTATCCCAGATCCTCCCCCAGAGCCCATCCAGGTGACACGTAACAACAGGCTGAAGCATTATTCAGTTCACTTTGAGAAGGATCTGCTTGGTGTGTGGGATCAAGACCCCAGGCCTTTGTTACAGATTCGGGAGCCACGAGCGACGTACTATTGGGCAGTCACAGATGATTATCTCGATTGGTATGATCGAGTTTCTCATCCTCTGGTGGATCCCAGATCACGTAGACTCGATCGTCCACTTGGTCCGCTGCGTATTCCACCTTCGGTTGACAGTTTTGCGGTACGATTATAAATTTTATTAGTCATATTCATTCAATTAGTATATTTGATTCTAATGTTTTGATATGTTGTTAATATAGCGGACCCAACTCGTGACTTGTGAGATCCGAGCTTTCTTGGAGACACCACCAGAGAGGAGGCCTGCAGATATCGATGAGTTCATGAGGCGTCTCCTTGGAGTTTTGACTGACGGGGCTCCACCGATGGCTCCAGCTCCGGTTCGTCAATCTCAGCTTTTTCGGCATTCAATCCACGAGGAAGGCCAAGGTAGTGGGAATGAGGGTCGTCACTTGGAGTGATGTCAAATATTGATAGCAAAACTTGAGTTTTTTGAAAAAGGCGAAAAACGACCAAGTACGTCACATATTGATAAAAATGGTTCAAAACGTCTCGAAACGACTAAGAAACGAAAAACCCGACTCAAAACGATATAAAACAAGCCAAATCGAAATTTGAAGGAATTCCGAACAAGTTGTAAAAAAGTGTAAAAATGTGGCCAAAATGATGGCATAATATAGCCAAATTGAGAAAATCTTAGCAAAATTTGAGTTTTTTGAAAAAGGCAAAAAACGATCAAGTACGTCAAATATTGATAAAAATGGTTCAAAACGTCTCGAAACGACTAAGAAACGAAAAAACCCGACTCAAAACGATATAAAACAAGCCAAATCGAAATTTGAAGGAATTCCGAACAAGTTGTAAAAAAGTGTAAATAATGGTTCACCCCCAAGTTCACCCCCATATAACTTATGGCTTCTTCAATCTCTTCTTCATCTTCTTCTTCCTCTGTTTCGTTTCGATCTGGATAGCAAGCTCTTAGGGGCACGACATTCATCTCTTCGTCTTCTAAATCAATGGTCTCTGAAAACAATGGTTCAGGTTGGGATTGTGATCCGAAGTCGAACGACACTTGACTTGCTTGCTTTTTAGGACAAGTTGGTCGTTTACTTTGCCTATTTGCCTTCTCCTTTGCGACTTTTTGCGCATTCTCAGTATTTGTTAAGTCTTCTCTAACGTACTCGTGGTAACTCTTTTCCCTCTTTTCTCTCGGAGGAGAATTCCCATTTTGCTGCTTCTCCTTGTTCTTTGATCCTGGCGGCCTTCCTTTTGCTTTCCTGAACAAGTTTGTTGGCTCTACCAAAGAACTTTCTTCCGGATGCTCCAAGTCAATGTACAACTCACTTAATCTGAATAGAGTTCCATCCCTCAAATCTCCACTTTCCCATTTCGCCCACATTTCACGCATTCTGATCTCCGGAATAGACATTGAACGATTGTCGTCGGGTAAGGACAAATTTATTGCATCATCTTCCCATCTCAGTTCCTTCCAGAAGTCATGAAAATCATCCGGAACAAGAGGTGTCTTTAAAATGATTGCTCTAGCAAGATCGTGTACGCATGGCATCCCAAGACAATCTCGAACCCAATGATCATCACAAACATTTGAATACTCCTCCTTCAATATTTGCTGGTACATTTCCAACAACAACAGAAAACACCTATCCGACACTTGGTAAAATAGCCTTGAAAACAACATTCGAATGCCAGGAGGAAAGGTTGGGTCATCAAAGACCATTTTCCGAGTGGTAAGTGCTTGGTTCATCGTCGCCCTAATCAGGTCCATCTGAACTATGACCGCATGGTGGATCCTCACGATCACTCTGTTGAAGCCTCCTCTACTAGAACCCACAATTTCTTTCAACACCTTATGCATCCCCTCGACCCTAAATAAACACAATTTCTAATCATTAGCATAAATAATATGGTGGTCCAAATTAACAACTAAACAAACAAAGATACTTGTTTGTAGTCCTTGTGTGAAAGTGAAGAGTGTAGTCCGTCCACGCTCTAACTATGAACTTCTTGTACGGAGTAAACCAGTACTTTTCAACGTAACCAACAATGCCCTTCTTCCATGAATCTCTCATCTTTCTCAACCTCTCTTCGTAGATTTCTTCAGTGCTCGAGCAAAATATCCCTCAACATTGCGTAACAAAGTTCTCCGCCCTTTTAGTATTTTTAATCACTTTTTCTGCGTGTGACTGGATGTTGTGCTTAATGTGCACCCAACACAATAGTTGCTTCACATCAGTGTCTTTGAACACAAGTTTGATTGCTCTCAACAAAGCCTTCTCACAGTCGGTCATTATAGCCTTCGGCATCACTCCCAAATTTCGACACAACTCATGAACGCACATCATCACAAAGTTGTAATGCATTATTGTCTCCTGAGCCATGAATGCATATGCGATGTTGAACGTCTTGTGCGTGCAAGTGAAATCAACCATCTCCACTAAAGCCATATCATACCTATTTGTCTTGTATGTGGCGTCCATGATAATCACGTGAGGAAACTTCATGAACAAACGAATCGACTCCGGGTGAGCGAAAAAAAGGACTTCAACCTCATTCGTCCTCGTGTTCCTCAAAGGTTGACAAAAATACTTGTTCTCTTTCTGAAAATTTAGAGACCACTAAGTAACTGACAATTCACCACGATCTTCAAAATTGATCTTCTGCAAAAAATTGGCAATCTGCTTCATGGATGTCACATTTTGCGGGTCTCTTTTACTAAGCTGAATAAGTATGTTTTTTGGCGTCTTGCGATCATCCCCCGCTTCCCTTGCTATTTTCTCCTCCTCTTTGCTCATTCTACCCACGAATGAATTCCCATGAAAACTAGTAGGAAGGGTGTGGTTGTGACGACCTTCTACAACATTCACGATCCATTTATAACTATAAGGCTCTTCTTTGATACGAACCCCATATAACTCAAATGTACAACCACATTTCTTCGATTTTCGGTCACGAAGCCTCTGAACCGGCAATTCTGGATTTTTTAAATTCACTTTCGGCCTACCCGATCTAGGTTTTCCAAACCTATCGCATACAAAATCAACGCAATATTTGCTAGATGTACGATGTACCAAAACTATCATTAAATCTCTTGCTCTCTGTTTTGTCCATTCCATCATCTCTTCCTTACTATCCCACATTTGTGCAGTACTAAAATGTGGTCTAAGGTCTTCTTCCTATATTGATTAAACTACATTACTTAGATACGCAATTTTAACTAATTAACCTAAATCTCATGCAATTAAATACAAAATTTAAATTATAATATACTAACCAAAATCGGTAACGGAGTCCAATCGTCTAATGCAATTGATACATTTGCTTCGCCTTCTTCCTCTCCTTCGACTTCTTCTTCGTCCACTTCCTCATCGACTTCTTCGTCTTCTTCGTCCACTTCCTCTTCTTCATCGACTTCGTATTCTTCTTCCACGACCCCTGATATCCAATTGTCGTTACCATCATCCTCACTACTCTCATAATTATAAGACATTGTGGTGTGCATTGAAAAACTTCAACAAGAGAGCTCAACCTCTACATACAACCAAAAAAATGTCCGTTGGAATTTTATGCCCGTTGGTGCGGTAATAGTTAACGCACCAACGGGCATTTTTTCAAAAAAATCTCGTGCGGTAACTCTTACCGCACAGATAATATTTATTAATTTTTTTAAAATTTAATTTAATTATTTTCAAATAATTATTAAAAAAAAAACCGATGCGGTAACAATTACCGCACCAGTTTGATTCATTATTTAATTACTGGTTTTAATTTTTTTTTTAAATTTTATATATCCCGCACAAGTGTTTAAGTTAATCAAAATCTGATTTTTTTTGTTAATCTTTTATTAACGTGGTGCGTTAATTGCTAACGCATAGATCTGTGCGGTAATGCTTACCGCACCAGATTCATATACGTTTCTGAAAACATTCTAACAATGCCCCTTACCGCACAGATTAGTGTGCATTTAGCCCAAAAAACGTGTGCATATAGACGGAACCTTTTTTATCGAGATATTTATGATGCACAAATATCTCTTTCATTTTTCTCCTCGAGTTCTTTTAGATCCGAATATGATTTGAAGAAAACGACGAATCATATTGGCCTCTTATTTTGCTGCAACGTGGTTTTTATCCTGCACTGGAGATGCTTCTTTCTCGTAGAAAGGACTCCACGATGATATCGCGGCTAATCATCGACTTCAGGCTCTCTGCATAAGTTGTTCTGTTGTCGCGACTCGCGACACTCTCTCCATGAGCGCAGATGATCTTTTACCAATTAGCCGGCTACGTACAATCCAGGGGTCCGAGTTATTTGCCGGCTTTCGACCTTAATGCAACGTTTTTTGGTCAATCCTTAATGCAACGTGGGAAACGGTAAATATATATGAGCCCTAGTTATTTGCCGGATTTCCACCTGGTCAATTATTAATGCAACGTGGGAAGCGGTAAATAAATCTGTAACGATCAAGTCCGAGGAGGCATTTCGGGAGAATAACCGTTGGATTGATCAACTCAATCTGTTCAAGGAAGCAGACTGAGACTTATATACAAGTATCTATTCTACCTAATTATATTAGAGCTACATCAACGCCTAATATATACGAGTACTGTACAACACATCTTTGACCAAAAATATATAATTTGTATTTTGGGAAAATTGAATTAAACCACAGACGATGTAACTCTAAACCATCTTTATTGAAAATAATAAAAACAACCTAATAAACAATTAATCACCCATCGTACGTCGCCATCGACCTTTTCTGTATAAAAACGATATATGTGGGAAAAAAAACTTTCAATAGAATGAGTGGTTTAAGATAATATAGTCTATATAATCGGTGGTTTAATCCAATTAGATTTAGAGCAGTTAATCAGATATGTCAAGCCAGATTGATTATTTCAGGTTCAAGTTGAAAATGTATATTGTCAATTTTGGCAGTGTGTCAAGCTAGCTAGGTCGGTCAATACAGGTTAACGGGCGGTTCAAGTTAACAACGCTACTTTTTTTATTAAAAATAAAAATTATATGTAATAACAACACCATGAATGTCCATCCATATACGAACATTGTTATGGATACCTATAATAAATTGAGCATAACGAACAAAGGTTATTCAATATTTCATGTATGTTGTGCATTTTGTTTTGAAAAATATAGTTATACATTGACGAATATCTACCGAAAATTAACGAATATATCTACAACATTGATATAGTTATTTTGAATATCCAATTAGTGTTAATGAATATCTATGCAATTTCGTTCAAGCACAAACAAATTAAGAATCAAACCCTAAAATATGGTGGATTTAGAATTTAAGCCATTCATATCTACAAAAGTTAATGAATAACAACATGAATATCCATCTATAATGCACGGATATCAGTATTCCATGTTTACTATTTAATCAAGTTTATAAAGTAGAAAGATACGTTGACGCATATCTACCTAATATTAACGAATATCTACGCAACACTCATTTGAATATCAAATTGGTGTTTATGAATATCAATACAATTTCATTCAACACACAACTACAAAATCGAAGTAGAATGTTAACGAATATCTACGCAACATCAAAACATTCATTTGAATATCAAATTAGACGTTATGACATAGTCGATTCTTTGCACATAAAATAAGTAATCAATATCATTATTGAGGGAAAAAACTCGTGAGAATGAAAACTTATGGATGGTAGACGATGTATAGAGACGTTACGACTATGACGACTCATGCACATAAGCATTGCCACTCATGCACACAAGTATAAAGGGATCCATACATCAATGTGTCATGAGTTATAACCTCTATGTATTATGTCCGCCATCCTCGTCGGAACCAGAGTTTCAATATTATGTTTTCGAATGGACTACATCTCGTACCAAATAAATAATTGAAATTTAAAATAAATTATAATTAATAAAGTTTAGACTTTCTCTCGCCTAAAACCGCGACTCCTCTCATCATTAGCCGGTCAAGGATCGGTGATGCTGAAAAATTCAAGTCAAGAAGACTTGCATTTTAGTATATAATGTACGTACCACCACTAAAATAAACTTTGAAAGGTAAAATTGAGATGGTCGTATACAAACCCATTCAAAATGTTTTGCTATATATACAGAGACAATTTGGTATAATTTGATCGATCAATCCAACGGCCGCCTAAGTATTTGCAGAGGCCATGAGGAAGCAGGAGATGCTGAGAAACAACTTGCTTTTATCCATTTCAAGATCCTTCTTCCTCCTCCTCAGCCTGCATCTTCTTCTTATCCCTAATTCCGCTTTTGCTGCTGATCATGACATGACAGAAAGGTTTGTAGTTCAAGTTTTTTTTGTTATATTTTGTATTTGTTGCTGTGTTGCGGTTTAATTTCAAAACGATACTGATATACACTCCCCTCATACAAAAATAATTATTTTTTAGATATTGGTCTCAAATATATGTTTTTCTAGTTATTTTTACGTGTATTTTATAGAGGAAAGTGTGACAATCTGGGGTATCACAGAAACCGCGCATATACGTATTAGCCCACAACAGATAAGCCTAATGGAGTTCCATCTTAAAACCAATTGACATTCACAGATTACACGTCAATGCTCATATTCTGGATAGTAATGATAATAATCTGGCTCATAAAACTTTTTTAACGTATTCAGTGATAGACGCGGTGACATACTTGTAATTACTAGGAAATTTAATTTTTTTCACCCTAAAAAATTTAAATCACCTGAACTTTTCTCCTATTTTATACATCTACTATACTGCAGTACATACTTCCTCCATATACATTCCAAATTTTTCTCGCCCTTTTATTGATTTATTATATGAATGCAGATGTATATTATATACATGGGTAGTCGTCTGCCATCAGGTCTCTCCCCAAAGATGTTCTACGACAAAATGATGACAGATGTTCTTGGAAGGTACTATATGAACAACAGCCCACCAATACTTATATGTTGAATGATAAGCAATCTTTGCTAGGGTATAAATCTTAACATATACTTATGATATGGTACAACTGCAGCGCTTATACCAAAGATCCCTCTGAATATTTAGTCCACATATACGAGAGGAATTTCTACGGCTGCGTAGCCAAGCTTACCGATGCGGAGGCGCAAACCATTGCCGGTACGTCATTAACACTAACTCGATTCAGCCGCCTTTTAATAATCGTGGTAATATTAAATCCGAACCGAGGTAAAATTACGTCAGGAAACATACTTATTTACCACGGTTTTGTGTAAAACGAGGTACTTTTCTTATGAACCGCGAGATGGTTAGATGAGTGGGACAGAGGGCTCGTAGTACCTGCTAGCGCAGCTATGCAGTGGAAGGGAAGGAGCCTAAATCGACCCCCTTCTTTCTTTTTTTTCAAAGAAAAAAAAAGTAGTACAAAGAGACTCTCGGATGAGACTAAGCAGCTACCGACCGTTCCGGCGCGCCCCTGACCTATCTTGATTAAGACCGAAAACTATCTACAATGGAGGCTAGTTTAAGCTGTCAAACAAATGATAGAATGAAAATGAAGAATAACCACTAGTAGGGATATGGATAGAGTCTCGCTCAGTAAAGAAAGTTTGAAATTCGTAAGATCATGATAGAGTCCGCTTTACTTTATTCTTTTCTATTAGTTAGTAAAGCGCTAAGGCTGCAATCTTTCTAAAGCAAGAAGCGACCGGGGTAAATATTCAGTTAAATTACAACGGTTCTTCTCGAATTCGAGGTAATCATACATATATGGTATACAATTACCTCGGTTATGTAAGGAACCGGGGTAACTTAACTGTGGCTGAATCTCACTTTTGACTAGTGTATATATATATAACGCGCGTCTATGTTTATGTATAGGTGTTGAAGGTGTGGTATCTATCTTTGAGAATGAAAAAATGGAGCTTCAAACGACAAGATCATGGGACTTCATGGGGTTTCCGGTTAATGTTGCGAGGAGCGACATCGAAAGAGATGTGATTGTGGGCGTTTTCGACAGTGGAATCTGGCCCGAGTCTCCAAGTTTTAACGACACCGGTTTGAGCGAAGTGCCGGCCAAATGGAAGGGCATTTGTCAAACTGCCGCCAACTTCTCTTGCAACAAGTAACTCCATCTCCCAATATATCCCTATATTAGTTCATTACTCATTACTCATTAGGCCACAAAGGCTTATATTGCAACACAGTTTTCTATTTCATTCTTGGTAGAAAAACCTTAATATATTAATAAATACAATTATTGAATTGACTAATAATTATATATAGGAATCTAGAGGAAAGCCCAGCTACGAAATGAACTTAAAAAATGAGGTGCGTATAGTTCGCGTTCACAGATTACATGTCAATGTTCAAATTCTAGATGATAATGTTCATAATCTGGGCGATGAAGATTTTTGAACGTTTTCAGTAAGAGACGCGGTGTCATTCTTGTAATTACTGTTAACTGTGATTTTTTTTTTCTCAAACCTGAACAGACACGATCACCATATTATGAACATTATTGCCCAAATCATGAACATTAAGTTTTAATCTGTGAACGCGAAAAACTTTATGCTTCTTTTTTATTCTCATCTAAACTTTTCTCTAAGAATCTAAATCTTAAGTGATAGGTTATTCATCTCAAGTAAACGTTCGTTAAAAAAATGATTATAAGAGATGGAATATATCCCAAAAGGACATATAAATAATTTCAAATTTTTATGCGTTATTTTATGCGACGAGTTTTTCTGTCTTTTGAAGCAATTCTACAGATGTGTACTGACTTTAAATTTTTCTATGTAAATCGTATGTATATAAGTTTTTGATTTTTTTTATTAGCTATATTCATCGATCATTTTCAGTTTATCATACATTGTTATAACTTGTGTGTTGTTGAATCTTAGGAAAATAATCGGAGCACGATATTACAGAGCGGACAAGGACTTTCCAATAGAGGAGGGCCCCAGTCCGCGAGACTTCGACGGGCATGGGACCCACACAGCATCCACGGTGGCAGGCGCGTTAGTCCCAAAGGCCAGCTTCTTCGGGTTGGCCTCGGGTACAGCTCGAGGTGGCGTTCCATCAGCTCGAATCGCGGTCTACAAAGTCTGTTGGACCGATGGAGGTTGTGGCTCAGCAGACATTCTCAGCGCCTTTGATGACGCCATTTCTGACGGAGTTGACATCATCTCGATGTCGATCGGGCCAAGCTTTGCTAGACCCTATTTCTTCCACGCATCGGCCATTGGTTCGTTTCATGCGATGCAACGCGGAATTTTGGCTTCGTTCTCAGCTGGTAATAGCGGTCCTTCGAGAGAAACCGTGGGTAATACCGCGCCTTGGTTAATGTCAGTGGCAGCGTCTACAATTGATCGCAAATTCTTGACCGACGTCCAGCTTGGAAATGGCCAAGTCTTTCGGGTTCGAAATTCTTCCCATTTATTATTTAAACGATTTCTTATATTTTAAGAATGCTCAACTTATGTTCTAAGGATATAGGTTAGAAAACCGTTATTTAATTTGTGTTACTATATGTTATAACGATTTCAGAATTGTCATGCAAAAATCCAAATATCTATTTGAGTATTTTTACTAAAAAATCTAGGTTTCGAATCTGTATTTGTATTATGATACTATTAAGGGTCTACTCTTAATGGTTATGTAATTTACGGGGCGCAGGGAGGACGTACACTCAACCCTTTCGAGCTCGGTAGTAAGAAATTCCCGATGATTTACGGTGGTGATGCTCCCAACTCTTCATTTCCAAGTGGAGCCAGGTAAATTAGGGTTTGTATTAGGGCTACACATACCAGTCTATGCATATATGTGAAATAATCTCAACACAACCATTATTGGGTGGTCTATCTGTAAAGCTCCGTGGAACAAAAAATTCAAGATTTCCAACAGGTTGTTGATGCGAAATAAGAAAGTGGCCATTTGTCCACCCAGTCATACCATGGTCTCTTGCTCATCAGGGTCTGGGACGGCCCGACATCTCTAAATCGACATTTTATTCTAAAATCAATATATTTTATTAGGTAGTTCGCCAACATTATCAAATATTCACTAGTTTTGATTAGCCATCAATGTCTTATGTGTGTTACATTTTCAGACATGCACTTTTATTCTATGAATGCTTCTATAATGTGGTAGATATGGTACAGATTTTGCACGTCTCTTAACCGGACATTAGTGCAAGGCAAGATCGTGTTGTGTGATCGGGGAGTGGTAGCTAGCGGAGCACCACTTGAGGCTGGTGCTGCCGGAGTTGTGATTCGATTCAGGACTAACACACTAGGAGATGGCTCATCTCCGTACCCTCTTCCTTTTTCGCGTGTTCAATTGGATGACGGCGACGCTATTTTCTCCTACATTAAGAATATCTCTAGGTGATCTATTTTTAAATTCATGCCTAGTATTTTCTAGTACATACATTGTTAAGGGTTTATCAATTCTTTTTTAGGAAACTATTCAAACTTAATTTTCTTTGGGTACGAGTCTGCAAGCACTCGCAAGAAAAACCGTTATAATATTAAGAAGCTCATAATGGAAAGAATCTGAAGATATTTTGATTTGAGTTATATTTTTTTATTGTGATGGGTTTATATTTTTGCCATGTAGGGAAATAGTTTTCATTAGAAATAAATTTAAGTATTTAACAGGTGCCTTTAGGGCATAGGTTAGAAAAACCGTATTATGATATCAATTGACATTATTCTGCTTGATTGACAACATTCAGCAATCCAGAGGGAACTATATTAAGGACCGAGACCATACAAGATAAGTCAGCTCCCTATGTAGCATCCTTCTCTTCAAGAGGACCTAACCCTATCACTCCATCCATCCTTAAGGTGACCAAAATCAACCTTAGCTACAAAGTAGTGCATTTAAGTAAAGTGTATTTCATATGATCATCAATCAAGCTAACATATATATTATCTACAATTGTTCATGCAGCCGGATTTGTCAGCTCCGGGTGTTGACATAATAGCAGCATACTCTCCGGAAGGGGAAGTATCCTCTATACTTGGTGACACGAGATCTGTTGAGTACCATATAATCTCGGGTACATCCATGGCTTGCCCTCATGCTTCTGCAGCTGCCGCGTATGTCAAATCTTATCATCCTGATTGGTCTCCAGCTGCTATTCGATCGGCTCTCATGACAACTGGTAATATAATGTCTTCGTAACGACAACATTGATTATATATAAAGTATTAACTTTTGTATTTTGTAGCGTTTCCTTTGAGCTCGAGTGTCAACGCCGAAGCAGAATTAGCGTATGGGGCAGGGCATATCAACCCTAAAAGGGCGGTGGATCCGGGTCTAGTCTACAACGCAAATGAGACTGATTACATCAACTTCTTATGTGGCCAAGGCTTTAACTTAACACAAATTAGACAGATCTCTAGCAATAATCTCACTACTTGTCCAGACAATTCATCCGGTTTCATTGGAGACTTGAACTACCCTTCCATTACCGTTGCATCCAATTCAAGCACCTTTGATAAGATGTTCTTAAGAAGGGTCACGAGTGTCACCGAGGGATCCAATTATCCATCTGAGTACAACGTTAAGGTGATCTCTTCCGAACAAGTTAGCGTCAAAGTTGAACCCCAAACGTTGCGTTTTACACATGTAGGAGAAGAGTTATCATATACGGTAGAAGTGAAAGGCGAGTTTGGGTCGTTGGATGAAGTGATCTCGGCCTCTATTGAGTGGTCTGATGGTGTGCATAAGGTTCGGACCCCAATTGTCGCTTTCCATCTCTGATTTACTCGCTCATATATGTCGTGTTCAAAGCGTACGTATGCAACACATGTATCTGATTTGTAAAATATGTTTTTGACGTTTTTTTGCTTATACTATTATTATTTAGTTTGCAATGCCGATCTACTCAATTAATTTTTCAGTGGTGAAACTCGGATATGAAAAGTCCCTTTAGTATAAAATACGAATAGATCTGCTATGTATGTTGGCTTCTACTTAGATCTAACGACTGAGATTAGAAGCTAGAGAAAAAAAAAGTGCAGCTTGATGGCTAAAAAGTGCAACTTGATGGCTAAAAGTGCAATCTACAATTTATCACTACGACTTGCATTTTTTCTGTCATGACTTGCACTTTTAATCCCTGTGGCTTGTACGCTTAAGAAAGAGTATGTCTTATTCTCATTTCTCTAAGTAAACTCAAGCCTATTTCTCATTTCTCTAAGTAAATTCAAGCCTATTTATAGGCCAATACATGGGAAACCAAAAGTCATGTACATCCATATAATAATATAATATAACACCCCCCTTAGATGTACATAACATACTACCTCGTTAAAACCCTTATCTTGGAAAACCTCATTGGGATAAAAACAAAGACTAAGGGGAAAAAGAGTGCAGTCTTATTCTCATTTCTCTAAGTCAACTCAAGCCTATTTATAGGCCAATACATGGGAAACCAAAAGTCATGTACATCCATATAATAATATAATATAACACTCTCCTTGGATGTACATAACAGACTACCTCATTAAAACCCTTATCTTGGAAAACCCCATTGGGATAAAAACCAAGACTAAGGGGAAAAAGAGTGCAGTCTTATTCTCATTTCTCTAAGTCAAGTCAATGCTATTTATAGGCCAATACATGGGAAACCAAAAGTCATGTACATCCATATAATAATATAATATAACACTCCTCCTTGGATGTACATAACAGACGACCTCGTTAAAACCCTTATCTTGGAAAACCCCATTGGGATAAAAACCAAGACTAAGGGGAAAAAGAGTGCAGTCGTACTCCCTCTAGATTATCATACATCCTTTAAACGACACATCCTTTAAACGACACATGCTTTAAACGACACATCCTTTAAACGAACAAGTTCCTTGAAAACTTTTGTCGGTAATGCCTTTGTAAACAAGTCTGCTAAGTTTTTGCTAGATTGAATTTGACGAACATCAACCTTTCCTTCGACTTGAAGCTTGCGAGTAGATAAAATTTTTGGAGCTGTATGTTTCGTCCTATCTCCTTTGATGTAGCCTTCTTTGATTTGAGCGATACAAGCTGCATTGTCTTCATATATCATTGTTGGAATTTATTTGCTTGATTCCAGCCCACAAGATGTCTCAACGTGGTGGATAAATGATCCCGACCACACACATTCTCTTCCGGCTTCGTATAATGCAATCAACTCTTCATGATTTGACGATGTAGCTACCAAGGTCTGTTTTGTTGATCGCCATGACATTGTTGTTCCTCCATACATGAATAAGTAACCCGTTTGCAAAATGGCCTTATGTGGGCCATACAAATAACCCGCATCTGCATAACCAACCAATAGTTTGTTTTGTAGACCATTTGTTCTTTTGTAAAATAATCCCATATCACTTACATAATTAATCGACATCTCAAATGTGTCGTTAATATCTTTGTTTTCAGATTCCTTAGATAAACTCTCTTAGGGGGGTTTATCATTTTGTGTAGCCAACATATCAACGCCGTTTGGAGCTTTGACGTGTTATTTCCTCTTCATGGGAACTAAATCCCTAGATCCTATTGGTCTTCCACGCTTTCTGCGTATTTGGGAATCACTTTCTATTTGCTTGTTTGGATTTACTATTGAAACCTCCAAACGAGTTGGTGCATTTTCAGCAGGTATATGTGACTTTGTCACTCTCTTGGCATCTGTAAACGCATCTGGTAGTCTATTTGCTACACTTTGCAAATGTAGAATACGCTGAACTTCAAGTTCATTTTCATTTGTTCTTGGATCTAAGAATGATAAACAAGATGTATTCCATACAATCTCTTTATTGACTACCTCTTCTTCCCCCCCCCCCCTAAAGTTGGAAATTTTGATTCATGCAAAATGACAATCATGATACCGAGTTGTGAATAGATCACTTGTTAATAGCTCTAGGTATTTAACAATTGATGGAGACTCAAACCCCACATATATTCCCAACCTTCTTTGTGGTCCCATTTTAGTGCGTTGTGGAGGAGGGATAGGGACGTACACCGCACAACCAAATATTTTCAAGTATGAAATATCAGGCTCTCTTCCAGAGATAAGTTGTAATTAGGGATGAAAATGGATCGGGTGGTGGGTGGATTTATCCATACCACCATCCAACCCGTATAAATTTTTACCATCCAACCCATTCGTCATCCGCGAAACCCTCAATCCACATCCAATCCATCTTAATCCATCGGGTTCATGGATGGATCGGGTGAGATATGCGGGTTGTCTTATTTTGTATTCTAAAATGTATATAGCATATACAAAAACAAAAATATAAGCATACGAAAGAGGCACGATGAATTGAACATAGAGTCGAGGATCAGAGGAGAAGAATTGATCAAGAGAGGAGAGGAGAGAACTCAGAACTAAAATCACCTAGTGTTTATGGCGTTGGAGAGAACTAAAAGAACATGAGATAACACATTAATGTTACAATTAAGTTACAACTTAGAAGAGTTTTTTTTAATTTTTTTATCGTATAAATTATATATTATAAAATTTTAAGAAATATAAATTATTTTATATATGTTAAAAATTATATGGGTTATGCGGCTAGGATCAGATCGCGGGTCATGGATCGGATCATGGGTTGGATAAACCTCAATCCATATCCACTCCATGACCCATCCATCAATCCGTTGGTCCATCAACATCCGTCTATCTTAGAATTTTAATCCATATATTTGGATCGGGTTCGTGGATGGACCGAACATCCGTGGACAATTTCCATCCCTAGTTGTAATGGAGAATATATATTTGTTATATGCGGTTGGTCGAAGTCGAATTAGAGCCTCGGCATGCAACACTGCATGTCCCCGAGCCGAGGAAGGTAATCTTGACTTCATTAGCATCGGCGCTGCTATTAATTGCAACCGTTTGATCAACGACTCTGCTAGGCCGTTTTGTGTATGTGTGTGAGCTACTGGATGCTCCACCACAATACCAATTGAGATACAATAGTCATTAAAAGACTTTGATGTGAATTCTCGTGCATTATATAACCTGAGTCTTTTTATTATTTGATCAGGAAAAGTAGCTCGTAATCTAATAATTTGAGCTAATATTCTTGCAAATGCAACATTTCGAGTTGAGAGCAAGCTTACGTGTGACCATCGTGTTAAAGCATCTATCAACACCATGAAATATCTAAATGGTCCACATGGCGGCGTTATCGGTCCACATATGTCTCCTTGAATACGTTCAAGAAACATAGGAGATTCCGCGTTTACTTTTGTTGTAGACGGTCTTGTGATAAGTTTGCCAAGTGAACAAGCCGTGCATGGCAGATCACCCGTTGAGAGGATCTTCAGGTCCTTAAGTGGGTGTCCATGTGAATTTTCAATACGTCTACGTATCATTGTTTCACCTGGGTGACCGAGTCTATCATGCCACAAAGAGAATAGTTCATTGTTTACTAACTTCTTGCTAGTAACATTATTGGCCTCTATCGAATAGATTCTAGTGAAATATAAGCCAGATGCACATGTTCTCATTTTCTCTAAGACTTGCTTATGGCCAGTCTGATGAGACAGAAGGAATAGATATTCAACGCCATCTTTGTTCATTGTTTCAATATGAAAACCCTTTTCTCGAATATCATTGAAACTAAGCAAGTTTCTATGTATTCTTCTCGAATAGAAAACATCTCTTATATTTATCCTTGTTTCTTCAAGTAACAAGATAGAAGCTCTTCCAGTGCCTTCTATAATATTGCTTATCCCAGAGATAGTAGTGACACTAGTTTTTGCCATGCTCACGTTTGTGAAAAACTTCAGGTTTCTCAATATTGTATGAGTTGTAGCACTATCTCCACCATTGAAATTCATTCTATAAGAAATAAATAAAATTGAAATTAGAAAAATTAAAACCATAATATGCATAATAAATTCATCAAGGGAAATACGGATTTAATCAAAGTTATTACAACAGAAAATGGGAAATGACGATATAAGGAAAAACAACAACGATCACATGAAAGAAAAACATGCAAAATAATAAAATAGTCACAAAAACTAATTGAGCGCAATGTTATCCTCATAATCTCCAAACTTCAGACAGAGCAATCCATTGTCGGTATCAACTTGTTGGAGAAAATATGTTGCCTCAAGATGGGTGTTGGCAAAATTGCTACCTTTAACAAGATTGGTTTCAACACCTTTTCCCTTGCCCTTCAAAGAGGCTCGATATAATTCTACAAGGTGTTGTGGTGCAGGACAAAGTCGAGACCAATGCTCAACTCCTCCACACCTATAGCAAGGATCGTTAGATTGAGATTTTGGTTTTTCTTGCTGATTTTGCTTCTTAGGCTTGTTCCCTGTCTTCTGAAAATCAGGGTCTATCCATGCGTTATAGCGTCCTTGCCCAAAACCACCACGACCTCCATCACGGCTTCCACCACGGTCGCTTCCACGGCCGCCACCACGACCTCCACCATGATCGCCACCATGGTGATTACCACCCCCTCGGGCTCTCCCACGTCCTCTACGGGAGGAGGTAGCATTTGCATTAGGGGCAACTCTGTATGACTCAGGTAATGGTGTTGAACCAGTAGGTCGGGTTTGATGATTGTTGAGACTTGAGAAGCAATTGGTTGTTTTGTTCTGCTAAAATCAAGCAAGACAATAACTCTGAATAGGTTTTGAACCCATGTGCCCTGTACTGCTGCTGAAGCACAAGGTTATTAGCATGGAAAGTAGAGAATGCTTTCTCAAGCAAATCACCATCTTCTATGCTCTCTCCACATAGCCATAATGTGGAAACGATACGAAATAATTCAGTTATATTCAGAGACCTTTTGAAAATCTTGGAACCTCAAGTGCATCCTTTCAAACCTTGCACGAGGTAAAATCATAGTTTTGTAATGCTCAAAACGTTCCTTCAAACTCTTTCATAGTTCAAAAGGATTTTTGAGTGTCAAATATTGAGCTTTCAGGTTGTCATGGAGATGATGACGAAGCAAAATCATTGCTTTGGCACAATCCTGCTGGGATGCGCTAGAATTTTCTTTCACAGTTTCTTCCGACTTGTTGCTTGAGAGATGAAGTTCAGCGTTTAAGACCCATGTAAGATAGTTACTTCCGGTAACATCAAAAGCGGTAAATTCCAGTCTAGCCAGATTAGTCATCTATAAATAAATAGAGAAATAACATATGAGATATATGTGCAACCATATATAATTACATTATAAACATGCGGAAGTAAAATTAAAACTATATATCCGTACATGATTATATACACACGATAAAATCAAATAAATAGATGACTAATACATATACACATACACTAAAATAAAATATACATATACACATTCTTGTTGACGAAGTATATAAATAGCATCTTAAACACATTAGAAACTGCCACTCCTCCTCCTCCTTCTATCCCCCCCCCCCCCTCCCCTCCCTGCTCCCCGCTTAAAAAACACCCTTCCCCCCGCTCCCTCTGCCCCATTATGGTGATCGACTCACAACTTCTTCCCTCCAAACCACAAAGCTTCCCCCCCCTCAAAAACAAGATCTGCTTCTCTTCCCCCCTCTTCACATAAACACAAGGGTCATAATGTGTAGCACAATCATCTCTTCTTGGAATATAAGGGGACTTAACCGCTCCCCTAAACAACACGCTGTCAAAGATCTCCTGCGTACCTCTTGCTCCTTTGTCTTGGGTCTTCTTGAGACCCGCCTCCAGCCTCAAAAAATCAATGCCATCTGCTCTGTGATTGATCGTAATTGGGCTTCTGTTTCTAACTCCCAATTCGGACCCTACACCTGCATCCTTGTCTTGTGGGATTCCTCCAAGATACACCTCACCCTCATCTCCTACTCTCCCAAGATGATGCACTTCCTTGCCTGTTGCACTCATCCGGCCTCCCACTCCTTCTTTCTCTCCTTCATCTATGCCTCTAACGATCGTGCTACCCGCTCTTGTCTCTGGAATGAATTGTCTGCCTTGAATCTTGGTATTTCTGAGCCTCCAACGCTTGGTTGCAATCCCCTTATAGAAAGGTTTGTATCCTGCTCTATTGCACAACAGATGCTTTAAAACAGTGACCCATGAGCCATCTGAAGCCTTTATATCTGTAGCCTTTCGAACCAAGAATCCAGCAAAAGTAGTATACTTGATATAGAACTGAACAACTTCTGGAAAAGATGGCAGTAACTGGCCCTCAAAAGGTTTGATGTCGTCAGGACAAAGAGGAGTGACATAGATGGAATTCCCGGGAGAAATAGAGACCTTAAATTATCATATGTAGAATCCTTGTACAACAATAGGAAGATTGATACAATTATGAATGTTAACAACAATAAAACCAACTGAAGGTATAACTGTATTAACAAACGAAGAGTTCTAGCTTTGTTATGCTTTCAGTTGCATATGCTTGTGATTCATTTTAGTCTGATTGTGCTTTAGTATGAAATGATTGTGCTACAACAGATTTCTGTTTAGCTTCAGATTACTCATATTGTGCTTCATATTGTAATGATTGTGCTTCACTTTGTTATGATTATGCTTCAATTTGCTATCACCGTGCTTTAATAAATCTTTGGTGTGTTGTAGTTTACTCTGACTGGTGCTTCAGTCAACTGAAGAAGCTAGGTTATCAAGTTCCAAATTATTGTCGAAGTTCAAGAGGAAAGCAACTTAAGAACTAGTCAATAACCAGATCAATCAAAACTACGTGTACACTAGAAGCAAACATCTGATAGCAGAAAGCGAGCAAATCAATTACAACAAACAATCTAGGCGATTTTCCGACGGGATCAGCATAGCGAGAAAAGATAAAACCAGATCTGCGAGCTCAGCAGACAAACCGATACATACTCTTCATATTCTCACATAATAAACTAGAAATTACAAGGAATTCCAACTCAATAAAGCAATCAGATCAAGATCCAAGTAGCGCAAAATCAACTACAACTAAGAGCAGGAAAACAACTAGCAGGAAAAAATCAAGCAAGCAAGCAACTGAAGAAGAAAGCAAATTCAAGTAAAAAACCTCGAAACCCTAGAAATTGAAGGACACAATATCAGGAAAAGCTTACAAATTAATGAAAGAGAATAGACATAGGAGAATTGAGGAGAAACCAGAGAGGAAGAGATCGAGTAGGGAGCCAATAGGATCGAGGAAGAGATCGAGTGAGAGAGGAGCTAGATCGAGCGGAATATTATCCGAGTGGGAGAAGGAGAAAAGAACGCGCTTGCACGCGCCTGAGAAGAAGGAAGGAGGTCCGTAGATCTGCCCTAGATCTGACGGTCTGTGTTATTTTCTCATTTCTCACATTAAGATTAACTTCTCATTTGATCTTTTGCCTATATATATATATATATAAATTCGTCGCAAAATAATTTGAAATTACAAAAATCTCAATTGACATTACTTTCTCAAACTCATGAATTTATATATATATATATAAATTCGTCGCAAAATAATTTGAAATTACAAAGTACTCCGTACATAACAATTAACAATAATAAATTTCCTTTAAAAAAAAATTAATAAATTTGGACATTTTCTCACCACTACAAGAGAACTTGAATATAGCCATAACTACAAGTGTAAGTATTAGCTACATCTTCTGAATTAGTGTTGCTAAAATCAACACTTATTTGTGTTGACATGAATATGCTATTATCATATTATTTTGATTAATATGTATAAGTTTAGCTACATCCGAACAAGCGTAAGTATTATCATATGTATATAATATGCTATTAGTTCATTTGATTAATATGTATATAATCTCAAATCATATAAAATAATTTGTATGTTATTCAATGAGACATAATGATAAATATATGTAACATGTTCTCAATTAATTTTATATTAACTTATTTGAGTATGTTAATTATCAACAATTTCAAGTGTGAGTATTTAGTGTGGGTGCCCGTCACCCACTATTTAAAGTGTTGAAATTATAAGGATGCATTTATCAACAATTTGTCTAACACTTTAAAGTGACAATTGTCAAAATCGACTATTTAAAGTGTGGGAAATTCATTCAACAACATAAAGTGTGGAGTATCATGGTGTGGGCATATTGACATTCTCTTGTAGTGCACCTTAGACCCTCGCTCTATCAGTGACAGTCAGTATCGCTTATGGCCGACCGAGAATTGGTGATATTGATAAATTCAAGTCAAAAAATCTGAATTTTTTTCTCAAATAGGTTTTTTTTAGAAAATATTCCCGATATGGGCTCGTTTTGAAAATAATTCTCAACATAGGCACTCTTATGAGGTTCAGAAATAAATTTTTATTTTTTAATTCCCCCGTGTAAGAGACGCTACACATAAAATTTAAAAAAAAAATTGGATTTTTACAAAGGATTATTTTTTTTAAAAAAAATTCAAAGTTTTTATATATATATTATTATATATATATAAAAACAGAGCAAGAAAAATGGGCTCATTTGAAATCGGAATCGATCACGACCGATTTCGTTGGGTCCGTATTGATCCCAGCTTTCACCAAATATGTCTCTCGCTCGATTCTGATTTCGAACGACCCCATACGAGTCACCTGAACACGCGTAAGTCTCGTGCGTACCTTCTACTGTAAATGGATATTTACAAATTCGTTCCTCCATATCAGGTGATGAGAGACATATCTGGTGAAATCTGGAATCAATACGGACCCAACGAAACTAGTCGTGATCAATTCCGTTTCCGAACTGGTGAAAGAAGGTATGGACGAGATTTATGCTTGTTCGAATGGCTCGTATGGGCTTGTTCGGAATCGGAATTGACCACGACCAGTTTCGTTGGGTCCGTATTGATCCCAGCTTTCAACAAATATGTCTCTCATCGCCTGATATGGAGGAACAAATTTGTAAATATCCATTTACAGTAGAAGGTACGCACGAGACTAACGCGTGTTCGGGTGGCTCGTATGCGGTCGTTCGAAATCAGAATCGAGCGAGAGACATATCTGGTGAAATCTGGGATCAATACGGACCCAACGAAATCAGTCGTGATCGATTCCGATTTCAAACGAGCCCATAAGAGCCATCCAAACACGAGTAAGTCTTATATAATAATATATATATAAAAACTTTGAAAAAAAAAATTAAAAAAATCCTTTGTATAAGGCGCTAGTCCCAGCGCCTTATTCAAATCCAATTTTTTTAAAAAAGAATTTATGTGTAAGAGACGCTGGTGAAGAACCTCATAAGAGTGCCTATGTTGGGAATTATTTTCAAAACGAGCCCATATCGGAAATATTTTCTAAAAAAAAGCCTATTTCAGAATTTTTTTTTCCAAAAAACCTTGTATTCTTTTTTGATACTTCAATTAAAATAAACCTAGGAAAGTATATTTAATTACTGTCATATACGAACCTATTCAAAATGTTTTTGCTATATATACAAACACAATTTGAATTGGTATAAGTTTGATCCATCAACCCAACGATCGAGTTTGATTGCCTAATAGTACTATTTTCGGCGGCAATGAGGAAGGCGATGATGAGGAGCTGATAACTTTGAGAGAATGAAAGGTAGAGAGAACAAGGAGAATGAAAGGTAGAGAGAACAAGGGAAGAACAATCTCAGTTTATTGTGTTCAACAAAGAGAATTACATATGTATATATAGCAAACCTATGAAATATCAAACGAGAGAAACTGAAGCTAGTAGGAGAAATCAAAAGGCAACAGTTCAGAGAAATAAAGAGACACCAATACATAAATGAAGGAAAGCTAATAAAGGCCTTAATACTCCTCAAGTTGGAGAGTGTATATCATAGACACCCAACTTGCTCAAAAGAAGACGAAATTGACGCACACCGAGAGCTTTGGTAAGAATATCAGCGAGCTGTTGAGACGTATGGAGATAAGTAAGAGTAACTCTACCCAACTGAACTTCGTCCCGCACAAAATGACAATCAACTTCGATGTGTTTAGTATGTTCATGAAACACGGGATTCTTTGCAATATATAAAGCTGATTGACTGTCACAATGCAAACGAGACGGGCGAGAAAGAAAAATGCCCAATGAATGAAGCAAACCAGCGAGCCATTTGATCTCACACACAGTGGCAGCCATTGAGCGGTACTCTGCTTCGGCTGAGGAGCGAGAAACAGTGCATGTGTTGCTTCTTGGTTTTCCAAGAGATAAGAGAATTGCCCAGAAAGACAGAGTAGGCAGTTAACGATCGACGACTACGGGGACAACTAGCCCAATCCGCATCGCAGTAAGCGTTCAATTAAAGGTCACAATCTGCTTTCAGCAGAATTCCTTGACCAGGTGACCCTTTTAAATACCGAACCACTTTCTGAGCCGCCTCCCAATGAGTCTTGCGAGGTGAAAGCATGAACTGGGACAGAATGTGCACACTGTAAGTCAGTTCAGGCCTAGTTATAGTCAAATACACTAGCCGGCCAACAAGACGTCTATATGGCTCAGGATCGCGCAAGAATTCACCCGAAGCACGACCCAATTTATGGTTTTGTTCCATAGGAATTGCAGCAGGACGACCCCCCAAAAGACCACACTCAGCTATGATATCGAGCGCATATTTGCGCTGAGAAAGACAGATGCCAAGATCAGTGCGAGCAACCTCAATACCAAGGAAATATTTGAGCTTCCCAAGGTCCTTCATGCCAAAGCAAGAACTCAGATAATCTTTAAACTTTTGGATTTGGGAGGATTTGTTACCAAAGATCACCAAGTCGTCAACATAGACAAGTACATTAAGATGAACACCAGCTTTATGAATAACAAACTGAGAATAATCAGAATGGGATTGACGAAAACCATACTGAATCAATTCTTGTCGGAGCTTTGCGAACCAACAACGAGGAGCCTGTTTAAGTCCATACAATGATTTTCGCAGTTTACAGACCGTTCCAGATACTAGCTTCTCAAATCCAAGAGGGATTTCATATAGACTTCCTCCTCAAGATCCCCGTGCAAAAATGCGTTGTGAACATCCATTTGGTGTAATTCCCATCCAAAGGCAGCCGCGACGCTCAGACATGTTCGAACAGTCAACATTTTGACAGTGGGAGCAAACGTTTCTGTGTAATCAATCCCTTCAATTTGCCGATTACCATGGATAACGAGACGAGCTTTATGTCTTTCCAAGCTTCCATCAGCATGATATTTATTCTGGTAAATCCATTTACACCCGATGGCCTTTTTTCCCGGAGGAACATCAGTAAGGGTCCATGTCTGATTTTGCTCCAACGAAACAATCTCACTTTGCATAGCACTACGCCACTTCTCATCTTTAACCGCTTAAGCGAAGGAGGATGGCTCCACACCAGCAGTTACAGAAGCTAAAAATGCAGAATGCGAGGTTGACAATTTATCACAATTCACATATGAGGCGATAGGATAACGAGTACCTTGAGAATGCGATTGTGCAGTAGAGAGCGGGGGAATAGTACGAGCAGTGTTGATCACCAAAACACGCAATCGAGATGAAGGTTGTTTGTTGCGGTGCCCACGCCCCAGCTGAGCAGATTGCGGCGTCACATTCTGATCAGTCACAGCAGCTGAGTCATTTACAGTTTGGATGGGATCGACATTAGAGGGTTCATTAGGGAGCTGCGTAGGAGGTTCGTGAGTAGGGTGTCCTGAAACAACAATTTCTTCATCGCAAGGGCATTCAGTTGTGATGTCAACAACCGGGCCAGACTCAGAGATCGCCTCAGGAGAAGGAACAAAGGGAAACATGGTTTCCACAAATTTGACATCCCTAGAAACAAAGAACTCCTCAGATTCAATATCATACACCATCCAACCTTTTTTCCATTAGGATAGCCCATAAAAGCGCATTTTCTACTTCGGCTGGCAAATTTGTCACCCCCTCTCTTCATATTGTAAGCAAACGCGAGACAACCAAACATGTGAATGTTGGAATAAGAAGGGATTTGACCATACAAGATCTCGTACGGCGTTTTACCATTCAACTGAAGATTAGGAGTTCGATTGATCAAATATCCAGAGGCTAAAACACATTCACCCCAAAACTTGACCGGAAGATGAGCCTGAAACTTCTAAGCAACCAGATTTTGCATGGCCCTTTCTGTTGCAATTGGAACAGACAACATGAGAATCCTTCTTTTCTCTCTTGTGATTGTGATTGCTCCCTGATCCTCCACGAGCAGCAAGGCAAATAGGTTCAGTTTTTGAGTCTTTGGTAATGGTTCGGACCCGTTCTTCCTGTATAACCATAGAATAGGCCTTGTTTACAGGAGGGAGAGTTCACAATTTAAGATAGCGGACCTGACATTCGAGAAGGATGAATGATCCAATCCCATGAGAAACTGATGAAGATTTTCTTCTTCCCTGCGCTTGGCAACATCATTAGTGAGAGAGAACTTGCATCCATTGCAGAAGCAAGTCGGAATTTTGTCCAACTCAGCGAGTTCGTCCCACAACTTCTTTAGGCGACCGAAATATTGAACAACCGGTTCAACGTTTTGTTTGCACTGAGACAGATCAGACTTGATCTGATGCATTCTTGGCCCGTTTCCAATCGAGAACCTTTGTTGAATATCAATCCAAAGTTCCCTGACGTTCTCCTTGTGTGAGATGGTGGAACGAAGGCCAACCTCGATCGTGTTGAAGATCCAAGAAACGAGAATAGAATTCACCGTGCACCAATCATCAAGCTTCAGAGGATCATTTGGCTCCAGAATTGTTCCATCCAGAAACCCGAACTTTTTCTTGGCACGAAGAGAGGTTCGAATCGATCGAGCTCACTCTTCATAGTTTTCACCCTTGAGTTGCACATGGGTGATGAGATTTCCAGGGTTGTCGTGGGAGGTAAGGAGATAGGCAGGGTTAGCCTTAGTTTCCCCTTCACTCGACACAATTGGATCCACCATTGAAACAACACCCAATGGAGGAAAAGATTCTATGAGCGCAATGGCTCTGATACCATGATAACTTTGAGAGAATGAAAGGTAGAGAGAACAAGGGAAGAACAATCTCAGTTCTTTGTGTTCAACAAAGAATTACATATCTTGGAACTCGGAATCGTTGGCGCCTCGTTCCAACGGAAGGGAAACCGGCAACACTCCGGATTCCCGAGTCAGTCTTTTCTTCTTTCCACAAACTCTCAAAGCTCTCTTGCGATTAGTTTCACGAACCTCCAGGACTCTCTTGTTTCACGAGGAGATGTCTCCAGGTTCCTGCAAAAGCCAGACCCGGAGCTGGGACTCCCCGGGAAGGGCACTCCGACGCTCAAGTCAGTGATCATATAAATAGTGAATTAGGCAAACGAGCAATTATAAAGAGTCATGAGAGATCAAGCGTCTGGATGTGAACGACATACCTTAGAAGGGATTTCACCTCCTTATAGATCAAATATACTCATCCTAGTAATTAGCAATGTAATGGGCGATATATCATCCAAGCATGAACAATGTGAATCATTATCAACATGGCATAAATATCGGTTACTATAAAAGGTTGGTGAGATTTGGACTTGGAATGAGACCATGAAAGCAGGTCAACTCCCAAATTTTGTTTCATCTTATCACCAAACTAACATAACAACAATTTGTTGACTAATTGCAACCAATGAAATAAATGATTGAAGGCACCACTAATAGAAAGTAGAAACGACTGCCATGAGATCAAGGTCTGGTGCACAATAGAAGTGCATCAGATGCTCCAGCATTCACATTGCTGTCTTATGTCATCACAGTAATCTCAATCATCAATAGACAATAAATCCCCAAAGCCTACGTTTGATGCTAGGTAAATTTATCCAATTCAGAGTGAATAAACAGTAGTATACACTATACAGATTGTGAAGGCATAGGAATTGGAGAAGGTAGGTGAAGGAGCCGAGTCATGGCGCCCACGTCGGTGAGGGAACGGACCTAAGTCGAGGCTTCTGGAGTTCCGAATTTCACATCGCTGCCTTCAATGGCTTCGTCGGATTCGCCTGTGGTCACCATTTACGCTCGCGATTGCAGGGAGCACAGGAGGAGGAGGAATTGAAGGATGAGATGGAGTGGAAGCAAGAGAACGCAACCATGAATAAGCACGAACCCTCATCGCCATTCCAGAATTCCAGCCTCCATTTGGTTTCACTGTTCACCTTTATATATACTTTCCATTTTTTAACCTATTGGGCCTTTTCATTGTAATGGGTTTTTGGGCTTGTTTCCACCCGGGTCCAACACAGCTCCCCAAGCTCTTCGTTGTCTCAACGAAGGCTTGGTTCATTGGACCTGTAGTAGTAAAAGTCGTAAAAGAACTCAAGTTCACACACTCGAAACACGGAGCCTCGGGTATTAACTTAGAGTTTGGTACGAACTTAATAAATGTGTGCGCAAGTCTAGAGAATTAGTAAAGTTCAAGAATGAGCCCAAAAGACGAGGACGAATTCTTAATAAGAAGGTACGAAACGGTGATTATGAGGATGTATCGCGTCCAACCTCCCCTCGATTTTCCTCTTTCACATCTAATAGCCTCCTGATTTATTTATTTTATTCTAAGATGAGACTCGAGAAGAGAACTCTCTTGGCACTCTGGCCTCCAATCCCACGAGCTCTCTTGCGAATAAATGAAGTTAAGGGAAGCTCTTAGCCTAATGCGATAAGCAAAGGCTAAGGGGAGTTCCCGAGCTTAAGGGAAGAGACACCCTAGACTGGCTAGCCTCGCGAGCGATCTTACGAGTAATCAAAGGTAAGGGAAGCTCCAAGCCTAATGCAAATAAGCAAAGGCTAAAGGAAGCTCCCGAGCTCAAGCGACGAATCGACTTAGTTTTACCGCTCGCGAACACTCTAGCGAGTGAACAACGCCTAAGAAGAGCTCCCGTCCTAAGGTGAATGAACAAAGGCTAAGGGAAGCTCCCGAGCTTAAGCGAGGAATCAACTTAGTTTTGCTAAGTTTTACCGCTCGCGAACACTCTAGCGTATTAATAAAAGGACTTCGCAACCTGAGCGAGAATACTTGGCTCTCGAGCTCCAGCGTCACGGCTTCGCGACCTAGGTGAGTGTATACTCACTCTAGTGACACGGATTCATGGTCCGGGTGAGGATACTTGTCACTCAACCTCGCGAGCTTTCTAGATTCTTTGGCTCGTTACAAACTCTTTGAGTGTTATTTTTCCCATGCATCATACCGATGATCTTGCATCTCGTGTTCTTACGTGCATAGGTTCTAAATTCTTTTCAAGCCCATAATGTTGGTTTCATGTGTCCTAGCCGCAAGCCATGAGGCATGAAGCCCTAAATGTCACCTTAGAGTTCGAGAGTAAACTCAACCTCGCGAGCTTGTCAAGGGGAAAACCTAATGACAAGAAAACATAAAAGTAGTCTTTGCCTTAAACGCTCGCGAAGAGACAACGAACAAGTTTGACTCTCGCGAATGAAAAAAGGTCATAGGAGAGGTGGGGAGCCTCAACACTTAGCACTCCCGAATCTCGTGAAAAGACTTCGTGAGTATTTTCAAATCCCTTAATGAGTGTTGCTTTAACTTTGCTAAATACGTCTTTCTTAAATGTGTATGGAAGCTAAATTCTATATAGGCTTCATACTATTATTTTTGCGATCTCGTTCTTCTTTTGTGTCGTTCATCACACAAAAAGCTTTATGCATGTTCTCGCTCTCAACTTGATTCAACTCAAGGCTTAAAAGATCGGACGCAAAGAGAGAGAAGACTAGTCAGAATATCAATAACGAGGTCATACAACCCCGATAGAGTCGACACTACATCTCTCCCCTTGTCTCTATTTTGTTGGTTCTAACACCTTCGTGAAGTGCAGAATACAAGTTGTAATCATTGCTAAAACATTACTCATGAGTGAGGTTTGGGAGAGGTACCCGAAAGAACAATATAATAGAAGATGATGTGTGAAACTTTAAGGGCCTCGCGACCAAACAGGGCCGGACACTAGCCTTAAAGATAGGTTTTCTACTACAAGGGTATTTCCTTCAACGAAAGAGTAGTATAAAGCTTAGCATGGAAATGCCTTAGTGTGAGGATTCACATGAAAACATTATTTTCTAAGCGACAAATCCTTACGATGTTTCTCATTAGTGAATATGTTTAACACTCGAATTGATAAGTGTTGAGAACAATCCATTTTTCAACAACGTAGCCTGTTTTTCGGTGATTTAAGTTTGTGACCTTTCACGGAACAAGGAATTCTCATTGCGCGACAGTAGCTAAAGAAAACAAGCTAATTGAAACGAGGTAAAAGTAAGTGACACAAGTGAAGTCAATGCCTCTTGAGAAAGATGCTTCACAAAGACGGGCAAAGCAATTAACACTGGTACTTCACAACACTAAGCAAGTAAATACTTCATGACGTGAATCGAGACCTCACGACACAAGTCGAGTGAGTTCAAGGCTTCAAGAAATCAAGCAATATGAGTGAAGGCAAAGCTTTGCACATGAAAATGAAGCGAGAGAGAGAGTAAAGTCTTACAAAAGTGGTTAATAAGAGTGAAGACAAAGCTTAATGAAAGTAAGCAACTCTCGTCACACAAATGACATCCATGTGTATGGGTGTTAATGCTTGTTAAACCTCATATACCTGATCTCGCGTGCGGGTAGAACAACTTCGCGCCTAGGTGAGTGCAATACTCATCCTAGCGTCACGACATCATGGTCCGGGTGAGAATACTTGCCACTCAGCCTCGGTCTCATGGCTTCGCGACGGGAGTGAGAATACTTGCCTCTCGAGCTCCAGCGTCACGGCTTCGCGACCTAGGTGAGGGTACACTCATCCTAGTGTCACGGCTTCGCGACCCAGGAGGGCTTATAGCCCAGCCTGGTGACACGGCTTCGCGACCTGAGCGAGAATACTTGCCTCTCGAGCTCCAGCGTCCCGGCTTCGCGCCTAGGTGAGTGTACACTCATCCTAGTGTCACGGCTTCGCGACCCAGGAGGGCTTATAGCCCAGCCTGGTGACACGGCTTCGCGACCTGAGCGAGAATACTTGCCTCTCGAGCTCTAGCGTCCCGGCTTCGCGCCTAGGTGAGTGTACACTCATCCTAGTGTCACGGCTTCGCGACCCAGGAGGGCTTATAGCCCAGCCTGGTGACACGGCTTCGCGACCTGAGCGAGAATACTTGCCTCTCGAGCTCCAGCGTCCCGGCTTCGCGCCTAGGTGAGTGTACACTCATCCTAGTGTCACGGCTTCGCGACCCAGGAGGGCTTATAGCCTAGCCTGGTGACACGGCTTCGCGACCTGAGCGAGAATACTTGCCTCTCGAGCTCCAGCGTCCCGGCTTCGCGCCTAGGTGAGTGTACACTCATCCTAGTGTCACGGCTTCGCGACCCAGGAGGGCTTATAGCCCAGCCTGGTGACACGGCTTCGCGACCTGAGCGAGAATACTTGCCTCTCGAGCTCCAGCGTCCCGGCTTCGCGCCTAGGTGAGTGTACACTCATCCTAGTGTCACGGCTTCGCGACCCAGGAGGGCTTATAGCCTAGCCTGGTGACACGGCTTCGCGACCTGAGCGAGAATACTTGCCTCTCGAGCTCCAGCGTCCCGGCTTCGCGCCTAGGTGAGTGTACACTCATCCTAGTGTCACGGCTTCGCGACCCAGGAGGGCTTATAGCCCAACCTGGTGACACGGCTTCGCGACCTGAGCGAGAATACTTGCCTCTCGAGCTCCAGCGTCCCGGCTTCGCGCCTAGGTGAGTGTACACTCATCCTAGTGTCACGGTATATTTTGCGTGCCGGGTGACTAGCCCGATGCCGCTTATCGCGTACTCGGTACTATCCCGATGCCGCTAATTGTAAGCAACTCATCAAACAGAAGAAAGCCTTAGTAAGGCAAAAGTCACACAAGGTGCAATGTAAGGACTTTCTGTAAAGCAAATTGAATCATGATCCACTAGTCAAGTATTATCATTCATGCAAGACTAAAATGAATGGACTCTCCGTAAAACAAAGTACGAGTCTAGCGGGACTCACCTGGTCCTTTGCCTTTTATCTTTTGTTAATCTTGTGATTCGTTATTCATAGAGCGAGAATAGAAATCTCTCGTCATGACGAATGTCAAACTGGTTGTGTGAGGAAATTTCCCACAGACGGCGCCAGTGTTGGAACTCGGAATCGTTGGCGCCTCGTTCCAACGGAAGGGAAACCGGCAACACTCCGGATTCCCGAGTCAGTCTTTTCTTCTTTCCACAAACTCTCAAAGCTCTCTTGCGATTAGTTTCACGAACCTCCAGGACTCTCTTGTTTCACGAGGAGATGTCTCCAGGTTCCTGCAAAAGCCAGACCCGAAGCTGGGACTCCCCGGGAAGGGCACTCCGACGCTCAAGTCAGTGATCATATAAATAGTGAATTAGGCAAACGAGCAATTATAAAGAGTCATGAGAGATCAAGCGTCTGGATGTGAACGACATACCTTAGAAGGGATTTCACCTCCTTATAGATCAAATATACTCATCCTAGTAATTAGCAATGTAATGGGCGATATATCATCCAAGCATGAACAATGTGAATCATTATCAACATGGCATAAATATCGGTTACTATAAAAGGTTGGTGAGATTTGGACTTGGAATGAGACCATGAAAGCAGGTCAACTCCCAAAGTTTGTTTCATCTTATCACCAAACTAACATAACAACAATTTGTTGACTAATTGCAACCAATGAAATAAATGATTGAAGGCACCACTAATAGAAAGTAGAAACGACTGCCATGAGATCAAGGTCTGGTGCACAATAGAAGTGCATCAGATGCTCCAGCATTCACATTGCTGTCTTATGTCATCACAGTAATCTCAATCATCAATAGACAATAAATCCCCAAAGCCTACGTTTGATGCTAGGTAAATTTATCCAATTCAGAGTGAATAAACAGTAGTATACACTATACAGATTGTGAAGGCATAGGAATTGGAGAAGGTAGGTGAAGGAGCCGAGTCATGGCGCCCACGTCGGTGAGGGAACGGACCTAAGTCGAGGCTTCTAGAGTTCCGAATTTCACATCGCTGCCTTCAATGGCTTCGTCGGATTCGCCTGTGGTCACCATTTACGCTCGCGATTGCAGGGAGCACAGGAGGAGGAGGAATTGAAGGATGAGATGGAGTGGAAGCAAGAGAACGCAGCCATGAATAAGCACGAACCCTCATCGCCATTCCAGAATTCCAGCCTCCATTTGGTTTCACTGTTCACCTTTATATATACTTTCCATTTTTTAACCTATTGGGCCTTTTCATTGTAATGGGTTTTTGGGCTTGTTTTCACAAGGGTCCAACAACATATGTATATATAGCAAACCTATGGAATATCAAACGAGAGAAACTGAAGCTAGTAGGAGAAACCAAAAGGCAACAGTTCAGAGAAATAGACACCAGTATATAAATGAAGGCAAGCTAATAAAGGCCTTAATAGGAGCAGCTTGTTTGCATCCATTTCAGCATGCTTCTTTCTCCTTGTGAGCCTTCATCTTCTTCCTATCCCTTTCACAAATGCTGCTGAGGATGACAGAAAGGTGTACAATGTCTTATACTAGAGAGAGTTTTATGCTTCTGTTAACTTTTGCATTCATATCGATTTAAATGTCTCAACAAATATTTATTTTTAACATTTTATATGCATAAAGATCTAAGTACGAATATGTATAACATGTGAACAGAATGCATACGCATTTTTTCATATTCACGTTCACTGATAGATATGAATTTTTCCATACAACTTTAAATACATGCACATTCCTATTTCTCAGATTTATCTTTTTGTTTTCGAATGAAATATTTAATTACAACTTTACAAGATAAATTACCATTATTTTTTTGAGTTGATGATTGAAGACTATCGTAATGTTGTTGTATGAATGTAGATGTATATTATATACATGGGTAGTCATCTGCCATCAGTTCTCCCCCCAAAGATTTTCTACCACAAAATGATGATAGCCGTTTTTTGGTCAATCCTTAATGCAACGTGGGAAACGGTAAATATATATGAGCCCTAGTTATTTGCCGGATTTCCACCTGGTCAATTATTAATGCAACGTGGGAAGCGGTAAATAAATCTGTAACGATCAAGTCCGAGGAGGCATTTCGGGAGAATAACCGTTGGATTGATCAACTCAATCTGTTCAAGGAAGCAGACTGAGACTTATATACAAGTATCTATTCTACCTAATTATATTAGAGCTACATCAACGCCTAATATATGGTTCTTATATACAGCAAATTATTAGGTTAATTTTATGCATGTTAATCTCGCGTTTCGCGAGGGTACGTGTCCTCGCAGAACGCGAGTGTCACGTGTCTCGCAGAACGCGAGATTAACATGTCAGATGGACGTTGTTGTGCGCCATTACTACATGTCTTGTCCCCACCTAACTATAATAACTACCCCCTTATTTTAAGTAATCAGTAACACCTATTAACCCTACCCTAACACCTCTTTTTATCATCTTTCACCTCTTTCACCCTCCATTAAAACCCATTTTCAAAACCTTCAAACTTCAAAACACTCTAAAAACACCTAAAATAATGGAAGATGAAGAGGAATTCAACAAAGGAGAGAATGAAGATGGTGGTTCATCAAGTTACCATGCAAATGAGGTAATCACTACTAGAAAATGCGTGTATTTTCGACGCTTTAGGCTCGACGCTTTGTAAAAGCGTCGAGCGAATCTAGCTCCGCGCCTCAATTTCCGACACTTTTTCTCGACGCTTATTATTGTCGACCCTGCTGACGCTTAAATATGTCGATATGGATAAATAAGCGTCGAAATTTTTACCAGATTATTAATTTTAAAAATAAACTACTTTAATCCCTAAGAAGTAAAAACCTTTCATCTACTCCTCTGTGCCGAAAATTGTGATCCCGCTATGTTCATCTACTCTCCCTCTCCCTCTTCCTGAGCCCTTGCCGCTATTTCCATGTCCTTCATTCTCTTTACTCCTCCATCGCCAAAACCTCTCTTTCCTGCCTTTTATGGCCTCCAATTCCAGTGCTACCAGGGGAGTCGCAACCTTCGGAAAGCGAATCGTCAACCGCGCTGCTTCTGTCGCTCCTTCTCTTGCTGCTTCTGTCCTCTCCCTCCTCTCTAGCTACGACGAATCTCCTTCTCATTTCGTAAACCAATTTGGCTTTCCAAGAAGTTCGACTTTCACAGTCCGGTTACAGGAGCTACAGCCAACACCGACAACAACCTGAACAAATCCTCATCGCTTTCCCCTTCTGATCTTAGGTATGTCACTGTGATTTGATATTCCTCAACGCCACCAACCAATTTTTTGTTGTGTGTGTTTTGATATTCCTCATCGCTTTCTCTTTGAGTTGCTGTCTGTGTGTTTTGATTGGAGTTTATTGCTTTGATTCGAGTTTGCGTTGATTTGATTGCTTTGATTTTATCTCTTGTAACCGGTGTTGGCTGAATATCTAGTGATACACCAGAAACAATCTGCAAGAAACTTCTTGTACAGAAACAATCTGCAAGAAACTTCTTGTACAGAAACAATCTGCAAGAAACTTCTTGATTTTATCTCTTGATTCGAGTTTGCTGGATCATTTTCTCCTGGCATAATATCTAGTGATACACCAGAAACAATCTGCAAGAAACTTCTTGTACAGTAGCTATATTCAGAAGATCATTATCAAGCACCTTTAATGAACTAAATTACAGAGCGTACCTGAGTAAGTAAAATATCTAGCTCGTTTATCGGCTCAGACAACTTTGATAGATCCTTTGAGGTCAAATTCTACAATGAAGACAATTTTTACTGAGAATACAATACGTATTTCTTCAGCTTCATAGATACTATTGAAAGCTAAATATTAGTGCCATACACTATTTTAATTTTTTTAAACATCAATAAACTTGCTCTCGAATCCTTACCGCACTTAGATTACAGGTATGCCAACTACCTGGTCATAACATAGGTTTCTAAACAATGATTACAGTTTTCAGTTGTCAAAGTTCGGCTGAAAGGAATATTCAATAGGGGCTAAAATGAACTTAATTATGATAGAAGATATGAATGCTGCCAATAGTAGTGTAAGAAACTCCTACAGTCCACAACCTTCAAAGAGATAGATCCAGTACCTGTCCACAGCCTTGAAAATGATCTTTTTACTGGATTGATGTTTGGACTTCTAGTGATATATTCTTACTGAAGTGAAGCATGATATAACAAGCCTAGCCTTGATCATATGTAGGTATGGATACAAGTTGGATTGAACTACCAAATACTCACGAAGCTTATATCAATGGAGTAATTAATTTTATAAAATTGGCTAAGGAAAACCTTATAGAAGGTAAAACTAGATGTCCATGTAAGAAGTGTAAGCTGAATAAGTGGGCGTTTATAGATGAAGTAGAACAACATATCTTATTCAAAGGGTTTTACAAGTCATATAAGAAATGGATTTATCATGGAAAAGATTCCATGAATCTTGGGAATGTGTCTGAAAGTACTAGTCAAGCAACCAACGGTGACCAACCTGTAAATGTAGTTCAAGATGATATGAGAGATCTATTAGACGCTACCTTTGGCCAAAACATTCCTCCGTTTGTTGACAACTACGATAACCCCATACAAGTAGAAGAGAGGGAATTCGCTGATGATGTTAATGCAGAGCAGGTTAATGATACAGAAAATACCAAATATGAAAAGTTATTGAAGTTTGCTAATGAGGAACTCTATGCTGGTTGTAGCTCATACTCAAAGTTGTCGTTTCTTCTAAGCTTGTTTCATTTAAAAACAAAGTTTAAGTGGAGCGCCGAGTCATTCAGTATGCTGCTAAATCTTCTATCTGATGCATTTCCTCAAATCACGAAGTTCCCAACATCGTACTATGAATGCAAGAAAGTGATAAAAGAGTTTGGTCTTGGATATGAAAAAATTGATGCATGCCCAAATGATTGTGTTCTGTATTGGGGTGAGTTAGCTGGATTGGATAGTTGTCCTACTTGTAAAACATCAAGGTGGAAGAAAGCTACAGGAGGAGGAGAATGTGGTGTGGAGAATAATCCCTTAATTAAGAAAGGTGAGCCGGCTAAGGTGATGCGTTATTTCCCTCTTATTCCAAGGTTAAAAAGGCTTTATATGTCATCTAAGACTGCTGAAAGCATGGTATGGCATCATAAAGATCGTGTGAAGGATGGAAAGTTGCGGCATCCGGGAGATGGTTTGGCATGGACAAAATTTGATGCCAAATACCCGGATTTTGCCTCCGAGCCGCGTAATGTAAGACTTGGCCTTGCTAGTGATGGGTTTAATCCATATCGTCTCATGAATACCTCTTATAGCACATGGCCTGTGGTTTTAATACCTTACAATTTGCCACCTTGGTTGGCTATGAAGTCATCATCATTTATCTTGTCAATGATTATCCCTGGACCATCAAGTCCCGGAAATAACATAGACGTGTACTTGCAGCCGTTAGTACACGAGTTGAAAGCTTTATGGGAAGGTATTGATGTCTTTGATGCTTACAAGAGAGAATGGTTTAAGATGCGCGTTGCTTTGACGGGAACTATCAACGACTTTCCTGCGTATGCTATGTTATCTGGTTGGAGTACAAAGGGGTTCAAAGCTTGTCCTTCTTGTAAGGATTCTACCAGTTCATATCGGTTTGGGGGAAAAATTTGGTACGTTGGTTGCCGAAAATGGTTGCCAGATGATCATCCTTATCGAGTCCAAGGTAGTTTATTTGATGGGACTAATGAGTTGGGTCATGCTCCAATTCCTGAATCTGGGACATCAAATTTGAGACAACAAGAAAGAGCAAGTACGCTGCTAAAGAAGGTCTCAGGAAGAAAGAGATCCAGAAAAGATGTTGGCACATCAGTTGACAGAGTTGATATGTCTGATGAAGAGGATAATGTTCTTTGGAAGAGAAGGAGCGCCCTTTTTGACTTGCCATATTGGGAGTATACTTTGTTGAGGCATAATTTGGATGTTATGCACATAGAAAAGAATGTGTGTGACATTTTATTAGGGACTATTCTCCACACAGATAAATGCAGGGATGATATTGATGCTAGAGAAGCTATTGAAAGCCTAGGAGTAAAACCTCATCTTTGGCTTCAGCATCGTCCTAATCGAGATCCTATTATGCCACTTGCTCCATACACACTGTCATCAGAGGTAAAAGAGAGATTCTTAAAGGTTCTGCAAAAACTTAGAGTTCCAGATGGATATGGATCTAATCTTTCTCGATGTGTCAATATGAAGAAAAGAAAATTGATGGGACTCAAAAGTCATGACAATCATGTGATAATGCAAGATATACTGCCTGTTGCCTTGCGTGCATCAGGGGCAACACAAGTTTTTGATTTCATATCTGAGTTGTCTTCGTTTTTCAAGTATTTATGTTCAACAACTCTCGATATAGATGAACTAGATGCACTACAAAGTCAAATCATCTTGACATTGTGTGAGATGGAAAAGTTATTTCTTCCAACATTCTTCACAATTATGGTTCACCTACTACTTCACTTAGTAGAAGAGGCAAAGCTTGGTGGACCAAATCCCTATAGATGGATGTATCCCGTTGAAAGGTCAATTTCTACCCTAACTAATACTATTTTACATTTTTCTTCAAATGATTATTACTTAACCTTAGAATTTTCAAAAAGGTATTTGGCTGAGTTGAAGTCATATGTAACCAATAAAGCTCAACCAGAAGGGTCTATTGCTGAAGGATATATTTTAGAAGAAACGACAACTTTTTGTTCAAGATACTTGGAAGGATTTGAGACAATTTTCAGCAAATCTAAAAGAAATGATGACACAGTGGAAACGATGAATCATTATTTGTTTGACTCTGGCGGTCGGGTAGCTGGGATGACAAAAATTAAGAAACTTGACGGAAGAAGTATCAAGCAAGCACATCGTTATGTGTTGCTTCATTCTGATGAGATGAATGATCTAAAAGCGTAAGCATATTCTTAAAAGTTTTATCAATAATTACTATTGAATACAATTTTTAATCTCTATGTAAATCTTGAAGTGAATTCCTTCATCACAAGCAACAAATTCGAGGAGTTCAAGGTGATGAATCTGAGTGGATAATTAATGAATATTCTGAATGGCTACAAAATCAGGTAATCTAGTTTTTCAACCCATTGATATTATATGCTCGAAAGCATTCAGTTAAGAACTTTAAAAACTCTTTCATAGGTGCTCAACATAGACACCAATACTGAAGAAGGAAGATTGAGAAAGGCTTTAGCAGGTGGATTAAATAAACATGCGAAAAGAATTAAAGTCTTTATGATCAATGGGTATAAATTTCGTACTGTCGATCGAGAAGAATTTTTGAAAACTCAAAACTCCGGAGTAATGGTTGAAGCAGATGGAGCAACATATTACGGGAAAATCACTGACATATATGAGTTAGATTATTTTGGAGAATATAAAGTTGTTGTCTTCCGTTGTTCATGGGTTGATATAGAGAAAGGCTTGATAACATATGCTAACGGAGGAGCTTGTGTTAACTTCTCTAAGCTGATGCATACTGGAAAATTATTGCGAGATGATCCTTTCATATTTTCTTCCCAAGCTAAGCAAGTCATGTACGTTGAGGATGAGCTAAGGAAGGGATGGTTTCATGTTATTAGGACTAAGCCTAGAGATTTGTTTGATTTGGGCAGTGCTATGTCATAGTTGGAACTATTTTACTCTTTACAGTTTAAGTCACTTTTACTTTGAGTTTCTGCTGGATTTTGAGCTCTGAGTTTTTGCTGGATTTTGAGTACTTAGTTTTTGCTGGTGTTCAGTTCTGAGTTTCTTCTTGAGTTTCTCCTTTTTGGATGTTGTTATGTTTTTCTGGAATTGTTCTGAGTACTTAGTTTTTGCTGGTGTTCAGTTAAAATGTTTATTTGCAGGGATAATTTTTTGTTGTGTTATTGATGTTGGTATTATCTACATGTAAATGTACAGTTCATATTAAACTTTTTCTGCTATTTTCATGGGGCCTTCACAACTGAACTGAACTGCAGGAATTTGTTATTGTGTTCTTCGTATTGGTTCAGCAAAAACTGAACAGAACTGCAGCAATTTAGAGCTGGGTGCTGCAGATCATTGCTAGTTCAGCTCTAGTTGAACTCTAACCTTTCCCTTTCTACTTTTTCTTTCTCTTTTCTTTCTTTTTTTCTTAGATTCTTTGCTCATGCATTTTTTTTATAGGAGACTCAAAAAGATGAGTTACAGAAGTAAACGGACAAGAACAAATGATGATCAATCTATGCGGAGTACTGCATCTTCCCCTGTGAGATCATCTCTCCCATCAACCCATCATCCTTCTCTACAGCTAGAAGAAAGGCATCCTTTGAGGAAAAAACAGCTTCGGCTAGCAAAGCCTCATGTAGCTGCTCCAACAATACCCAAGCCTTCAGCGAAAAGACCTAGAGTTTCATCCTCAAATTTAGATGCAAACATACGACCAGCTGAAGGAGTAACAGCACATGTGGAACAGAGACCCCACCCTACCAATGGCAAACAACAATATGCATATCCACCACATCTGGATCCGAACTATATTAGGAGGAAGTTGCATAAGTCTAGAGCTCCCGTTTCAGCTGATATCACCAATGTGGGGGAGAGATGTCATCCGACAAAAGTGCCACAAACATCATATGAACCACCACTTCTTGAGAGATCTCAAGTAAGAGCTGAAACACAAGACTTGGATGATCATACGCAAGAAGAGAATGAGCAGTTTGATGACCTATTTGATTATCAAGTAAATGAGCAGCCTAGTGAGCAAGTGAATGAGCAAGCCACTCAGGAAGATAACTTTGATGTTGATACATTGCAACAAAGGAATGAGCCAGCAAGTGTGAAGCAAGTAACGTCAACTAGACCTCGAAAGATGACGAAAAGGACGGTGGTACCTGATTGGGTTACTCCATCAAACTATAATCCAAAGGAAGATGTTCTAACCATTGGTAATATTTCTCAAGTTGTTTTTTAATGCTCTCATTTAATGTTTTTTTGTTTAACATTGATATACTTTTATATGTATAGATGTTGAAGAGAATCAAGAAATTTTAACTGGGTCGATACAACCCCAAGATGTTGATAATCTTAAAGATAATGTCAGATGCCTAGTCCATTTCAATGATCTCAACCAACCAATTCGGCGAGCTGGAAATGTTTTAGCAAGATACCTTGGCTGGATGGTGAAGTATGAGTAATATTGTCCAATTGGAGTGAAAAGTTGGCATGAGGTTAACAACCAATTCAAAGCTGACATAATTAAAAGAGTTCGAGTAAGTATTCTGTAATATCTTTTCTTTTTCGGAATTCATTGTACTAATGATAACTATTTCAATATGCATTTTTTATGAACAGGCTAAATTTGTAATTCCAGATGGATCTTTATATGATAAAGCAATCCTGATGCGGGCTGGCAAGAATTGGAGGAACTATAGATTTGAGTTGAAGAAGGAGTATTTTCATCCAGACAAGATGACAAAAGAACAAATCATAAATAAAGGACCTGATGGACATACAAAAGACAATTGGATTCGCTTGATTGAGTATTGGTATTCTGAGAAAAGTGAGGTAAAACCATTTTAATAACTCATCTACATATATATCCATGTAATTCTTAATTAATTAAAAGAACTTTTTTCATGAATACAGTCATTAGCCAAAATTGGTAAGCAGGCACGTAAATCCCAATCCCATGTTCATACCACTGGTGCGAGAAGCTATGCTAATTTACGGGCTGATTATGTAAGATTTTTTAATAGATTGCATTGTCGGTTTCCTACATTTTCAGTTTGCTGTTAGTTTATCTATAGCTGGTTAATTACAGTACTGTTTAAACTTTTTATGGTCTGGTACTGTTGGACAATTGTTTTGTTCTTTCTGTTGGTTCAGCAAAGCAACAACTGAACTGAACTACAACAATTTAGAGTTGGGTGTTGCAGATTATTGCTAGTTGAACTCTACACTTACTGAACTTCATTACTTCATTACTTTTTATGGTCTGGTACTGTTAGAAATCTTTTTATGGTGTGGTACTATTAGAAATCTTTTTATGGTCTTGTACTGTTGTGTTCTTTTTATGGTCTGGTGCTGCAGATTTCTATTGTATTTTGTTTACTATTGTACTGTATTTTGTTTACTTCCTAGAAGCTATTATTGTATAGTGGCTGGGGTTTTAAAAAATGAATCTTGGGTTGTTTGATTCTGTGTTGTGGAATGTGAAAAATATAGCAGAAAAAGCGAGCCCCGTTTCCGTTGGGTTGGATTTACAGGGGACAGTAAAAGTGAAGGAGAGGGAGCAGTTGCCTCAAATACTTCATTTGATATTTAATTTAGTACAAAAGCTATGGCTAACTAAGTTTATAATGATGAAATATGACTATGTTTGATGGATAAACTGTCACCTTTCACTCCAGTTGTTATCTTCTCCCGAAATTGACAATTTTAGTTCATGGTTTAGGGAAAAAGAAAGAGAGCTACTTGTGGATTAGTCAAAGTCCAGTCTATTGATTGATAGGCTTTAGTTTTCAATCTCATTTATTATTCACTTTTAGTGTTTCTTTACGGAAAAACAGTAAAGAAGACATAAAAAGAATAAGGAAAAGAAGGTTGGATCACATAGTTAGGAGATTCTCTGTTAGAAATCTTATTATTGTTGACAATTTTATTAATTTTAATCAGGTTGATTCTAACAATGGAGAAGAGCCCAGCCATCTAACATTCTTTAAGATGTCTCACACGAAAAGTACAGGAGGCTTTGTTGATAATACACTATCTGCTGAATTTTTGGTATAAACTTACATATCTATCTTACTTGTTTATTGATTTGTATTATATTCATGTGACTATATATTTTATATTTTGTTTGTATCAACACAGGAAGAAGCAAACCTCAAAGTTCAAGAACTAATCAAGCAATCTTCACCGTCAAAGCATGTTGCTGAAATTGAAAATGAGGTATTTGATAGTCTAATGTATGAGAATGATCATCCTAAGAGACCAATTGGTTATGGGCACGGTGTCAAACAAACCCAAATCTTTGGAGTACAAGGCATCTTGAAGAAAGGAGGATATAGATCTTCTATGACACCCAACAACTCTAGTCAGCTAGAAATCATGAAAGCACAATTGTCAGATATGGAAAAAGAAAATCAGGAGCTTAGGAGTAAGATTGATCAAAGTAATGACAGAGTTGATCAAAGTAATCAAGTATTGCTTCAAACACTTCAAGCATTCCGTAGCGGAAAGATCTCTGATGAGGTTTTTAATACTCTTCAAGCAGCATTATCTAGGCCTAATTCGCAGGTATGTATTTATTTTCATTTACTAAGACTCTATTTCTTGATTATCTTTCTTAGCAATTTTGTTATGAAGAACTTATAAATTTATAAACCAGGTTCAAAGTTAAACCAAGTTCTGTTTAGCAACATTTGCTTGAATGGCTTGCTGTATTTTGTGCTCCTGATTTCCTGGAATGTTTTTGCAGTTATTTGAATGTGCAGGTCGCTTACTTTGTTCATTTACATTGATGTGCAGGTCGCTTCAGCAGCAAGTGGTAATAGTACTCGCATGGATTAGATGATCTCTTCAAGTAAATCATGAAACCGAATGTTTCGATTCTATCGGCTTAGAACATTAACTGAATGCAAGTTCGAATATTAGTACTTTTTAGACTATTTCGCCTTTGAATACGCTATTGTGTTGCGCGATGACATTGGTTAATATATGATTGTCTTTTGATTTAAGAGCTTGATGTATTGTATATATCTAGATTTTTGGTGAAATAGAGGTGATTTTTTGTGAAATACATGGATGAGCACGTCGTTCGACGCTTTATAATCAAAGCGTCGACAATGTTAAATTTCCCGACACTTTTTTGCGTCGAATACCAATTATCTACGCGCGGAAAACATAATTTGCGTCAGAATAAAGCATCGACACTTATCGACGCTTTATATTGTCGAGAACTCAACGCAGATAAACTGTTTCCCTAAAAGCGTCGAGAAGATATCTCGACAATGTAAAGCGTCGGCTTTTTAAACGTCCTCGACGCTTTAAAATGTCGAAAAAGCGTCAATAAAAAAATAACACAAAGCGTCGTTAACAATTTATCGACAACAAAAAGCGTCGACCCTGTCGTCGTAATAAAGCGTCGATAAAAAAGCGTCGAGGTTGCAATTACTGACGCTGAAAATCTCGTCGCTTTTTTGAAGCGCCAGGATGTTTATTATCGACGCTTTTAGGCGTCGAAAACCCATCAAAAAAGCGTCGCAAATCGATGCGTTTTCTAGTAGTGAATGTTCTTACTTAATTTTTGAATTTTAATTTGTTTTGCACCATTAAGAGCTAAAATGAAGTTATTATGTTGTATTTCATGTTAAATGTAGTAGTAGTAAGTGTTGAAGAGATGACTTTTGCATATAATGTCAAAAACTTAGATGTGTTCATGTTTTTAGGGTTTTTAATGTAGGAACTCATGTTATGTTAAATTATCCCGTTGAATGACTAGTTTCAGGAAATAGCAACTTCTCGCGTTCTGCGAGAGGGAGCCACTCGCGTCACGCGAGAAGTGCCTCCCTCGCAGAACGCGAGAAGTTGCACATTACAGAGTATTAACAAAAGCATTGTGTATAGGTGAATTTTTCTTTGTTCACTGGATTGAATGCAATCCAGTTGAATGACTACAACTACCCCTCCCGGAATACAAGGCCATGTTCGCCACCGTCATTTGATTTAGGGATTGACCACTTTGGATATTATCATCAACCATCTTTATATGAACAACATGTGCCATCTACATATGAATTGCCTGTGCCATCTACTTATGAGTTGCCCGTGCCATCTACTTATGAGTTGCCCGTGCCATCTACTTATGAATTGCCATGTACATATGAGGTGCCATCAAACTATGATGCGTTTGATTCACAATTTGCTAACCCACCAACAAACGTAGGAGAGGAGATGTGTTTTCTTCCCTCTTTACGCACTGCACCAAAGTTTGATAGTCCCGTATGTGAGGAAGAGGTTGTTTCTAGGGATTATTCGGAATATTTCACTACGGAGCAAGTGTTTGCCTCTAAGGAGATTGGTCATTTGTGGGCTTTGAATGTTGCAAAGCAACACAAGTTTATGATCTCTATTGGAAGGAGTGTACCATCTAAACTGGGGCAAAGTGGTAAGATTCAAATCATTTGTGAGAAAGGGGGAAGCCATAGGCCTAAAGGTGTCGGTGTTAGATCAAACACAAAGAGCAAGAAAACGGGGTGTAAATTTCAGTTGAAGCTCATGGAGAACCGGGTTGAAGAGAATTGGAGATTAGTGGTTGTTTGTGGTTTGCACAACCATCCTATTAGAGATAGTTTGGTCGGGAATGCATTTGCCGGGAGGCCAACCCCGGATCAAAAGAAAAAGGTTCGTGAGATGGTACTTTCACATTGTTCTCCAAATCAGATTTACACTGAGATAAACAAGGATCTCGGAAGTTGCACAAAGAAGAACCAAGTGTACAATTTGGTAAGACATATAAGGGAAGAGGAAATGGAAGGTAGAACCGTGGTTCAAGAATTCTTTCACCAATGCAAAGAGAGCAACTACTTCATGGAGTATAGGCCAAGTGCAACGAATCCTTCGATAATAGGCGACTTGTTCTTTGCTAGCCCCGAATCAATGAAACTCTTAAAGGCGTTTCCATATGTCCTTTTGATGGACTCGACTTATAGCACGAACAGGTAAGTATTTATCATTCTGTTTTTATGTTGTATTTATCTTACTGTATTTTGGTTTAAGGTACAATGTTCCCTTCCTGGAGATAGTCGGTTTGACTTCTACATGGAAGACTTTTGTTGTGTGCGGGGTATGGTTAGAGGCTGAGAGCGAGGATAGTTATTTCTGGGCATTGCAGCAGCTGCAGACGATGTATTTGAGAATAGGAGCATCGCCTACTTGCTTTGTCACTGACCGTGAGATGGCTCTTATGAATGCAACAGACAAGTTATGGCCAAATGCAAAGTTTCTCTTATGTAGGCGACATGTAAGGAAGAACATAGAGGCGAGAGCCAAGATAGCTATGGGCACACAAGCATTGGGGGTTCATATTTCAAATGATTATTATAACGTGTTCGAACAAACCACTGAAGAAGATTACAAGAGTACTTTGAAGAACCTTGAGGACGAATGGCGAGCTTATCCAACCGTATTGAAGTACGTGAGAACGAATTGGCTAAACCGTTACAAAGAAAGACTTGTTTCAGCATGGACGGATAATGTCTTAACTCTCGGGAATAACACGACAAACAGGTATGTTCTGTAATTTCTGTCTACCTTCTACATATGATAAAAAGAGCTTCTGTAATTGACTCCTCGCAGAACGCGAGTAATTATGAACTCGCAGAACGCGAGGTGTACAGACCTTGCAGAACGCGAGGAGTTTCACATTACAGAAGGATCCACAGGTTCTGATTTGTATTTGCATATTATTGTTTTTCGAACATTTTAGAGTTGAAGGAGCACATTCATGTCTTAAGTCATACTTGTCAAGTGGAAATGCTAGGCTAGACACAATGTTCAAAGAATACAAAACAATGGCGGAGAACCAACTTAAGGAGATTACTGTGTCTTTCACCGAGAGTTTGAATAAGAGCTTCACAGTTGTTGAAGGGGCCGACTTGTTTAAAGTCTTGAAGTTCAAAGTCTCTTACAAATGCATAGAATTTTTGCTTAAGGAATACACGAAGGGGGAGAGATTAGGTGCGCACTTTAATATGTTTTATAGCTGCGGGATCAAGATTAGAGATGGGTTCATGTGTGTTCATCAGATTGTAAGACATTGGAAGGAGCAAAGACCACTAAGAGTATCAGAGTTGCACCCTTTCTGGAGTACTTTGAGTTTGGAAGAAGTTGATGTTCCCGGCATACTGGAAGTTAAGAGTAAGGTGGCAAGGCGTCTTTTTCAGACTTTCTATGAGGAAACGTTTCCGAAATTGTGCCCCCATGATCAAGAAAAGTGTGCACAAACTGTTTTAGACATTGGGAAAGTAAATACTCCTCTAAAAGAGCCGGCTATTTCAAAGCACACCGGAGGTCGTCCAGTCGGAGCTCCTAACAAACAACCTAGGTCAATGCAAAGAAGACCGTCTGCATGGGAGCACACTAATGTTGAGATGGATGCTAGAGATTTGGAAGAAACACCCCCAAAGAAGCAAAGAAATGCTTCTAATTCTGAAACATTCAAGAAACCAAAGATTAAGGTGATTGACAAGTACAAGTCTCACATACTCGCGTCAATGCGCACCCATGTGAATGGTTGGTTTGAGGTAAATGGAGATGGAAATTGTGGATTTAGAGCAATAGCTCATGAATTGCATGACAACCAACACTTATGGAGGGAAGTAAGAGATTTGATGATAGCTAAGGTGAAAGAGATTTGGCACCTATTTCAAGGAACTTGGATTGGACCTCCACAACAAGCAACTTTGGAGAGCGCTTTACACCAACTTACATGGGAAGGAATAGGAAGGGCTCCTGAAGATCACTGGCTAGCTACCCCGGAAATGGGATGCCTTGTGGCATCCACATTCAACATAGTGTTCGTAACGGTGGGAAAAAATGCTAACTACACTTACCTTCCTCTACAACGTCCTACTTGGTTAGAAGATGGTGACACACTTCCGACGTTCTGCTTATTCTATATTCAGAGTGAGAGACATTTTGTTCCGGTAAGTTTTTGGATCTACTTATGAATTACTATCTAATATGCAACTTCCTAACGTTGTTGTTTTCTTGTAGTTGCGTCTTGAAGAAAACTGCCCATTACCTCATGTGTTTACTCCTTGGTGGCGAAACGCTGAAAGAGATGCTTTTTCTTTGCACGATCTTGTGTCACATCGATGTGCCGCCTTTGAAATTTAATGTTGAAGTTATGTTTTATTCGCTGAATTTGTAATGTAATGTTGAACTGGAGATGGTTTTTTAAATTCTTAAACAGGAACTCATGTCATTGACATTTTCCAGAAAATGTCATTCCTCGCGTTCTGCGAGTTTGGTGTCACTCGCGTTCCGCGAGTGACACCAAACGTGCCACAGACCGTGCATCTCAACTGGGAGCACCCTGTTTCCTATAGGTCACACCTCGCGTTCTGCGAATGGAGGAACCTCGCGTTCTGCGAGATTATGCAAAAATCGAACAGAATTGAAGCAGAACCAACATATCCCTAAACATAATCCAACAAAATTAACCAAGCAACAAAATTATCCAAAACACAGAATTATCCAAAACACAAAATTATCCAAAATTATCCAAGGCTACTCGTCTTCTCGTGGTCGGAAGGGAGCGAGATTTGACATACATAGTAGCATTTGGGCGTGATATGAAGAAAATTCCTCTGGAGTGGCAAACCGATACCGGTCCATGTCATTGTACACCCGGCCAATCACCTATACGCAAGTAAATATTCATTCTATGTTAATATTAGAGACAAACAAAGACTAGAAACGCAAGATAAACCAAAACAATTAATATTACCTGTCTCTCAGTAATCATCCCAGGGATTGCAGGACGGATATACCTATGGGTCATCTTGATGTACCAATCCATGTAATCATGGGAGCATTCATGTGGTGCAAAGGCAATTGGCCCCATATCATCGAGAGACAAAGAGTGAACATCTCTTGACTCCCAAAGCCATTGGTTGGCGTCATAAAAAACACTATAACACCTAATGTTTTTCAACCTATGAGCTTTGAGCGGTTCGATGACTGGCCTAGGAATACGCTGCACTCTCCTAAATTGTCTCGGACACCTATCAGACATGTGTGGTTCGGTGATGTCACAGCAGGATAGCACCCCGTGAAATAGAGCGGGAGCAAGCTCAGAGGTGTAGCGTTCTGCGTGAATTTGCACTACCATGAGTTCCCGGCAACAGTTTCCGGCGAAAATTCAATATTTTAGCTAAAATATCTATCAATTTAAGAAAATTACCAAATAAACATCAACAATCCTAATCAAAAACCATTTCTAAAATCAACAACATTCAATATACAACCATTCATGAACCATAATTCAAAATCAACATCCACTCATCAACCATAATTCAAAATCATCATCTTTCATCCATTATACAACCATTTCTAAATCAACATTCAATATCAAAATATCATATAATATGAAATTTCCTATACTAACAACATATATTCATCTATAAACAACATTATAAAGCATAAGAGTATAAGAAACATACCTTATATGGAGATTTGAAGTGAAAAGAGGAAGAAGAAGAAGTTTGAACCGAGAGAAAACGCGAGAGCGGCGGTAGAAAATTGTGTGTGATGTAAAAAATGGGCCGAGTACCCTCGCGTTCTGCGAGGTGACGCACCCTCGCGTTCTGCGAGGAGACGCTCCCTCGCGTAACGCGAGGGCCTGGGCGTTATTTTGAAAACGCCCGGGCTGTATTTAGCAAGGGCCATATATATACGAGTACTGTAAAACACATCTTTGACTAAAAATATATAATTTGTATTTTGGGAAAATTGAATTAAACCACAGACGATGTAACTCTAAACCATCTTTATTGAAAATAATAAAAACAACCTAATAAATAATTAATCACCCATCGTACGTCGCCATCGACCTTTTCTGTATAAAAACGATATATTTGGGAAAAAAAACTTTCAATAGAATGAGTGGTTTAAGATAATATAGTCAATCTATATAATCGGTGGTTTAATCCAATTAGATTTAGAACAGTTAATCAGATATGTCAAGCCAGATTGATTATTTCAGGTTCAAGTTGAAAATGTATATTGTCAATTTTGGCAGGGTGTCAAGCTAGCTAGGTCGGTCAATACAGGTTAACGAGCGGTTCAAGTTAACAACGCTACTTTTTTATTAAAAATAAAAATTATATGTATAACAACACCATGAATGTCCATCCATATACGAACATTGTTATGCATACCTATAATAAATTGAGCATAACGAACAAAGGTTATTCAATATTTCATGTATGTTGTGCATTTTGTTTTGAAAAATATAGTTATACATTGACGAATATCTACCGAAAATTAACGAATATATCTACAACATTGATATAGTTATTTTGAATATCCAATTAGTGTTAATGAATATCTATGCAATTTCGTTCAAGCACAAACAAATTAAGAATCAAACCCTAAAATATGGTGGATTTAGAATTTAAACCATTCATATCTACAAAAAGTTAATGAATAACAACATGAATATCCATCTATAATGCACGGATATCATTATTCCATGTTTACTATTTAATCAAGTTTATAAAGTAGAAAGATACGTTGACGAATATCTACCTAATATTAACGAATATCTACGCAACACTCATTTGAATATCAAATTGGTGTTTATGAATATCAATACAATTTCATTCAACACACAACTACAAAATCGAAGTAGAATGTTAACGAATATCTACGCAACATCAAAACATTCATTTGAATATCAAATTAGACGTTATGACATAGTCGATTCTTTGCACATAAAATAGGTAATCAATATCATTATTGAGGGAAAAAACTCGTGAGAATGAAAACTTATGGATGGTAGACGATGTATAGAGACGTTACGACTATGACGACTCATGCACATAAGCATTGCCACTCATGCACACAAGTATAAAGGGATCCACACATCAATGTGTCATGAGTTATAACCTCTATGTATTATGTCCGCCATCCTCGTCGGAACCAGAGTTTCAATATTATGTTTTCGAATGGACCACATCTCGTACCAAATAAATAATTGAAATTTAAAATAAATTATAATTAATAAAGTTTAGACTTTCTCTCGCCTAAAACCGCGACTCCTCTCATCACTAGCCGGCCAAGGATCGGTGATGCTGAAAAATTCAAGTCAAGAAGACTTGCATTTTAGTATATAATATACGTACCACCACTAAAATAAACTTTGAAAGGTAAAATTGAGATGGTCGTATACAAACCCATTCAAAATGTTTTGCTATATATACAGAGACAATTTGGTATAATTTGATCGATCAATCCAACGGTCGCCTAAGTATTTGCAGAGGCCATGAGGAAGCAGGAGATGCTGAGAAACAACTTGCTTTTATCCATTTCAAGATCCTTCTTCCTCCTCCTCCTCAGCCTGCATCTTCTTCTTATCCCTAATTCCGCTTTTGCTGCTGATCATGACATGACAGAAAGGTTTGTAGTTCAAGTTTTTTTTGTTATATTTTGTATTTGTTGCTGTGTTGCGGTTTAATTTCAAAACGATACTGATATACACTCCCCTCATACAAAAATAATTATTTTTTAGATATTGTTCTCAAATATATGTTTTTCTAGTTATTTTTACGTGTATTTTATAGAGGAAAGTGTGACAATCTGGGGTATCAGAGAAACCGCGCATATACGTATTAGCCACAACAGATAAGCCTAATGGGATTCCATCTTAAAATCAATTGGCATTCAAAGATTATACGTCAATGTTCATATTTTGGATAGTAATGATAATAATCTGGCTCATAAAACTTTTTTAACGTATTCAGTAATAGACGCGGTGACATACTTGTAATTACTGGGAACTTTGATTTTTTTAATCTCAAAATGACCTTAAAAAATTTAAATTACCCGAACTTTTCTCCTATTTTATACATCTACTATACTGCAGTACATACTTCCTCCATATACATTCCAAATTTTTCTCGCCCTTTTATTGATTTATTATATGAATGCAGATGTATATTATATACATGGGTAGTCGTCTGCCATCAGGTCTCTCCCCAATGATGTTCTACGACAAAATGATGACAGACGTTCTTGGAAGGTACTAATGGATAACGTAGTCATATAGCCATGTTGATTTAATATGTAATCTTTGTTAAATTACAAATCTTAAAATATATGATATGGTACAACTGCAGTGCTTATACCAAAGATCCCTCTGAATATTTAGTTCACATATATGAGAGGAGTTTCTACGGCTGCGTAGCCAAGCTTACCGATGCAGAGGTGCAAACGATTGCGGGTAATCCCGTTTTCCTTGACTGAGACTACCTTATAAGGGAATGTTGATCTTCTATATCCAATTGTAAAGCTAAATATGTGCCAAAGTATATGAGATGTTTAAATTTTAATTTTTTAAGGTTAAGGGTTTATAATTTAGGATGAAGGGTTTACAATTTATGATTTAGGGTTTATAATTTGTGGTTTAAGATTTAGAATTTCAGATTTCAAAATTAGTAAAAAATAATTTTGTGCTTTGGCACACAAATGGTTATCCCATTAGCTCTAGAGGATCCAAACCGCTTATAAGCCCTTATTTGAAAACAACTTTTTTAGAAACTAACCCTGCTCCCAAAAGAATACTATAAAAATTCAAGGGATTAGTTTTCTCTAATAAAAACTAGTAGCTAGTGTTACTAATTGAAAACATCCAATAGAATAATGTGACACACTCCCTCATTAACTCACGCCACTCGGATGTTTGTTTTTGTAACTGTTTGAAGGTTCTGAGATAAAAATTAATAATTTTAATTTATAATAAATTTATGTTTATTTTTTTTTAATCTTTTGAATAATACTCACTACTTTATTTAATAACAATTATACAGAAAGGTTGGTATAGAAAGTTTGTCCAAAAACTAAACACAGTTATGTTATATTATAAAGGGTTTTTCTAATGTGTGCCGATAAACAATAAAAAAGGAATAAATAACACTATGAATTGTAATTCATTCCTATACATATATGTTTATGTGTAGGTGTTGAAGGTGTGGTTTCTATCTTTGAGAATCAAAAATTTGAGCTTCAAACGACAAGATCATGGGACTTCATGGGATTTCCCATCAATGTTGCGAGGAACGACATCGAAAGAGATGTGATTGTGGGCGTGTTCGACAGTGGAATCTGGCCTGAGTCTCCGAGTTTTAACGACACCGGCTTGAGCGAAGTGCCGACCAAATGGAAAGGCATTTGTCAAACTGCAGCGAATTTCTCTTGCAACAAGTAACTCTGTCTCCTTTTCTTTTACTAAAATTTATGAGGAAGAGTCAGATATATATGTTTTTATTATGATGAATATTTACTAGTAATTTGGAATAAACTTGAAAATATTCTATTTATTGAGAAATTGGAGAATATTCAGAAGTCAAAACGTGTATGTTCATCACTAAGGTTGTTCATCAAAATTTGATGAACTTTTAATTACATTTTGATGAACATCAAGTGTTCCTACATTCGCATCATGAAAATTGTTCGTATCTAAATCACCCTCGATATTCTTCTTATGAAAATTGTTCAAATCTGAATCACTCTCGATATTCTTCTTATCACAACTGTTCGTATCTGAATCACCCTCGATATTCCTCTTATCAAAACCGTTCGTATCTGAATCACCCTTGATATTATGTGTAACTACCTTGTTTTTATCTCATGATAAAAAACCGTTAATTGATGTATTGTTCGAACACTACTAGGAAAATAATAGGAGCAAGATATTACAAAGCGGACAACACCTTCCCCATAAAGGAGGGCCCCACTCCAAGAGACTTCAACGGACACGGGACCCACACAGCGTCCACCGTAGCAGGAGCCTTAGTCCCAAAGACCAGCTTCTTCGGGCTAGCCTCGGAACCGCGCGAGGCGGCGTTCCATCAGCTCGAATCGCCGTCTACAAAGTTTGTTGGAATGGAAACGGGTGTGGCACCGCGGACATTCTCAGCGCCTTTGATGACGCCATTGCTGACGGAGTCGACATCATCTCGATGTCGGTGGGGCCGAGGTTTGCTTTTCCGTATTTCTCTGACCCGATAGCAATCGGGTCGTTTCACGCGATGCAACGAGGAATATTGGCGTCGCTCTCGGCTGGTAATAATGGGACTTTGAGAGCGACTGTTGCTAATACTGCGCCTTGGCTAATGTCGGTGGCAGCGTCTACAATTGATCGCAAATTTGTCACTGACATCCAGCTTGGAAATGGCCAAGTCTTTCGGGTACGGAATTGCTGATTTGTTACTCCCTCTATTGTTGATCTTTTCTTCATCGTTTAATTAGTTTAATTCAGTCTGTTCTCTTCTTATTTCATCATCACATTTTGCCAATTTTTTAAACATGATGATGTATATTTCGATGAGGATTGAGGATTGTGCACAAAAACGTTATAATACATACACACAAACGTAGTTACTTACATAGCATGAGTTACATCATCAAAACGTACGTTGCTTATGTGCATAAGTTGTAATATATCATCCTCAATTGAGTCAATTCTCATCTAAGATTTGATAAATTCTTTCCCAGAGATCTGTGGTGATGCGTCTATCATATGTGCAATACTATTAGTGTTTATTGTCTATATCTAAATTACGGAGCACAGGGAGGACGTGCACTCAACCCATTCGACCTTGGTGGAAAGAAACTCCCGATGATATACGGTGGCGATGCTCCCAACTCTTCCTTTCCAACTCAAGCCAGGTAAAGGATATATGCATGCATGATTATTGATAAAGTCCGGTGAGTCGATAAACACGGGGTCGTATATACCAGCGCATATGCGCATTGGGCCCACAATATAAGTCTATAGGGTTCCATCCTAAAACCAATTGATAATAGGAAGAGGAATCCATGATATTATATAGTGAACTTTTTATTATCTTAACTTCCGAGGTGAGAAACCTAATCTCATAGTTATATAGTCTAATATATATATATATACTAATTGCATGCATAAATCAATGTTGAAGCCAGGTAAAACATATTTGTCTAAGGGGTCGTTTGTTTGTATTTTTCGAAAACGAAAAGAAAACGTAAATCAATCAAGATAATTATTAATTGATGATATATTGTCAATTTTGGATTCTAAAGAGCAAGGAAGGGGAGGAGAATTGTTGAGAAGGGAGAAAGGAAACAAAATCGCTATTTTAATCAGTGAACCATTCTACTAGAATGGACTAGATTCGTTTCTTTTCGGTTTCCGTTCTCGGCAATTTAAACAAACGCCACCTAAATATATTTGCGGTTATCGTAATGCACGTTCTGTCGTACATGCACTTTATTTCATGAAGGCTTATGTAAACGTGATCATATAACCGGTTCATATAAAACTTACAATATACAATATCTATATACTCCATACTTCCATAGCTTACAGAATTTGGTTAATATGGTACAGATTTTGCACGTCTCTTAACCGGACATTAGTGCAAGGCAAAATTGTGGTTTGTGATGGAGGAGTGGTAGCTAGCGGAGCACCACTTGAGGCTGGTGCTGCCGGAGTTGTGAGTCGATTCAACACCAGCAGACTTGGGGATGGTTCCACTCCCTACCCTCTTCCTTTCTCACGTGTTCAATTGGATGATGGAGATGCTATTCTCTCCTATATTAAAAACCTATCTGGGTATTTATTCTTGGTATTATCATGCTATTATGGTGTATATGTGAATTGACATCGATCATTTTGCATGTTTTTGGCAATGTACATTCAGCAATCCCGAGGGAACTATATTAAGGACCGCTACTGTAAAAGATAAGTCAGCTCCCTATGTTGCATCCTTCTCTTCAAGAGGACCTAACCCTATCACTCCATCCATCCTTAAGGTGACCAAAATCAACCTTAGCTACAAAGTAGTGCATTTAAGTAAAGTGTATTTCATATGATCATCAATCAAGCTAACATATATATTATCTACAATTGTTCATGCAGCCGGATTTGTCAGCTCCGGGTGTTGACATAATAGCAGCATACTCTCCGGAAGGGGAAGTATCCTCTATACTTGGTGACACGAGATCTGTTGAGTACCATATAATCTCGGGTACATCCATGGCTTGCCCTCATGCTTCTGCAGCTGCCGCGTATGTCAAATCTTATCATCCTGATTGGTCTCCAGCTGCTATTCGATCGGCTCTCATGACAACTGGTAATATAATGTCTTCGTAACGACAACATTGATTATATATAAAGTATTAACTTTTGTATTTTGTAGCGTTTCCTTTGAGCTCGAGTGTCAACGCCGAAGCAGAATTAGCGTATGGGGCAGGGCATATCAACCCTAAAAGGGCGGTGGATCCGGGTCTAGTCTACAACGCAAATGAGACTGATTACATCAACTTCTTATGTGGCCAAGGCTTTAACTTAACACAAATTAGACAGATCTCTAGCAATAATCTCACTACTTGTCCAGACAATTCATCCGGTTTCATTGGAGACTTGAACTACCCTTCCATTACCGTTGCATCCAATTCAAGCACCTTTGATAAGATGTTCTTAAGAAGGGTCACGAGTGTCACCGAGGGATCCAATTATCCATCTGAGTACAACGTTAAGGTGATCTCTTCCGAACAAGTTAGCGTCAAAGTTGAACCCCAAACGTTGCGTTTTACACATGTAGGAGAAGAGTTATCATATACGGTAGAAGTGAAAGGCGAGTTTGGGTCGTTGGATGAAGTGATCTCGGCCTCTATTGAGTGGTCTGATGGTGTGCATAAGGTTCGGACCCCAATTGTCGCTTTCCATCTCTGATTTACTCGCTCATATATGTCGTGTTCAAAGCGTACGTATGCAACACATGTATCTGATTTGTAAAATATGTTTTTGACGTTTTTCAAAGCGTACGTATGCTAATATATATGCTATATGTATATATATTGTGTGCCTAAGTTGATCATGTTCAAAGTGTATGCTGCACGTGTTTCTATGTATCTCATTTGTAAAACAAGCTTTTGACGTTGGCTTATATAGATGGTTGTTTGGTTGGAGAGTAATCTACTATATATCTATTATAACAAAAAAAAAATCTATTTTCTCCAAATTTCTTATAATACAAATTATATTAATTCAATTTTCATTAATTTTAATTACAATTCTAGTTATCGCACGATAGAGAAAGACTATGGTACAAATTGGGAAAAAAGACATTAAGAGAGACTTGGATAGAAGAGATCAGATACTCATTCTAGTTATTGGTTCGACAACTCCGACTCTCTCTCCTAATAGCATTCAGAAAGAGTTTCCTTAGGCCTTGTTCCTACATTTTGTTGGCTAACGCTACCATATTGTTGAATTAAATGTAGTTTGGAGATTCCTCTACTATGATCTTGGCTCAAGAAATTATATATGCCGTGGAACTTGCTTTCATGAGTTAAGGAGCGGTCAATCTCCCCATGCAAGGAAGATTTCTTCTAGGCAGGGTACAAAGTGAACCGTTCTATTGAGATATGAGGCCTGTGCAAATTTCGGTTTTGCACCGAACCAAACCGAAGTTAGTTCGGTTCGGTTTTCGGTTTTCATTTTTCAGGAGTTCAGTTCTCGGTTCGGTTCGGTCCAAAACTGAATTTCTTACTTAAATTTTAATATTTTAATAATAAAATTTATTAAATTTTAAAAAATACAAATAAAAAATCAAATATATAGGGTATTTTTATATATATTTTTATGATTTTATAATTTTGTTTTTAAAGTTGTAATTTTATTTAAAAATTCATAATTCGTTTTTTTCGGTTAAAACCGAAACCGAAAGAACCGAATTATTTCGATTCGGTTCTCGATTTCTAAAATTTGCTAGTTCGGTTCTCGGTTCGGTTCTACCCGAATGAACTGTTCTAGGCTAGAGTACTATAATGAGGAAACTCTACAAATGACAATTCCTACAAATGACGCAAAGAAACTCTACAAATGACAATTCCTCACACCTGCACACTGGCACGCTAGAATTATTTTGTTGATTTTTTTTTTTCCGTTCTTTCCTACGTTTATGAATATGTCGCCTAAATGAAGATTTTGACCCATCAACACATGTCTATAATGGATTCCTATGGAACATATCATCATCTTCTACTCTTCGATTTCGCAACGTCTTATTGTGAAGTTTTATAGGCCATAAAACCCGTGCGTAGCGCGGGCCCACACCATTTTAGCGCCAAAGATTTTTCAACCCGTCCCTTCAAATACGAACCTCGAGAATCTCTCATAGGAGTCATGAATGAATGCATAGGAGTTCTTGAAGGAAGCATGGGTGTTTCACTCCCCACACCATTTCGAGGATTAGTCATGATGTTAACATTATCAGTAATATGGTTCTGATCAACTGCAACAACAAAAAGCGTTGAGCTAACAAACAATGAAAGTAAAATACTTAATACAGCAAATTTTGGGAACATAGATTTTACCAAAAATATCCTTCATTGTAGAATCCAATTCAATCCGCAGATTATTGCCTTTAACATCCTTTACACGACCACGATAACCCTTGTAAGGTCCTAAACGAACTTTCACAGTCTTCCCAACCAGAGAATTGTGCTGCCCTCTTCCAACTAAAAGAAAAGGATAATTTGCACAATGTAAGCATGCTAAAATGTGATAAGCAGAACAAGAAACGACAAGTGAGAGATAGTTTAAAGCAAAATAGACTCACAGTTCATTGGACCTCTAGGAAGCAGTCTTCCATGAGGCTGGAGAATAGGGGTTGTCATATCAAGAAAAAGAGGTCATATCACCCAAAGAATTGGTTAAATGAATTAACATAAACTACATATCGGAAGGACCTCAACATTAGGCTTTATATATACATAATCCTCTTCAGATTTTTCAACCCGTCCCTTCAAATTTTCGAGGTCACCTTTTATAACTACAATGGCAAATACCGTTGACAAACCATCGCCTTCACTCGGTTGTCTAAACTTCTCTAACTCATCAAAAGTTGGCTGAACATTCTGTGTGCTTATGGTTTTCATTGATACTGGTTTCATTAAGAACCCATCCTTATACTTTTGTCCATCAATGCTCTCATAATACTCTCCAGTAACTTGATCCTTTCTACGCTCAACACGGATATGCAAACTCCTACATTTAAACAGTCATGGGAATTTCTTAGATCTGGAAATGATAATCCTCTCCCATAATATATAAAACATAAAACGTCATGGCAGTTACCTTGCTTCCTCTGTATTCATAAGTCTGGGAATAACAAATTGGTTTTTCTTTGTAATATCCCTACCTGAAAATGCAATGAACCACATGTAAGGGAATCGACCTCCTCCCAGGACCCTTGTATACTCACCGACACCCACCGAAACAGAGACGCAATATTGCGGAAGCGACTTTGTATTATATATGAATATACAAGAGGAAATTACACGAGTAGTTCACGACACTCTTTATTTTGTGGGACACTCACACACACTACAACTTCACCTCACACTAACACGCGAGCACACACCTCACACTTTCTTCTTTGCTCGATGCACATAATGGACCACACCCACTCCTATTTATACATGTATAAGTCGGTGCTTAAGCCTAATTCTAGTAATCTCTCCCTTAATCTAGAATTCTCCTCTTGATCTAGAATACTCCTAATCCACGTGCTATTATATTACTTCCAGATGCTTCTTGAAGCTCAAGATTAAGCTCCCACTTACCAGAAAGATCGAGCACCTTCACCTCGGCCTATCTCGTCCAAATTGCAGCCCATATGGTCCACCAATTCATCTTATTTTAAGTCCATTAACAATCTTCAAAATATTAATTAGCCCAACACCACATAAGAATATCAGCAGGCTTAAACAACTAAAAATCAGTAGAACAGGTATGTGTTCAGTGTGTATAAATTCAAAACATACCAGTTTATTTGCAAGTGCTTCTTCCAGATCAACCCTTGGGATCAATTTCACTGTTACTCGCTGCTTTACATTATCTACGTCAACAACCTATATAAGAATTAAACAACTGTGTGAGTTGATAATAAACAGAATAAGTTGATCGAACTCAAAGAATTACTGAATGCATACATACTTTCGCAAGATCTTGATGCGGGGATAAGCCGCAGTTGCCGATCTAGACACCAAACTCGAATAGGAACTCGAACAGAGAAGATAGGCGGAATTAGAATGAGATGAAAGAAGGATAAGTCGAATGATAGGGCAATTGGAACCAAATCAAACAACGATAAAACCCTTGAACTTAAGAACAAGAACCATACCGAATGATGAAGAAACCCCAACGGATGATTACAACCAAACACAATGACTTTGGTGGGTCAAGGCACCTGGAGGTTGCTCTATGGAGTCCCGATAGCACCAACCTTATGGAGGAGATTGACACACACAAGCACAACCAGGGCCAACTGAACGACAATGCACACGGGGCACTCTTCTCACAAAAGCTCTCTCTTTTGGAAGGAAAAACGATAAACGTTGTATTCAATATCAAAGTCTGGGGGGGGCAAAACAATAACTAAGGCAGCCTTATATAGGGTTCATAAGGATGTCAACTAAAGAAATAAACAATAAAAGCAAATCCTAAAAATAATAATAATCCGAGTAACAATTTAAACATTCGAACATATTGTTTCAGGAGGAGGCCTCGGCGAATGAGCCGCGGGCGCGGTTAGTGAGCCGCGGGCGCGTTCAGGAGGAGGCCTCGGCGAATGAGCCGCGGGCGCGGTTATTGAGCCGCGGGCGCGGCTGGAGCCGCGGGTGCGGTTATGGAGCCGCGGGTGCGGTTGTAGACATGTCGCCGACAGCTCTTTTTGAAACGGCTCGTTCTCTCTCGTCTGATATCGGAATTGAGCGATTCCAAAGCCTAGAGTTTCGTCTTGAAGTCTAGTTTGTTTCATCTTCAGTACTTGACTTCTCATCTTGACTCGAACCGGATCTCTACGAGCTTGAATGGCTACAATACGAGCTCGGGCTACTATCAATGACTTGAATGATGGCTCATAGCGATCTTTAGCCCTAGCTCCAGTGGTTAGCACATCTTTAGATTTAGGACGGGGCGTCCTTGATGATAGCTCAGATGCTCCCGCATCATTCTCCCCTTCTTGAAAAAGATTCGACCTCGAATCATATTTGACATGAATGATTGAACGATCTTCATAGGCGTCATCCTCTTTGATGCACAACTTCCTCTTGAATGTCTTGAGTGCATAGCTCCACCTTGAGGAAACGATGGATTGCTGCTGGAGTGCATTGCTTCCCTTCATTCCTTTAGCTCCTTTGTCCTTGTCCTTCCTTTTGTCATACTTATCAGTGACCTGCAAAAGAACCATAGGTGGAAGAACAACATCTTTTCTAGGAAATGTAAACGAATAACAACTAGCAAAACCATCATGAGCAACTCTCTTATCATACTGCCATGGATATTCCAATAAAAGTTGGCAAGCTTGCATAGGCACAACATCACATGAAATAGTATCATCACAATGTCCTAATGTCATGGCTTCCTTAACATGCTTGTTCAAAATCACATCAACACAATCAATCGTCCAATGCAGTTTTAAAGGACTAAGGTAGCATAATGAAGTAATTTGCAATTTGGTATTCAATTCCATGCTAGCAATATTACCACAACTACCTTCATCAATAATCATGTTGTAATCCTCAACTTTATCTAGACAATGAGTTTCTCCTAGAATTTCAACGCAATGAGCATTTTGTACATGCAAATCCTTCCTATCAATCAATGAATCAACATGCTCATAATCAATTTCAACCTCATTATCTAAATCAGTTTTAGGATCATCAATACAAACAACATCATCAATACTATCACCTATTTCATATTCAATCTCAATTTGTTCTAGGTGATTAAGCATATCAGGACAATCATTAATCATATGATTTCTACTTTGACAGTTTAAGCACAAAACATCTTCAATTTTAGTAGAAAGATTAGAAGTGCTCCCTGGGTTAACTTCTTGTGATGGAGAGGCAAGCCTTAGATTCCTTTCTGGCTTCTTATCCTTTTCCTTCTTCTTGGCAGCCTCTTTGACTTGACAACTCCAACGCTCAAGCTCGGCTTCTACGTTAGCAAAGCTGTTTTTCACTACCGCTTGCACTCGCGCTTGCCAGTCTTCTGTAGCCTTCTCTATTTCTTTTTGCTTCTTGGCCTTTGTTCTCCTCTCAATCTTGATGGTCAAGTGCAACAATTCTTCCATGGAGGAGTAGCTATACAAATATACTTTGTTAGCTAAATACGAGTTTAGTATATGAAGATACCTATTCATAGTAGTCTCCTCATTTTCATGCACATTAGCTCGAACCATAGCAGCCTTCATTGCATTGTATGTCTCCTCTGCTGACATGGTTCCTTGCCTCAAATTATCTAACCTTTGCCTGAGCTTACGCGCGAAATATGGAGGCACAAAGCGAGCTCTCATTAAGGTCTTCATTTGCCTCCAAGTGTTCACAAATGGATCAAGTGCTCTTCTCCTTTCTTCCTCAAGATTATTCCACCATTTCAGTGCATTGCCGGTAAATTCACGAACAACAAATCTTACCTTTTGGAATTCCATGAAGTTATGACAACTCCAAATCTGCTCAACCTTGGCTTCCCATTCCATATACTCATCCATGTCCCAACCTTCAAATCTTGGAATGTTCAGCTTGATCTTGGCAAGACCAATTTGCTCTAGCTCACGTCCTCTTCTTCTTTGGACATCTTTGTATGGTTGCCAATCTTCACTCTCTATGTACTCCTGCTGATATCCCCTTGGAGGTCTCCTTCTGGGAGAAACGAACCTGTCCATTATCAAAGAAAAGACTAACACAGAACAATGTTAAGTGAGTGTAAATGAAAACAACTCGCAAGTGTTTACTCTCGTATGTTTTCCTCTGCACTCTCTCTCAATTGTCGTTGCAACCAGCTTTTCTTTGATGGATTGACTTGTATGGATCAATAACCCACTAAGTTGAAACTACCTAACTCCTAGCAATATATGAATGATGGTAGAGATGGAGATGGCTAGCGTAGTGCGGGGTTTCGACTGTAAGGTTCTGACTCAAACAAGAGACTGACTCAATGAAAGAATGAAAATAAGACTCGAAGGTGTTTTGCAAGAATGAGAATGCAAAACAGAGATATGATTAAGCTTCGAATTTCAAGAAAAGCCAATAGGAAGCGTACCTTAACTTGTTCCGACTGATGTCGATTGAAGGATCGAAGACGGAGTCGGGAGGGTTAGGTAACAATTGAGGCTCGTATCTGAAGATTTTTCGAACTGTGGCTTTTGAGGCTAAGCCGCGGGTGCGGCTTGAATTCCGCGGGTGCGGGTTTTTGAGGCTAAGCCGCGGGTGCGGCTAAGGTACCGCGGGCGCGGTTTCGGAGGCTAAGCCGCGGGTGCGGCTAAGGTACCGCGGGCGCGGTTTCTGGCGCGTCCTGTGGTTTCTCACTTCCGTTCGGGCTTGTTCAACCCGATTTCCTTTGAATTCTTGAGATCCGACTTAAACGATATCAAACTAGACTTTGACTCAACAAAACGTAAAACAAACTACTAACTTTGAGACTTTTTGATTTTTTTGTATTTTTTTTTTTTGATTTTTTTTTTTTTTGTCTCAACTAAACAAAACGAAATTACAGACTTGATGTGAGATATTAATCTCACCAAAATTGAAAATAAATAAAAATAACAACTAACTTGATTTCCCTTGTAGAAAGATAAGATCCCTTTGTAGAAAAATAAGATTTCCTTCTTTGAAGATCTTGTTTGGGCTTCAAGGAAAGAAATTCCAGCAATTCTTTTGGGTTTCTGATGGCTGCGTTTTGGTAGGGATGGATAGATTTTGAGATGGATGAAGGCTGAATGGATTTTGGGAACAAGGGTGCTCCAAACTCCAATCTTTCGATCTCCACCAACACTAATCGATCCAAGCTTCTTGCACACAACCTGTAATGACTCAACAAGAAATATCAAAGCAATGGAAGACTCAAAATCAATTTCTGAAAGAAACTGACAAACAAGAAAATAAAAGCTGACTCTTTTTGTTATTTTCTGGATAGGGGGTCTCTTGACGTTCTTGTGAAGACGAATGGTGTCAACACAGCTCTGATACCAATTTGATGCGGGGATAAGCCGCAGTTGCCGACCTAGACACCAAACTCGAATAGGAACTCGAACAGAGAAGATAGGCGGAATTAGAATGAGATGAAAGAAGGATAAGTCGAATGATAGGCCAATTGGAACCAAATCAAACAACGATAAAACCCTTGAACTTAAGAATAAGAACCATACCGAATGATGAAGAAACCCCAACGGATGATTACAACCAAACACAATGACTTTGGTGGGTCAAGGCACCTGGAGGTTGCTCTATGGAGTCCCGATAGCACCAACCTTATGGAGGAGATTGACACACACAAGCACAACTAGGGCCAACTGAACGACAATGCACACGGGGCACTCTTCTCACAAAAGCTCTCTCTTTTGGAAGGAAAAACGATAAACGTTGTATTCAATATCAAAGTCTGGGGGGGGGGGCAAAACAATAACTAAGGCAGCCTTATATAGGGTTCATAAGGATGCCAACTAAAGAAATAAACAATAAAAGCAAATCCTAAAAATAATAATAATCCGAGTAACAATTTAAACATTCGAACATATTGTTTCAGGAGGAGGCCTCGGCGAATGAGCCGCGGGCGCGGTTAGTGAGCCGCGGGCGCGTTCAGGAGGAGGCCTCGGCGAATGAGCCGCGGGCGCGGTTATTGAGCCGCGGGCGCGGCTGGAGCCGCGGGTGCGGTTATGGAGCCGCGGGTGCGGTTGTAGACATGTCGCCGACAGCTCTTTTTGAAACGGCTCGTTCTCTCTCGTCTGATATCGGAATTGAGCGATTCCAAAGCCTAGAGTTTCGTCTTGAAGTCTAGTTTGTTTCATCTTCAGTACTTGACTTCTCATCTTGACTCGAACCGGATCTCTACGAGCTTGAATGGCTACAATACGAGCTCGGGCTACTATCAATGACTTGAATGATGGCTCATAGCGATCTTTAGCCCTAGCTCCAGTGGTTAGCACATCTTTAGATTTAGGACGGGGCGTCCTTGATGATAGCTCAGATGCTCCCGCATCAGATCTCCTTTATAGTTTCCTGACTTCATTCTGACCCACGTGTCCAGTGCAATATCAGTACTCTTGCTTTCTACAGAAAGTAGATCAGCCATCTCCTTGATTGGTGAGAAAACCAAATCCAAGGTACGTTGATGTAGGATTTGCTGAAGCCCTGTCCATTCAAAAGTGTTTTATTTCTCCAAACAAGGATGAAGAGCCAACTTCACATAATGAAGTAAAAGGAGTCATTAAGTGGGAGAAAGCAATGAAGGAGAAAATAGTTGCATTAAAGAAGAACGAGACATGGAAACTCATTCCAATACCAAAGTTCGGTAAGTTCAGGTCCATGTTTGAAATATGCACCAGAAAGTCGGTGATGAGGGGGATGTTGAAGTCCATCACCGAAGCCCATTAGTGGAGAAGAATGGGCTAATGGCCCAAATCTAACAAGGAGAAAAGTATGGAGCAAGCATGAAGAGTCTAGATTACACTAGATAAGTTTAGATTAACCTAAGCTAAATAAAATATATTTAGACTAATCTAGAATTGTTGTAAAATGTGAAAGTCGGTAGTTACCGACTTGTTCCACCGCCCTACACATATATAAATAGGGGTCAAGGTGTTGTAATGAGTGTGTAATGCACACCACTACAATAAAAGCCACGTAAGTTCTCTTTCATAATTCCTTCCTTCGTTTGTGTTTTCTTGTGTCCATTACATTCAAATCTCCACCTAGATTAAATCTTGCCAATACCACAAAGCCCTCGATTCCTCAACATTTGGTATCAGAGCCGGGTCGTGTTGCGGGCTTTGCGGTTAGTCGGGGTTCGGCGAAATTTTACGGTCTGGGATCGTGGTTGTTGCTCGGGGAGTAACGAGGTTTTCGTCGGTGTTTAGACATCTCAAATTGCGTCGTTGTGCTGCCGGATTAATTGCTCGGAGCAATGGAAGATATATCGGGGAGCAATGGAAGATATATCGGGTACGACAAGTGGGATTGAGAAGCTAAACAACAACAACTATACATATTGGAGATCGTGCATGGAGTCATATCTCCAAGGGCAAGATTTATGGGAGACGGTAGCGGGTGCAAGCACAACTCCTCCAGAGAGTACTCCAGCAAATGCAGAGGCCTTAAGGAAATGGAAGGTACGTGCCGCTAAAGCCTTATATGTTATTAAGGTTACTATTGAAACACATTTAATTGAACATATTAGAGATGCAAAGACTCTGAAAGAAGCATGAGACACATTTGCATCTCTATTTTCACGTGCGAATGACGCACGACTGCAAATGCTAGAAAACGAGATAGGGACAATTGCACAAGGTCAAATGTCCATATCTCAATACTTTATGCGCGTGAAGAATATATGTCATGAAATATCCCAACTAGATAAGGAGTCAGCTATTAGTGAGGCACGTATGAGGCGTATTATTATACGCGGGTTAAGGTCGGAGTACAATGCCTTTATCACGGCGATACAAGGATGGCCTACACAGCCATCGTTGTTGGAGTTGGAGAATCTCTTGGTAAACCAAGAGACACTAGCAAAGCAGATGGCCGGTCTTTCTGTCAAAGACCATGAGGAGGCCCTTTATTCAAACAAAGAGAAGAATCAAAGGCCGTATTATAGGAAGAAGCCAAATGAGTTTGAGAGGGGACCGAGTAGTGATAAACAGAAGAGGCAAGGAAGCATGGGTCCTACGCAAGAGAAGGTAGGTCCAAAGAGAAACTCTGGGAGATGTTTCAGGTGTGGCAAGTTGGGTCACTTTGCTCGGGATTGCAGAGTGAAGATTGTCGAAGGAAACTCGATTGAGGAAAAATCGAGGACTCGTGAAGAGGATAGTGAAGACGAGTGGGACGTTACTGCTACATATGCAGCAATAGAAGAAGATGAGGAAGAATGTGCTCTGACTACTACGGTAGTAGATATTCCTTCTTCAGAAGCTTGCATAGCTAACAGTGTCAAGAAGGAAAGAATCAACTATGAGAAAGACTGGATAGTTGATTCGGGTTGCTCACATCACATGACTGGTGATATGAGCAAGTTCACGAAGTTGCGGAAGTATGAAGGCAGAGAAACAGTCATCACAGCAGACAACACTATGCATCCAGTACTGCATGTAGGAGACTTGACAGTTTCACCATACAAGGGAGGTCCTAAGGTGATGGAAGATGTATACCATGTTCCAGGAATGAAGAAGAATCTCTTATCGGTTCCTCAGATTACAGCTGCAGGAAACTATGTGGTGTTTGGCCCAAACGATGTCAAGGTGTTGGCAAATGCAAGCATACGTGGTGAAGTTTTCATGGAAGGGAAGAAGGTACGGAAGTTGTATGTGCTATCAGCTGGAGAGGCATATAAAGATAAAGCTCGTCAACATGAGACGACTGATCTGTGGCATGCTCGGTTAGCACATGTTCACTTCAACTGGCTAAAGGTGATGATGAAGAAGGACATGGTGAAGGGGCTTCCTTCTCTAGAAGTACGTGAAGGAGTTGTATGTGTGGGGTGCCAGTTTGGGAAAGCACACAGGTTGCCTTTCAGTGAATCAAAGGTACGAGCATCAAGACCGTTGGAGCTTATACACTCGGATGTGTTTGGCAAAGTGAAAACGCCATCTTGCTCAGGTAAGCAATATATGCTCACATTTATTGATGATTTTTCAAGATATGTGTGGGTATATTTCTTAGAGCAGAAAAGTGAAGTATTTAAGAAGTTTACCGAGTTTAAAAATCTGGTGGAGAATGAACTCGGTGAGAAGATAAGGTGTCTCAGAACTGATAATGGTGGAGAATACACCTCTAAAGAGTTCGAGGAGTATTTGAGGAAGCACGGGATACGTCATCAGCTCACGTGTCCATACACACCTCAGCAAAATGGAGTTGCTGAAAGGAAGAACAGACATCTTGGAGAAACTTGCAGGAGCATGATGCACGCCAAGAATGTGCAACCTCGTTTCTGGGCAGAGTGCATGACTACTGCAGCACACGTCATCAACAGGATGCCTCAAGAAAAACTTGGGTTTCAGTCACCTTACCAAGTTTTGTACAAGAAAATGCCCACGGTAACACACTTTAGAGTATTCAGATGTGTGTGTTACGTGTTTGTCCCAGAGCAGATGAGAGTCAAGATGGAAAAGAAGGCCATCAGGTGCATATTTGTGGGATATGACCAACAAAGGAAAGGTTGGAGGTGCATTGATCCCACAACCAACAAAGCCTACGTCTCATGTCACGTAGTCTTTGATGAAGGCTCATCTTGGTGGGGTCATGATAATGTGGTGCTTCCATATTCAGGAAATATTACAGAGGAAGAACAAGTGGAGCCGCAGGTTGAACCATCGGTGATCAGTGACTCAGGACCAGAGATTCAGAGTCCAAGGTCTCAAAGTACTTCAAGCCCTTGGAAGTCAGGTGTAAGGAAATCACCTGAAAAGGAGACTATGTCCACTAGAGTAAGTAGCTCGAGTAGAGATGATGAAGCACCCGAACTTTCTAGAATGGTCGATGGGGAATCTGGTGCTCGAAGGTCTACAAGGATGAGAAAACCAAATCCAAGGTACGTTGATGCAGGATTTGCTGAAGCCCTGTCCATTCAAAAGTGTTTTATTTCTCCAAACAAGGATGAAGAGCCAACTTCACATAATGAAGTAAAAGGAGTCATTAAGTGGGAGAAAGCAATGAAGGAGAAAATAGATGCATTGAAGAAGAACGAGACATGGAAACTCATTCCAATACCAAAGGTCGGTAAGTTCAGGTCCATGCTTGGAATATGCACCAGAAAGTCGGTGATGAGAGGGATGTTGAAGTCCATCACCGAAGCCCATTAGTGGAGAAGAATGGGCTAATGGCCCAAATCTAACAAGGAGAAAAGTATGGAGCAAGCATGAAGAGTCTAGATTACACTAGATAAGTTTAGATTAACCTAAGCTAAATAAAATATATTTAGACTAATCTAGAATTGTTGTAAAATGTGAAAGTCGGTAGTTACCGACTTGTTCCACCGCCCTACACATATATAAATACGGGTCAAGGTGTTGTAATGAGTGTGTAATACACACCACTACAATAAAAGCCACGTAAGTTCTCTTTCATAATTCCTTCTTACATTTGTGTTTTCTTATGTCCATTACACTCAAATCTCCACCTAAATTAAATCTTGTCAATACCACAAACTCTTCCATTCCTCAACAATTCGTACAATTGTGATTTTAGCGCCAAAGAGGTTACGCATTCCCTTTATAGCCTGTATTTGTACAGAATTAATTACCATATTAACGAATTGTCAATTTGTACTATTAAAGAGACATAACAACATGTCAACCATCATACCTCCTTAACATGAGATTCCTTATCTGGTTCAACATAAATGAAATTTTTCAGATGATCAAGGGCTACTGCAGATCTGATTTGCAATTCAGGACCCTTATCAATGTACTTCTGCATAAGGCAAACCGCAGCTTCCCTTTCTTTACCAATCTAAATAAAGAGAATAAAACTGATTAAACCATGTTTACTGCAAGCAACAAAGAAACAAATAAAAGGAAAATAACGAACACCTACCGCGCATTTGACCATGAAGAGTTTGGGATCCCGAACTGAAGGCAGCAGAGCTTGTTGCTCTGCATCTGTTGTCTCTTCATATTCAATGTCACCAGTTGTCATACTTTTGTTTCAAGTACTCTCCAAATTCGTCCAGATCATCTTCTTCTCTATTATAGATTGACCTTCGCTGCCTATCTCTTGCCTCTTCCTCCTCAGGAGGATCTACTAGATCATCATCAACTATAAAACCTGGAAAACACAAGATTCTCAATCAGAATAATGAAAAAATAGCTTCTATGAAGCTTACAAAATTTGTAAACCCTAATTTGACATAAACCCTAACGCGTTTCATGAATCAAACCTCGATTGATGATAACGTGCGAACCAAGAAAACCCTAATTACAAAAAAGAAGAAGGGAAGAAGAAGAGAAGGGGAAGAATACTAGCCATCTTCACCCTCCTCCTCTTCTTCCTCCTCGTCAATGTCAACTATTGCTTCATCGTCAATAAAAACAGAGACTTGTCTCCTTTTGGACGAACGCCGCTGGGAAGCACCACCGTCATATAGGCGGTCTAATAAGATGACTTGCGTACTAAGTAAAATAAGATTAATGTAATTTTCTGAATCATTTTAAATCATATAATAAAAAAATTATAAATATATATATTAAAGCAATCGTTCATTTTCGCCACACATGTTCTCATTATAACTGCGAATGTCATTTTATTATTTATTTTTTCACATGTTATTTTTTTAATCATTTTTCTTGTTTATAAACTAGATCATATAATACAAAAATTATAAATATATATGTATGTTTATTTTAGGATAATTTAGATTTACAAGATATTATGATTATTTATACTTTTAACATTTTCAAAACAATATTTTACGTGCTTTAATATATAAAGAGTTATTTAATAATTATATAGAAAATTTTTATCTCATAATTTATATATTTTAAATACTTTAAACTAGAATATATTTAAATATTTTAAAAAATTCTTGATTAACCATCTCTTTATTACTAATATTTATCATACTAATTCAAAAACTTTATATTAAAAAATGGATATATTTTTACTTTAACTATTTAGATAATAATTTAAATTAAGCAATTATATTTAAAAATATACTAAATTTGTATGAGATAAATGAACTAAATGTATTTGGTAAAATATTTTAACCTAAGTTATTTCTATATTAAAATTATATTTATAATTTTATAAAACCCCTGCGGGACACGGGAAACTGAACAAAGTATGATTAAAGAATACAACATAACTATTTTCTTAAGGGTGTGAATCCCATAATAAATCCTCTTATAGAGATAAATAAGAATGAATCTAAGTCATTGGATGCCAAGACAATGACTTAGATTAAACTAGTTACCCCCACGTGTAGTGGGGGTAGTGGTGGTGGTCTGGTGGCCTCCCGGCGACCACCCGACGACTTCCCGGCGACCACCCGGTGGTTGTCCGGTAGAGGTCCGACAGTGGTCCAATAATAAATGAAAAAGTTAAAGTATAAAAATAAATGAAAATTTAAGTCTAATTCAAATTGGTGAACATTTAAATACAATGTGATGAACATTTAATTATAATGTGATGAACATTTTGTTGGTGAACATGTAAGTAAAATGTGATGATTATTCAGTAGAGTATATCAAAATGAACATTTATGAACAACGTGATGAATATTTAAGTTGATTGTAATGAACTTTTGAGTAATGAACATTTTATTAAATGATTGTGAACATTTAAGGGTGTTTGATGAACATTTAGGTAATTTTTGATGAAGATCAAGTGTTTTTTTACTCGAAATTATATTAAAGTGGTGTTCCACATAAGTGGTGGTTCGGTGGTCCGACGGTGACTTGATGGTGGGTTAGTGGTGGTGCGGTCGTGGTGGTCCGTCGTTTGTCCAAATAACATAAACATTTAAGTGTAATAAACTTGGTGAATATTTAAATATAACTTGATGAACATTCAGTTGATGAACATTTAAGTATAATGTGATGAACATTCAGTTGGTGAACATTTAAGTATAATATGTCAATTGGTGAACATTTAAGTATAATGTAATGAATATTCAGTTGGTGAACATTTAAGTATAATGTGATGAACATTTAGCGGAATTTAGACAAATGAACATTTATGAACATTGTGATGAACATTTATGAATACCGTGATGAACATTTAGTAATAAATAATCTATCTTATATATTAAAGCTGAGGAAAAAGATCACATGATGAAGCTTCTGTATGTTAAGAATGAGGATGAATCTCAGCCACATCATTAAAACAGTGAAAAAGCGTAAAAAAACGGCACGACCGAATAATTCGGCAAAAATTCAATCAGGCATGCACAGTTTTTTTGCCCCGTTTGAACACATACGTTTTAACTAATGAACACAAACGTTATCACTGATGAACACACAGTACATACACGTATGAACACCCATGTAATTTAGGTATAAACACATAAAAACGGTTCTTTTTCCACACATAAATTTGTAAGAGTATTACACATGCATATATGCGGTGTTTCACATGCACATCTACGTTGTTTCACATGAAAATATAATATGTTTTACAAGAACATACAATTTAAAGTTTTTTGTATACATACTTTGTTTGCCCTGTTTGAACACATGCATTGTCCCTGATGAACACATAGGTAATCAACTATGAACCCAGACATGTAATTCAGCTATAGACACATAAAAATGATTCTCGTTTTCAAACATATATTTGTAAGACTAATAAACATGCATACTTGCGTGTTTCACATGAACATGCGTTGTTTCACATGAACAAGTGTGTATTCATAAAGACACATAACTCAACCATTTTTTTATATGAACACTTTGTTTTTCCCGTTGGAACTCATACGTTGACACCGATGAACGCATATGTAATTAAATATGAACATGGTTCATCCACATATGAACACAAATTTAATTTAGCTAAAGACACATAAAAGTGATTTCCGTTTCCACACATAAATTTGTAAGACTAATATACATGAACACATGCGTTATTTCATGTGAACACCTGTGTTGTTTCGTATGAACACACGTGGTTTCACAAAAACAAATAACTTAGCCGTTTTTTCATATGCACACTTTGCTTTAATAATGAAGAAATATATATTCCAGTTTTGATATTCGTGAGAACACATATATTCTTCTATCTGAAAGATGAACACATATGGATTGAGAGATGAACACAAGTAGAATAATGATTAACAAAGTTATAATCCACGCGTGATATTCTCAATCAGTTTGATGAACACAAATGGCTAGACAGATGAACACATATGCCTTAAGCAATGTACACAAAAAGAGTTAATCATAAATACATTTAAGTACTAATATTTACAAACAACAAACCTACTTTTTACATAACTTGTCCACTAAACTCAACAATTAAATCTCCTAACTCTTCTTCCTACCACCTCCCTTACTAATTTGAATTTCTTCCATAATAACGATCATAATTTTTTTTCTAGAGGTTACAAATCACTTTTGCTCGAAGAGGGAGTTGGTGTTTTGCTCTTTTCATCTTTGTCTTGTACATATTTGCTTCAGAGGTCCCATATCACCAATGGATATTGTCCCATGAGCTAATTTCTTCACTTTTGGTTTATCACCTATAATTCATAAACATTAGGGACACAAAAGCGTTAGCATATGAACACAGGGGGCAGTTACAGAAGAACACATTTCCATGCACTCATGAACACACACAATAATGTTAATGAACACAAAATGCATGACATCCACACATACATATTAATTTCAATGTGCACGCAAAAGCATTATTATCTGAACAAATGTGCTTTCACCATTGAACACACGTGACTTAGATCATGAATACATGTTTCTTAGATGATGATTACCTATTTTTCTTATGAACTGCACATACATGAATTAGTTGATGAACACATACATATTCGCAGATGAACACATATAACTTACATGATGAACACATATGGATTATATGATGAGCACATATGGATTATATGATGAACACATGTCTTCCATATTAACAGAACAAACATGACCTAGTTCATGAACACATACATATAAATTGATGAACACATACATAAATCGGTTTTAATTATCACAAGATACCTGAGATTTACACACGCATTAACCAAATACTCTTGTCAATATTTTCATATGAACACATACAAATTAGTTATCCACACAATCTTCATGAACAACTAGTCATCATGAGATTCACATGCTTCTTAGTAAACAAAAGCACGAACATGTGAACTTTCACAGAACAAACATGACCTAGTTCATGAACACATACATATAAATTGATGAACACACACACATAAATTGATGAACACATACATAAGTCAGTGTTATAAATCACAAGATACACGAGATTCACACACACATTAACCAAATATTCTTATCAATCTTTTCATATGAACACATACGAATTAGGTATCCACACAATCATCATGAATCATCAGTCATCATGAGATTTTCATGCTTCTTACTTGAATCTGGATCTTGTTAGGGTTACTAGTATGAAATCGAAAGACTAATACCTTGAATCTGGACCAGTTCGCACCATGCTTTGTCATCTTACGCTTCTAAATTTGATTTTGTTCTAGTTAGGTCAGAGAACTTGCAAACTTAGCTGAATTGAGTGCAAATTGATAGAAATCGTGAAGAAATTCACAAACTTCTTCTCTCAGATCTGAGCAAACGACTTTGAATTGCGTTGAATAAGAGTGAAATTTGGTAGAAATTGCTAGTATCTCAGCTCTCAACTAGCATGGAGACTGGCTTTAAATTTTGTCGACATGGAAGAAAGTTAGAGGGAGGGGGGAGACGGGGCTTTTATAGGCGTGTGGAAGCGCTAGAAGCTATGTAGGGAGCTCTTCTGAGCTGTTGGATTAATTCCATCCTACGGATGAAATTGATCCTTAGTCTTAACACTAAGGGGCATCCTCATGTGAATCAAACCCTAAAGTTGAGCCTTATAGAGTTCTTAGAGTGATTTTAGGCTTAGTTTATTACACAATTATTATTTTTTATATTTAATTTCAATTATTAATAGATTGGATAATTATATTAACAAATATATCTTGAAATATTATCATTCCTTTAAACAACAAATATACAAACTATTTTATTGAGAATAAATATTATATTGAAGGTTAATATATATTCTTACGATAAATTAGGATTATTTTCGATAATAAAAATTAAGTCAAGCTACGTACATAACCTTCATGAAATAAAATATATTTTTATAAATAGTCTTTACAAGAAAAAAATTTAATCTTAATTTTTTGACGAACTCGATTAAAAGGATATACAATTTTCATACGAATTATATAGAATTTCCCGTGCATGGCACGGGTCATTACACTAGTATTGTAATATTTGTGAACAATTTTATACATCTTTGTGACAATTTTATTCCGGCGAGGCTCAAAGGTGGTCCGGCGGTGGTCGAAGGTGGTCGGAGGTGGTCCGGCGGCGGTGACAAGGGATGACACAGGGTGCCACGTTTCATCATATAGGCTCTTGGATCTCTCTTGATCCAAGGCTCCACAATCATTCTCATTTATCATTTTAACAATCATTATTACATGACACTTTTCCTTTCCTTAATACGTATTCCTGTTTAGGGCTTAGATCCGGCTGCACTCTATCCAGCGAGAGTTAGGGCCCAATTATCCAGCGAGAGTTAGGGCCCAACAAATGGGCCAAGATCCAAGCTATATTACGAAATTGCATGTCTGATTTTACGCCGCGTCTCTGATAATTCCAAAATAACATCCCGTCCATATATTTTTATACCTGTGTTAATTTTTTCTGATCCTCTCATGCGTAGTACGGACTCGGTCACCTAATAGACACAAATCTATAATATTATACAAGAAGAAGGTTTCTTAGGATTAACAGCTATTTTGTTTGATGTGATACTTTTCTTTTATATTAATGTTTATCTTAACTTGATTATTTTATTAAATCAATTGTATTGTTTGATTGGGGCGGTCTTTAATCTAATTATTGGCCAATTTTCCATTTTGTTGTTACTAGTGTGGAGGTGCCGCAATTTAGTGGAATTGCGGCTTACACGAAATGATGTGGAATTCTTTTATTTTTTACTAGGCACATAAACATCAAAAATTGTTGAACCGTACCCTAGATAATTTCATGTGCATTGACATATCCTAACCACTTCGACGACATGCTTCCTTAATTAAATTCCAAAGAAATATGTAGAATCTTGATGGTTGAGAAGGGATGAAGAGGAGAAGAAGGAGAACTAGGATCGGGCGTGGGGAGGTGGAGCTCAGTCCTGGAGTTGACCGGCGTCGATGAAGGAGAACGAACAACGGACCGTGATGCAAATGACATTGGTGGGGGGATTTGGAGCGGATGGAAATATGTTTGGGACGATGTCGCCATCAAATTCAAAGTTGGATGAGATAGGTGCTAGAAGAGAGGAGGAGAGGACTGACCCACTCTAGCCTGACCTATCTTACATAAAATTTTCTCCTTAAATCTCTCTATTTTAATTTTATTTTCCTTTTTTATAGTTTGTTCTAAACCCATAAAATCTAGGGTGTGAATCTCATGATAAAGTGTCTTATAGAGATAAAAAATAATGAATCTAAGACATTGTATGCCTTTGTGAATCTCATGATAAAGTGTCTTATAGAGATAAAAAATAATAAATCTAAGACATTGGATGCCTTTGTGAATCTCATGATAAAGTGTCTTATAGAGATAAAAAATAATGAATCTAAGTCATTGGATGCCTTGGATGCCAAGACATCCAATGACTTAGATTAAACTAGTTACCCCCACTTGTAGTGGAGGTAGGTGTGGTGGTCCGACGGCCTCCCAATGACCACCTGACGACTTCCCAACGACTTGTCGTTGCACAAACACATTCAATTTTGTCCTCATGCGTGCAAGGACATGAAGGTGGTTCTCATGGTTGTGACCAACTCCTTGATCCGAGTGAGGGCGTGGAATCCCCATTTGTTCTCGAGGACGACGACGACGACGAGCTTGACGGGGCTTCCATAGAAGTCGTGGAAGGAGGAATAGGTGAGGGAGGCGGCGGCGGAGAGGAGGAAGAGGATAGATGAAGGCTAGGGTTTTGAGGGGGATATGGAAGTGGGGGAAGAAGTGGTTGTAGTGGAGGTGGAGGAGGGTGTGGACAAGGAAGTTGTGGATTTATCGAACAAAGACTTACTTGATTCACTATAAACAGGGGTAAATTTCAGTAATTTTAAAGGGGAAAATTCGTAATTTCACACATCTTAACTACCAATCTGGCGGAAACATCTGTGGGTGGTCATTTGTAAGTTTTTGGGCTCTTTTGGGTGGTTTAAAATCAATACGTGAAACACGGGTGGTTCCTTGCAAATTTTGGTACATAACGGGTGGTTTAAAGTAAAAACCTCTAACATCAATCAATTTAAGATTAGAAGTTAACATTTTCTTCTAATTAATATTTTTCATAAAAATAGACATCTATTGTAGTCTTTCGTATTTTATTAATATTAATATAATAAATTATAGCAACGTAGTATGAGTAAGTTATCACAATTATTGATTTATACCTATTGTAGTCTATGTGATTTATACCTAACATATTTTATTATCTTTTTTTTTCAATTAAAATATTTTTCAGTATATCTTTTAGGTTTGATATTTTTCAAATTATAAAAAGAAATATTTATTTTTGAATATTGGACTTTTTTCTCACTGGATCAAGCAAATTTAATATATTGATGAATAACTTGCCGATTTATCAAGATACTCGCACTACTCCTGCAGACTGTGTTCTTCAAATCCGACATTGCATGATTGAACACTTCCACATCAATAGAAAGCATGTTGATCGTCACTCTGCCCCTTGGAGAATTTATGCTGCAAGTTAACTTCTCTGGATTGTTATGCTCATTTTGTTTATAGAGCATTCTTTGAATTTTTTTCTGAAATGGGCTTTTTTTCAAAAAAAATTCCCGACGTAGGCTCGTTTCAAAACAAATTCCCAATATAGGCACTTATGCCAGCTTCGGAATTTTTTTATGTGCGAGAGACGCTGGTTCTACCAGCGTCTCTCGTCCGAAGCTGGTAAATTTTTTTTTGAATTTTTTATGTATAAGAGACGCTGGCCCGACCAGCGTCTCTTATACGTTCAAACATAAAAAAAAAAAAATTTATATGAGACGCTGGTCGAACCAGCGTCTCATATAAATGGTCTTTTTTTTTTATTTGAACATGTATAAGAGACGCTGGTCGAACCAGCGTCTCTTATACATATTTTTTTTTTAATTCTCCCGTGTAAGAGACGCTGGTTCGACCAGCGTCTCTTACACGTAAAATGTTTAAAAAAAAAATAATTATTTGCATAAGGCGCTGGGAGAACGAGCGCCTTATACAAGCCATGTACAAAATGCCCAATTTCTTGTCCTATGATGTAACCACTCAGTGATGATACATACATCTTAATAAGAAAAGACTGGTGTTTTATTTTTCAATTCTTGTTCCCCAGGTGTGCATTGGAAGGAGATGGAATTGGAAGGGGATTGATCGGAGTTTGAGGTGTGGTGGTGGAGGTGGACGGGGTTGGAGATTCGGAGTGGGCGGATGTGTTGACGGTGGGAGAGGAGGTTGGGGGAGTATGAGGAGAGGGATGGGAAATGGAGGAGAGGGAAGTCATGGTTTGTGTATAATATGAATGCCAGAGAGGAGATGAACAGGAGATGTACAAAATGAATATTTCGTAAAGGAGATGAACACGAGTTGTTTTATGGGCTGTTTAGCGCCTTATGCAAATAATTATTTTTTTTTTAAACATTTTACGTTTACACGGGGGAATTAAAAAAAAATATGTATAAGAGACGCTGGTTCGACCAGCGTCTCTTATACATGTTCAAATAAAAAAAAAAAACCATTTATATGAGACGCTGGTTCGACCAGCGTCTCATATAATTTTTTTTTTTTATGTTTGAACGTATAAGAGACGCTGGTCGGGCCAGCGTCTCTTATACATAAAAAATTCAAAAATTTTTTTACCAGCTTCGGACGAGAGACGCTGGTAGAACCAGCGTCTCTCGCACATAAAAAAATTCCGAAGCTGGCATAAGTGCCTATATTGGGAATTTGTTTTGAAACGAGCCTACGTCGGGAATTTTTTTTGAAAAAAAACCCATTTCAGAAAAAAATTCGCATTCTTTTGTCACTTTTTGGGTAAATGGGGTAGGATTTTTGTTAGCTTTGGTCTCTCTGTTCTACATCTTCTTCATGAGCTTGTGTTGTATATCCTGATCTGATTTTTTATAATCTACCGAAAATTTTCCAAAATAAAATAAAATTGTCACAAAGATGTATAAAATTGTTCACAAATATTATAAAATTATTTATTACTCAAAAGTTCATTACAGAAAGTTCATCACGTTGTTCATAAATGTTCATCATAATGTTCACGAATGTTAATTTTGTATATATTTTACTGAATGTTTATCACATTATACTTAATTGTTCACCAACTAAATGTTCATCGATCACATTCTACTTAAATGTTCACCAACTGAATGGTCATCACATTACACTTAAATGTTCACCAACTGAATGTTCATCACATAATGTTCATCAACTAAATGTTCATCAAATTATATTTAAATGTTCACCGAGTTTATTACACTTAAATCTTTATGTTATTTGGACAAACGGCGGACCACCACCGAACCACCATCGGACCACCATCACACGCCGACTGCACCACCACTGACCCACCATCAAGCCACGGCCGGACCACCACTTATGTGGAACACCATTTTAATATAATTTCTATTAAAAACACACTTAATTTTCATAAAAATCACCTAAATGTTCATTATCTCATACTTAAATGTTCATCATCTCATACTTCAATGTTCATCATCACAAGGATTTAATAAAATGTTCATTACTCAAAGTTCATTACAATCGGCTTAAATGTTCATCACGTTGTTCATAAATGTTCATCAAAATGTTGATAAATGTTCATTTTGATATACTCTACTGAATGTTCATCACATTATACTTAAATGTTCACCAACTGAATGTTCATCACATTATACTTAAATGTTCATCAAATTATTTTTAAATGTTCACCAAGTTTGTTACACTTAAATGGTTAGTAATAAAAATGTACTAATACTTGATAGATATAATTTCATGGTATCTATTCTTATACGACATTTATACAAAAAAATTGTACTGTTCAAAAAAATAATGTTGACATTTAAGCTCTCACGACTTAAATGTTCATCACCTTTTTTACTGTTCGAAAAAACCCTAGGGCACAGGAAAAACGCTCCTATTTCTTTCTCTCTCTCCGGTTCTGCCGTGAGAGCTAGGTCACTCTCGCCGGCGTGCGAGGTTCCTGCGCCAATCGTAGATAAGGGGGACAAGGAAAGAGTTTTGAAGGGTGGTCCATGGTCTTTTGAAAAATCCTTGCTAGTGCTGCGTGAACCAGGGAATGAGAAGCCGTCTAAGATGAGGTTTGATAAGGCTGAGTTTTGGGTGAGATTTTACGACCTTCCAGTGTCGATGATGAACGCCATGATGACAAAGAAACTCGCTGGTTCTCTTGGAAAGGTGACCGAAATTGATGAATCTGACTTTCTGATGTGCGGAAGATTCTTAAGAGTCTGAATTCTGATTGACCTAACAAAACGCTTACGCAGAGGTGTTATGATTTCATGTGGGGAACGCAAACTCTGGGTTGAACTGAAATATAAAAGGCTTTCAAATTTCTGTTACTCTTGCGGCATCCTCGGACATGTTGATCTTGATTGTGAAGATGAGGAGGCGGGGGCTTTCAAAACGAATATGGGGACTGGTTGAGGGTGTCTCCTATGAAAACGGTGGATCGGACTGCTGCAGAAAGAGCTAAAGAGCAAGAGATTATGAAGGCTCCGAAAGAAGACAAAAATCTGGACAGTAATCATGATTCTCCTAATGCCCCAAGTTCTCGTAAGTCCCTTCTTAGCTTGCTAGATTTAGTTGATAAGAATAATGATGAGGAGGAGGAGAAGGGTAATCATAGAGAAGATCGAGTGGTGGAGGAGACAGCTGTGCAAGTGGGTAAATTTGGAGTTAGCAACGAGGAGAACATGGAGAATAATAGACACCAGTTGCATGGGCACATGCAAAACAACATTGAATGCGTGAGTGACCATCAGAATTCAAGAGGAAAGTCGATTGTGGATACTTTGACTGAGAGTAATGGGAAGCAAATGCCTATTGAGATTAATGAGAGGCCTGACAGTTCAGAACTTGACACTATGATGATGATTGAAGGGGATGCTGAGGCTCAGTTAAAATCAAATCAGAGAAAGAACTGGAAGAGGCTGCTAGAGTTGGTATGGGTGATACTGAGGAGTTGGGAGGGGTTGGAATTAAAAGGAAAGATGGTCATGAGGCTGAAGAGAAGTCAGCTGGAGATAATGAGAATAAGGAGAAGAAGAGGAAGATAAGTGATGCTTCGGGACCCGTTGCGATATCAGCACGAGAGGAGGAACTCATCTCCTGCCGGAAGTCATGAATGTTTGAAGCTATAAGTGTCGGGGATTGGGGAAGGCCCTGGCAGTTACTAGAATCACTGCTCTGGTGAGAAAGGAGGCCCCCAAGGTTCTCTTTTTAATGGAGACCAAGTGCGATAGGCGAAAGATGGAGAGTATCCAACAAAAATTGAGATTTAAGTCTAGTTTTTGTGTGGATTGTGTTGGAAAGTCTGGAGGTTTGAGTTTGATGTGGGATGATGATGTTGATCTCACGATATTGTCTTATACGGCTCACCATATTGATGCTCCTGTTACTATTAATCAGGGAGCCCAGAGGTGGAGATTGACCGGTCTGTATGGTTGGTCTAAGAGTGGAGAGAAGCATCACACTCTCAGTTTGTTAAAACGTCTGTTTGAGGATGCTCACGAGGCTTGGATGTGTATGGGCGGTTTTAACTTACTTATTAATTTTGAGGATAAATCGGGTGGAATGCCAGTCAACCTGAATGAAGTTCTTAGCTTCAGAACTGTTATGGAGGAGTGTAGATTCAGAGATTTGGATGTTATGGGTTCTCAGTATACATGGGACAACGGGCGTGAAGGGAACAAATTTATTCAAGAGAGAATTGATCTGGCTTTTGCTAATGAAGAGTGGCTCCAACTATTCCCTAGTGCAGTTAACCAACATCTCGATAGATGTGGCTCAGATCATATCCCGATCAAAGTGCTCTTGAACCCAACCGATGTTGAGGAGCCTCCCAAGATCGATTCCTCGTCCAAACCGATTTGAAGCAATGTGGTTGGACAATGATTCCTGTTCTGAGGTGGTGCTGAATGCTTGGTCTAATCCTGGTAGTTCGAAGGCGACTATGAGTGTGATGGGGAAAATCGCTTGGTATGGGGATGACCTTAAGGAATGGGATTTCAGTGTTTTTGGGAATGTTAATTAGGAGTTGAAGAGGGTGAGGGAGGAGCTACGGACTTTGGGTATTCAGGGAATGAGGGGCGAGTTTGTGGGTAAGAGGAGGGAGTTGGAGGCTAGAGAGAGGGAACTGATGGGTAGGGAAGAGGCTATGTGGCTGCAGAGATCGAAAGCGAACGAGTTCAAGTGCAAAGTCTGAATTGTCTTTTAGTAAGAATGTGGTGGGAGAGCGCAGAACAGAGATTCAGGCTATCCTAAGTGTTCGTGAAGTGGAGAAGCACTAGAAATATTTGGGTCTCCCAACGATGGTGGGTAGATCCAAATCTGTAATCTTCGGACAGCTGAAGGAAAGAGTTTTGAAGAAAGTGGGAGGGTGGAACTCAAAGACCTTGTCTAGAGTTGGAAAAGAGGTTCTTATTAAAGTTGTAGTTCAAGCCATTCCAAACTATACGATGTCCTGCTTTTTTCTTCCTGGGGGTTTATGTAAGGATATCGAGCAAATTTTTGGTGGGGTGATTCCCGCAGCTCCTCAAAAATCCATTGGCTTAAGTGGAAACGAATGTGTCTTCCGAAGGCGAAGGGGGGGGGGGGCTCGGCTTTCGTGACATGGAGAATTTCAATTTGGCACTTCTTGCTAAACAAAGCTAGAGGATATTACAGGACCCCTCCACTTTGCTTGTTCCCATATTCTGACTTTCTTTCAGCCCCTATCAGACACGGTCCTAGTTTTACTTGGAGAAGCATTGTGCACGAGAGAGATATTCTGAACCGAGGCCTGTTGTGGAGCGTGGGGAATGGTGACTCGATAAATATTTGGAATGACAAGTGGATTCCTCGCCCTAAAAGCTTTTCGGCTATTCGTACTTCGAACACCAATCGAACATTGAAGGTGATTGATTTTATTGATTGGACTACCAGATCCTGAAGAGTTCAGCAGATCAGAGACACGTTTGTTTCGTGTGATGCAGCGATGATTCTTCAAATGAAACTTACGGCTCCCACAGTCCCTGATGAGCTGGTTTGGTTCCATTCTAAGGATGAAATTTCCTCTGTTCGGACTGCGTATCATATGTTAATGCAACAGGAAATTGAGGAAGAGTCGGATGGGGCCTCTTCTTCGTCCTCGATCTTGAGTGAGAAGGTGTGGAATAGAGTCTGGAAACTGAATATCCCCCCTCGTGTTCATTCTTTTGTCTGGAGAGCATGCCGTAATATTCTGCCAACCAAACGAAATTTGTGCAGAAGGTTTGTTACGAAGGATGATTTGTGTGAGATCTGCGGTAAGGTGGAGTCTGATATCCATGTATTAAGCCACTGCTCCATTACTTCGGGGTTCTGGAACAATGTTCCTGGTATGGCAAAATGGGGTTACAAGTCAAAATCTGTGTTGGAACTCTTTGGTCACATCAGTGACAATTTTACTGTTGCTGAAACTGATCTCTGGGCTATGGTATGTTCTTTGGTTTGGCAGGCCCGTAACCTTTTCATTTTTGAGGGAAAGGATACTGATGCTTTAGAAGCGGTTCGGATGTGTTCGACTGTGCTGTCGGAATTCCAGTCTAGCAAACTGCAAGCTAAGCTGGGCATTCCGAATGGATGCGGTATTGGCTTCATTGCCTCGGGGGGGGGGGGGGGAGTTGTGAAGCTTAATTGCGATGCTGCAGTTTCCTCGGTGAATGGATGCGGTATTGGCTTCATTGCCTGAGACAACAATGGCAAGGCGCTGTTTTTAGGAACAAGATCGATCGCTACTATGGAGGATCCGGAAATTGCTGAAGCCGAAGCGATTCTTTGGGCTCTTCGATGTGCCGTAGAGCGAGGGCAGCAAACTATCATTATTGAGACTGATTCATTGTCATTGATATCAAAATTGAGGAGGAAATGTGCTTGGAAGGGAGCACTTGGATGGCTACTGTCACAAATTCAACTCTTGCAGCGCTGTTTTTTTTCCTGTTATTGGAGCCATGTTCGTCGAACCGGGAATGCTCATGCACATCTTTTAGCTAGTATCAAGCCTAATTTTGCTTTCTTTTGTGATTTTTATCTTGCTTTTTCTGTTGAGTTGAACTCTCTGTTAGATGGTGATTTGAGGTAATGAAAGGGTATTTCGTTGGTTCTAAAAATAAAATAAAATAGATAGACCTTTTTACCTTTTTGGTGTATAATATTTGTCTTTGATAATATTTCTTGTTATTTCGTTGGTTCTAATAATATTTCGTTGGTTTCAATGACTATTATAGGTATTTGACCATTCTCAACCACCACTTCGTACTTTATAAGTAACATCTCCTTTGTAATACCAAACAACTCTTAATTCTCCAACCTGTCATTGTACGTAGGGTTAACACAAACAACGGTTGATTCTGTTTCAAAACGTTGTGCAACTTAGTCTTATTAGGCATACGAAGTTCCATAAGGGTCTCTTTAACCAAGAATTAGGCACGCAGCGGTGCGAAAACGCTAAAAGACACTAAATGGGCCTAATGGCCATTAAGGCTCGAATTGGCAAAACGACGACCAAACGATGTCCGAATGGATTGAAACTTGGTTTCAATGACTATTAGAGGTATTTGACCATTCTCAACCACCACTTTGTACTTTATACGTAACATCTCCTTTGTAATACCAAACAACTCTTAATTCTCCAACTTGTCATTGTACATAGGGTTAACACAAACAACGGTTGATTCTGTTTGAAAACGTTGTGCAACTTCGTCTTATTAGGCATACGAAGTTCCATAAGGGTCTCTTTAATCAAGAATTAGGCACGCAGCAGTGCGAAAACGCTAAAAGACGCTAAATGGGCCTAATGGTCCATTAAGGCTCGAATTGGCAAAACGACGACCAAACGATGTCGGAATGGATTGAAACTTGGTTTCAATGACTATTAGAGGTATTTGACCATTCTCAACCACCACTTCGTACTTTATAGGTAACATCTCCTTTGTAATACCAAACAACTCTTAATTCTCCAACTTGTCATTGTACGTAGGGTTAACACAAACAACAGTTGATTCTGTTTGAAAACGTTGTGCAACTTAATCTTATTAGGCATACGAAGTTCCATAAGGGTCTCTTTAACCAAGAATTAGGCACGCAGTGGTGCAAAAACGCTAAAAGACGATAAATGGGCCTAATGGTCCATTAAGTCTCGAATTGGCAAAACGACGACCAAACGATGTCACAATGGATTGAAACTTGGTTTCAATGACTATTAGAGGTATTTGACCATTCTCAACCACCACTTCTTAACATACAGAAGCTTCCTCATGTGATCTTTTTCCTCAGCTTTAATATATGAGATAGATTATTTATTACTAAATGTTCATCACGTTATTCATAAATGTTCATCACAATGTTCATAAATGTTCATTTGTCTATACTCCACTAAATGTTCATCACATTATACTTAAATGTTCACCAACTGAATATTCATCACATTATATACTTAAATGTTCACCAATTGACATATTATACTTAAATGTTCACCAACTGAATGTTCATCACATTATACTTAAATGTTCATCAACTGAATGTTCATCAAATTATATTTAAATGTTCACCAAGTTTATTACACTTAAATGTTTATGTTATTTGGACAAACGACGGACCACCACGACCGCACCACCACTAACCCACCATCAAGCCACCGTCGGACCACCGGACCACCACTTATGTGGAACACCACTTTAATATAATTTCGAGTAAAAAAAACACTTGATCTTCATCAAAAATTACCTAAATGTTCATCATCTCATTCTTAAATGTTCATCAAACACCCTTAAATGTTCACAATCATTTAATAAAATGTTCATTACTCAAAAGTTTATTACAATCAGCTTAAATGTTCATCACGTTGTTCATAAATGTTCATCAAAATGTTGATAAATGTTCATTTTGATATACTCTACTGAATAATCATCACATTTTACTTACATGTTCACCAACAGAATGTTCATAACATTATAATTAAATGTTCATCAACCGAATGTTCATCGCATTATATTTAAATGTTCACCAATTTGAATTAGACTTCAATTTTCATTTATTTTTATACTTAACTTTTTCATTTATTATTGGACCACTTCCGGACCTCTACCGGACAACCACCAGGTGGTCGTCGGGTGGTCGCTGGGAAGTCGTCGGGTGGTCGTCGGGAGGCCGCCGGACCACCACCACTACCCCCACTACAAGTGGGGGTAACTAGTTTAATCTAAGTCATTGTCTCTTAAGAAAATAGTTATGTTGTATTATGGGATACACACCCTTAAGAAAATAGTTATGTTGTATTCTTTAATCATACTTAGTTCAGTTTTCCGTGTCCCGCAGGGGTTATATAAAATTATAAATATAATTTTAATATAGAAATAACTTAGGTTAAAATATTTTACCAAATACATTTAGTTCATTTACCTCATACAAATTTAGTATATTTTTAAATATAATTGCTTAATTTAAATTATTATCTAAATAGTTAAAGTAAAAATATATCCATTTTTTAATATAAAGTTTTTTAATATAATTGACTTGATCGAATCAGATTACCAAATACACACAAGTATATACGCAGAATGTAAATGACACAGTGAATTGTTAACGAGGTTCGGACTCTGCCTACATCCTCGTGGCCTCAAGATTGTTGGCCAAATCCACTAAGTAGGTCACAAACATACAAGAGAGCACATCTCCAAGTTCAGATCAAATACACAAGAACAGAGATAACAATAATCTGTAAAAGCAAGAGAAGAAGAACTCTCTAAATCAAGTGTATATCCAGATCGCTTCTAAACCTCAACTCCGTCGAGCATCTGCTAGCTTCACCACTCGTCGGGACCTCCAACTTCAAGCAAGAACACAATCCACTCGAAGCTATCTCTAGAAGCAAAAGCTTTGCTTCTATCGAGATCAAGCTCTCAGACCACAGCCAAGAACACTCAGGAAACCCTAACCCTAAAGCTCTCTTTCACAGATGAAGGCGGAGAAGAAGAATGAGATCGATGAGAGAGAAAGCCAGGGTTAGGACTTATATACCTCAGCCTAACAAGTGAAACGCGGAGCTCCAGCTTCCTCAAAACGGGTCGGGTTGAGCATTCTGGTTTCCAGATGGCATATGGGCCTCTTATAATGGGCCAAGCCCAATTACAGATTATACACCTCTAATTCTACTAATGCACAAATGATCTGAACTAAAAATACTTAAGGATTGATCATCAACATGACAATCACCCATTACAATTTGCCCTCTTGATTGTCATACGACCTACTCAGCCTAGTTCTAACTGTAACACACAGCCGTTCTAAACTAGGAGTGGATTTTGGCACACCTACCATCATCGGCCAAAGCTCACACTTCATCAAGGAACACTCCAAATGTGCAGAAAGTCCCTGAAAAATGTAAACTTATCAGGTGTCACAATCTTAGTACCAAAATCTGCAGGATTCAAGTCACCTTTAATCTTAGTAACCACAATTTGTTTCTTTTCAATCAGATCTCTAATAAAATGATGTCTCACATCAATGTGTTTAGACCTTTCATGATAAACAGGATCTTTACATAAGTACAAGGCACTTTGACTATCCATATGTAAAACAGGTACATAAGTGGCACACTGGATTTCATTCAATAACCCAGTTAACCAAACAGCTTCTTTAACAGCTTCAGTAGCAGCTATGTACTCAGCCTCTGTAGAGGAGAGTGCCACAACTGACTGTTGCTATGTCTTCCAGGAAATACAATTTCCTGCCCAAGTATAAAAGTAAGAGGTGGTAGACTTTCTAGTATCTTTGTTACTACCATAGTCAGAATCCACATATCCAAACAACTCATTTCTAGATGTATGTTCACCATACACTAGACACAAGTCTTTGGTCCCACTAATATACCTCAAAGCATATTTCATAGCCAACTAGTGATCATTACCTGGATTGGACATGAATCTGCTTAGCACACTGATAGCAAAAGCAAGATCTAGTCGTGTACACACCATGGCATACATGACAGATCCCACTGCCACATCATAAGGCACATTAGACATTTTTTCTACTTCTTTAGGGTCAGTAGGACAACTATTCTTACTTAGGTCCAGATGCCCTCCTAAGGGTATAGAGGTGGGCTTTGAGTTATCCATACTGAATTTGTCCAGAACCTTCTGAACATATTCAGTCTGAGACAATCTCATCAGCTTACTCTTCCTATCTCTAACAATTCTAACACCTAGAATTATCTGGGCTGGACCCAAGTCCTTCATATCAAAGTGCAACTTTAAGTCTCTCTTGACACCAGCAATTGAGACTTTAGAGTTGCTAATAAGAAGAATATCATCCAGATAAAGAAGCACATATAAGGGAGAACTAGTCTTAACATTCTTAAAATAAAGACATGTGTCATAATTGCTTCTATGAAAACCTAGTTTTTTTCATGCAAGCATCAAATTTTAAGTTCCATTGTCTAGGTGATTGTTTCAACCCATAAATAGATCTTTTTAACAAACAAGCATGCTCAGGATTTTTAGTGTCAATGAAACCCTTAGGTTGTCTCATGTAAATTGTTTCATCCAATTCACCATGTAAGAAAGCAGTCTTAACATCCATTTGTTCTAGTTCCCAATCAAAAATAGTGCACATAGCAAGCAAAAGTCTCATGGTCTTATATTTAACTACAGGTGCAAATATGTCATTGTAGTCTATGCCTTCTCTTTGGGTGAATCCTTTAGCTACTAACCTAGCTTTATATCTAGGAGGATCCTTAGAACTATTACCCTCTTTTATTTTGTAAATCTATTTACAGTCAATGAGCCTAGCAGTTTCAGGTTTGGGCACTAAAGTCCAAGTTTTGTTAGTCATCATAGACTCTATCTCATCATTCATAGCACTAAGCCATTTCTTAGATTCAGAACACCTAACAGTTTGCTCATAAGTATCAGGGGTATAGTTATTTTTTATCACATTAGCAGTTGATAGGACAAAAACCTACCCACAAGCGTATGGGATCAGTTGTAGCTTTTCAAGTGTCGTTCCCACGAGGACAATGTAGTATCTTTTGTAACTAAACCGGTAAGCTAAGTCGTAGAAAGATTTGGTTGATTAAACTAAGATTAAAGTATTGCAAATATGAAGAAATTCAATGAGAGGATGTTATCTAGAATCAAGGATCCCCACAACAATGCCTTGGTAACTCGTATGTGTTTATCAGAATCTAGCATAAGCTCATATGACGGAAAGTTATCTGAAATATCAACTAACTCCTTTCAGACGATAGTAGAAGTATCTAGGCTTCAACTAGCAATCACTTTCGCACATCACTAGTCAAAGTCTAGATCCTTTAGGCGCTTAGAAACTAAGATTAGACCGAGATAACATCCACTTTCGTGCTCCGCTAAGTTCGGTCTAACCTTGGGTTTCTATGATAACTTACTATTCCGCGAGAACAAACGAATTCATTCAAGTTCAATTCTAGTAATTCCAACAATAGTAATCTCCTTTCGGACTCATACCATGTCTAATTGTTCATTAGATATCTCCTTTCAGACTCAACCTAATTGAACACTAATTGATAAATTATCAATTGCAATAAGAACCCTAGAATTGAATCAATCATGAACTCATGCTATCAAATTAGATAAACACAATCATCAAGTTCACCAATTCATTGTTGGGATTTCCCCAACCCTAGATAATGGGGGTTTAGCCTAGCATGCTTAGGAAATCAATCATAAACATTGTAAGAATCAGGAGAATCATTCAATTAGATGAGAAGAAGAGAAATACTTGATCAAATCCAAGAAACAACCTTCAATCTTCAACAATCTTCAATAGGAATCTCCCAAAAACACAACTAGGGTTCTTTTTAGTCTTAGAAAACGATTAGGATAGCCTCCCCTCAGCAAATCCGATCTAAAAACGTATATATACTCCCCCCAAATAAAGAAACGTCGGAAGAAACGAAAAGACACATTAACAGCGTTTTCGCACGGTCCATAACAAATCGGCACGGTCTGCAGCAAACCGTGCCGCTTCACTGGACGTCTTCTGCTGATCTGCACGGTTTGCAGCAATCCTGCACGGTTTGTAGCAAACCGTGCCGATTCACTGGACGCCTTCTGCTGGTCTGCACGGTTTGCAGCAATCCTGCACGGTTTGTAGCAAACCGTGCAGAACCATTTTTCTTCTTTTCCCTCGCTCGTTTCGTCCCTCGTCGAGTCCTTTAGCTCCCCTATTGCAAGATATCATCCAATACACACCAATCCGCATCCGAAAGTCCGCAAATCCACCTGTAACACGCATAAACTTGTGTAGACATCAAGACTCAACAAAACAATGAAACTAACAAGAAAACTATGCAAGAACACCATAAAACGACACATTCTAACACCTAAATGCATGACCTAAGGTATATGAATTGGATGCTATCAAATTCCCCCAAGCTTGACTCTTGCTTGTCCCAAGCAAGTACATGACGATGAGTACTCAAAATATGCAACAACTGTCTCTATCCAAAAGTCATCGAACAATAACCATGAAAGACCAAACAAATAACAACTTCCGTCCTAACATGTTTCTCAATCAATGACAAGATGAAATTAGTTCCTCCACTCTAGACCTCACAAGATAAATATAAAGTCACTCACACTCATGTGTTTAGGTTATGTAATTTTCGCTCAATTCTCTACTTTGAATGCTAACTACCATAAGCTTGCAACAGTGTTCTTAATCTCCACTACTAAAGACTATGCACATAACAAGAGTCGTGAGGTCTTTTCTAGGGTTGCAATGGGGCCAGGGTAAAACATAAGGCATAGGAATATTTTGGCCATGAGGAGCTGAATCCGGGGAAGAGGATCTTACCAAGACAACACCGAACCAAAATTTTCTCCCAATTGAAATACAACCTTCAAACCCATACAACTTAACCCTTATATATAATATGGTCTCCTTTCTTTTTATGATTGCTTCTTCTTCTTTTATTTCAATGCTACTTTCTTTCTTTCTTTTTTTCGATTTTGATTTTTTTTTTTTTTTTTTTTTTTCTTTTTCAACACTTTTTGTAGAAGAAGAAGCATAAGAAGAATGAAGGATAGGATACCCATTACAAACTTTTAACACACTTTAACCACCATACAAGTAATTTCCCCCAAGCTTGACTAAGATCCACTCTAGCACAACAATTCTACTATCCTAATCCCCGGATGGGAAGGATGATCATAATAGGCTCGGTATGCTTTTGTGGAGTTTACAATGAATAAGCAATTATGGCTCAGTGGGCTGCAAAAGAGGGTATAAGCATAGGGTGGCCAAGGATAAGAAGGGCTAAAAAAATGATGCCTCAGTCTTCCTAATGTCATGTGCAAAAGTCGCAGCTGTAGCCTCAAAGAAGATATTAATGCAAGTTCTAGAGATAGCAAACAAAGAGAGATCACACATGAAAATAAGAGGACTTATGCAATTGTAGTCCAAGAAAGGCAAACAAGCTCACCGGGACATTTTTGTCTAGAGTGTTAGTCTCAACGCATCTTAATCAATGTCCACATGCTCAAGTCATTGTCATAAGTTTGATCAATCATATTAAAGTCACCATGCAGTTGTAATATTAACAGTTAAGGCATATTAAGAGGATTCAAAAGACAAGCACTATTATAAGAACCCACAAGGATCAAGCATGGTATCAAATCAAACATCCATAATGCAAACATCAACCAACAAAGTTCACAAAAAGGGAAAATGACTCAAATTCAAAAACAAAACAAAAAAAACGAAACAAAAAGAACAAATCTAAATCTAAGATGAACTAAAATGCAAATTCCTCCCCCAAGCTTATTCCCGACATTGTCCCAATGTAGAAAGAAAGAAAAAGAAAGGAACTCACAAAACGAGTCTACTGCGATGGTGGTGGTGGATGCCCATGCATATGGGTGTACATCTGCACATACATGTCATGTTGACGAGCCATCTGAGCAGCCATATCGTCCACTTGATGTTGCAAGGACTCAATCGTAACGTGGCTAGATGTAGAGGAGGGTCCAGCATGTGCCCCTGAAGACGCTCCATACGCAATCTGAAGGCGAGGTGCAACATCAGCTACAGAGTAAGCCCCGATCCAGTTGAAGACCCAGTTGGCTTCATCGTCAGTAGAGGTACGAGCAGGACAGGGCAAGACAACAGGGTCGATCTTAACATTGAACCGCAACTTGTTGACTACACCCTTCCGGTCAGATCCGAGGATACGACACGTCCGTAAATAAGGGATGTCGACCAGGGCAATTTCAGATGTCACCTCGTGTCCAACTAATGATATGTTGAAATGACGGATCAAAGGAGTTAGAACACCGCCAATGGAAAGAGCACCTGTAGTCATCTTTTTCAGCTTTTCTAGCTGCATTGCAAGTAGATGTCCAAAGTCCACATCGTTCCCCTCGATCATTGCAGTAAGGATGACAAGCTCATCCTTGCGAACACAACCCTTGCTATCATGACGAAACAAAATTGTGCCCGAAAGGAACTTTTGAAGTACTCGAAAGACGGGGTGTACAATATAAGAGGACTTGGAATGATTGGTATACTCATGAACACCACTGATCTTGAACCAAACGTCCTTATCTTGCCCACGGTCAAGATAACGCTGCCCATGTGCAGGAAACCTGTATAGCCCCCGAAAGGTCGAACAATCAAGATAACGCCAAACATTCCCCAGGCGGAAATGCAAGATAAAATCAATCGTGGACCGAGGTTTCTCCACTGACAGAGTGCTGAGCAGTTCAAGAGACAGATTCTTATACGAAACCTCTTGCAACTGAAGAAAGTAAGACAAGCCAACCCGACCAGCCAACCGACGGATCTCAGTAAGTAGGCCGAGTGTTTCCATAGCTGCAGGATCAAACCAACGGGTGGGTAACCAATCAAGCTCAGACAAAGTATCATAGGCAGTTTGATGCTCCGGATTTTCAAAAGGAAGGATCTCGCCATCAGCAACAAGAGGAGGAGGACGAGCCGGCTGAACGCCTCGACGGGATCGAGGAGTACGCTCAGAACGACGCGACATGATAACCCGTAAATCTGTAACCTGGGGATTCAGACAATAAAACACCAAAGCAACAATAATCCCACAAGTTAAACTATCCCGCCAAGGGCCTACGCATGCAAATAGCTATCCCGCCAAGGGCCTAGATAACAAAATGCTTAAACAAGAAACTCGGCCACAATCATAGCAAGATGAACAATAAGCATGGATGACGTCATTACAGCAGGAAAATGACAAAATAGTCAACAAGTGGCTTCAAACAAATTTTCCCGCCAAGATAAAATCACCGAAAACTCATATGAAAAATAAGCACAATAGATGATTCATCATCGCCAAATCAACCATCAAGATAATCAAAAGCACAAAGTTCTTCAAGAACACCCAAATCAATCAATTTCAAATTCACCCACAAACAAGCCAAAATGCAGAATTTTATTCATCTATTCACCCAAATCAAACAATGAAGCCTCCAAATCAAGAGCATATACCAAAATTCACCCATAAAAATCATCCAACCAAAACCTAGGGTTTAGAATTCATACCTTGTCTTCTTAAAAATTGGGGAAAAAGGGATAGGAAAGGCTGGACGGAGAGGCGGCGGCGGCTGGGCTGGTGCTGCGGTGGGGTGGCCGGCGAGAGGAGGAATGGCGAGGCAGAGGAGCAGCGGCTGAGCTGCGGGCGGTGGTGGCTACTGGCGGGGTGGGGTGGCCGGCGAGAGGAGGAAGAGTGGAGTGGTGGTTGTATGAGAAGAAAGGGCTGGGAGAAGAAGAAGGGAAGGGAAGGGAGGGAAAGAAGAAAACACGACTGCAGGCTGCAGCATCTTCTTCTTGACTTTTCTTTTTTAATTTAATTTTTTTTCTGATTTTTGATTTTCGCACGGTTGACAACATTTTCGCACGGTTTGCAAAAAACCGTGCGAACCAACTGAGAGTATTTGAAAAAATAGTACGGTCTAGAACACGTTCGCACGGACTGTGAAAGACCGTGCGGTCTCTCTGCAAGGCAGAAAGAATGTTTTTTTTTTTTTCTCGTGCTATTTTTTCGAACACTCCTCGTGCACCAAAAAAAAAAAAAAATAAATAAAACAAAATAAAACTAAACAAAAATCTAGAATAAAAACGTACCTTGGGTTGCTTCCCAATAAGCGCTTATTTATGGTCGTTAGCTTGACCGTTCATACCTTCTAGTAGCTCGGGTCAAGATAGAGAGAAGCAACCTTCTCAAATGGACCTCCGGTGATATAGATCTTCAAGCGTTGTCCATTCACCTTGAATTGTCCCGTCTCTTCGCTCCATATATCAATTGCACCATGTGGGTACACTTTTCTCACTTGGAACGGACCACTCCATCTCGACCTCAACTTACCCGGAAAGAGCCTCAAGCGGGAGTTGAATAGCAAGACAAGATCACCTTCATGAAACTCTCTAGGCACAATACGCTTGTCATGCCATCTCTTAGTTCTCTCCTTGTAAATCCGAGCATTCTCATAAGCATCTAGCCTCAACTCTTCCAACTCTTGCAATTGCAACATTCTCTTTTCACCGGCTTCTTTCATGTCATAGTTAAACAACTTAATTGCCCAATATGCCTTATGCTCTAACTCAACCGGAAGATGACAAGACTTCCCATACACAAGTCGGAACGGTGTAGTGCCAATAGGAGTCTTGAATGCCGTTCTATAAGCCCAAAGAGCATCATCAAGCTTCAAAGACCAATCTTTCCGGGATCGGGAAACCGTCTTTTCCAAGATATTCTTGATTTCCCGGTTCGAAACCTCCACTTGACCACTAGTTTGAGGATGATACGGGGTAGCAATTTTGTGAGTGACCCCATACTTTTTCAGCATAGCCTCAAACTTTCTCTCAATGAAATGTGATCCTCCATCACTAATCACAACTCTCGGTGTCCCAAATCTTGGAAAAATCACTTTGTTGAAGAACTTAGACACCACTCTAGAGTCATTTGTTGGAGAGGCAATAGCTTCAACCCACTTAGAGACATAGTCAACCGCCACAAGAATGTACTTGTTAGAGCAGGACGGCGGAAAAGGCCCCATGAAATCAACTCCCCACACATCAAATATCTCAACCTCTTGAATGTTATTAAGAGGCATCTCATTCCTCCTAGAAATGTTCCCTGTACGCTGACAAGCATCACAAGAAGCAATGAAACGATGCACATCCTTAAACATAGAAGGCCAATAGAGAGCTGAATTCAAGATCTTAGTGGTCGTCTTGGAGGAACTAGCATGCCCTCCACATGGTAGAGAATGACAATGAGTAATTACACTTTCTACCTCATCCTCAGGGATACACCTTCTAATCACACCATCAGCACACCTCCTGAAAAGCAATGGTTCATCCCAAAAATAGTGTCGAACATCCGACATGAATTTCTTTTTCTGTTGGAATGAGAGCTTAGGAGGTAACTCGTTGCAAACTAAATAGTTGACAAAATCAGCATACCATGGTATCCTTGAATTCGCAAGAGCAAAGATTTCATTAGCAACCCTGAAAAGATGATCATCACGAAAAGAATCATCAATAGGTGGCTCATCTTTAGTGCACTCCAACTGCTCTTCAGTCAACCTAGAAAGATGATCAGCAACCAAGTTTTCTGTACCCTTTTTGTCTCTAATCTCCAAGTCAAACTCTTGAAGAAGAAGAATCCAACGAATCAGTCTAGGCTTGGCCTCCTTCTTACTCAAGAGATATCTAATAGTAGCATGATCAGTGTAGACAATAACTTTGGCACCCACCAAATAAGACCTGAACTTCTCAAAAGCAAATACTATAGCAAGCAACTCTTTCTCAGTAGTAGCATAATTCACTTGAGCCTCATCAAGAGTTCTACTAGCATAGTAGATAGCATGTAACTTCTTGTCCTTCCTTTGGCCTAGAACAGCCCCTACAGCATAGTCACTGGCATCACACATCAGTTCAAAAGGAAGGTCCCAATCCGGAGGCTGCATTATAGGAGCAGAAATCAAAACCTCTTTCAACCTGCAAAAAGCATCCAAACATTCTTTCGAAAATTCAAAGGAAGCATCCTTCAATAGCAAGTTAGTAAGAGGTTTGGAGATTTTTGAAAAATCCTTAATGAACCGCCTGTAAAACCCAGCATGACCAAGAAAACTTCTTATGCCCTTCACCGAAGTCGGTGGTGGCATCTTCTCTATAACTTCAATCTTGGCCCTGTCAACTTCAATTCCACGGTTAGAAACCAAATGCCCTAACACAATCCCTTCATTTACCATGAAGTGACATTTTTCCCAATTCAATACAAGGTTAACTTCCTCACAACGCTGCAAAACTCGAGACAAGTTAGACAAGCAAGCATCAAAAGAAGTTCCATACACGGAGAAATCATCCATGAAAACCTCCATGATATCCTCAATCAAATCAGAAAAAATGGCCATCATGCATCTTTGAAAGGTACCAGGAGCATTACATAAACCAAATGGCATTCTCCTATATGCAAATGTGCCATAGGGGCATGTGAAAGTGGTTTTCTCTTGATCATTGGGATGAATAGGGATTTGAAAGAATCCACTATAACCATCCAAATAACAAAAGTGTGAATGCTTGGCTAACCTTTCTAGCATTTGATCGATGAATGGAAGTGGGAAATGATCTTTTCTAGTGGCCTTGTTCAATTTCCTATAGTCAATGCACATTCTCCATCCTGTGACAGTTCTAGTAGGAATCAATTCATTCTTGTCATTTTTCACCACAGTCATTCCTCCCTTCTTAGGCACAACATGAACAGGACTAACCCATGCACTATCAGAAATAGGATAAATAATGCCAGCATCTAACAATTTCAGCACTTCTTTTTTCACTACTTCTTTCATGATAGGATTAAGTCTTCTTTGATGCTCAATGGAGGGTTTATGATCATCTTCCATTAAAATCCTATGCATGCACATTGAGGGACTAATTCCTTTTAAATCCTCAATAGAATATCCAATGGCTTTTCTATGCAATCTAAGTTCATGCAACAATTTCTCAATTTCACAATCACTCAAACTAGCATTGACAATCACGGGATATGTAGAATCAGGTCCAAGGAACTCATACCTCAAATTAGATGGAAGTGACTTCAACTCCACCTTTGGTGCCTCTTTAGTCTCCTCCATTGGAGCATGATCATCTCTTGTAAGGGCCTCAGCAACGGCCTCAGGTAACTCTTCAGTGGACTCCAAATCAAAGAGCACATCAGCAAGTAGCTCTAGATTATCAGCTTGAGTCACACTTTCAGTCAAGCAAAACTCCAAATGATCCTTAGCAGTGACAACCATCAAGGATTCTTGAGTTGCACTATCAACAATGTCTATCCTGGATACATCATCCTCAAAAGAAGGTTGTTTGACAGCTTTGGAAAAATTAAACTCAATTTTCTCTTCACCAATAGTAAAAGAAAGAACACCTTGTTTCACATCAATAAGAGTACCTGCTGTGGCTAAAAAGGGTCTTCCCAATATAATTGGAATAGGAAAATCAGCCTCAATATCAAGGACAATGAAGTCAACGGGAATATAAAACTTACCAATTTGGATGGGAATGTCCTCCAAAATACCTACCGGACGCGCTGTGGATCTATCAGCCATGAAGAGAGTCATCCTTACCGGTCTTGGCTCTCCCAAATCAAGCTTCTTGCATATGGAGAGCGGAATGATACTCACACTAGCCCCTAGATCACACAAAGCATTGTAGGTGCATTTCCCAATCACCATAGGAACACTAAAACTACCCGGATCTTCAAGCTTAGGAGGCAATTTATTTTGAATGAGAGCGCTGCACTCTTGACTCAAAGAAACGGATTGATACTCGTCAAGATTTCTCTTGTTGGAGAGGATCTCCTTCAAGAACTTCACATAGGTTGGCATTTGCTTTAGAGCATCGGTGAAGGGAATGTTGATGTAGAGCTTTTTCAGCACCTCCACAAACCTACCAAATTGTTGATCCAACTGAGCTTGAGCCCTCCTTTGTGGGAAGGGAAGAGGAGGCTTGTAAGGCGGTGGTGGCACATAAGTAGGCACTTTCTCTTGGACCCTCTCTTGGGTCACTACTGCTTCGGGCTCTTCAACAACCTTACCCTTTTTCTTAAGATCCTCTACCTTAGGATCTTCAAGTTGTTTCCCACTCCTCAAGGTCACAGCATTGATTTGACCTTTAGGATTCTCCTCGGTTTTACCCGGCAGTTGACCTTGAGGCCTAGGAGCATTCAAAGCATATTGAGCATGCAAGTTATCATGATTTTTTAGTATCTTGTTTATATTCTGAAGCTCCTTCATTATCATATCATGCTTAGAGTCCTCGGTTGGTTGAGCACGCTCTTGATTTTGGGGATGAGGAACTCTTTGTTGGAAACCAGGAGGTGGTCTTTGAGCAGCTTGGTTGTTGGCATACGAGAAGTTAGGATGATTCCTCCATCCGGGGTTGTAGGTATTGGAATATGGATCATTCCTAGGACCCCGGTTGAAGTTACTCATATAGTTCGCCTCACCTTCTTTCTCACCCTGAGCAACAAAGAGTTGACAGGATGAAATAGTATGGTCACCCCCTCCACAAAACTGACAAGCCACACCAGATATGACTTGAGAGGATGACCCTTCCCCAGGCCCTTGAGACTTTTGAACCAACAAATTCAACCTCTTGATCTCTTGTGACATAGCGTCCAACTGAGCTTGTTGGTGTGTCTCAGAATTCACCTCATACATCCCCGCTGATTTCTTTGAAGTTGAGCGAGCATCACTGTAATAGTGAGAGTGTTGAGCGGTGTTCTCAATCAACTCCCAAGCTTCATCAACATCCATTGCCATGATTCTACCACCGGCTGAAGCATCTATGATTAACCGAGTTGAACTATCAACAGCATTGTAGAAAACATGCAACAAAGTCCATTTCTCTTGCCCGTGATGAGGGCACAACATCAGCAATTCCTTGAACCTTTCCCAACCTTCATACAGGGACTCATCATCTCTCATCTTGAAAGCAAGAATCTGATTTCTCATTTCAGCTGTCTTCTTAGGTGGGAAGTATTTGTTGAGAAAAGCCTTGGCTAAATCATCCCAAGTTGTAATAGAGCCTAGAGGTAAGGCCTTGAACCAAGCCTTGGCCCTATCCCGTAGGGAGAACGAGAAGGCTCGTAGAAAGAGTGCATCTTGGCTCACGTCATGAATCTTCACAGTGTCCATCAGTTCAGTGAAAGTGGCCAAATGCAGGTGTGGGTTCTCAGAAGGCAAACCTCCAAACTGATTTTGTTGAACCATATTGAGCAACGAAGGTTTGAGCTCGAAGTTACGAGCTTGCACTGGAGGCCGAACCACACCAGAAACTTGACCCCGGTGATCGGGCATAACATAATCACCAAGAGTCATACGTTGGGGGCCATTAAGAAGACCATTGCCCTCATTCAGATTGTCCTCCATCTCTTGCGCTCTAATTTCACGTTGTTGCCTTCTTCTGAAACGAAAAGCACGCTCAGGTTCGGGTTCAAAGTCGTTCAGATTATTAGCGCTCAGGGCTCTTCGCATCGGAAAAAGTCAATCCTGAAACCAAAGCAAAAACAAGAAAAGGGTCAATACACAAAAAAGACTTAGTCGAACCAGTTGTAGGATAACAACTGATACTAGCAATAGTCCCCGGCAACGGCGCCAAAAACTTGATAGGACAAAAACCTACCCACAAGCGTATGGGATCAGTTGTAGCTTTTCAAGTGTCGTTCCCACGAGGACAATGTAGTATCTTTTGTAACTAAACCGGTAAGCTAAGTCGTAGAAAGATTTGGTTGATTAAACTAAGATTAAAGTATTGCAAATATGAAGAAATTCAATGAGAGGATGTTATCTAGAATCAAGGATCCCCACAACAATGCCTTGGTAACTCGTATGTGTTTATCAGAATCTAGCATAAGCTCATATGACGGAAAGTTATCTGAAATATCAACTAACTCCTTTCAGACGATAGTAGAAGTATCTAGGCTTCAACTAGCAATCACTTTCGCACATCACTAGTCAAAGTCTAGATCCTTTAGGCGCTTAGAAACTAAGATTAGACCGAGATAACATCCACTTTCGTGCTCCGCTAAGTTCGGTCTAACCTTGGGTTTCTATGATAACTTACTATTCCGCGAGAACAAACGAATTCATTCAAGTTCAATTCTAGTAATTCCAACAATAGTAATCTCCTTTCGGACTCATACCATGTCTAATTGTTCATTAGATATCTCCTTTCAGACTCAACCTAATTGAACACTAATTGATAAATTATCAATTGCAATAAGAACCCTAGAATTGAATCAATCATGAACTCATGCTATCAAATTAGATAAACACAATCATCAAGTTCACCAATTCATTGTTGGGATTTCCCCAACCCTAGATAATGGGGGTTTAGCCTAGCATGCTTAGGAAATCAATCATAAACATTGTAAGAATCAGGAGAATCATTCAATTAGATGAGAAGAAGAGAAATACTTGATCAAATCCAAGAAACAACCTTCAATCTTCAACAATCTTCAATAGGAATCTCCCAAAAACACAACTAGGGTTCTTTTTAGTCTTAGAAAACGATTAGGATAGCCTCCCCTCAGCAAATCCGATCTAAAAACGTATATATACTCCCCCCAAATAAAGAAACGTCGGAAGAAACGAAAAGACACATTAACAGCGTTTTCGCACGGTCCATAACAAATCGGCACGGTCTGCAGCAAACCGTGCCGCTTCACTGGACGTCTTCTGCTGATCTGCACGGTTTGCAGCAATCCTGCACGGTTTGTAGCAAACCGTGCCGATTCACTGGACGCCTTCTGCTGGTCTGCACGGTTTGCAGCAATCCTGCACGGTTTGTAGCAAACCGTGCAGAACCATTTTTCTTCTTTTCCCTCGCTCGTTTCGTCCCTCGTCGAGTCCTTTAGCTCCCCTATTGCAAGATATCATCCAATACACACCAATCCGCATCCGAAAGTCCGCAAATCCACCTGTAACACGCATAAACTTGTGTAGACATCAAGACTCAACAAAACAATGAAACTAACAAGAAAACTATGCAAGAACACCATAAAACGACACATTCTAACACCTAAATGCATGACCTAAGGTATATGAATTGGATGCTATCAGCAGTCATAAAGGCATAATCAACAAGACCAGTACACATAGCAACAACCTTAACATTATTCACAGAGAACTTTTTATTTGGAATTCTCAGTCTAGGAGCTCTATCTCTAGTTAGTTGATATTCATTTAAGTCATGCACACTATTAGAGTTATCATTCTCAGACACCACAGTGTTTTCATTGTGCACATCAGAAGACTGTAAAGGAATATTAATACTAGATGAGATTACTTCCCTATTTCCTTCCCCTAAATGTTGAGGATTGTTGTTGTTTGAGTCACTCTCTACTTCCAATCTGGGATTATTTGAGCTTGGTTCAACTGCCCTTGGATCTTCTTCAGATTCATTTTGGCTCATGGAGGGATGGCCCAAGTCAAACTCCTCCTCTCCTGGGACTTCATTTGGTCCTTCTGGTATGTAGAACTGGTTCCTAGTCACCACTTCTACACTTTATGCTTCTTTGGTACCTGTACTCTTGGTAGCATTGATTAGAACATTTTTATAAAATGAAAATCTTTTTCATTAAAGGTAACACTCCTAGATAGGATCACTTTATAGCCATGAGGTTGAATTATAAGCAACTTATATCCTTTAACTCCCCCAGGGTATCCCAACATAACACACTTCTGAGCTCTTGGTTTTAATTTTCCTTGAGAAATTTGTGAATAAGCAGTGCAACCAAATGGTCTCAAATGAGATATATTTGGTTTCCTACCAGTCCACATTTCTTGAGGAGTCTTAAAATCAATGACAGAAGAGGGTGATCTATTTATGAGGTAAGAGGTTGTTGTGACAGCTTCACCCCACAAGGAATGTTTCAATCCAGAACTTATTAGCATGCATCTAGCCTTTTCTAATAAAGTCCTATTCATTCTTTCTGCAATACCATTTTGTTGGGGTGTTCCAGGCACTGTTAGGTGCCTTCTTACCCCTTCTAGAGTACAAAAGTCATTAAACAAGTGATTGCAAAATTCAAGGCCATTATCTGTTCTAAGGCACTTAAGTTTCAAGTCAGATTGTTTTTCTACAACAAATTTCCAGTTTTTAAAGGCAGAAAAGGCTTCATCCTTAGTTTTTAATAAGTAAATCCACACTTTCCTAGAGTAGTGGTCAATAAAAGATATAAAGTACCTCTTACCACCTATTGTATTTACCTGAGCTGGACCCCACAGATCAGAGTGCACATACTCCAGGGGTTTGCTAGCTACATAAGAAGATCTAGAAAAAAGTTATTAGTCTTCTTTCCAAAAATACAATCTTCACAGAAACTTAGGTCCACAGGTTTTTTATCAATTAAACCATGTTTATGAAGATAATCCAGGCCCTTATTTCCTATGTGCCCCATCCTATTATGCCAAGTTTTTGTCTGGTCTAAGGTAAGAATATTATCCATTTTGGAGAGATTTAACTCAGGTGCAGTTATAACATGATACAACCCACCCCTTTTAATTCCCTTAATAAGAGTAGTCCCATTTCTGATGACTTCCCTTATACCATTATGAGTAATAATTTGACACTTAAGGTCATCAAAAACTGACTCAGATAATAGGTTTCTTCTAAGTTTTGGAACCCACCTAACATTTTGAAAGATCCTAGTCTTACCATCATGCATAGTTAGGGGAACTTTTCCTAATCCTTTAACTGTTAAGGCACTGTGGTCTCCTAACATAACTTTTCCTCCATTACACTCAGTTAAGGAGCTAAAGAAGTTTTTATAGGGAGTAGCATGCATAGTGCAACCAGGATCAAGAATCCAGTCATAGTCAATAGAAGAATCACAACACATAAGCACTTCACAATTATCATAGTCTTGAGATTCAAGCACAGAAGCAGAGTTATCATGACCATCTTTATTAGACTCATCTTTTTTCTTTTTATGACAGTCTTTAATGAAGTGGCTAGTTTTATTGCAGTAGAAACATTTTCTCTTCTTATCACTATCAGAAGAGGTAGATCGACTCATATTTCTTATCTTTCTTAGGCTTATACTTCTTCTTATTTTTACCATTCATCATTAAAGCCTCAGCTTTCACCTCAGTCTTTTTGTCAGAATTTTTAGTCCTAAACACCTTTAAGGTTTCATTTTTCTCAGTAACAAAATCAATGATTTTCTGTTTAGTCAAAGTTTCATTTCCATACTGAATGACATCCTTAAAGTTATCAAACTGAGAAGGTAAAGAATTAAGAAGCAAGACAGCTTGATGAGTTTCTTCTATCTTGTCATTACACCTTTCTAAGTCTTGAGTCATTCTAAGATACTTATCTAGGTTATCACTCAAAGTCAGATTGATGTCCATTTTAAATGTAAACAATCTACAGAGTAAAGAAATCCTAGAGGGCAAAGACTTAGTAAGGTAAAGTGCTTCTAAAGCATCCCATAGAGATTTAGTGGTAGTATGATTTACCACTTGTCGAGTCACATCATCAGATAACCTTATGTGGATTTCTGAGTGGGCTTGTTCATCCATCTCCATCCTCCTGGCAGCAGAGGTTTCAGCAAGGTAGTCTTGCTTGATGGCTTTGCTACATTTTTCTTTCACCAATATGGCCTTCATCTTCACTTGCCACATTGCAAAGTCTGTAGTTCCATCAAAAGCTTTCATCCTAATGTTGTTGTCTCCCATGATTTACTTCCCCTGAAACCACACACACAAGTTAGTTTCAAGAACAAAAAAAAGTAAAAACAGAACAACAGAAGAGGTGGAATAACAAATCTTGAGCAATTAAGAGCAAGATTTGTTGTTCTTGAATCCAGATCACACAGATCAAGACAATAACAGTACAAAGGTAATCTAGATCAAAGAGGTGCGGAAGCAATGAGCCAAGATCATTCACAGAGCAATGATAGATCCTAATTATGAAAATATCTACACAAATCACTCAAGACTTCAGATACAACAATAATCAAGAACTTGGCTCTGATACCAATCTGTGAGATTGACTTGATCGAATCAGATTACCAAATACACACAAGTATATACGCAGAATGTAAATGACACAGTGAATTGTTAACGAGGTTCGGACTCTGCCTACATCCTCGTGGCTAGAGGTGTGAAACGGTTAACCGGCCCGATCCGGAACCGGACCTGCCAAACCGAGCCTCTTAAGGTTACGGTCCCGGTTCATAATATCATTGAACCGTGAACCGGCGGGTCCAAAGTCGGTTAACCGCCGGTTCAATCAAAAAATTATTTTATAAAATATATTTTTAAGATTATTATAAAAATTATTAAAAAATAAAAAATAAACAATTTATGTTAAAATATTATGGTGAACTGGCCGGTTAACCGCCGGTTCACCACCAAAATTGAATGAATCGGAAGGGTTAATCGGTTAACCGCCGGTTAATGACCGTTGCTTTTCATGTCAACTAGCCGTAAGGTTGCTTTTGCCAACCTGTTGCTTTTGCTGCAACATACATGCCATACAAGCATACTACAGTAATTAATGTAGTGTTGTTCCATCATTGATTTGAGGTGTGAGTGTGTGACTAATGAAGGGATTTAAGGCATGAAGCCGTTTGAGACTTGAGGCAAAACAAAATATTTGAAACAAATATTTAAAATTAAGTAATTTCAATCAACTAGTTACTAGCCGTTTGAGATTTAAGGCAAAAAACTTTTTTGCCTTAAATCATAAAAAATAATTAACATCAACCTAATTTCTATCTACCTAAATTAAATGCAAAAACCCTAATTTACTATCTAAAAATTCTATAAATACCCCAACTTCAAACACTTAAATTACACCAATCTCTCTTCTCAATCTCAATTCTCTACTCAAACCTCTAGCATTCTAATATTTTGATCATCTTGTCTTAGTTTTAATTTATTCTTGCAATCAAAAATTTTAGTATTTAATTTGCTTCATAATTAAATACTAAGGTCTTACTGTTTTCTTGCAATAAAAAAATTTAGTATTTAATTTGCTTAATAATCAAATACTAAGTTCTTGAAATCAAAAAAAATAGTATTTAATTTGGTTAATAATTAAGTTCTAAAACTGTTTTTATAATTTGTTATAAATTATTCTACGTTTAGTTGGTTCAATACAAAATTTAAACCTCCTAATTTGATACGTAAACAAGTGAAGCTTACCTAATCGCCAAGTAATTAATTGCTACGTTTAGTTATTTACCTAATTGCTAGTTTGCTACGATTTGTTGGCAATAAAAAAATTGATACGTAATTTGTTGCTAATAATATTGTTCTATTGCACTTGTTTAATTAATTTGTTTGTATTGTTCTTGTTTTATTTTTGCAATAAAAAATTATTTTGATCTTAGTAATTTCATTTATTTTATAAAATGGATCACATTGATATTGATTTTCTTTTTGATAGTCAAGAGGAAATATTCACTCAAACTCCTATAATCCAAGGACAAGGTCAAGTTGATGATCTTGAGGGTGGACAAGTGAATGTTAATCCTCCTAAGGCCGATATTGTTAGAATTCATTTTACAAAAGGACCCCTAGATCCCGAAACTAATAAAATTATTGTTTCTTGTAGGTATTGTGATAAGAAATATCAATGGGCTAAAGGAGGAGGATATGACACAATGAGTCGGCACATCGAAAAGATCTACCCCGATAAGATGGGAATGTTGAAAGGGCAAACACAAATTTCTCCCGGGTTTGCATCTCATCAAAATCCTTTATTTCGTTATGATCATGCTTCTAGTAGTCTAGCATTAGCCGAAGCGATTTGTGTTGATCATTTGGCATTTCAATTTTGTGAAAACATGGGATTTAATGATTATATGATCAATCATGCACAACCTGCTTATAAGAGAACATGTCGACAAACAATCATGAAATATGTTATTAGATCATGGAGTTTTTCCAAAACGTTTTTCTCGTGATATTGGCACTCGGTGGAACTCAACTTACAAGTTACTTTGTGAAACTATAGAGTATCAACCGGTTTTATCTTCTTTTGCCCTTCAATATATTTCACATTTATCTTTTACCGATAATGATTGGAATTGTTGTGCTAAAATTGCTTTATTTTTAAAAACTTTTAATAATGTCACTCTCAGTTTTAGTCATGTATACAAACCGAGTTCTAATATATTTGTGCTTGAGGCTTGTAATATTATAAATGCTTTAAATGATGGACTTGCGATTCCCGAGCTTGTAGATGCAGTCACCGTAATGAAAACAAAATGGTTAAACTATTATATGGTAATTCCATATTTGTTTCTTGTTGCTTGTGTTTTTTTATCCTAGATTTAAAATGGATAAGTTGCATGAAATGTTAGAACATTATTATTCTTTGATTGGTGTTGAAAAGGATATTGCTAGCATGATCTCTGACACTAGGAAAAATATTGAAAGTTTATATACTCATTTTATTTCAACATCTAGTGAGTTACCACCCATTGCTCCCATAGTTTCTTCTCGTGGAAATTTTGCATCTAATTTTTTTAGTAAAAGACCAAGAACTTCGATCTCACATTCGGAGATCGACAATTATTTTAACACGTGTTTTGAGTTTCCCGATATTGAAAATTTAGATGCCTTGCATTGGTGGAAGGATCGTGTCACAATGTTTCCAACACTTGTCAAGGTTGCGGTTCAAGTTCTTTCCGCTCCGGCTTCAACCGTAGCGGTCGAACAAGCCTTTAGTCAAGGTGGCCACACTTTAAACAAGAAGAGATCCTCATTGGCACCTGAGTCATTAGAGGCACAAGTTTGTGTTTGCGATTGGAAGAAAGCTGAAAAGAGGACTTAAACAAATGAAGAAGGGTCGGCATCGGAGGAAGACCCGTGGATTGGAGATGCTACAACGATCAACACCGATTCCTCCGGTGGAGGAGAGTCGTCTTCGTAGGTAAGCATAAGCGGGTTCACATAAAGGTAAGAGAACTACGTGGGTTTTGATTCCTCTAACCCGAGAGGATACATAGGCAACTTAATAATAATATTTATTAAGTTCAAGCCCTTTCATTTTGCATTTTTTTATTTGTTAAATGATTTAATTATTGATATCCAAAAATCTGAAAAAATTCCACAATATCTTCTTTTTGGGCTCTATATTTGAAAATTTGGGCTCTAAACTCTAAATTTTTAGGCTCCAAAATTTGAAGCAAAGTACATTTGGGCTCCAAAGTTCAAAATTCGAAATTTATTTTACCTCTTATATAAATCCACACTCTTCATTATTTTTTCACACATCAATAATCAATTACATCTTCTTCTTTTTTTCTCCTCATCTCTTAGAGTCTCAACTCTCAAGTATGAATGATTCTCATATTTTTATGCTTCACTTTACCAAAAGTAATTTAGAAATAGCCAAATATAAGCACAAAGTAGTGTGTAATTATTGTCGTAAACGCTATACTTGGACTCGGGGAGGAGGATATGGAGTATTAAGAAGACATCTTGCAAGATCTCATCCTCTTGCCCTAGGACCACCGCCACCACCACCGGCCCCAATAGCACCGCCGACTCCATAGAAGATCAAGATTTTGTTGTCTTTAATTTTCAAGAGTAATCGTTAATCGTTATTAAGTACCATCTTGTAATCGTTTAATTGGAATCGTTTATTATTAATATAATTATCGTTTTTCTGTTTATAATTAATGAAGTAATTTTTATTTTTTTATTTTTTTATTTTTTTATAAATTATTTCCGGTTCAGGGTCGAACCGGAACCGAGACCGGTCCAAAAACCGGTCAAACCCGTAACCGGACCGGAACCGGGCCCGGACCGGCTGAACCGGACCTCTTCCGGTTTCGGTTCCAGTTCATATATTTATGAAACCGGAACCGCCGGTTCATGAACCGGCAACAACTCTACCCGTGGCCTCAAGATTGTTGGCCAAATCCACTAAGTAGGTCACAAACATACAAGAGAGCACAACTCCAAGTTCAGATCAAATACACAAGAACAAAGATAACAATAATATGTAAAAGCAAGAGAAGAAGAACTCCCTAAACCAAGTGTATATCCAGATCGCTTCTAAACCTCAACTCCGTCGAGCATCTGCTAGCTTCACCACTCGTCAGGACCTCCAACTTCAAGCAAGAACACAATCCACTCGAAGCTATCTCTAGAAGCAAAAGTTTTGCTTCTATCGAGATCAAGCTCTCAGACCACAGCCAAGAACACTCAGGAAACCCTAACCCTAAAGCTCTCTTTCACAGATGAAGGCGGAGAAGAAGAATGAGATCGATGAGAGAGAAAGCCAGGGTTAGGACTTATATACCTCATCCCAACAAGTGAAACGCGGAGCTCCAGCTTCCTCAAAACGGGTCGGATTGAGCATTCTGGTTTCCAAATGGCATATGGGCCTCTTCTAATGGACCAAGCCCAATTACAGATTATACACCTCTAATTCTACTAATGCACAAATGATCTGAACTAAAAATACTTAAGGATTGATCATCAACATGACAATCATCCATTACAGATGTTAAAGGCAATAATCTGCGGATTGAATTGGATTCTACAATGAAGGATATTTTTGGTAAGATCTTTGTTCCCAAAATTTGCTGTATTAAGTATTTTACTTTCATTGTTTGTTAGCTCAACGCTTTTTGTTGTTGCAGTTGATCGGAACCATATTATTGATAATGTAAACATCATGACCAATCCTCGAAATGGTGTGGGGAGTGAAACACCCATGCTTCCTTCAAGAACTCCTATGCATCCATTCATGACTCCTATGAGAGATTCTCGAGGTTCGTATTTTATTCATAGTAAGTAAATCCTTATGCTGAATTTTGCTGTCATATATGGCTCTTCTTAACATGTTTTACATGTCGACTGCAGCAACACCAATTCATGACGGTATGCGAACGCCAATGCGTGGTCGAGCATGGAATCCATATGCAACAATTAGTCCAACAAGGATGCTCACAGTTGCATGATCACTCCTACGCCACTGTGAATTCATAGGACATATATAGGAAATAGTTGTTGTGTTCTTTACTAGCAAACTTGAACTTAAAATGACACGGATATTGAAAACCTAAACTTGTAACTAAAACTCATATTTGATAGAAATGGAAATTTATATTCTTAACGAGGTTGGGAATCAGATTTGGAAATCATGTACTTAGTTTTTGCATAATTTCATTTAAAAATTATTTGATCATGAAAATTCTACTAATTGGCATTACTTGACCATGGTTGACGGACCATTTAGTTCTTGATCGGCTTTTCTATCATTTCTTTATTTACAATTTTCTATATGCAAATCCAACAAAACATGCAACACTTATCCCCAACACTAACGATTAAAAAAAAACGTAACAGAGACGCTGTTTGAAATGTGCTTTTATTATATTTTGAAAATTTTAGACTAAACAGAGACCTTCCTAAGTGATATTTAGTGAAATAGAGGCTCGCAAGCATATTTTTAAACAAAGAGAGAAGAGAAAAGTTTAGAGGCGCTGTTACACCATAGATAGTCCATATAAAATGAATATCAAAATCAAAAATAAGAACTGTGAATGTTGAATACTTAGCAACCCTTTCATTACTAGTAAAATCAAAGACTGAAACCTTTTACACCATGGATAGTCCTCGTTAATTACATAGAGAACAGGCAATTTCTCCCTATAACATGCTCAACAACAATGTTAAAAACTGCCAGCATGATTCGATCTGTAAGCTTAAAACAACCTCTACCTAGTTTCTTGGTTCTGTTCAACGGGGTCTTTGAACTTGGCTTTCTCACACAATTCCTCAAACGAATCCACAAGATTCTGAAGCCGAGCTACAAATTCTATCAAAAGAGAAGCGAAAGTCGCTAAAGATAAGGCGCTAGCACTTTCATATGTCTTTGATACTTCTTCCTTCTCCTCCATTGCATCCAAAGAGACAGGCAATGATGCCTGCTGACTGAGGGGCGAACGAGCTGCATGAGGGTAAGATAGACCGTTTTTCTTATGAGTCGGGATATTCAAGCTCTGTAGTCTTGTAAGAGCACTAAAATCCACTGCTGGAACTCGTTCGTCTAATATACCGAGCAATTCTGGATCCGTGTGGTGATGGTTTCCAATTTCCCAGCTCTCTGAATGAACAAGCAGATATGATTTTTTATCAATCTTTAACTGCAACTGAGCTGCTGCCTCGAGAACATCACGCAGAATGTTGACTGGGCCCGGCTTTTCCATAGTTTTTACTTTGTTTCCAATGTGACGCAGCACTTTAGCACCTTCTTGACCAACCCTTTGCAGCTCATCATAAAAAGGCTGTCTCTTATCAGCAGGAGCCTAATGACAGCACAAAAATGTCAAAAATGAAGCCTCTTATGTAAGATTTCGAATCCACAAATGACACATCAGATGCACTAATTTCATTTTTTAACTAGCAGTAAAGAGAATGAAGAAATTAGAGTTAAGTTCAGCTAACCTATGCTAAATCAGGGTACATGAACATTTTATAGATTGGAGAGTGACAAAACCCCACTGAAAGACATAATAGCCCTCAACTTGTATCATCTTATCTTATCTTATCTTAATCTTAATATTATACTATAAAATTAGGAGTTCCTCCATTTAATCACACTGCATTTAATGATTTGTTTCTAATTTATGTATTTTCTTGATTTTTTTCTTTCGTTTACTAATATGTAACTCAAATGAAGATTTTGACACACCAACATATGTCTATAGTGGATTTGTATGAAACTTATCAACTCTTCAATTCCGCAAGGTGTGAAGTTTTTATAGACCGTAAACCCGCGCGTAGCGCGGGCCCAAAAAATCTAGTCAGTAAATAAAAATCTTTAGGCAATAAAGTCAATTTTAATATAATTGTATCATGTCTTTGTCATCATCATATCAACCCGTTAATAGAACTGCGATAGCTGGATAACACAAACCTGTATCTCAGAAAGTATACATCCATGTAAAGCCATGACCATGAAAGCACAATGCCTCAGTGCACCACTCACTTTGATGTAGCTCCTCCAAGGATAACCTAGCATTTTATATCGGCCATGAGGGGGTTCCCAAACAGCAAACCCAACCTACAATTTTTGTCAATAGAGGCTTGGCACTCAATACTATATAAATAGCAATTTCAGCAAAAGTATGACAAATAGAGTGAATACCAGAGACTGCTCTTGGCTTTGTGAGTCTACAGCTGATCTATAGCCACTATAAAGAGGATCATCAGCCGCTTCAAAAGTGAGTATTTTTGAAGGAACCCTTTTATACTCAATGCAGCTCAGATACCCGCTAACACAACCTGCAAAATTTAGAGCAGTAAGCTGACCCAGAACTGACAATACATAAAAATATGTCAATAACCAGTAGATGATTCATTAATCAACCTTCCAAGGAATCAGCTACATTAATAAAGTTCTTCACCACCAAGTTGTGCAAATCTTCACCAGCCCATATGGGGTAGATGAACGTGTTTATCACCAAGCTAACACCAGCTCCAAGCGCAATGAGCACAAACCGAGTAACAGCTGTGTCAACAAATTCCCTTGTTCTATATCCAGATACCATGATGAAGCAATATGTCAACAAGAAGACTCGGACTCCATATTCATATGGCTTCAGTGTCGGATAGAGTTTCAAATATGTTGCCACAAACCCTAACACCACAAAAACGGTAATAAGGGAAGCATCAACAATAAGGGCATAAATTGTCTTTGCACAAGACACATACCGACGATAAATATGCTCACAATAAGCATGAGTTCTTCCAGGTCTCCAGCAAGAGTGGAAATTGAAGCCATACCCAAAGCAAGTCCTCCGGCTGAGAGTGTCCCTAATCCACGATTGAACCCTTTGCTAAAGGTTGCACCTAAATGGAATACACAACTCAATTTACTTTCCTTTTCAGTCACAAATACTAAGAATCTACTCGAAGCTTGAAGTAAGAGTATCATTATGCACAAGGATTTAAACTTAAAATATCTATTCACTCCGTCAAGTTCTTCCTGTTTAGAATCTTGATATTGTTCATGGTTGAGTACTTCAACAATATCAAATTTTTACAATTTTTCCTAAACGTGCTCAGTGTAGTCAAACCCAATCGATTTTAAGCAGCAACACACTAAGCCATTAAGAAATATAAGCACAACACTTCACATAAAGCATAGTACATAAACAGAACCATAAAGCAAATAAACACTTTTTTCTATCAGCCCTCAAAACATAAGAACAAAGAAAAAGCAATTAGATTAGAAATACCGATGCTAAACTCGAAGACAACGACGACGGTGAGAATCGCCCAAACGGAGTAGCGGCCAACATCTTCGAAGGGCTCCTTAAGGAAGATCAATAAAGAGATGAGCGTCAGAGCAAGGGCCACCTTGGCGGCAAATACGGGCTTGCGAGGGTCCGATTGGCCCATCTTGATGGCTTTGGAGGAGAAATCTCGAAGTTGGATCCATGAATTGGCGAACCAGGAGCGAAGAGAATCGAAGCATGATGAGCTGGAGAGGAAATTGTCTCTTTCGCCCCTTTCCAAAAAGGAGTGGTTGATGGATCCCATATTAGGCCGCCATTGGAGAGGTTTGGGAAACCCTGAAGAGAAGGAAATGGCGCGGGAGAGTGGGAATCGGTGATTTGGGAAGAAGAAACAACGCAACCGACTCAACTGAGAATGTGAAAGTGAAACACTGAGACGTCACACCTTACTACTTTTTCTTTTTGTTCTTTCTTATTTCGGTAAATTACATAAAATCTCCTCTTATTATTTTCGAGTGTTTGCAAAAATTCGCACCTTATTTTATTATTTACAGAAAATCACCTCTTGTTAAATTAAGAGTGTGTTTGGTAAAACCATTATAAAGAGATTTTTATGGATAAACGCTTCGGCCAACCAGCCCCAGCTCAATTTTGCAACCACCGGCCCCACCACCAACAATTATCTCGTTGATAGCGGCTCATCACGTCGTCAATTCTGGAACTCTTTTTCTTAACTCTTCTACACACTTGTTTAATCTTGAAAATACTCTCTGTGTATTAAAAATGGCAAAAAATGTTATCTCTGTTTCAAAACTCGCATCTCAAAACAATTGTGTCATCACATTCTTACCCACTGAAGCGATATTAGGAGGACGACCTAGCAACGACATTACCATTGAGTCTGAGGCCTTGGCGTCCCCCATGGAAGATGAATTTACAGAAGCAACCTCTTCAGTCAACAGCGACCGCGATCGCGGGCATGAAGCCGCGACCGTGGGAATCCCATCGAGGCAAAACTAATAGCCTTTGCACCCTGATGGCGATCGCCACCCTCATATGGCGATCGTCATCGCCTATTTTTCAGCATTCCGAACTTTCCTTTTTGAGACGTTTTTATTTAATTGTTTATTTTTAATTCCGGTTTTGGGCTGCTAATTAGGGTTAATGTTAGTAGCAGCCCCTTATAAGTTGAACATTTTCCCATTGTTTGTTTTCACGTTGAATTTTATAGCAGAGCTTAAGTTTGAGTTTGAATCTCCTTCCTTTGCTTCGACGTCATTCTACTGATTGGATCCGGAGTTGTTCTCGTTAGCGAACTGTCACCAAGCTTACCTATCGAATTCGTTCATCCCTTGAGTGGACTCTCAAGACATTGAGTTCTTGTTGAATCGAAAGATTCAATACTTATCAAAACCCTAGAAGAGTTGAAGAACGACGACTTCCCTTTCTACCACGATCCCCCCTCGCGGCATACGAGTCACCCAGATTCGTATCAATTGGTATCAGTTTCCAGCGGTTTAAAGGTGTATTCATTCTTAAAGTCTTACTATCCATTCCTTTCCATATCATCTCCACCAAATTCCGCACAAAAACAAAAAAAAAACATAAACCCTAAAATCCCGTCGACTTCTACCCAGATTTCGGCCCCAAAATTTTTTCCCTTTGCCACAAAAATCTCCACCATCATCTATAGATTTTCGAGACGAGTCCATACATATAAGATTTGTCAAAATCGGAGCTCGTTTGCCCATCCAAAACCCGAAAATACGAACTTGCCGCTACCTGCCAAAACCGACCGCGAATGCGACTCAAAAGTGGCGATCGCCTCGCCGCCGCTGACAGAACCTTAATTTTAGGTTTTTGCCCATTCAACCCTAGTTTTCCATATGTCATATCGTCAGACCACAGGACGGTTCGATGATTACTAGTCTGATGAAGATGATGAAGAGTGGGACGACTATGAACGATTCGGTGGTGTGAGACCTTACGCCAACTTGCCTCCCGGTTGGCTCCCACCTCCGTATCCTCTTAACCCACAACACTACAGGCCATCTCCACAATGCTACAGTGCACCTCGGCAATGTCATCCTCCAGCACAGGCTCCCAAGTCACGTACAAAAGAGCGTAGTCTATCTGACGCAGAAGTTGAAATTGTTAGACTGAAGGAATCAATGGCCAGGATGAAACAAGTTCTTGATGAAACGACTTCTTACAATCATAGAGCCAAAGAGATGATCAATCCGCCTGAACTTCTCATAACATCAGAACAAAAGATCATTCAGGTACCGGTCTTAATCTCAGAATCAATAGTTGTGGAGTCAGTGCTTGAAGAGTCAGTTTCAGTTCCTATTGCAAACCAAGTGTCCATTGCTCCTGATGATATTTCTGAGGAAGATGAATCAGAAAGTTACACCCAGGAAATTGAGGCTCCTTTTGTCCTCGTTTCGCCTTCTCCATTGACGGTGCCTACAAAGCTATCTTGGACTCCTTGTGGAGTTCTAATGCCTGCATTCATCCCACCCGTCGTGCAGCCTTTGGGTTCAATTCTCGACATTTGTGACTTTGGAGTGCTCCCAACGAATGAGCTTAGTCTTAAGAAGGGGAGACGCTCTAACATGAGTCAACTCTTTCTCTCCCTTGCACCTACACGATCGAAGCGAGGACGCTTCGAGGCTAAGAAGGGGAGAATGAAGCGATATCAGGAGGACGACCTAGCAACGACATTACCATTGAGTCTGAGGCCTTGGCGTCTGTTTGTAGCGAAATTATCAACGAGATGATAACTGAGCAATTGTAGAGCAAAGATCAAAGAGAACGGTATAATCTTAACACTAAGAGAACAAGACGAGAGAATAAGGTTGAAACTTGAACTTTCTTGTGATATTGATATTACGGCGTAGCGTCCGATGATTACAAAAGGTTGGCGTTAACCTTTATATAGGTTAACCCTAGGATCCTACTAAGGAAATAAGATCTTTTTCTTTTCCTTCTATCTTCTAACGATATAATAAATATGGTAAAAGATATTCTTTTATCTTACCTTTTACCATTTACATGAATATAATACAGAACAAGGTAACTAAGTGGCGACTGACCTAATTTCCATAGCTTAACGACACGTTCTTCTTTATAACGTCACGTCGACGCCATCTTCTGTTTCATACGTCGCGTCGCCTCTATCCTTCTACGCATAACTTTCACGTGTTCCATAGTCGTCGTATTTTTAGGCACAAACAATACCTCTAAGGCGTCTTACATGGCTTAATATTAAGAAGAGCTGGGAGACGCCTTCTTTCTTTGTAGAATACGTCTTCAAAATTACTGGAACGCATTGATGATAACGTCATCAAAATTCTCGACATCGTCGTTAAGCTTCGATCAGGATTTTTCTTCAATTCTTAACACGTGCCGGGAGAGAAGCTTTGTTTCCTGTGCCGGGAACGTCGAAACGCAACGGCTAGTTTTCCCAATGGCTATAATGTCGTTGAATACTCCTTGATTCTCGCGACCTTCTCTGGCTATATAATGGGTGACTCTGCAATCTCATTTACTTTTCTGCTCCCATCTGATTACTCACTATCGTCTTCTTGCTTCCTCTTTACTTTGATCCGAACTTTCTTGCTCATTCTTTCTCTTCGTACCTTCTTCCAAACTTTTTCTTATTACTTCCAGATGGCCTCCTTCTACGTTCCCAAGTTTATCTTGAAGGGCTCCGACTGTAAATCAACAGAGGTACGTGATGTTGAAAGGTTACGGTCTCTGGCGAATCTTGGTCCTGAGGTGGAGATCGAGATACCTCCTCCCGGGGTATTTGCTGATGTGCACCGGCCGTGATGGATTGCGGTGTACGAGTATCCTTTTCTTACTGGCCATCGCTTTCCTTTCTCGCCGTTGGTCAAGGCGTTCATGCTCGCTTTGGGGGTTGCAGTGGGGCAGCTCCTGCCAAGCGTTTGGAGGATCTTTGGTACTTTAGACGACGTAGTGGAGAAACATGGCGTCGATCTAGTCGTCGAGGATATCGCTTATTCTTTCAACGTCCAAACGAAGATGGTGGGAAGAGTAGGCCTTAAGTCTAGGCCGAAGGCGCCTAAGATCGCGATCGAGGGGAGTCAGGCCGATCGTCACTGGGCCGAATACTTTTACTTTGTGAAGAAGTCTTCTCTTGGCGAAGATTGTGCTTGGTTGGTTGACTGCTGGAATCCTACAGGTAAACTTTGATTTCTTTGAAACTCGCACTATGTGTTCAAGGCCTGGATCTTATTTTTTCTTCCTTTATGTAGTGAATACGGATGCTATTATAGTAAGGCGAGAGACCCAGAAGGTCATCGATAGGCTTCTTGCCATTCCTGAAGCGGATCAGACTTTCCATGGTAATGACAGAGAAGGGCGTCGAATTGCTTCCGTACTCCCGGCAGGTAACGCGTTCGTTCATCTGAGTTTTACTCGGTTCTTCTTTCTTTTTGCTCATGATTCTTATACATGTGCTTTTGGTTCTTTCAGTTTCTGCGGACTTATCTCGCGTCTGTGGTGGAGGGTTGTCCGCGTCGGCTTTGGTAGTGTCGCGTAAAAGGAGTCGCGCCGAGGAGATGACGGCTTCAGGGACCACGCTTCAGGCCATCCCTATGATTTCTTTTCTTTCATCCCCGTCTCCTTCGTCTACTCCGGTGAAGAGATCTCGTAAGGGCAAAGAGAAGGTAGTCGAGAAGTTGGACTTTGGCTACGAGTCTGTAGACAACTTTCCGGGGGTGATTTCTCGTGCGGTCGCGTCTGGGAGATCGTTTATCCCTGCCATGAAACAACTTCAAAATCCTCCTTCCCTTGATTACTACTTGTCGAGGGAAACTGAGGATGTGATGGGCGAATCTCTCGCGGCGCAGTGGCAGGTATGTTTCAATTTGAATTGCTTTCTTTTTACTGGAGCTTTTGTTCTCGCTCTCTGTAATATACGTACTTGAACGTCTTCTTTCTATAGGCTCTTCAAGCTTCTTTATGCGCATATGGGCGCTTCTCTGATTTCGTTGATCGAACGAGATCTATGGAGGCTAAACAATCGGCCGACGAGATAAAGATTAAGGAGCTTACGTCGTTGGTCGAGGCGTCACAGAAGGCGGAGAACGAGGTGAAGGAGAAGGTGGAGGCAGAGTTCAAGCTTCGTGAAGATCTTTCTGGGCAAGTCAAGGATCTTCAAGCCAAGATTGGTGCTTTGGAGATTCAGAAGGCCCAGGTGGAGTTGAGGTTGGCTTCCGACCTCAAGAATGTTGCGGAGTATTGGTCTTGGTTATCTCGTGTGGAGGTCATCGAGGAGTATCTTGCTGGTCGTACTCATGGATGGGACCCGGTGAAGGAGCGAATGGAATTCAACAACGCGTACCCGGAGCGTCCCGAGGGCGTTGAAGTGGGACCTACGCCGATGAAGCCTCCGGCTGAGCTCCATATTGAAGAAGATGTTGCTCCTCATCTCAACGAGGTTGATCCCAACGACGGCGTCGAGGATGATGAAGGCGACGGCGAGGATGTCGTCGCGGAGGATTCGGAGGAGGAGAAGGATGCTTGTGAATATGAAGACAGCGATCCTTCTTCTAGCGATGAATCTTCTTGATTTACTTTCTTTGAATCTTCTTTTGTACATGTGTACATGTACGTGTAGCTTTTTCTCTCTCTTTCTTTTGTAAAAAGAATTTTGCCTTTTTATGATGGGCTATTTATCAAAGCCTCCGATCTCTGTTACTCTCCAAATTCTGACGTAACAGGCTTTCGCTCCTAGCTCTCTTGCGACGGCATGTATCAACACGTTGTCGGTTTCTTATGACGTTTATACGTTCCTTTGGGAAGTTCTTTTCCTTTCTTACGTATCTCTACCCCTTTTGGTAGGTTTGATCTGAGCTTCTTGTAGGCTTAGTTTAAAGCTACCAAAGAAGTCTTGTATACTTTAACTTGATATACCTTGTTGTTCCCTTTTTTTTTACTAATCTCGCGAACGCGTAGAGCTTTCTTTCGGCGTTCTGATCTTTTTGTATGGTACTTCATGTTCGTGACTTGGGTGCTTGATATGTGCTTATTGGCTTTGATCGAGAGATGTGGTCAATGCGACTTACTTTAGCTTATTTGCAGACTTACATGAGGTTTGGGTCCAGCATTTCCTCCGAACCCAGAAGCGAGTGGCGGACGTAGGTCAGCGTGTGCTTTTGATCAGCTTGTGACGTTACCCCTTACTTTAAAGGTGGATCCGTTGCCTCACGCTAGCGTTTAGGTCGACGTTGAACTCTTTTAATCGACGGGCCTATTCATCGTGTATGTCGTCCGTTCTCTTGAGTATTAGGACTTACGATGCCGGTGGACGCATCCCTGCCGGTTTGGCGAATTGCCCGTGGATTCATGACTCTCAGAGGGGTCGGAAGGCGTTAAGACGCGTTCCTGGAGAATGATCGTGTCAAATAGGTTTCCCTTGTTTGCTCAGAGGATCCGTCCGGCTTCGTGAGGTACCGGGCTTCATTCCCCATGACCATTGCCACACGTCGCTAACAATCATGGGAAGCGTCGACTCGGAGTCGGCGGTTCGTCTAACGTTGCCTACGCGTAGATGTGGCCTTGAACGCGTAAACTAACGAAATTCTCCCCCGGCGCGGATTTTCGCCGCGGCCTTCTTGCTTCTTATTTGGTACATCGTACTCGAGAGGCACGTTCTCTTAATAGACACAGAGCAAGTAATTGGAAACGAAACATCTCAGCATGCTTGACAAGTCGGAAAGAAAGGTCTACTTGTATATAAAATAGAAGATGCATCATGAAGACAATTGCGCTCATGACGCGTAGGGCGTCGGTCTTCATGGAGATTCCTCTCTCTACGACGTAGTTGCTTTCTACCTCGCTCACAGTATGTACCACTTGGGGTTCTCTTTGGAAAGGTTTGTTTCTTTTATCATTGCGTCCTCCCTGTTCCTGGTGCCTATCGGTATATCGGTGTTGGGGAGAATTCCTTCGCGGAGGGGTCCGCCTACGTGGAGATCTGGCAACCTCTTCATTGGATTGCTTCAAGTCCTCTTCCAATCTTATGGCTTGCATGGCCCTTTCCCTCGTTATTTCGAACGATTCGGTGCACATCTTTGTCAGTTCTTTATACAAGTCGCTATCTTTGGGGAGAACGCGTCGGAGGCGGTAGCTTTCATGCAACTTGGGATTGTGACTTTCTCATCGTTGAAACGTTTGAGGAATTCTCTTATGGTTTTGCCTTTGCTCATGCGCATGTTATGGAGGTCTGATGGCTGCTTTGGAAAGAGCTTGCTACTGGCGAATTGTAACCTGAATTGGTTGGAGAGCTCGGCGTAGGACGAGATGCAACCTTGTGGTAGATGAATGAACCATGTCATGGTGGGGCCTTTCAGCGTTGAGCTAAAGAATTTGCACATCATTGCCTCTTTGAATCGCGGTTCAATGGGGCTCGTGGAAAGTTTAGCTTTGTAGAGCAAGATGTGTTCTTCAGGATCACCTGATCCGTCGTAGACTGGAAGATCTGCGACGGTGAGTTTCTTGGCGATCTTTTGGATGGCTATACTCTTGATGAACGGGCTATCTTCGAACGCGTGTTCTTCTTCCGGCACTATGGATTTAGGGGCTCCCGACATCGACATCATCTCTTTTTTGAAGGCCCCAATTTGTTGTTTCACGATAGCGGCGATGGTATCCGGAGTTAGGGTTTCTTCGGACTTCTTCTTCCGCGCGGAATCCTTGGGTAAGGTGAACCCATGGTGTTCTGGGGTGGTAGGCGTCGTCCTCTTCAAGAGCTTCATCCATATCTAAGCGTCGAGCGATGCTCTGGTTGCGGACGTAAGTGTATTGTCCGGATTGGTTTGCCTTGAGTTCTAGGATGGTGGAGTTTAACCTTTCGTTTTCTTTGGCGAGTTCCGACGCCGTCCTCTCACTTGCTTGCAAGGCTTCGGCTTGGGCCTTCTCGAAGAACTCGATTTGTGCTCGGATGAGGGCTACGTTGGTAACTTCTCCGTCTACCCCTTGCTTTTCAGCGGGATCGTTATTTGTTGAAGTGTTGGGGGTGACTTCGAGGTTCTTCTCAACGTTCTCATCCCTGGGAGTGAGGGAATCCTCCGCACGTTCTTCGGCCTCTGAATCCCTGTTGTTGTGAGGGCTATTGGTTGGAGACGTCATGGCTTCCTGCAAAAAAGAAGTTCCCTTTGTGTGGAAAGATGACACCTTTTTGATCAAGCCCCACGGTGGGCGCCAATTGTTTGTAGCGAAATTATCAACGAGATGATAACTAAGCAATTGTAGGGAAAAGATCAAAGAGAACGGTATAATCTTAACACTAAGAGAACAAGACGATAGAATAAGGTTGAAACTTGAACTTTCTTGTGGTATTGATATTACGGCGTAGCGTCCGATGATTAGAAAAAGTTGGCGTTAACCTTTATATAGGTTAACCCTAGGATCCTACTAAGGAAATAAGATCTTTTTCTTTTCCTTCTATCTTCTAACGATATAATAAATATGGTAAAAGATATTCTTTTATCTTACCTTTTACCATTTACATGAATATAATACAGAACAAGGTAACTAAGTGGCGGCTGACCTAATTTCCATAGGTTAACGACACGTTCTTCTTTGTAACGTCACGTCGACGCCATCTTCCGTTTCATACGTCGCGTCGCCTCTATCCTTCTACGCGTAACTTTCACGCGTTCCATAGTCGTCGTATTTTTAGGCACAAACAGCGTCCCCCATGGAAGATGAAATTACAGAAGCAACCTCTTCAGTCAACAGCGACCGTGATCACGGGCATGAAGCCGCGACCGCGGGAATCCCATCGAGGCAAAACTAATAGCCTCTGCACCCCGATGGCGATCGCCACCCTCATATGGCGATCGCCATCGCCTATTTTTCAGCATTCCGAACTTTCCTTTTTGAGACGTTTTTATTTAATTGTTTATTTTTAATTCCGGTTTAGGGCTGCTAATTAGGGTTAATGTTAGTAGCAGCCCCTTATAAGTTGAAAATTTTCCCATTGTTTGTTTTCACGTTGAATTTTATAGCAGATCTTAAGTTTGAGTTTGAATCTCCTTCCTTTGCTTCGACGTCATTATACTGATTGGATCCGGAGTTGTTCTCGTTAGTGAACTGTCACCAAGCTTACCTATCGAATTCGTTCATCCCTTGAGTGGACTCTCAAGACATCGAGTTCTTGTTGAATCGAAACATTCAATACTTATCAAAACCCTAGAAGAGTTGAAGAATGACGATTTTCCTTTCTACCACGATCCCCCCGCGGCATACGAGTCACCCAGATTCGTATCACCCACTCTCATCTCAAAATTCGCTCTCCGTACATCCTCCTTTTTCCCCTCTGTTCCGGTTCTTCGGTGGCCTCCGGTCGCGCGATGGCCAAGCAGAAAACCCGTGCTAAAGCCAAACACAAGACCCAACAAGCGTCCCCCCTCTGCCTACTCCCGCGTCGGCCCCTGTCCTCAAGACTGTCAAGTTATCTGGAATCATTCCCCTTAAGCTTGGTTTCTCTCCCCTTCCTAGCTCGGTTGTTGCCTCCTCGCCGAAGGCGGTCTCTAATGGCTCCATTAGGCTCAACAACCGGCGTTTTTGGTGTGACGACCCCCCGGCTCTTGATTCTTCTCCCTCCTCCTCTGCGGGCCCTTCCTCTGCCCAGGACCCTTCTCCGCCTTCTCCGCCCTCGGAAGACTTCCCGCCTCTTCCCAGTAACCCTTTTGCTCCCCCGGTTGTCCCTGTTGTGCCTGCTCCTGCTTGTACTCAGGTTGCTCCTTCTTTGGCTCTGCGTCGTCCAACCTTCTCTGAAGCAGTTGCTGGAAATCGCTTGCCTCCATCGCTCACTCCTCTCTCCTTTGAGCCCGGGTTTGAGGATGGCATCATTGATTACAGTGAAGACGACCTTGCTCCCCAAATTGAGAAATGGAGCTTGTGCCTAGTGGGTGCCTTCTTAGGTGAGTCCACCCCCCTTTAATATTATGAAGCGTTTCATCGATGCTCGTTGGACCTTCTGCTCTGCTCCCCCTAAGCTTCTTCGCAACGATGATGGTCTTTTCATCTTTCGGTTCTCGGAGGAGGCTGATTTGCAGCTTGTTCTTAATGGGGGCCCCTGGATGTTGGGTGGAACTCGTCCCCTTATTATCCGTCGTTGGCAGAAGGGTATCCCTCTTGACCTTACTTGCCTTGAGACTGTCCCAGTTTGGGTCACTTTGTCGGGGATAAAGCTTGAGTTCTGGTGTGAGCCGCTCTTTCGCATAATCGGCTAGGCTATTGGAAAGCCTTTATTCATCGACAAAGTTACCGCCACGGAGGAGCGCCTCTCTTATGCTCGTATGATGGTGGAGATTTCTGCCCATTCTCCTCTCCGTAGGGAAGTCACCTTATGCAGTAGTGATGGTTCTCTCACTCGTCAGAAGGTTTTGTATGAGTGGATCCCATGTCACTGTTCTGTTTGTATGGCGTTTGGTCACTGTTCTGTTTGTATGGCGTTTGGTCACTGTTCTGTTTGATGGTTCTCTCACTCGTCAGACGACCTTCTAAGCATCCCCATCAGGTGCAGCTTCAGCCTCAGGTTCGTATTCTCCAGCGCCCTATGACTCCCTCCGTTGCTCCGCCTCAGGCTGCTTCCCCTGGTTCGTCTTCTGTTCCGTTTTCGAACAATTCTACCTCGCTCGATGCTGACCCTTATGCTATTCAAGTTGCGTCCTCTCTGCCTTCCCTTCCTGCAATCGGCTCAAGGAGTTCCGCTTTGCCTACTACACCGTTTTTCTATGGATAGTACCCGGATTGGGTGCTGGAATGTTAGAGGCCTGAATCGTTCCTCTAAACAGCTTGATGTTCAACATTTTGTTCGCAGTTCTGGTCTTCATCTGATGGGCATTCTTGAAACTCGGGTTCAGCTTTCCAAAGAGGAACGCATTAGTAAAAGTGTTGCTAATGGTTGGCAGTTCTTCTCCAACGGGTATGTTTCTTCTAATGGGCGGATTTGGGTTATCTGGGATCCTGCCTTTGTCAAAGTGCAGGTTCTGCGTTTCTCCCCCCAACTCATTCACTGTCTTGTTTTCGCATCTGCACTCGCTTGAAAGTTTCTTGGCTACGTTTATCTACGCGTTTAATGATGCGCGTAATCGCTCGGATCTCTGGTCTGATTTGATTGACATTGTCTCCTCTATCTCTTCTCCTTGGATGATCCTTGGGGACTTCAACACCGTTCTCAATTCCTCTGAAAAGCTCGTCGAAAGCCGCTCTATTCCGGGTAGAATTTCTGATGAGTTGAGTAAGTGTTTTAATGCCTTAGGCGTCTTTGACATGAAGTTTGCTGCAAATCTGTTTACTTGGAACAATAACCAAGCCAGTGGTGAGAAAATTTGGTGTAAGCTTGACCGTGTCATGATTAATCTTCCCTGGCTGAATAAGTATAGCAGGGCTATGACCTACTTTGAGAATCACAAGCTCTCTGATCACTCTTCGATGACTGTCTCTCTTGGTTCCTCTAGTATCCTTGGTCGGCCTCCGTTTCGTTTTTTGAATTCCTGGGCTAGTCATAGTGAGTTTTTTGCCACTGTTGCTGATGTTTGGAGTACCCCGTGCAGCGGGCACATGATGTTTCAGATTGTTTCTAAACTTAAGCTGTTAAAAATGAGGTTAAGAAGATTTGAGCTCGACAATCTCCAGTCTCTTTGTCACATTCATCCTTTTGATGATTCTCTGCAGCAGCAGGAGAAAGCTTGTCGTGAGCGTTATCATTCGCATCTTGATTCTCTTTCCTCAATGTCTCGTCAGCTTGGTAAGATCAAATGGATTAAGTTTGGTGACCATTGTTCCTCTTACTTTTATAATCAGATCAAGGGTCGCAAGAGCAGGAATTTTATAAGCTTGATTGTGGATGATTCGGGCATGAGGATTACGAAGCCTCGTGATATTGCCTCTCATCTCACTGGTTTTTATGAGCAACTCCTCGGTAGCTCTAATCCCCCGGCTCAGTTTAGGACTGAGTTCCTCTCCAATGGACCTAGGCTTTTGGATGCGCAAGCTTCCAGTCTTGTTTTGCCTTTTTCAGAAGCGGGGATTAAAAATGCTTTCTTTCACATGGGGAATAACAAATCTCCCGGCCCTAACGACTTTAACCCGTTTTTCTACAAGAAGTCCTGGAGTGTGATTGGGGCTGATGTTACTGCTGTTGTTCGGGATTTTTTCAGTAATGGTTGTCTACTTCGTCAGGTCAACCACACGAGCATCAGTCTTATTTCTAAGTGTCCTAATCCTTCTAGTTCGACGGACTTCAGGCCTATCTCCTGCTGCAACACTCTCTACCGTGGTATTGCCAAGATCCTTGCTAACCGGTTGAAGAAGGTCCTCCCCCTTATCATATCTCAGCACCAGACGGCTTTTGTTCCCGGTCGCTCGCTTCAGCACAATGTTCTTATTTGCAGCGACCTTCTCAGACATTATGTTTGGCAGTCCTCGTCCTCCCACTGCGCTATCAAATTCGACTTCCATAAAGCTTTTGATACCGTTGATTGGTCTTTCCTCTTGAGCTTCCTACATCAGTTGGGCCTCCCCCCTCAGTTTATTCAGTAGATTGAAAGCTGCATTTCCACTGCCTCTTTCTCGGTTAATGTCAATGGTCGTCTTGAAGGCTTTTTCAAGGGTAAGCGGGGAATCAGGCAGGGGGATCCTCTTTCCCCTTACCTTTTTACTATTGTTATGGAGTTCTTCTCTCGGATGCTTAGCTCTATCGATCGTCATCCGGGATTCTCATTTCATCTGAGGTGCCAGTCTCTTAAGCTCTTGCACTTGTCATTTGTTGATGACCTGATTGTATTCTGTAAGGGCAATCTGAGTTCAGTTTCTGTGTTCAAAGATCTCCTTGATGAGTTTGGTAGTATGTATGGGCTGCGTGCCAATCTGGCTAAAACTCGCATTTATTTTGGGGGTAACTGCGATGATATCAAAGACGATATTCCGGTGCACTCGGGTTTCAGCGAGGGGATGTTGCCTCTTACTTATTTTGGTGTTCCGATTGGGTCTAGGAAGCCCAAGAATTCTGACTTTACTCCAGTTATTGAGAAGATGACCGGTAAGATTCGTTCATGGACTGCTCGTCACTTATCCTACGAGGGGCGTATGGAGTTGGTTCGGGCTGTTCTCTATGGCATTCAGAATTTTTGGTACAAAATTCTGCCTTTTCCGAAGCGCACTTTGAAGTGTGTCCAGGCGCTTTTGCATTCCTTTCTTTGGTCTGGAGGTGTGGACTCTAAGCGTTCTCTTGTTGCTTGGAAGTCAGTTTTCAAGCCTAAAGCCGAGGGAGGGCTAGGCTTCAAGGAGCTTCTTTCTTGGAACAAGGCGGCTCAGGCTAAATCTTTGTTCGATGTTGCTTCGCCTGTTTCTCATTGTCTTTGGAAATCCTGGATTATTGATCAGTATACGCCTGAGGAGGGCATTTGGGATGTGCAGCCGCACATTCTGGACAGTTGGACTTGGAAGAACTTGCTCCGTATACGTGGCCTGCTTCTTACTCACGACGACCATGAGAATCTCCTCACCCGCCTCATCTCGCCTTCGGGTAAATTTTTAAGCTCTGCTGCTTATGATCTGGTTCGTACGTCTAGTGAGCTGGTGCATTGGGACAAGGTCCTCTGGAATGGCCTGCATCAGCCTAAGTCCTCTTTCATTGCTTGGCTGGCTTTACTTGGTCGTCTTCCTACCATGGATCGTATTTCCCGATGGACTACTATTGTTGATCAGACCTGTGTTCTCTGTGGTGTTGCCCCTGAGTCTAAGGACCATCTGTGGTCTAGCTACTCTTTTGTTCGCACTGCGTTGCGTCGTGTTCTTTATTGGACCAAATGGATCTCCCCGCCTTCCTCTTTTGCTGGTTGCGTCTCTCATCTGACTTCTTGGGCAGGTCAGTCGAAATTTCAGTTCCAAACTCGCAGCCTCGCTTTGACCACTTTGTTGTACAGCGTTTGGAAGACTCGTAATGATACAGTCTTCTCAAGCTCCACTCCCCCTCCTTCTGTCAATCCTACTGACTGTGCTGATGAGATTATTAGGCTTATTACTTTGAGGATCCATATCCTTTGGAAGAAAATAGACTCGAAGTCTTTGCTCTGGCTTCGCGACTTGAACATTAGATGAAGGCTTTCCCCCTCGGTTTTTCGTTCGGATTGCCATTTTGGTTGTGTTTCTGTTCTTGTCCCTGCTAACTGCGTTAACATTTTGTTTGTCTGTGGGTTGTAACTCTTTGGATCCTCCGTGAGATGTAAATTCTTTGCCTTTCAATATATTTAACCTTCTTAAAAAAAATCAGATTTGGAAATCATGTACTTAGTTTTTGCGTAATTTCATATCAAAAATTACTTGATCATGAAAATAGTCTACTAATTGGCATTACTTGACCATGGTTGACGGACCTATTAGTAAAGTATAACAAACAAGATTCTGTCAAAGCTTCCTTCTTGGTGTGCCCTCTTTGGCAAGTAATTATGCTTTGTAAACTTTGTTTCCCTTGTTTGGTCCTTTTGATAGATAGTTTTAGTTTTGTTATAGTTTTTCATACATTTACAGAATATTTATTAGTTAATCTATATACTTTGACAAAGTTAACCAAGATTTTTTTTCCACACAAGAGCATCATATAAACCATCCTCCAAAATTCTTGTATTACTACTCACTAAGAAATCTGAACACAACGAGTTCATAAATCTATGTTCTTACAGACTGTCCAGACATGAGGAAATCTGAACAACCTAATTTTTGTTTCAGTCTCTATTTAGCAGAAACCAATGACAAACACCAAGATCAACAATTGCATCTATCCTAAGCACAAGGCATTGAGATTGAAATGCAATAGCTAAGGTACCTATAATTCCTGCAGCTTTACGAACCGCCTTTACAAGAATAGATGTATATATCGTCATGTAGTCGGCTTTTTTAATAAAGATAGATGCTAATCTCTGAGACTCTACGTGATTTTCGTTTCTAAAACTATCGTATATTTCTGCAGCCCGCTCCAATATATCCTTAATGTCTCCTACCAAGTCCTCTAGCATTTGTGAAGAATTTAAAGCCGTTTCTATTAAATGGGAGTGCTATTAAAGATTGCTGATGTTGATGCCAATCTGTAAAAGATGTATGTCAAATTAAAATCCCAACTTCTACAAAATTCTATGATAGAATTGTTGGGAGAGATATCAGACTGGATCACACCACCAAGCCCAATTCATATAAGTCCATGGAATTCCACCCTAAAATCAATTGGCAATAGAAGGAGTAGTTCATCTACTTATATGTTAGGCTTGGGATCACCCTACTTCCGATGTGGGATTCACATGTGACCCTAACAAATCTCCCCCGCACTTGTGAATCTCTCACAAGCTCAGATGCCCTGCACCGAATTGCCCAAGAGTCACGTGAGCCCACATGCTCACTCTTGGACCTGAGACCACTACGTCGGGTATCACGTCTCAGCCTGAGGTGCAACGGGCCAGACAGGTCCAACGAACCTTGACTCTGATACCACTTGTTGGGAGAGATATCAGACTGGGTCACACCACCAAGCCCAACTCATACAAGTCCATGGGGTTTCACCCTAAAACCAATTCCGATGTGGGATTCACATGTGACCCTAACAAGAATCAATTGATTAGTGAAAGTTAAGCTGGTTTAAAAAACTAACAAACAAGAGAAGGCATAAATACCCATATTGAACAACATCAAATCCAGCACTTGCAAGTCCTCTGGAGACAGCATCCTGCATGGAAAATTATTTCATTACATAATCATTAATCATATGATATAAATTACATGCCATAGAGAAGAAAAAATAATGTTAAGATCATCTGCACATTTTCTTGTAAAAAGTGAAATCATTGGAAAAATTACCTGCATCTGTTGAGGAATTAAGGGCTTTGTGGTATTGGCAAGATTTAATTTAGGTGGAGATTTGGGTGTAATGGACACAAGAAAACACAAACGATGGAAGGAATTATACAAAGAGAACTTACGTGGCTTTTATTGTAGTGGTGGAGTTAGTGTGGATTGATGATCCACTATCCTATTTATACATGTGAAGGTCGGTTAAGTGACTCACATAGTCACCGACTTATTTTTCCAACCTAATCTAGACTCTTCTTAGTTCCTAGATATATCTCCATTTGTCTAGAATCATCCCCTAATCACTTTGTTAAGTTTCTAGAGAACTCCCGATCTCTTTAACCTTGTTTTTGGGCCATTAAGCAGCTAGCCCATTCTTCTTTAATAATGGGCCTTCATTTTCGGTAATGAATTCAACATCCCTCCACATTACCGACTCTTTGGTGCATACTCCAAGCATGGACTCGAACTTACCGAACTTTGGTACTGCCAATGCTTTTGTGAATATATCCGCTACTTGATCATTGGTGCTTACTGGAACGACTTCTACTTCACCATTTAAGACTTTCTCCCGTATGTAGTGGTGATGCACTTCAATATGTTTCGTCCTTGCGTGGAACATTGGATTCGTCGCCAGCCTTATAGCACTCTGGTTGTCACAGTATATACCAACTGTGTAATCTATGTCTTGGCCCAAGTCTTGAACTAGATGTAGTAGCCAAGTGCACTCCTGTGCTGCCATTGTTGTTGCTCTATACTCTGCTTCTGTAGATGACAATGCGACGGTTGGTTGTTTCTTGCTGCACCATGAGACTACTCCTGATCCCAAGTTGAATGCGTATCCACTAGTTGATCTTCGAGTAGAAGGATCTCCTGCCCAATCAGCATCAGTAAATCCAACAATCTCAGGTTGGACTTTAGCTTTGTAGAGTATCTCATACTCCGCTGTGTGCCTTACATATCTGACTATCCTTTGAGTTGCTTCAAGATGTGGTTTCCTCGGTTTCTGCATAAACTGACTTATCACTCCGACTGCATATGCTAGATCCGGCCGAGTTATAGTCAAGTATATCATACTACCCACCAATTGTCGATATAATCGAGTGTCCTCTAACTCATCTCCTTCTTCTGCACGTAGCATATGTCTTACCTCCATTGGTGAGTCTATAGGCTTGCAGTTTTGCATCCCATACTTTTTTAGAAGATCTTCTGCATATCTCCTTTGGCACACGAACAATCCTCTAGAGCTTCTTTCGACTTCCAACCCGAGAAAGCTCTTCAACTCCCCTAAGTCTTTCATCTCAAGCCGTGATGAAATATGTCTCCTGACTTCTTGAATCTCCTCTAAGGCATCTCCAGTAATTATAAGATCATCCACATATAGTAATATGATTGAGAACTTACCTCCAACTTGCTTCACGAACAGGCTTAAGTCACTTGGAGATAGTTGATAACCACAGAACAAGAGAAACTCTCCAATTTTTCCGTACCATGCTCTTGGTGCCTGCTTAAGCCCGTATAAGGCTTTCTTCAACTTGCACACATACTCTGGATGCTTCTGATCTATGAAACCATCTGGCTGCTCCATGAATATTTCTCTGTCTATATCTCTATGGAGGAACGCGTTCTTCACATCCATCTGCCACAACTTCCACGACCTGCTTGCTGCTAGAGATATAAGCACTCTGACTGTAGTCATCTTAGCTACGGGAGAGAAGGTCTCTTCATAATCTATGCCATACTGCTGAGAGAAACCACGAGCTACCAAGCGAGCCTTGTACCTATCAATCGACCCGTCACTTCTCCGCTTGATCTTGTACACCCACTTACAAGATATTGGCTTCACTCCTTTAGGTACCGGAACGAGTTCCCATGTCTCATTCTTCTTCAATGCGTCTATTTCCTCCTTCATTGCTTTCTCCCACTCAGTGACTCCTTTTGCTTCATTGTATGAAGCTGGCTCTTCATCCTTGTTTGGAAAAATACAACAATGCTGAAGGGATATAACCTCAGCAAATCCTGCATCTGCGTACCTCGGATTTGGTTTCCTCATCCTTGTAGACCTTCGAGCGCTAGATTCATCATCGACCGCTCTACTAAGTTCTGCAGCTTCATCATCTCTACTCGAGCTACTTCCTCCAGTGGACATAGTCTCCTTTTCAGGTGATTTCCTTACACCTGACTTCCAAGAGCTTGAAGCACTCTGAGACCTTGGACTCCCAATCTCTAGTCTTGAGTCACTGATCACCGATGATTCAGCCTGCGACTCCACATGTTCTTCCTCTAGAATATCTACTACCGTAGTAGTCAGAGCACAGTCTTTCTCCTCTTCTTCCAGTGTTGCATATGTAGCAGTAACGTCCCACTCGTCTTCACTATCCTCTTCACGAGTCCTTGACTTTTCCTCAATCGAGTTTCCTTCGACAATCTTCACTTTGCAATCCCGAGCAAAGTGACCCAACTTGCCACACCTGAAACAACTCCCAGAGTTTCTCTTTGGACCTACCTTCTCCTGCGTAGGACCCATGCTTCCTTGCCTCTTCTGTTTATCACTGCTCGGTCCCCCCTTAAACTCATCTAGTTTCCTCCTATAATACGGCCTTTGATTCTTCCCTTTATTTGAATAAAGGGCCTCCTCATGGTCTTTGACAGAAAGACCGGCCATTTGCTTTGCCAGTGTCTCTTTATTTACCAAGAGATTCTCCAACTCCAATAACGATGGCTGTGTAGGCCATCCCTGTATCGCCGTGATAAAGGCATTGTACTCCGACCTTAACCCACGTATAATAATACGCCTCATACGTGCATCACTAATAGCTGACTCCTTATCTAACTGAGATATTTCATGACATATATTCTTCACCGGCATAAAGTATTGAGATATGGACATTTGACCTTGTGCAATTGTCCCTATCTCGTTTTCTAGAATAGAGATGCAAATGTACCACATGCTTCTTTCGGAGTCTTTGCATCTCTAATATGCTCAATTAAATGTGTCTCAATAGTAACCTTAATAACATATAAGGCTTTAGCGGCACGTACCTCCCATTTTCGTAAGGCCTCTGCATTTGCTGGAGTACTCTCTGGAGGAGTTGTGCTTGCACCCGCTACCGTCTCCCATAAATCTTGCCCTTGGAGATATGACTCCATGCACGATCTCCAATATGTATAATTGTTGTTGTTTAGCTTCTCAACCCCACTTGTCGTACTCGATATATCTGTCATTGCTCCGAGCAATTAATCCGACAGCACAACGACGCAATTTGAGATTTCTAAACACCGACGAAAAACTCGTTACTCCCCGAGAAACAACCACGATCCCAGACTGTAAAATTTCGCCGACCCCCGACTAACCGCAAAGCCCGCAACACGACCCGACTCTGATACCAAATGTTGAGGAATTGAGGGCTTTGTGGTATTGGCAAGATTTAATTTAGGTGGAGATTTGGGTGTAATGGACACAAAAAAACACAAACGATGGAAGGAATTATACAAAGAGAACTTACGTGGCTTTTATTGTAGTGGTGGAGTTAGTGTGGATTGATGATCCACTATCCTATTTATACATGTGAAGGTCGGTTAAGTGACTCACATAGTCACCGACTTATTTTTCCAACCTAATCTAGACTCTTCTTAGTTCCTAGATATATCTCCATTTGTCTAGAATCATCCCCTAATCACTTTGTTAAGTTTCTAGAGAACTCCCGATCTCCTTAACCTTGTTTTTGGGCCATTAAGCAGCTAGCCCATTCTTCTTTAATAATAGGCCTCCATTTTCGGTAATGAATTCAACAGCATCTTCGACGCTGAAATTCGCGAATCGTGACCAATTGAAACTCTCAGCTCAGCTGCCTAGACGGATCACACTTTTTCTTAGCCGATAACCTATAGCTCCATGTGCATATTGCCAAGATTTCGACAATTTGTTAAGGAACACAATTTGTGTGCTGGATCAATTCCAGAAAAATGGTTGACAGAAAGACACTGATTACAAAACGAGAGAAATGTGCACACAATCAAATATGCAATGAACTAATTGCTTCCTCCGAACAAGTATTATTTAGTCATCTTCTTCTTACAATATTTTGTACACTTTTCAAGTAATTGGTATGAATATGCATTTAGTTTGGTTTAATTGAATGATGTAGATTAGACTATCTATTATCATTAATATACTATCTACGTAAAACTTTTGGACACGAGTATACATATTGTTTATGATGAAAATGTTAGAGGCAATTGATTTGTTATAATACATGAAATTCGTTTGTTGAACTGCAAAAGAATTCTGTATTTATCATCAGCTTACCAAAATACATGTGGTAATAGTTCTCTTTTACATCGGTTTAACAACAATGTAATAAGTTTCTTTCTTTCGCTTACCATCTCTATTACATGAGTTTATTGAATGTTATACATTGTTTAACAATGCGATGTATATACTTTTTACATGAGATGCATGTAGGTATACACATCGGGTCTCCTCTGTTGTATATACTCTTAAGGAGTCCAATATTTTATATGCACCGATTATGGATATGTATATACATCGGTATATAAACTGATGTAATGTATGAAATATAAAATACATTGGTTGCAAACACTAATATACAACAATTTTACACCGATGTATATTCCTTAAGCGAGTACGCGCACCTTATATACATTGTTATTTACGATGATATAAAACGTTAACAAACCGATATATAAAGACTATTATACATCGGTTGAACATTAGGCATCGAGGATTCGCACATCGGTTAATCACCGATTTTTTTGTTTATTCCGGAAAAAACTTAAAGTACTGTATCTTTTTAACGGTAAGTTATAGTATAATATTTATATTACAATTTTATACATGATTTGCGCAATGGAGATCAATATACCATAATTAGTTATAACTTATAAATATGTTTTTCATTATTCATACGATCTCTTCTTTGTAACAAGTTATATATACACCTTATTTGTTAGCTTATACTGTAGTGAAGGAGACTAGCTTACGTACCATACCATCACCACCGATCAAGTAGTGAATGGTCTGTTCAACCATGCATACCCATATCGACCTGAACGGTAATATGTGAATTGTGATACGAAGTTTGTATGATCCTATCTTATTCAAATGTTGAAAATTAATAATTTCTAAAAAACTTTGTTTTATAGTCGAGAGGTACGAACTCTAGCTTTTTGTTCTATGAACTCTAACTTGAATGTAGAAAGCATTATTTTTTGTGCTTAACAACCGTAAAGTTCAAACTCATTTAAACAATTACTCAGACGACCTAATTAGTCACGAAAATAGTGAACAACTTCTAAGAATCTGGAGCATTAAGCATTTTACAAAATCTCGAACCTAGAAGTTTTGGAAAACTAATTGAAGCAAACACCAAACAATATGATTTCGATCATATCAAAATGTTGAGCTTCCAAACGAAGAATCTGTGAAAAATTGAAGAGACGTGAGAGAAACTGAAAAGCAAGCGAGCGGGAGTAAGTTCGATCGAGCGAGAGAGTGGGCCGGGGAGAAGCTAGGGAAGAGGGTATTATCGTCTTTTCCATGTAAATTTTGACATAATTACAGAATTGTCAGTGCACCTTCCTTTTCCCTTTTAGTTGTTTTTGTGTGCGTAACTTCGATTGGTCGCTCTCCGCCTCCTCAAGATTTGGGCGCCTTCTCCTTAGGCCCGTGGGCTCAACAACCCTCGACAGAACCCGACATTGGGGCGAGATATAGAAGATTGTGACGCACTCCACCATGACAGCAGCAGCACAGTGGCGGTAGAATCCCGAGTTGGCGGGCTTAAGGATGTTTTCGACGACGTCTCGAGAGATTAAGGTGGCGCATCGAGGTGGTAGATTTTGTGATGAGAGGGTTTGGGCAAGGCATGTTTCGTAATGGGTGTAGTATTCTCTTGAAAAAGAGAAGGTTGAGCATGAAAAGCAAGGGATTGATGAGACCGGTTCATCATGATTAACGTTGTTGTTGGTGGCTAAGATGATGTCGGCAAGCTCGCACCGCGGTCTTTCGGTGGGTGACCGCCTGACGAGCTCGCTCATGCAGTGAATAGCGTATTTATCATCGCCGGGTGATATTGATTTTGAGAGGTAAATTCTCGCCATGGATGGATAATAATGAACGTAGTTGCAAAACTTTGAGAGATAGGAAGAACTAACGTACCTATTTATGATATATATTGATAGAGCTAGGTTTGGTGAAAGCAAATTTTCCTTTTTTTTGTTAGCGTAGCATAGATTGATAATGTTAGTTTTTCTGCATTTTGTCATTGAGATAATGTGATTAGGGTCGGAACAAATAGATATTGTTTTTAATAAGATTTTATCGTTTCCAAATCTTCTATCTATCTATCTTTTATCTTCTATATACTAAAACAGAGCGCTGACACATGTCGTCCTTACGTTCAATTTGTCTATATGCCGATCTCTGAGCTATGTCACATCATTAATCACGTCATCGGACACATCATTATTACTTAATAAAAAATCAATAAAATGCCGAAATTTGAAAAATAAAATAAAAAGATATCCTATAGATTATATTATTCTTATTTAATCTTTTCTCATATTATAAAATTTAAAAGATATCAAATAGCTATCCAGTCTCGTATAATATTCGTGTGACTTTTTTGTTGATTTATAATCTATACATATACTAAAACAGAACGTTGTTTTGCCACATGTAGCCCTTATATTCAATTGAGTCATGTATCTTTATCTAGGTTATATTTTTTTTGTTCTGAATTATAGATTGCGTGAGAGATGAAAACTAGGTTTATCATAAACAAAAGAATAAAATTCATACTGTATCACATTACATTCGATTCAATTAAGTATCTTATAGAGAGTCAATTGACACACCTAGTCAAAAACTTAACACACCTAGCTAGATCCTTGGATGATCTAAGCCTCGGTAGGCAGTTTGTGTCGGCATAGCGGACAAACATGATCATCATCGAGCCACCGAGTCAGGCACTTCTCATGGAACACGTGGAAGCAAGGCATAGTCAACGAGTCACGTGCCTTCTCAATCTCGTCCATGCAGATCGAACACTCGTGCTCCGAACCAACCCATAGTAATGCACCATCCTCCTTAGCCAACCTCTCGTCTCGAGCCTTGACCATCTCGGTCAAAGACTCAACCTTGGCTCGCTTTCTCCGCAGGCCCTCCTCTTCAAACGACAACCGAACAAAATCTCTCTCGATATCGTCCCTAGGAGGACCCGAAACCCGAGGAACTGGAACCCTAATGGGAGAGACGTAGATGCTAACGTCGTTGGAGGTGGAGTGGCTGACGTCGTTGGCGGGCCTGAGGATGTTGTCGATGACGTCGTCAGCGAGTGTGTTGATGCAAGCGCGTTGGAGACGTGGAAAGACGGCGCGTGAGATGTCAACGACTAAAC